>CM056588.1:2681929-3915679 GCA_029721435.1 Gymnothorax reevesii
GGAACTGCATTAATTCTGCTGTTCACACAGGGAGCTGGGCTGTAATAGGAACTGCATTAATTCAGCTGTTCACACAGGGAGCTGGGCTGTAACAGGAACTGCATTAATTCAGCTGTTCAAACAGGGAGCTGGGCTGTAATAGGAACTGCATTAATTAAGCTGTTCACTCAGGGAGCTGGGCTGTAATAGGAACTGCATTAATTCAGCTGTTCACACAGGGAGCTGGGCTGTAACAGGAACCGCATTAATTCAGCTGTTCACACAGGGAGCTGGGCTGTAACAGGAACTGCATTAATTCAGCTGTTCACTCAGGGAGCTGGGCTGTAATAGGAACTGCATTAATTCAGCTGTTCACACAGGGAGCTAGCCTGTAATAGGAACTGCATTAATTCTGCTGTTCACATAGGAAGCTGGGCTGTAATACAAACTGCATTAATTCTGCTGTTCACGCAGGGAGCTGGGCTGTAACAGGAACTGCAGTAATTCAGCTGTTCACACAGGGAGCTGGGCTGTAACAGGAACTGCATTAATTCCGCTGTTCACTCAGGGAGCTGGGCTGTAACAGGAACTGCATTAATTCAGCTGTTCACTCAGGGAGCTGGGCTGTAATAGGAACTGCATTAATTCAGCTGTTCACACAGGGAGCTGGGCTGTAATAGGAACTGCATTAATTCAGCTGTTCACACAGGGAGCTGGGCTGTAACAGGAACTGCATTAATTCAGCTGTTCACTCAGGGAGCTAGGCTGTAATAGGAACTGCATTTATTCAGCTGTTCACACAGGGAGCTGGGCTGTAATAGGAACTGCATGAATTCAGCCGTTCACACAGGGAGCTAGCCTGTAATAGGAACTGCATTAATTCTGCTGTTCACATAGGGAGCTGGGCTGTAATAGAAACTGCATTAATTCTGCTGTTCACGCAGGGAGCTGGGCTGTAACAGGAACTGCATTAATTCAGCTGTTCACACAGGGAGCTGGGCTGTAACAGGAACTGCATTAATTCAGCTGTTCACACAGGGAGCTGGGCTGTAACAGGAACTGCATTAATTCAGCTGTTCACTCAGGGAGCTGGGCTGTAATAGGAACTGAATTAATTTAGCTGTTCACACAGGAAGCTGGGCTGTAATAGGAACTGCATTAATTCAGCTGTTCACACAGGGAGCTGGGCTGTAATAGAAACTGCATTAATTCTGCTGTTCACGCAGGGAGCTGGGCTGTAACAGGAACTGCATTAATTCAGCTGTTCACACAGGGAGCTGGGCTGTAACAGGAACTGCATTAATTCAGCTGTTCACTCAGGGAGCTGGGCTGTATTAGGAACTGCATTAATTCAGCTGTTCACACAGGGAGCTGGGCTGTAATAGGAACTGCATTAATTCAGCTGTTCACACAGGGAGCTGGGCTGTAATAGGAACTGCATTAATTCAGCTGTTCACACAGGGAGCTGGGCTGTAATAGAAACTGCATTAATTCTGCTGTTCACGCAGGGAGCTGGGCTGTTATAGGAACTGCATTAATTCAGCTGTTCACACAGGGAGCTGGGCTGAAACAGGAACTGCATTAATTCAGCTGTTCACTCAGGGAGCTGGGCTGTAATAGGAACTGCATTAATTCAGCTATTCACACAGGGAGCTGGGCTGTAATAGGAACTGCATTAATTCAGCTGTTCACACAGGGAGCTGGGCTGAAACAGGAACTGCATTAATTCAGCTGTTCACTCAGGGAGCTGGGCTGTAATAGGAACTGCATTAATTCAGCTATTCACACAGGGAGCTGGGCTGTAATAGGAACTGCATTAATTCAGCTGTTCACACCGGGAGCTGGGCTGTAACAGGAACTGCATTAATTCAGCTGTTCACTCAGGGAGCTAGCCTGTAATAGGAACTGCATTAATTCAGCTGTTCACACAGGGAGCTGGGCTGTAACAGGAACTGCATTAATTCAGCTGTTCACTCAAGGAGCTGGGCTGTAATAGGAACTGCATTAATTCAGCTGTTCACACAGGGAGCTGGGCTGTAATAGGAACTGCATTAATTCAGCTGTTCACACAGGGAGCTGGGCTGTAATAGAAACTGCATTAATTCTGCTGTTCACGCAGGGAGCTGGGCTGTTATAGGAACTGCATTAATTCAGCTGTTCACACAGGGAGCTGGGCTGAAACAGGAACTGCATTAATTCAGCTGTTCACTCAGGGAGCTGGGCTGTAATAGGAACTGCATTAATTCAGCTATTCACACAGGGAGCTGGGCTGTAATAGGAACTGCATTAATTCAGCTGTTCACACCGGGAGCTGGGCTGTAACAGGAACTGCATGAATTCAGCTGTTCACTCAGGGAGCTAGCCTGTAATAGGAACTGCATTAATTCTGCTGTTCACATAGGGAGCTGGGCTGTAATAGGAACTGCAGTAATTCTGCTGTTCACACAGGAAGCTGGGCTGTTACAGGAACTGCATTAATTCTGCTGTTCACACAGTGAGCTGGGCTGTAACAGGAACTGCATTAATTCTGCTGTTCACACTAAGAGCTGGGCTGTAATAGGAAGTGCATTAATTCTGCTGTTCACACAGGGAGCTGGGCTGTAACAGGAATGGCATTAATTCTGCTGTTCACACTGGGAGTTGGGCAGTAATAGGAACTGCATTAATTCTGCTGTTCACACAGGGAGCTGGGCTGTAATAGGAACTGCAGTAATTCTGCTGTTCACACAGGGAGCTGGGCTGTAATAGGAACTGCATTAATTCTGCTGTTCACACAGGGAGCTGGGCTGTAATAGGAACTGCAGTAATCCTGCTGTTCACACAGGGAGCTGGGCTGTAATAGGAACTGCATTAATTCTGCTGTTCACACAGGGAGCTGGGCTGTAATAGGAACTGCATTAATTCTGCTGTTCACTCAGGGAGCTGGGCTGTAATAGGAACTGCATTAATTCAGCTATTCACACAGGGAGCTGGGCTGTAATAGGAACTGCATTAATTCAGCTGTTCACACCGGGAGCTGGGCTGTAACAGGAACTGCATGAATTCAGCTGTTCACTCAGGGAGCTAGCCTGTAATAGGAACTGCATTAATTCTGCTGTTCACATAGGGAGCTGGGCTGTAATAGGAACTGCAGTAATTCTGCTGTTCACACAGGAAGCTGGGCTGTTACAGGAACTGCATTAATTCTGCTGTTCACACAGTGAGCTGGGCTGTAACAGGAACTGCATTAATTCTGCTGTTCACACTAAGAGCTGGGCTGTAATAGGAACTGCATTAATTCTGCTGTTCACACAGGGAGCTGGGCTGTAATAGGAACTGCATTAATTCTGCTGTTCACTCAGGGAGCTGGGCTGTAATAGGAACTGCATTAATTCAGCTATTCACACAGGGAGCTGGGCTGTAATAGGAACTGCATTAATTCAGCTGTTCACACCGGGAGCTGGGCTGTAACAGGAACTGCATGAATTCAGCTGTTCACTCAGGGAGCTAGCCTGTAATAGGAACTGCATTAATTCTGCTGTTCACATAGGGAGCTGGGCTGTAATAGGAACTGCAGTAATTCTGCTGTTCACACAGGAAGCTGGGCTGTTACAGGAACTGCATTAATTCTGCTGTTCACACAGTGAGCTGGGCTGTAACAGGAACTGCATTAATTCTGCTGTTCACACTAAGAGCTGGGCTGTAATAGGAACTGCATTAATTCTGCTGTTCACACAGGGAGCTGGGCTGTAACAGGAATGGCATTAATTCTGCTGTTCACACTGGGAGTTGGGCAGTAATAGGAACTGCATTAATTCTGCTGTTCACACAGGGAGCTGGGCTGTAATAGGAACTGCAGTAATTCTGCTGTTCACACAGGGATCTGGGCTGTAATAGGAACTGCATTAATTCTGCTGTTCACACAGGGAGCTGGGCTGTAATAGGAACTGCAGTAATCCTGCTGTTCACACAGGGAGCTGGGCTGTAATAGGAACTGCATTAATTCTGCTGTTCACTCAGGGAGCTGGGCTGTAATAGGAACTGCATTAATTCTGCTGTTCACACAGGGAGCTGGGCTGTAATAGGAACTGCAGTAATTCTGCTGTTCACACAGGAAGCTGGGCTGTTACAGGAACTGCAGTAATTCTGCTGTTCACACAGGAAGCTGGGCTGTAACAGGAACTGCATTAATTCTGCTGTTCACACAGGGAGCTGGGTGCTGGTGTCCAGGATGTGTGTGTGTGTGTGTGTGTGTGTACTGCTGATCAGCGTCATTCGCCCTCAGTTTGATTAAATAACGTATCGGTTTTTTCCCCCCTCGCAAAAAGTTACTATTTAATATTGTATATTTTGAATCACAATACCCTTGCCCATAATGCATTGCGTGCGATCACAAAAAAGTCCATTTCCGGCCCATGCCAAGGCTTCAGTTTAGGAAAACGATACCATGACAACTAATAGGGTGGCGAGATTTCGATATGAATGGGTCTCACCGATTTGATGCAGACATTTTATTACTTTTATACGGTGTCTTCGGGTCGATGCGAATGGATTTTGGTTTGAGTGCCGATCCGCAGCAGTGCCGGATTGCGATCGGGTGTGTAGTTATGAATGTGGTTAAAGTGATTTTAAATGCATAAAGTCAAATCAACTAACAAATTACAGTAAATGTTGCTTAACAATATATTCAACTTATACAGTGGTTAAATACCTTGTTTTCTGAACACCAGTCAATCTGACCACTTCAGAAACTCACCCCCCCAGTGTCGGCTTGTTACCACAGTAACCAGCGAATGAATACTGCCATTTTGTAGCAGGAGGTTTGCATTTTTTTTAAATGAAATTAATTGCCTGTTTTGTAAATTGATTGTGCACCTTGCATGACAGCATTGCTAATGAAAAATAGATTTATTTCAAGACTATTGTGCGAGAGGAGAATACATTCTGTGTATAAAGAGTCACAAGAATAACCACAAACAGAAAAGCATGAAAAGCATTATTTATGCATGTTTAAGTTTATTTATATTTGGGGGGGGGGTTTGTGTATAGGAATTATTTGAAAGGGAAAATAATTGCTCCCATTACTCAAGATGGAGGATCACAGAATGCTGTCCGTTTGGTGAAAAGAACCTGTGACGGGAATTTTTTTGCGGTCGTCTCAGGTCAGCAGCTCATAGGTTCCCGTCATGGTTCTTTGCTCGTGACTCGCTCTTACTGTCCCAAATGAAAGCTTGTGATTCATAAATACACACTTGAATTTAATGTGTTTGTGCTCCTGACTGCGAGGCAACCGAGGGGCTTTTTCAGCTGTTTGTTGTTTCGGCATTTAACCCTTGGTTGTCTGTTGTCTATTATTTTGGACATATTTTAAGTGAGGTTTAAGTTGTCAAGGCTAACAGATTCCCTGAAAATGCATAACGTACATTTTATCGGACATTTCCAGTTCAGAATTTCACCAAGAGGCGCCACTCTGATTAGTCACATCATTTACCACAATATCAATGCATCATCCATGAGTAAGAGGGAAGTTGATGAATGTCAGAAATATTCTGATATTGTTCTTGTTTTGATCAAACCTTTTCCAGTTGGAGTAATGAAATAGAATACTTAGCACACACTGGAACACACAAGCTTCGTAATGCATGTGTATTTGTGTGATGCAATTAAGCTGTGTTCAGAATACTGGACATCATGCACAGCAATAACCAGGTTTCTTCAACTTCACATTATTTCTGTCACCCCACATGCAAAATGTCCAACATACTGGACGGCAGTGTGCAACCGACAAGCACAATGTCTAAAAAATTGACAGACTGACCTCCCACCAGTACCCCCCTACAAACCAAACCGTACCAAATCCCATATCATGATCCCAAAAGAACATCGTATATCCAATTTCAACATGCTGGAGGCATTTGTTCATACTCTGTGCAAGAAAGAGTTAATGGCAGCATTTGGCCATCTGTTCCACCAAGATAACATGTGCTAGTGGCACACAGTTACCAAATCAATATGAGCAAAGACTAATGACCTAATGATGAAGGGAGCACGAACACGAAAGCAGGTTGATGTGGCCTGACGACATCTCTGTGCTGGTAACATCTACTTTTTGTAAGTAAGAAGTAAGTCACTTGTGACCCTAATGGCCCATCAGGCCACAGCTTAAACCCAGTTTTGGTGGCATGAAGTGTCTAGGAGTATTACTACTCCCCCTGGATGGGATGCCAGTCCATCGCAGGTACTCCCCCAGCTCTGAGTCAACGTGTCTTCGTTGTTGCACATTTCTGAGCTCTGGTTGGCTTTGGTATTTCCCCTTCCTTCCATGCTGTGCTGATTCAGGGCTCTCTAAGCTTAATTGGCAATTAACTGTTTTTAAGTTACTAACATTTACTAACACTCACTGGGTGGTGTAATTCTTAGACAGGCACATTACTAATATTACTAATTTAGACAGGGAGTTTGTTGTCATGATTCCTGCTTTGCTATTTCAAGATCTTGCTGTGCTTTTCTGTTTTAACATTCATGCTGCTTCCAAACTGCATACTTAATTGGTACTTAAGCTGAGCCACTCATTCTCTTAATGAGCAGGTCATGTCATCCAATCTCTGTCCTCGTCTCATGATCTTGTCTTGCCCCTTGTCTCTTCTCCAGGTGTTGTTCCTCATGTGTTCTGATTCTCTCCCTTTATCTGGATGCGGTGGAAGTTGGCTGGCAGACAGAGTCTCAGTTCTTGTTCTATCAAGTTCATGGCCATAGTTGTTAGTAGCCAGTGTGTTTCACAGTCTTTATTTTGCATTCCTAGCCTTGGTGTTTTTTTGTCATTCTGAAAATCTTGAAGCCTTATTCTTTTCTGTTTATGAATTTTCTGCCTGGAGTTTCCAGTGGCCTTTGTTTTCCTCGTTTTTGGTCCTTTTGTTTATAGCTCTGTGTAGCTCTCTTTAGTTCGTTTCTTGGCAACCCTTTGGGTGAAGTGTTTTGTTGGCCCTCGTGCCTGATTTTCTTTATTTCTCCAATAAAGCCTTTTCCCTCCATCCCCGCATTTGGTGTCTAACTGGTCCCGTATCACCAGCTCTGGATCAACATACTGTGTCGTGTCGCTTCTTGTCACAGGGCATCAGCATCAGTAGGAGTCTTGCTCTCAGTGTGCAATTGAACCAACCCCTTAACCCTGCTGGGCCCACTTTACTTCCTTTTCAAACAAGTCATTAGAATTAACTGTTTGCCTATTTTCAAAATGGCCGCCCCACTGTAAGCTTCTAAATGTTTGTCTCAATGCAAAAAATATATGAATATGAAGGGATGTCTAAGGGAGACTGGAAATGTATTAATGGGACCATTTCATTAACAACTGGGTTAATAGTGTAAATTAAGAAGTAAGCTGCATCAAATATGGAACTTAGACTGTGCTCATCTAACTCAAATTAATGGAGTTTCTGCCTGTCAGACACACACGCACATTATATATACACACACACACACACACACACACACAGTATGGTGCAAAAGGTGCCCTGCACAAATTCAAATCTGTATTAGATGTTTTTGTTTAATTTTGTTTCCATATAAGAGTGAGGATAAAAAGTTAATTAGAAATCCCAAATGCTAATTTAAACAAAAGTTTCAAAAATAAATGTTTGTGTTTTGTTAAGAATAGTTAATTAAGATGTTATAGCCTTGACAGAGCCTTGATGTCAACATCATCATGGATGTTTTTAATTCTCGGAGAGACAGACGCAAGTGAGACAGTCAGTCTGCAGAATAACAGCGGCAGATTCTCCACTCTGTTTGGGATGAGCAAAAAGCCAATTATCTTATAAAACTACACACTACAGGACACTGACCCAAATTTTTGGGCAGTCAAACCAAGTATTGATTTGATTTAGCTTTTAACAGTCGACAGCTCTGTTTTCTACATGTCTTAGTTTTTAGAAACTTTTAATTTCATTATTTTTGAAAGCATATTTGCCCTAAGAAATTGCTTGTGCTTGACTTTTGCCCAGTACTGTATGTGTGTGTGAGAGAGAGAGAGTGCGCGTGTGTGTGTGTGAGTGTGCGTGCATGAGAGAGAGAGTGTGTGTGTGTGTGTGTGTGTGTGTGCGCGTGAGAGAGTGTGCGCGTGTGTGTGCGTGAGAGAGTGTGTGTGTGTGTGTGTGTGGGTGTGTGTGTGTGCGTGAGAGAGTGAGAGAGAGAGTGTGTGTGTGTGCGTGAGAGTGTGCGCGTGTGTGTGTGAGAGAGAGAGTGTGTGTGTGTGTGTGAGTGATAGAGAGAGTGCGCGCGCGTGTGTGTGCGTGAGAGAGAGAGAGAGTGTGTGTGTGTGTGTGTGTGTGCGTGAGAGTGTGCGCGTGTGTGTGTGAGAGAGAGAGAGAGAGTGTGTGTGTGTGTGTGTGTGTGAGTGATAAAGAGAGAGAGAGTGCGCGCGTGTGTGAGAGTGTGCGCGTGTGTGTGCGTGAGAGAGAGAGTGTGTGTGTGTGTGCGTGAGAGTGTGCGTGTGTGTGTGTGAGAGAGTGTGTGTGTGTGTGTGTGAGTGATAGAGAGAGAGAGTGTGCGCGTGTGTGTGCGTGAGAGAGAGAGAGAGAGTGTGTGTGTGTGCGCATGCGTGTGCGTGAGAGAGAGTGTGCGCGTGTGTGTGCATGAGAGAGAGAGAGTGTGTGTGTGTGCACATGCGTGTGCGTGAGAGAGAGTGTGCGCGTGTGTGTGTGCGTGAGAGAGAGAGAGTGTGCGCGTGTGCGTGAGAGAGAGTGTGCGCGTGTGTGTGTGCGTGAGAGACAGAGAGAGAGTGTGTGTGTGTGTGCGTGATAGAGAGAGAGAGTGCGCGCGTGTGTGTGAGAGTGTGCGCGTGTGTGTGCGTGAGAGAGAGTGTGTGTGTGCGCATGCGTGTGCGTGAGAGAGAGTGTGCGTGTGTGTGTGTGCGTGAGAGAGAGAGAGAGAGAGTGTGTGTGTGTGTGTGTGCGTGAGAGAGAGAGAGAGAGTGTGTGTGTGTGAGTGAGAGAGAGAGAGAGAGTGTGTGTGTGTGTGAGTGAGAGAGAGAGAGTGAGTGAGAGAGAGTGTGTGTGTGTGTGCGTGCGTGTGTGCGTGTGTGTGTGTGTGCGTGTGTGTGCGCGTGTTTGTACGTGTGTGTGTGTGTGTTTGTTTTCCCAACCTTCAATTTTCTCAATAATTGTTCATCCTCTGACTTCCCGCTGGTCAGTTGTCCAGCTGAGTACTGAAGAAAGTGCAGTGTACAGTGCAGGATTATTTTGCGGGGCAGACCCCAGGAAAACTGCAAGCAACAATACAGAGGCCACAGCAGCTGGTGCATTTTGAAGAGGCGCTGCACTCATGATTTGCAATTCAGCGCAGGTGTTTATGTGCACTGAAGTGTATTGTTAATGAGATCAGCCCAGCACTAGATTACATATCGACAAGCAGTAAATCTGACTGCGGTCGTCTCGGAGGCAAACACATTTCTGAAGTATACATACGCCATTGGTCCCTGATGGGTTTTTAGATTTGAAGTGTTGGTGTGGAGTCGGGTTAGGGGGTTTTGTAGGCGATTTAGAGGTATTGACAGATCTTGCCACAGTCAATTTCATTGCAGGATTGCAATCTATCTATCTTTTAATCTATGAATTCATTAATCAATTGACCTCTTCATTGCTCCATGTATATCCATAAATGAGAATGGCTTTTTCAATAGCATCACCTAATTCACATGGACTTGCCATTCTGTGGCAGTAGGCAACTGATTCAGTATCTGATCAAGGTTTCATATAGGAGTAGTACAGACCATACCGCTTCATTCACAACAGTGTGGGTTTCTCTTAATTCACTGCTGGGTTCTGTAATTTTGGTAAAGTTCAGTGTAAATTAGCTGGAAAGTGTAAAACCCCATGTGCACTGAGCATCATTCTAAAATGTGGACATTTTCTCTCATCAATTAAGAGCGTTCTCTCGAGTGCTCCTTTGCGTGAGTAATTGGTCCCACCTCTATTAGTGGGATGTGCTTTGGCAGGTTTGCCTGAAGTCGGAAAAAATACAAAATGGCCGCCTTTTGCAGTGAAATGCCTTCTATGGTCTTTACCCTTCCTCACATTTTCATGGAACCTGATTAATTTTAATATGTGATGTTGCATGTGAGTAGCCAGTTGAAGACGGGCAAATTGCAAGCATAAGAGGATACTCACGGTCAGCGGTGATGCCCAGATGTACTGTGGCATTCGAAGAAAGATTAATATTTACCCTTTAAACCCGAGGGTCCCCCAATTTGAGAACACACCAGAAGATGAAGCATTACCCATGTAACAGTATAGTCATGCTGCATATCAAATTAAACAAAAGAACCTCAGCTACAAAAATATAAAAGACATTTTTATATGCAATTCCGACACCAATGAAATTAATTACCAAACACAAAATCCCTACAGCGCCACCTCGTTAACCCACTCGCCACAATTTCGTTGTTATCGCGTTGCTGCTTTACGCCACAAGCACAACCAACAGCTCAAATGAAACCAGAGACTCCACAGATTCCAGTGATCAGCCCCCTTTACTCTGTTCCAAAGCATCAGCAAGATATCAGCAAAAGAAGAGCAACAACAGAAACATAAAAAACAAGAGTATTTACTCATCTGAACAAATCTCACAAGTGTCCCCTTCATTTTGAGACCAAAATTATTCAAATAGACCTTATGATTGCAGAGATATGCCCTTTTCAATTTGGGGATGCAAAAACCAGGCTAGGGTTTAAGTGGTGAAGGGGCCTAAAGTGTTCTGGTTTTGGCCATTTCCTCTGGAGTCACGAGCGACTAGGCCTTCTGATCACTCGCTTGTTGAAAATAAAATCCCTGACCAATCAGTCTCTTTCCAGACGGCAGTGCGTGCCTCACAAGGATGCTGTGATACTTCTTTTGATCCATAATTCTGTAGATTTTTTATAAGATCACGGGCTGCTTTCCAGCAGACTGAACCCCAAACCAGAACATAATTACCTCCTTGTTGTACTGAAGGGGTTAAAAGCTCATTTTTGAAATGTTTTCCAACTCTATGGCACACATAATCATTATAACCTTTATTGCCAGACTCTAGGTCCAAGTTAATAAAAAAAACACACAAGCTATACAAACATGGAATTCATACATATACATTCACATCCACATACATACATATACATTATAAAAGACACCTACACCAGTGACTCCGAATTCCTGCCTTGTACCGTATGGCATAATAACTGGGATCCATCTGCAGCCCAATAATATTGTTCCAGGACCCATTCAGGCGACATTTACGTTTGCACATCAGCTTCCTCAGTGATCAGCTTCCTTCTGCATTACAAAATAGTTCACTACACTACAGCATCTAGGTTTTCTCCGTAAAATCCTTAGACAGTCATTATAGGCAACCTGCAACTTCTGTGCGCTTACCTTTTTACACTTCGTCCATAAGGGGGCTGTAAACGGTGGGGAACAATATATCTTAAAAAGCCTTATTTTAGCATCAACTGAGCACATGTGGAATTTCCTTACCAGCATATTAGTTTGGGCCTGCAATATGCAACAGTGTCTTTAAACATCGTCATCATCAGAAATGTGATCTGTGATGCAGTGACCCAGAGACTTTGTTCTTTCGCAGACATCCAGCAGTTGTCCCGACTGATAAAAATCTGGAAAGCAAATATCTTTGTCCGCTTTATTTCTGCATGTCAAAATAACTCTTTTTAGTTTTGTATTGCACATCAAATCTCATTCCGTACTCAGAACATATTTTCAGTCACTGCTGAACGTCAGTACAGCGAGGAGAGAGAATAGCCCGATCATCAGCTTACAAAAAATGATTTGCCAGAGGGTTACCAATCATACAGCCAGTTTTGCAGCCACTTAAATGTTGGGATTATTCAACCACATACAGGTTACAAAGAGCTGGCGAGAGTCGCCCACCCTGACATACGACATTGTTTACGCCAAAGGAGGCTGAGACACTGTGAGATAAGTTCTGTGTTTGGGTGAGAAAATGTCAAATTTTGAGTCATCACTCCAGAGAACTTGTTCCAAGTCCAGTGGTGTCCAATCGTTGAATCTCTTGACAAACTCAAGTCTTTTTGAAGTTGCCAGCCCTGGGCAGCAACATGACCTGTCGAACCATTTCCACGCACTGGCCTGGAAACAGTAGATCTGGACACTGTCATCCCCTCCTGCTTTCAACCGCCATTTTGTTTCTTTTAATGGTCATACAAGTAAAGAACATCAGAGGCACTGAACTTACATTTACACCTCGTGCCACAAGTTTTCAGCAAACTGGTGTGTTTGCAGGGCTATGGAAGCGTTTCATGTCTACATTTAATTGAAACAAACCAGGGAAAAGTATCTTCAGGGATACTGGTCCTTAAATGAATAAAAATATATTTATTTTTTTTACTCACAATTTTCATTGAAAATTTCATATAATCTCTGCTTCCTTTTTTGAAGAGGAAGCATATATTATCCCGTCCACATCACAAAACTGGAGTCCTAAACCGTCACTGACACCCACAGCTTAAACACTGATCTGAGCAGAGTCATGAACACCTTTTAGGCTAAAGCTATTTTACACATTTAACTGTTGAAATGATATGCATGACTATGCACAACTCCAGCTTTCAAATTCCTTTATGAGAGCACAGTGTCAGGATTTCTCTCTTGCACATTAAGGTTTATTCTAAACAGGGTTCATTCACAACTTTTCCAGAGATTGGGATATCCAGACCTTTGATAATTATTCATTGCATCTGCACAGATCATCAAGATCTATCAGATTGCCGTGAAAAATCCATTCGTTTCGAGGAGAATGAAACGTAATTACCAAATGTGACTTAAGAAAATGCTTCAAGACAGCAGAGTAAGTTTTCACTGAAATAAGTGCATCGAAGATTGATTTTCCAAATGTGTTCTCATCAGGATGTGGGGATGGAATTATGCATACACATATATGCACATGTCCTCACACTGAAAATTGATATGGAATCAGTAAGACACCAGAAGCGGGGTGAAGGGAAATGAGGATTTATTTAAAACAAAATAAAACAGGCACGAGGGCCAACGAAAAACTTGGCCCAAAGGGTTGCAAAAAGACAAACTAAGGATCAGAAAACGATAGAAAACAAAATCCACTGGAAACTCCAGGGAGATAAGCAAGAACAGAAATGAATAACAAGGCTGAGACTATATACAAAAATGACGATGAAAACGAGATCTTGGAACATAAACTAGCAAACAAGAACAAGGGCTTGGGAACATGAGCGAGAACTTGGCTTTGAAACAAGCTTGTACATGAAACGAGACTTGAGACACTGTCTGCCAGCCAACTTCCACCGCATCCAGATAAAGGCTGAGAAATCAAGACACATGAGGGGCAACACCTGGAGAAGCAGAACAAGAGGCAGGGCAAGATCATGACATGGACCAAGATTGGATGACTAGACTTGCTCATTAAGAGAATGAGCGGCTCAGCTTAAGTACCAATTAAGTATGCAGTTTGGAAGCAGCATGAATGTTCAGAACAGAAAAGCACAGCAAGACTTGAAATAGCAAAGCAGGAATCATGACAATAAAGTCCCTGTCTAAATTAGTAATATTAGTAATGTGCTTATCTAGGAATTACACCACCCAGTGAGTGTTAGTAAATGTTAGTAACTTAAAAACAGTTAATTGCCAATTAAGCTTAGAGAGGCCCGAATCCAGCACAGCATGGAAGGAAGGGGAAATACCAAAGCCAACCCAGAGCTCTGAAATGTGCAACAACGAAGGCACGGGGCGGAACGCAGACAAGCGGTGGAGTGGCATGGCAGACCTGGCGAAAACAAAAACATGGAAAAGTAAAAACATGGACAATAAACATGAATTATGAAATGCAATGACCTGATACAAGAAACTGTTAAAACTGACTATGAACATGAACTATGAAACTATGAAATCTTGAACATGAAACTGTTAAAACCATAAATGCTGTCCTGGCCAAAGGCCAGGACCCCAGAACACAACAGAAAATACTCGGCCACACCTCATGCCAAATGCTGCTGGCTAGATGTCCACCTCAATCACGGCCTCTGTGCAGTTGCAACAAAACTTATAACTCAGGACAAGTGACTTCATACACAACCTAACCTAATCCATGGCCCAGCCTCCATATTGACCATTAAATATTTAACACAGGAGGCCTTACTTTGAAAATGCTTAAGGGAGAAGAACAGGCTGCAGCCCAAGACTGCCAACATCCACATGCACAAATAAAAGCAAGTTGGTTTACATGCACACCAAATGCTGGTTTCTGACTGGGGTATTGAAGTCCTCCATGAGTGCAGTGACCTTTGTAAACAACGGAGCAGTAAATTTGCAATTGCAAAAAAAAAAAAATTTGCACGAAAAGTATTAGATAAGCTGTGTCTTCAGCAGTAGCCAGATGTTTGTGATGAGCGAGGAGGAAAACGTGTATTTCATCAGGCTGGTGGGCACTTTTGGAATACGTGAGTTTATCATGTATACAGGAGTAAGGTCAGGGTGTTGCCAGTCATGTAAACCAGGATACTCCAAATCTGATGATGACTCGGGTGAGCTTAGAAACCAGAATAATGGGCACATGTAAACGCCGTCACTGTCAGTCATATAACACAGGGTCCTTATTCGCTCACCGTAAATTTAATTGCAGCTCAGTACTCATTGTCAGGGTTTTAGCCTTTCATTGCAGGACTGGATGGAAGCAAAGCATCAGGACATGTTTTTAGTCTCCTTGTGTGTTTAATTCATTTTGATTTAAATTTTAATGGATGCAGTTACTGTACTGATACTGCATTCAATTGCAGAATTAGCCAATGAGCCCATAAATTCGCTCTCCCTAATGAAATCGGCTCCTGAGGGACCCTGTTTCTCTTTGGCAGCAGGAAACAATGAAAACAGTCTCACCGACACCATTTTATTCCACACCAGTCCAAAATGTGTGTGATGGTGGCTGTGAAAGATTTGGCACTGACTGTGAATGTGAATCAGAATAAGTTGATGTGCTGCATTTTAATGCATTCCTCTGTCACTTGTGTTTTGTGTAGATGGCACAGAGAACAAAGACTGCAGGACAGCATGGAGAAGGTTTTATCTGGAGGTGAGACGATTAAAATACTCCCCAGAGAAGGAGACAGGAGATCGCTGCCCTATATATCAAAATGCTACGACCTGCGGGACAATGACTGACCTAGACACACACAGCAGACACACTCTCTTACACACGGACACAAACACACGCACACACTCCCACCTAGTTGTTGAGCTTTTATAACCATTCATTTCTCCGGCTCTGTGCCCTCTACACCGTTCCTACTCCGGCCCAATACAAATCTGCATCTCATCTATCCGCAGTCTGACCATTTCTTTTGCATTACCGGCTGACGGGATACCTGTGAAAATCCAATAGCCCTGGCGTTACAGCTAGGGGGACACAGGGGTTTAGTTCGCATTTATTGAATCACAACATCTCTTTCAGGCCAGGCTCAGACTACAGGAGTTTTAAAATATCTCACTGATTTTGAGATCGACCAAGGTGGACCAAGCGTCTCTGAACGCAGCTGAGTAAATGGGCTGAGGTCTGTGGGAGTGTAACAGGTAACATCCGCTGAGGGAGATGAAGTGTCTGAAGGCAGCACCTCACCTGCAGACCGTTCGCTCCACACGTCGTCTCGCTCAGCAGGGTGTCCCCGCGTTCGGGGCGTAGAAAGTGCCTGTCATTTACGAGAGGCAGACCTGTGATGGTGCGGAGAGGCAGTGTGAGACCCAGCTTCAGTCCTTTACAGAGAAGGGTTAACGCAGCTGACGCAGGGGGAGTGACATGAGAGAGCAGCTCGCGGTGAGAGAGTCAGACCCTGTCCCTCGCTCTCCTGCTGCGGGACCTGAGCGCACACACACCCTGAGAAGACATCATGAACACAGGACACCCTCTGAACCGCAGAACTCTCCTGATGGGACGACTGAGTGAAATAAAGGGAAACAGGATCATGTAAGAGGCGATAGGTGTCGGCCATAATCCTCAGATATAATCTCCCGCATGCACACAAAGGTTTTGTCTCACACAATCAAACTCTCAAACACAATCGAGCCCCTTTCACACGTACAATCAAACTCTCTCTCGAAGTACGAAACCCTGGCAAATAATCACCTCCCACAGGCACCATTAAAGTCTTTTTTCACGCGCTATCAAACATCTCTGTGGCACAAATGAAACTCACTTGCGCACTGCCAAAGCTCTCATGCGCCAATAAACTCTCTCACGCGCTATCAAACTCTTTCTCATGCGCAATCAAACTCTCGCGCACGATCAAACCTTCTTCAAGCACAATAAAACCGTCACGCCTCGACAGACTCTCACGCACCATGAACCCTCTCTTACACACATCTCTCACACGCAGTGTCAAACTCACAGGCTTTAATGGTGCATGAGAGAGGATTCAGAAGATTGATAGTGCATGTGGGAGTTTGAGAGGGCAGTTTGAAAACATTTCTGAAAGTGTCGCAGAGAATTATGGCCGACACAGCTCATACTACACAGCCTCACATATGATCACTCCACACACACACACACACACACACACACACACACGTCATTCATGGTATTGGCACTTTATACTGAGAGGAACAGCCCATTAGCCCAAAGTAAGTCTAATCTTTCTCGGCCTGGTGAGGCAAAAAGTTAGCCTGCATCAAAGCCATCATACAGATGAGTACATTCACTCAGGAACAGACAGACTACAGACCCCCCTGCTCATGGGACAGACAGATTACAGACTCACCTGCTCATGGGAGAGATGAGCCATAGATATCCCTGCTCCTGCGCAAAGTGACAGACCTCCCTACTTCTGGCAGAAATGGATCACAGATGACCTTATTTCTGTGAGCAATGGACCACAGACACGCCTGCTCATGAGAGAGATGGAAGACATACGCACCTCCCTGCTCCTGTTAGAGACAGACCACAGACCACAGACGCCACCTCCAGGAGATGGACCATAGACTTCCCTGTTTCTGGGAGAGATGGACTACAGACCTCCCTGCCCCAGAAACGTTACACAGATCCTGTCATAAATATCTTGCTTCAAGGGGAAATGAGCCAGAGGCCTTGTAAAGGAAGGTCACATGACTTCTCTGGGCAATCAGGCTAATTGACTGACAAAAAATAGTGATGTGCACATGGGTACACATGAATGTGCATGCATCATCAACTCCCTCGAGAATCAGTCAATCAGTCTCTGAGTGCTTCAAATGAAAATTCATGAGGATTAATATTCCTGGCATGAAGTTAAAATAAGGAATGTTGCAGCTAATCAGATTAATCTGCATTTAAGGAGATTCTTTTATTGCGCCATTTCATTCAGTTGAAAAGAAAAACTGATAATTGGGCCAATTTGAAACTCCTTGTCTGTGTGAGACTAAGTCAAAAATAGCTCCCTTCAAGGGATCCTTAATAAGCAGCTATTCATTTCCTGAAAATAAAAGCCGAGCTTCATTGCAGCTGTTGTGATGAAAGAGAGTTAAATGTGATTTCCTAATGCTTGTTGAAACACAGCCCATGTTCCCAAAATGCAATATGTCCAAATGATAATGTGATATAAAGATCACATTTTGGGGATTTATTATGTGTGCTGATGGTGTCCCAGTGCGAAAGATATAGATTAGAATGAGCATATTGAGCTATATGGAAAATAAGAGCTGACAAGCACTGTAATAGCTTCTTAATGCATGAGGTAAATAATTTGAATTCATGTCAATTTCCCAAAGTCTGGAGGCGAATATGCCTGACATATGTCTGCTCGATACAGTACAATATTCAACATATTGTAGTTGTATTATCGGGGGAAAGTGACAGTTGCGGCTCGAAGCATACCATCTGGATATAAAAAAGCAAAAATCCAATCTGATGTTTAGGGGGAATTTGATTGTTTAGTTTAGTAATGTAATGCTTTTCAGTGCAGCATGTGGACTGATACGCTGCAAAGGCGAGAGGATCCAAGTGCAAAGAAATATATCAGTTTATTTATGACTGAAGCAGGGCTTCAGACACACAAATGAGATGCAACGAAGGGGAATCACAATAACGAGATGCAGAAGGTAATAACTGCACTAACATTAAAATCTAGAATTTAGAAATAGTGGTAAGAATAGTGCAATGTCTACACATGAGAGGTTTACAAGACTTGGCGAAGTTGCTGAGAACGAGAGGTGTGTACACAGGCTTAATTGGATAATTGTTCAATTGAAAACAATGCAAAGCAATTAAAAGAGCTAGAGCTGGAGCAGTTAGTGCTATGGTGATGCAGACCGTTGTGGGCGGGAGACGACAGATGCGGCTCTCCTAGTGCGCAAACGCACACGCATGCACGCACACACACACACACACACACGCACACGCTTGCATGCAGGCACACACGAACGCACACACACGCACACACACACACACACACGCACACGCACACACGCACGCACACACATACACATACACACACACACACACACACTCACAAAGATCAATCATCCCACCATTCACTTGTTTCAGCAGACAAACTACAAAGTGATATTACTATCCAATCACATTAGTTTTGCTTATTATTCAAAGTTCATAATGCATCAGTCACAATCAATATTATTTTGCGATTTCAAACATTTGGTATTTTGGTAATTTTATTCAATAGCCATTTACTGAGTGTTTGTTGCAGATGATAAAATCATTTGTATGTCTATGAGCTCTATGAGTTTATGTCACAAATGCTGGTCTACTAGTGACAGTTTCTCACCATTTCTGATATAATTTCAGATTTCAATTCTTCAATAGTCCAATAAACATTAAAATGTATAAATCTCACTTACCAAACGGAAACTACTGGAAAACCCCTATCTTAATGTGATCACCCATGATGAATGACTCATATTAAATATACACAGGGGTTTCAGCTTCGGCTCTGAAGTTGCTGACCAATAGTTATCCTCAGCAGTCACATTTCCTCTGTCAGCCAATCGCATGGCAGTTCTTTTTCACAGGAGGTTTTATCACGTGCACACATCACCATAAAGCACCTTATTTGCTGCAGCCCTCAGGGCTTCTCTGTGCTGTGTCTGTATGTGTTATGAGGGGGGACAGAGGGAGACCCCAGGCGCAGAGTAGCAGGCAAAATGACTGGTGTATTTGACACTGTACAAAGCAAACAATGAGCACAAAGGACAAAGGCAACGAGTCCTACAAAATGGAAAAGCTCACACACTCCTGAAAGGAAAACACAGCCAATTCCAAATGAGTAATAAATAGAGATGGCAGTTTCAAAACCAAAGTTTGAACTGATTCAAAACATTTTGTGACTTCCGGTTCCAGCACGTAGTTGCAGAGATGTTTGGGGTGTTTGAGGTGTTTTGTCGCGCTGAGCTGTGTTGTGAGAGTTTGTGCGGATTTTGCTAGAGCTGTTCAATATATAATAATCATAGAAAAATTAGATAGAGTAGATATATAAATTGATAAACATACTTATATACATACATACACACACACAAATATATAGATAAATAGATAGATATTATTATAGATACATAATTTCTATGGAGGGTAGAGATATTAAGAGACCCAGGTCTAGGGCATGGGAGATTTTTGACCAAAATTCCCAAGATGAGGTGAACTGTCGGCAGTGTAATTCTGTCTTAAAGTTTTACAACAATAGTTGCTGATGACTCGGCATCTGAGGTGAAAACATTCCTTGGATCCTGAGCCAGAGGATGGTAGCGATGGCTTCGCTGCCACCGCCTCTCCCGCTGCTGCCGCACAGGCTGGGATGTGCAGTGCTGACACATGTTTGTGTGGATCGAGCTTTTATTGGGATTCGGGTGATGTGGTTCCGATGTGCAGCCTTTGAAACGTATTTCCATTCTTATGCAACAGTTTTAAAATACGTTATCTGTTTTAATAGCCCAGAAAAAAAGACCTGGATAAGGCACTAGTGTACATGGTGTTTAAGGACTGTCCGCCATTTTGTGTGGCGGAGGATGAGGGCTGCAGAGCCTTGGTTGGGTTGCTGGACCCAACATACTCCTTTCCCAGCAGGAATCGTAAAGGTTTGTGCCTTGCAGCCCCTCCCCTTCCTCATTCTCTCACCTCCACCTGGACAGGCTGCAGATGCGGACTGCTGGTACGGCCTGTCAAGGTGGAGGTGACTGAGGAGTATTTAGCGCCGGCTCCTGCAGGCCCACGTGCCTTTGCATTTTTCCGGTTTCTCTTTGGAGAAGAGTCCTGCTCTCGTTTGTCTGCTGCTGTTGTGTGGCTTTTGTTATGTATTAAACTCCATTTTTACCGGCCTTGGCACTTGGGCCTTCTTGTTTTTGTTTGGGCCTACGGTCCCAGGAAACCGGAACAGGAATACACTGAAATTACTGGTTGAAGAAAAATATAAGGCAACAAAGGAAGAAATCCTGGATGTTTCCTGAGTGAGCCTGACATCGGACGTGTGGACCTCTGTCAGCATGGGTGCTTTCATGGGTGTAACCTCCCATTTTGTGCAACAGAACAAAATCCAATGCCAACTACTGGCTGTGACTAAGTTTCCAAAATCACATACGTCAGAGAACATTAAAAAACCAAACGATTTCTCATTGCTGAATGGGGCCTTCAGAACAAAATAAGATGGACAGTCACAGACAATTCACCCGACATGATTTGCTGTGCTGCCCTGATGAAAATTACTCATTTTTCTTGTTTAGCGCACACACTCAAAACCTCATCGCAAAGAAAGCAACTGAAGATCTTTGCTCTTTGCTCAAAGGCGAGAAAAATTTGTGGGGCTTTTCAAAATCAAGCACCACAGCCAAGGACAGGCTGCAGGTGGAACAGCGCCGATCTGACGCTACAGCGTCTCTGAGAAGACCGAGCAGGTCTGGCGACCCTGAGGACAGACGTCCCCCCGCCGTCCAGTGATGAGCTCCAGGCCGTCAGCCAGGGTCTGCTGGTGCTCTCACTCTTTTCCTGAGGTCACTCAGGAGCTGTCTGCTGAGACCAGCATCTCCTCTCTCAGGTTTACCTTTTACCTTCACATTTTTACACATCATTTTCTACTAAATATACTGCAGTGCCAAATCTTGCAGTGACTAATGTACTTTTGTTCTTTCCCTCATATATTTTAAGGCTGTGGTTCTCAAGCTCAATCCTGACGCCACACAGCTTGTTTTAGTTCTGACCACAACTTCAATCTAAGGATTTAAACAAGCTGTTGATTTGCCTGAATTAGGTGCATTTATGTTTAGAGCAGTTATTTGTCCTCTTAAGCCACATTTGACAAATCTGCACGCCATGAAGAATTGAAATTTCATTTCCACAATAAGACATGTTAGAAACCAGTATAAATAACTACAGAGGAAAACAGACCTAACCCTTAAAGGAGGAGACAGCACCTAGGCAAAGTATA
This sequence comes from Gymnothorax reevesii, assembly GCA_029721435.1. NCBI lineage: Eukaryota > Metazoa > Chordata > Actinopteri > Anguilliformes > Muraenidae > Gymnothorax > Gymnothorax reevesii. The sequence continues at coordinate 2,703,315 of CM056588.1, forward strand.
TTTCAGCGGAAAGTAGAATTCTAGAAGTGAGTTTTCTAAATTTTAAATTGGTAATGATCCAGTGCGACACATTTTTAAACCAGCGAGTCTTCAAATTGACTTCAATACCAGGTGGGCAGACATTTTTACTCGGGGAATCTTCTGATTTTGAATTTGATGTTAGGAAACCTCACCCTTAAAAATGCTTAATAACCTGAACCTCTCGCAGTTTACATCTCCCGATTAGCCACAGTTGCTCAGACTAATAGGTAAAAACCGACGACAGTCTAATTTACTTTTGATAGCATTGTTATGCATTGCCCCACAAAATTATGAGGCGTCTTCTGCGCATAAATGACGAAGTAAAATATCAATTTGTCTTCATAATTTCAGTGCTCATTAAGCAGCACAGATTTGTGGAAATTAGTTTGCAAGGCTGCAGGAATCTGTTCTTTATTTTGAATGTTGTCAGGGCCAAAGGGCACTGTAAGGTTGCACAGCTGTGTGACAATCCCAAGGACGAAGAAAATGGATGCTGCAAAGTCAGCGTAAGTTTTGGATTTACAATGCCAAATCAATTATATAAAGGTAGGCAATGGGAATTCACCTTTCATTACCATTTCTAATTATAGGTCATGTTTTGGTCTTGGTCGCTCAGTCGATATATTGTTTGACTGTTAATCAGGTCAGCTTAAATAAAAACAGCTTGAGGGCAGCCAAGCCGTGAAGTGAGAGCTGACTCATGGCCGCCAGCATGGAGTGCTGAGTTACTCCCTGCACCAAACTTCCCAAAAATGCCATTTTTTGCGATCTGATCAGAAAGCAACTGAATATCTCTCAAACTGGATCTACCTGCTGATGAAACAGTAGAGGAATTGGAAGCCTACATTGACGCGTTCTATCATAAAAACGTCATGTCGGCGAACAACAAATCCGACTGCAAACGCACTCGCAGTGAGATGGGCTCAAGCGACATGGATGACTCATCCTCCGATATCCGGGAGTCCCTGAACACGATAAAATATCAACTCCAGAAGCTCAATCTACTTGAACAACTGACAATTGATGTCAAAGACTTAAAAGCTTCTGTCGAGTTTAACAACTCACTCATCGAGGTGCTAAAGGCTGACAATGCCTCTCTCAGGATGGAAGTAAACGATCTTAAACGTCTGACAGAGGAACTACAAAAAGAAAAAGTCAAAATGTCTAATGCCATTCTCGACCTTCAATGCAGAAGTATGAGAGACAATATAATCATACATGGGCTCTCCGAAGTCCAAAATGAAACTTACCATAGATCAGAAGAACTGTTAAAGTCATTCCTGGCAGGCAATCTGCAAATGCAGTCGGAGGAAATCGAAGCTATCCGCTTTTCCCGCGTCCACCGCCTGGGGAAATTCAAACCGGACCAGCAGAAGCCCCGTCCTATCGTGGCCAAAGTCATCAACTCTAAGATGAAGATTGCCGTCATGTCCAAAGCAAAAAAACTGAAGGGATCCTCGTATGCCATCAGTGACCAGTATCCTGCAGAGATCATAACCAGACGCAGGCTGCTGTATCCGATCATGGCGCAGGCGAGACAGAACAACAAGAAGACTCGCTTAATCGTTGATAAACTCTATATCGATGGCAAGCTGTACAGGAATCCACGCATCACAGACTGGCTTTATGGTAGCAAAGAATTAGTTTCGCACGAGGATGAGGAGGACCCACGGAGTCTCACTGTTGGCCACTGTACACAGCATGCTACCCCAGCTACGCGACGGCGTCCCCATTACCATGATAACCGTGGTTACCACTGAACACTCCATGCAGAACGCTGCGTGATATCAGTTCCTCTATTTCGTATGTATCCATCTGTCTCTTGGCCTCACTACTCTATCCACTCTCAGACAATAACTTTGATAAATGTGACCTGATCTCTCTTTCTTTCTCTTTCTCTTTATTTCTCTCTTTCTCTTTTTACTCCAGTTATTATCATGGTTTTTCTGTTTTATTTTTTTTAATCATTTATATTAATTTTTTCCCTCTTTTTTTCTTTCTTTTTCCATTATTATTATTACTATTATTTTTATTTTTATTTTTTTTATTTATTTTTTTTCTCTTCTCATTTTGGCTTGGGAAATGCGTTTAACTTTGGACAACTCACCGGCATGCTTGGGCCTATGGGTTTAAGGCTAACATGGATGGCCTTGGGTTATTTTTGTTTTTTGTTATCTTGGGTACCATTTCTTTTTGTTTATGTGTTTGTTTATGTTTGTCTTGTGCATGTCCTGTCTATATATGTCTGCCTTATGTATGTAATCATCAACACACTGCACTTTGTGATCTATGCAGGTGGTTTTGTGACAGTACTCCTAAACTGCAAATATCTATATGGATAGTGCGAAAGGGCTTAAAATTATACACATCAATATCAGGAGCCTTAAACATAAAATTGATCTATTTAGACCATGGGTTGAGCAACACAAACCTAATATAATTACATTATCTGAAACCTGGCTCAACGACAAGATATCTAACAATGATATCAAATTAACAAACTATGTCCTATATAGAGCAGATAGAGGCACAAGGGCCGGAGGTGTAGTCACATATGTCTCATCCAATCTTGCTTCTGAGCTAGTTGTGCCCACAGTTGAGCCTTTACATTTTGAAAGTATTTTTGTGAAAGTCATACTACACGAAAGCAAATATTTAACAATTGGAAACATTTACAGGCCCCCTTCAGCTCCAGCTGATTCCTTTAACTGTATAGTATCCACCATCAACTCCATCAAAGATAAAAATGAGCTGGTACTCCTGGGAGATTTTAATAAGGATTGGGCAGACAAATCCGCTAATACAGCTAAGAACACTATGAGGATTTTGAACTTAGCACAACTTATTAGTGTGCCCACTCGGGTCACGCCTACTAGTCAATCCTTACTCGACTGGATTTTGGTGTCACATCCTAACAGATACATCAAATCAGGAATCATGTCTGACTGCTTTAGTGACCATTGCACTATTTTTTGCATTTGGAAAATTAAATTACCCAAACTCCCTCCAAAACTAATCAAAATTAGGCAAGATAAGAAACTCAATATTGACGCATTTATTCATGATCTAATCTCTATTAACTGGGACCGTTACAAAATCATTTCTAATGTTCACGATGCATGGGAATTTTTACACTCTGAACTTACAAAAATTATTGACAAACATGCCCCCTTCAAAACTATTAAAGTCAAGGGCAGTCATCTTCCTTGGATCACATCAGATCTTATAAGCATTTTCAGGCAGAGAGACAAAGCATGGGCTGTGTATCGCAGGACAAGAGATCCTGCTGACTGGGAGACATACAGATTGCTGAGAAACAAAAGCAAAACTGCTACTAGAAACTCAAAATCACATTACTATAATGAATCCCTTACCAGCGATTATAAAAATCCTAAGCAATTCTGGAAAAAAATTAAAACATTAACCAATGCACCTGACAAATCTGTTCATCATAATCAGCTAAAAGTCAACAACACCATATTACACAATCCTCTTCCAGTAGCTCAAGCCTTTAATCAACACTTCTCCTCAGTCTGCAGTGCTACATCTGATCCCTATGTCCTTAACAATACACCACGCTGCCCCAGCACATTCTCCTTCAGGAGAGTCTCACCTGTTGAAGTCCTGAATGCAATCAAAGAGCTTAAAGCATGTAGTAGTCCTGGCTTAGATGGTGTTGAAGCCAAATTTTTGAAACTTGCACAACACATTCTCATGTACCCTCTCTGCGACCTTTTTAATTTATCCCTCTCTACCCATGACATACCCTCTATTTGGAAATGGTCACGTATCACACCACTCCACAAAGCAGGCAACCAACTTGATCCCAACAACTACAGACCAATATCAATTATTTGTTCAATAGCTAAAGTCTTCGAAAAATTAATCTACTACCAACTGTTCACTTATCTCACCAAACACAATATCCTGTCTCCTGTTCAATCTGGTTTTCGTCCAAATCACTCAACAACTACTGCCCTACTTAAACTTACCAACGACATACACTCTGCATCTGCTAATCGCAAAATTACCGGTGCAATATTTATTGACCTTACTAAGGCATTTGACCTTGTTGATCACTACCTACTACTGGACAAACTATATTCTATTGGTATGACACGAAATTCTTTACTCTGGTTTAATGCATATCTGCATAATAGAAAACATTGTGTTGTCATTCAGGGCACCAAATCCGACCTAGTAGTTCAGGAACGTGGCGTGCCGCAGGGCTCAACCCTAGGACCACTCTTGTTTTCAATATTTATTAATGGTCTTCCTTCCCTTTTCTCTGGCTGTAACTGTCAACTCTATGCTGACGACACAGTCATATATACTTCACAACTTAACCTTTCACAGACTCAGTCAACATTGCAGGTCAATTTCAATTATCTAGAATCATGGCTCATAGCGAATAAATTACTTATCAACAAAACTAAAACAAACCTGATGCTCTTTGGTACCAAACGAAATCTTACAGCACAAACTAACAATCAATCTTTAAATATTTCTTGCCTTGATGGTACTCAACTGTTTAAAGTTCAACAAATTAAATATCTTGGCCTTTGGCTTGACCCTAATCTATCATTTAAATTTCATATTGATAACATTGTCCGGAAAATCAACTTCAGCACTGGTGTTCTCTACCGTAACAAAAAATGTTTTACTTTTACAGTAAGAAAAAAACTTGTTCAGCAACTCATATTACCAATTCTTGATTATGCAGACATAGTGTACCAAACTGCCACCCCTAAAGCAAACCTTTTCCCTCTCAATGCAGTATACAACCGCCTATGCAGATTTATCCTTGACTGTCCATATACGACCCACCACTGTACCCTGTATGAAAACCTCAACCTACCATCTCCCACTTCAAGAAGACAGCAGCACTGGCTGCAGTTTATCTTCAAATGCATTCACTTTACCTACCCACAATATCTGAAACAACTGCTCATACCATACACATCATCACATCAACTTAGACACTGTTCACAGGTTTACTTTAATATACCCACATCAGCTGGCAAAAAATCATTTATGTTTAAGGCTCCCTGTGACTGGAACAACCTACCTGTCCATATCCGTTCGATAACGTCTTTTCAATTGTTCAAAACTGCGCTGTCCTCTCATCTTGAAACTACCTGCTCTTGCTTTCACTAATCATCAATATCATAATAATAGAACAATTATGCAATGATCCATCTGTTTTGTCTTTGTGTCTTGTTGTTTTGTTCTCGTTTATGCTGTGTTGTTTTGTGTTCTTTTGTTTTTCTGTCTAGTTGATTTGTCTGTATAATATTGTCTGTCTATATGAAGTGTATTTGTATTAAGAGGACACCCTCGAAAACGAGATGGTTTCATCTCAAGGGATTGTTCCTAATAAAGAATTTACAACAATTGAAGGCCCTTTGAACTACTCTATGGCCCAGATGAAAGGAAAGAGAACAACTGACGTCACATAAGAGAATAACTGACGCACAACCACCGCGGCACTGGTGTTTCATTGGATAATGCGTTCAAAATGCACACTCACCCACTATATAGGGCACTATGTAGTGAATGTTCTCCATTTAAAACAACAGAGTGAGTGAGCGAGTGGACAAGTGCGCATTTCGAATGCAGCCTCTGATTCCCCAAGTAAAAATGTCTGCCCCCTGGTATTGATGCCGATTTGAAGACTTTCTGGTTTAAAAATGTGTCGCACTGGATCATTACCAAATTAAAATTTATAAAACTACACATTTTAGACACTTCAAGAATTCTACTTTCTGCTGAAATTTACTTTACCGAGGTGCTGTTTTCTCCTTTAATCATCATAAACAATCAGTAGGTACCTCATTGATGAAACTGACAACACATGACTGCAAAACCAACAATTTATTGGTCAAACAATAAAGTCACGCCTGTTTTGTGTCATGTTCATTTTATTAAGTTCAGGCAAATTATTTTGAAAGAATTTGAAACACCAGTGTTCAGCTTTCCAATTTAGAGCTTATTGATTTTCTAATCTAACTTGATCTGGTCAAATATGTGTTTACCTGAAAATCCTCACAATATGGAAAAATAAACACAATGTTGTAGGGTTTTTATTTACTGGTAAGTACCAGCTCTAAACATGGAATGCAGCTAATTATGGCAAATTGACACCTTGTTAAAATCCTACGATTGCAATTGTGGTTGGAAGAGAATCCAACACAGTGGGGCGTGAGGGACGAGTTTGAGAACCACTGTTTTCAGGTGATTCCAATGGTTCGCAACCTTTTACACGCGGTGTCATTGCAAATAGCTGAAACAAAGAATCACACAGCAGCAAGTCTCAGACTACATCTTCTGAATTTGAGAGCCCGGCCAGGTCCGGAAAACGTCCACTGCCTGCAGGTGAGTGCGCGCATGCATTTTGCGAGATTCGTAAATTCTGAACTGGCCCTTTGTACAATAGCACAAAAACAGTTTATATACATATCGTGTGCACATGTATTTTGATTTTATTTCTGTTAAGCACATTGCGTTGCCCCCTGTATATGAAATGTGCAACGCAAATAATGTTTGACATGAAAACAGGCAGCAACCATCTTGGACCCCCGATTTATAATGCTCGCCTTTGGCAACCACGAAAAAAGCTAAGGAGGCCCAGAGAGATGTGATCTCAGAGTGCGCCAGGCTCATCAGAGCACCAGCGCCACCAGAACCAGCTGGGCCAACTATGGATCCTGGACCCAGCACCGGCAGTCAGCCTGCCCATTCAAAGGTTCATTCTTTTTGATTATTAATGATTACGTTTTTTTTTTTTTAATTCAACTCTTCTGCAAAAACTAACCCATAGGAAGTATATGTGGAAAGCTGGCTCGGTCTGGCAGTCCTTTGACCAGATGGTTCAAGCCACAAAAAAAATCTTCAAGCTCCACAGCAGATGCAAAAATTGAAGTGGACCGTTACCCGGCTGAAGCATCTCGAGAGAGAGGGAAGGAAAATGAGTTCTAGCAGCTTTTTTTTTTTTTTTTTTTAAATAAACTGTAACTTGATTTCAGGTGCTACAGAAGCACAGAAGCCAACTGAGTCCAAAAAAAATGTGCAGCAAATATTATTTAGAAATAATCTTTGAACAAGAGGTTTCTGAATATAAATCTTTTTCCTACATTTTATTGAGGCGTGCAATCACAGTGAAATGCAATATCAATTACACAATAACGGTTTTTGTCCATTTATTTAAAAACAAGTGTTTGCCACTAACATGGCAATATCCCCCACCGCTTCAATTTTATGTGTCCGTACGGACAGAGCCAATACTGTATCCCCCGTTGTGCGATGAAAAGGCTGACTTGACACAATCATTCTCAATGAATGAATGAATGCAAACATTTCATGGCAATAAGCCAACAGTAGCAGGACCATCATCCTAACGTCATACAACAATAAGAAAATGTCATCATACAAAAAGTTAATAACTGACTGATAGAGCCCATGTTGGAACCAGTAATTTCTTGGGTTGGTGAAAAGGGAAGCTTCAGCACATCAACAGCAACTATAATTAAAGGCTGCGATGTCAGTGGATGACACTGAGCGAGGGAGTTTTGAGATGTTTCACAACAATGGCTTGAATTTTTTTTTAAACATTTCAAAGCTTTGAATTTGTTACCCCTAGTAATAAAAGTAAGGAGACACAGATACATTTATAAAGGTAAATTTAGAAATGCAAATAAACACAAACTCTCAATAAAGAAAGAATTTAGGCTCCTGAAGAGACTGAACCAGCGTAAAGAGAAGTGACTGGTCTGATTGACAAAGGAAAACTAAACAAGGCAGGAACTAAATAGTGAGGTGAGGTGAGAGCTGAACCAATGAAAGGACCGAACTAATAATTGAATATTAGTGTGAGTGGAGGGAACCTATGCTGCAGGCAGGACTGACGAGCTTCAGCTGGCGCTTGTCGCGGTAATTTCAGCCCGACACTCGCACTGCAGCTGCCAGCTGCTTCGGTCTGCTTCTCGGAGCTCAGGGGACTTCAGGTGTTCAGGCAGTGATGTGTCACACTGCCTGTTAAACAGGGTCATGCGCAGTGGTACATGCCCTCTCATGCCTAAAGATGATTTTTCCCCCAATGGCAATATTCATGTTAATTAGGATTATTCAGTCTTTAAAGCCATATTCTTTAACCAATGAATTTAAGCAATTCATTGGCCTCTAATTGTTGAAACTGTGGAAACACAGTTGCTAAAATTAGCCTTTTATTTGGTTAACATGAAAAACATTGATTACTCTGGGATTGTACCTGTTGCAATGAAAACCAGTACATGCAGTGTTACCCCAGGAGCGAGTTTGAGGACAAATTTTAACTATTCCTTATGATACAATAAAACTTCAGAGATACTGACCAACTCAAGGCAGTTTTCTTGTTTCTACCATCTCCCGAGTCTTAATAATTAAAATGATGTCTTTACAAGTGCTTTAAATGAAGCTTCATAAATATTCCATGCATATGAGTTTTGCATATCATAATAATGAGAAAGTTGGCCCGAGATAAGGGGAGCTGACAGATAACTTTATTCCTCTGTGACCCTCATTTTCATTCCCTCAAACTTTGAAAATGGGCATATAGATATTAAAAACGTGCAATTCTCCAAAAATTTTAAATGAAGAGAACTGTCTTCAGAGAAATAATGTTACAGCGACTGTACTTTCTTGCAAAAAGAAGTTTAGAAGAAGACAGAAAGGAAACCAAAAATTATACTATTAACTTCATGGGCCTTTGGTTCATCCTCCTGACCCGTATTCACGAAGCATCTTAGCGCTAAAAGTAGGTCCTAACGGCCGGTTATAGGAGAAACAACTAAAAAAAATGGGCGAGTCAGTCGTAAATTTAGGACTCCTAATTATTTTTACTAAGAGTTATTCACAAAGCATTTTAGTCATAAAAGTAGCTCCTAAGTCTGGGAGAGCTTAAAAGTAGTCAAGAGGACTCCTAACTCACTAAAACCTATTCACAAAGAATCAGAAAATGGCTGCTGCAGTTGAAAGATGGAATGATTTGAAAATTCTGCATGATGTGCAGTTGTTGAAAAGATATCAGATTGACTGTGAAGGGATTTTATTTGTTGTTGACTTGGTGAGGGAGAGAATTACGTCTCCAACCATGAGAAACAACCCAATAAGCCCCGAAATGAAATGTTTGACAACACTTCGTTACTTGGCAGCCGGAAAAATGCAATGCTGACAATTTAGGGATTTCACAATCATCTGTCAGTCGCTCAATTCAACAAACAATCATTGTGCTCTGTGAACCCCATATCATCTGACAGTTTATTTGGTTTCCAATGGACATTCGCCAACGACGCAGAATCAAGTTTGTATTCATGCCCATCTCAGGTATGTTCGGTATCATCGTGCCATATTCGAATTATTCGAATACAATATTTTGGACATCGTTGCGAAATGCCCAGGATCCACGCACGACTCGCATTTTAATGGAAAGCATCTCATGCCAATTATTTGACAGGCATTATGTGCCTGTGGAATGCCGCTTGCTCAGGGACAGTGGCTTTGGTGATGCACCTCCTTCTGCGATGCATGAATTATTTTATTAGGCTATTGAGCGAGGGTTACATTCAATAGATCATCATAATAATACCAGCCTATCTCATATTTTGTATGTAAATTTAAATTGTAGGCTATTAAATTAGAAATACCAAGCTTAGTATGCTTTCCTGTTTGAATGATGGCCCGTTTATAGGTTGCGATCTCGGACCTCCTCTGTGATTGCAGCCCGTACTACCACTTCTCGCAGTCGTCTGCGGTCTGAGATACAAGGGGACTGAAGCGTCTGTAGGCTGATACTATCCCACGCATCCCGCTTGGATTTGTTTTTCACCCCGGAGCCAAATTTCCCTTTGATTACATGCTTTTGCTTCAGAACCAACTGGCCCAGCAGCAGTAACTGTTCATGGCTCCAGTTGGGCTTTCGCATCCTTGATGAACTTTCATCCATGACAGTTTAGGGCAAACAAACTTGAACAGCCATTTTGCCTAAATGATTGCAACGTATTCTCATTGGGTAAAAACTTGCTATTTATTGGGGCAAATGATGCATTTTATTATTGACTCGTTTTATGCTATTGGCATTTTTACAACTATCTCTTTCCTACATATGTTTATTTGCCTAGAGCATGATATGTGGGGACTGCGCCTAGTGTATTTTCAGGAGTGCTCAACAAGTTATTATGTTATGGGACAAACCAGCCACTGGGACGATTTCCTAATTTTTTCCTCCATGGGTTGAATGTGGGATATTTTTTTCAATGAGCCGCCCTGTCACCAAACAACCAATCACCGTGCTCATTTTCCCAAGACTCATGCATGAGAATTGACGTCAGCCATAGCAACAGAGATTTACTCCCACCTGTCTCAGAGCTACTCCTATTCCAGGAATTACCAGTTTTCTTAACTAAAAGTTGCTCTCAGCTGCTTTGTGAATAACTTTTAAGATTTTACTCCTACATAACATGTTTTAGCGCGACTTTGGAGTACTCCTAGCAGTAAGATAAGATGCTTTGTGAATACGGGCCCTGATGATTTTCACAAACATTCGAAATAAAATGTTTATATGCTATCAACATGGAATTGCTTTAGATTTCTGTTCTAATAATGGGGATATTATAAGTATCTTTGGCAAAAGAAACATGAATACAGTCCCTTTACATGGACATGCAACTTAACAATTTTCTACAATGGCTCATTCAATATTGAGTTGTACAATGAATAAAATGTAAAAATGTAACTAATTTGCAATCATTATCAATATCCGCTGTAGCAGAAACAAAACTGTAGGGAATGGAGCAGAGCCTGAGCAGGGTGAGCCTCATGAAAATTATTTCTGAACTTGTGTAAAAAATCAGCAAATTCATTCACTTATTTATTCATTCGGTCATCAATCCATCAGCATGTGAACTAATGAATATCTGCCTCTCCATCAAAACATATCGCTGAGAGAACTGTTTCTGGTCATGAATTGACCTCATCATCCAAAGAAGTAGACTCTATACACAAGCGGTGGGACATTTGGCAGCCAATCTCTGCAGAGCATTGCAGTATGCATGCTTAATCACAGCGCAAACAGCCGCAACGCATTGAGGCCGCTCTCACAGTGTTACAGAGGTAAGCCGCCCTGCATAATTTATGTTTTTGGGCTAGATGAAGTTAAAGTGTTCAAGAGCTGCAATGTGTTGACCAGAGTAATCCATTTAAAAAAAGCTTTTAAGGGAGATTTGGGGGGCAGTGCCTGCTCCCTGCTTTCACTGTGCTGTTTGACAGCACAAGGTGCTCTTTTCACCGCCATCCAGCAGGAAAATGGTTTTGGCACAACTGTATAATTTCCCTGGGCAAGTGCTGTCTTTTTTGGGGAGCATTTGAATATATTCATGTACAATTTGCGCCTTATAAATTAATTAATTAAATTTGATTTTCCTCACTGAGCTCTAAAAAGAGCTTCCTTCCGACACCATCGATGGCAAACACTACCGTAACTGATTTATTGCATAAGGATTAAAGACTGCAGGTCACCTGCCGTGCTGTTGCACTGGAAAAGACCACAGCCGTTCGTATGTCTAAGGTAACGACAACTAAGGCCTCTCTCCAGAGTCCACGTTCAAACAACGCTTTTTCTCTCCATCTTACGATGGTCTACAGAGAGATGGAAACAGAATTATACAATCCTTTCTCCCTCTGCTACAAAGACAAGTATCAATTGAACAATTACTTAAAATGCTAACATGCATAACAGTGCAATCTTGAGAGCAGCTGTAATGCAGCAATTTGCTACGGTACACTTGGACGATGAGCCTCCACGGTTCTCATTGAGTACTTATCTCCGCTCTGTTTTGAAGCTGTCTGGTAATGGGAAGTGAGAGGTGTATTGAAATACTCATCCAGCAATAATCCTGTAACGTGATCATGTTAAAAAAACATCACTTCTCACTCAAATAAAGATGTTACTGGTCCAAACAGAGAGTGCATGATGGTTTATTTATATTGCTTTCATAGTGATGAAACCATCTGCTGTCACAGGCTCAAAAGCAAAGAGAATCTCATCCAGTGCTTTTGGTGAAAAGCGCTCATCAGGAACAATAATCTTCCCTGTAGAAGATTTCATTTAAAAAACTGTTTTATCCACTTATCAGTGATACTCCCTCGCAAATTCCACAAATCTCACTAGTATGTTTATGAAACACTTCACCAAACTTGGCACCAAAATTTGGTTACACTGAGCCTTAGCTGTGCATATCTCACAGTGTAGTGAACTTATTTCCACTTCAGTATGATTTTCCATTTCAGTGGAGAATGGGCCTTGAAAGAAGGTTGGGTGTCTGGTGGTCAATTAACTGTTCCAGGCTAATGGTTTTCAGCACATTGCTGAATTTTTGTAAATTACCAAATTACAGATTACTCTTCATTACTTCACTGCAAATGCAACCCTAAATTCTATGCCAAAAAGCTCACCCATACCCTTGACGTACATACGTACAATACATGTTCAGAAAGGTGACCTCTGACTTTGGCTACAGGACATGAAACTGCCCAGATATCACCCAGCCCAAATCAGAAGGGGACAAATTGAACTGAGTCCTTGACCTTATTTCTAAATTTTGCTTCCACAAACAGTCCCAAATAGCTGCAATATTTCTTCAGTCACAATGGCCTATTCTACATCAAGTGGCAAACTGCTGTCTCTGGACAAGAGGGGATCATGTTTTAGCGTTATTCTGACCTCGCCCCGGGAAAAGGCTTTGTGATCATTAAAAGGCTTCTTATTGGCTAAATATCTGGCCTCACTCATAATCCATTAATATTTATTTCACAATAAACGGTTACTGAATACTGTTAAGGTGATAAAATGTGGCAGATTATCACATCTCCTGGTGCACAGCAAGGAGATGCTATCAAGCTAACGATTTATTGCCACTGTTTGGTGTGAATACTTATTCATGAGTGATCACAAGATTAAAGGGTAGTTTTGTGAAATATATTGCTGTTTATTGGACAGTGCAGTGAAATACATTTCAAGAAGTAACACTTACGTAAAATATTGTGAAATATTTATTTAATTGTACGTCATCAATACATTCATGTACGCAGTAAACATGTACTCTCATGACAGAAGAACTGTTTGATTTTAAATAACATTAAGTGGAGATTTGGAAGTTGGCTTCTGGGCCTCAGCTTATTAAAAAAAGAGTGAAATTCACTTTGTGTTGTGCAGTGATGCGGGAGAATTATATGTAGCGGAACAGCGCCTCCCAGGAGAAAGGACTGTGTAGAAGGAAGCACTCCGCTAAACAACACTGCACCGCTTCAGATCCACTGAGAGCAACAGACTCCAATGGACAGATGCTTTTTTACAAAATAATGCAGTAAAACATGTACTCAGGGGGGATATGTTGGGAAGGCCTCAATCGTGATACAGCTCAAGTGATTTTTGATTTCAATGATGAATTAACCAATGGTCGTGCCTTGGATGCTCTCACCGATAATCCCGAGGTGCTGAGGCATCAGCTGTGGCCACCTTGCAGGACAGCGACAAGTAAGCAACACTGAAAAAGATATGAAATACAGTCAGGCTCTGGTTTGACGAAGTAAAAGTCAGCGGATTCATATTCCCGAGACTTGTTTTTTTCTCTCTGAGGTAGAGCCAAGCTTCTCAGGAAGTTTAGGATAAAAGTACAAACTTGCTTTTCCTGAAAAGTCTTAAAAATATATTCCGGAAGATTGCCCATGAAATAGACAGAAGACAAAGGTAATGGGACATAAGGCCTTTCTCCTTTCTGATCAGTCTCTGGTGAGTATGTGTTGAATTAACACCACTGCTACCCCAGGTCCTGCAGGGCTCTATTGCTGAGGGAGGGAACCAATCAGAGCGAAGCAGCCCTCTCTGCTCCTCCTCCCAGCCAGCCTGAGACATGCGTCAGGGGAGGCAGTGACTTCACCTTTTATCACTGGATTATGACGACCTGTTTCCAGGAACTATACCTGATTGACAATCAGCCTATTTTTTTATTTTTATTTTTTACCGAAAAATTAAGACCGAGCCTACATGTAGCCTGTAATGATTAAGAGGTGATAGAGACAAAAAGATTAATTTACGCTTACACTTTGATTTGAGACTGCAAGGATGGAAACTTTAATTTATCAGAAAAAAACTTAACTGTCGCTTTCCACTTATTGTTTCGACCTTTTGTTTATCAGAATATGAAAGAGAACTGAAAATAAACTCTCTATGTTTTTGTGGCATTAAAAAGTACTTATTTAAGGGGGGAAACACTGTCGAAAATATATCGACCAAGCGTTGAATGTGGCGTGAGAAAAGTTTTAATATTTGTTAATGGCATTGCATTAAAGGTGTAGTCAGCGATGTGGGAGATGAGTAGAGAGGTTGTTGATATTTGAAGTGTAAACGAATACAGACGCTGTACCCCTCCCTTCATACTCCGCCCCGGGGTCCACCCCCGAAGTTCATGGACGCGCATTGTCATGTAAGCAGTCGTTCATGACCACGAACAGACTTCGGCCAGGAATGAATTTAAAAATCTTTCTTGCTAATTACAAGCAGAAAAAGTGGAAACTGCATTCGGAATTTTTCCCGGTACAAGTTATCGAGTCACAAACTCCTCACGAGCAACAACCGTTAGCGTGTTTCTGCTATGAGCTCATTCAGTAGCTTGCTATCAGAATGGTTTTGTCTTGAAAGAAACGGTTATCAGGAGCTTAAAGCAAAATTTCTTCCAGAACAGCGGGTATATAACCATAAAGATACAACCGCATGCCTGCAAAGCGAGACAGTACAAGCAAAACAATAAGCTGAGACGAAGGCGGGACATTTCATTCTATCGTCGCACATACACATGTACAGTGTTTGATTGCGCAATCCCCCGTCGATTCCTTACATAAAATATCAGACATTCACAAGAACTCGTAGCCACAAGTTCAATTTACAAAGCTAAAAATAGCTGACCCATCAGACAACTGTACCCGCAACTCAACTGCTATTATCGATGAATAACATCACAACAACGGTACATTTTGACAGATCAGACAATATGATGGATGCCTGACGGCTGATACTGTTGTGTGAAGCACCGAAAAGCTAATGTTGCTCACCTGCCCAGCAGAAAGACAGCAACCTCCGTGTCCGTTTTTAGACCCTTCAATTCTCGGAGTTCCCTCCACCATTGGAAAGCCACGCCAATGTTGACCCGGGTCTTCGCCCCTTTATGGTCGTAGCCCTTCTTTTTTTAATTTATGTTCCTCAGACTGTCTTTTTTGGTCATCGCAAATGCTGCAATGCCATGTCTCTCTCTCTCTCTCTACTCTAACAGTGCACGCTAAGCGACCTGCTACTATCCCCTCCCCCCTGTGTCTGACCCGAGGACAAGCTTGAACCCGCCCCTGGGCGTGGAGGGTGGACCCATGTTTTGGTGGCGAGCCACAGATTTCCCTGCTGGAATTCAGAGCCCATGATATGTATTGAAACTGGATTTTTTCTCAGCATGCTCTCAGAAGTGACAGCTTGTAGATAGTGAGGAGAAATACTGTAATTTTGACAAAAAGTGCAAGGATTATGATCGCTTATAAAACCTTTAACTGCCAAAAGGGAATATTAACTAATTTGCTGCATCGTGAACATTTTAAGTTCAATGCACAGAGCAATAATGTCGTGGAAACAAATTGGCACATCATTCTGCCTTTTAGTCTTTGTAAAAGAGTTAATCAATGCTTTGATTGCTAATCAAGCAAAGTAATAGGGAGTTATAGTTTAACAGTGAGGATTCTGCCTCACCTAACTTACCTCCGACAGCATATCACTGCCGACCACCCATCTCTCTGCTGAGTTACCCAACCGCCCTGCTGTCACAGCCACCCATCTCTCTGCTGAGTTACCCAACTGCCCCGCTGTCACAGCCGCACATCTGTCTGCTGAGTTACCCAACTGCCCCGCTGTCACAGCCACCCATCTGTCCGCTGAGTTACCCAACCACGCTGCTGTCACAGCCACCCATCTCTCTGCTGAGTTATCCAACCACCCTCCTGTCACAGCCACCCATCTCTCTGCTGAGTTACCCAACCACCCTCCTGTCACAGCCACCCATCTCTCTGCTGAGTTACCCAACCACCCTGCTCCCACAGACACCCATCTCTCTGCTGAGTTATCCAACCACCCTCCTGTCACAGCCACCCATCTCTCTGCTGAGTTACCCAACCACCCTCCTGTCACAGCCACCCATCTCTCTGCTGAGTTATCCAACCGCTCTGGTGTCACAGCCACCCATCTGTCTGCTGAGTTACCCAACCACCCTGGTGTCACAGACACCCATCTCTCTGCTGAGTGACCCAACCACCCTGCTGTCACAGCCACCCATCTCTCTGCTGAGTTACCCAACCACTCTGCTCCCACAGACACCCATCTCTCTGCTGAGTGACCCAACCACCCTCCTGTCACAGCCACCCATCTCTCTGCTGAGTTACCCAACCACCCTCCTGTCACAGCCACCCATCTCTCTGCTGAGTTATCCAACCGCTCTGGTGTCACAGCCACCCATCTGTCTGCTGAGTTACCCAACCACCCTCCTGTCACAGCCACCCATCTCTCTGCTGAGTTATCCAACCGCTCTGGTGTCACAGCCACCCATCTGTCTGCTGAGTTACCCAACCACCCTGCCCCCACAGACACCCATCTCTCCGCTGAGTTACCCAACCACCCTGCTCCCACAGACACCCATCTCTCCGCTGAGTTACCCAACCACCCTGCTCCCACAGACACCCATCTCTCTGCTGAGTTACCCAACCACCCTGCTCCCACAGACACCCATCTCTCCGCTGAGTTACCCAACCACCCTGCTCCCACAGACACCCATCTCTCTGCTGAGTTACCCAACCACCCTCCTGTCACAGCCACCCATCTCTCTGCTGAGTTACCCAACCACCCTGCTGTCACAGACACCACAGACACCCATCTCTCTGCTGAGTTACCCAACCACCCTCCTGTCACAGCCACCCATCTCTCTGCTGAGTTACCCAACCACCCTGCTGTCACAGCCACCCATCTCTCTGCTGAGTTACCAAACCACCCTGCTGTCACAGCCACCCATCTGTCTGCTGAGTTATCCAACTGCTCTGGTGTCACAGCCACCCATCTCTCTGCTGAGTTACCCAACCACCCTGCTCCCACAGACACCCATCTCTCTGCTGAGTTACCCAACCACCCTGCTGTCACAGACACCCATCTCTCTGCTGAGTTACCCAACCACCCTGCTGTCACAGACACCCATCTCTCTGCTGAGTGACCCAACCACCCTGCTGTCACAGCCACCCATCTCTCTGCTGAGTTACCCAACCACTCTGCTCCCACAGACACCCATCTCTCTGCTGAGTTACCCAACCACCCTGCTGTCACAGCCACCCATCTCTCTGCTGAGTTACCCAACCACCCTGCTGTCACAGACACCCATCTCTCTGCTGAGTTACCCAACCACCCTGCTCCCACAGACACCCATCTCTCTGCTGAGTTACCAAACCACCCTGCTGTCACAGACACCCATCTCTCTGCTGAGTTACCCAACCACTCTGCTCCCACAGACACCCATCTCTCTGCTGAGTGACCCAACCACCCTGCTGTCACAGACACCCATCTCTCTGCTGAGTTACCCAACCACCCTGCTGTCACAGACACCCATCTCTCTGCTGAGTTACCCAACCACCCTGCTGTCACAGCCACCCATCTCTCTGCTGAGTTACCCAACCACCCTGCTGTCACAGCCACCTATCTCTCTGCTGAGTTACCCAACCACTCTGCTCCCACAGACACCCATCACTCTGCTGAGTTACCCAACCACCCTGCTCCCACAGACACCCATCTCTCTGCTGAGTTACCCAACCACCCTGCTGTCACAGACACCCATCTCTCTGCTGAGTTACCCAACCACCCTGCTGTCACAGACACCCATCTCTCTGCTGAGTGACCCAACCACCCTGCTGTCACAGCCACCCATCTCTCTGCTGAGTTACCCAACCACTCTGCTCCCACAGACACCCATCTCTCTGCTGAGTGACCCAACCACCCTGCTGTCACAGACACCCATCTCTCTGCTGAGTTACCCAACCACTCTGCTCCCACAGACACCCATCTCTCTGCTGAGTTACCCAACCACCCTGCTGTCACAGACACCCATCTCTCTGCTGAGTTACCAAACCACCCTGCTGTCACAGACACCCATCTCTCAGCTGAGTTACCCAACCACCCTGCTCCCACAGACACCCATCTCTCTGCTGAGTTACCCAACCACCCTGCTCTCACAGACACCCATGCTATTAAAACTGCTCGGCGCAGAATGAAAATAATGCCAATTTTTTTCCTGCTATGCATGAGTCTATTTATTCTTTTTAACTCGGGATTTGTGTCACAGAGACTCTGGAAAATAATACCATAGAAGAAAGACATTTTGAAATTCATTTACAGAATAATTTAAGAATTAAATTTTGGAATTTACAGGTACCAGCATCTATATCTCAGCAAAGGGGTTAAAGGTTTACACGAATTATTATATCTATGGAAGAGAACGAAAGGTTACATTTACTCAAATTTTGAATGAAAACCAGTACTTTGCATCCAAGTAGTTGCATACTTAATGGTTTCATAACATGGAAGAGAACAGAGAATGTTCTTGCTTATGCATGTTATTCAACAAAGTGATTCAAAAATGCTGTCGGCTCCAGCCAAATGTTTATACATATCAGGATGTCGGAACAGCAGTGTTTTTGTTTGAGCAGTGGGTGCAGTGGAGAAACAGTAAGCTGAATTGACAGAGCCTGAGGGCAGGAACTGCTTCCAAACACTTTCTTTAGCAATCAGACACAGCAAGAGATAGCGCACCATAAAATCTGCTGTTACATCACGCCACCTCATTCAGTGCGCCCGGCGCTGTCCTCAGTGGACCTTCTGTGTGTGTGTTTCCATTATTCCTGATTCGCTGACGAGGTCACTGTGAACTAATTAAGCATAATGTGGCACAGCCAATCATTGTACTCCCTGTATACAGATGGCCTAGACAATCAAATGTATTTTTGTACTCAATTTGCAGAACTAATTAAATTTGCTCTTTTGTATTCTGTCCGAAGTTCTGTAAGGGTTATAAGGTGTGAACTGCCCCATTTTATTTGGTCCCGACATGTCCATCTTGGGATATTTGAGTGCAGAACTTTATATGTAGAAATAAACCCTGATTCTCTTGGACATACTGTGAGATTTTACGAAATGAACCAAGTAAAATACAAAAAGGAGGCTTTATTTCTGAAGGGGGAAACCCCCCAACAGAGCTGACGACAGTACAAACTCCACAATCCAAAGTCAGAATCCAAAGGGCGTAATCCAGGTTCGTAAACAGGGCACCAATCACAAAAATTTTAGTCAGACAAAAATGGGTCAGGACTCAGTAAACAAGATTGCGGCAAAGTACAGGGAGAATGCAAAGCTCGAGGTCTAGGACGGTCCAGTCAGAAAGATAATCACAATGATACAAGGCGAGAGAAGCGTGGCACTGGTAAGCAATGGAAGAACGATCTGACAAGGAAGTGTAACAAACAGACATCTAATATGCGTTTCAGGGAGGTCACATGACAATGGAACACAGGTGCAAGCAGTGAGACTGATGACAAGGGAGAAACACATTGGGAGGAAACAAATCACATGAAATTGGCCGTAGCCAAAACGCAGACAAGGATCGCAGGACAAACCTATAGACAGATAAACAGCTCCAGTCAAGGAGTTCTAAAGTGCATAGATAATGAGAAAAGACTGCTCAAAGCAGTTGTGGAGACCCACAGAAACGCAGCAGAGATAATTAGGGAAAGACAAGAGGCGGAGACTAGAACAGGGCAAATGCTGAGAGATTGTTAGTCAATTAGTAAGTGCAGCTATACAATCCCGAGTGTTCATTAGTAAGTTAGTAAAATGACCAATGTTAGTGTTGGTTAGTAATTATCCAAAATAACAAACAGTTTGTATGCCTAAGTAAAATAGCAAAAGTAGGAGGAAGGAAGAACACGAGATAATGAAGGAAAATTGAAACCTAGAAACCAATAAATCACCCAAAGGAGTGACACGCTATACAGGGACTGTGAGCAAAGATACACACATGACAAGACGGGGGAGACGAAGTGCAAAGCATGGCAACTCAAAAAATGGCATGGAATGACTGAAATAAAACATGAAAAATAATAAAACCAGAAATCTAAATATATATCAAAACCCAATACACAATCCTAAGAAAAGTCAGACATGAGCAGTAATTCAAAAACACAAAGGTCAGTCAGAATCATGACACAAGGCCAGGCAGAAACATGGTACATGGCGTGGTAATAGCTGAATCACAACATATACCTTGTAATACCAAATTCTTTAAAGCAAGGATGTTTTCTGCTCAGCAAGCGCACTGTTAATTCATATTTCTTCTGTGTCATTTGTTTCTCATTTAAATATCATCAGCATCAACAAGTCGACCATCAAGGATCAGGAAAGTGATCATGTAAATATAAGGTTTTGCATTTGCCCTTATCCATCATGTCAACTCAGGTTTTGAGGAGAAATGCAGCAGTGTTTATTTTAGAATTAGACTTTATTTCAAAACTAATGCAAAATGTCAAACTCAGTGACATCATTTAACTGAGTGAATGTAAGGGATCGAATCCCAAACATCACATTCCTTACGTTAGTTACCCAGTGGAATTTCACTCATGTCCTGCCTCTTTAATGAGAGCTGAACCAGTGAGGTTTGCCTGAAATAAATAAATAAATAAATAAATAACAAAGCCACAGGCACTTTGGCTCACCTGGACGTATGTGACCTTCAAAAAATATCAAATATTAGATTTTACTGATTTTATTTTCTAAAGTAACAATTTGAAAGGGCCACAATGACACATTTACATGTGTTTCCTGCTACAAACACATTACATGTGTAACTGAAGTGATATTATACATCGTACACGGCGCTGGAGACGACACTGGTGATCGGAGCAGTCAGGTGGGCGTGTATCTGACCCCTCACTTCCTCCGGGTCTTGATCCACTTTCTTGTCCAATCACAATCCCATCTGCTCTCAAAATGAAATGATGGTGCAGGTCAATTGACAAAAGAGGCCTCCTTTTTGGTATTCTGAACCCAATGGGTGACGTCACGCTTGCTTTTTCCATCTTTTATATATAGTCTCTGGTTTAAAGTTATACAGAAAAAAGTAAGTCAGGCCAGAGACAAATGGTCAAATTTCTAAATTTCACAAAAAAATCGGTCAGATATGTTTTTGGGGTTGCTGCTAGCCACCAATGTACCAAAATTCAGCTTAATAGCTCCAGAACATGACCGTTCAAATCGGATCAGAAAGTTTTATTTATACGTACTTTGGTGGTCTCATTGGGAGGAACATGCACGCAAAGTTTCACCTTCATAGCTGCTGCAGTTTCAGAGGGGATGATGTCCAAAGTTATAACAGAAGAGAAGTGGTTGTGGCCACAGACCAGAGGTCAAATTTTAAAACTTGCTGCTAGCTACCATAGCTACTAATGTATTAAATGTCAGATCAATAACTGCAAAAATGACTGTCCAATGGGCCCATATGGTGTTTTCAATATTGCCACCATGGTCGCCATATTTAAAATCAGATCAGAAAATTTTGTAGAGGGGTTGGTGTCCTCATTGGTAGGAACATAATTGCCAAGTTTCACAATCATAGCTGCATGGGTTCTAGAGGAGAAGATTTTTAAAGTTAAAACAGAAACAACTGGGTCTGACCAGAGATCAAAGGTCAAACCAAGATCAAATTTGTAAATTTCACAAAACCCGTCCAATGTGTTTTTGGGTTTGCTACTAGCTACCATTGTACCAAATTGAAGCCCAACAGCTGCAAAAATGACCATGCAATGAGCCCATATGTCATTTTCGATATGGTCTCCATGGCGGCCATATTTGAAATCGGATTGGAAAGTTTTATATGAAGTTTGGTGTCCTCATTGGTAAAAACATGTGCGCCAAGTTTCACCTCCATAGCTCTGGTATTTCCAGAGCAAAAGGTGTTTACAAACGACGGACAAACAGGCCATGACATAAGCACACCAGACCTTTGGTCCAGGTAAGCTAAAAATGTACTTTGAAGCATAATCACAGAAAGAATGCGTGCAATTTTTGACTGATCTGACCTTTGTGATATCATGGTCATAGATGTTACTGGGGTCATAGTTCTTCAAACCAATGTGCACTGTGTCCCAAAAATATAGGGACCACATCTGTTGGTGTGCTACATCACAAAGATTGCAAATCACATGCTGCTATTCAGCCCTCTCATGAGCTGAAATTAAATTTGCTATTGATACAAATCATTCATCTGCTCACAGCAGGATGTATTATTTCTTCAGGAAGATCCAGGTTTAAATAGGAAATTAAGGTGGCGGTCTCATGTCTCTGTTATTGTGTCACAATTATTGCATCCCCTCTGAAGTTTGATCAAGATTTAGTGTCTGTCTGAGTTAAGTTTGCCAAGTTTCATTTTCAGCACACCAAACATCTGCTGTCAATTAAACTGTCAGATCTGTCATGTTTTCAAGATTTAAACAAAAAACAGAAACTTTCTTTTCCTTCCCCACACAATAATAGAGTCAGTGAAAGAGGGCAGAGAAAAACCTGTAAGATCTCGCCGCTAAATAGGCCTGAGACTGCTTTACATAAACACATGCCAGAGGCAGGATTAATCAGCTGCTATAAATGCAAATAGCATTGTTTCACAAGGGTCAGTTGATTTTGATCCACAGTGACAGGTGAATGTGGCACCTTTAGGGGAAACTGCAGTGCTGATGTTTCACACAGCTATTTCCTGGCTCCTCTTAAAATTCAAGGGCAGTGCTGAAGTTAACTTGATTTCCAAAGCAGGAAAGGACAACAAATCGGGCTGTAATTTCTTGGCGTGGCACAGGGTGGCGCAGCGTGGCATAGCCCGCACAGTGATAATTTTGTGCGGTACAACACCGTGCGCAGCCACTTTGGCAATTTGATAGACGGATGTTTGCCGAGATGGCCGTGGCGGCGTAGTAAGGGGAGGTGTCACATATTCATCATGACAAAGTGACGATTTCGTAGATTAAGGCTCCACAAAAGTGTGCAGAGAGCCCGCCAGCTCCAACCTGGTTTACTTTCTGTGCAGTGGTAATTTGGCTGACCAGCACACAGTGCGCACACGTCACCGAAACCTCACAGGCAGGTTTCCAGAATGTCAAGCACATTCAATGCAATAAATAATTACAGCAACCACGGTTTAATGCAACTGTCTGAATCAGCACATAAATATAGTATAGTATCTATATCGATTGTCCTGATGTCAGATCAAAGAGAGAGAGAGAGAGGTGTGTGTGTGCATGAGGGCGCGTGAGTGGCATGTGTAGGCTATGTGGGTGTGTGTCCCTCAGATGCCTTCACACTGGACGCGAAACCAATTTTTTGCACGGCTGATTACATTCAAAGTCAATGCAAAGACGCCTTCCGAGTATTTAATAAGCCAATTTGCCAAAATGTTGAAATATCCCTTTAAGAAACAACAAGGTTTGTTTTTGGAGATCTGAACTGGCCAGCATGATGATATTACAGACCGTATACGCCGAACCACTCTGGCTAAAAACAGCCACGATGGTGTGTACAGGTGTGACGGCTTAGACTGAGTGGAGGGGGGGTTTGAATTCATTGGATGAATCCATGGAAACCTGACAGTTTTTTTTTTTTAGACATTTTTTCGCTCTTCTCACAGCCAGGCCTGTCTGCAGAATAAGCAAATGAGTGATTTCACCTCAGTTCTGTCAAAGAAACACGACCACCTCTCAGCCCAACCCACTGCCATGAGCAGTCACACGAGCGGATCGCATCACACTGCTCATACTGCATACTGCTGCATATGTTCAGTGATTGGCTGCTCGATATTCAGAACCGTGATTTTCATTAAATGCAATATCACTCCCTTTTTGGATTGTACAGGCAATATGGCATGTTCTCTTTTTCTTGAATCAAACCAGTAGCCATCTTAAAGGAACTCTCTATTACCAGGTACTTTGACACTAATTCCATAATTCTTTACTTGTAAACAAAGTCTGCGCCAAAAATTCCCATGAAAATACACACAGTAATAATTGTAGGCTTGTTTTCTGATGGCAGACCTTGATTTACAGCCAGTCCCTTTCCCGCCCACAATTAGGTCCAATTTCCGTGGCACTGATACATCCACCTGCTGAAGTCATATTAAGAACGAGGCGAGCTCAGTGGAGCTCCTTTTTCCATTACTGCCTATGGGAGACGAATTGCAGTAATTTTATAAAATAGTTATTTTCTCGCAAAATTTTCGGGAAACGGCGGAGCAAATGCCTACCAGATGCATGGTTGCAGCTTGTAGTAACGTTTCGAAAGAAGGAGTCAGCTTTCATCGATTTCCGAAAGATGAAAAAATAAGTCAAATTTTGGAGTCTCGGGTGAAACTGACTCGGGCAAAATGGCAAGGACCAAGTGACAATAGTGTGATTTGTAGCGACCACTTCAACGATTTCGACTTTGAGGATAAAGGGTTTTGGTCTGAGTTTGCGATGAAAAAGAGGAGAAAAATCAAGCCAGATGCTATCCCGAAAATCAGAAGTCCATTCGAGGAGAGAGGCACCGAGGAAAAGGGGAGAAAGAAGTGCAGACCGGGCACTGAGAAATGGAAGAAAATGAAGGTGGGCTGCTAATGAACAATTATAACGCTTCAGCAGGGCTTAGACACTATAGAGCTTAATAGAGCGCTGGCTGCGGCTAGCTCTTAGCAGGCTTTGGCTTGCGTTCCACTCGTTTAACGCCTTCTCTTCGCCAGCGCTCGATTAAGCTGTTTTCACACTGGATGCGAAACGTGTGTGTTCGCGTCTCTGCATTGACTTTGAATGTAATCTGTCGCACTAAAAATTTGTTTCGCGTCCAGTGTGGAAGCGCTTCCCCCTAGCTGCTGCTGCGCGTCTAGTTGCATCCTGCCGCTGTGTCTTGACTCTTGTCTTGTGTTCTAATCTTTTTCTGTTCGTCAGGTCATACATTGTTTTACTCTAGCCTGACCAAATGCCCTACATAATCTAACAACCCTGTTGGATGTCAGCTCAGGAGAGCACAATGAACGAAATAAAATCGACTGCCATGTTTTTATTCTGCGAAAAAATTACATAATGAGCCTGTTTGTGAAATTTCGCCCTCTAGACACTGTAGTTCCTATAAACAGCAACCTAACTTACAGAAGGCCAGGACAGGAGGTGTTTCTTTTTGTTTTAGTTTTGTAGCAGAACACAAAAACTTAACTGAAAAAAATTGGAAGACTAGGCACTCCTGTCACCTGTATGCCGCTTACAAGTAATGAGGTGGCTCAGTCAGTTAATTTATTAGGTGATTTAATTCATTAAAGAACATTGTTTGCACCTTTTTGGAATATCTATTTTACTGAGCTGTTGTGTTTTGCCTCTTTGGGAAACAAAGGAAAAGGGTAAAGACAGCATTAGTCCCTCTTCGTTAATGTGGTGATAATGAAAAGAGCTCTTTCCTCAGTCTCGCTCCATGGGTGACCCTTCACTCCCACCATCTGCTTCCCCAACAGATCCCCCAGGGCCCTGAGGTCACTGCTGACTGGCTGTGATATCAGTACATTAGCTGTGGGTCACGGCTGGAAACGGTTTCGGCTTCTTCTTAAAGATATGAGCTGATCACAGGCTGCTGAGGACCTGGGCCTGCAGTGAGAGGCTGTCCAAGCTGGGCCTTGTTTATCCATCCATCCAGACCCTCATCCAGACGGCCAAGTCCCAGCCGAACCCAGCGACCGTCGCTATTATTTTCTGTTCATGCTTGGAGGCTTCTGTAAATCACTTCACATAAGAGGTAAAGATAATTGCTTTCATGGCCCAAGGCTTATTATTATACAATAAAAACAGAGCAGCCATATAATTTTGAGAAATTAATTTGTTTAATCAATATAAAAACATAATTTACAGAAGCATCAAAGCAGTAGTTCATTGCAGCAGTTTATGGTGAGATCGATGTAATTGGATGCCTTCAGGGTTTTTTTTGGGGGGGGGGCATCTGTGTCTCCCTTTAACAGAGAAATGATCGTCCATTGTCTTTATTATCATGGTCAGGCAAAACAGTGAAGTCATGTCACGACATGTAGGGCTTATGTATCTCTGTGTCTGAAAGGCACACTTAAAACTGGGTTCTCTCTTTCATACAACTGTACAACAATTAATTTTTATTCCCACCCTGAAAGGTTTCATATGAAATTATGTCATGACCTTGCACATTTACTTTAGTCCTTTCTCTCCCAGCCAAGGAACCTGAGGCAGAGACAGAGTGTTAATCCGATAACAGTGCCTATTGACAGTAATACAGTAATGAATGCAACGGACGGAGCCCAGAGATGAATGACACAATTCAGTTCAGCTGTTAGTGCGCTTGTGTGTAGGGCGTGTCTGAGCGTGGCCACTGACGTCCTGGGGCAGCAGCCAAAGAGAGATCATCCTTGTCGGAGCAGAACCATTAAATGGCAGGTTTGGAGAGTTTAGCTGGAACCCAGTCCCAATCCAGATGACTGCAGAGGGCTTGGGAGGTGTTCCTAATATAATGGGCAGCGTTACAGACTGAAGACTGGTTGACAGGAATTCAGTCCCAGTCCTGGAGACTGAGAGAGACTTGGGAGCTTGTTTGGATTAATAAGGTCAAGAGGAGTAACTTCGGGGTCTTCAGGGAAAAGTGTAGAAATAACCATAATAATTTAAAATCTAAGAAATAAACATATTCAACATGATTTTAACTTCATAAAATGTAGTGTTTTGATAAAAATTTGCATGGCTGCCATGGAAACAGCACCTTAATGACAAAATCTGAAAATATTTTGCGGCACTGATATTTCAATAACCCTTCGTCAGATTTTACTCAAATTATTCTTTTAAGAAAGGTTTAAGATAGTTCTATAAAATTACATAGGATTTTGTTTGGAACATTTATGAATATTTACTGAGCTGTTCTGTAACATTTTTATCCTGAAGAGTGAAGACCCCTTAATGAGGAGGTTACTGACAGGTTACCTTTAGGGCAAACAACAAGGGACAATCCAGCAACTTGAGACACTGAACGCAGTGGGTTATATATGCCAGGGACATGTATGGGAATAGGGAACACTAATGCATTACAGCTGGTGGTGAAGGCATGCAAGATATCAAACCAATCAAAAGAGACAATATATCGATGAGACGCGCAGGTTTTGGGATGAGAGGAGAGACGATGAGAATTCAAATGAGGGTAGCGAAGAACTAAAAGCTTGACAAAGAGTGAAACCACATTTCTGTTGCTCTTGCACCCTTCCAAAGAAATCATCTGCTTGAACAGCCTGTTTGCTGAATCTATGTCCCTATCGATGTCATGAGGAGTCCTTTGCACAGCACAGCCCTCAACACAGGTGTCAGGTGCAGCTGCCAGGAGGCAGCCAATCTAATATACATTTACTTAAAAGTCAGTATGATAAATTAATTTTGACACACATGGTCACCCTGGTGTCAGTGTTGAATCTTGCAGAAGCACCAACGCTCTGAAAGACCGTGCCTATGCCTGACCATCTGATGAGTGTTTTTGCACATATTAAAAAAACAAAATGCATTGAATTGCACGTCTTCATCAGGGTGGCTGTACAGAAAAATGTAATGTAGCTAGGTTTATAACTGAGCTTTTAGGGTTGATTTGTGTGTGGTCATTGTTCCCTCTGAGCTGGGTACATAATCAGAATTGCATCCATAAATTGCAGACAGCATGAATAAATTGAATTTAAGGATGTAAGATTTTGAAGTGAATGCGTTTAAGGCCATCTGATGACATGTTAACTTTTGCCATTTGGACTCTGGGGACATCCTCTTCTGTTTTGAGATACACGGAAATGCCATTTTACAGGAACATTACCGTAGCTTTTTGTCTCTTGGAACTTCTAAGATATAACTTTGTTTGACATAATGAAATTTTAACAGCAGCTTTAAATGTGAGGATAGGAATCCTGTTTGCTTTTATTAGATGTGTAGAAGTGCAGGGCTTTTCTTCTCGCCAAAAAGGGCAACACAGTTGGAAATACGGCTTATTTTAAATCCTTATTGTGCTGGAGGAGAAACAATTACCTCTAGACTAGATCAGTATATTTTTTTCCTTTCCCTGGATCAGAGTCTAAATTCATAGTAGCCTCTAGACAACATGACTTATCTCATCCTCCTCTAAACAGCAGTGTTCGTTATTATCTAATCAATCAAAAGACTGCAAATATGATTCCCTCGCAGCTTGTGAACAGTCTCCATGTGCACTTAAATACCCACTGCTTTAAACGAGGAAGGCAAGCTGTTCCATTGCAGTTGAGTGGAATAAATGTCTGACCTAAACCTGTGAAACTCCCTTTCTCTGAGGTCCACATTAAACATTCAACAGAGGACTTCCATGTAAATCCTTGTGAATCACAGGCTACTCCTCAGCTTGCTGATATCAGATGAATATTTAAAACATCGTTTTCCTTCTGGCATTGCGAATGTAAACTCTTGGGCAAATAATTGGTGATCCAAAAGAAGTAAGACATTTAACAGTCAGGGCTGGATTATTCAAGTGGACTAATTCTAGTCCCCTTCATCTTCACTATATCAAAGGGGACAGCAGCAGCACTAATGCAGAGAGCTTATGGTAGTGAAATAATATAACATTGCCTGCCTCCGAAGCAAAGTGGTTTTTAAGATCAAAGCTAGAGCAATGCCCAAACACTTTATTATGGACGTTTTAACTCTCAAAGCATCTGTTGTCCACATACATTTTTAATTTGGCTGATTCTGGTCCATTGTCATCTGAGTTTGTAATTTAAATGTTTCTTTCTTGTTTAATCTGTTCTGGCTTCATGGTGGCCATCTATGTTATTACAAATATGCTGCATATTATAAATCTGCAGTTCAGGCCTCTTTGCGGTTGCGCTTTGTTGTCTGGTTTTGTGATCAGACTCCAGGATATATTTACATTATTGGCCATCAAAGTTGTTAAAGTGGTCATCCGTATGATTTGAATTGGCTTGTTTATATTGACAAGCTAAGTAAGCTGTAATCACAGGTGCGCGTCTGGACCTCATTTCCCATAACTCTTGTCAAGACCCAACAGAGTCGCCTGTATGACGTCGGTGAATTGACGGCTCTTACCAGTTCCACGCCTCTTCAACTCTCATGCAGACGGGAAAGATGCTCTTTGACACGGCAAGATATTTCAATTTTTACTTTTATTATGTGACGTTAGTCATCAATTAGCGTCAGTCAGTGTCGAAAAAAGAAAAAAAAACATGCGTGGCTCACAATTTGAAATATTAAACTAGCGGAAGCGAGGATCGAACTCTGGTCTCCCGCAGGCGGTTCCACAATTATTTACGCCCAACATTCTCCTCGACCAGCAACCCTGCAAACTTCTTCCCTTAGAGAAACCCATGACCATTGTTACAGGCAAATTTCGAGCGAACTCAAGCAGAGAAAAAGATCCTATAAAAACTTCATTGGGCACCTTCCTTAACTTCTTAGAGTTCTCGAAGTTACAAGGTTTCTGGGTTTCCGCAGCACCAGTATGAACACCTGTCACAGTGGTTTTTTTCTCTTACCGTGAGACGGCGGCAGACATTAGCTGTTTACTTTTTGACATCGCACATAAAAGAGTAAATGGCTCGCTCTTATAAATTTTTTGCAAGACCTACTGCATTTCAAGGAAACTGGAGTTGGGGATGGCAGTTTGTTTTAGTGTTTTGTCGGATTTGAGGTTACACTGAACGCAAAATGTCCTGGTTGTCCTATTGCTGGTACTGATAAGTAGCACATCTTGTTTGCCACAGTTGGCTGGTCACCTATTTTAGGCCTCACAACAGGTGGGAATTTAAATGAAACTACACGTCTCTCTCCTTTTTTGACATCTTTAGCACTGCAGTGTCATGCTTCCTTTGAACTGACATGTCAGCCTTTCAATATATCTGCATCAGAAGAGAAAAACAACAAACATCTCTGAACTAAGAAGAGAAAAGACATGAACCTACTTATATAATCAGATCAACTGTAACTGTACGGTGGTCTCTGGAAATAGCTGGACTGTAGAGCAGATGCGTATGATGATGTACGGTGGGATTCAGGGTTTGGTGGTGAGTGATTTCCCACCATTGATTTACATATTGTGCATCAGGAAAGTCCAAGTCCAACAGCATTCTTTTTTTTTTTGGCCCACCACCAACCCCCCCTCATTGGAGGACAACTTTATCTTTAATTACAAATGCTGCAATGAAATGAGGGAGGAACATGGACATGCAAAACAAAGAGGAGAAAAAAACAGAAAAGAGAAAAGTGTATGCATATATATATATGAAATATACATTCACACACACACACATACATAATAAGAAGAGAAAATAAATTTTAAAAGAAAAGGTTAATGCTACAATTAGATGGGGTGGCTACCATAAAACATTCAACTATAGACAGAGAGGACAAACATCCAGACGTAGACAAGACATACATTTCTTCAAAATACAGTCAAAATACAAATACATGGACAAAACCAGACATTTACACAACAAGCATAAATGAAATGATGCAGGGGAGACAGTTACACTGATTGCAGGCCACTTAACAGAATAAACAAAAACATAAGTGACTGAGTATGTCTGGAAACATGTATGTGTGCATAAATAATGAGAAAAAATAACAGTCACAGTGGTAGTATGGGGAGAGTGAGGAAGGAATGAGTTGATTACATCATACGTTATATTATTGGTATGGCATGGATTATTGTCATGGTTATGGTTTTTGGTCATGTTTATGTTCAGGTTCTGTGTTCATGATTTTGTCTTTAATTTACTCTTTTTGGTTATTGTAACACTCAGGTTTTTGGTTCATTCCATGTCTCAGTTCCATTGCAATTGTCTCCCCCGTGCTGTGATCTAGTTGGTTCAGTCTGTCTCCCCTGTCTGCGTGCTCACTGCCTTCGGGTGATTTAAATGAAGGAAAATATTCCTCCGATTCTCGTTTACTTCCTTTGTCTTTCTGTTCTGATCACTAACAAGACTAACATTTGTATTTTGTATCATAGTCTACTTATCCATGTATATAGATTACTAGTTTACTAACGAGCACTCTAGTTTAATCTGTAAAGTTGCACCGCTACTAATTTAGACTAATTCCCTCTCAGCAATCTCCCTGTTCCTGTCTTCTCCTGAGTTTCAGCGAGATCTCGCGCAAATGCTTAATTACTTTCCTGCGCTCGTTATCTGTGCACGTAGAACTCCTGGACCGGAGCTGTTTAAATGTCATAGGCTATTTGTGAGATTCCCGTCCATTTCTTGGCTTTCGCCAATTTTCGTGGTTAGGGCTTCCCTCATGTTATTCTCCCGTTGTAATTAGTCTGATTCACTACCCCTGATTCCTGCATAGCATGTGACTTCCCTCTCGTCTATTTAAGCCAGCTCCTTGTCAGAACGTTGATCAATACTTCTTTGTGCAGAGCGCCTTGTATGCCATTGAATGTTGTTTCTCTTCTACTGGTTTGTCCGACTTTGATTCTTGCCATTGCCCTTTGTGTATTGTTTTTTTTGTCTTTCTGGATTTCGACCCATTTTTGTATGACCACGAGTTCTGTGTTTGGATGCCCTGTGTATGACCCTTGGCTTTGTTCATCGACAACAACTTTTTTGCTTATCATTTTTGTACTTCTGCTCATCTGTCTTACTGGTTCTGACCCCTGCCTGTCTAGTCGACACTGTTTTTGGATTTCGTTTTGTGGCTTGGCATTTCCTGTGTTTTTTGTATTTGACTCAGACCACATTAAAGGCGTAGGTTTTTGGATTTCTGTCTCTCGCGAGTGGTTCCTGAACGGTACCTCACAATTATGGCATTGGTGGTGAGGCCAAAAGGACACAGAGCTGCAGGGAAGATAACTGAATGGATACATGAAAATTAGGAATGGAGGACGATCCTGATGTGATGAAGCGTCATTAGAGGCAGAGTTTTCCCAGTGAGATGTGTGAGCTGTCTTTGGACTTCCAGTTCAAGAGGTTAGTTTTCTTAGCGATAGTTCGGGCCCAGAGGAGTGATCTGTTGGATTTCTTGTTAAAGCTGACTGCTGATGTGTGTCCTAGTCGGCAGAGGGAGGGGGACAGTGGGGTGGGGGAGCCCAGGAGGGTGATTGTGTGGAAATTATTTGCGTCCAAAAATGTTTTACCGGTGAGCAGTGCCAGGTGCCAAGTAAATATGTCAAGTGTTTTGCGAACTGTGTGGAGAAATTTCTGATTGTACTAATCCCATTTGGAACATTCTGTGCCCAGTGAGGTGAACTCTGTGAATTACCTTGTGTTGCATAAGCTGCATGTTAGCATTGTCCCTCATGGAATTGATGTTCTTACAGATTTGTTTCCAGAAGTCAGCACTGGGAGTAATAGAAAGTTCCAGTTCCCATTTTATTGAGGGTACTGATATTGTTTTATCCAATTGTGATATTATTGTATATATTCTGGATAGAATTTTAGTTGAAGATGAAATATTTATTAAATCTAATGATGAAGATTGAAAGTTCAGGTCTAAAGTAGTATTAAGTTTGGATCGAATTAAGGTTTTGAGCTGTAAATATTCAAGGAAATGATTCTTCCCAATGCTGCACTTATAGACAAGGTGGGAGAATGGAACCAGGGTGTCATTACTGAAGATATGTCTAAGGTGTGTGATTCCTTTATAAACACATAACTGAAAGTGAAGTGGATTTTAAATTATATGAAGGTCGGGGTTGTTCCAAATGGTAGTGTTGAGTGAAGGAGCTAGTGTGGAGCCTGTAATTTTATGGTACTTCCACTAGGCTGTCAGAGAGTTTGCTATTGTTGGTGCTTTGAAGCATGAGTGGTGTTTGGCCGATTGACTGATAAAAGGTAAGTCAGAGGATCTGAATATCTTCACAAAGTGTTCGTTCTATATTGAGCCATATCTTGTCTGATTGATTTTGATGGATCCATTTTGGTATGTATTGGAGCTGGTTTGCCATGAAATAATGGAAAAAAATGAGAGGCTTCTAATCCTCCTTGGTTTTTAGGTTTCTGTGGGGATGCTAGTTTGATCCTTGATGTCTTGTTTTCCCAGTAATGTTTGTTAATGATGGAGTCTAATGATCTAAACCAGGTAGCAGTGGGTTGAATTGGAATCATTGAGAATAGGTAGTTTATTTTGGGCAGTATTGTCATTTTGATAGTTGCTATTCTGCCTTTTAAATTCATCCAGTATAGGAGGTCATTTTTAATGGTTTTTCGCCACTAAAGTATTCAAAAGACAATCATGCTTTGCATGGGAGACAAAGTGTCCAGCGAATTTATCAGTATGTGATGGCTGCTCGTTCCCACAATACGAAACTGAGCAGGTCCTCATGCAGTCCAGACCCTGGACGCTGTCATCGATTTTGTTACTTCAGTCCACTTGCACTGAGAAATATTCCCCCTTGCTGGAAGTACAGAAGATTTTTAGCTGCGACCAAGCAGCTCTATGAACGCTTCTGTCTGTCCGTCTGTCTGTCCGTCTGTGCCACCTTTTTGACTATGTTCCAGTCATCGTATCATCATGAAATTTTCAGGAGTTATTGATCTTCACCAAAGTAATGTCCATGCACAAGGTCGAGGCCAAAGGTCAAGTTCACAGAGGTCACAACCTTGTTTGCGAGTTTTCACGCTGTAACTCCAGTTAGAATTCATGGATCGCTATGAAATTTTGGAAATAGCTTCTAGGCATACAGGAGGTGTTCCCTAATGTTTTTCAAGGTCATCCATCAAATCCCAAGGTCACAAAGGCGAAAAAAGTGTCAATTTTGCCCAATTTCACGGTTTTTGCACCGTAACTCAAGTTTAATTCAATGAATGGCGATGAAATCTTAGAACAAGCTTCTTGGTATAGAGGAGGGGTTCCCTATTGATTTTCAAGGTCATCTGTCGAATCCCAAGGTCACACCGGTGAAAAAAGTGTCTATTTTGCCCCGATTTCACAGTTTTCGCGCCGTAACTCCACTTTGACTTCATGGATGGCTATTTCATCTTAGAACAAGCTTCTTGGTACAGAGGAAAGGTCCCCTATTGATTTTCAAGGTCATTTGCCAATTTCAAGATCACACTTGTACAAGAAACCACCAGTCATGGACACTAGGCCACGTGACGGATGCTAGGCGAGGTCGCAGCTATTAGGTCCTTCTGATCTACTTGTTTTATGAAAACTGATTTGGTTTCTGTAATAATGAGTGCCTGAATAACCATTATTCCTTTGCTCTAGATGAATTCTATTTTTAGTTTCTTTT
Organism: Gymnothorax reevesii; assembly: GCA_029721435.1. NCBI lineage: Eukaryota > Metazoa > Chordata > Actinopteri > Anguilliformes > Muraenidae > Gymnothorax > Gymnothorax reevesii. The sequence goes on from CM056588.1 coordinate 2,737,753, forward strand.
GTTTACTAATGTTTGTTTCCAAAGTCATTTACCGACCCACAACACTACAGCCAGAGCCAAGCACTTATACTCATTTTCACCCCCTGCCGTAGGTTTAGATAATGCCATATTATACTGCTTTGTAGCGAGCCGACATACTCTCTAAAAACAATCACAGTGCTCCTTCCTCGAAAGCGAACCAGCATCTGAAATGTGCACAGCGGTGAAACTACACTAGGAATATCCACATTGATTGAGGTCTTACCGTCCAAATACTCGCTATGAATTCAATTTATAATAATTAGTTTTGTGTGTGTGCATTACCCACCACTACAACTGCAGGCCTAATGCCTCACGACTCCTTAGCAGTGCTTCTACTCCCTTTTTAAATCATTTTTGAAACATTTGAGATATCGGGGGTATGAACTTGCCTGAGATTAAACATCCCTTGGAGCGAACCGAGTCTGCTCTGCCATGTTTTCTGATTCCATTTGAAGTGAACATCAGCCTGCAGCTATATTTGAAGATACTGCGTTTGAGCTAAGGAGGGAAGTCCTGGGGTCAAAAAGTAAAGGTCGCACTCTGCACTGCTTCCAGCCAAGAGCTCAGATGATTTCTGTACATATATCTGCCTCCCAGCTACTGTAAAGTATTATAATAACAGGAGGGTTGATAACTTTTTAAACCATCTCTTTTCTTCTCCTCAGCATTGTAGTTATATCAGAAAAACTGCCCGGTGTTTCGTTCAGTGTCATTACTCACTTTACGACATTTACTTTTGTTTATCTGTTTAGACATTTAAACTAATACAAATTTTGCTATCTTAGGCCTACACCGTTCTAGTTTTAAACCAGTTTTGCCTATATTAAGTCTGTTGCAGAATTGCTGACAAAACATCAAAACCAGAGAACAAACAACCTATTTTTTTTCCTTTTTTGCCTCAACTCATTTTTTTCAGATAGCTTTCCGATGCTGACCGAGGCACCCTTCGAGCCAAATGGTCATATTTACAAGTCAGGTAACTTGTTGATTTATATTTTCATAATTCTTTGAATAATTCTGGAAAAGCATTCCTTGCTATAGCAGCTAGGGCCAGATTCAGGACAAACCACAGACATGTACAGGAGCAGCTGTCATCCTAGAGTGTTAAATGAAGAGTGACTGTGGCTCAGGCTTGTTTCTGAGTGTAAGGGCAGATGTGGGGTAAATGTAAACATGTTTCTTAGTGTAAGGACAGATGTGGGGTAAATGTAAACATGTTTCTGAGTGTAAGGACAGATGTGGGGTAAATGTAAACATGTTTCTGAGTGTAAGGACAGATGTGGGGTAAATGTAAACATGTTTCTGAGTGTAAGGACAGATGTGGGGTAAATGTAAACATGTTTCTGAGTGTAAGGGCAGATGTGGGGTAAATGTAAACATGTTTCTTAGTGTAAGGACAGATGTGGGGTAAATGTAAACATGTTTCTGAGTGTAAGGACAGATGTGGGGTAAATGTAAACATGTTTCTGAGTGTAAGGACAGATGTGGGGTAAATGTAAACATGTTTCTGAGTGTAAGGGCAGATGTGGGATAAATGTAAATATGTTTCTTAGTGTCAGGGCAGATGTAAGGTAAATGTAAACATGTTTCTGAGTGTCAGGGCAGATGTGGGGTAAATGTTAACATCTTTTTTCAGGACCAGACATGTTTCTGTCGCCGGCACAGTGATTGGGGTGAAAGCTGAGAGCCTTCTCTCCCCGCTGAAAACCCACATTTGAGAGAAATGTCGAGGGATGAACCTCAAACTGGAAAGTTCATCCCAGGGCAGGATTTCTGACAACGTCTGTGTAGCACTTCGAACTAGGAATCAGAGAGACTGTGAAATTCTGGAAGCGTTGCAGGCATGTGAGTGCAAGAGGGCTTTGGTGCTTTGAAGTGAGTGAAAGGTCTCCTTCTTTTGAAAGATGGAAAGTGCTGAAATTTTTCAAACAGCAGTTCTAATTGACAGGCCATTTTGTTTTCACAGAATTTTGAGAAAGGCTATCCTAGTCCTTTTCGGATTTGCTGTCCCTCCAGCTCAAGAAACCTCATCCTTCAGAAAATCATGGCTTAAAATTGTTTTTGGCAGCCTATACGTGCTACCATTGGTAGCAACAACTGCAATAAAATATTTATGAAAATGGGAAATGAGTCTTTCTTATCACTGTGGAGAATTTTGGCCCACTCTTCTTGCAAAATTGTTTTAAATCAGCACCATTATGGCATTTTTGGTGCATGAATGTCCTGCTTAAGATCATGCCACAGAATGTCAATCAAATTCAAGTCAGAAAAAGTATATATACTTTTTCACAGCATAATATTGATGATAAATAGACAACAGAAAAAGTAATATAATTGGTAACATGAACTTAATAAATTATTCTCATTGGCTTTACTATTAAAATGGAATTATTCCGAATATTTGTCTATTGGATGACTTTTGTACACTCGCTATACACTTGGCAAAATCAGGATGTCAGATTTTCGCTTTTTGATTAAAATTCTGACACACAATTTGCATGCCTGTAGGAAGAGCTTTAATTTAGTCCATCACTTTCTGTAACCTTCCCAGTTTTAATGAATCAAGATAAGGTGCACATATAAGAACCTTTATCCTATTATCCAATACAGACCATAATCGCTCAACCCATTTTACTCCTCTCTCTTAACGCCCTGCTCTTATCCTCTGAAGGAGAATAGATAATCCAAAATCTGTTTATAGTGCTCTGAAAGAATGTGCTCATGGTGTTAAAAGCCTTGGGCTTATAAAAGACGAATATAAAAACTAAAAGGAAGTAACTGAGCATTTGAGCTCAGGCATATAAATTAGCATGTTTATGGTGTAAGCCTACATAGGTTTCCGAAATGGTAACTGCATTGCAAAGCTGCTTGACCGAATATGAGTGAAATAAAATTCCTGACAATTATTTTCTGCAGCTGGCAGTGATGTTCAATTCTGTCACAATATTTTGCCTCATTGAACTGAAACAGAGGAGCGCTTAGGTGTGGCGGATGGATGGTGGAGTTCAAAATAGGAAATTCTCATTTCGACAAAAATGCTTCACTTCTAGAAGCAAAACAAAAAAACAAACAAAAAGAGTAGAAACGCGCATTAAGGGGTCTATCCTCCCACGCGCGTAGTCGAAAAAAGCGCGTAGCTACGCGCTTTTCAGCCTAAGGGCCGGTTCATACTCTACGCAAGGTACGCGAGCGAACGCGAGCACAGGTCCGTTCCATGCCGTTCACAGAGAAGCCTGACCGCGCGGCCCTTGCTGCGCTGTGCCTCGTTAAAAAGCAGTACACTGCTCAGGCAATAGGGGGCAGCAAAGTCTTCTCCTTCTCCTCCTCCTCCTTTTTTCTTTGTTAAGCGCTTTTGAGGGCTGTATTAAGGTCAAGCGCCAACATAAGGCGAAAGGGAATATTGCGTTTGATGTCGGTTACTGGCCGAATTTTAAAATTTATTTTATTTTATTTAACATGGTAAAGGTTGAGACATTCAATATTTGATTGTTCATCCTCATTTCTACACTACATTTCTCATAACCATAATAAATTATCAAACGAAATCATCATATGATATTACGCAACAGCCTGTTCTCCAATTAGTTCAATTATAAACGCATTACAAACAATTACAAACATACCGGTGGTCATCAAGGTCACAACTGCGCTGTCAGTGCTGGCATCTGGGTCGTTCCAGATAGTGGCTGGTGATGTAATGCCCATATCACAGGCGTTTCTGTCAAGGTGTCTGACACAGTTGGTGGACGCTATGCTGCACCACATCAGCCACTTTAAAGTTCCCCAAAACACCAGCTGAAAGACGTAGAGTTAAGGGAGGGGGGGGTGTGTGTGTGTTCTACCAGGTCGCCAGGTTCCCCAGTGTTGAGGGAGCCATTGATTGGACTCACGTTGCAGTCAGAACCCCTTCCACTAATAAGAATATGTACAGAGACCGAAGACGTCGGCACAGCATTAATGTTCAGGTTGTGTGCGATCATGATGCGCATATTAAGCATCTGCGCCAAATTCCCTAGCTCGGCCCATGAGGCCTATGTACTGCGCAACTGCTTGTTTCCAGTATCTATCGCAGTGATACTTTGAGTATAGGCAAATAAAAATGACCATTTTACGTAACCCTCCTTCATCCGAATCCACTCCAAGTTATTCTCCATGCACTTCCACTGCAGAAGGAGTAGATGCCACCTCCTCCTCCAGTGCAGTGAAATGTACAGGGGATGATGGTTGCCCACCACCTGTTGAGTGCACACTTCTCCGGTGTGCAGAGAGCCTGGCTTTTACAGTGCCTCGCAGATTTTCCCGCGTGCGGGGTAGGAATCCTTTGTTTGTCAAAGCGTTGCCTTGTCCTTTAGTTGCAAACCGGACATCGTAGTAGTTTGATATTTCAAGTGTGCAATTTCTAAATGAGATCATATAAACTGTCACTGATTGTTATTTTGTGTGACTAGAATGTTCTCTCTGTCTTCTTCCCTGTCTTCCATGGAACAAACAGGCTGGTGTAGGAGGGGCACATTTTCAATGCTCTGATTACGCTGGTTGAGAAGCGCTAAATTCTGTATTATTTCATTATCGCGGCAATTAGGTTGTTTGCAAAGCTTTAATGCCATGGTGGCTAGAGTATGAAATAAGAAAGAGATGTCTGCACTACTTCTTTTAATTAGCACAGACATACATAGGCCTACTGTTACAGCGGCATTTCGTCGGCATGCTGATAAAACCTTGTATCTTCAAAATGATAAAATTCACAGGAAAACAAATATAAAATAAAGAATATATATAAATTAATACATTTAAAATATAAATAAAATAAAACATGTTTAATTCTGCATGTAAGAATAGTGGTTTTTGATTCTTATCAGTTTTGAGATACAAGGTTTTATCTACAGGCCCACGATATTCAAATATCGTGAATAATAAAGTCTGGTTTGCGTTTTCCATGGACCACAACTGCATTTTCATGGTTAATCAGAAAATCCTTGTTCCATGTTTTCCTGATAGCCATAATCAATGAGCTTTGTACAGAGTCTGCCTCTCTTTTGCATTAGTCACACCTCTTTCATTAGGCCGCCTACATTCTGAAGTTAAGCGCTGTGGGCGTGACTGAAGCGAGTAGGGGAGAATACGCGTAACTCAAAAGCGCTTAACTCAAATTGCTTGAAAAAGGACTTACGCGCTAATGGGAGAATAGACCCCTATGTGTGCAATAGAGTTTGAGTAGAGAGAACCTTATTTTCTCAGGCCTGAAGAGCTCAGTGGTCGAAGAATTGTTACTGAATGAAGGAAAACAAATACCTGAATCACAGCCACATAGAGCCTGCGCCTCACGCTGCCTACGTCTCTACAGCCATTCTCCTGAGAGAGCCTGCATCATTTTTCATTTAAATGGTAAATTTTCAAATAAGTCAGCACATCCACCCAAACTAATTGTCCTGTGCACCCAGTGAAATGTCATAAACTCCCAAACTGGACATTGCTGTTTGTCAATTATGTGTGTCAATATTTTCGTGCACTTTGGCTTGCATCTCTCATATTCCTCAATATGAGTTTTATGAAATCGGCATTTGCTTGTCGTCCACAGGCATTTTCTCAGCAAACAGAACCCTTCAGCCTCAGCACCTGGGTCTGGGCCGAGTCTGTCCAAGCATTGCACAGATAATCAAGCTCTTGTCTCAGAGGGAGACCTTAAAATCAACATCACAACCGAGAGGAAGAGGTCAGTGTGAATCAGGTGTCCCCACAGCCTGACAGACTGCCTGACTGGCACCCAGCTGTGGCCTTTCTTTAAGTGCGCAGAAGGGCAGCGGCTTGTCAGAAAAAAATCCTGATTAACTCTCAAGGTTATTCTCTTTCCCTGTCAGAACCGCTCATGACACGTGCACTCTGTGTACAAAATCAGGCCAAATGTGTGATGGAACTGCGGGGATGCAGCCTTGTGCTTTTGAAGAGTGGTTTTTAAGGGTATTCATGGTCTTTAGCACAATGACATCTCCCATTTCTTCAGCTAAATTAGGCTCTGTGGGGTCTGGAGTGAGGTAAAGGGAGGGGGAGTTATTGGGAAGGAGAGGAGAGGGGGTTTTGGAGGACATCCCAGCATGAGAAGCAAACTATTATTATCATGTCTGCTCTATCCTGAACCAGCAGACATTCAGAGCAGGATGTGCTGGAAGTAACAGGCCTGTAGAGGGGACAGTTTGAACAGAGACTGAGTAATCTTGGAATGAAGACTGAGAATGAGGTTTGAATGAGGTTGATTATGGAGTATCAGAGCAGGTTTGCCACCTCTGTTTCTGCGTATTAGCTCTAGTTTATATTTCGAAATAACTTAAACACTTATTTTCAAAACCTTGAATAGCAGCTTTTTGATTCAGCATATAAAAGAATTTCATTAGTTCAAAATGTTGCCACCTCTCATATAATTACTTAGTATATTGCAAAATGATCATAAAGATAAGCGTTCAGCTATAATTATTAATTAAATGCCTAGCCATTTCTATCAAACATGGTTTAAGAGGGATGGTGATTCCTATAAACATGAGAAGCAACCAATTTTTGAAAATTTTTAAATTGCAATTTAAAGTTAAAGTTACATTTTGGAATGGCAATTATGGTTATAATGAAAACTAGCTTATGCAGACATTCTCTCAGAACAGCGCTTGAGAACCAATGACCTAAGTAAGTACTGGTCTACCACAGAGGTATAATTTTGGACCTTTATCATATTCTGTCTGCAGTGTACAAATGGTACACAATTTAGGCTTCTCATAACAATGGAACACTTTTGTATGGATGACTTATTTACAGTAAAGCTCTCTTAAAATTAGATGATGGATGACACAGTTAGGAAATGATGTGAAAATTCTTAATGTGGCCCAGCATGATCTTTTGAATCTCAAGCTGATTCAGTGCTAAAAAGATGTTATTACAACTACTGCAGTTCTCTTACTTCAAATTGTGATAACAGTAAGAAGAACACCCCAGTTTTCTCTTGGACAAAAAACTAGTGTTCCTTGTGTCATCAACATTTTTTTTCTACTCAAAATCATTTGATGTACCACAAACACCTTACACATAACGGCTATATAAATAATACACTGACGAGCTAAAACATTAAAACAACTCGCAAAAGAAGCAAATAAAGTTAATTGTTTTGTAACAACTGCGCATTGTCAAGGTCAGCAGAAAGTTGAAAAGTCAGTTTTCATAGTAGACGAGTGAGATGTGGGAGTGAGATGTGTGATGGTTAGCAGCATTAGCAATGAACGCCATTTTGAGAGTTAAAATGTTAGAAAAAATGTTAAAAAGTTTGCGGTGGTCCTTAGTTTGGTTAACTTTAACATCAAGTTAACACCCTGTTAAAGTTTAATGAGTTTTTAACGACAAGATAACAGCTGTTAAAGTTAACAGTCAATTTAGTGTACCTAACGGCTGGTTAAAAAATAACTGAGTTTTGAACAACCAGGCCCTGGCTGCTAATGAGCTTCCTGAGCCTTCTGTATCTGGTGCTGTTGCTGATGCTCGTGATGTCCAAACCCCCGGTGACCGATCGCAGTCGACCCTCCCTCACCGGCAGCAAAGTCAAAAAGGGACAGGAAGATGTACCAGTTCAGGAGCTAAGTTTTTTATATTACATTCTATGTAGAATGTGTTTCTACATTTGCCTACGGAGGGCAACTTAAGCGAACTAAGCATAACTTCGGGCAACTTAGCACAACTTTCACAAACAGTTCTCAGCGTTCATTTCCAAACGTCGGGGAATTTTTTTGGCACATCAAAAACCTCCAACGAACACGAAATTCGCCAGCGTTCACCAGCGATCGCTGACAGTTGCCAACAGAGGCAACGAAGTGGGCAACGGAGGTCGACGTTTGCCAAATGTCGGTCTGCGTCCAAAAACTTTGCCCAGTGTGAATCCACCTCTATGTATGACTCATGAAGACATTATGTCTCATTTATGAAGGCATGATACTTGCTGTATAAAGTCTTTATTAATAATACTTCATCTTAAGTGTGACCAAATATTCAAATACCAGGAACCATATGAATGGTTATAAAAAAAGGGGGGTTTACGTTTTTAAGTTTTCGTGTCAATAGCGGCCTTGCCAGATGCAATACCCTCGTTCGCCAGATGGTGGTAATTCTGTATCCGGAGCGGTTCAGACCCATGCAGCAGATTGTTGTTTGTCACATACAGACGCATAGAGGAACACTGTCTATGAGCGAAGCCCACAGGATTTCTCAAATTGTTTGAATAATTTTGAATGCGCAGCATGGTAAGATCACCAAGTATACATTAGAGATAACAGCTGTCAATGTAAAGTGACTTAAAACTGAAGGATTCTTATCTTTATGCCCAGTTTTAATACTGGAAGTTCCCACGTACCCGCATGGCGATGTAATTTCTTTACACCCAACAAAACCGATTGTCATTTGAGGCTATTTCAGAGGGATGCATGTGACGACCCCAAAACTACATGTTGCTTGTAGGGCAGCTGATGCGAGGCCTATGGCCACTGGCCAGGCATCTCATGGCTTACGGCCGAATATCCTACTTTTCTAATACCATGTGAGACCACTTAAATGAACCAAAAAAGCCAATTGTGCATGCATGTTTGGCACTAGAGACATGTATCAGTCAGAAAATCTATTTTTCCACAAAGAAAGACGGTAAGAGCCCAAAAGCTGCTGTTAAATAATGTAAACGAACCGGCGATTTGCCTATTCTCCGCTATTGTACCTCTGCATATTCGTTATTCGGGGGTTAGCACACTTGGACTGTCCTTATAATGACAGTCTATGCACTGTGTGGGGGAAAAAAAAGCTTAGAACTTTTTAGGAAAGTTATAGCGCCTTCTGTATACAGCTGACTGCAAAAACGTTGTCACCGCCCGATAGTCCTAATGTTCTTCTAGTAATTAGCTAACAAATTAAGACGATTCGCTGCTTTACTCACCGAATAAATCCAGGTTTTCGCCACAAATCCAATAATCTTCTCAAACAAACTGGCAGTTTAAAACAAACTTGGCATGCGTGGTAGAAACATCTTCCCATTAAACTACTCTCAAGAGGAAGTGCGCAAAATTAAATAACTGAAAACAAATATATTGTTTGTATCCCAATCAATAGAAATATTTTTTTCAAAATGTAGCTAATCGAAGGATAACAACCTGGAGTACCTGGAGAACAAGAATTTATGGGAAGATAGGGATGATTTATATATTTTACCAGACGTTTTCGAAAGTCTATGCTTGATAAACCCATTACAATCCTGGGCTGCCATTGTATACAGTGAGCAGCACCTAGGCTACCCGGGGGTGTTTATCGGTAGAGAGATGCATTTAATACTCCAGAATCCCCATTTTCCTGCCCAGAAGTTGATACCTGGAGTCTTCATCCATGTATACCTCACTTACCAGATGTCTCTGTCACACAAACAACGACAGAAAAGTCGATGAAAGCTAACAACAAAATTTTTCGCATTGCTATGCAAGCGGAAGTTCATACAAGCTGGACGGCCGACCGCCCCGGATATCGTGAAGGGAGATGAGGACATCTAGTGGCAGAAAACTGAACCGCGCATCTGGCAAGGCCGCTATTGAAAATCAACTTCTCAGATTTTTTTCTGTTTCTATCTTATTTGATATATTAGCTCATAGTGAGGTCAGATAAATTTGAAATGAAGAGAAATTAGCTTTTTTGTCTACCTGTATGGCGCACTGCTCTGAAAGACGATCATCTAAAAGATGATGGAGAGATGGAAGGAGGTTAAAAAATGTGAGGAATGAGATGAAATGAGTGTGGGAGAAAATGAGTGTAAAAATACACCACAGTGATTGCTCATTCATCTTTGCCCTGCCCCCTATTGCGACCTAAAATGCTTCACCCCCCTTTAGATTCGCGGGATGATTCAGTTGTTGTTGACTGGCAGGATTAATGAGGCCATTCACCGGGACGCACATGGAGATCAGCGGTTGCTTGTGAGATCACAAAAGGGCTTTGAGAGGAAAACTAGTGACGGGCTGCATTATCTGCTTCAAATTCCAGCTCCACTCTCCCGTATGAGAGCACATCGAGGAGTAATTTTCCTCACAACTTAGGGCTTAAAGATAAAAAGCACTTAGAAACTGCAGCTAAAAGAAACGTGACAGATGTACGCGTGTGCGGGGACAAACGATGCCTTTTCCTGAAGTAGAAGCCAAGGTCATTCGAATCGAGTGCCGTCTTTTATTTAAGAGAAGAGCCAAATCATGATGGGGTGGTTTTTGAGAAAGTTGCATTTTCTGTGTGTTTCATTTTTGGTCACTGAAAAGTGACCTTTTGGAAACACCTGCCAGGGCGAAGATTTTTAGAAACATCATTTCCACAGTTTAGATGTGGACAGGGAAAACCGCTTTAGGCTTGTGATTGGCCTACTTGGTCTTATATTAAATTAGATAATTGCCGCCTGTTGGTTTGGCATGATCTTGAAATTGCATTTTAACATCCTTGTTTACGGAATTTTTTTTGAAAAATGATAGGGGGAAAACAAGTTTTAAAAGAATATTTGTGTCAGAGTGGACTTAAGGCTAACGCCCACTGGCAGCGTCTGACGCGCATCAGATTTTTACTTTTCTCCACTGCTCAATTTTTACTATTCGCCACTGCTGAATTTCTGAAGCGTCAACACAAAAATGCATTTGTCTTTTAGATTAACTATTTCACCTTGTCATGGTTAGTCATACATTTAGCGGCAACCTCACATGCAGTTGTCAACCTGCTTCTTAACCAATTCACAATTTTGAAAGGAAATCCGTTATTTTGCGGGCATTTAGGTTATCAGGCGATCTATAGTTAGACAGTACCGAACTCAGGGTACACTGATGAGAACTTTACACTGCTAAGTTAGCTAGCTAATTCGTTGCTGGGTAAAGTAAAATCATAATCTTAATTTACTTGACGTCTACATTTAGGAGGAAAATTATGCCTGTATATAACTTAGTGTATAGTAACCTGACCATCACACTTTGCCATCACTTAAAATAAGCTTGGTAGGTAAGTTTGCCTCCCAGCCCCCGCCCCAAAATTAAACGTTGTCTTGTTTAATATTTTGAGACTGACACTCATGGCTTCTCGGTCAAGTTGACAGCTGTCAATGTTGACGCGGCCGACGCTTTCACTGGGCATTTAAAAGCAGCAAGGCAACGTTCAAAGTTTGACGTGCCACTTCGCGGCCAGTGGGCGTTGGCCTTTAGCCTTTGTGAATATGAGAGCCACGGGGGAATGGTTGCACAGAACTCTGGGCATGATAGCGCAGACATCAGATGCTTCAGAGAAAAGTAAACATGAGTCTACAAGGTGAATAAGATTATGTTGTGTTTCGATCAGGAACCAGATGCGAGAACCAGGAAATGCAGTAGAGCTTGTTTTATTGGTAAGGGGTTGACCCCCGCAGGGCGAACAGTACAAAGTCCACAATCCCAAAGTCGAAATCCAGTTGGGCAAAAATAGAATCAAAAACCAGGGCAGCAATCACAGTAATCGTAGTCGGACAGAAATGGGTCTGGTACACAGGAATAGTTCTATCAGAGAGACAAGCCAGAATCCAAAGGGCGTAATCTGAATCGTTACCAGGGCAGCAAACAGATCTCGTAATCGGGCAGAAAAATGGTCAAAACACACAGATGCAACAATAATCCAAAATCACAAAGGCAAAAATCAAGTCGGGCAATCCAGCCAGAAAGATAAACACTGAGAAATCGAGGCAAGAAACATGGCACAGGGAAACGATCTGACAAGAAAGTGAACCAAACAGACATCTTATATACACACCCGGGGTAAACACATGACCAGGGAGAACAGGTGCAATCAATGGTAACAATGATCAGGGAGAGACACATGAGGGATAAACTAATTACATGAATTTGGCTGTAGCCAAAACGCAGACAGGGATCACAAGACAAACCTAAGTACAAAACAACAGCTCCGGTTAAGGAGTACTAAAGTGCCCAGATAAAAGAAAAGGAAAGCACAAAGTATCAGTGGAAATCCACAGAAACTTGCAGCAGAGATAATTAGGGATAGGCAAGGAGGCGGAGATTAGAATTGAGTGACTGCTGAGAGATCGTTAGTCAATTAGTATGTGCAGCTATACAATCCCGAGTGCATGTTAGAAAGTTAATAAAAATATACAAGATTAGTGTGGTAAGTAATTATCAAAAACAATAAACTGTTAGTATGTTAGTAAGACAATAAAAGAGAGAGGAAGGAATAACACGAGATGATGAAAGAAGATTGAAACCCAGAAACCAATAAATCACCCGAATGAGTGTCACACAAGACAAGGGACCGTGAGCAAAGATACACACCTGACAAGACAGGGGAGACAAAGTGCAAAGCATGGAAATGAAAACATAGCATAGAAAACTGAATGATCTAAGACATGAAAAATAATAACACCGTGAAATCCAAACTACCAAAACACAATACATAATCCTAAGAATGGTCAGACAGGCAGTTATTGACAGGCAGTCACAAACACAAGAATCCTAAACATGGCTGAGCCAGGCACAGAACTTAAACATGACATGCAGAATACAGAATCACAACAGATTATACATTTGGAGATAAAAGGTGGGGAAAGTAACTTTATCTTGTTCCCTGTTTTGGGTGACCTTCGCAGTAATTTGGTTTGCAGCTCACGTCTTCAGATTTGAGTGCCCTACAATCCCTTGCCCCCTTGCCTTGAATTTACTACCACTGTGTCATCTCCAAACGAATGCCTGTGGTGATAAGTGTAGACTGCAACCACTCAACAGAATGAAGCATCACTTTGATTTAAATGCAGTGCAAGACAAAAGCACTTAAATTCTGTCTCAAAAAGTAACTAAATAAAAACGAGTCTCACTGATGGAGTCAACTTTAACAGGTGTACTGCTCAATCAAATCTCACACACTTTTAATGTGTAAGGGTTCTCATGTGTAACTTTGATATTCTGCTTCATTGTGTGTGTGTGTGTGTGTGTGTGTGTGTGTGTGAGTGTGTGTGTAAGCTGTTTCAAACACTTGTCTCAACCCTCATGAATGCTTTGTCTCACCTCCCATGTCTGTTAGAAGTAATGTCTCCTTTGATTGGTTGGCTTCTTGCGTGTTCCCTTATCCCCCCACTGTATCTTGTTCCATAGTTACCGTACCCCTTGTTTTGAAGTTGTACATATACCCTCTTTTTTGAGTTGCAAGATTGTAATTTCCTATGTGTGCTGAGAAAAGTCAGTAGTTACTATTGAAACTTTTTGTCTTTTGACAGTGAAACATAACTTTTGATGATAGTAAATTATTGGAACTTCCTTCCTTGCGTGATAAAAACTAGCTCCCAAGCCTCTCTCTGGGTGCAGGATTGGGACCACATTCTTGTCGATCCTGTCCCAGTCTGTTTTTTCTGTCCATTTAATTAGGAACAAGCTCCCGGTCCTTCTGCGGTCATCAGGATTGGAACTGCGTCCCTCCTTAGCTACTCCCTCCTGCCGTCAGACCACTCTGCTTTGGAGAAGTGTGGACTCCCTCCGGCAGCCGACCCGGAAAGCCACAGGCCAGTCACTGGCAACATCTACACAGCTTTGCCTGTAACATCTGAACTGAACAGTGAAATCTTCTTCTGAGCTCCATCCCACTGCTACCGCACTACTATCAATGAACCCTACTGTTGGATTGTGCTCTGCTTCCGCATTTAATTCCTAATCTGCATCATAACAGTATTACTTTTTAAATTAAATCTGAAACAAGCATAAATTATTGATTAAACTCTTTGGCAGAAGCCAGATATGGCTATTTATGCATTACCCTATTCAAGGCTTTACATTTCATAATTTGAGCTTCACAGAGAGAGTGAAAATAGCTTCAATGAGACAAGACCCTCGTAGCATTTAGAATACCATTTTATTTAAGTTTATTTCCATTTTTTTAGTACAGAATAAGGGCCACAAACACAAAAAATCTTCATGAAATTTTTGCATTGAAAAAAATGACTGAGTATTGAAAAATGGCTGGGAGATGATACAATTCTCGAGAAGATGACCAGCACTCACAATCAGGTCCAAGTGAAGGATAATTTAATAATACAAAACGCACAGAAGCAGCAGGCGGACGTTTCGACCGAATGAAGCTGGAGCTGCCCCTTCAATCTGTGGGTGGACTGCTCCTCGAAAAGTGCTTCTGGTCTGAAATAGAAGTAGCTAATTCTACACATCTGGTGCAAATCCAGCATACAGATCCCCTGATAGCATTACTCTCTTATAGCCCAAATTTTACTTTTTAAGACGTAGCATCAGTCTATATTCATTTTTTTCTGTGTATATGTAATATTTATCAATGAGGCCCCTGAAGAATCCACCTGTGGCCAGATGGCACATTTCTGGTACTGCATTCACAATACCAGCTACACAAGTTACATTTCGGTAAACCTCTTTCACGTAGCGCAGGCCAGAAGAGCAGACTGTAGCACTTAGCTGAAATTTGTGACAGTTGCGTCAATGATGTGTGTAAAATGGCTTCCGGACTGAAGGCTGGTCTCCTCTTCAGTGGTCCTCAGACTTCCTCTCAAACTGAATGCCCTGGTAGTACAGAATTCATTTAAAAAAGCGGTTTGGAGATGATCAAGCTCTCTAATAGGCCTCTCAGTGGGAGTTAAATAAGGACATGACAATTATTGCATTCTGATTTCCCATTTTTTAACGGCAGCTCCGCATTATCACATTAATCCATCAGTTGACTCAGTACCGGTCTGATTCACTCATTTAGATTCAGTAATTCACTTTTACTCATTTGCATAAATTTCTGCATTCATGACTTAATAATTCATTCAGTGCACAGCTAGTACTATTTCTTAGAATACTAATCACATGTTCATTGATGAGGACTTTACCGGGCTTTTATTGCTTATTATTATTATTTATTGTTTTATTTTATTAAATATAAAATAACTCCTCATAACTCTTCAACATAATTTATCTTGCAGGAAACATTGGTCTCTGGGTTTAATTGTGAAATGGCTTTTTCAAGGAATGATGATTTTATGAAATGGTGTCCCGTCTCTCAGTTCTGTGCAAGGTGTGAAAGAGTACTATTAATGCTATTTTTATCTGTAAACAACTATTTGTGACCAAAACATTCTGAATTTCCATGGGGTAGACCATTTCTCACTTTACTAGTATGGCTTTGCGATTATTAGCATCATTAATTCTGACAGAGCTGTTTCAGGAAGTGAGAGACACAGTCTTGTAGAAATTATATCACAAATCCTCCACTGCATCTTCCCATATTTACCCAGCTTTGTGTATTTAAATGCTCAAGTACAGAATTTGTAGGCTAGGGAACTGTTATTTAATTGTATTCTGATATTGATTTGTATTTAGGGGGTCCAAGCTGCAAAGGTGCTTCACATTTCATGTTTTGATAGCATTTTCATTATTTTCCCTCTGCTGATTTTTCAGGATTTTTTCAGATCTCAATAACCAATTGGTCACTCTTTCTCAGGGCTTAAAATGAGTTAGGTAGAGAACTTCCTGCTCTTCAGTCTAGTAGGTATGGTTTTTTTGTCACTATGATGGATTTTCCATCATTTTGAAGTTTTGGTATTCATGAGCACTGAGTTCTTCCGAGGACCTAGACAGGAAACGGGCTTGCGACAGGAGGACCACAGAATTATAACCGAAAATAGACATACAACCAGAGCCCCTGTGGACAAGACAGGGTTGACACAATATTCCATTTTCTTTTAGAATATCCATACAGTCAGGAGATGAGTGGCACCAGCACCTGTGTTTGCGGAGCGTGGTAGCAGCATATAACGGCGTCATGGCTGAGGTGCAGGGTGCTAGCCCAGTGATAGCTCTTGAATGGGAGCTGACAGGGAAAGCTGCCGGGGGAACAGGACAATAGCTTGTTAACTGTAGCAGGCCGGTGAAGTTTTGGAGAATTGAAATGGACATTGAGGTATGCTTTCATGATAGCGAAGACCAGGTGAGGGGCGAACCGCAACTGGACAGGAGTTTGCTGGAATGAGATAAGCTGGCCGATGGCGCCGACCAGGCAGGTGTGTAGCACATAGTTGGAAGGTTTGAAATCCAGTGAATGCATCCACTCGATCGCGAGGGTTTTGTGGTGGGAAACCAATAAATACTCAAACGGCCTGGTTAGAAGTAAAGGAGAAATCGGTATAAATAAAAAACAACTAAGTATAGATTCCAGTGGTAAAGCGCCAGCTAAAATGCGCCAGCGTCAAACTATTACCAGGATCTTGAGATGGAGCTTTAATCTATCCGCATAATTTTCCTTCCTCATAATACTATCAATTTTGTGACACGCACCTGTCCCTCCTGCAGCAAAGCACCCCTACAACATGATGCTTCCACCCCGGTGCCTCACAAGTGAGATTGTGCTCTTTGGTCTGTAAGCCTTCTCCATTTTTTTATAACATAACAATGGTCATTATGGCCCAACTGTTCAATTTTTGTTTCATCAGACCAGATGCCATTTCTCCAGAAGGTAAGATCTTTTTCTCAAGTGAAGCTGCAAACCATAGTTCTGGCTTTTTTAGAGTGGTTTTGGAGCATAAGCTTTCAACAGCGTACTTTCCGAGTACCCTTTCAGGCTACATCGAACTTGTCTAATTGAGGACACAAAATTTACGTACCTATTTCCGCCAGCATATTTGCAAGGTTGAGCTGCAGTGAGCAGTATGAAGACTGCGTGGCCCATGGTGTTTGTACTTGCATACCGTTGCGTGTACAAATGAACAAGGTTGCTCATGGGAATAGGATACTGCTCTCTAAGATGAACCAGACTTCTGGGGGGTCCATAATTTTTTTTGATGAGGTCTTTGGGGATTTTTTATTTATCTTTTCCATGATGTCAGGCAAAGAGGCACAAAGATAAGTCTTGTAAATACATCCACAGGTACCCCGTGAATTGACTCAACACACTTCTCCAGGCAAAGATGAGGCAAATGTCTCCCCACAAACAAGACACTCATCATCGTTGCCCTGAGAAACTGTGGTTGCGGTGTGTACACTAAGCGTCGTTCTCTTTGGGAGTTGTGAAGAGGACTGTTTTCTCTGGTCCTTCTGCCGACTCTCCCCCTCCAAAGCAGCTTTCGCCAGGGTGTCGGTCAGTGTTGCTGTTGACCTGCAACATTCAATGAGATTATAGTCAGACTCAGCTTGTCTTGAATCTCTTGCTTGTTTAAAAACATGTTAAAATGAAACTATGCTCACTTCTTTCTGCCTCTCCTTTTATTTCCTTTCCTCGAGCCAGCCTTTGGATATAGGCGAACCTTCTCTGGGCTGAACCTCTGAATTGGCGTGCCACTGGATGTTGCTGGAACCACTAGCATACCTGGATAGATTATATTTTTTAAAAAATGCTTGGCAAGGCTCAGCATGCACATTTAAAGACACACACAGACACAAACTCTCACCATCTGCAGGACTTGCTGTCTCATGGGGATGCAGCGCAAATGGGCTCTGACTAGGTTGGTGCCCAGATAGTGAGAACCTCTGCTCCGGATCTGCCCCAGCTCTGTGCCGACTCCAGATGATCCGACTCAGAGCCTGGGTCGATCCAGAGCGGAGGTGATTGCTATATGGCGGTAGTGGTGTAGCTCTGTCAGCGGTGTTACTCCCACCTCTTCAGGACTCAGGCCAAGATATATATCGGCTGCTGTGTTTATATATGCCTGCAGTCTCTTCTCCTGTTCCTCTGTGAAGACTCTGTTGTGAGCCCTGTACCCCGGGGCCCTGGTCTGCTGCAGTCTCTTCTCCTGTTCTTCTGTGAAGACTCTGTTGTGAGCCCTGTACCCCGGGGCCCTGGTCTGCTGCAGTCTCTTCTCCTGTTCTTCTGTGAAGACTCTGTTGTGAGCCCTGTACCCCGGGGCCCTGGTCTGCTGCAGTCTCTTCTCCTGTTCCTCTGTGAAGACTCTGTTGTGAGCCCTGTAACCCGGGGCTCTGGTCTGCTGCAGTCTCTTCTCCTGTTCTTCTGTGAAGACTCTGTTGTGAGCCCTGTACCCCGGGGCCCTGGTCTGCTGCAGTCTCTTCTCCTGTTCTTCTGTGAAGACTCTGTTGTGAGCCCTGTACCCCGGGGCCCTGGTCTGCTGCAGTCTCTTCTCCTGTTCTTCTGTGAAGACTCTGTTGTGAGCCCTGTACCCCGGGGCCCTGGTCTGCTGCAGTCTCTTCTCCTGTTCTTCTGTGTAGACTCTGTTGTGAGCCCTGTACCCCGGGGCCCTGGTCTGCTGCAGTCTCTTCTCCTGTTCCTCTGTGAAGACTCTGTTGTGAGCCCTGTACCCCGGGGCCCTGGTCTGCTGCAGTCTCTTCTCCTGTTCTTCTGTGAAGACTCTGTTGTGACCCCTGTACCCCGGGGCCCTGATCTGCTGCAGTCTCTTCTCCTGGTCTTCTGTGAAGACTCTGTTGTGAGCCCTGTACCCCGGGGCCCTGGTCTGCTGCAGTCTCTTCTCCTGTTCTTCTGTGAAGACTCTGTTGTGACCCCTGTACCCCGGGGCCCTGGTCTGCTGCCCTCCTGCCTCTGCCCTCCTCTTGCAGTGCCTGAACAGGGTCACATGACAAACGCCATGCACCGCTGCTGCCCTTTTTATACTCTCATCTCTTCGGACATCAAAAGGCCGTTGCCTAAACCTCCGGGTCAACCGTTCCTCTCTGGGTTGTTCTGACCGTAACTCTTGTCATTTTCTGTCGGTAAAACATATCACACAATTTTATTGAGCTTTTCAACACAAAATGCAGCCCCATTAGCAGAGAGGGACGAACGTAACTGTTGCTACTTCAGTCCCGACAGTGACTACTGACATTTGAAGGAGGATTTCTTCCAAAGTGGAAAAAGTCTGACATTTCAAATTTCACCATATGTTACGGAACTAAATCACCTATCAGTTCATCATGAATATGACTCATGGAGCGATAAAGACAATCTTTACATCGAAAAAGTTTAGAATTCGTCTGAATTTACTCACCCCTGTGGAAAACGGTCTTCCCGGTATTGTGTCGTAAGGAAGACTGGACGCCTCAAGAATTTTCGCAGGTCTGGAGAGGTGCGGACGCAATGAAGTGCGGATGGCTGAGAGTAAATCGCCGTGTTACTTTTGTCCAGAGTTACGTTAGCACCAGCGCTTTCCTACGTGGTTGGTTAAGCTTATAGTGCACACAAATGCATGATGATTACCATTCACGAAATTTGTGAAAACACCTCTTCAATTATGGCTGCGATGGCATGGCACGTTTGTCTGAGAGGTAAAGAATCAACTGCTTCCAAATTGCGCCGCTATGATGAACAGCTCCACTGAGGCAGCACTATCCTCTAATGGAGAACGACCCCTCAGGAAAGTACTCGGCACCAAGGCGGCTGGAGTAGAGTAAAGTACAGCTGGTATCATGAGGTGGAAATGAGGCATAAAGGCCGAATTCGGCGAGGTCTTGGGCAAGGAGAGAAATTTTCGGGCAATCAGGAATTCTTGCGTTTGCCCGACAGGCTACTGTTCATTTTAGAATTTTACGAGCCCTGCTGTCCCAGCTTTTTTTTAGAATGTGTTGCAGGTATCAAATTCAAAATGAGTGAATATTTCCCAAAAAAAAAAGTTTCTCAGTTTGAACATGAAATATCTGGTCTTTGTTGTGTACTCAATTCAATATTGGTCGAAAAGGATTTGCAAATCATTGCATTTTGTTCTTATTCACATTTTACACAATGTGCACAACTTTCCCTACTTCATTGCAATTGGGGTTTGCACAATCCTAGAATTAACAAGCTGTTAATTTCTTTTAAATTCAATTGCTTTTCAGGCCAGAGAGATATTTCATCCTCTTAAACCGCTTAGTCAAAGATGGCTATGCAACACATGGGGTCGTAACTACGAAAGGTGTCTATCTATTATCCGTGTGTAGCGTTTAGACGTGTTTAAATATGACTTAGATCCTTCTAGCTAAACGTGTGTTTTAATCACACCCTACGAAACATTCCAGACAGCTGATTAGTTATCCCTGTCTACCAATGCCTGTCTAACCTTGATGTCCTGAGTTCAATCTGTTAAATGGGATTTGATTGGCTGCTGGATTGCAAACAGGGATATGTGTTCCGGTGTTCTGTCAAATTTTGCTACCCATCAAATTATGCTGCCTTGCGGTTCTGTACTTGCGGAAACCTAAAATCTCAGGCTGTTTCTTCGCTCATATCTTAAGTATCTTAAAAAAAAAATGTTCTTTTTTCAGTGCTCCTTTTGACCTACAATCCAAATATATTTGCATATACATGCTGGGTTTTCCTGAAAATACAGAAATGAGATGATAATGGCATATGTGGGCATATATCTTCAAACAAACTTATCCAACTCATTATAACATCTGCTTATGTTATAATAAGCTAACAAATAAAGTTACTATTGTAAACTGAGTCATATTGCAATATTAAGGCGAAAAAAGACTTTATGATCGCTTTGCATTGCAGTAGCATTCCCTGACAAGGGAGCTAATTGTCAGAACACCGGCTATAGCACCTGTAATTCTAGGGAAACCAGCAATATGCCAAAGCCCATCCATGACATGTCGCTTTACATCTAAAGCGTCTGGGAATGGCAGAAACTGTGGCTTGTTGGCACAGATTGCAGCAGCAACCCTATGCACATAAGCTTGTTGAGAGATCCCAGATGTGTCTCCTGCAACAATCTGAAATGCTCCACAAGCGAAAAACCGCAATGCACAAGCCAACTGTAATGCAGCTGGAAGAGGATTGCTTCATTGTGTTGGATGTTCCAGGTCCGGTATCAGCAACTGAAGTAGTTCGTTGAAAGTGTTCTTGGGGGAATCAGAATCGTTTTAAGAACGATATCTTCGTACTCTTCCAATGGATTTCTTCTGTCCCTGAATATCCTTGGTGCACCGCAATCTATTTGCATTCTGACGTTCATCTGCCTCCTCCTGAGCAAGTTCAAGTATTTGCAGCGCGTTCATGATGCTCGCTCTGCGATCGACAAGCCGGAAATGACAGTAAAACGCATGCAAAACTACCCCCCTCCCATGTTTAAGGGTTTCCATTGTTCATTTTAGACAGTCTTTGATTGTGATTTATGTTGTTGTCCGTGTGTAAACCTAAATCCGTTTCATAGTGTGTGACTAAAGTAAAGCGCAAATTTTAGCCTGCGCTTAACCGATTTATACGTGTACAGGAGATAAGCAACTTTCGTAGTTACGGCCCATGATGTTTAAAATCCCAGTGTTTATATTGAGCTTATTTTGTGACATTCCTAGTAAGGAAGCCAACCCAAGGTGGCAATAAGTTTTAAATGATTAAAATCAAGACTGTGGTGAATCAATTAGCTACTAATTAGGCTTCTGAACACAGGTATTCAAATTCTTTCCAAATGGTTTTCCTAAAACCAATCACAAAACTACCACTGAACAGGTTTGACCCATCATAATTTACTTTGTCTTTGAGATCTTAATTACCTAATAAATAGCTCATTTTAGTGACCACATGTCCACAGTTTCAATAATTAAAAGTCAATTGAATTTACAATTTCAAGAGTCACAATGTTCCCCTTTTTATGCAATAAAGAAATTTATAATCTCGTGCAATTTTAATATGCAGCTCTCCAGCAATTGCCTGAATAAATATTTCGGACAAAATGTGGCTTAAAAGTGTAAATAATCCATGTGAGTATGGGTAGTGCGTTTAAGAAAAATTTGCACATATAAAAGTTTTGGGATTGCAATTCTGGCTGGACCAAAAACCAGCAGACCCAGTGATTACCCAGGACCATGTTTGGGAACCCATGTACTAACCTATTAGAACTGGGGTCCCCAATCTTTCCCAGAAAGGGCCGGTGTGGGTGCAGGCTTTCATTGCAACCAAGCAGCTACACACCTGATATTACTAATCAAGCTTATTAATATAATCCAAATAATCAGCAAATAATCCAGGGGTTGATTAGTAGTATCAGGTGTGTAGCTGCTTGGTTGCAATGAAAGTCTGCACCCACACTGGCCCTTTCTGGGAAGGATTGGGGACCCCTGTATTGGAAGCTTCTATAGCCATGAGATCATTTTCTCTGCCTTTCCAAATAGTTTAAAGGCCCAGTTGACTCAGAATGTATAAACTTCTGACCCACTGAAATTGTGATATAGTGGATTATCAGTGTAATAATCCATATGTAAACATTTCTTGGAAAAATGAAAAAGACGCTATGTACTCAAGGACTCCCTTTCCGATGCTTTCCCATCCAGTGAATACTGAATCCTGCCTACAATATGCCAGCTTTTGCTTTCCGCTTATCTTTAGAGGACTAAAGGAGGCGCCGGTAACATAAGCTTAGCGGTTATTTTTCACTTGACGAAACTGCCAGTTTGCTGTTGACACTGGTTTCAATGAGAGTGACAGTGGCAAATCTGATTGGCCTTGATGGAACTAAATTAGTTTGAATCTATCCCTTTTGGCAACAGTTCCACGGTTGCGCTATCGCCTCATGTAACAAAATTACTGGAATAGAGTTTGACTCACCTAGTTTTGATGTGCAATACCTTAAGCACTTGTTTGCCAAAAGCATTCAAGTTGTCAAACTAGAGTCCTCTGTCTTCTTGCAGGCTATAATTTCTTGCAGTCATACAACCAGTTTTTTGATGAGTGAATATGCTGCCTAATGAAGCTGTGGTGGAAAAAAATGGATCAAAGCACTTTCATGCATTAAAGCTGAGTAAGGGCACTCACATAATCTGAATTGCTTCAGTTGATATTTAGTTGTATGAATGGATCAAAAAATGCAAACGCTCCAAGTTAAAAGTGGGCTGCCGAGTTATTTCTCCTGGGAGGCTACTTTCATCTCATCAAGTGACTGTATGAGATTAATGAAGCTGAGTGGAAGTGGTACAAATATTTACTGCTAAGAAATCAAGGGACAGTCACTGGCATACAAATGGATAATATATTTTTGAGGGGAAGAGATGAAAATGTAAAGCATTCATCTAATCTTCTTCAAATATTGTTTTCACGAGTGATGGCTCATGGAGGAGTGCATAATGTAGCCTCTCATAATGCATCTGCTTTTCTGCCCTGATGAAATTAGCATTTGATTTGATGAGCTGGCGCATTATTTTTAAGGGAAAGGATATGCTGCAATCTGACTGCCAGTAATGAAAGGAGAACTCCATCACGTATTTAAGTAATAGATTCCAGTAGAACCCTGGTGTCACAGAATGACCACAATCAGGTTGGACATATTCATATTCATTCATTGTATTTAAGTACAAATTCAAAAACTGGATACGCTGGTAATTGTATTGCTTTGGTTTGCATGTCCAACCCAGGGAGATGGTTATTACTAATGCAAACCATCAACTATTTACTCGATGAGTTGTAGAAATGTTTTAGAAAAAATCTCCATTGTCGCAGGTGTCATTACAATATCCTTGCCTTTGGTGTATTAACATTTGAAAATGGATGGATAAATAAATTAATCTTGAAATAGACTGAACTTTTTTGATAGATTGTAGATTCGTGGGTATGTGTAAGCAGTGATAAAGTTAAACAGCTAAGAGAAGTGGTTTGGTACAATGGATCGATTGTGGGGCGTATACAGATGCAATGCAGAGTTCTTTGAGGTCAGTCATAGATTTTTAATTTAGACAAAGTTAAATCTAATGATTGGACATCACTTTTGGTGATGTAACCTTTTGCCCTGTAGTATGATGGATCATACAGATCAGAAGTTTTAATAAATCACTCCCCTGCAGTATGGATTGGAGGCTGAAGAGAGATGTGATGGTGGAGGAATGCAGTCGATGTGGAGCTAAAGAATAATCATTACCTGCACTCACATACTATCAGTTTTAATGGAAGCTGTAATGTGGGGAAAAAAGAGCCACTAGATGGCAGTATTGACATTTTTCTCTGTTAAGCTCAGTTTGGAGCTATGGTTTTGGGCATGTCCTGGGCATGTCTGAGTGGGGAAGTCCCAGAGAATTTTTAAAAAGTCCGGAAGGTGGGAGGGGGCTGGAAAAGAGTATATAAGGAGAAAAATTGAGAGAGTAAAGTAGTAGGAGAAATTCCAAGGAGAAGGATACATGTGACCAGACCTGTCAATCTTTACAAGACCTGTGAAGCTCTTTTGTGTCATAACAAATTGGGGCCATAACAAAGCGCACACCTTCCAGCTCTGCCCTCAGGGGCACTTTATCTGCCTATTTATGTTCATCCCTCACCTGTCATTGAGGCGTGACCATTTGTTGCAGTTAAGTTTATTTTTTTATTGTATTCCTCCGTCTGAAATATCAGCAGAAGTAGATCACACATTCTAAGCCAAAGAGAGGTGTTGCACCTTAGACCGTAGGAAATGAGAATACATAAAGTCCTGTAAAATAGTCAAACATCTTTATATGAATCTTTAATATAATGGGGTCATCCAGTACTACTGCAGCTTTACTGGGAATGAACACAAGTGTTGAACAAAGGCCGTCACAACCCGGCTCGCAAAGTCATCACAAACAAAGGAAGACAACACTTTGGCAAACAATTAGCCAGAAACTTGCTTTATTGTTGACTCAAACTGAGCCAAATTAGGTTAAGTCAAAATAAAAAATGACACCAAACTATGGTATGAACTCGGAGAATGCAAACAGCAAAATAAGCCACTGAACTCACAAAAAATAAGGCAGAACAGGTGCAGGATGAGAGCAGAGAGGGAGAGAGAGACTGCAGTCTTTCTAAAATAGCTCCAGTACACTGCTCCAGGTGCTCTTATTTACCGCAATCAATTACCTTAATGGTGCAGAAAGGCACAGGTTAATACCATACAAACTCCATGATACCCCCACAAGGGGCAACACAACTGAGAAATCAGGTGATTCCGCAAATCTGTAATTAATAGGCACTGGTTTAATCCAGTCTTGCATATGCTGAGCTTTGTGATTTAAAATTTGTGTCTCAGCTTATTTCTCCTACACTCAGCAGCAACCATAACTTTCTCCTAGTTAGCCTGTTAGCCTCTTCGGCTGTCCCATGGTACCTGCCATTGATAAAATAATGCTTTTAATGAGGAGTAAGCCCTCTGTTCTGCTATGGCTCGCACTGATAGCTACTGGAGGGCTTTTAAAAGCAGCTTAGCAGGAAGCTCTGAAATATCTTCATGAGTGTGAGCAAAAAAAAAAAAACTTTTCAAAGCTAAGAAGAGCTAAAGACTGCTGATACGAACTTCCCCAAAAGGGGATTGAAAGTTTTCTCTTTTTTTAAAGTCTCTCTTCTGCCTTGTAATCAGAACAGGAAGTTTCCAAATTACCCCCATACAAACAGATCAAACGAGACTGCCTGCAAGGAGATTATTAGTTGTTGCTTGCATGCCCGGTTCATTGCATGCTTTGCTGAGATGCATACCTCACATCCAATGATTGACACAGTTCAAGTAGTTATGTAGCTAATCCAGACATAAAGACTCAATCATCCTTAACAGCACCATTCTGAGCGTTTACTGGTTTCCAGAAGATTCTCATTGAAAGATATCGTTCCTATGGGTAAGTCGCTCATCTGCAATAAAAATACTTCTCTAAGTCTGTGATTTTTCTGTCATTGAAAAAAATATTTCTGTTGTCGTTAAAGAAGTTGAAAAGGGTATGCAGTTGCAATATTATCCAATGGAAAACATCAGTACAAGGGTCCTTAGATTTTCCCATCAGCCTTTGGTCATTACTTTCTCTGGAGAATTATGCTTCGCTCTTTATGCTCATTATAAAGTTATATTGCAAAGGTAGAACTGACCATAATTGTAACAGGATCAAATGAACGTAATGACACTTGTAAGCCAGGGTTTTATGTTTTTAGGCAGTATAATAAGGATAATGTATAAACATATATATATATATATATATATATATATATATATATATATATAATACATGCAAGTTCACATTTACACTCTTGTCTCACCATTGAAGTCTGTTCTTGTTTTCCTCCAACTGCAAGGACTACTGTACAAGGCCATTTCCTGAAGCTCTAAATGCAACTGGACGGTTCGCTGAATATTATGGGAGGAGTTCCGTACCAGGGACCGTTTACCATGCAAATTAGTTGCCACCAGTGGGATGACAATTTACATAGGATCATGCCAAGCAATACTTAGTATCTTGACAATGACTTGCATGAACCACTTCAAAACTGAGGCATGATTTACACTACAGGGCAGAAGTTTGGAACCAAGGCCAATACAGGTGAAAAATATTCTTCCCTCAGGACCCTAAGCATTCTTCCAAGCTCTGTCAGGGTTACCTGGACAAAAAAGTGGAGGAAGGTGTTCTTCGAAAGATGGTTTGGCCCCTCAGTCTCCAGACCTCTCTCCAATTGAGCTTGTGTGGGACAAATTGGATCGATCTATCAGAAAAGTGCGTCCCACGAATCAGCAGTCTCTCATTGATGAACTTAAGAAAGCTTGGAATGCAATTCCTGGCACATACTGTACCTTAGAAAACTAGTGGAACGAATGCCCCGTATATGCCATACTGTTATTAACCCCTTTCTGCAGATGTAGACGCCCGCATCTATAGACCTGCAAACTGGAAGTACGCTGTTATTGTACTCGATCACTAGATAGCACCCCCGGATCAGTTATTGAATGTTCACAAGCAAGCAGACCTCGAACGCGGTTCTGAATATGGGGAAGTTCACTCCACGCCCTGTTTTTCAAGAGCTGCATGAATTAAACTCCTCAGCTAAGCCTGATGTGCAAACTGGTCAGTATCCTTGCCTATAGTATCGATCCAGCAGTTTAAAAAAACGATATCTTGACACAGAAAAAATCGTTATCTTCTGTAGCAACCAGTTAAGCCACAGTGAGCCAACAGTATTCCAAGTAATGGTTCAGAAAAATCAGTTTTCTGAGGCAAAAAAATCGACATGGTATTGATTCTCTCACATTCTACTGTTAATTACAGTTGTCACATACAAAAAAAATCGTTGTTCCCTACCGTGGATTTACGCGCAGATCCATTCATTGACAAATCCAGCGCTTCCTTATATCCACCCGAGTACTGGCGTTGATAGCCAATCACTCAACCATACACTCAAGCTCTTCTGCGTAATTGTATAGTTGCACTTCATACCCTCGCAAAGCTAACCCGGTAAAAATGTATTGATTGGCTCGTTTCTTATCCAAATCCCGAGTGTTTAAACATTTTAGAGTAAGTGAAACACATTGATTGGACAAACACAGAGCATACAAACCAATGCGTATCAGCAGGCTCGGTTGTATCCTGTCTACGTTATGCACATTACGCGGTTAAAATAGACGCGATTTATAGAAAACGCGTTCGCAAAACTGGCCTTGAAGTGTCCAGTTACATTTACAGGATTTAAATGAGATAAGGATATGGTCAATTGGAATTATTTAGAATGAAACAGGACCGGAGGGTTCCTGCTATCGGATCGGTCTCTGGAGAAGGGATTCATGAGAAAGGTGAGGCTGCTACTTTGTTATTTGCTGTTGTTGTTGTTGTTTTTGGAATGTATACGTACTCAACAAAGTCGAATGTCGAGGTTTTTTTTCCTGTTTAAAACGCGAACTGCCCGTGCATTTGGGTGGACCCCCTGGTACGTTCATTGCACGTTTCTTTTGAATCCAGGGAGGCAATGGATTGTTCCCTGAAAGTGGAGTGTCCGATCTGTTAAAATAAGGTATATTTCAGAATTCAGATATTACTGAGTTAGTGAGTTGCACTTGTTCCTTATAAGTGTTGAAATGAGTTTGTGAGCTTAGAAGAGGGGACTGGTAGCTTCCATTACAGGGTGAATGTTCTAACCGTTTAATAAGAAGTTTATTTAATGCGTGTTTGTGCTGGCTTGGGGCACTTTAAAGTAAAATGGACAAAACTCTAAACTTTATTATGGAGAAAAGGCATGTTTTGTGTTTTGGAGTGGTTACTGGTGACCATTGATATTCAACTGCACTGAGATTGATAAATTCATACTAAACTCAACCAGAAAATCATTTGTTCATATTAAATTTCATGCCTTAAAACTTTATTTGTG
This sequence comes from Gymnothorax reevesii, assembly GCA_029721435.1. Classification (NCBI taxonomy): domain Eukaryota; kingdom Metazoa; phylum Chordata; class Actinopteri; order Anguilliformes; family Muraenidae; genus Gymnothorax; species Gymnothorax reevesii. The sequence goes on from CM056588.1 coordinate 2,765,809, forward strand.
TTATATACATGATTTTTTTATGATTTGACTGGACTTCATTTTGAGACTTCGGGGAGACACTTGGATAGCTGTATAATTTGGCTAAAAGCATGTAGGTAATCTAGAATGTAATGTTGAAGATGAATTGTACTTGTGGTCAAGGAGTTTATGATCCCAGAAATGTATAGTTTTAAGCCCCAGCAGTTTGTCAATCCTCAGAATTATTTTTTTTGCAATTTCAATGGTGAATTCTCATGAAGATTTTTTATGTTTGCAGCTCATTTTCTCTACCATAATCATGAAAATTAACTGAAATACTATGTAATTCTAAATGCTGTAAGTGTCTTTTCAGAATTGAGCCACATTTTTCCTCTTTATGAAGCTTTAATCTTGAATTATACAGCATTAAAGTGGGTAACCCAAAAATAGCCAAATTTGGCTTCTGCACAAAGGGGTTAAAGCAAGAGGAGGTTACTTTGAAGAAAGCGAAGTCTAAGCAAAAAAAAGGGAAATAATAATTTGAGTCAAAATGTATTCTGATTAGTGACTCTTTTTATAGTAATCATGTTTATTTCGTTGCAAAGTATGCCAATGAAACTATGACCTTCTTTTGTACAAATTTGATCTTGCTTCCAAACTTTTGGCCTGTAGTGTATTTCAAATTTCACCAGGTGGAGCTCAGAAACAGTTCTAAAGTATTTCTATAATTATCACAATTGCAATGTGTTTCACTTTATCATCAGTGTAAAATCAGTATTATTACTTGTATGATAGTCGGCCTCACCCTACTGCAGGTGTATATTAGGGATACTCAAAGCTATTAAAAAAAAAAATACTCAAAATGTTAGTCCTAACAAGTTGATTGAATTCCAGGCATATTTTAAATTCTCAAACCAGTGGTGAATTGAGGTCAGGTTCTCTCAGCAGTGGTGATGAGAGAGGATACGATGTCCCTGTCCATTAGATATCAATAAACGGCGCAATGAGTGTCATTAATCATGAAGTGCTGCCTGAGGTAGGGACAGCGTTCAGAGGAATATCAGCCATTTCCCCTCAGCACCCGGAGAGTTCTCAAACTTCAACAAACACTGATTTCTTTCTCATTATGGAATCAACAGCACAGTTCTTAAAAAAAAGATGATAACAGCAGCGAATACAAAATGTTTTTCAGGAATGTCTTTTTAGTACCCCGTGATCAGCCAAATGACAGGGTCATGGTTTAGGTGTGCATTTGTTTGTTGGACCTGTCTTTATTCTATCGTCCGGGACGATATCGGATTTCTTTTGCATCAAATTCCTGGCCCAGCTGGCTGGTTGAGCTGGGCGGAGTTTTCCGGAAAAAACCCTATATTAATGGCCGGGAGTTCGCCACGCCCTTCACTACAGTGTCTGTTTGTTGCGAGCACTTAGGCCGACGATATCTCTCGTCAGTTTCTGTGTGACTTTAGATCTTCCAAGTATTACAGGAGTCACTTCTCTATAGGAGTTTTCTCTTTTCTAATTATTTTTCCCTCTCGCACTGCTTCTGTTTTGCGGACTTATATTCATCCATGGAAGCGCAAGCTTTTACTGGAGGTTTGTACCTCTGTGTGTGTGTATTATCTGTGCTGTTTGTTTCCTCTCTCTGGTCGCTGCTCTTGGAGGCCAAGCCACCGCCCATTACAGACAGTCTCAGATCCTGCATAATCCATCAGCATGTGAATGACTCTCCCCTCCGGGCTTCCCCCTTGGCTGTGTCCGCGGCCTCTGCGTGAACAACATCAGGTGACACAAACAGCATGACTTCAAGTCAATGCCACATCAAACAGTGACCTTTGTCTATGGAGAAGCAGCACTCACCCTGTCGTTCCCCTCACTTCCTGTGTTCATTTTCATATCAAGTGCACTCGTCCTCGAACTGACACAGATCCCTCTGGTAAGAAAAGCACTTGGACGATGGCAGCACATAAGCTCATGTGCCAGTTGTCATGAGTCGTGGCAGTTTTGCCAAAGTTCTCAGCAGGTAGAACAGTTTTTGTTTTCTTGTTTCAGTCTCAGGCCACCGGTACATTTCCCCGAGGGGTGATTTTGTTATAACACTGCCTTGGTGCGGCTTATGTGCACAATAAATGACTTATTTTACCCCATGTGACTCGGTACAACTAAACCATGAGTACTTCTAGCCATTCTGTCCACTTTTGACATTGTTGTTGTTGTGTTTGTTGAATTCAGTATATACTTGTTCAATTATGTCTTTCTCAGCAGGGCCAGTAACAGGCAGGGGAAGTCCAGAGTCAATCAGTGATATAATTCAGTGACCTGATCCCGTGTTGAATGTTAGAGTCAATCTCCGATAAGCAAGCAGAGCACCGATTGAAATGCTCCTGAAGATAATGACAGCAGACCCTGAATCTACAGGCAGCTCAGTAGTACAAGCATGGGTGGGAGATGCAGTAATTTTCACTGAATGCAGTATTTTCCCAATTTATAATGTAAAATTCTGCACTGTAAGTGCAGTCACTTATGGTTCCAAGATTTATTTGTCCTTAAAGGTCTTTTAAAGGTCTGTGTTTGTTGCAGATTTACACACTTTTGAAAAGGGTCTTGATCCATGGCATGATCTCCATGTAGATCTTTCAGCCAGGCAGGACAGGTCATGAGCTAAGTGCAGTGCAAAGCCACATGGGTACCTTGCTTCCTTTCAAGCCATAGGATGGTCCGTGTTTTCACCAGCTTTTTTCCGACAACATCAGCATTTTTTTTTTATTTTCCATCATTTCCTTAGAATCTACTAAGGCAGCGTTACATCCCTCTCAATAAGCAGTCTTTTCCAGATGCGGGGCATGTGTGCTTTTCCAACAATCTGGTCATGAAGCAGTCGTCTCCATGTCACCGAAATCTCATGAAGGAAGAGGCTCTCGTAACACTTTAGCATATTCATCTGTGAACTCACCAGAATCGTAAACTCTCTGCTGACAAGTGGTTGGCTCCATGTTGACCTGCGGGCGACTAACTGTCTAGTCATTATATAGTCATAGGTATTTCAATTGATCACACTCTACTGTAAGTATTTAACTACTTATGAATTTAACTCTGCTGCAGTCCCTGTAAGACTGCACTTCTGTGCACGTCGACACACAGCACCATCTTGTATTGTTTTCTAATACTGAGAAAACCGACTCAAGTCAAACACAAATCAGAGAATATCAGTATTCCTAGCCTTGCACTCGTTCCCAAAAATCATTAGAAATGATGTGCTGCATCAAAGGAATGTAACTGATTTCCCATGAAAAAATGAATCCATCAACATCCCAATACACTCTCTGTCTGTATATTTGAATATTACAATATTACCAATAGCAGGGGTGTTTATTTGCTGACAGAAACATTTGATTACTTGTTTTTGTATAATTATTTGAGCAATTATTCCCTTCTTACAGTCCTTTGTTGTAATTATATTCTGATAATCTCTCTGTCAATAAATTTGGTAATTATCTGTTTGCCTACTTTTCTCTGAGAACAAATAGGCTGTTTCTCTAAAGCCCAAATAACAGGCTGTAACTGAATTGACTTGAATCACCGTAGCAGAATTTGGAGGGAGGACATTTTGTGGTGAGAAAAAGGGTTGACCTGGTTCATGCACTTGCAATCTAAATGTAAATCTTATCGAACGATGTTTCTGCCTGAAATAGGAGTCAATGAGAATTCCATGGAGTTTAATGGAGGAGATGATTAGTGTTACAGGAGGTAATTGGGTTGGGCTGTAAGTCCACACTGATAACACCACATACATGCATTCGTGGGCAGAGAGGATTATCACCCTCTGCATGTCTCATTATATCAGCCACTTGAAGACAACCCTGCAAACACAACACATTCATTCCACGTGGAAGTCATGTGACGGACTGCTGTTTTTCATGCGTGTCATGAGGTACATGTAACTAACGTGCAAAAAACGTTTGACAGCAGTAAACATAGCCTAAACATCAATGTTTTAGCCTGAAATTTGATGACTTTTCCTAAAATGACCCAAAGTGATACATAAAAATATTAACATTTTAAAATTTTATATTTTTGTACAAGTGCTAAATTTTTCACTGCGGCTGTTCCGGGTCAGATTTGACTCGTATCTACAACGTATTTAGATGGATTTTATATCCACTAGTGTGGACTAAATAAAGGACGATAGTAGTTTGAGGGAATTTTGAAACTGTCAAACTGTACATTCGATGTCTCAGTGTATTTTCATGGGACACCTATGACAGAGTTCAAGGGGGACCTTGACTATGCCACAAGAACTGTTTGTGGTCCCACCACATTTGCTCAAGGTTCCTGCAGAGACAGGCACCAGCTGGGCTTTGAAGCGTCGTCAGGGAATCTCGAAACAGTGAAACACCATAGGAGTGATATATATTGAAGGCTGACTGCAATAAACCGTTATGTCCAGATGTTATATATTGGATAATATAAGGAGCACTTAAGGAACAGAAGTCATTCAGAGGTCAGAGGGCGACTTGACACAGACATTAGAACTGCACCTGCAAGCTCTTGTAATGTAATAAAACAAGGCATATATTATTATATCCCCGAACGTTCGGCGTTCCGGGATGTAATAATCAAAAATAAACAAATTAGTATCAGTCTGGGATGGAAGGGTGAGGGGCCCTGATCAACAAGTCACACAAGAGCCAACACAAGGGGACAGAGGAGAGGGAGATTTGATTTCTGCTCTGGACAAGGACCGCAAAACAGGGACAGCCTGCTGCAGATGTGGGGAATCCATCTGCAAGCCCCACACATGCAAGGTCTACTACCACTGCTTTCAGCGCACAGACTACTTTACTAGTTTGCAATAAGTGATGTTTTGTGTTATAAATATCAATTAACGTTGAATCAATATTGATAATTAAAGCACCTATTACTTAAACCCCTTAAGTCACACTTGACTTGACTTGACTTGTGGGGTTTTGTAATCAGAGCTTCAATTGTGATTCTGTGATTCTTAAAATTGAAGCACTGATTACTAAAACCCCACAAGTCAAGTCAAGTCAAGTGTGACTTATGGGGTTTTAGTAATAGGTGCTTCAATTGTGAATTTTATGATATAGCAGTGAGGACAGTGTTTAATGATTGCAATGGTTATGTGGTTATATTATAAATCCTAACACTTCCAGAACTGTTCGCTAAAAAAAATTTATTTCAGTAATTATGACTGTTATCTTTTGATCTTAGGTAAAACAGGATATGATACTGTGTGATATTACCTGTTATTCTCCAAAAACAAGTGTTGTCCAACCTAAAAAAAGATTCTCATTGCTCTCTGAAACATCAATTAAGGATTAATCATCAATTTACTAAAGTCAGATAGCCATTTTGAATGTAAAAATAGCCGTTGTACTTCAAAATTTAGTATAGGCACTTATTATGAGGATATTCTTAGTAAATACCATACTGTGAGGGCATCAAATATGAACAGCATGTAAGGGTTAATACGAAATGCACTGTTGTGAACAACAAACCCTCTCTTTACTTGTTAACCCCTTTGGTTCCCTCCCATATTTCCTTCAGTAAATATCCATAAAATTCTTTAAAAAATATGTAATATTTTAATGTATGCTTTCATTTATGAGGTTACAAATGAAGTGCGTCATGTCTTTGGAATCATTTTCAAAGCCTAAAGAAAGCTTTCTATTACAGTTTGTAAGCCTCATACAAGACAGTGAAAATTGCCACACTTGTGCCAGTGTTACACACGGGCATGCCAAGGATGCTGAATCCACTCAGAAAATCTCTACCAAAATTGCCAACCTCTTTTCCATGTTCTTATCATTCAACTCGTCAATCCCGAGGGGGAATAATAGCTGTTTTCAATCATAGCTGATGCTGTGCAGCCTCAGGAGCAACTTGATAATTTGTTTTGCGTTTGTGTGCTTACCATTGATGCTTTTGGTCGATTGTGCAGACCGTACCTTGTTTCATATACGTGTTTAGCAGAAGCTCCTAAACATGGTTGTCCACTATGGTCAACAGCAAATTGTGCTGTACTACCAAAAGATGCATCCATTTTTCTTTGTTCACCGTGGCATGTTTCGTAATACTTTATTTTGATGGTCCTTTATAGATGATCAACTGACAAGAAATAGCATGTTAACTACATAAATGTTTTACTTATTTTTAATTAGTTCAAAAATTATATAATCACCGACAGGCCGCACCCAACTAGGGAGGGTTTTTTCCTTTAAATTTTTGTTAGGAATAGCGCGTGGGACCTCAAAATCGAAAATGCAAAGCCAGGCAGGGCAGTCTGTCACGAAAATGAAAAAGAAAAGTGGCGAACTGCGTTAGCGATTTAATTATGAGACGGATATTACGTCTGCTTCTTGAAAAAGAAAAAGCATTTCCGAGAATGTATTTGCTTTATGAAGTTAGTGTTTTCGATTTAGTTTTGTCAGTGATTTTGCGGGGCACGTCTTGCAAATGAAAAACAGTGCCTACGTGGACTTGAAAATGCAAACGGTAAGTGGAGGATTACTTTAGCATTACTTTAGCATTTTCGAGATGATACAAATAATGCGCGTGCGTCTCGAAAACATAAAAGCATTTCCAAGAATGTATTTGCCTTAAAACCCAAAACCAGTGAAAAAAGTTGGCACGTTGTGTAAATCGTAAATAAAAACAGAATACAATGATTTGCAAATCCTTTTCAACATATATTCAATTGAATACACTACAAAGACAAGTTACTTAATGTTCGAACAGGTAAATTTGTAATTTTTTGCAAATATTAGCTCATTTGGAATTTGATGCCGGCAACATGTTTCAAAAAAGCTGGCACAAGTGGCAAAAAAGACTGAGAGAGTTGAGGAATGCTCATCAAACACTTATTTGGAACATCCCACAGGTGAACGGGCTAATTGGGAACAGGTGGGTGCCATGATTGGGCATAAAAGCAGCTTCCCTGAAATGCTCAGTCATTCACAAACAAGGATGGAGCGAGGGTCACCACTTAGTGAACAAATGCGTGAGCTGATTGTAGAACAGTTTAAAAACAACATTCTTCAACGAGCTATTGCAAGAAGTTTAGGGATTTCATCATCTACGGTCCGTAATATCGTCAAAAGGTTCAGAAAATCTGGAGAAATCACTGCACGTAAGCAACTAGGCCGAAAACCAACATTGAATGCCCGTGACCTTCGATCCCTCAGGTGGTACTGCATCAAAATCCGACATCAGTGTGTAAAGGACATCACTACATGGGCTCAGGAACACTTCAGAAAACCACTGTCAGTAACTACAGTTCGTCGCTACATCTGCAAGTGCTAGTTAAAACTCTACAATGCAAAGCGAAAGCCATTTATCAACAGCACCCACAAACGCCGCCGGCTTCGCTGGGCCCAAGCTCATCTAAGATGGACTGATGCAAAGTGGAAAAGTGTTCTGTGGTCTGACGAGTCCACATTTCAAATTGTTTTTGGAAACTGTGGACATGGTGTCCTCCTGACCAAAGAGGAAAAGAACCATTCGGACTGTTATAGACGCAAAATTCAAAAGCCAGCATCTGTGATGGTATGGGGGTGTATTAGTGCCCAAGGCATGGGAAACTTACGCATATGTGAAGGCACCATTAATGCTGAAAGGTACATACGGCTTTTGGAGCAACATATGTTGCCATCCAAGCAACGTCTTCTTCATGGACACCTCTGCTTATTTCATTATGACAATGCCAAGCCACATTCTGCACGAGTTACAACAGCATGGCTCCGTAGTAAAAGAGTGCGGGTACTAGACTGGCTTGCCTGTAGTCCAGACCTGTCTCCCATTGAAAATGTGTGGCGCATTATGAAGCGTAAAATACGGCAACGGAGACCCCGGACTGTTGAACAACTTAAGCTGTATATCAAGCAAGAATGGGAAAGAGTTCCACCTGAAAAGCTTCAAAAATTGGTCTCCTCAGTTCCCAAACGTTTACTGAGTGTCGTTAAAAGGAAAGGCGATGTAACACAGAGGTAAAAAGGCCCCTGTGCCAACTTTTTTGCAATGTGTTGCTGCCTTTACATTCTAATTTAATGATTATTTGCAAAAAAAAAAAAAAAAAAGTTTCTCAGTTTGAACATTAAACATCTTGTCTTTGCAGTATATTCAATCGAATATAAGTTGAAAAGGATTTGCAAATCATTGTATTCTGTTTTTCTCTACGATTTACATAACGTGCCAACTTCACTGGTTTTGGGTTTTGTATGATTAGGGTTTTAGTTTTCGTTTTGTTAGTGATATTTCAGGGCACTTTTCTAAAATGCAAATATAAATGAAGAATGTATTTTCATTTTCCAATTGTTATTAAAATTGCGTACATAATAATAATAATAATAATAATAATAATAATGCATCAATTTTATATAGCGCTTTTCTGGACACTCAAAGACGCTTTACAATGGAGGCATTATTCATTCACTCACACATTCACGCTCTGATGGTGGTAAACTATGTTTCTGTAGCCACAGCTGCAGACTGACGGAAGCGTGGCTGCCAGTATGTGCCTACGGCCCCTCCGACCACAACCAAACATTCACACACAGCCATACAGGAGAGAGGGAGGGTTCCTATATTGCATGTTTTGTGGGTGGGGGAAACCGGAGTACCGGGAGGAAACCCACACGAACACGGGGAGAACATGCAAACTCCACACAGAAAGGCCCCAGGCCGGATTCGAACCCCCATGAGGCAGTAGTGCCAACCACTAACCACCATCCCAGATACATGGACTTGAAAATGAAAATGCAAAGTTAAGGATTACATTTGCATTTTCATTATGACACAAATAATGCGTTTATATCTTGAAAATGAAATTGCATTTCTGACATTGCATTTTAATTTTAATTTTGTTAACTATATGCTTCCATATTGCGGGGATGCTCCTTTTAGACCTAATCATGACACTCACCTGTTAACCTGGTTAAAGGGTTAATCTGGTCACCTGTTGATAACCTGTTGATAGTCTATTGAGCATTTCCCAGTGTTTCTCCATGTAGTAACCTGATAATCTGCTGATAATTCAGTGAAAGTTTCTTGAGTATATATGAATATTTCACTGTATACTGTTAGCATAAATATCAAGGTCATACCTCAGATATAGATAGTATGATGATTTTTTGTTTTTAGTTTTTTAACTGTCTACAAATCAACCTTCATTGAAAGTCAGCCTTTATGATGTTAACATTTTATTGTTTTGTCTGTTGAGCATCTACCATCCAAATTAAGTGGTACCTTTATTTTAAATTATGAGAAATATGACACAAACTGCTGAATCACTTCAGTCAGATACGGGGTCAGGCTGCTCACCAGCGGTTTCTGTCCAGTCATGCTTGACTTCACCATTTACCAGCCAATTAGCAGGTTTTAATTACCGTGCTCATTAATTTCTCCTGCTCTGTGCCCTCTATACCGCTCCTATTCTGGTCTACTAAAAAAATCTACTCCTCATCTATAAGCCGTATGACAATTTCTTTTGTTTCTTCAAGGATGATTGCTCCCAAGGTTAATCTTTGTCACCCTCACGGGGCGCAGAGAGGCTTTTTCCACTTGCTCAACAATTTGAAGCTAATCTAGCCCACCTGCAATGGAGGGTGCATTTTTTAACTCTCTTGGGGCCACTTTATTATAATATTCACAAATAGAATATCTAGGGGTCGCCCTTACCCTATGTTCCACAGTTTGGCTGCAGTTCATTTAGCTGATGACAACGTGCATTCATTTTATGCTTGCGCGCTATTTTCAGGTTATACTAAACACTAAAGTTCAACGGGCACGCTTGCGTGCATTCAGAGGAAATGCATCATGCTTGTTGCCACAAATAGCTTTGTATGTCATGAATCAATTTCTTTTGCATAAAGTCTCCTGTATAGTGTCTGGTCAGGTGTTCCTCTGTCTGCAGTCAGCATTCCTGCTGATTATACTGCTTTCAGGGAAGAAGGCCATACATGTTTGTAGGAACTCAAAGGAAATACAACATGCCACCACTTAGTAATTTCATTCCATTACATTTATAGTCTGATCCTATTTGGAGATGACACTGTTCACCCGCTCCCTTTAGAAGTGGGGATTTGTGATGTCACGGAATGTCTGTGTCATGCTGGCTCAGATAGTTGCAGAGCATCACTCGAGCTGAGTCACCAACAAACAAAAATGCATTTTGTAATGAATGATAAAATCTGACGTGTCCTGACTGAAAATAATTTATAATACTTTCAGTTCCTAAACATCTCCTCACCCTTACAATTTCAATGGGACTGAAAGTATAAGTGGTGCAGCTCAGCCGATTTTGTGTGTGTGTGTGTGTATGTGTGTGTGTGTGTGCACGTGTGTGTGTGTGTGTGTGTGTGCATCTATTAGTACCTTCACACTAAAATCTTTGTGGTATTATCTGTGTGTGAGAACTGTTTTAAAAAGAAAAGCAGTTATACAGTTAGAGCAGCTCAGATTCCCCCAAATTAAAGAATTGCAGAAACCGCAGCTGCCCTTGACCGCCGTGGCCGTGCTGCTGTCATCAGATTCCCTCCAACAGAAATGGTTCTGGCTTCCTGATAATGTCGGCCGTGGTGTTTTTTTTATAGATGAGACTCTGATGACATCACCTGATAAGGGTCTGGTAGCTGTCGTAACTTAGCAAGATGCTGCTGTTCCTGCAGTTTTCACTACAGAAGACGTAAGGCGGAGGCATCACAGGGTTTAACAGCCATGGACCGGACTGACTTATCTCGCAGCAGGAGGAAATGTCTTCTTGTTTATTTCAAGGTGAGAAAGATATCTAAACAAATGTTCTTGTGGATCCGGGAGCGCCTCACCCAAATAACCGTAAACAGTGTGGAATGAAATAAAATGCAATTTACATGATTGATTTGTTTTCAGGAAACACTGAAGAGCAGAAAACCAATTATTCATATCATTATTTATATCATTTGTAGGGAGACGAAGCAATGCTTCATTTTGAAGAGCAGAATACAATTAAGTATGAATAATAGTCAGCGAAAGTGAAATATGTTCCTTTTTGTAAGAGAAAGACCCCTAGGGCTAAGCAATGAGAGTTTAATATAAAGCAATTGTGGAAATTTCAGACTTTCTCATGGTTATATTTATCACTGGCTTACTGATTCACTCACTGATACTCTAACGCACACAGTACTCAATGCTTTCTACGTCCAACAGTCTGTGCATACCAAGGCATTTTAAAATACAACACTTGAAAATGCCGATGAAAATTAGATTAACCCTTTGTCCGCTACCAGCCCGCCAACTTCAGACTCAGATTGCCGAGGATGCTATTTTGAGGCAGGACCCTGCAATGGTCCGAAGGTCTGTTTATGACATGCTGAGGAGAGCAGAGGTCTGTGTACGGAGGAATGGAGCCCATGGCGAAGACTGAAATGTGAATGCAATGATCCTTGAACCATGGACTTACAGTCATGCTCTTGTAAGTGTGCTGAGAATAGCAAAATGTGAGTCCGATGTTCGAGGGCTGGTAGCGGACAAAACGTTAATCCAATTTTCATTAAAATTTGTGAGGAAAAAAATTAAATGTCTAAACTTTCCAACCATTGTGTTTATTTTGTTTTTAACCCTCTCATTTCTGTGCGCAAGCCAGTTTAAATCGAGTGAAAATAAATAATCTGTGTTCACTCATGCAGAACAGCAGGCGATTAACAAGGTGTCAGTAGGAGCATGAGGGCATGGGTCCATCAATACATCATGACAGATTTTTGGAAAATTATATTTTATCAACATTTGTACTAAGGGATTAAACAGCATTAATTTGGGAAAATGGAAAAAATCAACCTAGTCAGCCCCTGCCTTTGCCTACTCACAATGCGCACATGCAGTTTGAGGTTCATTGACCAACCAAGTGAGGAGAAAATGGATTCAGACAGAGGGATAGACAGAGGTTTCCTCTTTTGTGGACTGACCACACAGGATAATACTCAGCAAAGCAGTCTGTTTGTCATTCAGTGGAGGAAAAATTCTGCATTGTACTGATTGTCAGGAAAGAGTCACAGGTGAACCAAATCAGTGTATTTACAATTATGGCCTTGCTTTATGTTACAGCGGGGACGTGTGTTATTGTCATAATGAGGGCGTTAAAGTGAGTGAAAGCTGAGGCTTTGCCTTCAGGTCCCAAGATGCATTGGAAGAAGTTGCACTGCAGCCATCTCACATTCAGGACAAAAGGAAGTCAGGCTGTTTGCAGATGGGACATGTGGCCTCAGGCCATTTCATGTGCTTTTCTAAATTTTTAGGAAAAAACATTGGCATGAAAAATGAAAATAAATCCTGACTGTGTTAAAAAGGTATTCTCATAGTTTGCCATGACTTCTGAGGGCTGCTTTACACGGCTTCATTACCATGCATCATTATAGTATTATATTACGGTGTGATGCATTAGGAAATTGTCATTGTTTGTAAAACAAAAACATCTTCATGGATATGTATTGTTTAGGGATACTTTCAATACACAGTTCTGTTTCAGATTGCATACTGACTAAAAATGAGTTATTAAAAAACACAAGTTTTGTGTATTTTTATGTATTTTTTACAATTTGAGTACTTTCTATGACATTTACATGAGTGTGTCCGGAACACAGCCATGGACTGTGAACAGTGCTTATTGTTCACAAGGAATTGAAAAGCAATTATAGCACCTGCAACACAAGTCATTAGCGTTGTCCTGGATGCCAGATTAACCAGAGTCATCAGAAGATGAACTATCCCCTCTCCTGGCCCATACAGTCTTATCTCACAAATCCCTAAATATTAAAAGGGGCCAGTCTAGGACAGGATTAAAATGCACAGCAAGTTTCACTAAAAACTATTGGACGACACTCAAGTTTTGCTCCAGAACAAAATGATCACAGACTTCCAGATGGACGGAAGGACATGCTCATGACTATATCCCCCCGCATTATATGCCTGGGAGATAATAATCACCAGAAATTAATTGGGCAAAATTCTCTGCTGTTGGAGCTAATTCTTTATCACGACTTACAAGAATGCCTATCTCTTTGATGTTGTACTTGAATCTTTTAATCCTTATATTTGGGTTTCCATCAAAACACCTCCCAAGCCCTGCTGGCAGTGCAAGGCCGCCGTGTTCTGGGCAGGAAGCCGTGCTTTTTCTTTGTATTATTCAAGTAAGATAATCGCATAATTAATGCAATTGAGATTCCCCAGTCTCCAGACCCCTGATTATTCCCATATGTTCCCATAAATTAAAACCAGAAAAAAAAATGTCTGAATTCCAAATTTGTCTCTGTTCCAACTAATTTAATTGTGGAGGAAACTGGATTAGTCATTCATCACTCAGATTTATATGGATAGTTAAGCTGCTCTGGCTTTCAGACAGTGAATCAGATCTTACAAAAAACAATTTCAGACTAATTATCAGCCACCTGTTTCAATGAGTCGGCTTTATCCCATAACAGTAGCATTTGTCATTTCATCGACTCTTTTCCTGCTCTGCAGAATCTTGAATTTTGCTGCAACATGCAGACGGTCAGAATTTGATGCAAACAACATTATTTTTTCCTGCCCAGCATCAATAGCACAAGCTGTCGATGGCGGTATAATAGTGTGTTGAATGACTTTTTGTTGTCACAATAGACCAAGGAAGCGTTGTGTGAAATCCACTGCACCTTGTCCACAGTGGCGGCTGATGAGCTGAACATCGGTGAAATGAGAACATAAACTACAGGCTAAAAGTTTGGGGCGACCCACTGATTGAAAAAAAGAAAAAATTACGCATCAACTGCTTATTTTTTGCAGATGAAATGACTTAAGTGCACAAAATATAGGAAGCCAATAGGTTTTGGGTGAATTCCAGACCTCAGACCACATTTTAAAGCTGTCTTGGCTGATTGATCACTGACCACAATGTTTTATAATTGAGTTCCAATGCCTTTGTGTTAAAATTGTTCACATCCTAGTGCCATAAAATCATGTTATGTAACAAGAGGGCATGCTGTATAAATGCCTTCCCCAAAACCGTTGCATCACATTCATTAAAAAGCTGAGGGTAGCCCCGAACTTTTGGCCTGTAGTGTAACATTAAAGGTGACATAGACAAGGTAGAAATGGTTTTTGATTCTATGTCGAATAACGGTAGTCTGCCCGCATTCAAGAACATACGAAAAGTGCTAGGCATTCTGGACATCTCTGTTTCATAGAAATTCCTCTTTTAAAAATGACCCCCGGAAACGGGCCAATATGAACAACGGATACATATGATGTCACATGTATCTCACTAACCCCCCCACTCCCATTCCATTTCATCCCCTTCAAAATAATTTGTCTTCATGCCTTTCCATTGCTTCCAGTCCCTCAGTAAAGACAAGTTTGAGAATTCATAATAATCTATTTCCGCGTCACTAGTGGTAATGCATGTAAAACAGATTATTTTTTGCACAAGGACTTAGATTCTGCAAATGAATTTTTTCAGTGCGCTTTGATTGAATACTTGCTGACTGCAGCACAGGAACATCAATGCGAGAGACTCACTCCGAATGCGTAAACCTTGGCAGCTTGAAAAACGAAAACATTCAAAAATACTTCCATTCAGAAACGTTTAAATCCAGCCTTTGCTGGACTGGTTCTTCCTCCAATTCGGTGTCCTCATCCGATTCGGGCTCAAACATATAAGGCTGAATCTCTAAATACGCCATAGCTACATGAGGTTGGTCTGTCCGTGTTCCGAAGCCGGCGAGTGTTTTCCATTTTCCCTACAGCTCTGGGTGATGTTACATTCTTTTTAGTGGCAGCAAGGCCAGCCAATCAGCGTCAAGTGCTTGCATTTCATAATGAGGTTGCCAGTTTAGCCTGAAAGGTCACCAAATAGGTGCAAAATAACGCGTTCAAAATTCCCCACCCTAACAAAGCTTTTAGAGAGAGGTTTTTAGGAAGCTTCTGAAGCATTACAGACCCAACCAAAATAGGCGTGCAATGCACGGAATACCCCTCAGCCCGATGCCCGCCCGCCCGACCGCACGAAGGATAGCAATACCCCGTCAACCTTGAGGGCTGAGGGGTAAAAATTTTGTAGTTGATATGTCACTTCACAGAACAGGGATAAATACCCCGTTTAACCATTCTATGTCACCTTTAAACTATTGATTTTTCTTCACTAGTTTTCAATCATGTATTTAAACTAACACTCGTGAACTCTCAAGACATTCTGGACCATCAGGTGTAGCCAGTTCTCCACAATAAGGTAAGACATGAACTAATACATCTTATCTGTAATCAATCAATTTCTACGATTTGCCAGTTTTCCAATTATACGAGTAAGCCATCTGCTGTTAAACACACCGTTTGCTATACCCCTTTGCACAGATATAGATACCGGCATCCGTAAATTCCGAAATGTAATTCCTAAATAATTATGCAATTGAATTTCCAAAGGTCTTGCTTCACTGGAATAATTTTCCTGAGTCTCTGTGACACAGATGGTGAGTTCTAAAGCGCAAATACGCTCATGCATAACAGGAAAAAATTGCTATTATGCGTATTCTGTGCAAAAGGGTGAATATTTCAAAGATGAGGATCAACTATTATGTTTACTTCTATGTTTGTTTTTTTGCACATCTTGTACTATCTAATCTTAGCATAACTATTTTTTGCTTATGACAAAAAAAGCAAAAAATGGCTACAAAGATCCAAAAATGAACAACGTTGACTGAATTGTGATATCGTGTTGAAATTATATGCTTTTTCTCATGAGTTACCTTAATGAGAAGAACAAACCACACCTGCACTGCTGAGTGTTTGTATCATGTAAACTTAAATGAATGATTAAATTGATTATCTTTCTTGGGCTGTACAGTTTACGAACAAAAAATATACAGTACTGTGCTAAAGTCTTTGACTCATGACATAGGAAAGGGTAGGATTGAGGTTCTGCAAGGAAAATTTGTGGAATTAGCTGGGAAGCTTAGGAGCAGATCCTCAGCGGTAGTTTTCTCCGGGATTCTACCGGTACAACATGCAAGCAGAGCAAAGCAGAATTTTTTCTGGAGGTTTAACATGTGGCTACGAACCTGATTCAGGAAAGAGGAGTACAGGTTTATGGGGCACTGGAACTTTTTCTGGGACAGGGGTGACCTGTTCAAGCCTGACGGGCTGCACCTGAACCGGAGGGGCACCTTTGCACTGGGCCAGCATATGTTGAGGGTAGCACAGGATTATTTAAAATAGGGACTTGGGAGGCAGGGAGGTTAGTGAGTGTTACACATAGGGAAATGCAGACTGGCCTGATCGAAGCTGACAGCGTTACATGCACTATTGATGATTTACTTTTAAAGCAAAAAAGCTTAGTGGAGGGCTTGAAGCTCCGACCGCAGGGGAAATCAAGGGGGGAAGAGCATTAGTAATAACCTGAAATGTTTTTATTTAATTGCAAGAAGCATAAAAAATAAATTTCCATGATTATGATTAGTGAGGGCTATGACATAGTTGGGATTACACAGACATGGCTAAGTGAAGAGGATGGAGATGAATATAATATAGAAGGTTATTAGCTCTTTACGAAGGATAGATGTAATAGGCGAGGAGGGGGCGTAGCAATCTATGTGAACGAAAACATTAATGTACAGGAAATTCCCGAAATTGAACATTCCTTGCCCTGTGAAGATATCTGGGTCAGGCTCATTGGCAAACACAAGACAGGTTTAAACATGCTATCGACCACCAGCTTTGGACAGTACAATCAATGAAATGCTTTTTAAGAGGATTTCGCAAGCTTGTAGAGGTGGAGGGACTATTATTATTGGAGACTTAAATTTTCCTGGTATCGATTGGGAAATGGTGAAAGGACAGGGTAGGGGGGAGGAAGAATTTCTAGATGTTATAAATGATCATTTTTTGCTGCAGTATGTTAATAAACCTACCAGAGAGAAGGCAATTTTAGACTTAGTGCTCTGTAATGACCCTGATAGAATTAGCAATGTTGAGGTACTGGAGCCACTCGGGCGAGCAAACTTTGACAGGATGCACTCATATCTAAGTGAAATAATATGGGAGACACTCCTGGACTGTGAGTCTGTAAATGAGATATGGGAAAGATTTAAGGGGGTTTTACTTGAATCACAATACAGATTCATTCCAAAGGTGTCCAAAAGTAAGCTGAAAAAGCAGAATCCTCAGTGGAAGACCAAAAGTTTTCGTAGGATTTTGAGGGAAAAGAGGAATCTTTATAAGATGTACATGAAGGATAACAATGAGAACACTAAGGCTGAATACTGTAAAATGCGGCCTGTAGTCAAAAAAGAGCTGAGGAAGGCTAGAAGACTGTATGAAAGACAAATTGCAGAGGTGGCAAAAACTAACCCTAAGCGCTTCTTTCAGTACTGTAGCAGAAAAAGGAAAGTTAAAGAGCAGGTTAAGTGCATAAAGAATAAAAAAAGGATCGCTGCTATATGATAACAAGCATATTGCAGATACCTTAAACAGTTACTTAGTTGAGAATTTTGCCTCAGAGGGGGTCTTTATTCGGCCAGAGGGCATGTTAAATGCTCGAAATTATTTAGCGGAAATTGAGGTTAGGGATAACTAAATATTAGACAGGTTCCATAAACTAAAGGCAGATAAGGTGGCGGGTCCTGATGGCTTATATGCTAGAGTGCTCAGGGATGTTGGTGAGATCATCTGCTATCTGCCATCTTCAGACGGTCTTTAGAAACTGGAGAAATACCAAATGATTGGAAACAGGGCAATATAATACCAATATATAAGAAAGGGGGCCGTACTGAGCCAGGAAATTACAGGCCAGTCAGTTTAACTTGCATTGCGTGCAAAGTATTGGAACCTATCATAAAAGATGAGCTGGATTTATTTCTTGAAGGTAACAATATCTTGAGGGATAGCCAACATGGTTTCCGTAAGAGAAGGTCATGCCTGACAAACCGTCTGGAATTTTTTGAAGAGGCCACCAAGACTTATTTAATTTATTTGTCCCTTATTTAACCAGGGAAGTCCTGTTGAGATTGAAATATCTTTTTCAAGGGAGCCCTTGGGGTAGAGGTGGGGAGGGAGAGGAGGAATTGCACAGCCAATTAGATCAGAGAATGATTGGGGCATTGGGGATTATTCCGCCAGGGCATATCTGTCAGGCATGAACTGAGGGCGAGACTCGTGACTGCATCTCAGCAGATACACTTTACATTATACATTTTTAACTTGTGTTTGAATTGCACAGCAGATGATTTACAAATGAGGGACTGAAGACGTGACACCAAAAATATGATCCAGCTCAGAGTGTGACTCCCACTTAAATAACATTTGCGCATATTTTTAGATCCAGTCTTTAATAAATTTCGAAAGTGTACTTAAGATGGTTAAATGGAAGGCAGTTACTTCATAAATGTGCATAAAAAAATTTCCCTGATAATGTTTCATCTCTCAGCTGTTTTTATCTTATCAAAACACAAACTGTTATGCATTTAGTATGAGGAAATAATGCATGATTTATATATTCTACAAAATTCCTCCTGGTTGAGGTAATAGATAATTTAGCTCATTTTTGCATGTGGTAAAATATACTTCAGTTCGTCTTCCTTAAACTCTGATGATTCCTGATCCCTACTGATGCTGTAACTGATATTACTGTATTACTGATGCACCTCAATCCACATAAATCAGCCCCAGACACGTGACGCTGAGCTTCCCCCCCTCAGCCGAGGCCCATCTTGGCACTTGATATATGGGTGGCATTAGTGAGAAATTATTCCCGCTGTTATCGGCTGCATGACCAGGCACTACCACTGTGAATACATGCTCTACCTGGCTTATGACCACTACTACAAGCCTATCAATCTATTCACAGGGATTGTTCATTAAATGGAGCAGGTTAGGGGTGGTGTCTACTGCTTTAACTTTAGTCTGAATTTTTATCTTACAATTTATGTGAAATGAAGATTCACACGGGATTAGGATCACTGACGACCTCTGAAATTATACAAATTACTTAAGGTCCCCAGGGAATAACAGTCCTGTACAAAAAGGGCGGTAAATGTAAATTAAAATATTTGTCATACAAACTAGAAGATTGCTACAATTGATATTTATTTATTTGTTTATTGTCGGAATTCTTTAATATAAAACTGATCAATTTCATTACAAAACTTGGCTTTTTCAGTCCTTCATTTTTGTGCATTTCTGTGGATTCCTCCTTTGATGAAGAAGGACTACAGGAAACAGTTGAGTTTTCAGTGGAAATATTAGGAAATTAATTTCAAAGGAGCGTTTAGTGTGGAGCTGTCCGTTCAGAACCCAAGTGTTTCAGCTGAAAGAGGCCTGCAGCACCATGGACAGCATCAGCCTCATGCACTGGAGGAGATGAGCTCATCACTGGCAGTGTTTCAGCTGAGAGAGGCCTGCAGCACCATGGACAGCATCAGCCTCATGCACTGGAGGAGATGAGCTCATCACTGGCAGTGTTTCAGCTGAGAGAGGCCTGCAGCACCATGGACAGCGTCAGCCTCACTCACTGGAGGAGGTGAGCTCATCACTGGCAGTGACTCAGCTGAGAGAGGCCTGCAGGACCATGAATAGTGTCAGCCTCACTCACTGGAGGAGATGAGCTCATCACTGGCAGTGACTCAGCTGAGAGAGGCCTGCAGCACCATGAACAGCGTCAGCCTCACTCACGGGAGGAGATGAGCTCATCACTGGCAGTGACTCAGCTGAGAGAGGCCTGCAGCACCATGGACAGCGTCAGCCTCACTCATTGGAGGAGATGAGCTCATCACTGGCAGTGTTTCAGCTGAGAGTGGCCTGCAGCACCATGGACAGCGTCAGCCTCACTCACTGGAGGAGATGAGCTCATCACTGGCAGTGTTTCAGCTGAGAGAGTCCTGCAGCACCATGGACAGCGTCAGCCTCATGTACTGGAGGAGATGAACTCATCACTGGCAGTGACTCGGCTGAGAGAGGCCTGTCACATCCCATGCCCCTTCGTAATCATGTTCCCCGCTGTCTAGCTACCCATGACAGTTAGGTTTCATTTTGTACATTTATCCTCAGTATTCTTCATTCCCCCTCCTCCTAGTCTCCCTTCTTGCGCTCTGCACACCATCTCCTCACCAGTGTTAATTGTTGTCTTGTGTATTAAAGCACCTGGTCTTTCGCCTGCTAAACTGTTAGCCTCCCTCCCTTTGTGTACCTTCATTACTACATATCTTTATAGTTTACGAGGTTTCCCCTGCATGCAGAGAACTTCTCTTGAATACGGTTAAATGCTACATTCATCTGTTAATAAAGACCAAATTTTAAAAGACAAATCCTGTGATCTGCACCTGGTTCCTGTACTGGAACACATACCAAAAACTGGTAACATAGGTGAGCAGTATAAAAATATTAAACATATATTTCTCCCTAAATTTCATGAGGCGAGACAAAGGCAGGTAGCAGGAGGCTGGCAGCAGATGGCAGGCGGGTGACAGTCATGGTGATGGATGGTGTTGGGGCTTCCTGTGAGTGTGTGTGAGGTTTGTCAGCAGTCAGTGCGGGCACCGCTGGTGTGTTTTCTTCTGGTAATTTCAGCCGAGAGAGAGAGAGAGAGAGAAGGGGGTTGGGCAGTAGGGCCCAGCAGCTGATTGATGACAGACGTCATATCGCCAACTCATTGGCTGCAGCCTGAGAACTTTCTGTGTGTAACGCACATTTCAATTACCGCTAGAGCTGACTGCTGCCCTCGCGGCCCTGATTCCCACCGCCAAACCGCCGCTCGCCTCTGCTTCTGACGGATCGTGACACCCCGATAGCTGTGGCGCTCAATACATTCATAATACAGTTTGGAGGAAGCTAGGTGGGCTGATGGATAATTGAGACGACACAATGCATGTTTTATTGTCTATCGTTTACACTGATGGACTTCAAACAAAAAACACCCACCTGCTCCTTTCTATTTGATGCTCAACTTTACAAGGATTTATATGACAACTGGGATGAGCTTATACTCTCAAATAATTTAAAAAGTGCTAGCGAGGCACTCTTCATTCAGGCTCTTGAGATTGAGGGCAATCTTTGTGTTGCTTGAGAGGGCAGGGATGAGTCGATCGACACACAGGGAAATATGTGGATGGAAACCAAAGTTTCTATTTGTATGTTCTAACAAAAAGCCCTTGTGTACCTCCATATTATTTGGGATGGACATATACTGCCAGCCAAAAGGTTCAGAGCACTAACTATTTTCCAGCTGTCGGGGCCGGAAAAATAAGAAACACTTTTCGCTGTTATGATGCAGACCAGGAATCAAGTGCAGAGCCAGCGTACCATCCCAAATGTATTTATTAATAGTATTACGGTATCAATGGTATGGAACCTAGAGGATAGCAGACTTCAGCTCTTATGTAGAAGGCAAAATGAGGAGGTGTTGCCAATCACAGGCCAGAGGCTTTCCAGGATGAAGCCAGATGGAGGAACACCTCCAGAGCTGAGCTGCCCCAGGGCAGGAAGGAGTTGCTTGGGAGGAATGCAGTTTCAATCCTGATGATGGAAGGATTGTAAGTTTGTTCCTAATAGACTGGACAGAGCAGCAGACTTGGACAGGAGTTCATTTTCATTACTGCCACATATGCATCATTTTCTGCAATAAATCAGCCTCTAAATGACCACTAGACTTAGGGCCCTAAATTCGTAGACCAGGCGCAGGTGTGGTGATAGGGGGGAGCTCCGTGACAAAGGGGTGTGTCCAGGCGTATGTTGCAATATCGTGCCAGGCATGTTATCTGCACCGCTCACGTCTATATTAAGCATTACGAATATGAGTCAGCTGGCTGGCTAGGGCATTCTCGAATTCTCCTTGATGCAATTTAGTAAATGAATCCCCTGCTAATGCTTCCACGTAAGAAGTGTTGGTAATGCAATAAATTAACAATTATCCCTTTGTGTGGCAACCATGTCCAACTATGCTTCCTTGCTAATGCAACCTACTCTTTTGAACACTGATACATTATGATTAAAAGCAATCTTAAAATAAGTTAGGCTACACTGCTGAATAAATCCTCGAACGGGAGATGAAATTCTGGAAAAGCACTGGGTCAGTTAATTATTTTTTATTGTTATTTGCTGTTTTTTCCAACAGAGCCAACATGGCAGGAAAAGCGAAGGGAGTGCAAGCCCACATACTGATTAAAAACCATGTGCATCTCACAGTTTAAATTTTGTTGATGTCCATGAAGCTCAAGCCTGCCAGGAAATAGACATTTTCTATGGATATATCAGCCAGCTTTATAAGCTATTTAATGGCAGCCCTCATTGATGGAAGATTTTTCAACTGTTCTCCGCACAGCTTGTCTGACACACGATGGAGTGCGCTCATCGAGGCAGTGCACCCTGTGGCAAAGCATTCGCCTGATGTCATTCATTTCAAACACTAATCAGAACAGGAAACTGCTCCACTGAAGCCACAGCTCAGTCACAGGGCTTAAAGACATACTTTCAGTCTTTTAATACGGTCAGGCTCCTCACATTTTGCTCCTAAGTATTACAGTGCATTCAAGAAAGAAGCCACACCAGCCATGCCACAGGATATACAGGCTGCCAACATTAAGGAACTTGAGGAAGAGATGGTCTGCTTGTGGGAATCCTGGGAGAGTTTTCTGACTGAAGCAACTGCTGCGGCCAGTGCCATGGGCTCTGAACCCACGTTTGAAGTGATTATTGATGAGCCTGAAGAACTAGAGACAGAGGAGAACAGTCTAGAAAATTTCAAGAAAAAAAGTGTTTTGCCATGCAGGGGACATGTAATAACTCAGCTCCATGTGTGCTTCTCATCAGTGAAACAAGTATGCAATGAGCTCAGTGTCCTGTGGAATTTAGGAACTTGCCACGGGATGACATAAATATGTCATGCAAAAGGCTCTCTGAGAAATATGATGCAGACATCACAGAATTGCTTGCAGAACCAACTCAGCACTTTAAGAAAATATAAAGTGCAACCTTTACAGATGACCTTGGACCTCTGGACATGCTGAATGCCACATACAGGATGCAGCTACAGAGCATTAAAGGAGACCTGTGTGTGCTGCTCCGTATCTGCGTGTCCCAACCAGTGACTGTGGCTGGACGTGAGCAGGTCTTCAGTAAAAACTACTCGCGCTCTTCCCCGTCCCAGGAGGGGTTAAATGGTCCGGCAGTGCTCTACACAGAGCATGAACTTGCCCAGAACCTGGACTTTAAAGATATAATAAATCACTTTGCAATCAAAAAATTTGATGCATGTCATTTTCCGTAGCCCGAGGCACCGCAGTGTAAGAAATGCGTAAGAATGATAACAGGTGTTGCCAAAAGAATGTGTGTGTGAGGGCCCATCTGAGAGGTTCTTGCTTGGGGCCCAAGCAACTGTGTCAGCTGGCCTGTTAATGACCTTTTAAGAATGACCTTGACCCTGGTCTCTCCCTACTGTCAGGGATGTAAGACTGATTACTACACGAAACTGCGCCTGAATGCTGTTGACTTCTCATTCAAATTCAGCTGAGGAGGGCAGAATTTAAGCTTTTTTTCATTTGTTCAAATACAATATGGATATAAAAAAGCTGTTTTCAAGTTTCGCAAACTTTAATATTGTATGTGAGTTACTTGCCTTCTCTGTGCAAATAGACAAGCACATCGGATCCAAAATCTCCCACAATTTTAACTGGGCTGTAGATGTGATGACAGTGTCAACCATAGCATACGATTCTCATCAGTTTTATACTCATAATCTCACTCAATCCTGCTTCAGGCCCTGTATGGGGCACTGTCAGCGAGAATTGTGGAATTCTGCCCCCCCCCCCCCCCCATGATGGAATCATGGCAACAGATGATTATTTGGATATTTTGAAGCGGAACCTTAAGAAATTGGCCCAGACTCTAAAACTCGGATGCAGTTGAGTGTTCCAGCACAATAACCAGGGCTCCAAATTACTTTTTTACTTGGTAGTGCTGTGCTCCCAAGTTCAAAAAGTTGGGAGCACAAGCCAAAATTTAGGAGCGCACACACCGAAAGAAGCACCAATAAATATATAATATTTTTTCATGTTTTCAAAAAACTACAACTACAATATAACACTCCATAATAATACAACTGTCTCCAACTAATGAATGTTATTAAACGATATTACAGTCTAGAGTTCATTAATTAACAAAGGTTTCCACTACATTGGCTTTATGCCATATCCGGAGGCCAGGATTTAAAATTGGGTCTCCTGCTCTCTGCCCTTCTATCCATCTCCTCACTGCCTGTGAGGCATCAGGTATGTCCAGAGGACCCTCCACAAATCCGAATCTAATCTTCAACTGTATTAGGGTTAAATGCAGATCTGACTGGTAAAGTCGGAAAGTCTTTATTTTCGCCTAAATATTGCAATATGAATCAGACTACAGAGGTAACTGTGTTGTTCGTTTGCTTATTATAACATTGGCAGATGTTATAATAAGTTGGATATGTTTGTTTTCAGAAATATGTAGCACGCCATTATCATCTCATTTCTGCATTTTCAGGAACACCCAGCTTGAACATGCAAATGTATAAACATCGTAAAGTTTGTATGATTTTTTTGACGGGCTACTTAAGATATGAGCGAAGAAACCGAGACGTAGATTTTAGGTCTGCCCAAGCGCAGGACCGCAAGGCAGCATATTTTGATAGGTTAAAAAATTTGACAGAATATTGGATCTACTCATTGATGCACATCTGTCACAGCATTTTCTGGGTTTTGTACTTTCTCCATGTATGGAGAAACTTTCATGTTTAAAGTGTTTGGACCCAGTAGCTATCGTGCAAGATACGGGCCATAATCTTTACAATGAACACAGTGCATTTCACCTTCTTTAATCCTCAGCCATTCAAAATTTCGGAGGCACTCAGTGAAAATAATAAACTCTTTTTGCCACCAGTTTGTCCGAATCACCGTTGTAGTCACTGTCATGATTGATACATTGTTACCAACTCATTTTTTTGAAAGTTAATGGTACCAATAAAAAGTCCTCTTGTTCTTTGTTTCATTTTCATGTTTTCATTTTTCATTTTCCGACGAAATTATTATATTGAATTATTGATTACATTTTCTTTTCAATATGTTGAATATTCAATATGTTTCTATATTTCATGTATGATTAATTGATGCTAACAACAATGTATAGTTTCTTTTTTGGAAGAGTATATTGTATTGGGTCTATTCACGGATTGGGTAATTGAAGGATTGGGGGTGTTCGGGGATATACCCCAAGCCGTCGCCTTCGATGGCATAAGCCTAGTTTTATATTCACTTCATGTCTACATTACAATTTGTCTGTGAGGCTCATTCAGATTCTGCCAACCTATCAGAAGCCTCTACTACTACTTCTTTAGATTGGGGTCACTGACCTCGCTTATCTAATCAGAGCAGAACAAGACTCTTAAGACTCTTCACCAGCTAGATCATTGGATCGATGCTACAACAAAGTAGGAACTATCTAAAGTGGAGCACAGTTGCATTCCCATAGTCCACATGATCTTGACGTTACTACTGTTTGCCTTTGTAGCTCGCTTGACTGGGCAAATGCTACACTAGCCACCAACTTGCAGGACAAGTGACCACTTTAGAGATGAATCACAGTTTAGCCTTTATTCCACAGGAGAGTGTGAGTTAGGACATTTTTAGACTTTTCAAGGGTACCTTGGATGAAATTGCAGTTAAAACAGTTCTGTGTGTGTGTGTGTGTGTGTGTGTGTGTGTGTGTGTGTGTGTGTGAGAGAGAGAGAGAGAGAGAGAGAGAGAGAATCATCAGTAAAGGCTGAGAAGCTTTGAAATGAAGGGCCTTGCTGAAGAGCGTAACAACAGTTCTTCCAAACTTCATCTTGCCGGATGGAAGTCAGAAACACAAGTCTTGACAGGGAATAAAACCTGTAACTCTACAGTCTCTCTTCAGACAGCCTTCCACAAGACTACCCCACAGCCCCAACTACAAACCCCAATTCCAATGAAGTTGGGACGTTGTGTAAAATGTGAATAAAAACAGAATACAATGATTTGCAAATCCTTTTCGACTAAATTCAAAATGAGTGAATATTTTTTTTAAAAACTAATAAGTTTATCACTTTGACCATTCAATATCTTGTCTTTGCAGTTTACTCAATTGAATATAGGTTGAAAAGGATTTGTAAATCATTGTATTCTGTTTTTATTAATGTTTTACGCGGCGTCCCAAATTCATTGGAATTGGGGTTTGTATACCAACCATATAGGGCAGGCAGATGCCTGATAATGTTGGCATTAACGGGCACCGTCCCTCTGCAGAGGCGAGTTTACAGCATAGGCAAGCAAAAGTGTTCAACAATTAACACAAGCACTTTGGCAGAGGCAATTTCAATGTACTGAAAAACAGTGAGAAAATACTGTATCCAGCTGTTGATGCTCTTCATCCTCCGCCATCACCTCATGCTGAAGCAGGCTAATGCAAGTCCCCATAATGCAAGTATCTGTGCATCATCCCAGGAGGCTGGGGACGGCTCTGTACTCCCATGGCTACTAAACAGATGTATCATCCAGAGCATGTTTTTGATGCTCTGAGTTAGTGCGTGTGACACATTGTGATGTACATTGGAATTCTGATCTCTGCGCACATTTGAGAAATTATGAACAGGTCCATAAAACAGCAGAATGATAAAATCTACCAGTGATCCAAACAATATTTTTCATTCCTTTTCTTGCTTTCTAGTCTTGTCCGCGGAGAAAAATTCTTCATTTCAAACATGAATGGCTCTGAGAATGTAGGAAAAGGGAAAATGGGCAGTGATCATGTTATACTCAGCAACAAAAGTTTCTGTGACACCATTTATGTGTATGTTATAAATGACACGCAAAGATCTCAATGCAATCAATATGTTTATTTAACAGGAGAAACACTGACTTTTCAGTGCCAACGTCACTCAAAACGAAAAATGTCATTTTCATGTGTCATGAAGCACTTGTCTGACGTCTAACCAATTGTGACCTTCACACTTCAATACCGGGTGTGACTTCCTCGTGCCATGATGCAAGCAACGCATCTCCGGCGCATGGACCGAATCAGATGTGCCAGAAATTGCTGTGGGATGTCATTCCAAATCTGACGTAGACGTTGTCGCAATTCCTGTAGTGTAGCTGGCGGGTTATCCAACCGCCGCAAACGTCGATCCATCTCGTCCCAAAGATGCTCGATTGGGGACATGTCTGGGGATCTGGCTGGCCATGGCAGGACATTGACATGTTGTTGCATCAGATACTGCTGTACAATCCTTGCAACGTGTGGTCTGGCGTTATCATGTTGCAGCGTTATTCCGGGACCATGTTGCATCAAAAACGGTACCACCAATGGCCGTAGCACTTCATCGCGATATCTTTGACCTGTCAGATTTCCATCAATAACAAGCAAATCTGTTCTGTTTCTAGCCGTGATCCCTCCCCAAATCATGACACTACCACCTCCAAAACGATCAAATTCCTGAACACAGTTGTTGGCATAACGTTCTCCACGTCGACGGTATACAAGTAAACGACCATCACATCGGTTAAGCATGAATCTTGATTCATCAGTGAAGAGTAAAAGATCCCACTGAAGTTGGATCCACCGTCGATGTTGTTGTGCCCACTGTAGACGCAGTCGTCGGTCTTGTACTGTGAGTATTGGACGTCTTGCTGGCGGACGTGGGACAATGCCAAAATGACAGAGACGGCGACGGATTGTCTGTGCAGACAGTCACCTCAAACCAGGTATCGTTCTTGCAGTTATGGTTGCAGGTTGGAATCGATTTCGGAGATGGGTTGTTCGAATCCAGTTGTCCTGTCTGGGAGTGGTTACTCGTGGACAGCCGCTGCGAGGACGGTCTCTGACATGTCTTGTCTGCTGATGACGCTGCCATAAGTTCCAAATGGTGTTTCGGTGGACATTCAGGCGATGAGCAACTTCCCTCTGCGAGGTTCCGGATTCAATCATCCCAATGGCCCTCCACCGATCATTTTCAGACAGTCTTAGCATTTAGAGGGTAGAGTTCCTGATCCGAAATGGCTGTGTTTTCGATAAGTGATGCTTCCGTCGTTCATCAGGCACAATGTGAACATTCCAAAAATTCTCCTCTTTTATTGCCATCCACAAGCATGATTTACGCACATTTTCTCGCATTTTCATGATTTCCATTTCAATGTTGTGTTTACGTGTACTGTTTCAGTCTGATATCACCATGTATGACAATTTCATAATTGCGTTATGAAAAATAATTAACAATATTGGTGTCACAGAAACTTTTGTTGCTGAGTATATTTTAAAAATAATCAATTTCATTAAAACCTTTAATAGAAATATTTAGCACAGTACCACAGTAATTGGAAGGGTGGCTATGAATCTTAGGTCAGGAGGCATCTTCAGAGTGACGTTTTGACCCTCTTTGAGGACACAGTCACTTTAAATCAGCACCTTTGAGAATTGAAGTGAGTCATATTATTTTTTTTGTTTATTTATTTGGCTTTGAGACATGGGAATGATTATCTTTTTTCAACAGGTGACACCTATTCAATTAATGAAAAGGTACAAAAGGATGTATTATCGATTCATGGCCAGAACCAATTAATAAACAGCTAATTGCGGATTCATTTTATAGTGACTGAGTGGCCATCAAAAACAACTTCCTCTGCCAAGGAAATTGCACAAGAGTCAGCAGGGAGAATTAGCTTTTAAAGAAACCTGACTCCGGATGCCTGTTATGATGCTTAGAGAAATATTAACCCGGCTTTCACACTGATTCTTTTACATTACATATCAGGTGCAATTAATTTAAGCATTTCAAACTCAATCAATAGATTCGCATTTGAAATTCTGTGAACAGTAGCTAAACCAAAAGTACTTTGAGATAATCATTTTTTGGAAATAACACTGTATTTTGATATGCAGTACGTTGCAAAAGAAATGGCACATGCACTGCCGTCAAAATGTGGGGAGCCAATGCAAAAGCAATTTGAAGCTCCACTGAAATTCATTGCCTCAAGGAAAACAGCAATAATTATTTTCTTAAACTTCAAGTCATGATAATCTTTCCTTGGAATAAAAAAAAGGTTATAACTCTATACAGAGAGTGCAGTACTTTTTAATCCTACATCTTGGCTCTTTTCTGGGAGAGAAACATTGAATACTGCTTCAATGTCACACCTGAAATGTACAGTAAGCACCATAACTAATTGGACATTGTCGCATTTCTTTTTATTTTGGTTCCACTGACCGAGTCTGAATTCAATTGAGCCTCCATTTTTACAAATCTTGCTGTCATCTCGAAACCGTTCATCCGATATTACCCTGAAATTAAAGTCAGTCTGCTGTGCATCTACATTGTATTCAACCTGACACTTAGGCCTCATTGTCATTGTATCGTCTCAAACTCTAAGTGCCAGGGAACAGAACCAAAATTAAACATGTATCACTGTCCATTGAATTATGTTGCTCACACTAGCTTTCAATAATAGTGATCTTTTTTTGGGCTATAGCTATAATCTAGAGCCTCTGGCTTTACTTCTGAGAAACTCAGCCTCTCTAAGACGTCCCTTTTATAGCCAATCATGTTACACACCTGAGGCCAGTTAACTTAATTACTTGCTTAATGTTCTTTCAGCTGATTCTCTTATATATTATTTGCTTTTTTTCACCCCTTTTATGCCTGTGTCCCAACTTTTTTGAGACCCATTGCAGCCAGAAAATTAGAAATAAGCTCATTTTATGGATAAAAATGTAAAATGTCTCGGTTTCAACATTTGAAATGTTATCCATGTTCTATTGTAAATAAAATATTGGCTCACATTATCCGAAAGTCATTGAATTTTGATTTTATTCACAATTTACACTTCGTCCCAACTATTTCGGAATAGTAGAATAACCACTTTATCAGAAATATTTCCACGTGTTATCCAGCTCCTGTATGTCGAGTCAGCTCGGCCATCCAAGGAAATAGTTTGACACCAAGCGCTGCCCAATGGGCCCTGTACCCTGGATTGTCCGCTCGGAGCTGACCTGGGACCTGTCCCTGACTTCGGCTCGCTCTTCCCCTTTGATCTCGTTCACTCCTCGCCTGACTCAGACTGTCCCAGACTACCTCTTCAGTCCTGAGCCTATTGAGTGGCATTTTCTCAGTTTGTGCCAACTGTAGCTTCTAAACGTTTTATAGCACCTTTGCAGCTTTCTGTGGATCTACGCCTAGTTCCTTCTCTGACGTTCATGACAGAGTGTCCGACGATGAATAGGCAAACTGTCCAATGTTTATTCCAGCCTTTCACCCAGTGGATGCTGGGATAAGCTACAAGTGTCAGATAGTGGATGATGAGATGTACTAATTTAACAATATCCATTTATCATGAATAAGAACCCATTCACAATATGTGTTTTGGCCAGGATAATATTACCAGTCAGCCAGCTATTGCAAATGATATCAGGCAGGACATCTTAAATTCCAGTTTCTGCCCTCGATCGCTGCAATCCATTGAAGAGCCTAAATAATTGAACAACAGAAATCTGTTTTTTTCTGCTCCAGGGTACAGCAGAGAACGGAGGAACATCACATCCATCACAGTGCAGTGCGCACACTGGAGCACTGGAACAAAACGTTTCTTCTGTAATGATAGAACATAATATGAAGTGGATTGCCTGATCTGATCCCAGGTCAGTGAATAGGAAGGTAAAGCCTTGCCAGTGTGGCAGAAACACAGGGAGGTGCGCCTCAGATCTTTGGTTTTTAAATCACTCTCCATACAGCCATCTCCTTAGCTAAAGCAAGCGCATTCAGCATTTATTGTAGTTTTTCTGTCAGAGCAGTTGTGTCATTATCTATTGCTGTAAAGCCTATGAACTATTGAGGGAGAGGACATCCAAGTTTCCTCAAATGTCCCAATGTTCCTTCAGACTCCCAGCAACCTTCTCCTGACCTTTCAAAGTGGAGATGAAAGGAAAGGAGCCACATGTTAAAGACCATTCAGATGCATCTGGTGTAGGGATCTCCTGGAAAACACGCTAACACAAATACTGTTACTCCGATTAATGACAATGCGTTTACAAATGCCCTCATTTGTTAAAGAAGACAAAGAGGCCATTTCACTTTGGAACAAACATGCAAAAACACTCAAAAGCAGAACAGAAGATTGATCATTTCACCTCAAATGAAACTTGTAATGCTGCCCAATGCTCTCTTTATGTTGTTTATAAAGAAAATTAGTTTGTTAATTGTTTTCAGATTGTATCCTCGTCAATTGTATTGCTCATTTAGCGCTATGTAGCGACCCCAGCGAAAATAGTTCACTATTTATAGTTCACCAATTACCACAAAAATTTCTTCACATGTGCTTCAAGTGTTCATGAATTTATGTTCATAAACAACTTTCCCAAAAAGTTCATGAACTTTTTTTCAGAAATGTACAAGTTTATGAACTGCATATGAATGTTTATGAACTTCATACCATTGGGTACCAGCAAATGATTGGGGAAACCTGACTAAAAGCTGGGGGGTATTACTTGCAATAGACTAGCATCCCATCTAAGGGGAGTAGCAATACTCCTACTTGCTACATGCCACAGATACCTGGATTAAGCATTGGCCTGATGCCACGTCCGGGCTACAATAGTAAATTATTTGTAGTTCATAGACAGTTCGTCAATCACCAAAAAAAGTTTCTCAAATGTTCTTCAAGTGTACATGAACTTGATCAATGTTCTTGAAATGTTCATGAACTTATTTTCATGAATGTAGATGTTCATGGACTGTTCCCCAGCAAACACAGCATTGTTTCTTCCATGTGTAAGTCGCGTGAGAAACTGGTGTTTTTTTTTTTGGTTTTTTTTTGCACTTGTCATAAGCATAGACAGTAAAAGAAGTGGACGGCGGGATGGCGCTATTTTCAACGAGAGAGTGTGAAGCACAATTGAACGAGTTTTCAGTTGGCGCCACACCAACTCGCTGACGTAAACCAATGTCCTGAGAAGTGGTAACTCTTGGTAACTTACACATAATTCCCGGCGAGCAAGCAATAGCGTCTGTCAGTATAGTCCAGAGGTGTATAATCCAGGTTCAGACAGTAAAAGTCCATACCAGCGTATTGTTCCAGCCACAAAAGACCTGTCGGTTGGCCCTATTCTTCAGCTGGGAAGTAAAACTAACAAGTGAAATCTGCTGACAGGAGTTTACGGGTGGAATGAAAATATGGTAGGATTTTTTCTTTCTGACCCCTGGATTATAAACCTCTGGTATAGTCTGATTCCGTTCGATGTTATGATGTTTTGCAAGTTATTACTTCATTGGTACTTCACTTTGTTAGTGATGTGGCTCAATCGTCTTCTGTTTATGATTCGTTATGGGCTTCTGGTCTAAACAGTACTGTTATTTACGTCCTGTGCGACAGAGAGACGCCAGCATATCATGTCACTTTTTGCCTAGCCTGGTGCCATCGGCTAAAATACTTACTATTAGACCATAATGTTACATACGAAGTAAAGTCGTCTGCTACAAAATGTAGTTTCTCTGTAGAAAATATTATCGTTGACATGAAGGCTCATAATGTTTTTGGTGAAAGTTATTTGATGTCAAAAGTCAGGCAAAATGAATGGGGGTGAATGGAGAAGCTACCACTAGATGATCATCGGTTATATTCATTGAGCTTTCAATTGAGCTTCAACCTCTGGATGTATTCCTACCCCTTGGTCATAAGGTACGAGTGAAAACGTGGTATGAAGCACATTCCAAACCATACATGTAAAACGCGTTGATTACACATAGCAGTTCTACTTAAATAGGTGTGATACTGTGGTTAACAACAGGCATTTTCTGTACATGTTAAAGGGGAATATTATCATGTTTTATAGGGCTATGAACTATATTAAACCGTCACCTGTGGCCTTCTTTATTTTTGAGAATTTTTTCAAAATGTTTGTGTTGACGCAATATCCTGAAATACGGTTTCAAAGTGCCTGATTTCCACCCTCTGTATATCAGCCCGCCCATTGCTCCGTGACGTCACGTAGTGAGACTGCAGGACAAAAATACATTTCGGACAATACAGAAAGGCATGACGGCAGCTCCGATTCAGATTTCAACGACATTAGCGACTCTGGAGATCGCACAGATATCGAAACTGATGAATGGAGATAAAACTGGTCAACCGCCGCAGGACTTAGCCAAATTTCTGAAAGCTGGACTCGGTCGTTTCTCTGAGATGCAACCGGTCACCTGCCGTGGGACTTAGCTGATTTTCTGAAAGCAGGGGGCTGTTTCAATGAACTTTACTTGTCCGACCGAGTCAGACCATCTGTCGAGTGAAAAGTCAGACCTTCCACTGACTATGTCCATCAAACTCCTTTAAAATGATGCACTGCCATTGTAAATTTTTCGAATAGAAATCAGGTCACATTAGTTGGTGCATAATGGCTAAACCACTTGCCTTGCTACATCCTCCATAGTTTCTGCGTAGATTAATCTTTACAGGTTTCCTCTTGTGTGTAACATCAATGCAGTGCACTGCTGGACTGATGAGTGACCCTGCTGTTTGGCTCAACCAACGATCGCTCATACATGGAAAAATGAGTGATGCTTGCGAGCTTCCTGCTCAACCAGTCTGATCATAAGTTGTATCTTTTCTCCCATTTTAGTATGATTTTGAAAGCTGGTCTCCCTAACCTTCTGATCGCACAGTTAAGGCGCTGTCTCTGGTAAAATGTTGCAAAATACCACTTTTAATTCTCCTCAACAGCTTGATATTTGTAGCGCAGACTACAATTTTTATCTAAAACTTATTTAACATGAGTGTCCATGTGCACTGGGCTACCTTCCTTTGTTTTTTTGGGTATCTAAGTAACATGAAGCAGATCAGACATTTAGAACAGTGTGTACCAATATACCACAGCTGCTTGAAGATCCATACAGCTAAGATCGAGGGCAAAATAACTACCTCCCACTTATGTCTGCAACCTGTGGAACAATAGCGCTCTGTTTCAAACAGAGCCACAGGTTCTGGTTTTGGATTGTAATGTGAATAAAAGCCACCAGATGGCAGTATTGACCTTTTTTTGTTAAGCCCAGACTGGAGCTAGGTTTGTACATGTCCTGGGCATGTCTGAGATGGAAACTCCCAGAGAAGTCTAAAAGGTGGGAGGGGTCTGCTAAAGAGTATATGAACAGGAAAATTGAGAGTGGAGTAGTAGGAGAAATTGCAAACAGAAGGATACATTTGACCAGACCTGTCTCTTCTTTTCAGGACTTGTGAAGCTTTTTGTGGATTTTTGCCTGTGTTGGAGCATTTTCCTCACCCAGGACATCACCAAGCAACCCCACCAAAGGGACTTTAAATATTTTTTTTTCTTGTATTTATCAATCTTGGTCAGTAGAGTAGATAGTAGATTAGTTAAGCGTTTGTTTAATTAAACCTGTTTAAGTTTTAAAATTTCGTCTGTCATCCCTTGCTGTCATATATGTTATAACAAATTGGGGCCATAACAGCATCATGATCGCGGGAATGTCAGACACAGAACACACAAGTCAGTTTACTAACTGATATTTGCATGTCCTGGGTACATATATGCCATGTTATCACATTCATAGAATAGCAGTAGAATGTAAAAATAGGAACAAAAGTGAAAATGAGAGCGGATGTTATTTCTCATGTTTAGTTGGGTTGTTAGTTATTCTGAAATCAATGTCCTCTCTGTTTTTGAACCTTTTGATGACACACAAGCTAAATCCATTTTCTGTCCACTAATCAGCCTAATCAGATCATTTTAGATAACAATTAATAATATTTCCTTACTACTGCCAATTGTAATTTTTAAAAAATCCCATTTTACTGGCAGTTCAGCTTTTAAAACCTAACCTGTGTTGATATGCTAAGGTAACAGACTAAAGCTTGTAGTTCTCTCTGATGGTGTGCGGTTAGAGGGCTCTCAGCACCAGAGAGGCTGGGCAGAGACCCATCTGCCGCTCCAGTCCCCCCCCCCTCACCCCTGCATGTCCTGGGAGAGACGAGTGATGAAGGGCAGAGCTGTGGAACATGACACAGCCGCCGACCTCACCAAGATGGCTTCCCACAGGGGGTCCAGTGCGGCTCGAAGTCAGATCAGTGACCTCAAACTGAGCTCCTTCCCTCCAGAGTGCAAATATTCAAATCCTTCTCATTCCCTGCCGAGTCTCCCGGACCAGTGAACACAAAAGCAAGGGAGCAAAGGAAATGTTTCTAAGATGGACAACTTCATGTAAACGACAGCATGTCTATGCAGCAGAAAAGACTTGAGGATACATGCAGGCTTTTTCAGGATATTCCAGCACAAACATTGTGGTTCATCTCGCTTCTGTCCTGATAAGCAGTACGACAAACTGTGAAAATAAGTAACTGGGTTGAATGCCTCCAGTCTTCTCAAATTCCTCTGAATAAAGCCCATCTATTTCTTTGACAGAAGGAAATAGCCTCTTTTAAAACACTTCACTGCAATATAGGCCTCCGTTCTTCCCACTGCCAAGGGATCGATACTAGTTGGTGATGTTATTTTGTCTGCTCATCCAACAAATCCAGTCCCATTATCTGCAAACGGTGGGGTGGTGGTGGGGGATCTATCCTTGATTTCAGACACTAGAAATGGATTTACTCTAGAGAGGAAGGTGAGGATCCTTTTAACTTAACTATAGCACCTGAACACATTCAAATGAATTATACAGTAGATTTTTCTGCAAACAAAAGGGGAATGAGAGATGATTCTTGCCCTGAAAAATGAAAAATATGAGGTGAATCCTCTAGTGACTGCTTTTCTCAGGTCTTTATTATTACTGGTTTCACTCAGAAAAGTACAGTTCAGTACAGTGGGTTGCCCCGCTGCCTCACAGCATGGAGGTTGTTGATTTGTGATCTGTGTGGGGTTTGTCTTCCTGCGTATTCATGCCATGATGTCATGAGCCAATCATGTGGCAGCAGTGGAATGCATAAGATAATTTACACACAGATCAGAAGCTCCAGTTAAACAAACATCAGAATGTTTTGACAGAAATCTGTTCCGTGGGCAATTTCTTGGTTTGATGTGCTCACCGTGTTTTTGTGTGGTGGGCGTTCGATTCTTCGATGATCTGTGCAGATCAGCCCGGGTACTTGTATGTTACTTTTGAGTGATATACAATAAACCCAAACATAGCAGATTGTTTCAGGTTTGTGTTTTGTTATTAAGGTGAATTGTAATTCTGTAATTAAGGTAAATTTAACCCTGGCTTCACCCTGATGAATCGTCCTCTCCTGTCGGTCCAGCTGGTTCTGCTCTCCCAGGAGAGGAGCAGCCAGAGTCTGTAGTTGCCGCCGCTGAACCTACAAGAGCTGCAACCTCGCATACGCCAGCCATGAAATTCCGTTCACAAATCGGATGGTATCCGTACGAGAGCTGCGAGGGCAGCCCTGGGCCTGTGTGAGGCTGTGTGCACCGTGTCTTTGGGCTTAAGGTCAGACTAAATTTCCATGACACATCCTGAACTTTTTACTCCAAGCTCATGTACAACCTAAAGGACCAGGGGGCCAAACTTCTGTCCCCTCGTTATGACCTCACTAGGCCACAGCCAGATATTTGGCAATTAACAAGATCACCAACATCAAGCACCAGCACGTAAGGTCTGAATGAAGTAGCTAAAAACTTTGTTTTATGCTGTGTAATCTGTTTGACATGGATATATTGTGATACTTATTTGTACTTGGGCCGATGGCCTACAAACTGAAATGAAGACAGACAAAAGCTCAAGATGCGCCACACGGAGAGGAAAGAAAGCCCAGACGCCCGCAGAATTGCAATGGCACCTTTGCGGGCACCGTTGAGATTTTTGCAATTTTCCCCAAAATTTGGGCTCATACGGGAGCCTTATCCTGAATTGGTAGATATGTGACTGAGGCTTAAGTCTACGCCCGTCAGTGGATTTTAGTCCTTAGAGCTAATTATCCCCTCCATGAAAACTGCAAATATTTTATAGAATGTGCTCATGACGGCTATTTAAACAGAAATACTAATGTTTACCATTTTAGCCAATTCTGAATTTCTTCTGGAAATAAAAGTTACATTGATGGTGAAGAAAAATGGCTACAGACATCAGTGTGCTTCACAGAGACACACACTCACACACGCTCATGCACACACACAGGGACATAGCCCTACACTTCAGTACAGTGCACACCGTAATACAACATTCCCACGCAAACCCAGACACACAAACACTGTATCATCTTGTGGGGGCTCGGGGAGTGGCATAACACATTTTCTGGCAGAAGCATCAATAAAGAGCCAAGGTTTGGATTCCTGTCAAGTTCATTCTGCAGCAGTATCTGTCTTGTGTACCTAACAACGACTACTTCATCGTGACCCACAGTCTCATGCCCCAGACCAGCCTCATCCACATCAACACGCCCCAGATCAGCCTCATCCACACCAATACGCCCCAGACCAGCCTCATCCACACCTACACGCCCCAGACCAGCCTCATCCACACCAACACGCCCCAGATCAGCCTAATCCACACCAATACGCCCCAGATCAGCCTCATCCACACCAACACGCCCCAGATCAGCCTCATCCACACCTACACGCCCCAAACCAGCCTCATCCACACCCACACGCCCCAGATCAGCCTCATCCACACCAACACGCCCCAGATCAGCCTCATCCACACCCACATGCCCCAGATCAGCCTCATCCACACCAACACGCCCCAGACCAGCCTCATCCACACCTACACGCCCCAGACCAGCCTCATCCACACCAATACGCCCCAGACCAGCCTCATCCACACCAATACGCCCCAGACCAGCCTCATCCACACCAACACGCCCCAGATCAGCCTCATCCACAGCAACACGCCCCAGATCAGCCTCATCAACACCAACACGCCCCAGATCAGCCTCATCCACATCCACACGCCCCAGATCAGCCTAATCCACACCAAAACGCCCCAGATCAGCCTCATCCACACCTACACGCCCCAGATCAGCCTCTTCCACACCAAC
The DNA here is from genome assembly GCA_029721435.1 of Gymnothorax reevesii. Classification (NCBI taxonomy): domain Eukaryota; kingdom Metazoa; phylum Chordata; class Actinopteri; order Anguilliformes; family Muraenidae; genus Gymnothorax; species Gymnothorax reevesii. The sequence goes on from CM056588.1 coordinate 2,803,785, forward strand.
ACGCCCCAGATCAGCCTCATCCACACCTACACGCCCCAGACCAGCCTCATTCACACCCACACGCCCTAGACCAGCCTCATCCACACCAACACGCCCCAGATCAGCCTCATTCACACCTACACGCCCCAGACCAGCCTCATCCACACCCACACGCCCCAGATCAGCCTCATCCACACCAACACGCCCCAGATCAGCCTCATCCACACCTACACACCCCAGATCAGCCTCTTCCACACCAACACGCCCCAGATCAGCCTCCTTCACACCTACACGCCCCAGACCAGCCTCATCCACACCCACATGCCCCAGATCAGCCTCATCCACACCAACATGCCCCAGATCAGCCTCATCCACACCTACACGCCCCAGACCAGCCTCATCCACACCAACACGCCCCAGATCAGCCTCATCCACAGCAACACGCCCCAGATCAGCCTCAATCACACCAACATGCCCCAGATCAGCCTCATCCACACCAACATGCCCCAGATCAGCCTCATCCACACCAACATGCCCCAGATCAGCCTTGTCCACACCAACATGCCCCAGATCAGCCTCAATCACACCAACATGCCCCAGATCAGCCTCATCCACACCAACACGCCCCAGATCAGCCTCATCCACACCAACACGCCCAGATCAGCCTCATTCACACCAACACGCCCCAGATCAGCCTCATCCACACCAACACGCCCCAGATCAGCCTCATCCACACCAACACGCCCCAGACCAGCCTCATCCACACCAACACTCCCCAGACCTGCCTCATTCACACCAACAGTGTGAATAAGCTTAACACTTGAAACCTTCCACTAGCAAGAGGCTATGGTCCAGGTTGGTCCACTGGGGCGGATCTGGCATTTTCTACATCGGGTTGAGGGTGGTCCACGGGTGGTTTACCTGTACAAAGCCTACAGTTTAGCCACTTTTGATCAAATCACCTTTCAAATCATTCATTTTTTACTTTTTAATTAATTTTAATTACTATGAATATAATGAATATGCAGGCAAGGTTAAAATATGGCAGTGCATGGTGGTCCGACAGCGGATCAGAGGTGGTGGCCCAATTTCTGGTAATCTGACTTTCCTATCAGGGCCTCTGCTCACAAATTGGTCGCCCTACTTCGAAAATATCTCCTGCCCCCCTGTCTGACAACAGAGCTCATTAAAGATCCAAGCAGCTCCAACGCTTGGCTACATTGAGTGTGATGCAACACAGTGATTGGGGAATAAACCACCGTGAAAAAAACCCAGTTCTGACCTACAAGAACTTTCTGAAGAGGCTGGAATCACAGATAATAAGAGATCTGTCTCCAGAAAGACATTGAGGACTTCCACATTGCCAAAGATTGAACAGAGGATTTACTCAGGATATTTTTGGCAACTATCCAGCCTTTTTTGCTGCTACTGAATTCAATTCTATGATACTGTGCTGTCAAATGATTGCACACAGACTAGACTCATATATTGAGACCACAGATGATAACATGGGTCTCAGAACATTCAGATACAGTAGCTGTGAAATAATGGGGTGCTGCTGTGTGATAAATTACTCTGCAATGAAATAATGAAGGTGTGTGAGTCCCCCTTCAATTAGGTCCGTCAACCGTAAAATCTCATTTTAAGACCAGCAAAAATATGGCACTGGTTCATATGTTGTGCACTTTTGCACAGACTGAATGCAACACTCTGAGCAACTTGTACTACAGTATCGATCAATGCGCTGTGCTCACTAACTGCGAAACTGCAGATTCAGTAGATACTGAAACGAAGGAAACAAGCAGAACATAAGTTGTCCATATTTTTTTCAAGCGATTCTTCAGCCTCGAATATCTTTTTGATAAGACAATCAGTGGCGGCGTCATAAGTTATGGTGAATGCAGACATGATACTGAATTTAGTGAGGAAAGGATTTCAAAAGAGTGCAAAAATGTGCGATTTATAATTATATTTAGGAAACTTGTTGAGACATGTAGAAACCTTGTGATCAACCACAGGAAGCATTTGGAGGCTGTAATCGCAAATAATGGCTTTGCCATCAATTACTGTGAAAAGGGTATGAATAATTCTGGACGCGTCATTTTTTGTAAATCTGTCAAATAAAATACAAATAAAGTATTGTATTTCTCGAAAAATTGTCTACTGCACTTCAACTTACTGTGTCATTTGTGCTAGAAAAAATTTGCTTTGTCAAGAAATATCTTGAGAAAACCCAAAAATTGGTAGGGGTATGTATAATTTCAGGCATTACTGTACATCAATTCACACAAGATTCAAGGACATGGCCTATATTGATGTAAAGAGCTGTTAGAGATTTTGTATCTCAATGGGATTTATTTCTGGTAAAATAAAGGTTAAATAAATAAATGTCCAACATCACTCATCTACAAGCCATGCAACTTCTTTGAACTGGATGTGGTTTAAATGAGTTCATGGGTGGCGCTATAGCAAGCAAATGATCCTAACTCTTAAACCAACTGTGTGAACAATTTATGTTACATGCTTCATAATGAGGAAAGCTGCCATAAAAAATAGAAGAACAAAGTGAAAGTTCAAACAAGCTGGCTGACATCAGCCAATTAAACCTCTTTAAGGCCCAGTCACACAGCGAAAACGCATGAATTACGCACAGATTTTCGTTTCTGCGCGGAGCGTACGTCGTATGCGTAATTCGTAGGTGGAACGAACGTGGACTGTCAGTGATTGTAAGTGGATGTGCGTTGAAGGCGGTTTGTGCGTGATTTTGAGTTTTGAACGGTTCAAAAATTTTCCGACGCACAACTGTGCGTTGGTGTGCGTAATTCATGAGTCGGCATGCGTAGTTTATTCGTCGAGTATGCGTAACTATGCGCGGGACACTCGTCGGCCGTCAGTGCTTATGCGTCAGAACTGGTTTGAATCCGCGCACGTCCACGTCCGTCCACTGATGCCCCACGTTCATATCACGCATGAAACGCGCACGTATCACGTTCATTCCACTGACATCCACTGACAATACGTGAAGCGTACGTGTTTGGACGTGCTCCGCCGGTGATTCATGCGTCGGGCGTGCGTCGAATGTTCGTGGAATACTGCACCGTGTTTGCTATTATGCGTCGACGTGCGCGATATGTCAGTGATTGTAAGTGACACATGCGTGGTTCATGCGCGATTCATGCGTGATTCGTCCGAGATTTCTACCCCCGACACCCCGAAAAATTGGTCAATTTCTCAACGCACAAGCACGCACAAACCCAATCTGTGCGTGATTTGTGAGTGATTCGTGCGTGATCGGCTGTGTGACTGGGCCTTTAGCCTGTATACTCACTTCACCTGTCATCAATCATGACACTTCATACTATTGTTAAGGATATGTGCAAGGGCAGTCTTCATGCAAATTACTTTGATTGGCCAAATGGTGGCACACTGTATAGAGTTTCAACAAATTTGATTCCAGTTTGCCTATATATGGGACTATAGTAAGAAAAACCATTTAAAATTGCTTTTCAAACATTTGACTCAATGGCTTAAACTTTGCAAATAGTCCTCCAATGAGAAAATAAATCTTTCAACATCTGGCTGCTATTTGTCAATCAGATAACAGCTGCTATTTTAAAGACATGGCAGTGACTAATTAAGATGAAATTTGCAGGCCAAAATATAGCATGCAGTTATGTGCTATAAATGAGTGTAACTAGTTCAGGCAAGAAACTGGAGAAGAGCTACATCAGCTGACAGCAGCCTGTACGCTACCAGCATGTCAGCATCAGCAGGCACACGATTGGAGGAGACACAACACGAGGTCAAACAGCGGTCTATTTGAAAGACGTCAAGCTCGCTTGCTTCCGCTGCTGTTTGCAATGACTTTTCATGCTGTGCAACATGCTGTTTGGTTTTTTGCTTGCCACCTCCACCCCAGCCTCCACCTGTTTGGTTCTGCTCACATCGGGGGGATTTTGATTTCTGTTCATGGCTATGTTTGTATGTTTGCTGTGCCTAGGTAGGACATTCCTCCAGAGCAGAACCGCCGCCAAAATACAATGTAATGCTTACACCCATGAATAAATTGTTCTATTTTATTCAAACATGAGTTTTCCTGACTGAAACTGGAAATTGTTCAAAAACAATTTGTGTTCAAACTGCTTCAGAACTGATGTGTTATGATTCAGCCCGTGTCTGTTACCCATTTTTGTTGGTTTGAATTATTATTAGGGCTGCTGCGTTAATTAATCGCAATTAATTTCAGTGCAATAAAAGAAACTGCCACTATGAGGCAGACGGACTTTCTTGCTTATTACTTTTTCTATGACACATACCTAATGCGGTCATTTGAAATGTTTCCGGGAAGAAAACTGATTCGAAGTCCGCTAATTACCAGCGAGGTTGGACAGCCTCCATCGCCTTGGCATAATTAGCTCACCTTAAATCAATTCCCGTGTACTTTGCCTAACTTGCAATCAAGCCATTTATTCAGCCAACTGACTAATCAAAATCAAAATGTGGCCTATAATGATTAAGAAGTGATAATGAGAAGCAGACGGACCAATGAACCAATATAAATTTCTCAGAAAAAGTAGGGGATATAAGTGAGGAAAGCACCTGAATTTAGATGTTCATGAGTATGTTTGTGAAAATAAATACTGTAAAAATCAAAGTATTACTATAATCACAGTTCATCAGAACGTAGCCAGGTTCATATGGCCCTCTAAAATTACTGAGAGGGAGTTTGGAGCTTAGAGGAGGCAAGAACTCAAACCTGTTAAAAAAAACCTGATAAAGATGTTCCTATAGAACCCTCAAGGCTGGCTTAATGAGTGAAGTTTCCGGAATGACCATATCAGTCAGCCCAGTTCTGTTGTGTTCTGGCCTTTGGCCAGGACAGCATTTATGGTTTTTCGTTGGCCCTCATGCCTGTTTTGTTTTGTTTGAATAAAATCCTCATTCCCATCTCCCCGCATCTGGTGTCTTACTGATCCCATATCAAGTTCCACTTCCTGAGCCTGTGCATCTGAGTGTTCTCGAACCATCCATGTCTGAGATAATTTACTGAACTTCTGGTGAATCCAAGGTTTGGGACGCTCGTATGTGGTCTTTGAGCATCCCTGTGAGCCTAAGATGAGTTTGCGCTATGATGTAATGGCAAACTTGTTACTTAGGGTGGAGGTTCACTATATGACAAAGTACCAATCAGAATTAATAATGTTGGATAAGGTAGAAAGAGTCACGTTTAATCCCAGCTAAAGGAACGTGCCAAAAGGCCAGTAAATATGAGGGTTTGGACAAGTGGTGGTCAGTAGGTGTGGGGTGATTGATGAAGAATGGATGCTGTGTGGTTTGTGCAGACCAGCCTGGGTTTTTTTGTGCTTCGTCTGGATGGATTTACAACAAACCCAATCGCATCAGACTCTGGAGAACATGTCCATTTTTTGAAGATAGATTTACAAGGGTTATTGGAACACTTGCACAGACAAAGTTTTTCCCACAACAGGTTGAATGTGAAAAGTACCATCATGCCTTCCGGGTGTCAATGCTGTCATGCACATGCTTTTTGTGCACATATGGGTATAAAAGCTGCCCAGCACCGCACTCATCCATCATTTCACCACTTTTGACGATTAGAAGACTCTGGGAAGAAGAAAGATAGCGGGCCATAGGGATGCTTCAGGCCGGAATAACCCAGGCTAACGCAGCCAGACAACTGTGTGTCTCGCAGTCCGTTATGAGCTGACTGTGGGCCCGCTATGTTGCCATTGGTAGAGTCCATGACAGACCTTTAAGAGGGCATCCAAGATGCACAACCAGGCGAGATGACCACCAGCTCGTCAATAGAGCCCTGCGTGACAGGCGACTGAATGCGACACAGCAGCAAGAACCACATTTACAGGCTACAGGAAACCTCATCTCAACACAGACCATACAAAACCGCCTGCATGCTGCCAACCTGCGAGCCAGGCAGCCATACATCCCGTTACCCCTTGCATACCGTCATTGGCAGACTAGAAGAGAGTGGTGTCAACAGCACCAATGCCTAATGGTCACGTGTCATGTACAGTAATGAGTCACGGTTAACAACAGTCGTCATCGTGTTTGGCGTCACCTAGGTGAACGTCATCAGCAAGCCGCAATGAATCCACATGTTCTGTTTGGGAGAGGGTCAGTAATGGTGTGGGGTGGAGTTACTATGGCAGGCAGGACTGAACTCCACATCTGCCATGGGAGAGTCACAGGGGTGTGCTACCATGACTACCATCATCACTACACACCTGCTTCCGTTTGCCCGCCGTCATGGAGATGGATTCATCAACCAAGATGACATTGCCAGAGCTCATCGTGCATGCGTCATCCTTGACCATCTCCAAAGGCACCAAATCCAAACCTTGCCCTGGCCTGTGATGTCCTCTGCCCTCTCCCCCATAGAACACAAATGGGATACGCTGGGACGATGTGTACAATGGCAGCGCCCACCCTGTCAGGACTTGATACAGCTGGCTGTGGGACCCCAGGAGGAGGCAGAGAATTCCTCAAGCTGACATTGGTCATCTCATTAGGAACATGCAGCATCAGTGCGATGCTTCTTTGGACACTAACGTTGGACCAACTTCTTTCAGATCACTATGTGACTTTTAGGGTACCGCTCCATGAGACATTTTGTACCTCCTGAGAAAATTCTCAATTTAAGTTATTAATGTCATGAAATTCATCTCGCCAATTAAATAATATAGTTTCGAAATTAGAAACTCTCTCTCTTCTGCCCCTGGACAGTTAATAACTATGGCTTGGAATCACCCTTTCTGACGTTGTTTGCTGATTGTCTGAACTGAAACTCCTTCCCACTGATATAGTCTGTGCCCCTCTGACACGTGTTCCTCTGTGTTCTCTCCTTGAGAAAGAGCCCTAGAGGCATCATCTACTCCTCTGCACCTGGTTCCTTTGTGTCATTTGAAAACAGCACTAGTGTGGCCATTTCCCTCTCATTTCAACAGGGCACTTATGTCCACAAAACTGCAGCTAACTGGATATTTTTAAATGTTTTGCACCATTGTCTGTAAACTGAAGGGACTGAATGTGCATGAAAATCACAAGAGATCAGTGCTTCCAAAAATACGGAAACAAGCCTTGTCTGGTGCCAACAATCATGTCACTGTCAGAGTTATTGAAATGTTCCTCACATATTTGTCCAGGATCTTGTGCATTGCACTGCTGCCACACTATCAGAAGACTGGGTACATCCATGAATAATCAGGTGTTCCCAATACATTGCTCAGTGAGCGTATGTCTCATATATCTGCCGGTTGAAATCGCTGGGCCCAGGGCAGGCATATTCACCACACTTTCACAAGCCATTGCTCCATTACACCTCCTGCTGGGCCTGGGATAATATATCTGCCGACCAGCAGACAGCTGCTCCGGTCACCAGTGTGAAACATTCAAAGCTCCTTTCATGTGTAAATAGTTGTTATGATGTATAATGGCTCTCTTTTCCTTGCCTGCTAATGGCAATCACAGGGATTTGAATGATTTGAACTTGGCCTGAGAAAACTGAAGATTACTTGATATATTAATGAATTTATTAAAATTCAGTGACATCTGGTGTAATTACAGACCCATCTGTGAGGTGTTGCAGATATGGGTCAGAAACATACATTTATTTAATATCGCTTTGATGAGATCGAGCAGAACCATTTGTGTATGTTTAAACAGGGACAGGATAAAGTGCTGATAATGGGATGTATAAATAAACAGAAAATTAACATTTGACTCATATACATTTATTTATATTCTGAAGAATGATCTTATATTACATGCAAAAAAAAACCACCTAGATTGTCAACTGTAAAGAAATAAATATTCCCAACGGTGAGACAAAGGATACCACTGAATTAAAAAAAAGAGAGATTACCTTCATTCAATTGTGAATGTCTTTATTTTTCTTTACATTTATTTCATGTCACCTAATTTAGTGTTAGCCTCCATTCCAGATTTCTAATGAGGTTCACTTCCCTCTCAAAAAACTGTCCACACATGTGAGCAGGGTTTAGCGTTCAACCAAGTAGGGAGAAGCTCTGAAATTTTTGAAGCTATAGGGTTAGGGTTACAGTTGCAAGCAAAACACAAGACGTCTGCAACGGAGGCCAACCAACATCAACATGCTGAAAATTTTCAAAAGGTGGAATTTCTTCTATGTGCTTTGGTGTTGAAGTTATCCCAAACACAAGTTCTTCAGCTGTAGAGCAGCGCACTTTGGCCAGCGCTTCGGTAGCTCGATGTTTGACGCGGGACCGGTCACGATCATGGTGAAGTCGCTTGATTTCCTTTATTACCCCGCCCCTAACAAAGTGTGGGAGGGGTTATGTGTTTGTCTCAGTTTATTCATTTATCCATCTGTGTGTTTGTCTGTGGACAGCCTACAGGCCGCAGTTTTGGTCTGATCGTTTTCATCTTTCACAGAGGGGTTGGTAATGGCCCAAGTGATTGGTTTTTGGTGCAGATCCGGATCAAAATCTGGATCCTGAATCTTTTTGAAACTTTTGCTAACATTAGGAGACTTTCTTTCATAAGTCCATCAAAAACATAATGAATCACTTTAACATCAACACACTATAACCCTCCAAAGAGGGCAACAACCATGAGTAGTTTGATACGGATCTGGGTCTGACAGATAAAAAAACCTCGAAAATATCGGCCATATTTTAAAATCATGGGCGCGGGAGGGGTATGTGGCCTCCGGACACACCGACTCAATTCTTGTTTTACATACAAAACAAATGTCATTATCAATGAGTTTTTTTTAGGAATTTCCATACCCGTCATTGTTGTTTAATAATATTTGACTGGGGATCCCCAAAAGGACTATCATGTAACCAGCAGTCTGATTTGCTTCTCAGAATGCAAGTGACAAAGTGACAAAACCGTAATCATGACACTCTTTTCCAGGGGAGCCCTGGGGGGTTGAGGTAGAGAGGGAGAGGAGAAGTTGCACAGCCAATCAGATCAGGGGGCAGGTTGAAAGAGCCAAGTTGGGACATTAGCCATGACACTGGGGAACCCCCTACTTTAATCGAAGAGCGTCATAGGACATGAATGACAACAAAGAGCCAGGGCCTCGGTGTAACGTCTCATCAGAAAGGTGACATCTTCTGTCGTACAGTGTCCCCATCACTGCACTGGGGCACTGGGGATTATTCCACCAGAGGGAAGATCGCAACCTACTGGCCACCAACACCTCTTCCAGCAACTTGGCTTTCTCAGGTGGTCTCCCATCCAAGCACTAACTAAGCCCACACCTGCTTAGCTTCAGCCATGTGGCTGGAGCGGATTGGATAGTGGTATGGCAGTCCAGAAAAGAATATTTGCGAGAGTCTAACAAAGTTTATCAAGTGGGGCCTTCACAGAGACTGTCTGAGCTGCAAAGGCCCATAGGCTATCATGCGACTTCACATATATACAATACTTATGTTTCTACCCAACTGTGCTAGATGGAGGGATTTATCAAACACTAATAGCTTAATGACTCAGTTTACTGGGACTCCAGAGATTGAGGATGCGGTGCAGTGGAACACTCTTGTAACAAGACGCTCCACATTTCACTGTGGCGTAAACAGATGCACACGTACGAGGGACACTTATCCTCAAGCTTACACTATGGAATACCATGGTATAGCCGTGCACTTTAAGCTGTGGGAAACAGCAAAAAACTCTCAAAAGAAGGTGTCTCAGAAAGCAATGAAGGAGGAAAAACAACAAATGCAACCAACTTTGTTTTTAAGACAGAATCAAATTGTGTTTCAGTTTGCGTTCGACGCTTGCCAACACAATGAGCACTTGAAAAAGTTAGTTTGATGGGGTTCTAGTCAGAGCTCTCAGAGGGTCAAGCTTTTCAACACCGATATAAACATGAAGGCAAACACGTATGGACCTTAGTCTATGCATGGTGGTTCTGTCCTGTTGAAAAAGAGTGTACTTCCCTGAACTACAGAATAAATCGGGAATATCCTAGCAAAAAATAGCAGCAATATTATCCTTCAGTGGGTACAACGAGGTCTTACCTCAGGTCAAACAGTGTACTCATATAACCTTTCCCAAAAGTGGAAAAGCTGTTAGTCTTTCTTCGATTGTATAATAGTTCTGTTTCTCAGTTCAGAAAATGAGTGCACATGTCCAGGTGAGTTAAGATCTGACTGTTATGATCATTTCCTCTCAAATCACAGCCAGAGGATTTGGTGTCATATCTCTGATCCTGAGACACATTCATAGTTGCCCTGACATTATCTCTTCAGTGAGGTTATCCTGGGAGGCCTCAGTGCTGCACTGTAAGGATGAACATCTCCGCAACACAGTCTGGGCTGGTATGACATAATCTGATTCAAAACACGGAGCCTGCAGCCTCAGAATAGGTCAGGGGAGCTATTTTAGGCCGACAGCTTTCCTTTGAAGCAGCCCAGATTCCCACCTTCATCTGGATGTTGGGGTAAGTATAGATATTTATATTAAACAATTACTCAGTCTTGAGTAATGAGGGTTAACAATATGTCGTGCTCTATCACTGTCTCAATGAAAACCTCATCAGATAGGGGCAGAATGTTAAATGAAGATCATTTATCTTTCCTAAGTGGAACCTCTTATTTTCCATTTCAGCTCAGGGGGGAAGGTAAAAAGATGCGCTCAGTTCCTGTCAGGTGATTGAAGACTAACCTCTGGCTGAGGGCGTTCAATATTCCTTTCAGCTTTTCCACCAAGTAAGACATGGTTCTTCTTAGAATCAAGGTTTTGAATTTGATTATGATCCTTGTGTGCATGTGCCGTATATATTCGGACAAACAGAAACTCTTGTTCTCATTAGCATTGATATTTGCTCTTTTGTTCACATCCAGGTTCACCTGCTGATGATTAAGTTAGACCAGGCTACAGGTCTGTGAGTGATGAGATCTGAAAGGGAGGTTAACAGCCTAAAACCTCAAGTAAGGCCAGTGGTAACGAAGGGCCTTCTAGAACATATGGTGCAAAACCCTGCAGTCCAAAGAGTAGACATCTTCATTTCAGCGTGAAGGATTACCCCTCTAAAAGATGGAAAGTCATAGATGACTACATCCCCTCTGTGGGATCAGACCTCGTTCAAGCCAGCAGTACGAGAGCATGATTAGCCTGAGGTTATTACCCGCTGCTCTGAGTGCAGTCCATGATTCAGTCTGGTACAGTATGAGGGTGTATAATCTTTTAACAAGAGCCTCTTGTTATCATTTGGAAGCCGAGTGAATATGTGCAAAAAGGCTCATAAAAGTAAGAGGCCGGTAGGCATTTTTCTATGTTTCATTTGAGCTGTTCGAGGCTTTTTTATTTTGTCTTGATTGTTACATAGCGTGGAAGAATTCAGACAGCATGGTTCTTAACCTTTAACTTAATAAATGAAATGAGATGGCAGGTTTCACTTGAACCTACGGCAGTGTATCACTATCTGCTTCCAGTGGAAAAGGCCTAAGTCACAAGCCTTCAGATTAGTGAACAAACTGTGGTTTGTGGCTTACAGGTTACCTCTGAGCACAAGCCCAATTTTCCTTATGTTTGTTAAGTGTGTGCATTATCATAGCGCCTTTTTGTTTCAACCATTGAATAAAAGTACTGCCTTGTGGGCCGGTTTTGACCCAGCTTACGCCCTCTAGTGTGCACCGTGTTTTCCAGTGTCTCGCAACTAATATATAATATACATGTCACATGTTTCACCAGCTCCCCATCTCCAACTGCTCATCGATGGAGGACCCACATCCGCGGTGCATGCATCCTGGGTGTGTGGTGCAAGGCGTGTGACCGTTCCTGGTGGAATGGGTGGGGCGCTGGCTTGGGACGTGCCTCTGCATGCCAAAGCAGAACATCCCGGATGCCTCCCTGGTCCTAACGTTCAGCATCAGGCCCCCATGATCGTCCGCAGCAGTGGAACACCCTCTTTCAAAGGACGCTATGCTAGACTTGGCAATATCTATATCCAATCGCACAATGCATGGACAGGTCAAATTTAATTTTAAATGACACGACTAGCTTACTGTAGCATTTAAGACTTGTTATCCTGCAGTAGATTTTTGCTACGTCTGGTGCAAAACGAATGTTCATTCACCTTTCCTTCTCTTTACTACAGTTACGCTGTATTACTTCTTTTTGCTTCTCTTTCTCCAATCTGTGGAGCAGAATTTATTGATGCCGTGTTACTTCGCAATAAAACAAATCTTTTTTCGTGAAAATTAATATTTAGTCTATCAATCATACATGCAATTACGTTTTTATTCTGCTACCATAACATTTGTTTTCTCATAGCAAAAGGGTTGTATGAGCTTAGCAGATTAGTTCATCGGCCATTTTGAGGGGAACAGAGTTATAACTTAGGAAATCTTTAGATTTTTTATGCAAAAAGCGTGAAATAATTCATAATTGTAGTTTACTTTCTTTGCCAAATGACCATGGTATAAGCGGGATAATGCTGCGAGTCAGACGCTTTAGCCCTCCATGACGTCTATTTATTCAAATAATGGACACAATTATTTGTTCTGTTACTGAATTTACTTATTACTTTTTCTCATCAGGCCAGCTTTGGTCAGATAGATATTTTCCTTCAATAAATTAAAACATCATTTAAAAAACTGATTTTTTTTTTGTTTATGCAGGTTATCTTTGTCTAATTTTAAATTTAATTTGATTATCTGAAACACTTAAATATATGAAGGAAAACGTAGGGGAAAGTACTTTTTGGCCAGGGGAGTAAAATATATATTAAAAAAGGAGACAGCAACTCTGCAAAGTATATTTTGCGGAAAGTAGAATTCTTGAAGTGTCTAAAACGCATAATTTTATACATTTTAATTCGGTAATGATCTAGTGCGACGCATTTTTAAACCGAAAAGTCTTCAAATCGGCATCAATACCAGGGTGCTGACATTTTTACTTGGGGAATTTAAGGCTGCGTTCAGAACGCACACTTGTCTACTTGCTCACTCTCTATATTGTTTTCAATGTAGAACATTCACTACACAGTGCCCTATATAGTGGGTGAGTGTGCATTCTGAACACATTATCCAATGAAACACCAGTGCCGCGGTGGTTGTGCGTCAGTTATTCTCTTACGTGATGTCAGTGGTTCTCTTTCCTTTCATCTGGGCCATAGAGTAGTTCAAAGGGCCTTCAGTAAGCTCTCCCTTTACGGCTTGGCTGCCAGTTGGCTGTTATTATTTAAGCTGGCCTGATGAACAATCAAACAACTTATCGACTGAGCGACCAAGACAAATATTTGACGTATAATTAAAAGTGGTAATGAAACATGAATTCCCACTGCCTACATTTATATAATTGATATACCATTGTAAATCCAAAACTTTCGCTGACTTCGCAGCATTCATTTTCGCCATCCTTGGTATTGTCACACAGCTGTGTAACCTTACAGTGCCCTTTAGCCGTGACAACATTCAGAATAAAGAACAGATTCCCGCAGCCACTCAAACTAATTTCCACAAATCTGTGCCACTTAACGAGCGCTGAAATTATGAAGGCATATTTATATTTAACGTTGTCATTTTTGCGCAGAAGAAGCCTCATAATTTTGTGGAGCAATGCACAACAATGCTATCAAAAGTAAATTAGACTGTCGTCAGTTTTTACCAATTAGTCTGAGCAGCTGTGGCTAATTGAGAGATGAAAATTGCGAGAGGTTCAGGTTATCAAGCATTTTTAAAGGTGAGGTTTCCGAAGATCAAATTCAAAATCAGAAGATTCTCCAAGTAAAAATGTCTGCCCCCTGGAATTGAAGTCAATTTGAATACTCGCTGGTTTAAAAAATGAGTCACACTGGATCACCAAATTAAAATTTACAAAACTATGCGTTTTAGACACTTCAAGTATTCTACTTTCCGCAGAAATATACTTTGCCGAGGTGCTGTCTCCTCCTTTAAGGGTTGTATCAGAGATTCTGAACCAAAACATAATTTGTCACGTACAGGAGATTTTTCCTCACGGACTGTTAGCAGCTTCTCTCATGAGTGGGCGGTGAAAAGCTACAGTCTCTGTTGACTCGGTTGGAGGTGAATTGTAAATTGTTATCCCGAGCAAAACTGAGTGAACCCCGTGTATTTTTTTTGTAAGCCTATTGTGCATAGATCATGCTGGTCAGAATGAATCAAACAGAAGAGAGCTGATATTTCCTCTTTGGAGTACGTTAGCAACCTTTGCTAACTCTCAGTTGGCAAGCTAGTGAGTTTGCTAATTCTGTCTGATCAAACCAGAGTTTGTGTTCGTGTAATAAAATTTTTTCTCTGGTTGGTACACAGAGTTGAAATTCATTGATGAATGTTTTGTATAACCGCGTGATAAGTTTAGCTAAAATGGTGATCTATGTGACATTGGTAATGCTCGTTCTGTAATGCGGAGCTAAGAAACTTGTCAGATACCTTGTTGTAGCGAGCACTACTGTAAATGTATCATCTGTCAATGGTTGTCATTGTTTGCTACCAGGCGTTTATCACAACGAGCTGCACACACCCATTCCCCCAGCAGGGTGAGCCATTCTTACTGTTATGTATGCGTATTTTATGTACAGCATTATATTTCATTCGTAAATGGAGATTTGTTACATGCTGTTTTTGCTGCCTTGCTGGTCAGCTATTTATTTTGTTTATTTGGCTCTTTGCCATGACCAAACTGTGTGTGACATCTCCAGAGTGGGTGTCATCCAGTAAGTCAGCTTTTCTGAATATGTTACATAATTTTGTTTTCTTCAAGACCTGCCGTGTAATAAAGGGGTATTCAGTACAATTAAAATTTACAACCTTCTTGGTGTGAGGCAACAGCAATACCAACTGCACCACTGTGCCACCCTGACATTCAAATACAAAACCCTTTGGTCTTTCCCTTCAGGAGGGAGAGTCTAACTGAGATTGGAAAAAGATTCAGGTTTAATGTGGAGGGGTAAGGGGTAGATTCAGGTTTAATGTGGAGGGGTAAGGGGTAGATTTAGGTTTAATGTGGAGGGGTAAGGGGTAGATTTAGGTTTAATGTGGAGGGGTAAGGGGATGATTCAGGTTTTATGTGGAGGGGTAAGGGGATGATTCAGGTTTAATGTGGAGGGGTAAGGGGTAGATGAAGATTCAGGATTAGTGTCGGGCAGTTAGGGTGAGAAAAAATTTCAGATTTAATGTGGGATAGAGGGTTAGGGATAGATGTCAGAAGAGATTCAGATTAATGGTGGGAAGGCCCAAGTTGGTGATTCATTTATTTGCGTAGGAGTAATGCAAACTGCACCATAGTGCGGGATAATGTTGTACTGACTGAGCATATAATGACTCTTAATTGCAATTACTGCCAGTCTTGAATGAATGCAGCTTTGATAAGTTTTAATTTAGTAAGTAGCACTAATAAAGACTTGAGGTTGGCAAGCCCAGTCATTAAACGCTTGTGTTGTCATTGTAACTATCGTAGTAACCCCTTTACACAGATGCCAACCCAAGCCCATCCTCGCCGATTGTCCATGACCCCTGTTTAAGGCTACATAACTCAGGATTTGAGCATTACAGGACTGGAGTAATGATTTCAGTGAAACAAATCAGAGGAGACTACTTTCTCAATGAAAATACTTTTCAGTGTCTCTGTACAGTTTACTTTCTGCGCACCTGCGCGCCCTTCCCCATGTTCCACTGGCAGAACAAACCCTGATGAGTCGTCTGTGATCCTGACAGTCCTGTATTGTACTGAATTTAAATGCCTCAGTCAAGTCACAGCTAACAAGTGATTGTAGTCTAGGATGCTCCGCAATGATCTTTTCCATGACAGCATACTCAGGGAGCCAATCACATGGCCAGCCGTGTGTGACAGTATAATGTTATTCCATTTGCTCTCATTACTGTACTCTCCTTCAGTCGTGCTCTCTGTTTGCCTTCTCATTCGGTTTCTGCTGATGGATCGATGAGCTTCTCTGTGCTGCTGGGCTCATATTGATTTACCATTGAATTTGCCATTGAGGTTGAATAATAAGACCATTCTGGTAAAAAGCTTCAGGCTCCACATGCCGAGAGCACGCACACATTCCAACCAGTCACAGCCGGGCTAATGTTGTGTGGATCCCCTCAAAACCACCAAAACAGCTCCTTCAAACTCACATCTACTTGAATTCCCCAACATTGGAATTCCAAAGACAGAATTATCTGTAGCATCTCACACCTTCCACCTGCTTGTTGTACTCCCGCATGACCTCCTGGTGGCGCTCACGTACCTGGCTGGTGCGCATTATGTAAAATAAAATGGGACTCACCGGTTTATAAAATAAGCTGCTTCATTTTTTCAGTTTAAAAGATGCAGAATAAGCAGAGCGGGCGCCATTTTGAATGTCGGCCCCAGAGGCGGAGTGAGATTTACTGTGGCCTCTGGCACTGCTGTTAATTAAAGGTGAAAACATTTCTCAGTCACAAATAAATGTACAGGCCTGATTTATGAACTGAGATTTATGAACATGTATATTCTGATTGGCACCTGAGGGAGGACGGAAAGGGCCTTTCAGTGTGAGGGTGGAAAACAGACACTAAACGAGCCCCCGACTCACCACAGAGAGACCAATGAACAAACCACTCATCAGATGCAGATGTAACCGTGTGTAAAGCCAACAGCAGTTAGGCTGTACTGCTGGGGATATGACTGCTGCTGGTTTCATTTTTCCATCAGTTCTGTGTTGATTCATCTGTGCTTCTACAAACAAGGACGAACAACGAAAACACTGAGTGATGGCATATTTTTCTGCGTGCGATTAACGTTTAAAGGTGCAACTATCTCACGATTATGAACCATTTTACTTGAATGCAGCGATTTTCATTCAAAAATCGTGCGGTATTATTTATTGTCTGCTTATGCTTATATTGTTGATATGTTGGAGGTATATTATCAGATAAAAAAGAAAAAATCAACACCAGACTTTAGTTTTTGTGTTTATTTTTGTTTCTTGACACTCAGTCTTCAAAAGCTAAATAGACAGCTGTATCGCTGATGATATTACCTCTGAAATAGGGATTCAGTGACACCAGCCCACTGTTCCCTGCTGTAAATCTGTCTTTCCGAGACAGAGTTCAAACATCATGTCCAACTGCCCCTAACACTGCAAATATCAGATATTTTATTCTGACAGGTTATTCAAGTCAATTCATGCTAACGCTTATTCCCCCCTGTCTTCTGGGGTTTGTGGTCCTCAACAAATAATTATGAATTATTGCAAAACCTTAGATACAAATTATCCTTCCTTTGCAGGACCCGAGAGTATTTTCTATGGTCTGCCATACTATTGGAACATTAATTTATAATTATACATTTATTAAGGACTCAGCTATATTTGGAGTGGAGTGCTGCATTGACTCTATGCTAATTGAAATGAATGCTGACATCTGAATTATGAAGGGCACAAGCAACTTAATGGGGGATGAACTGAACATGTTTCAAAATATCTGGATAATGTCAGGTAGTTGGAAAGCTATGAAGATGAAAAAAAATATATAATACCAGAATAAACAGAGTTTATCTTGTCCAGCTCTTCTTGCTGTATAAAATTGAACAAAAATCAAACGTTGTCTCCCCTTGATTTTCTGTTAAGAAACTGTGGAAAGAAACCTCTGCGGTTGTGTCACAGCCTTCTCAACAGTCAATTACTATGCAGTATAACACTGTTGTGGACCTGGTATTGGATCCATTTGTTTGCAGTGCGCTAATCGGTATGAATTTAATGGAGGATTATGGATATATCAATGGAATAATATGATAAGTGGTGGTGATTAGGAATCCTGTTGAAGTGAGTAACTTCCACAAGTAACAAGGCTTGATTTACGCCTCTCAGGAGCAGGCACAGGCATTAGGCTCAAGAAAGACAGTAATGCAGGCAGCAGTGGCTCATTGTGGGTACACTGAACCATCCTTTTCCAAAAGAAAGGAGTAAATGCTATCCCGTAATTCCGCGATGACCGTCTATCCGGCCAATCACGAAAACAAACGAACATGACGGGCAGGATGCGGGTGACCACTGTGCCTAGTGTAAGTGCATTCGGATTCTCTTATTAGCGCTGTTCTCTTCCTAAGCTGAAAAAGAGCCCCCTTTACCTCATGATGTTTTACACAGAGGTTAAAGAAAAGTGGTTAGGAAGTAGATGATCGGATGTAATTTTTTAACTATTCGCACGCAGCTCTGGGCTCAATAGACCTGTGGGCTGAGGGCTGGAGGCGTGGCCTCACAGATGAGCAGAAAAATGGATTTAAAGGCTGTAGTGGAAAATAGTCCTCATCTACTCCTGGTTTGACCTCTTTGCAAATGTTATAAAAAAATTCTAAATGTGATTCATCTCTACAATAAATACTTATTGGCAATTCGTACATGGATTTATCACTGATACTTTCAGTTTTTCAAATAATAGGGATTTATAGTTGCTGATAATTTTTCTACAATGTTTTCTATCATCAACCCATGTTTCAGCACCGCGTATATATATATAAATATATATATATATTCCCACCCAAACGATTAAATCCAAGTTGAATAAAATGAAATGAATGCGCCACATTCCGAAAAAATATTTTAATTAATTAAATGAGTTATGCACACGTAATTGTTACGACCTTAATGAGGCAGCGACACCTTCTCTGGTCTCGAATGTAAAGTTCATTTCAAAGCTCCCTTTCCCTGATGGGGTGTAAATGAACAATCCTTCTTTAGCGTCTGCCGATCTTGTGGCCATCGATGGTTCTGTCACACGGCTTACTGTAGCCCCACAGAATAAGGGGAGAGCGTCTTTACTAATATTCAGTTTTAATCATCATGGATTAGTTCCACATGGTAACGAGGAGATAACTAAGGGGAGGGAGAAATGGAGCAGTGAAATGGGCAGAGTCTGAGAGTCACGAAGCATGAGGGAGTGGGAATATGGAGCAACCAGGTGTGACAATGTTTTACCTTCCTGTCTGACTAGCAGTTTTTTTTTTAAACTACAGAGATAAATATATTTTGCTCCAAACATTTTGTGGAATGTCAAACCGCACACTCATGGTGCCAATTACATTGATTTTGTTCATGGGATAGCAGTGAACAGAAGGGATTGACCGGATTTAATGGCCCTGTACTTTTCAGAGAGGACCACAAAAACACAAAAAGACTCCCTGCAATTAGCACCACCAGTAGCCAACAGCCCACAGTTTATTACAACACAATAACAAACTGGATTTTGATCACAGAAATTTAATTTGCCATCTATGAGTGAAATGTGTCATAACCTCAAGTGCTCTGGAATACAGTGAAAATTTGCTGGAGGGAAGCAGAGTTAAAATTGTAACTCCGCGGGAGGGGGGGGGGCAAGAAATGTCGGGATCAACTTAAAATTCTGTAAAACAAATAAGGGTATATGCTTTGTTATTGTCAAAGATAAGTGATCGAGAATGACATTGTTGGGAGGAAACATTACAGATTTTTCCTCATGCGTTTTCTCAGCAGGGCTTTTGCCATTTAGGGCACATTTCTTTTAGCGTGCGCTAACCCTGACGATCTGTGCACAGACTGATCGCTATGGCTTTTCTCTCTTTTCCTTGCAGCCACAAAGACTAACTGGTATTCTTTTGAGAACAGTATGCATCTGGGGAGATGAATAGCGAGGATGAAGTTGTATTGCAGCGCATAATTTTCATGTAAATTAGACGACACCAGTGGGAGCGTCATTTAAATAAGGAAGGAAATCATCGATATGTTTCTGATACAAAAAAACGGAGTACGTATAACCTGCCAGAAATGCATCTAAACTGAAGCACAACCCATTTCTAATTTCACCGGAAGGTGCCTAGAAACAATAATCCATTCATAAAATTTTAATAATGTAACATGCAGGTAGGCTATATTTCACCCTGATAATAATGTAACTTATTGGTGGAGGATATGTCCTGTTTCTCGCCGCCAGTTTCAGTTTGTCAGCTTTATACAATAAGGGAATGTTTGAAAAGTATTCAGATGGACATGTCAGTTGTGACACTTGACATGTGTTTGCTTTCTTTTCTTTGGGTTGCCCACACAGTTTGAACAGTAATTTTTGTAATGTGTTTTGTGTACACTGTGTGCAAAAAAAAAAAAACAGATATTTGCACTGACTTAAAAAGCATAAGATAGGCTTCTTTGATAGAATATATATAGTTAAAGGAAGTTCCATATTTAACTGAAGTGGTGTGGTTGAACATCTTTGACTGTAGGAGGCAGACATCTGCGATTCCAAGCTTTCTATATATATATATGAATATCAGTGGTTGACACAGTTCTGCTAATTCGCCAATTAGCGAAGCTACTTTTCCTTTTACAGATTAGCGTTTCCGCTAACCCTTGAAAACCCATAGCACAACAATTAGCCTTCGCTAAATTTTGTTCTGCTAACTTTAAGTGCATTTGTTTTCTTTTTTTTATTAGAAAAATAAAGTTTAACGGCCAAAAGCATCTGTTAACCTTAAAATTAAAATAATAAATTTGTTGTGAGCGTGTCTGCAATCATCAGTCCGGCTCGCTGTTGGCTGACCACGTGATTGGGCAACGCAGCCGCAGCTGAGTACCATCATGTCATTTGCAGTTCACTTCACTACCAGTGAAGGCAGGAAACATCTCTCAACAGTTATTAGTGCTGAATTTTTCTTGGCCATTTTACTTCCTTGACACATTTTTCAATTATAAATTTAATCCATTGGAAATAGACAGCTTCCTTCTTAATGATCAAAAGGCAATTAAGAAGTAGGATGAATTCAGTTCAGAAAGAAAATTAAGTCATAAATAGTCCTATGCCTTATGAATAGTAAACTGCTCTTGAACTTCCATGCTAGCTTGGAACATCAGGTGATGTAACCTACGCTTAATGATCATTTATATTAAATCAGAGACAAAGATTTGAAATACATACACACAATTTTGAATAAGGCTGCTTGAAACACACCAAATTACATGTACAAATGAATGGTTGTTGATTTTTCATAATGAGAAGGACTAACAACACCTGATAGAGTAGCAGGTTTTGGAGAGAACAGAATTTACTGTAAATCTGGAAAAAATGATTGTGAGCATGTCAGGACTAATAATTTATTTAATGGGATATTTTGTGCCCATCCAGTTTTCAGTTCTGGCCACACCACTGCAAGGCGCGAACATTGGTGAAGCCAATTGGAAATTGGGAAGGCACAGTACAGCCATTTAAAAACAATTATAAGTCCTCAGTCATTTTCCTAATCACCAATATATTCACGTTGAAAATACTTCTCACCATCAAGCATTGCAAGTTTACCTCGTAAAGGTAAGACAATAATCATTCATCTGGACACACAATTTAGAGAATTTCAAATCAGCCTTATTCAAAATTGTGCAAAGGTGTTTCAAATCTTTGTCTTTGATTTCATTTCAACAATTGAAACAATCATACAGCGCGAGTAATGTGACAAAAAGGTGGCGCAGAAGTTCCTGACCAGGTTAAAAGTTGAAAGGCACAGGTCTATTTATGAGTAATTTATCTTTCTGAACTGAATTTAGCCTATTTTCTAATCACCTTTAGCTTGCATTAAAATGAAAGCTGTCTTTCATGGCCAATGGATTATTCTTATTATTGTAAAATGTGTTCATCCCTCTGCGCTGGAGCCAAATACGGCTATTTATGTGTGACCCTCTTTACAATAAGAATGTGACCTTCACAGAGAAGTGAGAAATGGTCTGAATGAAACAAGACACTCGTGGCATTTTGAATTAATTTTACCAAAACAGACATTTCACTATCCGGTATCTATCAAAAAGCAGGCAATATGCTACACTGGATTGAACGGAATCAGAGCAACAAACATAGCAGGGTATTTACCGAAGTCGTGTTCTCATTTTAAACAAATGCAAACCTAGGCATTCGATTTTGTTGAAATTGTAATAAATTCTAAAACATCACCACATTGAGCAAAATGCCACCATATACAGTATAATCAGCAAAGGATAACACTTTCTTAGGCAAACCTATGAGGCAAACAAGCTCTGTAAAATGTAAAACATATGTGTCCATGCATTGAAATAAAATTTATGGACCGTATAAACAGGATATTTTTCTCTTAACTTGGTAAAAATGGTCTCAACCACTCATATAATTTTCTCTTACATTAGAGAAGAGCAAAAATAAGACCAAAAAAGAGAGACTCAGAACATGTGTCTAATCATTTTTGCCTCTGAAACAGTGAAACTTAGCTCAGAAAAAATGAATTAATAAATTAAATGAAAATTATATATATATACACACACACACACACACTGTATATATCAAGTGCAGTTAGAATGTAAGAAAAAAGAAAGAGTTTGCCTAAGTTGATAAAGACTGAGCATAACATATCTGTATATTAGCTTGCTTTCTGCCTGAGAGTTTTATAAAAAGTAGTGGTCTATAGTGCCTCGTGTTGCCGGGGCTGCTGGAACCCCTCTGAGTAAAATGCTGGGATGACTGAACAGGGTTTTTATCACTTTTTTGATTTAGTTGAATTTTGATTGAATCTTGGGGTAATTCTCTTATAACTCGGTCAAAAGGTCCTAGAAAAATCAGTCATTGTGAGTGAAAGATTGATAACCTTCATGGCTTCAAGTGACCTCTGGGGATGGATAACAGGCCATTATATTGTCCAGGCACATGAGGTGACAGGTGCAGTATCAGCTAAAATGAAATCAGATGGGCTCAGAAAACAGTATTGTAGGTTGAAAAATGGAAGTTGAGGTGAAAGTGTAAAATAGGTTCTGTGTGATCCTTACCACTGACCTGAGCAGAGGTTGTAAGGGTGCCAAAAAATTCAGCATCTCTGGTGGAACTTGAACTGAACAAAGGAGGTAAGATCCTGTTAAAGACCAGACATGGTACAAAAGTTTATGTTTCAACAGCTTTGAGGCGTTCACTATATCTGTGCTGTGAAAATATACCGGTATTGAGGTGCGGTCGCGCACTCAAATAACTTAACAATGTTTTGAAGCTTGCTGTGGCAAAAAAAGATGAATGACCGGTACAGCAGGCCACAATGGGCAGAGACACAGCCAATTTTAGTGTCACATCACATTACTGAAATATGTGGCTGTGGGGGTCAGCTCTGTTGCAACTAGTAATGTAACAACGACACATAATGTAACGTGTTACACTTTGTGTTTTAGTTACATTATGTTATGGATTTCTCGGAAACACACAGGGAGAGACTCAGAGAACAGGGAACACGGAACACTCGGAACTCGGAACAAGGGGGGAGAGACGCTATATGCAGGGATAACAGAATTCAATAGAAAAACTCAAAAGACTCGGGAAGAAATAAAACGTAGCACATAGGCCAAAAGAACCACCGTGCTCAGGCACTGAAATGGGGAGAATAACTAAATAACCAAACACTCGGGCACTCGGGAATATAAAAGGGGCTGGGCACGGACTGGGGCACTCAGGAACACTAGGGGGCTCGAGACAGACAGGGGCGCTCGGGACAGACTGGGGCACAGCTGGCGCAGACGGCAGACTCGGGAGGGCACCGCTGGCAGAGGGGAGACTCGGAAGGGCACAGCTGACAGAACAGGGATGGGGGGAATGGCGAGAGGAGTGAGAGATGAGCAATGAGTGGAATGGGGGCGAAGTCAGATCTGAACTGCTCTGCAGCGCCGGGGAATATATAGGGACGGGGCACGGACAAACACGTGCTGAAAATTAATATAATTAACAAGGGGTGGAACACGAGGGAAACCTAATTACATGAAACAGGAAAACATCAACACACGGACAAGGATCACAAGACTCTCCCATAGACGGGATAAATAAAGTGAAAAAGGACTCCTAAGTGCATAGAGTGAGAAACAGGACAGATGAGAATAATGCAGTGAATAATGCGGGAAACACAGTGAAGCAGATTAAGCGAAAGCGAGAGGCGGAGACTAGAACAGGGCGAATACGGAGAGGTTGTTAGTCAATTAGTAAGTGCAGCTGTACAATCCTGAGTGCTCGTTAGTACGTTAGTCTAATATACAATGCTAGTTTTGGTTAGTAAATTATAAGAAAACAACAAACAGTTAGTACGGTTGGTAATATAGAAAAGCAAGGGGAAATAAGCAAACGAGAACGGAAGGAAGGCTGAAACCCAGAATCCATTAAATCACCCGAAATAGTAACACTATCTATAAAGACAAAAACGGCAACGAACTAATGACGCGATCGGGGAGAAAGCAAAGACCGTACATGGGTAAGACGTGGACCAGAATAACACGGGAGAGATACGAAATGTGAAACACTAAAATATCAGACTAAAAACGGACATCACAAAAATAACTAGAGCACTCGGCAACCGAGCACATGTATCCCCTGAAGGCCCCCCAGTTGGGCCCAGATGGTCCCAGAGTACCCAAAATCTAAAGCTGTCGTGAACTTACCATAATACATGTCCCTGCAAAATTTGAAAAGAATCGGTGCAATTATGTGGGCTGTAGAGCGTTCACAAGAAAATCTCTGCGGACGCGGACGAGGCCAAATCCATAGTATCCTCTGACCTCGTTCAAGGGATACCATAAAAACCTAAAATTGACGAACCAAAAGACAGAAACCCACAGAACAGATTATGAATCAACTATCCTACACATAATGTAACAATATGACGCATAGTGTAACATTTTAACTAACGCATAATGTTACAACCCCTTCAACGCATAGCGTAACAACACCATACCAAACCACTAATCAGCCCAAAAAGAAACAACTCAATAAAACAAGAAAAGGCATCAATTTTACATTTTGTCGGGCTCATGAATACTAACACATATGTAAACCCTCACCAGGGACTGACCTTTAAATCCAGGAAAAAAGTCATTTTTCAAACTGTCATTTTCTTTGTTTTAAAGAGTGTTGACATGGTTGTTGTGTCTCACCAGCTTGGCTGCGAGGGATCGAGCCCTGACCAGCTGTTGATGTTGGTTAATGTGTCGACTCATCCCCATATAATGTACATGACAGATTTAAAGGCTTGTGTAACATCACCCCTTGTCTTTTTTCTTCAAATAGCCATATTATCCATAAGATGTAAATATAAGAAAAGCTACTTGAGTAACTTGCAATTAGATGGCTGAAACAAAATATCCTGCGTAATGATGCAGGGGTTGCAATGTCTTGAATATATTTCATAATTTCCTGAAGCACATTGGAATTCTTCTCCCAAACACAAGTCATCACAAATATTAAGCCACTCATTATCTAATGGGAAATATTTGATACAAGATTCCTCAGAAGTAGAAAAGCCCTGTTTTACTGAAGTCCAAAATTCAAGGTACAACGTTGTAGTATTAGGTCAGAAAACATGACAAGCTCAGCTGTTGCTCACGTCCAATTCCAAACAAGCTGAAATTGGAAGCAGGAAAGAGTTTCATCAAGTTGTTTTCTTTTACTCTAGATATTTTCGCCTTGGTCTCAACTGCAGTTGTAACATTATAGAAAATGATGTATAGACCTGATTTGGAATGGAATTTTTTTGAGCGATAACAGCCCCAATAGTCTGTGGAATTTCAATGGAATGCCATGTCACCAGGTTTGACATGGTGACAAATGAGCCAATTGCAATACTAACAGTCAGCAACAGCACCAGTAGCCTGATATAATGGAGGCTGACCGCACACTCTCACCCATATCTCTGCGCTGATTATCCACTGAATTGGGCCATTTTTCCCCAAACCTGCCCCAGCCGGTAATACATGATATCGCCACTGAAATATAACCGCTGTCAGTCCCTCTGCATCCAATACAAACATCAGAGGTGGTACAATCATGACTGAATTCTTCAGCGGTGAGCAGTTCAGATGATGCAGAGTGAAGCACCGTATTGGACCGTTTGTTTTTCTCCAACCATTTTTCAATCCTGCGACAGATTGTTCCACTTTTAATTAATCTCCTCAGATTAATCAAAAATGTGAATTATGCAGCTGAAAATTGAGCATCTGAGCCCTGTTTCTGGAACCAGCCCTTATAAAAATTTACTGTAGTTAACTATAGTTTACTACAGTAAAATTCATGTAAAATGTAGTAAACTGCACTTTACTACAGTGAACTATAGTTTGTTGCAAATATAATACAGTAATTGCTATAGTTTACTATAGTAGAGTTTGACTTTTGTGATTTACTTTACCATCACTATGGTAAACTACATAGTTACTATGGTACAAAAGTATATCTATAGTAATTCTACAAAAATACCATAGTTACGATAGAAAACTATAATATTTTTACTGGAGTATTTTGTGGTAATTTTTCATAAGGGCGACAGCACTATCAAGTAGGTTTTCACTTCAACTAAAAATATACACACCTTATTCAACAGCTGAGATGAAATTGAGTGGCTCAGTCCCTCGACGAAACAGATTTAATGAAACCCTACCGGACAGTAGATTTCTAAAGTCAGGGTTGTGTAGCCTTGATCAGGAGAGGCATGTTTACCCACTTTCTTTCTAAATGCATTCTTTGAAAGATTTAACACATTTTTCTGAAAAGCAAAGGTGAGGAAGTACAAAAATAACTGAGAGGGGAAAAATGTCCAAAAATACTTGTTTTTTCTTTTCTTCTTTTTCAGGAGTCCAAAGCTGCTTTCACACTGGATGCGAAACAAATTTTTCACACGACAGATTTCGTTGAAAGTCAATGCAAAGACGCAAATGCACCCGTTTCGTACTGTAAATTTGCCTTTGTACTGCCTTTGTAATTTAAAATTTCAAGCGGAACACAAAATGAGCTGAATTTCACAGTGGTCATGGTGACGCATTGTAAACTGTTCTTTGAGACAAAATATTTCTCAGCTTGCTTAATATTCCAGACTTTACTTCAGCTGGTGTTGTAAACAGTTCTCTAAGACAAAATAGTATGAGCATTTAGGCCTTTAACACTGAGGATGCCTGTGATCCTACACAATGCCTGATACTGCGCCCAGGATGTGTCGTCTCTTCAGTTCTCACAATACTCGCCATGGCACACTTGTTTTGTGTAGTCAGTCAGGGCACAGGGGTGGTTATTACCAGAAGGTTTATTCCATGACACATAATTGTGGGCTGTTTCCTCGGCCGTGGGGCTGTTGTGCTCTAACCTGCCAGCTCTGGCAGGGTAATGACAGGCCTGTTGTTTTCTTATTGACGGGTAATAAGGAACATCAATACTTACACCAGAACAAAGACTCTGGCTCAGGGCCTCCTGGATATGGCCCTTTTCACCGCCAACGCCTCCCAGATGAAGTATCTGCTGCAGCACGGGCCTGAAACACAAGTCTTCTATTTCCAACCTGGTGCCTCTGCCTGGTGTGTCAGTATACACACTTATGCAAAATAATAATTTAAAAAATACGTCTGGTGAATATTAAAGGATGTAGCCTAGTGTATCCAGAAAGCTAATTACAAGTGCGCTGGCCAATATCACTATGCATGTTTTACTATGCATGCAACCACACTGCAAAAGCCTAATTGACCCCTTCAAAGCTTCGAACTGGCGTACACTTGGGCTTCCCTTTCTACTTCCAGTTGTGTATATCCCACAGAGGAATAACTTTCACAGGATTATTGCATCTTTATTTATGTTTATCGATAACAAACAGGGGAAACGTAAGAGGATGGGGAGCATTTTTCATGAATGTACAGTTCTATATTCATGAAACTATCAGCCAACGATGTGCCGTCAGATCTTCAGAGGGCCTTCAGAAACCGCTCGATTGCCCCCAAGCTGTTCTCATTTAAGTTTGCCTGATTAACAGTCATTACAATACATTACCTAGAAGAAATGATAATGAAAAAGTGAATGCCTATTGCCTACATTTATACTTAGCTCAATTAAAAATGCGCGGGTGAGGTATGTTCTATATTTGTGGCAAATTGAAGAATCGATTGTTTTTTTTGCTTTTCCAGTGATGCACGAGAGGAAATAAAGAAAAGTGTGTGGTATTGTAATCCTGACGCGCACCACGTGCACACACCAAGCACTTCAGTAATAAGAAACATTGGGCTGTTCGTGATGTGTGCTGTGACACCTGACTTGTTCTTTTTGGTGTGGTCAATAGCCTACATAAAGCAAACACACAAAACAAAAAATGCTACTGCATCAAGAAAATGGAACGGCTTGTGACGCAGGAGAGAGAAAAAGAGCCTTTGGCATGTTACAGGCAGATCTCAGCCGCCGAGAGGTGTTGCGTCATTTGCTCTGTCACTGTTCAATAATCAGTCAGCTGTCAATCCGAGAATGGAACACAGGCACTGTCACTGACCAAACCCCGCTCAGGGCAGCCACAAGTAACGCTGGCGGCTCAAGAGCGCCACATCTGGTTACTGCCTGTATGTGACAGATTCCAGACAGCAACCAAAACTGATCATGAAATGAGGGGTCCAAGAACCGTTTGACGCCATCTATGTAAGCAAAACATCTGTGTACACAGCCCCTACGGAAGAGGTAATGGCCCATTTGCTGCAACTTAAGGGAGATATATTCTTTTTACAAGAGACGCATCTTCGGGCTTCAGAGATCTTTCGGATGAAACGGCCTTGGGTGGGGAGCCTTTTTTATTCCAAATTTTCTGAGAGGACAAGGGATGCAGCCATCATCATACACAAGAGCATTCCATTTGAACTAGCAATCTCCATTACCGATCCAAATGGTGGATTTGTCATTGTCTCAGGTAGAGTATGTGATGCACCTGTGGTTATGGCCCGTGTCTATGCACCTACACGGGATGATGAAAAACTTTTTTCCCTTGGGAATTTTCTCCTTTATTTAATAGTCACACAGTAGAGAGACAGGAAAGTTGGGGAGAATGGGGAATACATGTGGCAAATGACCCGAGCCGCAATCGAGCCGGGTGACCGCAGGAAGGCCACGACCTTTATGGTGTGCGCCTAGACCGATGAGCCACCGGGGCGCCCCCAGGATCCTATCATAGACAGGTCCTCATCTAGGCCTTTGTCACTATCAAAGTCAGGAAAGGTTCTTCACCGATACAGGAATAATCTAGGCTTGTTTGATCCCAGGGAAGCTAAATTCCCCTCAAACAGAGCTTACTCATTTTTTTTCACATGCTGACCATAGTTACTCTCGTTTTCTTTTGGATAACAATTTACTGCCAGAGGTGAACTCTTGCAAATATCACAGTATTGTAATATCCGATCACGCTCCCACATCTGTTGACATAGCTTTTTCTAATCACAGTCACCCCTCCAGACAACGGAGGCTTAACTCCTCTTTCCTGGCCCAAATTCCTTATAAAGAATTCCTGCATGCACAGATTTCCCTTTTCTTTTAGACCAATGACTCTCCAGACATTTCTCCATGCATTCTGTGGGAAACATTTAAGGCTTTTATGTGAGGGCAGGCAATATCTTATACCTCCAATCTAAATAAGCAAGAAAAAGAGGAAGTGATGACATTAACAAAAGAAATGTTTCGAGTTGATAGTATATAGGCATCAACCCCACCCCGGCCCTCTACAAAGAACACCTCCATCTTCAATCCAAATTTGAGCTACTATCCACTAAGAAAATACAGAAACAACCATTTTTGGCCAAACAACGTTTTTTCGAGATGGGGAATAAGGCAGGCAGGCTATTGGCACATCAAGCATGTGCTGCTATGGAATCCAGACTGATCCCTAAGATTAGATCCGTATCAGGTGATGTTGTCTCAGATTTTGTAAAGATTAACGAGACGTTTTATGATTTTTATTTGGAACGCTATTCATCACAATGTTCCCAAAAGGTATGGATTGGAGACAAACCTTTTGATAAGGGTCCCTTTTCTAATATAAATGAGGATCTGGGCATGGGACTTGGAGATCCAATTTCCATCAATGAGGTACAGGAAGCAATTAAGTCCCTGCAAAGCAGTAAAACCCCAGGTACAGACGGGTTTATTGTTGAATTTTATAATTTATTTTCAACTTAGATTACACCAATCCTTCAGGAAATGTATAATGAATACTTTTCTGAGGGCCATGTTTCCCTTTTACTGCATATCCAGTGAGGTTTTCAGAAAAGACCATCCTCTCCAGCTGTGTAATGCTACTGTAACTATGTGCAAAGGCTAAGCTACAACAGCCTGGGGAGCCCACTCTCATCCCGGCTCGTTTAATAGTGACGCTACCTGACCCTGCATTGATATATTATGAAAAAGTAGACTTTTGGCATCCTTATTTGATGCCAGTTTCAAACAGACCGTAACCCCCAGCCTAATCTCCAACCCTAGACATCAAATAAGGACCCCTAAAGCCTCCTTTTTCTTTGTGTAGCAATGCTTGGTCAGGTACAATATGACAACCTGGGATGAGAATGTGCTGGTCTGGGCTCTAACCAAAGGGTGGGAATTAAAAGGTTTCTCATGATGCAGTACAATCACAGTACATTGCCGTTCATACATTGGTATCAGCAGAGAGATGATTCTGCAATATGTATTAAATATGTTGCGGGGCGATTATTTGCGTTGGATCATAATACCCCAAAGCTTCAGACAGAAATACCCCTCATATCATCTTTCAAAAAGAGTAGGAATGAATCATATATTGTAAATTTAAAAGTGTCATGAGCTCTGTTTCATTATACACACATGAGCCAAAACAGAACGCCGACCTTCCTATTGAGGTTTTGGTCTTCCCCGTTTTGCCAGAGGAGCTCCATCAAACTGGCATCCAAATGAACGCCCAGACTCACGATCTCCGAGCAGAACATTTGGCAGAGTACAATCCTCCCTCCCACAGCACATCTTTGTGCCATCTCTTTCCCAGATAAACAGCACACAAAACCTGTCCATGCACATAGCATACAGCGGGGAAAATAAGTATTGAACGCGTCAACATTTTTTATAGTAAATATATTTCTAATGAGGCTATTGACATGAAATTTTCAGCAGATGTCGGTAACTACCCAAGTAATCGACACATACAAAGAAATCAAAACAAATAAGTTCATGTCGAATGACACAGGGAATAAGTATTGAAGACGCTGTCTGAAATTTATTTAATACTTAGAAGAAAAACCTTTTTTTGGTAATGACAGTTTCAAGACACTTCCTGTGTGGGGAAACTTGTCGCATGCATTGCTCAGGTGTGATTTTGACCCATTCTTCCACACAAACTTTCTTCAAATCTTGAAGGTCCCGCAGCCCTCTTCTATGAACTCTGACCTTCAGTTGCTTTCAATAGATTTTCAATTGGATTCAAGTCGGGTGATTGATAGGGCAATTCTAGCAGCTTTATGTTCTTTCTCTGAAACAGTGGTCACCCTCATGTATCAGTGAGGCTTGTGTGCCTGGTACCTTGTCACTGGTCCATGGTTTGTCCGTGATTCACCGCTGCTGACTGGGAACACCCCACTGTTTGCAGATACTCTCACTGGCGCAGTGTGTGACACTCGTACCCTTTTGTGCTCCCTCTACACAGACTACACCTGCTGAATAACATTGTGACCGGGCTAATCCTCGTCATCACCGCCGCTAACGTTTTCATCACCGCCTTCTGGTTCTCCTCCTCATCGTCGAGCGCCATCGACCCGAGCCTCGCGGAAACAGCAGCTGCTGCTGTCGGACCGTAATGGGATTGTGTTTAGGGCTCTCCCTCCCTCTCTCTCTCTCTCTCTCTCTCTCTCTCTCTCTCCCTCCCTCCCTCTCTCTCTCTCTCTCTCTCTCCCTCCCTCTCTCTGTCTCCCTTTCTCTCATCGGACAGGACTTTGTAAGCTATTCACCTTAGTGTGCCAAGGCCCAGTCAGTTATCACCTGAGAACAATGAGGAAGCCAAATAGACTCTTTTGCTGTTAAATTAGAAAGTAACTGTTGCCCCCCCGACTCGTCGCCTCTCTACAGCCCAGAGAAGATAACGAACTGCAGTCGTCCTGATTTGTTTAACTTCCCTCTCCTCCTGTGAGGCCGAGCTGTAATGAATGGGGGCCGCTGCCACTGCTGAATTGAACCCTCCTTCCATTATTACAGTCTAAAGGAGCTTCTCTGTCTCATCATTTAACTCACCATCTCCACATTCTGCCAAAGATCTTATCCCACATCGTTCCCAGGCACTCAAGTTAAACCCCTTGGTGTAGAGAAAAATCAAAATGAAGGGACTCTAGAGAAGAAAAAAGATTACATTATTTCACTATATGATTAATTATATATGGCTGCTGGACTTCAAGAGTTTCCAGTAGTTTCTGAATTAAACCCCATTAGTCACAGATTTTTCTGTTGTGTAATGATGTGCATGCTCTAAAGGTATAATCTACATATTGAGTTGACTTGTCTTCCTGTAATATTTTCTTCTGGTCAAAAATTAATTTTATGCAGCAGGTTGTATATGTTTGCCACCTGAACATTCGTTATTCCTGAAAGTACGATGCACTGATGTGACCCATAATGAAAATCAGATACCAGACTTTATCGCAGTAAAATTCCTCAGGGTCCATGCTCAACTGAGCTCCTCCGATTAAGAAGTAAAGCCTTGGGTTAGTTCAGTGCCCCTAGCGTCATGATACAAGTTTTGAAAGTCAGCACAGAACTCTTGTTGATTGCAGGGCGCATCTTGTAGGCCGAAGGGCACTGCATAATAATGCCGAACAGCATGAGATTTGGAGGATATATATATGTGCCTGCAATTTCCTGAACTTGAGGAGGAGGTTACAGATATTGAAGTGGTTTTATTTTATCACAACAAGGGCAATGCAATTGAACTTTTCAAATATAGAGGAAATACGCAAACCTCCATATCTAAAATCTGTAAAAGGAAAAGAAATGCTGGAACTCATTAACTGGGCTTCTTTGAATTTGACAAAAGAGTCCTTGAAATGTGATAATGGAGTATCGCCATAATAATATTTGATATGCTAGAAATGAATGATTTTGCATTTATCTTGCTAATGGGGATCTTTATTTCCCAGAAAGTCATAACCCTCAGTTTTAAAACTTTAAGCAGCAGCTGAGTGACATCTGGAACAGCAGGTAACTGAAGTCAACATAATAAATACATCCCATCAAGAAGTTATGATTCCTTTAAAGTCCAAGAAAGCCAAATTTATTAACTGAACTGGGACCATCTGGCAAGTTTAAATATTCAGATTAAACATTCACAGTCAACCACACGGTTCTCAAACTGTTCAAAAATTATTTTACAATTTTAAAGAGTTTTAGCTTGGCTCTAGTAAGCATGCAGCAATATGTTTAATTTCTGCCAAATCTTTGCCTTTATAATATTATCCCATTTTGCAACTGCTGTCCCCCGTGCCCCACATTTCTTCCCTGGGATTAAGCTCTGGCACAGAGGAGGCACCATTTCTCCCATCCATTTCATGGAGTCAATGCCCGAGATAATTATTGCTCCTCAGCCCAAGGCTCTGTAAAAGCCAGCAGGCAGGGCGATGGGGAAAAAGATGTATCCACGATACATGCAGTATGATGCGAGTTCACTCTACGGCTCACACAGAATTCTGTTCAGATATTCATTAATCCTCACCCCCAGCTCCGTCACCGGTCCAGACCTGCAGAGCACGCAGGACAACAGACCCTGCTGTCTAATACCCCATTACTCACTGCGAGCTTGTGTACTCTGTCCCATTCATAATGGAGTCTATGATCACTCTGCTTTCTTACCCTGTTTAATGTCAGAGTTGTTTGCACCACGACCAGTCATCAGCTGGAGTCGTTTTCAGCATTTAGGAAGAACACAGTTAATTCACAGCGTAGGACACCAAAAGGGCCTTTTCCTCTGCTTGCAGTGGTCATTTACGGGCTGAAAGATGTGAGCTTAGCATGGAGAGAAAAAGCAGCTTTACTGTTACACAGAGCAGCTTCATTAAAGAGGTCCATATCCCTTGTAGTATTAAAATCATAACCCTCATATTTCCCTTTAATCACAGGGGATTTATTATTTTGAGAATCAATGGTGCTTTTGCAGAGGCGCAAGAGGAAAAGTTTATTTCATTACAGCGGACGTGACTTTCTTTCCCCAGCTTTAAATACGTCCATGTTCTGAAATAAGGGCTTATTAAAATAATGAGCGTTCTCCTCTCTAATATATAACATCTCGACAGAGAATTCCCCAGAGCTGTCAGCCAGTTGAAAAGGACCATCTTCAGAGGGTCTGCAGACTTCCACTCATGAATGCTGGCCCGAGGGAGGAGCTGCACATCCTAACCCCAGAGGAGGGGGGACTTCTCAGGGAACAGAGGCCTACAATGCAGGGCACGCGCACAAGAACAAAGAGAGAGATTCAGACTCGTGCCTGGATTTTAAATATTTCCATGTGAAAAATCTTCTAGGGCTTTACAAACAGGACAAAAAATGTGTAACGGTGCATAAAGGACAAGCACAAGATAGGTGGCAATCTGGACCTTGAAATATTGAGGTGATTGAACATTTTTGAACCCTTTAAAATTCTTCTTCTGCAGACATATGACCGAGAAATGTGAGAAGATTTTCAAGCAAGAACTTAAACTAGATAAAGAGACATCAATTTAAAAATAGACACACTGCAAGCATGCCATGTTTTCATTTATTTATTGTTTTAAGATCAGATTTGACATATTTGTGCATGGGAAAAGGCATGTGAACCGTGCGATCAGAAACAGGTGTGACTCCCTTTGGTGGCAATCGGTCATCGCCAGGGACTTTAGCCCGTTCCTCCTTACAGAACAGCTTCAGCTCAGTGATTGTGGTGCTTCCTTGCATGAAACGCCTGCTCTCAGGCCCAAAGCGTAGTGCGCTCCGTGCCATGTGACACAGATGGGCTGAGGATCTCATGCTGGAATGCAGTAAAATGCTTTGAATGCAGACGCTCCCCTTACTGCTTTTTTGGGTAAATAATGTCTCCTTATGTCTGTTACGCTGTGAATTCTGAAGTGATAGCTCAAGTACA
The DNA here is from genome assembly GCA_029721435.1 of Gymnothorax reevesii. Classification (NCBI taxonomy): domain Eukaryota; kingdom Metazoa; phylum Chordata; class Actinopteri; order Anguilliformes; family Muraenidae; genus Gymnothorax; species Gymnothorax reevesii. The sequence goes on from CM056588.1 coordinate 2,838,645, forward strand.
AAACAGCTCAAGCAAAAAAACAAAAAACAAAAACGCCCTAACCAGCTCCACCCTGGCTTCCTGGGTGTAGTCCTGTGAACAAAGGCAAGGTTAAAGGTCCCCCATAATGCTGATACTTCTTTTAATGCATGTAAGATGTAATGTTGGATGTCCATACTCAACCTCTGCAAAGTTTCTAAACATAACAGGGGTTTTGCCGTAATCCGAAAACGTGATTTCCTAAACGCGATTTCCTCTCTGAACAGCTCGTCCCGAGATCTTCACAAGATCTGAGCAAAACCTGACGTCAGATTTTTGCGATCAATAAGGACAGACCTGGCCAGAGCCAATCACGGTGCTGGACCTGCCCACCCTGGAATTTAGTCTATCAGACACAAACGCGTCCAAATCATATAACGTGTACATTTATCAGTAGGTCTCCCAATGCTGATCGTATGTGTTTTTTTGGATGGGAAAGAGAACGCCACTAGAAATAAGTGGGTAGCTTTTATGTTTGCTGGTGGCAAAGAGCCACACTAAAAGGGAACGTTAGCTGTTTGTGCTGTCTTTGTGCAAAGACAGCTTCGTCAATAATGGATAATTAAATTATGGATATGCACCTTAGCTGCTTCTCAAACCTGAAGCAGTTGTATCGATCAAGCGCTCAAAGCTACAAGCTGTAAGTGATGATATAACAGCAAATAATGTAAGTGAAGCTAACATGTTACGAGTGGCTATCAGGACCGCTAACAATAGTTAGCACCAACAACTGGCCTCAAATGCAGGGTTTGTAAAATATCTGAAGATAAAGCCTGGATCGGTACCAACTGTCTGTGACTCAGATGTGGAAGCAGTAAGTTTTTTAAGTTTTTACTGCAAAAGCCCATCAAACGTGATAGTCTGTTGAATGTGGCTGTAGCACTGTGGCTAATGTAGCCTAGTTACTGTTGTTAATGTTCATGTCCTAAATATGCCAGAGTAAATAATATCAATGAGACATTCAACAGAAGGTGTGTGAACATAAACCTTTTTGAAGCTAAAATTTTATATTTGTTTGTAATTTGGATGCTAAGGACAACTGTTCACAGTAAAGGAACTTAGTAAACCCCGTAATGTTTGTCTCTGTCGTTATGATGACTGTTCGGTTACTACCGCATGTTAGTTCCCATTCCGTACTGCTTAAAAAATGCTCCAGGTTAACTTGTATGCAGTAATTCAGATTGGTTTGCTTGTGTTACTTTGGTTAGCATCACTAACTTGGTGGCGCTGCTCGTCGGCGACGCACGTCGTGAATAGCTCTCTCGCATATGTTTGTATTTTATGTGTTTCTATCTGTCTGGAGACAACGTAACACTGTGAGACATTGCTACAATGTGTCTAGATCTCTTTCTGAAAGCAAACTGTATGTTTCTAGCAACGTTGTTGCTTCTAAATCAGTCCACTGGTATTCATTCGAACTGGCTGGCTGACGACCATCATGGAGCACATGACAACACACCGGTTTTTCATTATGGACGCTCTGAACTTCTACAATATCAAGCTTTCATGGATATTAGCAATCTACAGTTGGATTTACCATCTGAATGTAATGTGAATCAACCACAGAGAACACGGAAACGAGGTTACAGAGGTGGACTTAGATATAGAATTAGATCTCGGAAGAACAAGCCGCCATTGCCTACGTTACTCTTTTCCAACGTTCGTAGTCTACGGAAACAGTTTTTAGAGCTAGAAGCATGTGCCAGATATTTCTATCAGTATAGAGAAAGCTGTCTTCTTTGCTTCACGGAGACGTGGTTGAAAGACAATATCGACAATGACACCCTACATCTAAATGGATTTGGTTCTCCAATTAGACTTGATAGAGATGAGAATACAACTGGAAAGTCAACTGGAGGTGGTCTGTGTGTGTATGTTAATACAAAGTGGTGCACCAACTATGTTATCAGAGATTCTTTCTGTACACCTGATCTTGAAATGTTAACTGTGTCATTCAGACCCTTCTACCTCCCTCGGGAATTTGGACAGGTTTTTGTCACTATTGTGTACGTCCCACCAGATGGCAACGACAAACGAGCAGCTGAACTGATTCATGATTGTTCAAATAAACTAGATACAATATCTGTGGAAGCGCCTAAACTAATTCTTGGCGACTTCAACAAATGTACTCTAAAGTCTATTCTCCCCCATTACTATCAATATGTGAACTGTAAAACAAGGGGCGACCGAACGATAGATCTGTGCTATGGCAATGTCAAGGACGCATATCAGTCATACTGTCAACCACCTTTAGGAAGTTCTGACCACAATTCCATTTATTTACTCCCAGCATACAAACAGAAATTAAAACGTGAAAAGCCTGTTGAAAAATCTGTGAAAATTTGGACAGACGCAGCTATTGTCGAGCTGAAAGCGTGCTTCGACTGTACAGCTTGGGATGTGTTTGAAAGCAGTTGTGCACATCTGGACGACCTGAGTGATGTGATTACCTCTAACATAAATTTCTGCGTGGACACTATTGTACCCAAACGGACAATCAAAGTGTTTCCTAATAATAAACCACGGGTCACGAAAGAACTTAAATCTGCACTTAATGAGAAGAAGCGGGCTTTTTGTAATGGTGACAAGGTGGCAGTTAAAACAGCTCAGAAAGACATATTTCGTTGTTCCCGAGAAAGCAAACTAAAATACAAGGAAAAGATTGAAAAGCAGCTCAGTGACAATAATCTTCGAATGGCTTGGGATGGTGTTAAGACTGTTCTTGGAACAAATCGGAAACAATCGGACATAAATGTTCCTGATTCCCTGGCCTTCGCAAATGACTTAAATGTGTTTTATTCTCGTTTTGATACTAAAGACTTTTCAACTGAAAGGAAACGTGTACTTGGACTTTTACCTCATAATGAAACTTTGGAAATAAAAGACTGTGATGTTTTGGAAACATTCGGTAAGATTAACATTCGTAAAAGCTCTGGTCCTGATAACTTAGCTGGTATTGTACTTAAAGAATGTAAGGAGCAATTATGTGGCATATTTCGGAAATTGTTTCAGCAATCTTTGGATTTAAGTCGTGTTCCACTACTTTGGAAAACATCGAACATTATTCCCGTACCAAAAAAGCAGAATCCAAGTGTTTATAACGATTATCGTCCTGTAGCTCTTACGTCTGTGGCAATGAAATGTTTAGAACGTATCCTCAAGAAATTTCTGTTACAGGAAGTAGATCACTTGTTAGACCCTTTGCAGTTTGCTTATCGTCCAGGGCGAGGTGTTGATGATGCCACTATAACTCTTTTACATCGTATTTACAATCACTTAGAAAAACCTGGCTCTTATGCACGTATATTATTTGCTGATTTCTCATCCGCCTTCAATACAATTCAGCCCCATGTACTTATGCAAAAACTGTTTGATATGAACGTAAATACCAACATCATTAAATGGGTGTATTCTTTTATGATTGATCGATCCCAGTTTGTCACTGTAAACAGAATTTCATCATCTCGTACATTCACATCCACTGGAGCTCCACAAGGTTGCGTTCTTTCCCCTATACTTTTTATTCTCTACACAAATGACTGTGTAAGCAAAATTGATAATTGTTTTAGAATTAAGTTTGCCGATGATGCAGCAGTGGCTTGTCTTTTAAATAACTTGGAACTGGCTTACAGAAATGAAATTTCAGATTTTAGAAAGTGGTGTGAAGACAATTATTTGGTGTTAAATGCAAAGAAAACTAAGGAAATGGTAATTGACTTCAGGAAATCACAATCGTCAGTGACGCCTTTATCTTTTGATAATGAAGAAATTGAAATTGTCAGCAAGTACAAGTATCTAGGAACTGTTCTTGACTCAAAACTATCATGGAATGAAAATACTGATTACATTTACAATAAAGGACAGAAGAGGCTGTACTTTTTACGCCGACTGCGCCAGTTTCAAGTTGATACAACTTTCATGAACCTGTTTTATAAAACTTTTATTCACAGCATTTTAACTTTTAGTATCTTGTGCTGGTATGGCAACCTGTCCGTTCAGAATAAAAATAAGCTGAATAAAATTGTAAACACAGCTAGCAAAATAATTGGCATCCCAACAAAATCAATTGGCACGTTTTATGAGCGGCAAATTGTCAAAAAAGTAAGGAAAATTTTAAATGACAGTTCACATGCCCTTTTCTCGGAATTTGAGTTTTTACCATCTGGACGCCGCCTGCGATTGCCGTTTTTAAGAACGAACAGGTCTCGCCAGTCTTTTATCCCAGCCAGTATCCGAGCTTTTAACCAAATTCATTAGTTTTTGTAAGAAATTTATCCCATCTTAATATATACACGTCGTTTACTTTTTCAGGTGACCAGTGTTTTTCTCCATGTACAGTTGTAACCACGCAGTCTGTTTTTTTTTATATGCATATGTTTTATTCTTTATTCTGGTATCTGTTGTATCTATTGTGTATTTTACTGTTGTAAATATTGTCTTCTATTTATACTGTATATCATGTTCATTGTTCACGGTGTAACCAAAATTTCCTTCGGGATAATAAAGTATTATCATCATCATCAAGGTGGTAGTTTCATCATAACGCTACCTGACCGTACCCGCTAAAGTTGAAGCTAACCTGAGAGGTGCCTGTCTGCAAAGTTGGGCTCATAAGGCTGCAGTTACACCAGACGTATGCTTGGCGGAGCTTAGGTTACATGTTTGGGTTTGTTTACTGCTGCTGTGAAACTATCGTTTTACTATTACCGGTGTCAGCCGAGTTTCTTTGCCGTGGTGTGGGCTAGCTCTCTGACCCTACCGCAGTGAAAGCAATCGCAAAACGCACTATAATGTGTCTGGTATAGCAAACAATTTTTCTGTATTGCTGTGGCGGAATTTCACCCACCCTTTGAAAATTGTTCTGGCTAACAACAAGCCGAAAAAGAAGTGGAGGTCGAATTTGGATTTCTGGTAGAAGTCATCGATTCACTCGCTCCACATAAGCAATGCTTTCACCATGTGTGTGTTTTTGCTTCAAACTCATTTAGCAGCTAGGTGTCGGAATTGAGTTTTGTTTTGGTAGAAGTGGTGAACAGTACAGCCACAATCACATGCATGCAAGACAAGATAGTATGACCAAAACACAAAAATTTCAACTTGCCTCTCATTGAAATCCTGCTGTAAACGCTGCTGCAACACTTCAGATGCTTCCTCCTCCCGTTCAGGGTCATATTCGGGATCATACAAGTACAGTCTTACAGCAATGGATGCTGCAGAGAGCTGTGCTGAAATACCTGCCATCTTGGTTTTTCTGGTTTTTCAGGTCTGCACCCTCTCCTGGAATTGAGGCAGCCAGGCAGCCAATCAGAGCAGCACTTCATTAGCATAGCCTCCCAACCCACTCAAAACAGCTCGTGTTTCAGGCCAGCGCAGTTGGGGTGAGAGAAGGGGTCTCACTAGGCCTGGATGTGTGCGGTTCTTTTTTGTAATTGAATTCTTAACATTATTTTAAAGACCCATTGGACATATTTTAAGTGACTAAATACAGCATAATATGGGACCTTTAAAGAGAAAAGACAAAAAACAGAGGACAACGATGCGTCTTTGCCGATAAAAGGCTTCAGCCCGGGAATGAATGAAAAACCCCAAATGCAACGGCTGTTCAGGTCTGTATAGCAGCAATGGAAACGTGGGCCGACTCAGAACAGAAGAAAATAGTGTCTGCTCAGGATTGCCCTGACCACATCTCAAAAAACAGCTCCTTAGAACACAGACTTAATTCATTCATTCATTTACTCATTTTCTTAATTTTTACTAGAAATTGAACACCTCTCATAAAAAGTGGTACCCTGCAACTGTATTGTCTAATTCAATGTAAATAGACTGCATTTTGAGAGGTAAGGATGAACTGGAGGGCAATTTTGAGAAAGCCTGTGTGTCCAGTGATACCCAAGAGCTGACCAGCTCCCGCAGAGAGCTTTTCATAAATTCACAGCAAAGGCCTTTCCTTGGCAACTTTGCATCAGTGTCCTCTATTTTGTGCCATGAAATGGCATTTTGAGAAGTGGAAATGGACTGTGGGACAATTTTTACTGAGCAAACTTTAGAAGGAAATTGAGAGAAATAATTCCATGTCATAAGATTACTGGGTTGAAGATTAGTTTGACCATAATTTCCCTGTTCTTTAGTAGCAGCAGCCGCAGTTTTCATTCAATATTTGTACTAAAGAACTGAATTTCATAACACAGTCATCTCAAATACAGGTGTTCAATATTATTTTGACTAAGGTTATTTAAAAAAAATATTTTGTGAAATAATTTGAAGGGGATAACCATAGGCTAGTTTGTCACCTATTCAGTGAAATAACTTCTTTTGATAAACTGATGTCACAATTGTTTGAAAATCACAGTTTTAGAATAAATTTATCTTACAGTCCTTGCACTGCCTTTATTGTGTCCTTCATGAATATGGATACGAATAAGGTCAAACATAATTTCCTCAGTTTATCAGATTCAAACTTGCAAACTCAAATTAGCAAGACTGAAAGACCACCCTAGAAAATCTTACTAGGCAACTGCAGTGTGCTTAGCATTCAGTTTAAACCTGATTTTAGTTAATCGGGTAACAATGGAAGTTTATGTGACGGTGCGTTCAGGAACCACTCGCGAGAACAGGAATTCCTAAACTCGTAAGCCTTTATTGAAAATAGTGTCGGGACCAGAAGACACAGGAATTGCCAGCCAAAAACATTATCCAGAAAGTGAAGTCGACTTGACAGGCAGGGGTCAAAACCAGTAAGGCAGATGTGCAACGGTACTTAGACAGTAAGCCAAAACTCGTGGACGAAATCCAGAAGAGTAGGTCATACACAGGGCATCCAGAACAGAAATCGTGGTCATAAAAAAAACTGGTCAAAATCCAAAAAGACAAAACAGGAATGGTGGGGCAAAGCAATCTCAAGGTCGGGCGAAACAGTCGCGAAGAAGCAATAGACAAAAGACATACGAGGAGCTCTGCACAAATGAATACTGATCAGCGTTCTGACAGAGAATGAACTGCGGTGAAGGGTGATTCCGTGACACTTGAACTAAACCTTCCCGGATGACCATCTGCAAATTTTTTCCTAATTTGATATATCATTTGTCATTGTACAAACTGAAGTACTCTCCCCAAATATTTAATCAAAATTCTACATTGTCCTCGAGTTTCAGGCCTTTAAATGGGAGGGGGGTCTGCGCTTCCGAGGAAATCCAAAAGTGATAAAGGTCTAAGTTTAATTACACAAGTAGTACTACTTATAGAGACCAAGGAGAAAATAAAAAATCATACCCCTTGTGTCATGGGCTGATGCACCGAGGCCCGGAAAACGGGGAAAAATAAGCAAGCCATAACAAATTTTAAATAGAATTCTAATTTTGACAAATTTTTGATTATCTCGAGCGACTAAAACTTTGGGCTACTAATTAAGGTAGATATGGAGCTTGTATGGGCATAACAATTATTCCTTGAAACACCATACAAGTGGCGCCACTGGTGGCCAAATTTAGCCAATTTAGTGGAATAGCCTAATTTCAGCAGCCATAAAAGCTATGTGGCCCAACTTTTATTGATTTGCAATATTTTTTCCTGGAAAGACAACATTGTAAGCTTTCAAATTGAATGTGGTTCCTAAGGTTTTCCATACTTTTTCTGGGTGAAATAATTTCATCAAAGTGAGGTATTTTGTCTATCATTTTAAGCCAATTCCTACCATTTCCTACATGGACCACCTTAGGATACAGCTGTAATTTGTTTTAGAAGTACTAAAATAGGTACCAGGGGACTTGTTGTTGCCTACTAAATATATCTGAATAAAAAACATCATGGGCTGGCACCATATTTTGCCACGAATATAAATTCCAACGTGCCTGGATCTGTGTCAACTAAACCAGGCCCCCAAAGATGACCATCTTGGATTTCCTTCTATCTCAGGAATAAGATTCACCAATGAATCTGAAGTACTTTCCCCAAATACACTGCCCTTCATAATTATTGGCACCCCTGGTAAAAATGTGTTCTTGAGCTTCCAATAAATTCAATTTTTTTTTCTAAATAATATAGGATCACAATGAAAAAAGAGGAAAATCCAACCTTTAATTCAAGTGCATTTATTCAGTGGGAAAAAAATCCCACATTAAGAAATTATTCTTTTACATCAAATCATGTGTGCCAGAATTATTAGCACCCCTGATGTTAATACTTTGTACAACCCCCTTTTGCCTATAATGTTTCACAAGATGGGAGAATACAGAAAGAGGGATCTTTGACCATTCCTCTTTGCACAATCTCTCTAAATCATCCAGTGACCTGGGTCCTCTCCTCTGCACTCTCCTCTTCAGCTCACTCCACAGGTTTTCAATGGGGTTGAGGTCTGGGGACTGAGATGGCCATGGGAGGAGCTTGATTCTGTGTCTGGTGAACCATTTCTGTGTAGATTTGGCCACATGTTTAGGGTGATTATCTTGCTGAAAGACCCAGTGACGACCCATCTTCAGCTTTTGGGCAGAGGCCACCAGATTTTGATTTAAAGTGTCCTGGTATTTCAAAGCGTTCATGATGCCATGCACCCTAACAAGGTTCCCAGGGCCTCTGGAAGAGAAACAGGCCCACAGCATCACCGATCCTCCCCCGTACTTCACAGTGGGCATGAGGTGCTTTTCTGCATACTCATCTTTTGTGTTCCGCCAGACCCACTTAGAGTGTTTGTTGCCAAAAAGCTCTACCTTGGTCTCATCTGACCAAAGCACACGGTCCCAGTTGAAGTTCCAGTACCGCTTAGTGAATCCAGACGTTTGCGTTTATGATCGTGAGTGAGAAAAGCTTTTTTCCGTATATGCCTCCAAAACGGCTTGTAGGCATGTAGATAGCACCTGATGGTTGTTTTGGAGACTTTGTGACCCCAAGATGCTACCATTTGTTGCAATTCTTTATCAGTGAGCTTTGGAGGACTTTTTATTTATCCTACCATCCTCGTCACTGTGCGTGGTGGCAAAATAACCATGCGTCCTCGTCCAGGCTTTTTTACCATTAATCCAGTTGTTTTAAACTTCTTAAAGATTCCTCTGACAGTAGATATGGGCAGGTGCAGGCGAGTGGCTATTTTCTTGTAGCCATTGCCTGACTTGTGAAGGTCGACACTCATCTGCCTTACATGAATGGTGTGTTCCTTTGTCTTTCCCATGTTGAAGAGTGGATAAGAGAAATGGCCTCTGTGTCACGTCATATTTATATCCCAGGAAGTGATGATTTACTAATTAAATGTTCCTAGATACTCTGATCAACTTTGTTTACTACTGTAGAAATGACAGAGATACTTCAATTACATTTATTCCCAAGGAATTGTTAGGGGTACCAATAATTGTGGAACAGGCGATTCTTTGAAAAATGATTATTTCTTAGTCAGGGATTTTTTTTCCCTTAAAATTCACTTGAGTTGAAGGTTACATTTTTCTACAATTTTCAGTGTGAGAGAATGCTTATGCAATAAAAATTGTATTTATTTTAAGGCTTTTAACACATCTTAACCAGGGGTGCCAATAATTATGGAGGGCGCTGTACCTCCTCATATTTTTCTTTTCATCATAATATCAGCTAACAGGACTATTGGGATTAAAATAGGTCATGAGGTTCAGTAGCAATGAGACTACTCTAGTCAAAGTCTGTGAAGTCATACTGTACCTGAACTTAAGTAGAGATTGTACTGCTCAAAAGTGTCACAAATCGTTTTGAACTCGTTGTTCTAAATGTTCCTATGTTGGTAGCAGTGACGTGCGGTGGAGGTTAGTTTGGTGAGGCAGAAACCTCCCCTTTGCATGATTAGCAATCAGACGATTAACTAGTTTAGTAAGACTATTCGGCAGACCAGTTTAAGTTTCCGTGGCGTTATTAGCTACTCAGTCAGCTACATCGAACCTGAAATGCTCATGAAACTGCAGATTTGCGAGTATTTGCTTACTGGAAGCCAGAGACGTGCGGTGAGGTGAGGCAGTGACCCAAACTTTTATCACAGGATTTTGTGAACCTGTTCCCATGTACTATCCCTGATTAACAATCAAAACAATTAAGACCAAGCCTATAGGAAGCCTGATACTGATCGAGGAGATAATGACAAAAAGATTCATTCACGCATACGCTTCATTTCGAGACTGCAAGGATCGAAATCTGAACAATCAATTGGGAAAAATTTTTGGCTCTCGGTAATTCTGTATATCGTTTAAATTTAAAAAAAAAAAAAAAATCGTTTAAACATTTTGTTAATTGGATTATGAAAGACGACTGAGAATAAACAACCGCTTTTTTTTGGGTGTAAAAGCGCGTATTTAAAGGAGAATACATTGTATGGCCTATTGATTAAGCATTGAACTCCTGGAAGCGAGTACGCGCAAATCTGCTGTTGAGAATTTCAGGTTCGATGTGCTGAGTAATAACACCGCGGAAACTTAAACTGGCTCGTCATTCTGCCGAATAGTCTGACTAAACTAGTTAATCGTCTGATCCCACTGTGGTCCGTCCTTCCTCTTTAGATATGGAGTTTCCTCAGACCCTTCGAAATGTAAATAATGCAACTTTTCACATTCAGTCAGTTCAAACCTCTGAGTCCTGGTCATGAAAATAGTGTTCATTATGTAGATCTGGAGATCAAAATAGATGTGTTTACTCTGCCAAAGCAAAGAGAATTCGCATATTCCAAGGAAATATTTTGATTACGAGTCTTTTCCAAGGTAGAGTCAAATGGAGCGAATGAAATGAAATGAAGCTTAGCGAAAGTTCAGTCGGGAAGACTCTCTCTCTTTAGTGCTCCTCAACCCCGTCTATTTGTTCATGCATGTTCACTCGTGATTCTCCGCAGTCATATCCGAGGCTGTCAATGAGCAGTCAGCTGGCATAGCAGCTAATCGCTTCTATCCAACCTGGCCACACCTCAGTCGCGTCACAAGCCAATCATTATGCTGCTGTCTTTTTTAAATATGTTATTTTCTCCACCCTAGTTCATCCATGCTGCCGCTCGCTGACCCGCCTCCACTCCAGCTCCACCAGCCGTCAGCCACCACCGTCACCAGTGTCTGGACTCTACAGGGGATTTCCCGCGGCTGCTCTGAGCAGCTCTCCTGATCTTCGAGTCTTCCAAAAGAGTCCAACCGCCAAAGACTTGTTTCGATTATAAGCATGTTACCCCTTCATGCTCAAAGGATAATAAATATTTTCTTGATTTCACTTGAGTCTCTCCTGGTTGAAATACAGCTATGATGGATGTAGAACTGATTTTGGAGAAGTGTTCAGTGTGACTGATGTATTCTGTATAACGCTGCAAGGGAACTGTTCAGACACACTCCCCCTGCAGGCTGACTGCATACCTTACGACTACATCCAGAGTAAAATATCAAATCATTAACAATACTATAAACTATATATTGTTATACGAACGTAAAATAATTGTCAAAACACTGGACTTGGTAAAACTGGGAAGGTTAGCCATACCTCTCTCTCTCTCTATCTCTCCCTTCTTCCTCTCTCTCTCTCATTCCTTGCGTACCTCTCCTGCGATCTCTCCCTTTCCAGCACACTCTTAGTCATTGCTGCAGAACTGCTAAAAAGCACATTTTAGGTGTTGTTCCCATTTAAGACGGTTCATGGATTCTAATTGGTCTCATGCCGGTATAAATATGCCCAATGAGCAAGAGGCTAATTAGCGTCTGTGAAGTTTTATAATGGCAACATGGTCTTGGTGAACAAGCTGAGCTTTATAGGCTAACAGCTTGAGAGGAATTTTTGGATTCGGCCAGAGGGTCAAACAGTGATATGTCTCATGTTGCATGCAGGTATTGTTTCGGACTGACATCTTGGACACCAATAGAGTCCAGACAGACGGGCCAATTTGTATGAATTTTTCAGGGAGCCGATTCCATGAGTTTGAGTAAAAAGAGACTAAAATACTGCAAACATCTCCACTTTGGTCTGATGATGCTGTAACATCATTTCCTGGCACTTGGACAACCTTATTTTTGTCCAGCATAATTGCAGTATTGAGATTAAGTCAGTGAAGTCTGTCCGCAGCTTCAATGTGATATAGGAAAACGGATTCAAAAGTGAATATTTTTGCCAGAGAATTACTGAAGTTGAGTGTGAGTGCAAAATGTGGATTGCTAAGAAAAGATTACACGCTACAGGGGAGAAACAAATTTGCTCTTAAGCTGATGATATCAATGGCTTATCTGTGATTTTCTATTAGTCTTCAGTATCCCATTTGATCCTGTGGGGCAGGTGCCACCCATTACTTAATATCTAAATGTCTTGCAGATTGACAACTCTTGAGGTTTTATTTTTAATGGCTGTTAAGATGTATAAATTACGTGCCATATTACGTGATTTGTTTATTAAGTGTCTGATTTGTTACAGAACGTGCAGTAATAGTGCAGCAAAACCGAGTGGAGTGTTGTGAGATCATTTCCTTTTGTTCGATATCAGGGAGGAAGGGTGGAACAGGAGAGCCTGCAATCCAGCATGAGTTTATCCTGTTCCTGCTGCGGAGCAGATCAAGAGGCTCCATGCTCTCAGTTGGTTACGCTCCACAGTGAGCATGTTAATGACTGCAGTTTGCCACACCATATGTCATATTTTATTGGAGTGGCAGGGCTCCACTCCTGTTGTGCTGAATTAAAAACTTTAATTGTGAGCTCCTGCTGCTGCTGAGTTGCCAGCCTGTCCTCTTCTGTCTGTAATTGTTTCATCCTGCTCCTGGGATTAAAAATATTAAGGGGTAAATTTTGACAAAGAGAGAGGGCTCTATCTTGATAATAATAATAACAATAACAGCAACTAGCAATACCCGTGCTCCACAGGGGGTTGATTGTGACCAATAATCCTAATGAATAGTGATGTCATCCATTGTCATGGTAATGAAAGGCAAAAATGGATAAAATGGCCCAAATTTCAGTAACAGGGCGAGTTGGTTCAGGCTAGGTTTATATGATGACAGTGTGAACAGAAGACGCAAAAGTGGCGTCGCGTCTTCACTTTTTATTTCGCGTTCAGACGAGCGTTCTCGGGAGGAGATCTGCGTGCATACGGTGACGCAAAAAGGGTGTACAAACGCCGCCATGCCTACGCGCATGCGTAGAATCTTCCTTCTTCTCATCACTGTGCTGCAAAATCACAAATTGTGGCTACCGGTAACAAGAAGAACTTCGTCTGGTCAGACGAAGAGGTCGAGCTATTGCTCCAGATTACTTTAAACTATAAAACCTCTAAGGCTCAGCAAGGCAATTTGTAGTTTTATTATGGCTGCCAGAGTAGCCTGAAGGTCCGAAGCATGGATGTAATCCGACATGTTTGTTTATTGCGTGATGTAAACGCCTACGCGATGCCAGTTTTGCGCCTTGGCCAGTTTAGACGGAAACGCTACGCCGGAGCGTATTCAAGTTTTCCACTTTCGAGGGTGGTTTGAGATTTTTGCGTCTTCAAGCCCCAAAAACGCCGTCACCATATAAACAAAAGGCACTTCCGTTAAAATATTTTGTCGTCTTTACTCGCAAGCGTCTTCGTGTAAACTGGGCCTCAATCCCACATAGCAGAGGACAGTGGCAGACTCATCTGGAATGCACGCACCAGAGGGAGCGGGAATCGTTGGGCAGTTCGGGAGGAGATACATCGCAAAGGCCGGGTAATGCGAGAATAAATATTTAGATAATTAGAATAGTAGTTTGAAGTGATTTGAATACTAAACAACAGTTAATTGGCCTTACTAGTAAACAGTGGCTAATGGGTCATACTTTCCTGAACAATGGGAGGCACATTCTTGAATTAAAATCATTTTGAGACGTGTCAACATTGTTGTACTTATAAGACTTTTGAATTTAATAAAAATTATAATAAAATAAATATCAATTTAAGTGCAGCAAGTAGAAAATTGTGCAGTCAGCAACTTTCAGCTTCACGTGGATTCTGTCGAACAGTCTTGGGTCAGAATGACTTCATCATGTCAGGATATTTTTTCCTGTACATGCCTGTAGCCCAGAGGGATAATGAGTCCGGCAGCCTGGCCAAGTGAACTATCAGTGCCTCTGCACACGCAAAGTCATGTAAATATAATTATCAGAGAGTAAACAGAATCATCAAAGAGCATTTTGGTTGCAGAATGTTGTTGCCACAGGCCACTATACATTAGTGTGGCAAACTAATTAATTTCCGGTACAAAAGAAACCCCATTACGCTTAATAAGAAAAACAAACAAACAAAAAAAAAAAAAAACACATGAATGCCCACAAAGTTATTTTCTTCTTTCTTGTATCACTAAAATAGGTCAATGCTTGAAGAACTGCCAGTGACATGCATTTTTAGATAAACAATATTGGCATGTTGCAAACAGCAGACCAAGGATATGTTTCTAAAAAGCTTCGGTACTATCCATGTACCATGTATTACTATGTACCTCTGGAGGAAAATGGTAGATTCTCAAGCTCTTTTGCTTTTGCGTTGGTTGCAGCATAATACTGACAAGACTAGTATGTGTCTGTGCTGATGTGCTCACTTACTGATGCCTCAGTACTGTTCAGAAGACTCCGAGTTGTAAGTTTTTATATAAATTTGGCAAAAATATGACTGAGGCAATTATGCTATGAGACTAATGATATTGAAGTTGCAGTTTACCTCAGACTGTTTCTGATGAACAGCAATAATAGCCCTTTGCCTTGCTGAAACATCCATCCCCCTCTCAAGTCTTCTCATTTTTTAACCTTTGTTCGGGTAACGATTGATGGTAAAACCATGAATTCACTTTCAGTGTCATCGTGGAAACCAAATTACTTTCCCTAAACGGCCACTGCATTTTCTAATTATTCGGAGCTATAATCAAAACTGAATTTCAATTATAACAGGTTATATTGCACCCTGTCTGCCTGGGTATTATTATAGCCTAAAAATTATGTTTATGCTGCGGAAAGAAATCACATCAATCTCCTGAAATAAAGGGCCAACTAAAATGTGAGACAAGAATACATTAACATTATATTTGCCCAATCATTACCTGCCCCCTATTCTGTTAAGTTCTGTTCTGATCATTTTACTTAGTATGCTAATGATATGTAAATAATTTTTATTTTACACTCCTCTAGTTTTGATAGGTGTCATGAGCTAGCTCATTGTTATGTCCAATTAGTTCTGTTAAACGCGGCAAAGTGCGACATTGTCACATTGATTGTAATTAGCTCATTTTAGCTGCTGGGAGTATTCTGAATAATTATATTCAGAACAGTTGTTTTATCAAAATAGCAGGCAAATAAGGTGACTAGGCCAGTTCTTCTGAGGGTTTGGCAGGCATTTATTATGTAACCGTAGTGTTCTGACCACGGTCTGTACAGTCCATTGTTCCAAGACCGGAGACAACTGCTGTCTCGCCCCAGTCTCGTCCCAGGCTGTCTCAACTAGCCCTGATGGGGAGGAGAGACAGTAAGTATCATTCCATATTAGTTTATTAGTTTGTTTACCCAACTGCGCCCTGGGACAACTTTAGTGAGGCGTTCAAGATGTCCATATGACACTTAAGGTAATTACTTTGTAAGTCAGTTCCATCATTTTATGTCATGTACATGTACTATTTTACAATAACTTTGCTCTTGTTGTCGTGCTGGTCAGATCTCATGCACCAGATTTTAAAGTCCCTGAAAAAGAAAACTAAATATGTTTTATGAGTTTATGATACCACAGAAAAACATGTTATAAATCACTCAGTCAAATATGAAGAACTAAAAAAGTCGCTAAGTATATAAAATTATCCCTCAAAGTTGTAAAGAAATAAGCAGGATTCCCTGCCCTAGGACGGTGGGGGCGTGTCCCCTGAGAGGCACAGAAACCATGCCCCATCGCGGGAGAGGTCTCGCCTCTCTGAATATCAATGGCTCTGGTCCAAGCCTCTGTACCTCCCAGGCATGCGCAGTTGCCACATCACGCTTGTGTATTATTAGTGTGTTAGACTAATACCTTCAGCACACTGGGATGATTGTGTGGAGCAAGCAGGAGATAGACTACAACTTTCAATAATTTCGCCGCGGATCAAAGAGCTGTATTACAATCATTTTAAACAAAATTAATTTCATCTCCCGTGTTTGTGCTTACATAGGACAGGCGAAATCCGTTTGGGCCTTTCCATAGTTAATAATATGTTGACAGAGTGATTGTGCGAGGATCTCTGACATGAATGCGCATAGGTTTAGTATAGAAATGTTCGTTATCATTATAAACATGAGGACATACTTTGACAAAACGTTCTCATTTTGTGTAAATATATTAATGAAAGGTAATAATCATTGAATATAGAGACCGCCATCAATTTGGCAATACGGGATGTTTTCTAGTTGAAAACTATGGAACTTGGATAGCTAGCAAGTCATTGATCGAATCAGGCCCTAGTTGGCACTTAATGCCTGGATCATCTATGCTTGACTGCAAACATGTTACAGCTCTATTGACACACTGATGCAGCAAACTTCGGTATAAAGAAAACTAACGTTAATGTTAGCACCACTGTAAACTTTGTTGTTGACTGACCTAATAAGTTAGTCGGGGTCTAATGCTACTCTGGCCGGCGAAGCGTGTGTTTGCTCTCTGTCAAAATGATTTTGAAAATAATTGTGAAGTATGAGAATATGGCAAATTATGTTGCTCTACTGTTTAATGCTAACTTCACATCTAGTTAGGCTGACAAATTTGCCAGTTGCGTTTTTACAGTATGCTGTGGAATGACAGAATGTTGTTAGGTTGTTAGATCGTTATTGAGCTCGTTTAATTAGGATGGCTAGCTAGCTACAGACCTTGCTAGCTAATGTTTAACCCCATAAATCGATTATGTTGAACCGTTAACTTCAACTCAGACAACCGGGGAAAATACACTTCCGAGATGAGGGCATGGCTAGCAAGCTAAAGAAAAGACAATATGGACGATACTCTGACTCGAAAACGAGCGGCATAGTCACTGATGCTAGCGCACTTGAAATATTTATACTGTTACAGTGTGCATGGGAGGAGTTATGCAAGTAGGGGCCGCAGTGCGTCATGCGGCCCCCTGTTTAAGCCCGCCCAAAAAAAACCATAAACTACTAAAACAGAGTGAAACAGTTCAACCATCTAACTCTAAAATTAAGCACTATATCAAAGTGAGTCTTTTTGTGTGTTTTTAACTATTAATTTGCAACATTTATAATATGTTTTGAAACAAATTTCTGATTTTCTTTCACACGGCCTTTAAAGAGGATCAAAATTTCAAGAGCAATGGATAAGAAGTACAATTTATTAGTTCATCAGACTGCAGAAGCCATTAAAAACCTGTGTGTCAGAGTATGAAAATAGCAAAATTGAAAGCAGCACAAAATTAGAGGCCACGTTTGCAAAGCAGATTCGATGCAATGGAGTTCGCACTTATTAATGTCTTTAACTGTGCCAGTGTAGGTGAGGTGGGTGCATCAGCCCTAAAACAGTTGTGCGCATCCAGGCAGGTCTCTACACACACACATCCGCCACTCTGTCAGTCACCAGTAAACACAGCGTGGAGGATGGCGTTTGTTACTGCATTCAACTGCTCTCACCATTTGTCCTGCTGGGATGCGCACATAGGCAGGGGTAGCAACTAGATGTCTGGACTGTTCCGCAGAAACCAGCCATCTGCACCAACACGGTGAGTGTGTGACTCAATGAGTCTCCTTTTGTGTTGTCACCCCCCCCCCCCCCCCCCCAACCCCACCGACTCGAGGTATGAAGCACCCGCGCACCTGTTGGTCGGGTCACAGCATGTTGACAGTAGCCACCAGAGGCCGCGCTTGGTGTTGATAAATATGCAACACGCCTGGTTAACCAGTCAATCAAGCCTCCAGCGTCTGTAGCCGCAGCCTGCCGAGTGAAGCTAAACCAGCCTTGATTAATTCCTCGTGTCACGCAGCATATTGGCTTTGTTTTCTCACTGTACCCTTTGTTTTTCGGCTGACTCCACACATTCATTACAATTACAGAGCAGCTTTCCTCTCTTGTTTATGGGGGAAGTGTCCCATAATTTATACCAGGATTGTTGTTAGAAGCGAAATATGAAGTGGACGTGCTCGTTCCCACAGGTAGTTACCAACAAGAAGAAAAATAATAAAATAAAAATTTCTCAGCTCAGCATGACAGAAACCCAGAAACATCTGGTGAATATAAATGGCTTTCTGGGCTCCTTGAATATTCTATAAGGAATATGGTATGTGGAACAAGGAAGGGATAATTAACGAGAAGGTGTGCATTCCACGGTTTTAATGCACGACGCGGAGGCAAATAACCACCTGACGCAAAGAGCATTAAAAGCGTAGAATGCTCAACTTCGAGTTGATTATCCCGCTTATACCATGGTCATTTGCCAGCAATATCAAATCGCAGCATTCAGAAATTTTGGTGAAAGTTTTGCACTAAAAAAAAACCAAAAAAAAAAAACCGAGCTGGTAATCATTAAACAGGCCCAATAGCCTACTATAGGCCAAGTTAAATTGAACCAGCTCTCTTAGTTCATCTTACGTTCATGGAGAAAGATTTTTTTTTGCACACGCTTACATCCGTTTACCAGCTGATTTGATAACGGATTCCAGCTGAAATGGAGATTATGCATAACGCAACATTATGTGCGATTATGCAGACTAGCTAACTTGCTACCCACAATTACAATGAATTTATGACGGTTTCCGCAGTCAGCGAGCTGTAATCAGTCTGCTGGCATAGCCCGTAACTAGCGAACTGTCAGCAGTTGCTGACACATGAAGTGGACACGTTAGCTTCCTTTGTAACCGTACACAATTACAATCGTTTAATGAATAAAGCCTGAGTACTTCGCTGCTACAATATTTCCGGTCATTATCGCTCGAGTACTTATAAGTTGCGTCCAGCGGGGCGGTTAACTATATAACGCCGCTAAATTTACTGGAGATAAATTAGCAGCTAGGTTTCCGTTGTACCCAGCCGAATACCACGTTTAATGTAGCTAGGGTTACAAGTTGGCTAGTGGATGAATTTCGAATGGTGAAACGACCGTAGCTGAACTACCTGTGCGGTTCCATGGTTTTAATGCATACCTGCCAGCCAATCAGAAAAAAGTATTCACCCAGACCATGGTATAAACACGTATAAACATTCATCATCTCACAGATGGGTCAAAACCGCTGGCATAGGATTTTCATTAGTGAAAGACAGTTTGTTACGGTTTCATTACAGGATACAGGTACCCACAGTAAAAACAATTTGAACTGGAAATGCATTTTCTTTCCCAATTAATCCACTGCTACAGAAAAGCTTTAGTTGTTTCCACATCATAATAAGAGCTTCAAACCAGAGGTGAAATGGTCGTGTCCCCCAGTGTCACACCTCTTGAGTGGGTGCGGCCAAGTGAACATATTTCACATGCTCATCCATGACATTGTATTCAGTTATGAAACGACATATGGCAGCATTAATCTGGTTTTACAACTGGCTTAGACCTGCTTTTAAAGGCTTGTATTCTAATGGAGACATTCAACTACAGTATGTTTCCGTCCCAACTACAGCGGACTCCGCCGTCGGTTGCATTTCTTCTGTGTCGTCCGAGTCCCCGGTCCTCATCTCCCTAAGTTCACACATTCCTCACCTCGGTTCCCCGATCCCCCCGGCCTTCATTCTTGACTTTGACCCCGGTTTGGACTCCTGACTGATTTTCCTGCCTCGCAGTCTGCAGTCTTCCACCGTTTGAACTTGCCCTGCCCCTCAACTCTGCCTCCCCCGTCCTGTGTCACCCTCTGTCGGTTATCTACCAAAGATTGCTGACCTGCCAATGAAGCTTTTTCCACCCATGCCTGGCTCCACCTTGCAGTGCAAGCTGGAACACATGCAATTTATATATTATATTCCCATTAGTGATGATTAGGATCTCCTTATGGGGTGGAGGGTATCCTGATGTGGTCCTCAGACTGTGTTGTGGTTATGGTTGTTCGATAAAGCTCGGGCTGATTGATCTTTCGGTGCTGCAGTGTGGTTTCTCATACCTGATGAGTCTGTCTGTGCGGACAGTTGCTTGTTTATTGCAGAGGGCTGACTGATAAGGAAGGACAGGCTGGAGAGCCCAATCAGACACTTTTACAGATACAATCAGATACTTTTCAGGAAAAACCTGATTCTTTTTACATCAAGATGATGGTCACTGTGTTTCTCTCCAAAGAGTGATCTAACACATTGGCTACAGTGGAGTAAAACTTGTTTATTCACACACTCCCTTCGCTGTTTTTTAATTTTTTCTTCGGTTACAATGACCAACAGACTCATCTGTAGAGCTGGCCACAGAGATTTGACCATCTTCAGGTGGCCAAATAATTAAATCAAAATATTTTTAAGCCATTTAAAAATCTTTTTAAATAGTCCACTGGCTTTGTACTTGTAATGTACGTTTTATATTTCAGGGTTTTATTGAGAACCCAAAGATTTGGCTTTGTTCTTTGACTCTGTTTCTTGGTAACATTGGCTTGTGCAACAATTTCATATTTTGGACAGGGGGACACAGTGGCGATGTTGCTCCAAGCAAGAAGGTTGTGGGTTTGAATCTGGCCGGGGCCCTTTCTGTGTGGAGGTTTCACATTCTTCCAGTGTTCAAGTGGACTTAATCAATTTCTCCCAGTTTCCTCAGCCAGTGCCATGCATGTCACGCTAACTGGAGACTCTAAATTTTCCACTGGTGTGTGTATCTCAGTGAATGGTGAGTGATTTGACACTTCTGCGTTGTTGTTCATCCTTTGGAATCGAAGATGACGATGGACATTGGTGGGTTGTCCAGCTAGAACGATGAATTCGGAAATGGCTAATGAGGCCAATCCAGGTAAGGAATCCCCTTCCACATGTTGGGCACACGTGGATGGCTACTGCAACCGAGGTGCCGGTTGCTTGGGCCTTTCACATATCTCGCTTCTCCTCAGGTAAGTGGGTCTGCCGTTTTTCCGCTGAGTGTGATGAGGCTGAGCCAGACGGAACAGTCAGCGGCAGAGGTTTCCCAGGACTCAGGGCTGATGTTTAAGTTTTTTAGAGAAACCATCATGCTGTCTTTGCCCGCCACCTGAACGTCTGTGATTTGATTCCTCCACGACTATGACTGGTGACATGATGTAGTCATAAAAGTGATGAAAGTGTTGCTGAACAATAAACAAATAATGAATAATTCAATCTTTGAACTATGGTTTCTGGAACTAACATGTTGAGATGAAGTTTACAAAGGTAATTTTTGAAAAGAAACCAACTAAATTGCCTGCAGAAGTGTGTGAAGAAGTCTGCTTTATTATTACTGCCAGGGTTACCAACTCTGATAAGACAAATAAGCGACCGCAGCTTCAAAAACAAGCCCAAAACAGGCACAATATAAAATAGACAATACTAAGACGGTGCAGACCTGCGGTGGAATCTCTTTCATTTTTTTGTGCAGAAAGGGGGAGAGAGATTATCTTTCATTAAGTTTACTGAAGGGGGGGGGTCCTCTCACATTACTCATGAGGCTGTGAGCAGACAGTGTCAATCAATGAATCGGGGGGAAATAACAACCGTAAAGGTATAAGAATTAGGTCAAATGTTACACTTCTCTAACAAGCAACCATATTTTAAAAAACAAGCAACCTGCGTCCTGTAATTTTTTCACACGACCAGGAAAAAAGAAGCTCAAAGTCACATATTATGCGCAGACTTGGCAGCTCTGATTAATGCCGGATTATAAATGAGAGTTTATTCCAGAAATTAGGGAACATGACCCCTCCTATTTATTTTAACCAGGGAGATTCCACTGATTACATGTTTCTGTTTTCCATGGAAGCCCAGGGAGACGTGTTGGAGGGAGAGGCAGATCATAGAGAAATCAGGCATATTGTGATAAAAGCACCAAATTTGGCACATCATTCTCTCTGGGATGCTTGTCAAATTCAGATCACTGGCCATTTGAAAATCCAAGATGGATCTCCCAAATTCATGCATTTCTATAAGAAAAAACCATCTCAACAGATGAATTTGGATTTTGAAATGGCTTCTTGGATTTTCAAATGGCTAGTCATGCATATTTGTTCAGTAGAAACTTGGTAATCCCAATACCAAATTTAGTGTTTGTACCACATTGCGCACAATTCTTCTACAAAATTGCTTTTATCTGCCCCGCAAAGAGAGAAACAGGGGTAGAGCCCCTGGAGCAGTCTTTGGGGTTAAGGTTTGCGATGAAGAGCCCAACGTTCTTCCCAACTTCATCTCTCCAGATTAAGTCAGAATCCCAAGCAGCTCTTTGGTTACCGGCTGAACAACCTACCACTAGGCTACCCCGCCGCCCTGAAGCCTCGAGTAAAAGTTTTCCCACTGGAAAGAGAAATTTTTCTCTCTTAGAAGCGATTAGCATGAAGAGATGTTGATTCTTTGACTGGAGTGCAGCGGGGGAGCGATAAAGCACCTTTTGAGCTGTATGCAGGTTAAAGATTAAATGAAGAGGAATTGAACCTTTTGCAGGAAGTGGTTGCCGTCACTAATCTGCACAATCTTCTCTGCCTGCTTGACTCTCTGCATAATCTGCGAGCGTCTTGCGCTTGTGTGCAATGTGCACTGAGACCCCAGCAAATTCATTCATCTAGCTGTGATTCTTGAGAGCACACTTACCAGCAGTTCGAGAACGTACCAAGTAGCCAAAAGAACAAACACATAAATTCCAGTGTTCTCCACAATCTGTAAGGATTAATGAGAAATTTGGTGGCGGTTGTTTGCTGATGAAATGAGTGAGGTAAATATTTTAAAAAAAAAAAAACTTGATTTGTATCCTGAGTTGGATCTTGGCATGTATTTTCAAAAGAGCCCTGCTCTGATACACAGAGCTGGTTACATTTATATTAAGATCTGACCTCAACCTCCTGTCCACCCACACAAACTCACATGAGCTCTCCACACTGTGATATATGTCCACTCACTCAAGTAACTGATTTAAAGCCTCTGTCCCTGACTTTGCTGAAGGTTTTGCTTGAGCTGCAATGATTTGCAGCATTATGAATGTACACAGATCCTCCAATATCCTCTTCTCAGTTCATTATATGTCGGGGGGGAAGCAAGATCAAAGCGTCATTTATTAGAAATCAGGCAAATGTTCACTTTGAAGATAGGCGAAGGTATGCTGTAACTACGCCCGTAGCATAGATGAATGAAGGGTGCCATGCCCAACCCTTTACATATGACTGATGCTCCAGGGTTTTTCTTACAAACCGCAATTCCAATGAAGTTGGGACGTTGTGTAAAATGTGAATAAAAACAGAATACAATGATTTGCAAATCTCATTAATCCACATTATATTCACAATAGAATATCGACAACATATCAGAAGTTGAAGGTGAGCCATTTTACCATTTCATGAAAGATAATTGCTCATATTGATGCCAGCAACACATCTCAAAAAAGTTGGGACAGGGGCTACAAAAGGCAGAAAAAAACAGCTGGAGGAGCATTTTATGACCAATTAGGTTAATTTGGTTTGAAAATGGCATACCAAAATGGAATGAGTATATCTTTGCAACTATTTGGTCCATTTAAATCATCTTGGAATCATAATAAAGGTAAAACCATTTGGGATTTCTGCTGTGGTGCAAAAATCACTGAGTCAGAGTAAGAGAAGATGGAACACAGTATAAATGAAAGATCTCATTTTGCACCTAACAAAGTTCTACTTCAATCCCTTATGAACTTATTCAGTTGCAGTCTGAAACCTCTAAAAAATTATAGCACAGAACCTCATTATCATCTGTGCCAAAGTTTATTCTGATCGAGTAAATCAGAGCAAAATTAGAGGGGAATGTCTAGGTGGCTTCTCCAATTTGGCAATTCAGGGACCTTGTGTTCCATTTCAGATTTCTCAGATACCAAACCGTAAAACTCAAATAATTTCACTTATGTCACTACAGGCATCCATTCCATCCAAATACAACCTCTTTTTAATTCTTAGAATTTTTAATTATTATTTCTGCAAGTCCTGTAGCCTATACAATTTCCCATTCAAAGATAATACATACAAAGAAAATGAAGTTTGACACTGGAGCAGATTTATTTTAAAAAACAAAATAAATAAAATTAAAAATACAAAGCCAATGTAAAACAATGCCAAAAAAGGGTAAAAAGACAAAAACCCCAGCAATTATTTATAGACTGAAAGGAACGGGCTTAGACTCCATATGCAGTTCAGCATCGGCAGCGCGTTTATTAGGGTTAACACAGCTCATGGTCAAAAACAGAAACAGATCGATAGCCAGGCAAACAGGGTAATGCAGAATAGTCAGAATCAGAGTCAGGGGACAAGAAGAAATATTCGGTAACCAGAAAATCAATCCGCACAAAGACAGTAACAAAGGGGCTGAGCTAAGGGAATGGAAGGGGAAGGAAAAGGGAGTTGGATGGGATAAGGGAGAAACACAGGAGAATCCAAACAGATGGGTACAAAATGGGAATTAGGGAGAACGAAGTACTAAGCAATCAACCAGCAATCAAACATCGTAATACAAACAATCAATAACAAAACTTACGGGAGAATTCACAAGAAACGAGCAATCAACAATCGAAACCAAGAAAGCGCAGAAACGAGACTTAACCAAAGCGAGCTTATGGGAAGAAACGAGTCGACAAGAAGCTGAGGAAAAAGTGGGCCTTTTGTACACAAACTAATTAAGTGGAATCCCAGCTAAACACAGGACAGCTGTAGAGAGAGGCGGAGCTAGAAAAGCAAGGACAGTGATAGGAGAGAGAGGGGAAACAGGTGGAGTTCTAACTCTGATCTAACTAATCACCCGTGCCTCGCTAAACTACTCTCAGGTGTGGATAGTCAATGAGAACAGCAAGAAAGAAGGAAGTGGAATTACCTCACCGTAGTATGGGGAAGAGAGTGTGATGAAAAAGACAAGACACTACGAGACAGAAACGAGAGGAAAACATTCAAGACCAAAGACAGCGCAATCTTACAGAAACATACATACTCTAAAAGAATAAATATGATAAATAAATAAATAGCAACTAAAAGTACTAAAACATACTAAAAACAAACATACAAATCAGCGATTCACAACATAGATGAAAAATGCAATATGGCCCCAGTAAACATACACCAAGGCTTGAATTTGAACCCTGGCAGTCTAGACTGTAGCGCTGTAGCGCTCAGTTGGATGCCCTGGGAACGCAAGGCTCCAGCTCAGGCTAGGTTTGTGCGATTAAGGTGCTTTGGGGCTTGCTGGAAACATCAGAACCCATAGAATCAAATGGCTACTGGCATAGTCTTACTGACAGCATTACAAGCCGATCACAGAGTGGGAAATGCATAGCAAGCAAGCTTAATGTTAAGGGGCTGAGATCTTTGAAGCAATGCCCTGGAAAAAAAAACATACTTGGAGACTGGCAGATCCAGTTTTGTTACAAACCGGACACATTGGGCTAGCAATAGCGAGCGCAGATTTACCCTCACGCAGTTTTTTATTACAAAATATCAAAGGTCAGACATTTTTTTCTGCTCATTTCTGCAGACTGTATGCCTGCTGTTCTTTGAGTGTGGTGTCGGTTTAAAATTACATGGCTTATATCGTTGGATTCTGTGGACTTTCGTCTTTCATTTGAGGTATCATTTGTATGCGTAGCACAATTTCAGGAGAAATTTCAGCAATTCAGCGGTGATATGATTTTATCCTATGTTTTGTTACATGGTTATTTACTTACTTAGTACTTTGAATTGTGTTCGCTTGAGGTAAAAATGGTCAACATGAGTTTCTTTGCATAAAGTGGATAAGCTGCATGACGACATTGCAATTAGGAGACATTCTGTTCTTATTATGCGTAATGACCACCCCCGGTACCACGGACATCCGGGCTTAAGGGATTAATATATGGAAATTCAAGCCGTATTTTGCAGAAACAGAAAATAGGAACTGATAATGGGGTTAGCTGGGAGACACGGCACTTCAGGACTGGAAAACAAAGAAAGAAATACCAAAAAAATACTTACTTGGTCTTTTTTCCTTTTATTTCTAAGGACAGAAGATTAGAGCACTTGACTGAACGGGCTTGGAGCATGATGAAGAGTGACAGTCCAGCAAAGGACTGGCATAGACCAGGAACGTAAATACATGGGGAAACAATTAACAGTTGGAAAAATATGAAAGCTGAAGCACAAAGGAAATGCAAGGTGTGAGACAATAATTAAATAATGAGAACCAATAACAGAAAACTAAAGGAATAACAGAAGGAAGGCTGGTTTGCAGTGGAAACGATAAAGAAAGACTCGGGACATAACACCTCTTTCATGCACCTGAAATGTTTGAAGCATATGTGACATGATTCCCGGTAAAGCTGTTCAAATTATTGCAATTTTTAAAAATGAAAAGTTTGGCTTGGTCGTAGTGTAATCACTAAGGGACCAACATCAATAACAGCCCTTTTATATGCACCAGAAATGATGACACGATGTGTTGGTCAATTCCCATTAAACCTGTTTGAGTTATTGAATTTCAAAATACTAATTTCGGCCAGGTATAATTACTACAGGAAGTACAGAAACCTCACAACCTATACATTCTGTATGCCTGTATGCGTCAGTAATACTGAAACCTGATCTGCCATGATTCTCATTAAAGCTATTCAAGTCTCCGCAATTTTTTAGTTTAAAGTTTAGCCAGTGGTGGCACAACAGCAAAGGTCATAGGGTGACCAACATCGATAACACCTCTTCCCTATGCACCAGAAAAAAGGCTTTTACAGCCTTTTTGCACAAATCATTTCTTCTGCTATGTTCGGTATTGTTATTGCGGTCAAGGGGTTTCAAAATGGCAACATATATATGCAAATTTAAGAATTTTTACAAAATCATATTATATATGATGGAAGCAAATTAAAATCTTCGAAACTCAGGTGTAGAAATCCTCAAATCAATACAGAACCATGATAAGGAAAAAAAAGCATTAATCAAAGTAAACATTATCTCCAGAATTACTGAAAGCACCTTTCAACGTGTGATAATTGTTCAAATGCGGCCATAATGTTTACCACCATTTATACACCACCGTCTATCTCTGTCTCCATCTTACTTTTACTTCCCTGCATATTTTTTGGCACCATCACGATAAACTACTGCACACGAAACTGACTTTATGATAAAACACGTCTCTGGGCTCAACTTGTCTCACGGTAGAATTTAAGGCTTGATGTCTGGCAGACTGCCACTGCATTCATCCGCTCTGCCCTCTCCTGCCTTTTAACCCCATGCTGTCTCAGTGCATCACGCCCCCCAGGTTAATTGTGCGCCCCACTGCGTCTATGGAGCTGTGTGCCACCCGCTGGTTTTGTGAAGTGGGCAGCCCAGATTAAACCTCCTCTCACTGGAAACCAAATCTGAGACAAGTGCCTGCTATAAAGGGGGCACCGTGTGCAGGCTGGAAGAGGAGTTTGAGTGCACTCAGCACAAATGTGCACTGGCTCCCAGCAGAAAGTAGGAAGTGCATGCTGGGATATGTAGACACTGAGCCGAAGAAAGCGTGGGTGTCCTCTCGATACCAGGCTGAGTCTGTCTGTCTAGTGAGATACAACACAGGAACCTGGGAAAGAGAGAAACCCTTCTCTGGTTTACTATTTGCAGTTCTGTGGCAACCAACCGAAATTAAATGCATCTCACACACTGGGAAAACGTAAACAACTCCACCTCCTGCCCACGGGCTAAAGAGGGAGAATGATGAGGCAATGCAATCAGCACTGACCAAAAATACTGACCAACTCTAACTCCAATGCATTTCATGTGCAGGGAGAAGAAAATAAACAATTCCGAGGTCAAAGAAGGAAATTGGCAATAGCAAACTAAATACTAGAAGGGCACTCAGTGAAGCGCATACCTCCGCCATGCCATATGTCAGTATTTCTGGCTCTGGATCCACAAAATTATAATCTAGATCACCAACAACTATAATCAATTCTACCTTAGATCAGATTCTATTTAACCCTTAAATTTTATGAAAATCTGATCATTACAAAAAGGACAATCATTCTATTCAGGTATATTTTCCTCCGGATCTAGAATCCAGAATATGCTCCGGATCACTTCAAAAATTGAATCCACTCATCCTTTGATTACCACAGACCATCCCACCAAATTTCGAGCCAATTCATTGATAACTTTTTGAGTTATCCTGTTAACAGACAGACAAACAGGTGAAAACATAACCTCCTTGGCAGAGGTGATAGAAAAGCTGTTGATTAAAACTTACCTGACTCATGGTGCACGAATGCACAAGGTGGGGAAAAAACCTGTCAACTGCCAAAAGTGATTAAATGCTGAAAATAAATGAACAGCTCAAATTAACTGGGAGAGATTTCTTCCTCCTACTACCCTGCTTTTCTGTTATTTACTTTTGAGGGAAAATGGTATGAGATAAACTGTTATCACTGCTAGTCGTGGCGGGTATTACACTGAATATAGTGGAATATTATGCAGTGTGGGGATCAGTTTTCGAATTTCTACAGCATTCGACATAAAACGTCGTTACATTGGTTTACGTGATTTTATGTCGAGGATAGCTTGAGGACATGTTTGGCTGTTATATTAGATGCATTAATTTGCATTCTTGGTAGAGTAGCCTATTGCCTGTTTTTTTTCCCAGAGTAGTGGAATATCTTTTAGATGTGTATTTAATGCATATATTGGACATTGTCAGTGAGTTATACCTGCTCCTTCAAGAGCATTGGAAAGTGCTGAAACAAGATTACTGTGCGGTAATGTACTGCATGAATATTCGCAAGTCAGCTGCATGGATCTGAAGGTAACTAGAATATGAAGTTTGCCATTACTAAGATGCCAAGGTGAGTGCAACAACAGATCCATACTGTAGAATAATGACAAAAGGGCTGGAATACAAGGGAATATGATCGTCTGTTGATGTCAATGTCACTGTACCTGAATGCTGTTTGTTCTAATCCACACCTTTCACCGTGTGTGCAGTTTGCAGCCTGGTGTTGCTCTGCATCTTTCATTGCAGTACACTCTTTTTGACAATTTTTTATGAGTGTGTGCTGACTAATGGGGCTCTGGTGAAATACAGACAAATTGCAATGGTTTTTAATGGATAAAAAACTTTTTGGGGGAGTTTGGAGAGCTTTATGGAGACTGTTAATGTCCATCACCATATAGTATTGATGGACTCATGCTAATTTCCACTCATAACTCATCAGTTTAAATGGAGCTTCACGAGTCACAATAGTATATAAGTAGAAAAAATATGATTAGTTTATGATTTGACGGTGGTTAGCTGTGAGAAATCAGGTGATGAAACAGAATTAACTTCTTCACACTCATGCACTGCAGTACCTTCTACCACATGACGAGGCACATGCTCTACACTCGCTTCCTGAGTGAACTGGCTGTCTCCGCTGTTGAGTGTGTCATCGACTGGCGAAACCACAGACAAAGCGTCATCTAAACTAGCAAACTCTTCTTTACTTCATCGGAAGTGTCTAAGATTGTACCGTTGTCTCTGAAGAGTAAGAGCAGAGTTGAGTACACTCTCTGTGGAGAATCTGATCTGCTGGAGATACTCTAATTCAATGGTTCTCAACTCCAGTCCTGGGGACCCACAGCACTATAAATTTGTGTTCCAGCTCAGCAGTGGGATGATTCGCTTAATGAGCTAATACTGATTGTCAGTCTCTTAGTTCATTGAATCAGGTGTCCCCAATGAAGACATTAAACTTTCCGATTAAGAAATGAATTTTACAATGACCTCTAACCTTAAGCACACTAAGTAGAACAAGTTGCAATAAAAGTAAACAGAAAACTAACTTCACTATGTGGGTCATTTTTTATTTCATGAAATACCCTAATCCATTAAATCTGGAGGCCAGAGTTAAAGATAAAAAAATATTTTATATTTAGTCCCCTGAGCTTGAGATAATTATGAAAATATATTTTTAAATAATGAATTGTCGCTCTGACATCAAATTTCCATTTTGTCCACCTGCAAATCCTCTTAAATGGTGTTTCTTAACTCAAAAAGTTGCCAAAGTATCATGTATGATTGTACTAGCCCTGGTTTACCACACCCATTTCAACTTAGCAAGAGACTGATGATTAGGATTTGATTGACTGAATCGTGCCATTGCTGAGCTGGCAGACAAATGTGTAGGGCAGTGGGTCCCCAGGACTGGAGTTGAGAAACACTGCTCTAATTGTCCATTTCAGTGCAGTGTCAAGAGGCATATGCTGGATTTGGCAGTAAGTCACTATGTGAAGAACCAAGCCATTGGTGAAGTCATCATTTGATTCCCTGACAAACTTCTCATTCTTCAGGTCTATAACCTTCACACTGGCCTTCTTGCACCTTTTACCAGGGAACTGGAGTGGTGTCTTTTTACCTGAAAGCAGAAGAAAGAATATGTGATGTAGCAAGATTAATCTTTATGTTTTATTGATGCCATTTTTGGACATTTATGATTTTAAATTATTTATTGATGTATACTTTCATAATTATGATAATTACCATTGAGCCGCAGTGATACGACTCAAAGTCAAGACGCATTATTAAGGCAAAGCATTGAAAATCCAGCTCTCCCTTCATCTCACGGTCACTTGATGAAGTCAAAGATGGTGGCAGTATTATCTCTTGATGTTCTAAAAATGAATCTGAAAGAGTTAAAGGTTGTGTCAGTGATTCTTAGCCAAAACATAATTTGTCACATACAGGAGATTTTTCCTCACGAACTGTTGGCAGCTCCTCTCATGAATGAGAGGTGAAAAACTCCGGTCTCTGTAGGCCACCTACAGCCCGGTAGACACTGAGAAAGATACAAACTCGTGGGGACCTACCTGCATCCCCAAACATCAACAGAAGTGTTCCAACGAATCGGAGGGCAGGGGTGGGTCTTCTGCGCCAGTTCCGTGCTCATGCACGAGAAGTGGGTGGGACTGAGCAACAAAACTGGCAGTGGCACTCATGTGAAGCATGGTGGAAGCTAAACCGAAAAAGAGACGCTTGAATAAGTGTATGTTGAGGAAAAAGGAACGCGATTGCAGCTATTTGAAGTCCCGAATAAACATAGGGAAAGCATACCAACATACCAATTCCGGGAGTAGAATGATTTTAATTCTGACACCCTCGTTGCCTTGTTTCTACTTGAGGTGAGTACAGCTGGTGCTGACTCGGTTGGATGTGAATTGTAAATTGTGATCCCATGCAATACTGAGGGAAGCTCATGTATTGTTTTTGTAAGGCTATCTTGCATAGATCATGTTGCTCAGAGTGAATCAAACAGTAGAGAGATTGATAATTCCTCTTTGGAGTGAGTTGGAAAGCTAGTGAGTTTGCCAATTCTGTCTGATCAAACCAGAGTTTGTGTTCGTGTAATAACACTTCTTCTCTGGTTAGTATTCAGAGTTCAAATTCATCGATGAATGTATAACTGCGTGCTAAGTTTAGCTAAAAGTGGTGATCAATGTGACGTTGTTTAATACTCATTTTGTAATGCCGAGCTAAGATACTTGTCAGATACCTAGTTGTAGCGAGCACTAATGCTGTAAATTTATGGTCTGGCAATAGTCATCATTGTTGCATCGGGGCGTTTATCACAACGAGCTGTACTCGGCTATTTACCCAGCTGAGTGAGCCATTCTTAAGCTACTTCCACACCAGACGCGAAACAAATTTTTTGTGTGACTTATAACATTCAAAGTTTCCCTTTAAGAAAAGCGTGTTCATGTTCTGTGCTTCTGAAGGGGAGGGGCAAGCGACTATGTTGTGTTTCAACTGTCAACAATAGTGACGTCATTTTGCTGATACAGCCTTTAAAATGAAGGTTCACTTTGCAGATTTCTCTTGGTAATATAAAATGAGGAATGGTTTTTCAAAAAGGATGGCAAAAACAAAGGCCAAGTGTTCAAGTATTCAGTTCATTCACCGAGTAGTCTTCATAAATCATTTAATTCCTGCGGACCATACAGCCAACCATTCCAAGTAATTCCTTCCCCTCAACCATGCAAATAGGCGATGGTACACTTACTATAATGGTAGGCCTAAATCAAAGGAATTTAATGCTCAATTCGTAACAAATTAATAAAAGTCAATGCAATTTTACCATTTTTTTTCATCCCTGTCTACCATGTAGCCCTACTTGAGGATCACCTGCCCAAAAGACTTGTGTTCCAGCTGTGCCCATCTTAAAACTGCAAGAAAAAAAAAAGAAAAAGTTAAGTGAAATGGTCAAAATCCATGTTTAAAATGAAGTTCCCATAACACCTACTATCTTAGTTAACCAGATGGTATGTAGATCCTGCTCCCAGCCTCCTAAGGCCATATCTAGAGAAGAGGTATAGGAACAGCAAAAAATATGGCGATTGCCTGTGTCTGTGAGTGAAACTGAAATAAATTCGGCTATATCTCGTAGTGTGGAGTGTTTTGGAGTGAACCCATTGTTAATCAAAGAGCATGATTAAAAATAGGTAAAGAGTAATAAGCCATCAAAAGGGATTTGAATCTCAGCATCTGCCGCTGATAAAGTAAACTTTGTGTCCTTTGATTTATTTGTCTATTGTTTGAGGCAGACATTGTCCTGAAATGATAAGTTCTTACCTTTTGAATCTAGGCCGTTACCCTTTCTATTTGTAGCTCAGTGATTAAATCTGACATGGTATTGAAATAATATACTATTTCATGTCACCTGGGCAAAAGTTCGACACCACCAAATTCAAAATGAAATTTTCAGAAAATTGGCAATTCCTGGACTGCATGCATTTGCATGAAAGTTTTAGCATGCGTTGCACATGCATTTAACATTAAACTAGAGTGTTCAGGTGAACACATGTGTCGCCTGCAATGCTTTAGTTGAAAGTGTGACTACCAACTGAAAGTGTGACTTCTGGACTGACAGACAGACGGACAGACAGACGCCGGACAAAGTGATCCCTATGTGCCGCTATGCTTCGCAGGCGACACAACTAGAGTGTTCAGGTGAAACTTAAGGTTTCATCTTAGCTAGATATTGATTCTGTTTTTTCCATTACAACTCAGACTTCAGAACTTTTTTTTGGGCAAATACATGTCTCCTTACTATTTTTAAACAATAGTCGGCTCAAACTTATGACAGCATTAACTGTGTTGAATACATAGTTCCTTAAAAGCTAATAAATTCAAAAGTAAAAAGCAAATTCTTCTCAAATTTTGAGTGCCAGGAAAGATGTGTTTAAACTATCTTTCCAAGAGTTCGGCAATAATTGCAGTGGTCATTTATTCAGTCCTTTGGAGAAGTGGAACTTGTTTTAAGTATTAGGCAGTGGCGGCCCGTGACAAAAATTACCGAGGAAGCCAGAATGAACAAGGAATTTAATTCAGTGTTTAGTGTTATTTTCCTGCAAACAAATTAACTTACTGATACAGTACCTTTATTCTACCGACTTCTCATTCATTTTAGTGAAAAAAAGAGGTTAAAAAAGAGGACAGCGTGTGTGAGAGAGACAGTGAAAACGCGAGGGAGAGCTGTGGATGCGCGCTTCGGGCTGTGCGCGTGCTCATGGCTCTGGGACACAGTGGTATGTGATCAGTTAGAGGAAGCCCATGCAAAGCTGGCAAACGCCTCGTAACTTTAGTACAGCAGAAAGCTAAACACATAGCGATCAGACGGCAATTATGACAAGATCTATATATAACAAAAACATTTGAGTCATTGCTTTCACAGACAGTATTAATGAAGTTCCGTTTTGTGGACAATGCTTCTCTCTGGCTCAAATTTAATTAATTGGCAACAAAAGCATTTGCAAGACAGCCGTGGACTATTGTACAGAAACGCAGGCAAACCCCTTCCACCAACATTAGAAGTAACAATGTCATATGTGGCAGCCTCGCAACTGAAATTAACAAATCACAAGGATGCCCAATATTCATACATCCAAAAAACACACTCAACATGAATGCACAACCCATGCGCAACGTCTGAATTACATAAACTAAATATAAAACACATAGTTACAAAGGTTTATATAAAAATTGATATCAACTGTGCTGCAGCGCTATCAACTGTAAACCTTACAGCTGTCAGCCGATAGTGCAGCTGATGTCAGCGGACCTAAATGCAGTCTCGGTAAGGACTGAGAGTATAAAAAACAGTACAGCTTAGCCATCATGCTCTGAAATCCACCAGACACGACAAGAATAATAAAGAATAAAACACCACATTTTATGCATCACATCAGAAAAACGTGACAACAACCCGGTGATCAGAAAGGCCACGGCGGGCCATAGGAGACATGGCCAGCAGAAAAGCCGGTTCAGCTCGGCACTTCCTGTTAGCTACTCGTTTCTAGCATAGTTAGCTTCACCAAAAGAGCGAACTTTCCCATCAGCTCTCCCCTTAGTTAAATTAGAGTCAGCCTACCATCCCGCTTGACTTTTAGTTGAACCTCAAAAGGAAGTTTTGTGAAGTCATTTTTTACGAGAAACTCAGGGTCCCTGTCACCATCCATTCTCTGACTTACTGGCTATACTTCCTGTGTGGGCGAGCTGGCGCCTGGCGGGACAGTTGAATCAGTGTGTGTATTTTCCGTAACAGTTTGTGATTGGTTGGAAGCCAGATTTGATCTGGCCTCCCTCATTTTTTTTATAATGATGCATCGACCATTAAGCGATGAGCCTTGCTTCAATCTGATTGGCTAATACAGGCTGTTTTTTTTCCTAAGGGGGGCCAGGTGAAGCTGGCCTCCGAGCTGACAGACAGGGCAGAGGGCATGAGACACGAAGTGTAAGACACAATGAGAGCTTGACAGGAGGGGGCGCTGTTTTGCTCCTCACGCTCAGCCAAAGCAGAAGTGCGTTGATGTAGTGTTTTGACAAGGAAATGACAACAATATAAAATACAATGTGGTGAAGCTTATTTATATTTTTTCTTTCTTGCAGTAATTTTTGGGGAAACCAGGCTTCCCTTGGCCTCCGCGAAATACCGCCACTGGTATTAGGTGGTGCATGGGTGGTGGTGCTCACATCTTAATGATGACACACTCGATCACCTCTAAATAACACACTTCATCACCTCTAAATGATGTCAAGCTTAATCACATCTTATTGATAACATAACTGATCACCTCTTATTGATGAAACAGATGATCGCCTTTTAATGAGACACATTTGATCACCTCTTAATGACAAAACTGATCATCTCTTCACGGTGACACACCTGGTCACCTCTTATTGATGACACGCTTGGTCACCTCTTAATGATGACACATTCGATCACACCTTGACAACAGGCTTGATCGCCTCATGATAATGAGATTTGATAACCTCTAAATGATGACACATTTGATCACATCTTGATGACAAGCTTGATCACCTCTGACTGACGATACACTTGATCAACTTTTAATGACGGCAGAGTTTATCACCTCTTATTCATGACAGTTCGTCACATAAATTCCTTGCAAGCTTCTAAAATCCAGCTCCCTTCAGAAGCACATTTGTATGTAAGGTTAGGTCAGGCTACTATGTTAATTGATGATGCCATGCATTATTCTGCCACTATGGTCTGATTTTTTTCTGTCATGTGTAGTTTTGGAGTTATGTATTGTAGCCAATATTTAGTGGAACATTTGTACTGCTCTGATTTCCAGGAAAGGACACAGAGGTCTTACAAAGGTCTCATTTAAGGCAGACTCATGCTCTGTAATTATGGCCTTCACTCAGGATATATCCAACGTTCTTTTCCCCCCTTAGTTTCTGGCTGTAAAGAGCTGGACTATAATCATGAAGGGACACAACTTTCCTTACTTCAAGCTTTCAAAAGGGCTTCGTCAGGGATGCAATCAGCTTCTCGGTGCCTCATTCAATTCACTCCAGTGTTCTGAATGGGACCAGAGTAAGAGATGTAGGGAATGAAATTTTTGTTCTGATTAACTGCTGTTCAGCTATACTCTATGGCTCAGACTTTACCCTGACAAAACTCCCTTCTGTGAAAGCATCAGCATTTTCAGTGACTTAGAACCCGCTGAGCCATGGTTTGTGATCTTTCAGTTCTTTATTATTATTCAGGATTTATTGTGGGAGCAGTCATGGCGGAATGGCGATGTGCTAATTTAATACATTAATGGGACACCCTGGCTGATCTTGGAAGCCGCAGTGGCTCACTGTTGAAATGGCTTTAACCCTTAAATTTCCAACTACAGTAAAATTTGAAAGAAAAATCGGTGTATTCTGTTAATATGTTTTGGGGAGGGGCTAATAACAACCCAATAGTAATTTTTCATTTTGGTGACCTTTGACCTCTTTTTAGTATTGTGACATATATGCCACTCTAGGTTTCTAGGATATAAACAGAACTTTTGTCCATCATTGTTTTGGTGGTTGACAAATCTGAAGTATTAGGCATAGCTTATTTTTCATTAGCTTACCTGTTTGTCTACTTTATCGAGTGATGAATGGGTGCTGATCTATCATGTGGATTCCACCATGGGGGCGGCCATATTGGAAAGGTTATCTGGTGCAGCCAGTGTAGTGTCAGTTCCACTTTTATGCATCAGATGGCAGCACTGATGGTCTAAATGTGTCACTATGGGCATTAGGTTGCAACATTCATATGGGGTCAGCGGTTTTGACAACCCCCAAAATTGTGTGACAAATTTATCACGGGGGCATTTAAGGGTTAATCCGGTGGAGTGAGAGTATTTCATGCAATAGTTTCTCTTTAACAGTGGAAAAGCACATTCTGTCTACACTGTACAGCCTGCTTTGACAGCAGGTACTTCTCTCATGTTGGCTTTTTACATCAGGCTCTTTCTAGAGGCTTAAAAGTAATTTGCTCCCTCATCAGGGCTCCGGAGAAAAGTGAGAAAAGGACACAAACAAGGGGTTAGAAAAAAAAACATGAATTGAAAAAAAAAAGTAGAAAATCTTTGCTCCTCCAAACAGTGATTTGCAGTGACGTTCATTACGGGTGTGACAGATGGAGAAAAGTACGTCGATGTGTCAATCGTTTATACATCACACATCCAGGAGAAAAAATCCTTTCGCTGAAAATAATCTTGTTTTTGGATTGGAATCTCAATCACGACAGGCCATGATTTCTGAGCCAGCTGATGGATGCAGGGAGATGAGTGTTCAGATTGAGCCATTTTTTTCGCTGCCTCATATTGCCCTCTGGTCTCCTGTTTATGGTACCATTACACTCGCTCTTAATTTTATGTGATTGAACTGTACGCTTCATTACTTTCCTCAGGTGAGGTGTTATGTTCAATTACTTTCTATTCAATATACTCTGAATTCTCTCTCACCGGTATTTTTTTATGTGCTATGACAGCATTTGGAATATACTCTGCCATTTTAGTTTTCTTTCAGAATTGTTTGCAATTGGGCATGTTTCTGTTTGGTAAATCCTGTTCCTTGGTAGGGCAATGTTTTCACTGATGGTGCATAGCACAGTTAAAATTGCCCTTTAAAACACAATTTCCTGAATTCAATTTGATTTTCCAAAGAACGAGAAATCTCAAGACCTAACTTCCTGTCGAAGTAAGAACTCAGAGAAGTAAGAGTGTCAGTTGCTTCGGTGTGTTCATTTATTTGTGTGTTGGTCTGTTTGTTAGCAGGATCTCAAAAAACTGTTGCATAGATTTTAACCAAACTTT
Organism: Gymnothorax reevesii; assembly: GCA_029721435.1. NCBI lineage: Eukaryota > Metazoa > Chordata > Actinopteri > Anguilliformes > Muraenidae > Gymnothorax > Gymnothorax reevesii. The sequence continues at coordinate 2,876,285 of CM056588.1, forward strand.
GCAGTATGTTAAAATAGCAAAAGAGTGGTTAAATTTTGCCATATCTGGGCCAAAGTTCAAATCAAGCTATGCTGGCGGCGGTAGAGGCTCTCGCGAGTCCAGGGGCCTATTGCACAAAAGTCAGCTCCGGAGATCCTAGATTAACGCTAAAGCAGGGATCACCATACCCCAAACAGGGAGTTGCTGGCTTAATTGATTGCACAAAACCAACACCGGGTGGAAGAGGATCAACTACGTGAAGCCAGCGGCAGTTTCTCCTGTTGAGAGCGGGCACAAGGCTACCGACCCCAAGATGGATCACAGAATCGTTGATCATCACTATGGACACACTGCAGACGCATGCGCCCGCTTTCACACAAAGTAAAGAAGAAATGCTTATGGAGGCTTATAACCAGAACAAATGAGTCATTAAAAAAGGGAAGCAGAGCCGCCACTAAGAAGCAGAGGGAAAAAGGGGCGGCAACCTGTCACCGATCGTCTCAACACGTAAGTAATCCTCAAGTAGGCCGACACTCATTCAATCGAACCGCTGCTCCACTGAGCCGATATAATTATGTCGAATGTTACCAGTACCAGACAATCAGTTAACTAAATTGAAACATTACAGTTATAAAGTCTTATTGATGTGAAACAATGGGTTGAAATGGCAGTTGAATCTGTGTGAATGATTTATTGTAAATGACTGGAAATGTGTCATGTCTGATTTCTTTGCACAAGTCATTCTGTCCATCCATGGATGCCAAATCGAAATGTATAAATAAGGTAAAAATAATTTAATCATCACATTGATAGAGATCTTATTCACAATGGTACATGGTAACCTCTCTTTGCAAACCTCCTATTCATACAGAACAAGCATAACGGGAACGAAAAGAACTTGGCAACAATGAAAGATCAAGCACAAGTACATCCTTGCGACTGGTAAGTGGCTGAAATGTTATTTTCTATTATAGGTTGTATATTTAATTCAACATATTGGGTGTGAATGCTGAGAGCATTTACAAACTATAATATTCATCTCTGCCATTTTCTTTATTCTTATCATCCGTGTTTTTCTGACATTAATTCAGCCCGAACCAATGCGGCACCATCTGGACATTTATGCTATGACTTCTGTAATCTGAAACATAATAGTTTCTGCGATATTCGCATTTTTCCAACTAATTTTTCGCCATGCTGTGTCAGACTCATATACACACACACTCACACACACACACACGAAGACACACACAACGGTTTGCCAAACTACAACCCAAATTCCGAAATAGTTGGAACAAAGTGTAAATTGAGAGTAAAATCAAAAGGAAATGACTTTGAAATCACGCCAGCCTGTGTTTTACTCACAATAGAACAGAGATAACATAGCAAATGTTGCAACTGAGAAATTTTACAATTTTATCCAGTAAATGAGCTCATTTCAAATTTGATGGCTGCTACAGGTCTAAATAAAGTTGGGACAGGGCCCTGTTTACCATGGTGTAGCATCCCCTCTTCTCTTTAACACAGAGTGGCGGCGTCTGGGCATCGAGGAGACAAGTTTCTTGAGTTTAGCCATTGGAATTTGATCCCACTCTTGTTTAATACAGGCTTCCAGCAGCTGGAGAGTTTTGGGTCTCCTTTGACGGACTTTTCGTTTAATTATGCGCCAAATGATCTCAATCGGTGAAAGATCAGGACTGCAGGCAGGCAAGTTCAGCACACGGACTCTTCTACTATGAAGCCATGTTGTTGTTATAGCTGCAGTATGTGGTTTTGCATTGTCCTGCTGAAATACACAAGGCCTTCCCTAGAATAGATGTTGTCTGGAGGGGAGCATATGTATACTTTTCACCATTCAAGGTGCTTTTTAAAACATGCAAGTGTCCCACACCATATGCACCAATGCATCCCCATATCATCAGAGATGCTGGCTTTTGAAATGAACGCTGATAACCTGAGGGGTGGTCTTTCTCCTCTTTAGCCCAAAGGACACAACGCCCATGATTTCCAACAGACAGGAATGTCAAATTTGGACTTGTCTGACCACAGGACACTGTCACTTTGTTACAGTCCATTTTTAATGAGCCTTGGCCCAGAGAACACGGCGGTGCTTCTGGATCATGCTCATTAATGGCTTCCTTTTTGCATGATAGAGTTTTAGGTGTCATCTGTGGTTGGCACGGCGGACTGTGTTTACAGACAGTGGTTTCTTGAAGTATTCCTGGGCCCATTTAGTAATGTCAGTGACAGAATCGTGCCGGTGAGTGATGCAGTGGCGTTTGAGGGCCCGAAGATCACGGCATCCAGTAAAGGTCTTCAGCCTTGTCCCTTGCGCACAGAGATTTCTCCAGTTTCTCTGAATCTTTTGATGATGTTATGCACTATCGATGATGAGACCTTCAAAGCCTTTGCAATTTGACGTTGAGGAACATTGTTTTTAAAGTATTCCACAATTTTTTTAACGCAAGTTTTCACAGGTTGGAAAGCCTGTGGCCATCTTTACTTCTGAGAGACTCAGCCTCTCTAAGACATCCCTTTTATAGCCAATCATGTTACACTCCTGATCCCAATTATCTTAATTACTTGCTAAATGTTCTTTCAGCTGATTCTCTTATATATTAATTGCTTTTCAGCCCTTTTTTGGCTGTGTCCCAACTTTTTTGAGACCTGCTGCAGCCAGAAAATTTGAAATCAGCTCATTCTACAAATGTCTCAGTTTCAACATTTGAAATGTTATCTTTGTTCTATTGTAAATAACATATTGGCTCATGTGATGTGAAAGTCATTGCATTTTGATTTTTTTCACAATTTACACTTCGTCCCAAATATATTTCGGAATTGGGGTTGAAACATGGTGCTGTCAAATTGTTTGTGAGGTTGAATACTCTTTTGTCTTTCACAGAATTTGTGGCGAATGAACAGCTCTTTATTCGTAAGTCATGGTCAAACACATCACCAGTAACGTAACATACTTGAAAATGTGTGAGGCTAACAAATTTATTTTCGTTGTTGACTTGCATTTCATCAACATCCAGCATCCTGAGATTCATCCAAATCAGCTTATTCAAGAATAGATCTGTTACATTGATATTTTTACATCACATTTAGTATTAAGATTTAGGTTTAAGCATTAGATTGGTTCGAGAGATTAGCTTTGAGGTTGGTTTTAGGTTTTAGGACATAGTATATTTAGTCAGTCAAGGCTATTTTAGGACACTAGGGCACTAATCAGACACTTGTTTTTGATAATATTGTCTGGTCTTCCGTATTTACCTCTAACACTCTCCTGAGTTCGTCTCTATTTGTCTCCAGGTTCTGCACATTCACCATAAGTTATCTAAGATGCACCACTCACTCCATATGGCCAGTTCATTTCATATAAACACATGACAGGTAACATTTATGCAAAACTATCAAAAAGAAAGTTGAAGTTCATTATAAATGCCTGACCATCACTGCCTCCTGAAATGTTATTTATGCTCGGGCTGAACACAGAACTGCTAAGGTTAAATTCAGCCTCAAAGACTACCATTTATTTGTTGATTCTGGTTTTGCATGTCATACATGTCTCCGAATTGACAATTCGTTTAATTTTAATTTCAATTATTCTTGTTTAACACAAGAAATTTATTTTTTCCATACTTTTGATTGATAAACCTCCTCACTCGCCAATGTTATTTACAAGATTAAACGCTGAGATACTTGTCGACAAAGTATTCATGGTATCAAAACCGTTGCCTACGTAAATGCACAATTAAAAAAGATAAAAGGGAAATCTAGACCTTGTGGTGGAATATCGGTTCTCACTGTTGGAGATTTTTATCAGTTGCAACCAGTTGTACAGTCTAACCCTCTCTGCGTCTACGATGCCACTCAGACAGACCTTTGGCGTGACCATTTCAAAATGATGACAATGATTGAAGTCATGTGGCAGAAAAACAATGTGCCCTTCGCCGACATGCTTGATCGAATTCCCGTCAAAAGCAAGCCTGTCCCATTGACAGAGGCAGGCAGAGCATTGCTTGCGCGAGCTATCACCAATCTGGAACGCTGCCCAAAAAACATAGTGCACATTTTCGTGATAAATAAACAAGTCGATGCGCACAACTCTGCATCATTAGCCCATTTCCACGCCGACATTGTGACAGTTAATGCTGATGAAAATAAAAAAGATGTAAGAAGCAGTAGAATGGAAAGGAAACCGCACCTTTCAAAGGCACCAAAAAATATTTCGCCGACTCGTTAAAAGTCGCCATAGGCACTCGCGTCATGATCACCCGGAACACAGACAATCAGGACTGTGCTACAGGACCTTCAGCAAAATTGTAAAATTTGTGACCAACGACGACAATGCTCATGTCAAAAGACTTGGTCTAGAGCTTGAAAATGGGGGCAATGCGTTGGTTAAGATTGTTTACATAAAAAAGGTGGAAGTTTATACGCCAATATACGCCAACCCCAAATTACCGCCGCTCTTGCCTAAATGACAGAAGCGTCTTTAGAACACCACACGCACGCCTCTATGCATCCCAACTATGCACTATGCATCGCAAGCACATTAAATCAGCCAGACAGTTTTATCGTTGTCCACCACAAGACCGAAGGCCTGCCGTCCCATATTAACGACATCAGGCGTCATCATGAGCATCTGACAGGAATATTAGTCGCGGAAAGTCTTCATTTAAAAGGCTACGCCATGTTAAATCGGAATAGAGACATCTCTTATACAAATTGCACTGACACGGCCAGCAATGGTGGAGCAAAATACTAGTATAAAACCACCTCATGGCCCGCGAAAAGCGCTACATACATAACGCAATTGATATAGAGTTTACTGTAGTGCAGTTTGAAGCACCAATTAACGCGGTGATTACTACTGTGTACAAGCCTCCAGGTTACAGTCTCTCATCGTTATCAAATCTGCGCGCCCTCTTGCATTCGCTTGAAATCCTGGACCAGCATCCAACTGTAGTCTGCGACAATTCTAACGAAGATTTGTGATCCCGAGCACGCAAGCCGATACTTGAACTGTTTGAGTTGAGAGGTTACAAGCAACTCGTAACCACGGCAACCACAGAGAAAAATACTCTGTTGGACCCCATTTTCATCTCTCGTCCACAGTGCTGTCTCCACCCCGGTGTGCTCCAAACATTTTATAGTTACCACGACCCGGTGTTCTGCATGCTGACCGTGTAAACTATTGGCCATTTTAAATTATTAGTTGCAAATAATTTAGTCTCTTTTACAGACTTTATTTGGGTCTAATTAAGTTTGCAAAGCAAAGGAAATCTTTTTCAGTCAGTCAAACGTTCAAAAGTTCTGGACCTGTTCATTTAATAGCTATGTTCAGAGTTGAAGCTCCATGTATGAATGTTCATATTTCTCAACTTTGTTTGATAAGTTTGATCAGTGTAATTATCTCCCAGTTGTCTCTTTCTCTCATAAGGAGCAAAAAGTACATCAACAAAGCAGTGCCGTGCTGAGCTGCACTCGAACATGTAAGTCCCCTTAACTGTTCATAAATTCTGCATATTATTAGTATCATGAATACTGGGCCCTTGCAAACACACAGACTTATGGATCATAACAAATGTTATAACCCTTTTTAATATTTGTGTGCTTTTGTGAACAACAGAAATCATGGGGGACTCCAACAACACTGCTTTTCACGGCCGAGCTGCGAGGAGACACCATGAAGACGACACCAACAACTGTCTAGATTTGGGCTTAGTATGTGACTGTTTTTCTCTCTCAGTCAGGAATAGCCTGGAATCCATCCATATCAAGTGTTGGTCGCTCTCAGCGGTCACTCAGTCTGGCCTCAGTCGGTAGGCTAGTATTTTACTTATATTACTCAAATATTCGCACAGAATCCATGCAAGATCTATGATTGGCTCATAGTTGCAAGGGTGCCCCGCCCCTTTAGATAGACTTGCGGCGGGTCCTGAATGAATTGATTCCAGTGGGGAGAAGTGAACATGAGAACAGATTATCACTGATTATTTTGCCCCATTGTCACAGAATTAAATACTGGACTTATTTTCCACAGGCCACATATCTTCCAAACATTCTGGTGCTGCAGTGGCATTTTTAAGACCAACTGATCAGGAGAAAATGAACTTTGTTTGAGACCTGTGTCTCTCTCAGCGGCGGTCACGCAAGATCTGGCAGTACAGAAATACAGTATGGACTGCGGCAAACTACGAATTAAACTTTCAAACTGAAAAAATGCTTGTGTTTATACGTTCAGTGATACTGTTATTACCATTGATGTTTAATCTTTTTTGAAGTGAAAAAGAATATATTTGAATGCTATGATCTTGTACTGGATTGATATCAGATATTGAGCGGGGGGAGAGCAGCAAAGTAAGCATTGGCCATCCACGTTAAAAATCCCACAACGTTGTGCAGCAATGGGTGGCAATAATAGGAACAAGCTATCCATCTGCTCTCTTCCGAAGAAAGTAGGCAGGCAAGGAATAAATTAGCAACTATCGTTTTACACACCAGCTTCATAGGCTTAACCTAGTTGATGCAATAATGCCCTTCAAGCTATAGCTAATGCCAATTACTGTGAAATATGTTATGTAATTTGAGAATGATTTAATTTAGCCTTTATTATACTCGGGCATCCCACTGAAATAAACAAAATGGAGATATGGCCTAACATTATCCTGTTCAAAACCTAACAACCACTCCAAGAGTAAATGCAAACAAGCCACAATCTAATTTTTAAGCTCATGTCAAATAACATTCAGGAATGCTGTAGCTGACCAGCTGACTCATATTCGTAATGCTGAGTGCAGCCCTTAGTTGTGTTGCAAAATGCCTGATGCAGCAAAGTAAAAGGAAATATACACCCAACATGCAGATAGATACTTGTATATCCCAACGTTTAATCGCTCGCCTACTTAGCTACCACTTCTGACAACAAGATGCGATGGAGAACCCGGTCAGCATTCATTCTGCAAATGGCGCCGCACGAGTGTTGTTTCTCGCCCAAAGATCACCCTATCAACCAAGAGCAGAAAACATGAAGATTATATATCCAGTTCATTAGCGATGTAAGGGCTAAACGCTGCCCCACGGCCAGACTATATCAGTGAGTGACGGTTGGGAGCGACCAGCACTTGATGTAGATGGATTCCAGGCTAAGTCACGAAAACAGATGTTTTAGACCATGACTCTTCAAACTCAATCTCCAGACAACAAATAACTGAGGGATGTTTATGATCGCCATCTGAATCATTTGTGTTAGTCTCTTCTTCTCATAGAACCAGAAGCACATGGACCAGTATGGCTGATGGAATTCTTGCCCCTCTATTCCTCGGTCTCTCTCTCTACCCCTCCACCCTACACCCCAACCAGTCGAGACTGAAGGCCGCCCACCTAGAGCTCGGACCTGTCCAAGGTTTCTGCTAAAAGGCGGTTTTTCCTTGCCACCGTCGCCAAGTGCTTGCTCATGGTGCAGTGTTGGGTTTCTCTCTTTGTTCATTTATTTCATTTCAAATTATTAATAAATTGATTGAAATTAACAATTTTTCAGTGTTAGATGCTTTGTCTATCATGATGGGATCAACTGAATGGAGTTATGGTATTGGTGGCTTGAATAATAGTACCAGTTCTGTTCGAGCAGTGACAGCATGAATTCAGTTTAACATCAGCCTTTCTACAAATAAAACAATACTTCACCTCATACTTTCTCGTCACACACTCAGCTCTGAGCAGCACTGCAGTGTAGTGTCAGCGATTAAACAGGCCTGTGAGTAAACAGCTCAGTATTCATGCCCACAATTTCTCCTGAAATTGTAAAATTCTAGTTTCATTTAATCTTTTAATTCTTTTCCTAAATGCACTGAAGTAAAGCCTAATTTACGATGGAACAAACGCAAATTATGGCTAAACTGTACAGCCCATGGGAGGTGCGCACTGTACCTACAAAATGGGCAAGATGTGTCTCAGGATGAATAAGTCAGGTATAAGCATGCCTGCTCGCCCATTGTGCTGTCTATACTGATTCCAGCCAGTAGGAAGAAGAGTAGCTATGGGATGACGGTGGACGGGCCAGCAGACTCAGACTTCACTCCAGGGCAATTCCACGGTAACGGAATTACGATCAAGAGTAATTTTCATGTCATTTTTACCTCCCATCTATTACTCTAATGTAGTATTTTTTATTTTTACTTTTACTTTGACAGGTATTTCTCTAAGAACTGGCAATAAGTTGGTGGCCTAGGATGTTGATCAGGCCATGGTAAGTTTATATTGACTGGTATATTCAGATATTTTGTTGAATGCTATTTATGAGATAGAGCCACCGGTAACGGAATTACAAAATGGTAACAGAATGACATTTTCTGATAATCAACTAAATTCATTATACTCAAAACGACAAAGCAATTGAAAATTGGTACCATAAATGTTTGTGTTGCTGATCTCATTGAAAAATTACTAATGACAAAAAATGAGCCGCTGGAATTGTGTGTTTCAATTTTCTGCCATGACTTACAGTCTCAAATGCTTTGGCTACCAATGTGTGGAAATACAGTAAATACCAGGAAATAGCTATATATCTTTTAGGAGTTTTTTAGGAGTATTGAGGAACAATAACCTTTGATCCTTGTCCTGGAGCTTAAAACATTTTTTTTTTTTTTTACAAAATTCAAATCTAAATTTTGAGAAGACACAGATATTTCAAAACAGTTCAGTGTCTAACTGAAGACCGTTTTCAGATTAAAGAGTCATCTACATAAGAACCTGTATATTCCTAATATAAAACATTTTTTAAAAATTGCTATTTTAGCAACTCTCATGTGGAATTGCCCTCCAGTTGAGGAGAGGGTCCTAGACCTCAGTAAAGGAGGTCCTGTGGTGGAGGACTCTTGTTCCCCCCAAAGACTCCACTGACTTCATACAAGGTAAAATTCCCCATTGTCAATATGCGTGGGACACAATCAACCATTTACATGAGTTCATGTTTGATTCTGGCTTGCCTAGCCATACCTGGTAAGAACCTCACACTGATTGAGCCTGTGAGGTACGGTTCAGGAACCACTCGCAAGAAACAGAAATAAAAAAAAATAATAAATGCCTTTATTGAAGTCTGTGTCAAAGCCAAAAAAACACAAGAATTGCCAAGCCACAATATGAAATCTAAAAACAGTGTCGACTAGACAGGCAGGGGTTAGAACCAGTAAGACAGATGAGCAGAGGTACAAAAACGATAGGCAAACAGTCGTAGTCGATGAACAAAGCCAATGGTCATACACAGGGCATCCAAACACAGAACTCATGGTCATACAAAAATGTGTCGAAATCCAGAAAGACAAAAACAGCACAAAAAGGGCAATGGCAAGAATTGAAGTCGGACAAACCAGTAGAAGAAAAACAATAATCAATGGCATACGAGGCGCTCTGCACAAAGAAGTATTGATCAACGTTCTGACAAGAGCTGTGAGTGAAAAGACTGCTAATACACACACAGGGAAGGTCACATGCTATACAGGGATCAGCTGTAGTGAATCAGACTAATTACAACGGGAGAATCACACGAGGGAAACCCTAACCACGAAAATTGGTGAAAGACAAAACACGAACGGGAATCACACAAACAGCCTATGACATTTATACAGCTCCAATCCAGGAGTTCTACGTGCACAGATAACGAGTGCAGGAGAGTGATTAAGCACGTGTGAGAGATTCTCGCTGAAACTCAGGAGAGGACAAAGACAGGCTGAGGGGCGGAGTATAGAACAGGGCGATTGCGGAGAGGTAATTAGTCTAAATTAGTTGCGGTGCAACTTTACATTATTAAGCTAGAGTACTCATTAGTAAGTTAGTAATCTTATATATACACATGAATTAGTTGTGTTCGTAGACTATGCTACAAAATACAAATGTTAGTCTGGTTAGTAATCAGAACAGAAGGGCGAAGGAAGAAAACAAGATTCGAAGGAATATTTTAAACACCGGAATTCATTCAAATCACTTGAAGTCAGTGAGCACGCAGACAGGGAAGACGGACTGAACGAAGTAGATCACAACAGAGGGGAGACAAGTGCAATGGAACTGAGAAATGGAATGAATCAAAAACCTGAATAGTACAAAAACCAAAAAGAATTAATAAAAGACAATAATCATGAACACAGAACCTGAACATAAACATAAACATGACAAAAAACCATAACCATGACAGTTGGGCAGCAAAGCAGGAGAAGCAAACCATCGTAATAGAAAAATATGAAGAAAATGTACTCATCAGACAAGCTGTCACTACACAACTGCAGCAACAGAATGCAGGAAGGACAGGCGGCAAAAAAATTGCCGACTATTATTATTTAAATTCATTGGTTTATAATCACGCATCGTTAGGGGACGAGTAGATCTCACTATGATACTTACTGTATTCCACTTAATTGCTCAGATGTACTCTAACGGTGTACCTTTCAACTTTGACCTTATTATTTCTGCTGCAACCCTGGTGGGGGGAACCTCATGAGTGGAGCAGCATATAATATATAGCGCTAGACGTAATAGGATCTACAACGTACATTATTGATAGATGAAATAGTCACATAGGTTAAGGCCTACCTGCTATGTTATAAAAGCCATCTTATCAGTACTGCGGTTAAATGGAACCACACTAGGAGCACTACAAAGGCATTAATTAAGCAGCTCTGATGGAACACTTGCCATCTTGCGATTCGCTGCGCAGATTCTTGATCAAGTTCTCTGCCTGACCCACAGCGTACAGAACTACCAGAGCCAATAAATAAATAAAAATGCAGGGAAATGCATACAGTCCATGACACTGTAATGGCATTACTCCCATGAGTCGCACTGACAACATATGGCACAAGAAGCCGACAAAGGTCAATTATTCACTCGGTGGAGAAACAGTATCTCTCAGAAAATCATCTAAGAAAGCTAAAGGGTTTTGCTGATCTCTGAATATTCTTAGCCTCCTCAGAGATTCTCTCACGATCTGCACTCCGGGCTCCATGTGATCCTTCATGAACGGTACAGCCATGTTCCAAGAAAACTGATTGTTGGTCAGTAAGCGTCTTTTTTAAATTAAGTGGTATCACATCTGTGGAGTATACTAATTCAATGAAGTATTCCAGAAAGAAGTATGTGGGTATCAGCACTAAGGTTTAAAAGGAAGGGAGAAGAGGGTGCATGTAAGCTAGGAATAGCTTTAAATCAATTTAGAGAAACATTACTGTATTTATTGGTTGACTTAGTTTCAAAAGCTACTGTGTCCTAAAGCAAAGTCAATGAAACACTAGCCATGATAGTGAGATATTGGTTTTAGGTAGAGCCAGGTAGATTGCTAGATCAGGGATCAGAAATAATTCTTGTTCTCAAAGCCCATTTTTCTAATTTTTTATTGTGAAATGAAGGTTTGTGCATTCCCTTTTATCCCCCTGACACTGTGGTCTGTTAATGACCTGATGTTAGGTAAATGTGCTCAGGTTGTAGAAATGTTATAGCAGCAACTCTGAGAGCATCAGCAGAAGAAAGAAGTGAAAATTGAGGCAGTGAAGAAAACTAAAGCACAATTTGCCTAAACTCATGCTGCTTGATGCATAAATGCCCTGAAATTCCTGCCCTGAAAAGAAAGGGGCGTAAATAATTGAAACGTACAGTATTTGCCTGGGGCTGCTGGGTGACTCTTTCAGAATAATCCCTGTGGTCTGGAGCTGAACCCAAACCGAGCCACTGCTGACTGCATTACTGTCCTGCTTGAGTATAAGGCCTGTGCCTGCTTCTTAAAGACAGACATCAAGCCTCTTTACTTGTGGAAGTGACTAAATTCAGCAGGATGCATAATCACCTACACTTACAAAAATGTTCCATTGCTATATGCATAATATTCCCATGGCTCATAAATTCATATGTACTAGCTTGTTGCAATCAATGAATACGATATTAGGTCCAGAACAGCATTATATATAATAATAGGCTGCTAAATAGGGTGTGCACCTTATGGAGTGACACAATTGTGATTTTTCTCAACGGCAAATTAAGGAAAGTCAGAAAATTAAGAGAAATTCACATTTGATTTTTCTTCAGAATACAATGAGATGTATGAGGTCTGCAGTTGCGCAAAATGAGGCCATAATTTGAGTTTTGCTCCAGGAAATGAATAAATCTTGGATATCCAGGTTTCATGGGGCCAGTGAACACTTCTGCCTCGCTATTCTGCAGCTCTCTCACCAAAAACCATTCACAAATTTATGTTTTAAGTATTTTACTGAACAAGACCTGGCTAACAGAATAAATTCAATGTGTACCGATATTCACATTTCTATTCTGAGATATCTTTTTAGTTACAAGTAGGAATAGAGAGAGACCCTAAGTGTAACATAGCGGGCATAACGACTGGTTTATTGGTCATTGTTTATTTTGTACTATGTAAGCTTTTCCACTTTGTATTTTCTTTTGCAATTGTTTCTTGTGCTCAAACTCCACAAGGGAGAAAACAGCCAATTCTAATTTGGTAATGATATATACAGAGATGCCAATAATGGCTCTGAAATGGAGCTGAATTTAGAAACAGAAATTCAGATGCGCAAAAATATGCAAGCTCTCATGAAAGAAAGAATTTAGACCCCCAAGAAGGAGAAAGCCAAACCAGCATGGATTAATGTAGTAGATGGTCTGACTGACAAAAGAAAAGTGAACAAAGCAGGAACTAAATACTGAAGTGAAGTGAGATCTAAACCAATGAGAGAAACAAACTAATAATTGAATAACGAGTGAGTGTGGAGGGAAACTGTACTGCAGGCAGGCTGACGAGCTTCAGCTGCCACTCGTCACATTTTTTGCTTACAAACCTTACAAACCAGATACAACTGAACATGTTCTGCTCATCTTTCGTACTGTTAATTGTTTATGCCTTTATTAATTCATATTTCAGCATTAATTTAATGTTTAATCAGAAAGTCGATTTGGCCAAATTTACCCGAGTCCTTAATTTATTTGTGATGACAAATTAATGTTCCATTAGTGTGGCAGTCCACAGAAAATACTCTCTGGCTCTACAAAGAAAAGACCGTTTGATCTTGAGGTTTTCCCATCTTTCAACATTATTGGTCAGAGACCACAATCCCCAGAAGACATGGAGCACCGCCATACCTACACATGTGATGTCTTGGATAGCCTGTCAGAATAAATATCAGTTTTGGAGGAATAGAACACAATTTAACTCTTTCTTGGAAAGGCAGGAAATAATCTGGGAACAGTGGGTTGGTGTCCACTGCAATCCCTCTTTCAGTGTCTGTATCATAATCTGCATACATGTGCAGCACAGATCAGCTAATTAGCTAAAATCTTGTATGTATTTTTTTTCTTTGTTTTATCATATACTGCAGTCTCAACAACAAGATCAGCAGACAATAAATGATACTGCAAAATTTTTACCTTATAATTGCTTCATGCATGTAAAATGGCCAAAAGTCATGGGCTCATTGCACCTTTAAACATTAATCGCAGAAAAATATGCCATCACTCAGTGTTTTCGTTGTTCGTCCTTGTTTGTGGAAGCACAGATGAATCAACACAGAACTGCTGGAAAAATGAACCAGCAGCAGTCATATCCCCAGCAGTACAGCCTAACTGCTGTTGGCTTTACACACGGTTACATCTGCATCTGATTAGTGGTTTGTTCATTGGTCTCTCTGTGGTGAGTCTGGGGCTCGTTTAGTGTCTGTTTTCCACCCTCACACTGAAAGGCCCTTTCTGTCCTCTCTCAGGCGCCAATCAGAATATACATGTTCATAAATCTCAGTTCATAAATCAGGCCTGTACATTTATTTGTGACTGAGAACTGTTCTCTATCTCTGTCTCCTCTCATTAACAGCAGTGCCAGAGGCCACAGTAAAACTCCGCCTCTGGGGCCGACATTCAAAATGGCGCCCGCTCTGCTTATTCTGCATCTTTTACACAAAAAAAAATAATTCTTATTTGGGAAAATATTTTGGCATTCATATAAGATAAAGTAGCAAACTGCCCAAGTGATGAATATAAATATCACATTTGCGCATTGATATAAATTTATATTTGCTCATGTTTAATAGCTGAACTCTTTCACCGATACAGTTTTGAACATTCAGCATTTTTGTGGTGGTTGGAGCTGAAGTTAACTCATGTGCATACGCTCTATGCCAGTAGAGTAGACATCAGTGTTTATTATATTTATCTAGACTTAAATATCATTTAGAATTTTATGAAAAATTACCATCCCTGTAACCAACTGGCGTATGTTAATACTACAATGTATTTGAATCAAAAATGCTGAATGCAAAGGTGACAATTTTTCTTGTCCCGCGTTCGAACGCACAGTACACTGCCAGAGGGTAGCAACTGTTTATGGTAACAGCATTGCCCGTGTACTTCTTGCTGATGTGACGTATTCAGTTCAGGACAATTTCCAACGGTGTGCTTTTGTCTTGTCTTAGCTGCTGCGCCGAGTTTGAAATTGTAGTCTCCGAAATCCACAATAGCCATGATACACGGGAGGCTATTCACTCTGTCGTGGAGAAAATCCCCGGTATCAGCAACCTATTGCCACAACAAGATGAATGTTTGGTTGGTTTTTTGAATGGAAATAATTTTGTAGGACTAGACCTAGAGGTTTTGAGAAAAGTTGTACCTTAATACTTAATATCCATCATGATACATGAAATAGGCACCCTGTTCATCTGTGAGAGACAGCCGAACCACCTCAGCTAGCTTGTAGCTTCTAGTGTTTTATTGCCCGCAAATTTCACTCTATTTAAGTTAGCAGCAAACTTTTTAAAAGCCATGTTTTCGTTCATGTCACAAGATTTTTGTCGTCTCAGGTCAAGATCAAGCCAATGTTGTGGGGACAAGTTACACATTTTTTGCTATAAATTTTGAAAGAGTTAAATGCTAGAGACTTATATAATTTTTCAAAATGTCTGTATTGAAGATTTAATTTGACCAAATCTCTAAAATTATTTTTTGTATAATAATTGTCCAAAAACTAGTTATGCTCTGGGGACCGAAAAAGCTCACCTATTTTCTTACATCAAATTCTCAATAGCTAAACCTGCTGTTCCTTACTATGAAAAATGTTCAGATATGAACAACATGACTAAAGAAATAATTCTCTTGTAAAAAGAAAAAGTTCGGGATCAAAAACTTTTTTTTAAAGATTTTACGGCAGGAAATGTAAGCAAAGAATTTATGTCGGGAGACATGATGTTTATATCGCATTTAACAGGTATATCAACAAAAGAAATGCATTTTTAACTGAACATTTTTAAATTTCATGATAGACAACCAACAACAATTGTAAAACTAGGCTTATGCCGTCGTAGGCGACGGCTTGGGGTATATACCTGAACGCTCCCAATCCTCCATTTTATGGCAAGAAATGTAAGCAAAGAATTTATGTCGGGGGACATGATGTTTATATCGCATTTAACAGGTATATCAACAAAAGAAATGCATTTTTAACTGAACATTTTTAAATTTCATGATAGACAACCAACAACAATTGTAAAAACTAGGCTTATGCCGTCGTAGGCGACGGCTTGGGGTATATACCTGAACGCTACCAATCCTCCAATTCCCCAATCCTTAAATAGACTTTCATTTGAAATTAATTTCAGGTCAATCGGACAAATGGTTCTGAAGATATTTTTTCATCACAAAGCGCCACCTGGTGGCAAAATATTGAACACTACAGGTGTGATATCATCACGTGACACCTTGTGAGGTCATGACCTTGCAGTTGCACATAGTTTCATGTCATTTGGACAAATGGTCCCAAATTTAAGGCAAAAATGGTGAACTTTATGTGACAGAGCTCCACCTTGTGTCAAAATTTTGAACCAAACAGGTTATTATGTCACGACCTTTCATTTGCACTGGATTTGAGGTCAATCGGACAAATAACCCATAGATATGATGAAAACAGTGATTTTTTCCGTTTTTGGGCCCTGGTGGCCAATCTAGAAATTGTAAATTGTCAAAAATCGAATCAGATCTTCCTCTTTATGATACTTACTTATATGCAGAACATGAAATTTCTAAGTGAAATATTACTGAAGTTATCGCGGTAACACGTAGGGCGCCACGGTGGCGGCGGCGGCGGTCGGACTAAAAACATAATATCCCCGAAACACTGTTCGGCGTTCAGGGGTATAATTATAACATAATGTAGGTCTTTACATATTTACCATTTCTGTTTCTCAAGTATAGAGTTCTTGACTCCAGTATGACACAGGTATAGAGTTGCTTCCTGACCCGATAGGACTTACACCTAGAAGCATTATCAGTAACCGTAGTTGACTGTAGTAGTGCAGCGCACTCTGTGATTTTTGCTCACACATGCGTAGTGCGGGGCACATGAACGCGCTGGTGTCCGAGGTGTCCATGACAACGGCTTACGCTTGTGGAACTCCTACCCATTGCGTGCGTTCACGATCGCTTTTCTCTGGAAATGGAATTCTGGCTCTTATTCTGTACATTTAGGAGTCTTTTTATCCAGTTTATTTATCCTACCTTAATGTTTATCTGTTTCATGTAATTGGTTTCCCTCATGTTCCACCCCTCGTTAATTAGATTAAGTTTCAACACCTGTGTCTGTGTGCCCCTGCCCTACATCTGTTCCACCTCAGCAGCACTTCAGATCAGATCTGACTTCGCTCGCTTCACACCACTCCCTGCCCTGTGCACTTTCCCTCTGGTCCCCTCAAGTTCTCTGTGTTTCTCGCCATCCGCATTTCCCAGCCCAGCCTACCCTTCCTGCCGCCTTCAGCCCCTGGTGCCCCTGTCTTCTGAGTCCTGTGTGTCAGTGGCCTTCACCGTTTCCAGAGCCCCAGTGTGTGAGTGGCCTTCACTGTTTCCAGTGCCCCAGTGTGTCAGTGGCCTTCACTGTTTCCAGTGCCCCAGTGTGTGAGTGGCCTTCACTGTTTCCAGTGCCCCAGTGTGTCAGTGGCCTTCACTGTTTCCAGTGCCCCAGTGTGTCAGTGGCCTTCACCGTTTCCAGTGCCCCAGTGTGTCAGTGGCCTTCACCGTTTCCAGTGCCCCAGTGTGTCAGTGGCCTTCACCGTTTCCAGTGCCCCAGTGTGTCAGTGGCCTTCACCGTTTCCAGTGCCCCAGTGTGTCAGTGGCCTTCACCGTTTCCAGTGCCCCAGTGTGTCAGTGGCATTCGTCGCCTTCCTGTACCCCAGTGTGCCAGTGGCCTTTGTCTTCCGAGCCCCAGCGTTCCTGCCGTCCTGTCTGCCCCCCTCCTGATGTTCTCCCTGACCCGTCTCCTGGCCAGCTGTGCTGCCCGAGTTAGCCTCTGCCAGCTGTGCCCACTGTCTGTCTTCCTTGTTCCTAGTTTCCGAGTGCCCCCCCAGCCTTCCAGTGTTCCCCCTGTTTTCTAGTGTCCCCTAGTCCCGTCAGAGTTGTCCCGAGCCTGCCCCCTAGTGTTCTTGGTTTTTTGGATTCCTGAGTTCTCCTTCGTTCAGTGCAGTAGCACGGTGTTTCTGTTGGCCGGAGTGCCCCGTTTTTCCCCTTTCGAGTTTTCTGTTTATTTAATAAACTATTTTTGGATCCCCGCATCTGGCGTCTCACTCCCCTTTTGTGTCTCCCTCCTGTTCCGAGTCCAGTTCAGAGTTTTCCGAGTTTCCTAGAGTGTTTCCCTCCTTGATCCCGGCCTTAACACCCTGATGTCCCTATGAGCAGATCGGGAAAAACATAGCCGTCGGTAAAGGCTTAATCATAGTTTGAGATATAATTTTTAAAACCCAAATGCAATATCAAATGTATAAGACGATTGTTATTTAACAGCGAAGTAATACTATTGATTTCAACTCAAATGTCAGCAAAATAGTTGACTTGCTGTGGGGGGCGTCGGAGGAGATGGAGGATGACAGTAGAAGATGAATGAATGGTGTAATGACCGTAATGTACTAAAAAATGTTAAAAGATCTTATTCATCAGATAAAGAGGAAAATCCCTGGCAAATTAAAGGAGTTTTAATAAAAAAACATCTGAAGTTACAATCCAGAGTGGGGCACTTACTACTTTATTTGAAAGGAATGACTGCGTTTCCGTCCCCACGCCACAGGTGTACTTTTATCCACTCTGGATTCCAGCCTTTAATAATGAACATTATCCCTGAAAAATAAACTAGGGCAGTCCAACTTTATCTGATAATGGTCAGCAAAGTACCCACCTAATAGTGAAAATGACCACAAATCAAGGACAAATTTATTTGTCTTACTAAGAAAAATGGTGATATTTTAAGACTTAAAAGTAAGTTTATCTTACCTAGTATTTTTAATCATTCATTTTTTGCAGTGTTGGTCTCGTATTCCCACTGGAAGGCCTGCACCTCAACGTGGTGAGTGGGCTTTACACTAAGACAGGCCGAGTATATAAACGGAAGGGTGAAAATTTAGGGGGGGGGGGGTAATAAAGCCATGAGCAAACAGAAGATGCATCTGATCATTTTCTTGGCAAAGTTTCGGCACACTAGTCCATTTAAAGGCAGAAGCGTCACTGAAATTCAGTGCAGTTCAGTTCTGTGCAGTCATTTTTACATGATATTATTAAGCTTTCCTGAAGTGCATAAAAAATGGCCGCTGATGCGGCTGAACTCCATCTGCACAGAGAAAATACAGGAGTCCCGGAAGAAAAACGGATGAGAATGAAACGGCGATCGACTTTGTATATTTTATGACTGAGTTGCTGATCATGTGCAGACTTAGGAATTTATTAATCCTGAAAAAGGGGAAGGAAAATAAATCAGTTTTCAAACTCCACTAATATCAAATAAAATCCGCACCTTTTCGGCTTACCTTGATGTCACGTCAAGCGTGAATTTTGTCAAGAAAATTTAGATTTTAATTTCTCGTGCTGATAAACGTGTAATAGCGTATAACGGCAGTAATGTTACGGATGACACACGGGGTTGCAAGAGTATGCCATATTCATTTGCAATATTAAATATTAAAATTAAAGAATGGTGTGTACATCTGCGAGTAAACTGGGATGGACTCCATTTCCAAGTATTGAGAAAGGATGGATTTAATGAGCTTTGAGTGTTCGTGCACTAAAAGTAATTTCGCAGGTCAGAATTGCCCAAACTCTGATGAACGTCATCTACTAAAACTTATCAGTTCATGAAGCACGGGCAGTGCTCTATATGGTTGGTTATCGTCTTGAATCCAGTAAGAATAGAGGAGGCTACTAGCTAATAAGCTCAAAACGTTTTACTTTCTACGAATACATTTAGGTTTGAACTGTGTGGAAAACGAGATTGAACGGTCATCTTATTAAGCAGCAAGTCAACTATTTTCCTGACATTGCTTGCAATAGTGGATAATTTTATTTCCCTGTTAAATAAAAATAGATCATCAATATTTCATAGCCCAATTAGGTTTATGAACTGTTTTTCCGAAACTATATTTAAGCCGAGTGCTATGTTTGCCCGTTCGGTAAAAAGCTGTTGCATGGGTTCCGCAGTGGACATAGTTTGCTATATTTTCGGAGAACATTGGTCGTGAACACGCGTCCTGTGTGGGAATGGTTCGGGCGCAGACCGTTGTCATAGATACCTCAGGTGTCAGTGCATTCATGAGCCCCACACTACGCATGTGTAAATGAAGTGTGACACAGCGCATGTCCGCGTGACTCTAAAAATAGGGCCCCATGTCGGCGAGCTGCACCACTGAGCAATTTACATCGAAATGAATGGGCGGCCATTTTCGGTTCAGTATCCAGTTCTTATAATACTTCCATGGTCCAGTCCAATGCCTCTGCATTCTCAATCCTCTAATCAACCAATTTCATCCACCAATCACACTGCAGCGTTTTACCCGGGACTTTACTAACGGTTGCTTTTTAAACTCATAACCAATCATAACAAGGGTTAGTTCAGTACACTCCTCCCCACAAATCTAAAACACATTTTTTTTAACATACCACTAATCTCATTAACTATGCACACAATGCCATGCCTTGTAATTCACATTAAAACTCCTTCCTTTTTATTTTACTTAATTCATTCGTATTGTTTCTCTGTTTCTGCTGTAAAATGTCTTTTCATGACCTTACCATTAACTCTGACTAAATACATTACATTTGCCATCCTGTTGAGCACTCCAGGTACCCATGACTGGCCGTCCCCTCCCCAGTAAACTCTGACCAGTGCATCTTGACGTGTCCCAAACTCCCGAACAGTCATGACTTTTCCATGGTTGGCCAGCGATTGGGGGCTTTTTAAGCCTTGAGACCCAAGAGAATGGTGATTGTCAGGAAAAGTACAGATTTTTGTAAACAACTTGTAAATAAGTTGTTTTAGTTTTATCTCATTCGTAGCGATCGTACTGCATTCGTACATGTATTCGGCATATTCTTCATTTAGTCGTAGCTGATTCTTACAATGAGTTCATGATTCTTTCCTGAATTGTAATTTGTACATGTTTCTAAACCCATTCCCGACATTCTTTATATTTTTCAACACGATTAGCCACAAATTTTTGTAACTCAGTTGTACGTTTGTCGTGACTGCTTTGTCCCTCCTACCGATTCTCCACGAAATTTTGCATTTTTGGCCGAATCATCACGAATTTCGAAAGTTTCCGATTCGGGGTGATTCGGGATATTCGTGGACGTACTGAAAGAGGGGCATACCCCTAACCCTCCACATTAATCCTGAATCTTCTCCTTACCCCAACACTCCAGCACTGAACCCGAATCAGTTTCTAACCCTAATGATCCTAAACTAATCCTGAATCTTAATCCTGAATCTTTATTTAAGCCTCACCCTCCCACACCAAACCTGAATCTTTCACTAATAACAGCCAGACACTCCCTTGTTAAAGAAGGGACAACAAGGTTTTGTTTGTAATTGCCAGGGAGGCACGGTGGTGCAGTGGCCTCAAGCAAGAGGGTTCTATAGTACTGTGCAAAAGTCCAAAACAATTATGCGAAGATTCTTCCAAAAATTATGAAATTAAAGACTTCTAAATACTGAAAATTTTACTATAAAATGCTCTGAACTTTGCATTAATATTTGGGACACTGCCCTGCAGTTCTGTAGTTTTGGAGATGAGTGGCTGTTTGGTTGTTGTAAGGACACTAGAGAATATGCCCCAGTCCCTCTGCAGTGTCGCTCACGTCTGTCTCCCAGGGATTCCCACTCTGCAGTGTCGCTCACGTCTGTCTCCCTGGGATTCCCACTCTGCAGTTTCGCTCACGTCTGTCTCCCAGGGATTCCCACTCTGCAGTGTCGCTCACGTCTGTCTCCCAGGGATTCCCACTCTGCAGTGTCGCTCACGTCTGTCTTCCAGGGATTCCCACGCAGCCTTCATGATGTCCAGATCAGGGCTCTGTCATGGTGTAATATTTGTATCAACTGTATTTATTGAAATTCAGGGCACTTTTGTAAGACTTTTTTAAATTAATTAATTTAATTTGATGCTTCAAATGTGTTTTTTTATTGAGAGCACCACAAATAAGGAAAACAAAATAAAAATACAAAGTTAAATCCAAATTTAAAAAAATCTTGGGCGCCTTAAATTTTTGCACTTCCCTTTTGCACATTCAAGAACGTCATAACTTAAAAGTCAGTAGCATAATAGGTCCCTATTAAGTAAATGCTTTTTTCCTGAATGTTATCTATCATAGCCAATTCCAAAATGGGGGGTTGTCCTGATTATTCATCATGCCTCGACCACCCAAATTAATGTTACCTCCAGACAAGGGTGAGAACCTATAACTGTCGCTTCATCTAACAAATGGAAATTTTAACATGAATTTACATTGATTCCGCAGCAAAACACCTGTTATGTGAACCTTCTGGCAACTAGAACTATTATTTATGATGAGCATCTCACACTTCATCATGCCCTTTTTTCTACATTCTTTTATATTCAATAAATCTACAAAAACAAACAATTAAAAACAGCATGTCTCTCTGCAAGGCTCTCAAGAGGAGGGCAGATTTAGGTATTTATTTAGATAAATTCAGATCTGGATTTCATGAGAAGTTCCTCTTCCCCTTTCATTTCTTCTCCCAGAAAGATCTCTGATGAGACAGATATTTCAGTAAAGTTAAATGGGCTTGAAAAATGATGTCTTTGCAGGGAGGACCAGGTCTTGATTCCAGAAAATCACTGGGTTTCTGACACATTTAAAACAGAACACGAACAAGCCAGCAAATGAAATGAAACTTGTCGTAAAAGTGAATCACCCCCCCAAAAGAACAAGTCAAACATCACTGTTCACGTCACAAACAACTTAATGTTCGTTATTACTGAAGTGTTCCACGCGTCCATGAGGCGCACGTCAGGATCACAATACTAAGCGCTTTTCTTCATTTCTACTCATATCTCACTCAAAAATCTATGAAAATCGATCGGTTCTTTTCAATTTGCAGCAAAAACAGTACATACCTCACCCATGCATTTTTTATGGCTCCAAGTCGTATATGTGTGTGTTTGTGTGCGCGTGCCACATTTACCACCTAATGAAGCTGTACATCCACAGATCAACCAAAGGCACTTTTTTTGTACCTCTGAGGCTCCATTAAAGACTTTCAGAGGGGCACAGGCTGGGGTAGTGAAGCTCTAGTCCAGGCCAGGAGATGCACGAACAGGAACGTAAGGGGAATTCCCAATCTGAGGTCAGTGGTCAGTCTGTAGTCAGTAGCCAGGTGGTCGAGCTGATAGGCAATGCCTGCAGGACTGCGCATCCACTGGAGATCCAGGGCTGCGCATAAGAGGGGCCATCCGCTGCTCTGGAGACGGTTAGAAAGCAGAGAGAGAGAAAATCCCAAAAATAGGTCACAAGTTGCCTTTCCATCCAAACTGTAGATAGAGGAGCGAAGTCATTTTGGAAATAGAACTTGCTTGATTCAGACTAAGCCTGCCAAAGCAATTCAGCTGAGAGTGATGCAGATAAGGCAATCTACATGCGCACAACACCAATCCACATGAGGGCAGGGAGAACGGCATGAAACAAGAGGCGCGGCACTGAACCGAGACAGTAATTAAATGATTAATAAAGACGAACCCACAATCCAATGAAGACAGCTGGGAAGGGGCACCGATTAGGATAAAAATTAGGATGTGGCATAAATATATAGATTCAATGAACAATTTACTGTCTTTTTCATGTGCAAATTTAACTTTCCAGCTTCTCGCGTGTCTGCATTCAATGGCCGCGCCTCACGGAGATCTCATGCTTCTAATTAGCCTTTTCTGGAGATGGAAAAAAACAAAGCAGCAATTAATACTGGTTTTAAAACTTTCAATCTGCAACTTGGTGGAAGAGAAGCATTCATTTTCTGCTTGAGAACCCAGCTGCTCTCATATAATCTACAATTAGGAGGTTCATTCCATAACATAAATACCCTGAAAGAAATGTGAAGTGCACTGTTTTGCCGGCTTGCCATGGCTGTGTTTGGAAGGCGGCCTTCTATCCTCACCTTCTCAGTGAGCTATCTGTTACAGCATTGTGAGCGCAGCAAATGCATTTTAGATGTTATCAGAGCTTCAACGACTCCATTTATCTTGAGCTTAGGTAACCAGTTGACCTCAAAGCACAGTCTGTTCACAGCTCTGAAGGCTGGTACCATAAGGCCTGTGATGCACTTGAAGCAGATGACAATACTTTCCTTTTGGTTCTCACAGAAACCTGTGCGCTTTCATTTACTGACGACCATACACTCCATGAAGCTGGGTTCTTCTGTGAAATACAGCACAATTCGGATAATAGAGATACTTGACCAGCTAAAATAAAAGGCAGAAAAATGCTTACTGACCTCTTTTAAAGGTCTTTGTGCACATTTTCACTTCGTACAAGAGGGCGATCCGCTGGAAAAGATAGGCTTTGATACGAAAATAAGAGGCTCTTATCAAAAGGTTAAACGCCCTCGTACTGTTCCAGAGAATGAATCTACACTCAGGACTACACTCAATGCAATGTGTGTAATAAGCTCAATATCATCAAGCCCTTGTCCTAGTGGCTTAACCAAAGTCTGATCCCAGAGAATGGGATGTAGTAATCAATGACATTCCCTGAGAAGGGTAATCCTTCACACCTTAAATAATAAATAATAAATTAAATAAATAAATAAATCATCCTTCACACTTTGGACCACAGGGTTTTGCACTAAATCTTCTAAGAGTCCCTTTAGTCCTACTGGACTTATTTGAGGTTTTAGCTCCACCCCCCTATTGAGACCTCATCAATCACAGACCAGCATCTCAGTGGAACTGAATCATCAATAGGTGAACCTGAGTGTGAATAGAAGTGCAAATATCAATACCCATAATATCTTTCCAGTGATACAGCCCTGTACACGCACGCAAGGATCATCAATACACTCAAACCAGGGATTCAAAAAAGCATTATGTCTGGGTTGCTCACTTGTAGGCCGTGGGCCAAAATCTGTAGCGTGCAGTTCTGTGGTCACTCTCTGGTGGCAACGTGAGCTCAGAAATTTTTTGTAGTGTATTACGAATAGGTGCTAAATCAAAAAAAGTTCCCGCGTCCTTTCACATTAATGAGAAATTTACGCACAAAATATTAGTTTTTGGAATGGAATATTGCGGTCAGAAGACTCAATACTTCAGATCTTTTTTTTTTGAAGAAATGGATACTGTGTGTTCTCAGTCATAAAAGAAAGGGTCTATCTAGACTAACCAGCAGCTAATTCAAAAGCCACACTCTGCAATGGTAAAGGGTTATGTTAGTTCCCTTGACATGAGTAAACTCTACTTCCCCGAAGGCACCATTAATACTAATAAGTATACTGAAATTTTGCAGCAATATAGTATGCCTTTTTTAGCAAGAAAACACAAAATTGCACTCTGCATGGATTAAAAAGGCATGGCTGCATAACAAGAGAGTGTGGGTGCTGGACTGGCCAACTTGCAGTCCAGACTTTTCTTATAAGAGAACATGAGGCACATTTTGAAATCCATAATGAAACAGCAAAGATCCTGAGCTCATGCATTAAGACTTTTTGCAGGATGAACGGGACAAAAATACACCTGAAAAATGTTATCACTTGGTGTCTTCAATTCTTAGTGCTGTGAAAAGGAGAGGCCACATTAAGTGATAAATACTTCAGTGTCTCAACTTTTTTTGACATACAGTTGCAATCAAAATTATTCAACCCTCACTGCAAATTAAGTTTACTGGCACAATTTACAAACTTTCAGCTGTTTGCAATAAACAAAACAAACAAGAACAATTTAAATAGCTCAATACAACAAATATTACAAGTGTCTTCTCCAAATTCAACACAAAATGCCACTTTTAATGACTACTGCTGGCTCAAAATTTTTTATGTATAGTGGCTTCACTGCAAGGCGGATGATGTGTGCCAGGCTGGTGCATATCCTTCCATGACATGATCCTTTTTCATGTTAACATGTCTGTGGGCGTACTAGCACTTATCTTCAAGGGGATTGCGGACCACAAGTAACCACCATGCATCCACAGTGCAGTTATTAATGAGAATAATGCTTGATTGTAAAAAAACATGGTTTATGGCAATAATGATAAATTGTGAAGGCCAACCACAATTCTTCAGCATGTAAATGATATTCAGACTAGATTTGAAGACATAATACAGTTTCTATCCATTATTTTAGAGTGCATAGACTCTCGATTATTTAGATATCTATATGTAGTATTGTTATTGTTATCTTTAAGTGGAATGTGTACCTTTAAAAGCCGATATACAATCACAGAATACAGATCCTGATAAGTGAACACAGTGGCACCAGTTTCGAATGCACCTGAGCTTCATGAGTGTGATGATGACTCATAACGTGATGGCTGTTGATGCGTAGGTACACGCTATCTTTAACGGCTCCTACTGCTTTAATGTGCAAGTCTAGGCATGGGAACTTTGCAGATTCGGATTCAGCGACCTCAAATTAGGTAAAATACATCCTTAACAAGTGCAATGCCTATTGGCGAATGTTGTATTGCTGCACAATACTAGTCCCCTACCGGTGTATGCATATTATATTTCCTAAAAAGTAGGTCAAAGTGACCTGAATAGGGTACATGACACCCTCTCTCCCCAAGATGCATGCACACACCAACTTTGATGTTCCTAGGTCATACGGTATTGAAGTTATGGAGCGGACACGAATGCGGACGGACGGACTGACGGACGAACGGAGTGCAATTCTATTGTCCCCTCCGTTTCCGGTAGGGGACTAACAAGCTGCCACCAGAGAGTGACCCCGGACTTCATTTTCCAGGGGAGCTACAGATTTTGGCCCACGGGCTATTAAGGCGGCATTTTGCGGTGCAGTAGTGTCCATCGCGGACTGGGTTGATCCTGAGCTGTGCCAGTGCTGGGTTTGGACAATAACCTTTTCAGAGCAGCGCGTAATAGGGTCTGTGCTGCTGAGATGAGGGAGTGACACAGCTGGTCTGGGTTATAGCCTAGTTAGTTGGTTTTAGCTTAAAGACCCTGCCCTCACCCTCTCCCCAACACACTGTTAACTTCCCTTTGAGACCTCATCAGTATCTCAGTTTAATTGAGTCATCAGTAGGGGTACCAGAATGCAAAGAAAAGTCAGAATATCAATTTTATGGACAAAGAGAGGTTCTTATGGTACATGCACTCAAGGCTCATCAATATTTTCAAAACATTGATCCTAAAAAGGTTCTTGTTTTACCCGGTGGAAGTGCGAAAAGGAAAATTAAACTCCTTCAGCCAGAGGGTAGTCTTCAATCACCTGACAGGAACTGAGCGCATCTTTTTACCTTCCCCCCTGAGCTGAAATGGAAAATAAGAGGTTCTTCTTAGGAAAGATAAATGATCTTCATTTAACATTCTGCCCCTATCTGATGAGGTTTTCATTCAGACAGTGATAGAGCACAACATATTGTTAACCCTCATTACTCAAGACTGATTAATTGTTTTATATAAATATCTATACTTACCCCGACATTCAGATGCAGGCGGGAATCTGGGCTGCTTCAAAGGAAAGCTGTCGGCCTGAAATAGCCCTGATCTTTTCTGAGGCTGCAGGCTCCGTATTTTGAATCAGATTATGTCATACCAGCCCAGACTGTGTTGCGGAGATGTTCATCCTTACAGTGAAGCTCTGAGGCATCCCAGGATAACCTTACTGAAGAGATAATGTCAGGGCAACTATGAATGTGTCTCAGGATCAGAGATATGACACCAAATCCTCTGGATGTGATTTGAGAGAAATTTATCATAACAGTCTGATCTTATCTCACCTGGACGTGTGCACACATTTTCTGGACTGAGAAACAGAACTATGATACAATCGAAGAAAGACAAACTGCTTTTTCACTTGTAGGAAAGGTTTTGGACCCCGTGCTCCACATGACCTTAGAGTGAAAAGGAAACAGTTTTTTAAACGATCGTTGGCCTCATAAATAAAACACAATTTGAACCTGTTGTAAAGAACCGATCTTGTTTCTTTCCCTGAGACTTTTATTTAATTAATGATTAAATTAAGTACAAAAGACTTGCTGCCTTTTCTCACAGCTTCATTTGTATAGCATGACATGGTGTGGAGGACGTCTGTCTCCGGTGCCCATGTCCAGAGCTGGACTCAGGACCTCTGCAGCGCAGAAGCTCCAGTATGTACAGAGTGAAATTTCCTCAGTGTAGACCCCACTTCATGGACTTTATTAGACTTCTACAAATGCTCTTTTCTGGACTATTCCAGGGAAGAATTTCCTAGCCGATGAGTGTGCTTGGATCCCTGGCAGAGAACTCTCCTGAGGCAGCCGAATGAATGAAACATTCTCAGTTTTTTGTGAAGTTCACCCACTTGCTGACTGTTGGTTTTCAAGTTGTATGAGCTTAGATCACTGCGCCGTGCAAGCACTCCAAACAGAAGTGATAAACATGACATTCTTGAAAGAAGGTCAATAAAAAGATACTGTACAATACAACATCAGATTATCATATACAAACCCCAATTCCAATGAAGTTGGGAAGTTGTGTAAAATGTGAATAAAAACAGAATGCAATGATTTGCAAATCCTTTTCATGCTATATTCAATTGAGTACACTACAAAGACATTGTTATTATAACATTGAAAGATATTTAATGTTCAAACTGATAAACTTTGTTTTTTTTGTGGAAATATTCACTCATTTTGAATTTGATGTAATACGTTCAAAAAAAGCTGGGACAGGGTCATGTTTACCACTGTGTTACATCACCTTTCCTATTAACAACACTCAATAAGAGTTTGGGAACTGAGGACACTAATTGTAGAAGCTCAGTAGGAGGAATTCTTTCCCATTCTTGCTTGATGTACAACTTCAGTTGCTCAACAGTCTGGGGTCTCCGTTGTTGTACTTTGTGCTTCATAATTCACCACATATTTTCAATGGGAGAGAGGTCTGGACTGCAGGCAGGCCAGTCCATTACCCGCACTCTTTTACTATAATGCCACGCTGTTGTAACACATGCAAAATGTGGCTTGGCATTGTCTTGCTGAAATAAGCAAGGACATCCCTGAAAAAGACATTGATTAGATGGCAGCATATGTTGCTCCAAAACCTGCACGTACCTTTCAACAACAGTGGTGCTTTCACAGATGTGCAAGTTACCCATGTCATGGGCACTAACACATCCCCATACCATCACAGATGCTGGCTTTTGAACTTTGCACTGATAAAAATCTGGATGGCGCTTTTCTACTTTAGCCCGTAGGACACAACGTTCATGATTTCCAAAAAGAATTTGAAACATGGACTCGTCAGACCACAGCACAGTTTTCCATCAGTCAGTCCATCTCAGATGAGCTCGGGCTCAGAGAAGCCGGCGGCATTTCTGAGTCTTGTTGATATATGGCTTTCGCTTTGCATGGTAGAGTTTTAGATATATAGCGACAAACTGTGTTAACTGATAATGGTTTTCAGAAGTGTTGCTGAGCCCATATGGTTATATCCTTTAAAGAATGATGTCGGTTTTTATGCAGGGCCACCTGAGGGACCGACAGTCACGGGTATTCAACGTTGGTTTTCGGCCTTGCCACTTACCTGTAGAGATTTCTCCGGATTCTCCAAATCTTTTCATAATATTATGGACTGTAGATGATGAAATCCTTAAATTTCTTGCAATTGCACGATGAGAAATGTTCTAAAACTGTTGGACTATTTGCTCACGCAGTTGTTCACAAAGTGGTGAACCTTGCCCCAAGTTTCTCAGTTTGAACATAAAATATCTTGTTTCTGTATTGTACTCAATTGAAAATAGGTCAAAAAGGATTTGCAAATCATTGTATTCTGTTTTTATTCATGTTTTACACAACTTCCCAACTTCATTGGAATTGAGGGTTGTATGACAAAGATAGATTTATAAATATTTCCAACAGGTCAGTCATTTTCAGTCAGACAGAAGTAGATAGTAGAAAACTCAACATCAGGGTTGAATTCAAAATAGCTGCAAGAATTGGGCTCAACTGTTTACATTGTCATATGCAGTATACACTAATGGAGTCATTCACAGTTGAATTAGTATCATCTCTTTTTTATTCTACAGTACTGTCACCACCCTTCAGTAAATTCCTATTGTTTCTCTCGCCATTCAGCAACTTGAGTGTCTCTTAGAAGTATCGTCTCCTTTGATTGGTTTAGCGTTGCGTGTGCTTCGCCCTCTCGGTGTGTGGATTTGTGTTTTCCCTTTCCCGCACCTCTCTGTGGCACCCTTACTTTGAGTCTGTCAAGTTGCTGGATCGAGTCAGTTCCAGTTTTCTGTCATGATCTCCATCAGGCATTCTGCAAACCTCAAACAATACCACTTCCTCCCAATAGACTCTACAATTGTGCAACACGACTTGTTACCCGGCACATCGCCCTCCAGTGGTCGGCTGTACTCCCTGACTTCACAGGACTCCCCAGCTATGGAGGAGTACATAAATTAAACCCTGGCATGTGAAATCATTCAAGTTTCTTCATCACGGCAGAGCTGATTTCTTCTTAGTGGCCAAAAAAGTTGGGTCGATACGCCCCTGCATTGATTATCAGGGACTTGACAACTGTTAAGCATCGTTACCCGCTTCCTCTGATTAACTCAACATTCTCCAATCTCAAGGTCTGTAGTTACTTTACCGAACTGGAAAAGCACAATGTTTACCACCTTGTGTGTGCATGGGAGGGAAATGAATAGAAGATAGCCTTTAAACTCCTCTCTGGCAACTACAAATACCCAGTGATACCATTCCAGCTCCTTAATGCCCCTGCTGTGATCCACAGTCTCATTAAATATGTCCTCAGTGACATGGTCTCCTGGGTCGTCTATGTTTACGTAGACAATACCCTGGTTTTCTCTTTAAATCAGGAGAACAATATCTGTTTTGTCTGCTCAGTTACTCAAAGATTCTCGGAGAATTCCCTCTACTTAAAACCAGAGAATTGATAATTCCATCACAGTACTGTCTCCTTCTTGGGCTTTACTGCGACACAAGGCGCCTTGGGGTTGGATCCAGAAATTACGGGCTGTTCTGGATGGACTGGACTCTGAAAACCATCAAGAGCTGCAGAGTTTCCTTGGTTCTGCGGGGTCATTCGAGGGCAGTCCACAGTAGCAGTCCCCTCGATGGCCTTCACGTCCATCAAGACTCCCTTTGACTGGACCCTCAAGGTCGCCCTTGCCTTTGTCAACTTAAAGATTTATTCATCACCTCCCCTGCCCTCATGCTCCCCAATCCACAGTGCCAATTCATCCTTGATGTTGACGCCTCCAATGTGGTGCAGGGGCTGTCCACTGCCAGCAAGCTTCCAATGGCAAGGTTCACCCAGGTGCCTACTCCTCTCGCCGGTCGTCTATTGCTGAAAGAAATAACTCCATTCAGTGACTGGTAGCCGTTGGCAGTGAAGCCTGCTGTGAAGAGTGGAGCCATTCAGCCTCCCCTTTCCTGTCTGAATGAACCATTGCAACCTGGAGTACATCTCAACTGCCAAGAGGCTTAACCCCATGTAAACCTGTTAGTCCCCCTCCTTTGCAAGGTTTGATTTCATGTTGACTTCTCGACTCATTAAAAAGAAAAGAAAAAAGGGGAAAAGAAAACAAATTATATAATTGAATTTGAATGCGTTTCAGTAAGTAGTTAAGATATAAGCATCCTTACCTTATTGTCCAAAGTAAAACTCTTTCTCAGAGTCCAAATCCAGGATAGATCCAGAGCCCCATCTTTTGTAGATAATGGAACTGGATTTGTTGGATGAGCAGATGCAATGACAAGGCCAATGAGAATCGATCTCCTGGCAATAGGAAGAACAGAAGCCTACATGACAGTGAATTTTTTTTAAAGGCTATTTCCCTTTGTCAAAGAATTTGATGAATTTGTGAACATTAGGGGCATTCAAACCATGTATTTACTTTAACAGTTTATTCACTCTGCTTCTGTGGACAGAAATGCAAGGTTTCTGATCGAATATCTTGAAAAAGCTTGCATTTGTCTTCAAGTCTTTTCTGCTGCATAGACATGCTGTCCTTTACATGAAGTTGTCCATCTTGGAAACATTTCCTTTGCTCCCTTGCTTTTGTGTTCACTGGTCCGGGAGACTCGGCAGGGAATGAGAGGGATTTGAATATTTGCGCACTGGAGGGAAGGAGCTCAGTTTGAGGTCACTGATCTGACTTCGAGCCGCACTGGACCCCCTGTGGGAAGCCATCTTGGTGAGGTCGGCGGCTGTGTCATGTTCCACAGCTCTGCCCCTCGTCACTCGTCTCTCCCAGGACATGCAGGGGTGAGGGGGGGGGGGAACTGGAGCGGCAGATGGGTCTCTGCCCAGCCTCTCTGGTGCTGAGAGCCCTCCAACCGCACACCATCAGAGAGAACTACACGCTTTAGCCTGTTACCTTAGCATATCAACGCGGGTTACTTTTTAAAAGGTGGTCTGGGACATTTTTTGATTACAGTACTGTAGTAAGTAGTAGGGAAAAGTTTTAATTTGAGCTGCTTTCTTGAGTAGAATGGAAACATTCATAAACAGAGGATAATTGATTTCAGAATAACTCACTGCACAGTGATTAAAGTCACACAGCCGTGCTGACATCCATATTTACTTTCCTTTGTGTTTCTGTTTGTTTAGCCATTATAATGGCTGTGATAACATGGCAAACATGTACCCAGTACCTTCAAACACTAGTAAAGGAAACTTACAAGTGATAAATGGGATTTACACTCCATTAAACATAATGCAGGACCAGTTCATTCAAACTTTTTTGAGAGGGAATCCTACTATAATACGGATTTCAAATGAGGGAAAATAGTAAACATTCAGTAGTTTGGATATTTTCTGTATTAAGTGATAGGCAATTAGTTTGCTCTCCATCATGGCTGTATCTACCTGAAGGCAGCCGTGGTGTACAGGTACACACCTGTTCTAAATGTGTGATCTGCTTTATGTTATGTAGATGTCCTGCAATCAAAGAAAATATAACTAGAGCACAAGGATACGCCTGTTATACAAGCTTTAAATTATGGTGACTGCCTATGCTACTGACAGCAGGCAGTAAAGGAGAATTAAAAGTAGTTATATACACCCCTTTAATAGGGACATAGCCTTTGAAATAGTATGCAGAAGGAAGATTTCAGGAGGCTTATCTCTAAGCTGTTCACACAAAAATTTGGAAAAAAGATACATCTAACGATAAGACTGGGTGACCAAAAAGCTAATCAGAATCACTAATTTTTCCAAATTTGGGTGATCTGTTGTCAGCAAAATGGCAGGGCTATACATCAGTCTGGCAAAGCGCTGCACTGATGGATGTTATACACGAGAAGAATTTGTGTAAAGATTGAACCACTCAGAAATTATGAAAGATGGAGCAAGCCAAGAGATTTAGCTGTTATGCTCCAACTAATATGACCTGATTTTTGTTAGAAAAATTAGCAATGGCAATATATCATTTTAAAGGAGTTTCCACATGGCTTTTAGATTCCAGTCCCTTTTGTCTGTGGCGTCTGCCTCTTGAGACCCACATCAACAGGGCTTTAGGCAGAATGACGGGCCAGTTTAAGTTTCCGCGGTGGTATTACTTAGTACATCGAACCTGAAATGCTCAATAGACAGCAGATTTGAGCGTACTTGCTTCCAGGAAGCCGAAGCAATGTCATTATTTAATATTAAAACAGTTCGATTTATGCAGATTTCAATGCTTGATCAATATACAATGTATTCTCCTTTAAATATGCACTTTTACACCCAAACAAAAAGCGGGCGCTTATTTTCAGTCTTCTGCCGTAATCCAATTAACAAAATGTTTAAAAGATATACAGAATTACCGAGAGCCGAGAATTTTTCCTAATTTATTATTCAGATTTCCATCCTTGCAGTCTCGAATTGCAGCGTATATGTGAATGAAGTGATTATCCCCTCTATCAGTATCAGGCTTCCTACAGGCTTGGTCTTAATTGTTTTCATTGTCAATCAGGAATAGTACGTGGGAACAGGTTCACAAAATCCTGTGATAAAAGTTTGGGTCACTGCCTCACCCCACCGCACATCTCTGGCTTCCTGTAAGCAAATACTCGCAAATCTGCAGTTTTGTGAGCATTTCGAGTTTGATGTAGCCTACTGAGAAATAACGCCGTGGAAGCTTAAACTGGCCCATCATTCTGGCGAACAGTCTTACTAAACGAGTTAATCGTCTGATTGCGAATCAAGCAAAGGGGAGGTTTCTGCCTCACCAAACTAACCTCCGACTGCACGTCACAGCTTTTTAAACATATTAAATGAGCAAATAACAGTGAGATATTTTCAGGGATGATAGACAAGATGTTGTAGAGTATTAATTTCATGAAAACCCAATTTCACCAAAATATTGATTTTCGACCTATTTTCACGCTTTCCTGGAAAAGTGCCATCACGACATCTGACGGGTTTTCCCTGATTCCATCGCATTTATTTATTCCCGTTCATTTTGGTCATGTCTATGAAATTATATATATATATATATATATAACACATTTCAGCTGGCAACAAGTTATTTAACCCTAATTGATGCATTGAGTAGCCTCTAATTTCTTGAACAAACATGTCAGAAGACATATCCTGTGGTTGTGGAAAATGTTATTCTGTTTCTGAAGGGTCAGATTATTGGCCTTCACCAGGTGAAGAGATTGGTCACAGGTCCTCTTTGCCAACATGACTGTGATCTACCCAACCCGAGCACTGGCGTTGCCAAACATTGGCTCCAACAGGATTCTAAAAACAGAACACAATGATTT
The DNA here is from genome assembly GCA_029721435.1 of Gymnothorax reevesii. NCBI lineage: Eukaryota > Metazoa > Chordata > Actinopteri > Anguilliformes > Muraenidae > Gymnothorax > Gymnothorax reevesii. The sequence goes on from CM056588.1 coordinate 2,910,497, forward strand.
GTAGATTGACTTACGTTGTATATTCAATTGAGTACACTACAAAGACAAGATATTTATATATCATTTATCTTGTAATTTAACAAGTACAATACACTTGAAACAATTGGTAATTAAAATAAATTAATAAGAAAAATAAACAGAATCAAGTACATAATGACATTAATTTACACACAGCTGATGTATGATATCTATCACATGATCATTCTCCACAGGGCAGGTGAGGACGCTGTCCCTGACTGAACACATTTCCCTTATCAGACCTCCCACACCGGAGTCCTCAGATGAGTCATTATTGGTAACTCTTAGTTTTACATTAAATATTCAAATTGATGAACTTTATTGTTTTTTTTTTAATATTCAGACATTTGGCATTTGCTGCCTGCAATACGTTCCAAAAAAGCAGGGACAGGGGCAAGAAAGGACTGGGAAACTTGAAGACTGCTCAAAAAACACCTGTTTGAAACATCCCACCGGTGAACAGGCTACTTGGAAAAAGGTGAAACAGGTGAGTGTCATGATTAGGTGTAAAAGGAGTATCTCCGAAAGAATCAGTCGTCCACAAGCAAGGATGGGGCAGGGTTCACCACCTTATTGGACAATTGCATGAGCAAATAGTCCAACAGTTTAAGAACAATGCTTCTCAACATGCAATTGCAAGGAATTGAGGGATTTCATCATCTATCCATAATATCATCAAAAGATTCAGAGAATCCAGAGAAATCTCAACATGTAAGCGGCAAGACCGAAAACCAACATCGAATGCCTGTGACTGCCGGTCCCTCGTGCGGCACTGCATTAAAATCCAACATCATTCTATCAGGCTATTACCACATAGGCTCAGGAAGACTTCGGAACACCATTGTCAGTTAACACAGTTCGATGCTACATCTGCAAGTGCAAGTTAAAACCCATGCAAAGTGAAAGCCATATATCAACAGCACCCAGAAACGCCGCTGGCTTCTCTGGGTCTGAGTTCATCTCAGATGGACTGACGCAAAATGGAAAAGTGTGCTGTGGTCTGACGAGTCCGCATTTCAAATTATTTTTGGAAATCATGGACGTTGTGACCTTCGGGCTAAAGAGGAAAAGGACCAACCAGATTGTTATCAGCAAAGTTCAAAAGCCAGCATCCGTGATGGTATGGGGATGTGTTAGTGCCCATGTCATGGGTAACTTGCACATATGTGAAGGCACCATTAATGCTGCATGATACGTGCAGGTTTTAGAGCAACATGTGTTGCCATCCAAGCAACATCTTTTTCATGGATGCCCCTGCTTATTTCAGCAGGACAATGCCAAGCCACATTCTGCATGTGTAACAATTCTGCATGTGTCCTCAGTTCCCAAACACTTATTGAGTGTTGTTGAAAGGAGAGGGGATGTAATATATTGGCAAACATGCCCCTGTCCCAGCTTTTATGGAACATGTTACAGGTATCAAATTCATAATCAGTGAATTTTTTCAAAGAAACAAGAAAGTTTATCAGATTGAACATTAAATATCTCGTCTTTGTAGTGTACTCAATTGAATAGAAGTCAAAAAGGATTTGCAAATCGTGTTCTTTTTTTATTCATGTTTTGCACAACGTCCCAACTTCCTTGGAATTGGGGATTGTATATTGGTGGTGGGAAAAGATCCTAAAAAATTCTAAATTCAAAGTGAAACCGTAATCTCAGTTCAACAAGAAAACCTTTCTAAAAAACCGCAGTACAAGGAGTAGCAGTGTAGAAACAATTCTGAATCTGCTAAGAAACCCAGATAAGCCAAACTTCGCAGAACCTGAGTGTTCTGGAAAGATCCATGACCCAGATAAGTTACTGAACTTAAGCTGAACCCAAGGTTTGGGAGGCTCATATGTGGTGTTCGAGCGTCCCTGGGGGCTTAGAATTTATTTACAATATGATGTAATGGTAAACTTATTACTAAAGGTGGAGGGTTGCTATATGACAATGAACCAATCAAAATTAATAATAATGTTGGATAAGGTGGGATGAGCCACATTTAATCCCACCGAGAGGGACGTGCCAAAAGGGTAATAAATAAATTGCTGGTAGCAGCTATAAGTTAAGATTCAGATCAGAATAATTAAAACTTACACATCCCAACAATATATACTCTATTGGTGGGAATTATTCTGAAATATTGATAAGAATTTCATTTGGCTTGTGTTTTTCATTGTAAACATTCCATTAGGTGGCGCCATATCCCCATGCTTTGACAGTGACGTCACTATTTTGAATTTTCCCTCACCTAAAAAACTTTGTGGCACAATAAAAACTACGCAGGCTACAGATAACTTCCATGCAAAACAACTTTACTGTAAAATTTTCCCACACAAGGACATTTTAACAATACAGAAAAAATATAAAAATTATAAATAAGAATAAAAAAATATAAATAAAACTAGATTAAAAATTATGACATGTTAAAAATGTGAATACAAAATTGTACTACCCTACCTGGTATTTGTACACCTCAACTACTTTCCAAACAGGAGCTCAGCTCCTGACTCGAATCCACTAGAGATGTGACGTTCGCGAACAAGTCGAGTCTTTTGAACTGCTCTTTTAAGTGAATGCTGAGAGCCGATTCGCAGTTGCGAGCCGCTCGTTCGCGAGCCATTCTTATGCAAATTGCCTACGCTGCCTTCATGTGTCATCTGTGTGCCCCGTGAGTCTGAGGTGTCCATGCCGTCTTCACGTGAACAACTAATGACATCTCCGAGTTTGAGTTGTAAGCTCAATTGATGTACCACATCAGGGAAAAAATTCTACATCTTGATTGCAAGCAACCGTTCTTATCTCAAATTATTTTCTTTTTAGTTTTACATTTTATGGACGTCCATCGTTGAAACTAAATATTAGACACTCTACTTTAGTGAATACATATTGTTTTGTGGTACATGTCGACTCACCCATTGAACCATGTTCCTGGTGTAATGTGGGGGGGGGAACCACTAGATGGCAGTATTGACATTTTTTTGTTAAGCCCAGTTTGGAGCTAGGTTTGGGCATGTCCTGGGCATGTCTGAGAGGGGAAAGTCCCAGGGAACTGAAAAAAGTCTGGAAGGTGGGAGGGGGCTGGAAAAGAGTATATAAGGAGAAAAATTGAGAGAGTAAAGTAGTAGGAGAAATTGCAAGGAGAAATTGTGGGAGGGTATATGTGACCAGACCTGTCACTCTTTACAAGACCCCTGAAGCTCGTTTCTGTGAATTTTGGCCTGTGTTGGAGCATTTTCCTGTCCCAGGACATCGCAACATAGAAACCCCATCTCAATTACAAAGGGACTGTAACTATCTCATTTTCTTTATTATTTCAATCTTGGTCAGGGTTTGTTTTATTAAATCTGTTAAAATTTTACAATTTTGTCCGTCATCCCCTGCTCTCCAATGTGGCATGACAAATTGGGGCCATAACACTGGCCATCATCATGTTTGAGATGCTGGGGTTTCTATGATCTAGATGTAAAAATAAGAAAATGGTCTCTTTTGGTGTTTTTGATTAACTGCTCTAAAATTGAAAAGGTTACAGATTTCAATATACTTTTTTTCTCAGAAATCCTTCGGAAATGCATCTACACTTGATGACTGTTATTTCCTTCATACCTGCTGTTATCAAAAAATCTCCAAAATTTATATTTAGTTTTTGATTCATAGACATTCTTTGCATGACAGTGGATAGAAATAAGTACTAAAATCTGGACTTAGGTGAAAAATTACTGTTTGGTCATGTCGGTGGAGTTCTCCAGTAAAAAAAAAAAGGCTTTTAAATAGTTGCTTAGCATTTATAGTTTTTGATATACAGAGAGCAAATGCAGGCAGAATTTTACCTATTGTCCCCTTAGGCTGTGCAGATCTTCCATGGTCAGTTTTGTGTTATATTCCCTCATCATTTCATGTACAAAAGTACAAGTATGCAGAAACGAGGTCAAGAGTTGATCGACTGTGACATTTGTTTTTGGAATCTGTTGCTCTCAATCCACAGTCCAATGAGCTGTCACTACCAGTGATGCAAGTGATAAGCCTGAAAAATTAAAACAATCCCAACAGAAATGGCAAACACTTTGGTGAGGCTAAATCAGGTATGTAGTACATAATTCAAAAGAAATAACGTTCGTTTGAGCTTGGGAACATTCAAAGGCCCCGGATCATCACTGTTCGATCATCTTGGTTGACAAAACAATTATTTCCCTGGTGAAGAAAAGCCCATCCGCCAAGGTGGGCCAGATCAAGAAAACCCTCCTGCCATGAGGTGGATTTCAGACAAAGTCAACAATAAAAACAAAACTTTATTTTTTATTTGGCATCTCTAATCCCACGCAAACGTGGAATTCAATTGCACAAAGGCAGGATAAGGGATTAGCCCAGGATCGGCACAGGCATTAGCCTGATCTCAAGCCCCATTTCGGCTGCACAGACCACGTGAGCAAAGCCATGGCACTTGTTACGTTGTTTCCATAGTGTGTAGAGCTAGCCAGCCCCGGAGCAGGCTTACGAGCTAGCTGAGCTCCTGTCTGCAGCCAATTTCACCTCACCTCATTCAGCAGTTGCCCAATGAAAATCAATGTCCTTAACAGTCATTCTCAATTGTCCACTACACATTGCGATCTCAATATTAATAGGCCCAGAGTAATTATTTTAGAAACTTGTGACCATTGATTTCAGCAAAATAGCCAATGTTCGATCATTGTATTCAAGTATCCATGTATCCAGTGACCATCACAGTTCAATCAGTCCCCCTTCCATGTCACATTTAACCATATTTAGAATCCGTCATTATCAGATTTATCCTTATTCCCCAAGTTGAGACTCCATCAGAGTGCAAAATGAGCAGTGCTGTATGAAGTAGGTTACCGTGTTTCAGCGCGGTCTTAAATCGCTGCGGTTACCCCCTACCTACAGCACTGCTGCTACTTTTCTCCGTCTTTATTCAGACTGCAACAGGTAAGGTAGAGTCGTTGCCTTAGTGCTGGACACGAGTGCAATGTCGCTCACTTCGCGATACTGGAATCAAGTATTTTCAGGAGGCTCCTTGACATAATTTTCTAACGCTAACATTATACTTTTTAATTTTTGTATGCCTCCATCAGAGAGGATTAAGGGGTCAAAACTAGGTTCAGACTTGAAGAAAACATTTTTTTTCGTTTTGTTAAAAATCTTTCAAAACATCCATAAAAGGTGATTTTAAGACCAAATAAATATCTTTTGAGTGGATTTTTATCATGTGAATGCCTCCAGTGCATTCATTTTGTGGCAAAAACACAGTTTTCTCGCATCGCAAAATTTCATACTTTATCAGGCTTGTGGCGGGCATAAAATCCACATTTTTCAAGGTAGTGCTCTGAAATTTTCACCATAGCATCAGTTTGTTATGTTCTATACAATGATTTAGCCATTTTTGGGTAGGTAGATACATGGTGTATTTATGATCCATTAGCTTCAAAACAAAAAAAGAATTACAGGAAAATATGGTATAGTTTCTGAGATATGGTTGCCTCCAGATTTCACATTTTTTTGCCAATTATGTTTGGTTTTCGCGGTAACAAACATTACATTTGATTAAAATCAAATTCCATTCTGAGCTTTATTCAGTTGACACAATTTTTATGTGTTTTTAGTGTTTAGTGTACTTAAATTGAGTGAACCCAGGCTTGACCCCTTAAAAGTAGAACGTAAATTCATCTAATCTGAAAACGTCTTCTAGATCGGACTATCAATTCAGTTTGTACAGCACAAAAAAAGGCTTATAGCAAAATTGTGATGCCTTTCTGAATCATACGCAAACTTCCATAGATCTATCAACTATCACACTCATGCTCGAGCAAGAACAGTTTCACAAGACTTTAATTCTGTCTGACAGCGACGGCTTATCTCATTCATGGTAACGCCAAGGTGCATCAGCTACTCCTTTTTCACGACGTTGAAACACCTCCCGAGTTTACTCTTACCTGAGTTTATCTCACTTTAATCCTCGTGTCAAACATCTTGCACCATTCAGACAGAAACGGAAGGAACAGCAAGCAGAGGCATTTCAGCGATCCCATCGTCCCTCTGTTTGAACATGGACTTTGAGTGTTGCTGGCGCATGCGTTTGCAGCTACGTAGTGTCCGTGGTGATAATCAGCGATTCTGTGATCGATCTCGGGGTCTACTTGAGGTAGCCGTGTGTGCGCACTCAGCAGGATCAGCGGCACCGAGCTTCACTTAGCCAATTCTCCTCCACCCGCTGTTGGCTTTGTGCAATCAATTAAGCCAGCGGCGTGCTGTTTGGGATATGGCAATCCTCGCTTTGGCGTTGATCCAGGATCTCAGGATCCGACTTTTGTGCAATAGGCCCCTGTTTCAAGATGGGGAAAACATTTAACGTTTATCCCGCCAGCCAACTTACTTCCGAAATTTGATTGCAGAAATGCTGATCTACACCCATTTTTCTTTACCCCCAGTTTACATTGCTTAATCACGTGACAGCGTTTCTTGAATTATGTAACATTTCCTCTACGTAAAGCAGTTAAACTTGCCATTGTACACTTTCCTTTCCTTACGTTAGCATTTAACTAGTTCAGGTAGCCAAACTTTGCCACACTTAATTTTTTTTTTTTCCAGAATGAGAGAGTTTGAGGAGGAAGATGCCCTTACTGTCACTCACTAGAGGCTGGAGTCAGGTGCATTTTGAACTGGTCTTGGCTGAAATTAGCGATTAAATATGACTTGAAGATAAAGGGGTATACGTTTTAGCTGTCTCTGTTTAAAAAAAAAAAGATAAACCAGGTAATGCCTGAGGCAGCCTTTGCTGTAAATATATAAATTATGCCACCAATGGCTCCCAAGCCCTTTTGGCTCATTGTAAGATTGAGAAATATGACCAGAGGGTGGTGTAATGCGAATAGAAGCCACTAGATGGCAGTATTGACCTTTCTTATGTTAAACCCAGACTAGAGCTAGGTTTGGGCATGTCTTGGGCATGTCTGGGACAAGTCCCAGAGAATTAAAAAAAAAAGGAGGTCTAAATGTGGGAGGGGTCTGCAAAAGAGTATATAAGGAGGAAAATTGAGGGAGTGGAGTAGTAGGAGAAATTGCAAGGAGAAGGACACATTTTACCAGACCTGTCATTTTCTTTTCAAGACCTGTGAAGCTTTTTGTGGATTTTTGCCTGTGTTGGAGCATTTTCCTCACCGGGAACATCACCAAGCAACCCCATCTCAAGGGACTGTAAATACTTTTTTTGTTTTATATATCAATCTTGGTCAGTATAGATAGTAGATTGGTTAAAAGTCTTTGTTTGATTAAATTTGTTTAAGTTTTAAAGTTGTGTCTGTCATTCCTTGCTGTCATAAATGTCATAACAAATTAGGGCCATAACAAATTGGGGTTTCGTCCGGGATAGACCATTGTGTGATTCATTTATTGAAAATCTAACATTGCAAATTGTAAAATTGTTTTTTGAATTTTCCGATATATATGTATATTGACAGGGAGACAGCAATGGATGATTTCTTAGCATCACCAACCGTAGAGGTTTTGAAGTCTTTTAAAAAGACAGAACTGCTAGAAATATGCAGACATTAAGAGCTGACAGAGGTAAAACCAGCCATACGAAAAGCAAGACTGGCTGGAGAGATTGTTGAATATTACATTGATGAAAATGTGTTTGCACCAGGAGACCTGGAACAGTTTCCATTGGAAAATCCAAATGTAGAAATTGAACTTAAATTAAAACTGCTAGAGATTGAAAGGGAAGAAAGAGAGAAAGAAAGGGAAGAAAATGAAAAAAAAAGACAGTTTGAGTTAGAAAAATTAGCAAGACAGAGAGATTTCGATTTACAGAGATTCGATAGAGAAGAAAGGCTCTAAATGGAGCAGCTAAAAATAAAAATAGCAACTGAAAATAAATTTCGGGCTAGCCAGGAGGTAAAACTGGTGCCTCCATTTTCAGAAAAGGATGTTGACAACTATTTCCACTGCTTTGAAAAGGTAGCAAAGAGTTTCCAGTGGCCAAGGGAACACTGGCCTCTGTTGTTGCAAACTGTCCTCAAGGGTAAAGCTCAACAAGCCTATTCGGCTTTGTCTGCAGATGATTCCTCTGATTATGAGGTTGTCAAAAAGGTTATTTTGAGAGCTTATGAGTTGGTTCCAGAGGCTTACCGACAGAAATTCAGAGGTCTGAAGAAATCTGACAATCAGATTTATGTGGAATTTGCTAACGAGAAGCAGGTTTGCTTTGAGCGCTGGTGTACTTCTGTGGAGGTCAAGGATGATTTCAACTCACTAAAAGAGATGGTGTTAGTTTAAGAATTCAAGAACTGTGTTAAGGATGATATTAAGGCCTACCTTAATGAGAAGCAAGCACTGAATTTGCAATCAGCTGCCAAATTTGCAGATGAATATGTTCTCACACATAAGTCTAAATTTCAGTCTAGCAGTAACAATAGATGGTTCCAATTTCAGAAAAAAGGTAACGGTGATACCCAAGATTCCTCACCCAAAGACAAAGACAAATCTGGTGATGGTGCTCAGAAATCCAGTCACAGGTCTGATCAAAGTGTGAAAGCTGACAGTGACAAAAGTGGTCTAGTTTGCAATTATTGCAAGAAATCTGGTCATGTTACAACTAACTGTTCTTTCCTTAATGCTAAGAAAGAAAAAGAAAAGGATACCAAACCAAATGCCTTTGTGAAGACAAGGTTAGAAACCCCTGTAGTAGATGATCGATCTGCTAAATTGCCTGCTTCATGTGGGGCTAAAAAGCCTGATACTGCTGACTTTGTGAGGGAGGAATTTCTTCCATTTGTGTCAGAGGGATTTGTGGCTCTAAATGAACATTCTCTTTCTGTGCCCATATATATCCTAAGGGATACCGGAGCTTCTCAGTCACTTTTGTTGATGGACTCCATGGAGTTACGTGATGAGACCGCTTCTGGGGATTTCATACTTGTACAAGGTATTGAAGGGAGGACTGTATCTGTACCCCTGCGCTGTGTATTCTTGAAGTCAGATTTAGTTACAGGACAGGTAAAGGTGGGACTTATGTCAAGTTTCCCTCTCAAGTGTGTTTCTCTGTTGCTAGACAATGACCTTGCTGGGGGCAAAGTAGTTCCCCCTGTACATCTTACTTCACAGCCGAGCACTGAAAATGGGGATGAGGACCCATCTCTGTATCCTTCTTGTGCAGTGACTCGTGCTATGGCCAAGAAGGCTAAAGAAGATGATGTTGTGGTGCCGTCCAGTACATTGAATAGTCAGGACTCAGGTGGTTCGCCTCATGACTCTGATTGGCCTACTATGGTTTCTCCATTTGAGGACTTATCAGATACTTTTATCAGTTCTCTATTCAGCCAGCCGGATGGGTCTGGTGATTCTGATGTGTCTGGAGACTTGTCTCTGTCCAGAAAGCGGTTGATTGAGGAGCAAACTAATGATCCTGAAATTTGTGTACTAAAGAGGAGAGCCCTTCCTGATAAAGAAATAGACGCAGCTCCAGTTGGGTATTATCTCAAGGATGGTGTGTTGATGCGGAAGTGGCGCCCTCCTGATATCCCTGCCAATGCAGATTGGGCAGTGGTTAGGCAAATTGTTGTTCCGAAGGTCTACAGGAATGAGATCTTAACAATGGCTCATAGTTTACCTTTAGGAGGTCATCTTAGTGTTAACAAGACTGTTGATAAGATCATGAAACACTTCTTTTGGCCTGGGCTTCGGAAAGATGTTTCCAACTTTTGCAAAACCTGTCAAACTTGTCAGGTAGTTGGAAAACACCTGTTAGACCCACCTGTAGCTCCATTGCAGCCTATCCCAGCATTTGGGGAGCCCTTCTCTAAGGTCTTTGTTGATTGTGTTGGTCCATTACCCAAAACTTGATCTGGAAATCAGTACTTGTTGACAATCATGTGTGCATCTACCAGATTCACTGAAGCCATACCTCTGCGTAACATCAAGGCAACTGCAATCTCGAAGGCTTTGATAAAGTTCTTCACGTTGTTTGGCCTTCCCTGGGAAATTCAGTCAGACCAAGGTAGCAATTTCACTTCCGGTTTGTTTCAGCAGGTTGTGTATGAACTAGGTGCGAAGCAGATTCTTTCTAGTGCCTATCATCCAGAGAGTCAGGGTGCCTTAGAGCGGTTTCATTCCACTCTCAAGACAATGATGAGGACTTATTGTTATGACTATGAGGAAGACTGGGATGAAGGTGTTCATTTGCTGTTGTTTGCAGCTAGAGAAGCAGTGCAGGAGTCTACTGGATTCAGTCCATTTGAGCTAGTGTTTAGCCATGAAGTGAGAGGACCTTTGCTATTTTTGAGTGAACAATGGCAAGAGAAAGAACTGCATATCAGTCTGTTAGACTATGTTAGCAAGTTCAAGGAAAGATTGCGTGCAGCTTGTGACCTAGCCAAAGAGAACTTGAAATCAAGTCAGGGAAAAATGATAACTTGGTATGATCATAAGGCTAGAAGCCGTGAGTATAAACCAGGAGACAAGGTTCTTGTGTTGTTTCCCTTGCAGTCCAATCCACTGCAGGCTAGATTTCATGGTCTGTATGAAATTCTAACAAAACTCAATGATCTCAATTACATTGTGAAGACTCCAGATAGGAGAAAGCCAAAACAGTTTTGTCACATTAACATGCTGAAGCCTTATCTTGACAGAAAAGCTAGGGTTGCAGCTGTCACTTCAGATTCTCCTATGATCGAGACGTGTGCAGATGAGGGGGAGTTTCAAGATGATGAACCAGAAATTAAAGCTGAAGTTCTTTCATGTAAATTGTCAAATTCTGAAGTGTTGCAAAATCTTGATGTAAAACTCCAGCACTTAGAACTCTCACAGAGAGATCAGTTTGAGAGGTTGATCAAGAAATATTAAGATCTATTTCCTGATGTTCCAAAGAGAGTTTCTATAACTTCTCATGATGTAGATGTTAGTGATGCCAAACCAATAAAACAGCATCCGTTCCAGATGAATCCTGAAAAGAGAGAGATTGCTGAGAAAGAGGTTGAGTACATGTTAGAACATGATATTATCAGACCCTCCAACTCAGATTGGAGTTCACCCTGTGTGCTAGTTCCAAAACCTGATTGAAGTACTAGATTCTGTACAGATTATCGCAAAGTCAATGCTGTAACTAGAACTGATGTGTTTCCAATACCTAGGATTGATGATTGTATTGATAGAGTAGGGCAAGCAAAGTTTCTGACCTAGATTGATTTATTGAAGGGTTATTGGAGTGTGCCTTTAACTGAGAGGGCCAAGAGCATCTCTGCTTTTGCCACACCATCTGGGTTGTACCAGTATGAAGTCCTACCCTTTGGCATGAAAAATGCCCTAGCCACGTTCCAAAGGATGATACAGTCTACAATCGCCGGATTGCCACACACGGGAGCGTACATCGACAACCTGACCACATGGAGTGACTCCAGGGAATAACATCTAAAAGATGTAGAGACATTGTTCCAGCACCTGACCCAGGCTAACCTGACTGTTAACCTGAACAAGAGTGACTTTGGTTGTGCTACTGTCACCTATCTTGGCTACGTCATAGGCTAGGGTAAGGTGGCACCCATTAAATGCTAAAGTCCAAGCCATCATGGACTTTCCAGTTCCTGAAAACAAAAAAGCTTTGCGCCGCTTCCTTGGAATGATCGGGTACTACCGCAAGTTCTGCAAGAACTTTGCTGAGATTGCTCTCAGTCTCACCAACCAACTGAAGAAAGGCGTAAAGTTCACTTGGGATGATGCATGCCAGAGAGCCTTCGATCGCCTGAAGTCTCTGCTGTGTCACTTCCCTGTGCTCAAATCTCCTGACTTCAACAAACCGTTCTCCATCGCGGTCGATGCTAGCGACCAAGCTTGTGGATCTGTGCTCCTACAGAAAAGTGACTCTGATGACATTGAGCATCCCGTGGCATACTTCTCCAGGAAGTTCAATCGCCACCAAAAGAACTATTCCGCAATAGAGAAGGAGCTGTTGGCTCTGGTTCTATCTTTACAACACTTTGAGGATTATGTTTGTACATAGCAAAAGCCAATGATTGTGTACACTGACCACAATCCGTTAATGTTTTTGAGAAAGATGAAAAACAAGAATCGCAGATTGTTGAATTGGAGTTTGATTTTACTGGAGTTTGACTTAGAAATTAAGCATGTAAAGGGTACTGACAATGTAATTGCTGATTGCTTATCTTGTGTTTTAGTATGTGTGTATATCACGTTTATTAGCACATTGTGTTATATGTATATATATATATATATATATATATATATATATACACAAGTGTCAACTGAACCATTTTTATATTGAAAAGAAAAATTTCGCCTTTATGAGTCAAAATTTTTCCCTTTTGGAATGGAGGTGTAATGTGAATAGAAGCCACTAGATGGCAGTGTTTACCTTTCTTATGTTAAGCCTAGACTAGAGCTAGGTTTGGGCATGTCTTGGGCATGTCTGGGACAAGTCCCAGAGAATTAAAAAAAAAGAGGTCTAAATATGGGAGGGGTCTGCAAAAGAGTATTTCGGGAGGAAAATTGAGGGAAAGGAGTAGTAGGTGGAATTGTAAGGAGAAGGATACATGTGACCAGACCTGTCACTCTTTTCAAGACTTGTGAAGCTTTTTGTGGATTTTTGCCTGTGTTGGAGCATTTTCCTCTCCGTGAGCATGACCAAGCCACCCAACCAAAGGGACTGTAAATACTTTTTTTGTTGTATATATCAATCTGGGTCAGTAGAGTAGATAGTAGATTAGTTAAACAAATATAATCAAACAAAGACTTTTCAGTTTTAAAATTGTGTCCGTCATCCCTTGCTGTCATAAATGTCATAACAAATTGGTGACCGTAATGACCCATACAGTGTGCTGTCTGTGCCCTGCCACAGCCGGGGCCATCAGTGCAGGGGTCAGTGCAGATGAGGGAAAGGGTGAAGGCGCCAGGGTCCCAAAGGAAAACAAATGCTGAGGCGAATGGAGGTTGACCTGTGTTCATGTATTTGACCTTTGATGGGCGTTTGATGGGGGTACGGGGTCTGTCACCTTTTTCACCCGTGAGTAACAAATAATGCAACCTGAAATAAAGCTGTCCCTTCAGTAAATCAGAAAACCAGAGTTAATATCAGTTGCAATAGTTTATTAAGATTCAGGTTATACAGAATATATATTTTTCATATTTTATCACAGTCTATTCCCATATTCTATTATGGTAAAACCCTAAGCAAGCAGCTACAATGCAATAATTGTAACATCACCCCTATTTCTATCTTCCCAGTAACAAATATTAAATCCTTTCTGTGCAAACACTGACATGTGACCCACAGTCCATATTTGAAATGAGCTAATCTAGAAATATAATAAATGAAAGTTAAAACAAATTTAAATTATGTCATGATCTTAAATACCATAATGCAAACAAAAAGGGAAAAAAAACATGCAAAATTCGCCAGCTAGCCGATTCGGATGAGCTCAAAAATTTTCCTTAACCCTTTGAGCGCTAAATACATTTTCAAGGAATTAAAAATGTAAACATCCTGAGCTGCTGAAAACCTATCATGTGGCAACTTGTTTAAAAGAGCTCCCCAGCGGGAGCTCTTTTAAACAACTTGCCACATGATAGGTTTTCGACAGCATCTGATTTTGATATCTCACATCACTGGGCAACTAGACTTGCCTATGGCACTGGAAGGGTAAAAGAGAATTATATGCTCTTCATTATTATCCGGCATTAGCACACTGGCCAAAAATCTTTCTTTTGGTTCATCCGGGCCGAAGCGACCTCCTTCTTCTCTGTATTATTTCTTCAGGGCACTCTAGAGGCTTGCAGCCACATGTTTCAATGTAAGTGTAGGTCTTCTGGGTCTTTGTCCCATCTGCGCAGACCATCTCCACCTTCCTGATGCTCGTGGACATTTCCTGACAGCAGGAGCACTGGTGGACCATGGAATTGGCCTCCATGGAGTACCTGGTAAGAGAAAACAGAAGTCGTGTGAAAAACCTCAAACAGCATGATCACTTTCTTTTAGTCACTGAAGTGGACCTCAGCAAATCTACAGTATACATCTCACCAGCTATTCTATCCAGCACTCAAGTCAGTATTATTAATCAACTAATAAACATTCATTCTAAAAGATGTCTAAAAAAATGTTTTTTAAAAGTTTGTTGCTGTCTGATTTGCATGTTTTTTAGAATTGAGTCATCCGTCAAAACTGAGGAATGTTCTCACAGAAGTCTGTAAATTCTTTATTTCAATTATTTTCTATTTCAATTTTCCATTAAGAGAACATCACTAAAAAATCTTTCTCTTTCTCACTAGGACATGAACCCAGTGCTGGTGCGGAACTTACATGGAGGAGGTTTCGCAGGTCCCTTCACAGGAACTGACTTCCACCGGCGCAGTGGACTTGCAGCCATCTTTCTCCAGGAAAGTGCTGTTCTTCAAGGGCCTGCACACATGCTTTGGGGTGCCTGATGAAGGAGTGCATGTTACAGATCTATGCAGGCGGCTAAGGCAGGAAAATCCTTTAATGCCAACCACAATCATTTCTATGTACATAATGTCATATCACAAGGACTGCTGCATACCAAACAAACCTTCATTTGTGCCATGTTTGTAACTGATAATACAGTCTGGGCTGAAATTATTGGTAGAATTGATGAAAATGCTGGAAAAACACTGCATTTGAGGAACAACGGTTAATAATCAATAAAATGAAGGAACCCCTTGCACTTCAGTCCCTGTGTCAGTGGAGGTCGGCGCTTGCAGAAAGGGCAGTAAATCCAAATATAAAGAGGAAACTGAAGCACTCAATTCACCGCCATAAATTTATTAAGGTGCCAGTAAATTTATGCACATTAATACATTTATGCTGGTGATTTGAGTGCTTCAGTTTCTTCTTTATATTCGGTTAATAATCAAATTTTTTTTCAAATGTTTGGACAAAATACACCCTCAATTTAATTAATCTTTGAAAATCATCTGATTAATTTTAATCGTTTGTGAAATGGAAAAAAATTGTTTGTGAAAAGCATGAAAATGTATTTTTCTTTGGAAAACAAAGAAATTTGCATGTGATCCCAAACTTTTGAGCGGTGGTGTATATGTCCTTGCTATTCTCTCACTAAATTTAGTCAAATTAAAATGATCTAATACAAAGATAATTATTTTGATACTTACAGGTTTTGCAGCATCCGTCCTCATCAGTCTGTTCAGTGCCCTAAGGAACAGCAAGTTCATGATTAAAAAACTATTTTCCTCACATGCATTCATGTCGCTCATTTTCAGTATACAGGAAGTACATAATACTTATGGCAAGATTTGTAAGCTACCTGTCCATTATGAAGGGAACAAGAAAAGGAGAGTGTCATTAAATTTATCACCATTACGGATGTTATGGTTATAAGCTTTGTTATTCATCAAAACTTTGTTTCTTTGAAACTTCTGGCAAATTAATTTGCACGGTCTCCAGGTCCCTGCTGGTGCGAAACTCACAGGAATGCAGTTCTCCGGGTCAAACTCAGGACAGATTTTTTCCACTTCAACAGTAACCAGCTTGTTTCCCCTTGTCTCACATTTGTACTTCTCACATTTTTCACCCGGTGGTGTCCATATCTGCCCAGGCTGAGAAATTGAAAGACAGGGGTTTGGCTCATAGTTTTGCTAAATCGCATAGTTATGTTAAATCGCTCCAGTTTTTTTCTTTTTTTAAAAGAGTAAAAATTGTTAGAGAAAATTTCATAGTTTGTCCAACAAATTCCAACAGAATTGTTATTAAATCTGAAAATATTGACATTGTTTACATTGCAAACAAACTGTCCTTTATCATCCCATAAATTATTAAAAATCGATACAACGATACAACCCTTGAGATACAGGTTTGTAATCAAGCACGTGTGATACAGCCTTCAGGATTCGTCACATTCTGTTCATTGACAAACTTCAACTACTATTTTTGGCTGAGAACTTTACCAATTCCGCTGGGAACCATTCTCGATCACTGGTGTTAGCTTCTATTTGACAGCTCATTCAAGTCAATGGGATGAATCATTTGTAAGCCAGCATGTTAACGCTTTTGGCCAGTAAAGTGAAAAGTAACACATGCAACTGTTGTCGTGAACGCTTAAATTTATTTATTTATTTAATGGCGAAAAGTATTAGCATGCTGGCTGTCGAATTATTCATCCATTCACTGAAATAGTCTGCGAATCAGAAGCTAAAGTTAATGCAGTTTTTTCCATTTTCCAAATAATACAATAATAATACAATACTAATAAAATGCTGACATTTATTGGATAAACAGGATCTCATATTCGTGACCCCGAGATAAAATTTACGGAACTTGAGTAGTAATTTTTATTTATTGCTCAGCGAAGGCTCAGAATAAATTATACTTGCTAGTCTTATTGCATACATTTGATATCTTGGGCTCACTTATAAGAGATCCTCTATTTATGATCAATTTTTTTCTGAGATATAACGACATATCTCTTTTATGCATCAATGGACTGTACTGCCCCCATTATACAATATTTTTGTGGCTGCAATCTTGGAAGTATGAGAATAGTGTCACTGCGCATCATCACCATGCATCCATCTGTTTGAAATCACATCGTTTTAACATAAGGGATCTTGTTGTAGACAACACCAGCAAATTTATAGTCTCAAGTTAGCCAACTCTGTGTCAATAAAACAGCAAAATAAACTGTCTGACATTCAAGCCAGGACCACAACATCGCCACCCACCGGAGAACTTCTTATAAGTATTATTGACATCATACAAAAAAACTGATTCCAAAGCACAGGAAGCACTTTAACGACTAAGTGAGCCAACTAAATTACAAATCCAACTTTCAAGCAGATCACAACAAGTAAGACTCTGAAGACTGAGACGCCACGTTGATCACCAAACCCCAAATGTTTGATAAAAATATTGCCATAAGTAACACCTGACATCTGCTTCATTGGTCACTTACCTGAAAGATTTGTGTTTCATTGTTTGGCAGAGTAACAACACAGCTTTTCTCCACACACTTGCCACAGCACTCACCGGGTACAGCCTCATACACTGAGCCCTGCAGGACATTGGCACAAAAAAACATGTTAAGAACCTGAATCAATTACACACTAAGACCTTCATTCGTTGTTGAGGTTCAGCACAACACGGTTAAAATGTCTGCAAGTATTCAACCACTCATATAAATAAAAGATCATTCAGTTCAGATCATTCCTGTCAATTTCTTTGCGTTAATTAGTCATTAACTTTTCACTTGAAAGTTGATTTTGACAGATAACACAAGTAAGTAACACTTTTGACATTTTCCCAAAGTTAGAGTAAAAATAGTGAAAAATATTTTTCTGCATTTATACTGAAACACAGTGAAAATGCAACACCTAATTTTTTAAATTGTAGCTGATTTTTTGCAGCCATCAAAATGACCACAGAAGAAATGCAGTGGTATGAAAGTTAAAAGCTGGAATTTGTGCAAGTCCAGGTTCAAACCCAGTTTGTGCATCTGTCAGGGGATCACTTCTCCAAAACACAACTTTGCCGTGTCATTAGCAGAGGGTCAAATGCATCACTTGAAACACATGTGAGTGCGAAGCAAGACAACGGACACACAACAGGCACAGTGCTTCATCCCCATCAGCATCCGTGTCAGAATTCCACGGCTTACAGAACAGCAGATGAGGTGAGCTTTGGGGATGCCGCTTAGGCGAACATCTCAAAGAGAGGTTGCCTGCCGGTTCAGAGTCAGTCCATCCACCATCAACAGACTGGAGCATCGCTACCAACAGACAGGAAGCATTCACCACCGCCCCCGACCAGGACAATGGCACGTCAGGACTGATACGTGGCGGATCCATCCGAGGGACCAGTTCCAAACAGCAGCAGACACGGCTCAGAACATGACGCCACAGATGCCCCATCCATGCCATGACTGTGATTCGGCGAGCTGCCGGGGTTAAGGTTCTGGAGGCCATATCAAGGCAACATCATGACCCAACATCATAGAGACAACAGACTCCAGTTTGCTCGACGTCATCATCTTCAGCTGCCACGAGTCTTCCATCGTTGGGTTTTCTCAGACGAATCGAGGTTCTGTGTCTCATTTGCTGATTGCTGACAACGGGTGGAGAGGAGGCAATATGAAAGTTATCAGGATGTGTTCTGGAGAGAAACGGGTTTGGTGGGGGGAAGTGTCATGGTCTGGGTTGCCATTAATGTGAGATTTTGGACTGAACTTGTTGTAATTCGTGGAGGTCTAATGGCACAGCGATATGTGGATAAGATTTCAAGAGCAGTTCTCCGACCACTGTTGAACAACTATGGACAACAATGATTACCATTCACGTTCCAACACGACAATGCCCATCCCCATACTGCACACCTCGCCAGAGACTTTCTCCATCAAGCAGGGATCGATGATCTGCCTTGGCCAACAATTTTACCCGATCTGAACCACACTGAACACATGTGGGATGAACTGGGTCTTCGTGTGCGCCAGGGTCAACGTCAACCATGCAACATCGGCGAGATGACAGTAAAGGAGGAGTAAAGTCGCTCTCCCCAAGCAACGGTGCGACGTTTGTGTGAAACGATACCACGCCCTTTACGTGCACGTGTCCAAGCACAGGGAAGACACTCGCTACTGACAGTTTGGGGAGGGTCTGTGCATTCATAGTGGCATATTGGAAACATTTTTGTGATGAATGCGATGAAATTTTACAGTGTTATGGACAATGAAATACTTTTTCTATTCGTATTAAAATTGAATTGAAAAACATTATTTGCTTCTTCTTTTTGGTTATTAAATATGGGTTCTATGTTTTCACTGTGGGTCAGTATATGTTCACTGTGCTGGAAACTGCTTCGGCACAAAGGTTCAACTGAAGATTAATACAGGAGGTTATTATACACTCCCTTAACAACGGTCTCCAGGCAGTCGGCGTGGTGTCGATGTCTTTTTTCAGAACGTTCTGGTACTTACCGCCTGGCATGTTTCATTACACTCCTTTGGAGTACAGACCACAGAATAGAGCTTGGTGTCTGGATCGACCTCAGAGCTGCACTTGCAGTCCTCACAGTTGTCTGAGGGCACATTTGCTCCTGGCTGCAACAAAACATAATTAAACTTGGTAAAAGGGCAAAACAGTTGCTATGGCCTTGATCTTAGTATCACCAAAACGGTCTGAAATATTCTGCTGCAACACAAGCATCTGAGATTACCAATCATTGGATGTATGGAAAGGTCTGAAAACTCCAAAAGACATAGAACACCAAGCAGCCAATTCTCTTCTGAAACTATGAAACCACTTGACAGACTAATTTTTTGGCAAAAAGTGGTCAAACTAACAATTGATTTCATTTAGTTTTTAAGAGTTTACGACTCTTTAAGTATTTTGATAACCTTGTTTTGAAGCGTGTTTCCGCAAGGTAATAAGTATAAATATTCCTTGGACTTCTCACAGTACCATGTCAACATGCAAAATGGAACATTAACAAAACTTGTCAATATTTATTTATGGTGACTTGAATGTAATCCACAAGCACTCCACAGCCATATGTACAAATTGCAAAAAAAAATTGGATTTTCACCTGATACTCGGTTGCATTGTGGACACAGACAGGCTTGGGCTCTGTGCCAACAGAAAAACATGTTGAAGTCAGCTCATGAAAAGTCACAACTGCAATTATTAACCTTTTCCACCCAGGACTTTCCATCGAAGGAATTCAAGCCTCGCTCTCACCTCATCTTAAAGCACATTACTTCATCAAACCTGTTCCCATTTAAGCTTCCTAATGAGCAACTAAGTGTTAATTTGCACAGTTGCGAGGTTCAATCCGTAGAATAACGGTCCATTCCCCCTCAGCTTGCATCATTATTATCCCCCGCCGCGCGATTACGCAAAGCGGGGGATATAGTATTGGGCTTAGTCCGTCTGTCTGTCCGTCCGAACACATAAAATTGAGGCAGCGGGGGATATTGCCATGCTAGTGGCAAACACTTGTCGTTCACTGCAATTATTATCATGCAATTATTTAAATCTAGAAATTAGAACAGCTTACCATTTGCCTCAGTCATATGCATCTTATCTAGGCTTTATGATCACTCATGACATTTGTACTCTGTGACGATGGGAAATGTAACTTCCAGCTCATTTATTTGGGAATTGGGGAATGGATGATGGGACAATGTTATTTTGCCTCAACTATGTCTTCTGAATACTATTATCCTGCGCGCTCTAATGACTTGAAATAAAATGCAAAAAGTAAGGTCTCTTTACGTGGTAGTTAACAACCCCTCAGGAATGGGATTATAATTAAAGCGATACTTTTAAATTTGAACGTTGTCTTATACCACATTAAACAGCTAGAGCTCTTCGTAGAGCCATGATTAAGATTTTACTGAACAAGATCTGCAGGGAGGTGTCATGAAGTAGCTTAGTGCGCTGCTGATATTCAGTGAGATAAAACATTTGATGCTTACCGCACTTATTCACAGGGCAGCAGCTTCCTTTCGGACTTGTAACTACTGGCTTGAACCCTTCAGCGCAGGTGTAGTTTGTCTCTGGGCAGGTGTCTACATCACACTCTGTGAGAGAACAAGCAGACGCTGTAGAGCGAAAGGGTCGTGTTGCACTGCAGTGCTGATGTTGCCCTGCTCATCACTCATGACTGACAGGGGGCAGAAGAATCTCTGATCTGTGTCAATGGGAAATGTACTCAAAAAGAAATGCTTTCAGTGAAAACTGATCATTCCTAAGATTAGTAGATATTGCTAACAGACACCAGGACTCTAATCTGAAGTTAGAGCTCTTCTTCATGTTCAGTATAACTCGAATGTGGTGGAGATGTTCTGTGACTCCAATATAAAAATTCCACCAGCAACAGGGGAAGGAGGTTTTATGGCCCTTCAAGTCCTGACATGTCACCTTTCCTTGGGACCCAATGAAATGCATGCTTTTGATGGCAGAAATTTCCCACAATGCTTTGCATTGAACTCCTGCCTTCTTTAATTTCTGCTACTTCCAACCTGCCACACAATACAAGCATTTTAAAGAAACCTCATTGATAACATTCTAATAGCTGCTCTTAAGCTACAATTTCTGCATAAATGGCCACTAATGAAAATTTTATGCCTCGCTAACAACTAGCAGGCTGTTTTTTTGTACAGAAGTATAAAAACGTTTCTCTAATTTCGGAGACGTCTGCTACATTTTGTCATGATTTGGACATTAGGATGCCTTTCCGCACATTTTCCTCCCTAAGATTGTCTGCTATATTCCTCCGAATTATTGGGAACCCCATGAAAATGGGCAAAAGGCCAGTGTGATGGGTATGCATTTACTTTGAGGGTCGAAGGGTTGATTTCATATTTCGTGCACAAGCAAGCTGTTAATTCTGAGGCAGTGCTTAAGTGCTTTGTATTGAAGATACTTATGAATGTTGAAATGTTGGAAAACAGGAATTTCATCCATGTCCCCCGGCTCCCTTAGATTATTCTGACACGTACAGTAAAAGGGGCATTTTCTATTTTCAATTGATAAATGGACTACACCCAATTAGCGTTCCCTCATCCTCATACCGAATAACTATCCCCAAACCAATGAGTAGTGCTTCCTCACTCACTTACCACACGTGACCTTCTTGCAGCAGTCCACGATATCAACCTTCTTCACCTGACCTGGCTTGTCGCAGGTTTTGTTTGGCTGGTTCAAACACTCCAGAGGTTTACAGGTGGCATTGGTGGAGTTCAGGGGACACTCACACTCACGGCAGTTCTCTTTCCACTTCTCACCAGGCTGTGCGGCAAACAGAAAGAAGGGTTTATTTAAAAAATGTACTACTTCACAACTAAATGAAGAACAGACTACAACTGACAACTGAAAGAAAATTAACCTCATTTTCATCTTTCAGTCCAAATTATTGCATTTTTAACAGTCTTAATATTGTGCTTTGATTTTTTATTTTTTTTTGAAGTAGCTTTACCCCTATAGGGCAGGGATAGAGAAAGGTTGTTTGACATTATTCCAGTATCGAGCATTTATGATAAGGAAAATTTAGCACGCCATATTACAGTTACAAAAGGCAGTAACAGGGAGTTGTAAGAGCTGTAAATAAACATATTACCTCTTTGACAGTGCCATTAGGTCCCAAGCAGTCTGACAAAATAAAAATCACATGGATGAGCACAAAAGAAAATCTTACTTTTCCGAAATAGTTTAAGTGCATAGACATAACTCAAAGGAATTAAGCTTCCATTATGCTGATCTACTGTTCAGGAAGACTTACATTGGCATTCATAGTGGAAGCAGCATCCAGACTCATCGTAGACCTTAACTGGGTCATGGCCGTTCTCACAAACAACTGGCGTCACCTTCTTGCACTCCTTTGGCTCCAAAGTCACAGTACCATTGGCACAGGTTGCTTTGGTGCAGTTAATTTTCCACGATTCACCGTTCTGTAATAGTAATTGGTTCAGTTGCAAAGAACACAGTAAATACACACGGCTCTTATTGTGATGATCTGGTTTTCTGTTTAGTTCACATTTTCTATTAGTTTTATTTTTGTTGGGATTCTGGATTTTGCTGTCATGTTAAGTTCTGTGCCTGGCCTAGCCATGTTTTCATTTCCATGCTTTGCACTTAGTCTCCCCTGTCTTGTCATGTGTGTATCTTTGCTCACAGTCCCTTGTCTTGTGTGCCACTCATTCAGGTGATTTATTGGTTTCTGGGTTTCAATCTTCTTTCATTATCTCGTGTTCTTCCTTCCTCTCTCTTTTACTGTCTTACTAACACATACTAACAGTTTATTGTTTTTGCTAAATACTAACCCACACTAACCTTGTATATTTGGACTAACTTACTAACAAGCACTTGGGATTGTATAGCTGCACTTACTAATTGACTAATGATCTCTCAGCTGTCGCCCAATTCTAGTCTCCGCCTCCTTGCCTATCCCTAATTATCTCTGCTGCAGTTTTCCACTTATATCTCATGCTTTCCTTTTCTTTTGACTATGCACTTTTAGTACTCCTTAACCGGAGCTGTTGTTTGTACTTAGGTTTGTCTTGTGATCCCTGTCTGCGTTTTGGCTACAGCCAAATTCATGTAATTAGTTTATCCCTCATGTGTCTCTCCCTAATCATTGTCACCATTGATTGCACCTGTTCTCCCTGGTCATGTGTTCTCCTGGATGTGTATATAAGATGTCTGTTTGCTTCACACTCTTGTCAGATCGTTCTCCCTAGTTTTCTTGTGCTACGTTTCTCGCCTCGATATCTCAGTGTTTATCTTTCTGACTGGATTGCCCGGCTATTGTTTTTGGTTTGCCCTTTTTGGATATTGTTGCATCTGTGAATTTTGACCTTTTTTCTGCCCGACCTTGATTTTGTCATTACTGCCCTGGTTTTGGATTCGGACTGTCTTTGGCTTATGAGTTTGTTTCTCCTCCAAACCTACGCCTGTGTACCGAACCCTTTTTGTCTGACCACGAACTTTGTTATTGGTGCCCTGGTTACGATTCTGGATTACGCCCATTGGATACTGTTTTTGGATTGTGGACTTTGTACCGTTGCCAGCTCTGTTGGGGGGTTTCCCCCTTCAGAAATACCAGACCTTGAGAAGGTCCCCCTAGAGTTCCGTGACCTTAAGGAGGTGTTCTCCAAATCCCGGGCCACCAGTTTGCCTCCTCACCGACCATATGACTGTTGTATTGACCTGAAGCCAGGTACTATGCCCCCTAGAGGTCGACTATATTCCCTCTCCAGACCAGAAACCCAGGCCATGGAAAAATACCTTTCTGAGTCACTTGCTGCTGGCATTATTCGACCATCGTCCTCTCCCGCTGGTGCTGGGTTTTTCTTTGTGGCCAAGAAGGACGGGACGTTGAGGCCCTGTATAGATTACCGTGGACTGAATGAAATAACTATCAAGAACCGCTACCCACTTCCACTCATGAATACTGCTTTCGATCTCCTACAGGGAGCTAAGATTTTTACCAAACTCGATCTTCGCAATGCATATCACTTGGTGCGTATCAGAGAAGGGGATGAGTGGAAGACCGCCTTCAACACTCCCACTGGGCACTGGGAGTACCTGGTTCTTCCTTTTGGCCTTACTAACGCTCCAGCGGTGTTCCAGAGTCTAGTGAACGATGTTCTGAGAGATATGATAAATAAGTTTGTGTTTGTATATCTCGATGATATTTTGATTTTTTCAGAGTCCCAGGAGGCCCATGTCACACATGTACGCCAAGTGCTCCGCCGTCTCCTGGAGAATCGCCTTTTTGTGAAAGCCGAGAAATGTGAGTTTTTTGTTGAGACCACTACCTTTTTGGGCTACATCATCTCTCCGGGCACCATCCGTATGGACCCATTAAAGGTGGAAGCTGTCACCAATTGGCCCAGACCAGAAGACCGTAAGTCGCTCCAACGATTTTTGGGCTTTGCTAATTTCTATCGTCGGTTCATCAGGAACTATAGCACTGTTGCCTCTCCTCTCTCTGCTCTTACCTCCTCTAAGTCCAGATTTTTTTGGTCCGAAAAGGCTGAAGACGCTTTTCGTGATTTAAAGGCTCGATTTACCTCTGCACCAATTCTCACTATTCCCAATCCAGAGCTCCAGTTTATTGTCGAAGTGGACGCCTCCAATATTGGAGCCGGAGCCATCCTGTCCCAGAGGTCCACGAAGGATGGCAAGATCCACCCATGTGCCTTTTTCTCTCGCCGCCTCAGTTCCGCTGAAAGAAACTACGACATCGGCAATCGAGAACTGTTGGCAGTGAAGCTGGCCTTGGAGGAATGGAGGCAATGGTTGGAGGGCTCCAAGGTACCCTTCATTGTCTGGACTGACCATAAGAACTTGGAGTACCTGCAGACTGCTAAAAGACTCAACCCTCGACAAGCCAGGTGGGCATTATTCTTTTCACGATTTAACTTTCACATTGCCTACAGACCAGGAAGTAAAAATGTCAAGCCTGATGCCCTCTCACGCTGTTTTGAGATTAAGGAGGAGGAACCATGCCAGGACACCATCCTTCCTAAGGAAGCATTTATTAATGCCCTTTATCTAGACATTGAGAGGGAGGTCAAGAACGCCCAAGCCAATGCTGCTACCCCCAGTGCATGTCCCACTAACTGCCTCTATGTTCCAGCTGCCCTGCGCCCCAAGGTCCTGGAATGGGGGCATTCATCCAGGTTAGCCTGCCATCCAGGGGTTCGTAGAACCAGAAGCTTCATTCTTCAAAGATTCTGGTGGCCAGAAATGACCCAAGATGTTCAGGGCTTTGTTGCTGCTTGCTCGGTCTGCGCCCAGGCTAAAGTTTCACACCAGCCCCCTCAAGGTTTGCTTCAGCCCCTTCCTACACCACATCGTCCTTGGTCCCACATAGCACTAGATTTTATCACAGGCCTTCCCCCTTCCAATCACCACACCACCATTCTCACCATAGTTGACAGATTCTCCAAAGCAGTTCACTTAGTCCCCCTCACTAAACTTCCTTCTGCTCAAGACACTGCCAACCTTGTCATTCAACATGTTATTAGACTCCACGGAATACCTACCGACATCACTTCAGATCGCGGCCCCCAGTTCACTGCACTCTTTTGGAAATCATTTTTTAAGGCACTAGGCACCTCAGTTAGTTTATCATCAGGATTCCATCCCCAAACTAATGGCCAGACCGAGCGAGCTAACCAGTGTGTGGAAAGTGTGCTAAGATGTCTCTGTATTAGGAACCCCTCCTCCTGGAGCTATCAGTTGCCGTGGGTGGAATACGCTTTGAATAGCCACACCTCTGCTGCCTCCGGCGTCTCCCCATTCAAAGCCTGCCTGGGTTACCAGCCCCCTTTGTTCCCGTCTCAGGAGGAGGAAGTAGCTGTCCCCTCAGCCCGCGAATTCGTCCGTAGGTGCAGACGCACCTGGACTACCACCCGCCAGGCCCTGCTCAGGTCAGTCGCCCGGATGAAGGAGCAGGCCGACAAGAGACGCACTGCGGCTCCTACGTACCGACCTGGGCAGCGGGTCTGGCTGTCTTCAAGGGACATCCCCCTCAGAGGTAACGGGGGTAAGCTTTTCCCCAAATACCTGGGCCCTTTTACCATTGAAAGGGTCCTGAGCCCCACTGCCATTCGCCTCCGTCTCCCCCTGTCTATGCGACGTATACACCCCACTTTCCATGTGTCACAAATCAAACCTGCTATAACCCACCACCTGTCATCTGGACCTGATCCCCCACCACCCGCCCGGATCATCGACGGAGGCGAAGCCTATACGGTCCGTTCCCTCCTGGACTCTCGTCGACGAGGCAGAGGATTACAATACCTCGTCGACTGGGAGGGCTACGGACCGGAACATCGCAGTTGGGTGCCAGCTAGGCACATTCTGGACAAAGAATTGATTAAGGACTATCACGCTTCTCATCCACGACCTTCAGGTTGAACGCCAGGAGGCGTTCGTTGGGAGGGGGGTTCTGTTGGGATTCTGGATTTTGCTGTCATGTTAAGTTCTGTGCCTGGCCTAGCCATGTTTTCATTTCCATGCTTTGCACTTAGTCTCCCCTGTCTTGTCATGTGTGTATCTTTGCTCACAGTCCCTTGTCTTGTGTGCCACTCATTCAGGTGATTTATTGGTTTCTGGGTTTCAATCTTCTTTCATTATCTCGTGTTCTTCCTTCCTCTCTCTTTTACTGTCTTACTAACACATACTAACAGTTTATTGTTTTTGCTAAATACTAACCCACACTAACCTTGTATATTTGGACTAACTTACTAACAAGCACTTGGGATTGTATAGCTGCACTTACTAATTGACTAATGATCTCTCAGCTGTCGCCCAATTCTAGTCTCCGCCTCCTTGCCTATCCCTAATTATCTCTGCTGCAGTTTTCCACTTATATCTCATGCTTTCCTTTTCTTTTGACTATGCACTTTTAGTACTCCTTAACCGGAGCTGTTGTTTGTACTTAGGTTTGTCTTGTGATCCCTGTCTGCGTTTTGGCTACAGCCAAATTCATGTAATTAGTTTATCCCTCATGTGTCTCTCCCTAATCATTGTCACCATTGATTGCACCTGTTCTCCCTGGTCATGTGTTCTCCTGGATGTGTATATAAGATGTCTGTTTGCTTCACACTCTTGTCAGATCGTTCTCCCTAGTTTTCTTGTGCTACGTTTCTCGCCTCGATATCTCAGTGTTTATCTTTCTGACTGGATTGCCCGGCTATTGTTTTTGGTTTGCCCTTTTTGGATATTGTTGCATCTGTGAATTTTGACCTTTTTTCTGCCCGACCTTGATTTTGTCATTACTGCCCTGGTTTTGGATTCGGACTGTCTTTGGCTTATGAGTTTGTTTCTCCTCCAAACCTACGCCTGTGTACCGAACCCTTTTTGTCTGACCACGAACTTTGTTATTGGTGCCCTGGTTACGATTCTGGATTACGCCCATTGGATACTGTTTTTGGATTGTGGACTTTGTACCGTTGCCAGCTCTGTTGGGGGGTTTCCCCCTTCAGAAATAAAGCCTCCTTTTTGCATTCTACTGGTTGTCGCACTTGGTTCATTTCGTAAATCTCAACAATTTTTCTGTTTGGTTCATTTGTATTTTGTTATTTTTTAGACCATTGTTGTTCTTTGCACCATTGTTTTCAGTTGTTATGTATTGCATAACCTGTGTATTTATGCCAGTGCACTGCGCTCTGCGAGCTGTCACATGTCGGGTGATTTCGGAAGTTTTCCAGGGTTTTGTGAACTCCCTTCACTTCTCGTTTAACTGCCTTCCTACTTCTTACTAATTAAGACTAACACCTACTAACTCTGTATGTTTTGTCCAGTTACTTTACTAATCCTTACTTATACACTAACCTTGTAAATAAATAACTTACTAATGTGCAACATTTAGGTAATATTACCGCAGAAACTACTAACTTTACTGATTGGATCTCTCTGCTTTCCCCACCAATCTGTAACTCCGCCCACTTTGCTCCCCCAGTCCTTTGTCTTAATTTCTGCAGGTACTTTGCAACTACCTCCTCTACTAATCTCTTTCCCCATCTCTCTCCACTCAGGTACTCCTTGAATTGAGCTGTTAGTGATTGAGGATGTCCCGTATAAACTAGTCTTTGTCATTGTTTCCTATTTTGTACTGTTTAATTACCTCATTTTTTCCCCCTCTCATTTATTGTTTTAATTTTCCCTCACACCTGTTGCCCCACCTAGCTTGTTACCTCCTTTCTGTATATATATTTGCGCTCTGCAGTCTGTTCCTTGTCAGGACGTTGATCTAGTCCATTCAGAGCCGAGCAACCAGTGAGCCTGTTTGTATTTAGAGATTCTGCGACACCCTTCTACCTGACTTTGATTTTTTGCCTGCCCCGTTGGATTTGTCTGCCCTTCTGATTCACTGGTTTTCTTACTTTTGAATTTTTGCCTACTGTTTGGACCTGTCACCCTGTGATTTCCCGGTTCTGACCCTGCCTGAATAAAGGCAACGATCTGGTCCCTTTTCCCTGAGCGTCACACCTAGTGTTTGAAACCAATGACTAGTGTAAACCAATTGACTGAGATGTAAGGAGTTATTTGATTAATTATTGCGTAACTTTGAGCAATTCATGTGGCTGATATGTAAAAAGCCAAATTATTAATCTACTCTCTGTCTCTGGTGAAAGGCTAGTGTTTAAAGGAGAAAAAAACCTTGACACAAAGCATCATTCCGGTGGATGTTTAGCAACAAAAATGCACATCTGAGCCAAAACTAATGTTCAATATGCCATAGTATAACAATTATTGCAATAAGGCGACAATTTCATCAGTTCATGCAGGGTGCCATTCATTCCTCGTCAAAGACTTCTTCTCACGTGACCCTGCGCGAGTCTGACGCAGCGGCCACCCATCATGACTGATACAGCACATTGCTGTGATTATAAATGGGCAAATATAAAGAAAGAAGAAGAAACAAACTCTCTTGTGCAGAAAGAATTTCGTACCCAATGTCCACTTTTTCCAGCTTTTTATTTGCCAGTAAAGAAGGTGCCAACATACAAAACCCAAAACCAGTGAAGTTGGCACGTTGTGTAAATCCTAAATAAAAACCGAATACAATGATTTGCAAATCCTTTTCAACCTATATTCAATTGAATACACTGCAAAGAAAAGTTACTTAATGTTCGAACAGGTAAACTTTGTAATTTTTT
Organism: Gymnothorax reevesii; assembly: GCA_029721435.1. NCBI lineage: Eukaryota > Metazoa > Chordata > Actinopteri > Anguilliformes > Muraenidae > Gymnothorax > Gymnothorax reevesii. The sequence continues at coordinate 2,939,659 of CM056588.1, forward strand.
GCAAATATTAGCTCATTTGGAATTAGATGCCTGCAACATGCTTCAAAAAAGCTGGCACAAGTGGCAAAAAAGACTGAGAAAGTTGAGGAATGCTCATCAGACACTTATCTGGAACATCCCACAGGTGAACGGGCTAATTGGGAACAGGTGGGTGCCATGATTGGGTATAAAAGCAGCTGCCCTGAAATGCTCAGTCATTCACAAACAAGGATGGGACGAGGGTCACCACTTAGTGAACAAATGCGTGAGCTGATTGTCGAACAGTTTAAAAACAACATTCCTCAACGAGCTATTGCAAGAAATTAAGGGATTTCATCATCTACGGTCCGTAATATCGTCAAAAGGTTCAGAGAATCTGGAAAAATCACTGCATGTAAGCGACAAGGCCAAAAACCAACATTGAATGCCCGTGACCTTCGATCCCTCAGGCGATACAGCATCAAAAACCGACATCAGTGTGTAGAGGACATCACCACATGGGCTCAGGAACACTTCAGTAAACCACTGTCAGTAACTACAGTTCGTCGCTACATCTGCAAGTGCAAGTTAAAACTCTACAATGCAAAGCGAAAGCCATTTATCAACAGCACCCAGAAACGCCGCCGGCTTTGCTGGGCCCAAGCTCATCTAAGATGGACTGATGCAAAGTGGAAAAGTGTTCTGTGGTCTGACAAGTCCACATTTCAAATTGTTTTTGGAAACTGTGGACGTCGTGTTCTCCGGACCAAAGAGGAAAAGAACCATCCGGACTGTTATAGGCGCAAAGTTCAAAAGCCAGCATCTGTGATGGTATGGGGTGTATTAGTGCCCAAGGCATGGGCAACTTACACATATGTGAAGGCACCATTAATGCTGAAAGGTACATACAGGTTTTGGAGCAACATATGTTGCCATCCAAGCAACGTCTTTTTCATGGACGCCCCAGCTTATTGCAGCAAGACAATGCCAAGCCACATTCTGCACGTGTTACAACAGCATGGCTCCGTACTAAAAGAGTACGGGTACTAGACTGGCCTGTCTGTAGTCCAGACCTGTCTCCCATTGAAAATGTGTGGCGCATTATGAAGCGTAAAATACAACAACGGAGACCCCGGACTGTTAAACAAGTTAAGCTGTACATCAAGCAAGAATGGGAAAGAGTTCCACCTGAAAAGCTTCAAAAATGGGTCTCCTCAGTTCCCAAACGTTTACTGAGTGTCGTTAAAAGGAAAGGCGATGTAACACAGTGGCAAAAAGGCCCCTGTGCCAACTTTTTTGCAATGTGTTGTTGCCTTTAAATTCTAAGTTCATGATTATTTGCAAAAAAAAAAAAAAAAAGTTTCTCAGTTTGAACATTAAACATCTTGTCTTTGCAGTGTATTCAATTGAATATAAGGTGAAAAGGATTTGCAAATCATTGTATTCTGTTTTTATCTACGATTTACATAACGTGCCAACTTCACTGGTTTTGTATTTCGGGAGGTTGTTATTATTGAGAAGGAGGTTTAGAATATTAATATCCTGAATGCATATACTGCGCATGCCCTAGCAACCCGGTATGTTATCAGTCACATGGATCACCATGTTTAGCAGCATGAAAAATTACACTGGATGCTTGATGTTTTTAATCATCTGAATCTTTCTCTGGGTCCCTAAATATCAAGGAAAGCCAAAAAAGTACTGATTTTTTTTTTGATATTGGTGGAGGATGAATATTGAATTCTTTTCCCCTTGCGTTTTCGGCCGATTATGCTGTCCCCTGCCTCATACCACGAACATATTTAAAAAATCTTGAGCTGCCTGACATTTGCACCGCATCCTGCACTATGAAATATTGAAGCCGCGTTTTCTATAATTTGTCACAGCACTGATCTATTGTTCTGTCATAAACACGCAAATGTAACTACACACGAATTATTCCATAAATCTCCAAGTTTTTGGGTTTAGTATCCAATTGTAGTTGTATGTTTTCGTGAGGCAAAATTTCGAGCAAGCATTGAAATTCTTCCTCGCTGCGTTCTTTTTCGTCGCTGCGTTTGATAGAACGAGAGAGCCGCAACAGATAACAGTAATCTTCCGTGCTCAAGTACAGTTGCTTTCACATTCGTAGCTCCTTCTCAGGTTTCTCAGGCTCATACTGAGGTTTCATTGGTGATTTGTGCGCCATTTCGTACTGTAACACTCAAAATAACTGTACCTATGCTGCGCATTATGTGTGCTGAATGTACTGTGAATAAGGTTTGTGTACAATACGCTGGGTAGCCGCTACGTCACTTCTGGCTAATATAAAATGCGAACCCACGCGGATTTTTTAATTAGCAAAAAACCAGTTTGATTGGAAGCACCTACCACTAGTTATCTATATTAATATGCGGATTCTGTAAATGCACAAATATTCTGGGTTTTTTTTTTCTCCTTTAACTACTGGCACACAAATTAGCAGTATAAAGTACACTGTTTTGACTTTCTATATTTAGCACAGTAACGTTTGCTTTACTATTTTATGGTGGACTGTTGAAATAAATCTGAAAATTGACCAATGCCCAGTCTGTTGAATATGAGTAGTTGGACAACTTAAGAATAAACCATCAGTTGGCCCATTGTTAACATGCATTTAAGAGCCAGTTTTTTGAAGATTAACCCAGTTTATGATACATCATTGTCATGGATTTTTTTGATTCTTTAATATGTTGTAAGTACATGTCTCATACAGCAAAATCCAGATTTTTAGGTATCAAGATCCGTTACCTTTTTTTTTTGAGGAACCCCAGAAAATTTGAGGGTACATCAGCCCTTGAAAGAAAACTTTTTGGAGCCTATATCTCAGTGTGCCTGCGACGGCCCAGATTCATTTTCATGGATGTATATCTATAATTAAAGGTCTTTCAGGAAAAGTAGAAAACATTAAAATTTCCATGGGGAGTTAAGGGCGCTACAATCACCTACCAAAGTCCACACAACCCATTTTTCATGAAGGATTTACAGGCTGCGCCCTCAGCAGCCCAACATGTATTACACATCATCTAACTTTGGGGTGAAATATCTCCATGCGCCCTCGACAGATTTTTATGCAGATTTCTTTATTATGTTGTTCATAGTCTGTAATACTGTATCTGTATCATCATGAAAACTTTGGGGTTCAGCTCCTTTAAACCTTTTCCACCATCTTTGTCCTGAGCGTGACAGGGTTTTGTTATGTGTCTATTTAGGCCATAACCCGGCTCCTGAAACAGCTTGAGTCCTGGAAGCTGGTCTAACCCCTGGGTTTGATGAAACTCGGTACACAATGAGATTATTGATTGAGATCGCAGATATCGGGATCATGGTGATATTGATATATCAAATTAAGATATTTTGCAGTTCCCACGGTACGTACCAGTAATTTCATTTCAACTGGTCCTAACACAATGTTAATGAATACTGCCAATCTAATGACCCTATCATTTACTATCCCAAGGGTCAAGATCACGTGTTATTGATATATCGAATTTAAGATTTTGTGATATTTCAAGCTAGAACATATTTTACCTCATTACTTCTGGTTATATTCCTTTGTTTAGGGAGACTACCACAAAATAAGCCTATCATTGAACAGCCCAGGGGTCAGGATCACGTGATATTGAAATATCAAACTTTTCAAAATATCAAATTTTGTTATATTTCGAGCTATGATGTACTTTGGCTCCTTTTAACTGGCCCTACCTATATGTTTATGAAAATAGATTTTTTGATCATCTTATAGCCTATCTCACATTCAATTTGTACTTTTTTTTGTTACATCACAATTCATTGAGCTGTTGCCATGTTATTTGAGCTAATGAATATTGAGATTTCCTGTCTCAATTTTATTTCAGCACAATTTTATGCCATAAGAAGATCAGACTGCCGCCCATCAGTTGGTGAATTTAAAAGTGAAAATTCAACCACAAACAAAAATAAAACAGACCTGGAAAACTTCATATCACCATTTTATAATTTCTGTCAACCTCGTCACTGAATGAGGTTGTAGAATGGCTGAACCCCAAAGTAATCTTAATAAAACATATATTAGACATAATAAACAACATAATAAAGAAATTTTCATGAAAGTCTGTTGAGGGCACATGGAGATATTTCACCCCAAATCTAGGCAAAAACTGCATTGTGACCATAAAGAGCGCCCTCTATATCCATGTGCCCCAAACACCCCACCCTGAATGTTAATTATGAAGAGGGGTATGCTGGGCTGCTGGGGGCGCAGCCTGTAAATCCCAAACATGAAATGGGTTGTATTAGCTCGGGTAGCTCATTGTAACGCCTCCAATCAGCTGTGCCCTTCACTCCCCATGGCAATATTAACGTTAACTGAAAGAGTTTAATTGTAGATAGGGTAGACTGGGGTCCGATGAGCCATGGGGACCAATGAGCCATATCACCATTTTGCAATCAATCAATGACAGAGCTGCTTAAAATAGGCTAGATATTTGACCATTGACTGATGAGTCATGGGGATAAATGAGCCGTATCACTATTTTGCCTATTTTAAACACCTTTGGCATCCATCGATTGATCTCGGAATAGTGGCTCATTGGTCCCCATGGCTCATCGGACCCCAGTCTCCCCTACACATCCATGAAAAATTAATCTGGGCTGTCACAGGTGCACTGAGATATAGGCTCCTAAACTTCACTTTTCTTTTACAGGCTTATTAACCCCCAAGGTTTCTGGGGTCCAAGAAAAAAGTAATGGGTCCAGAGACCTCAAAATTTGGATTTTGCCATTTGAGACATGCACATTCATTATAGCAAAGAATTGGCAAAATCCATAACTATAATGTATCATCTCCTAATGATTTACAGGGTGAATCTTAGAAAAACTGGCTCTTGAGCAATTTGTGTCAATGGGCAGTTTTGAACATAGCCTGCGTCAAGAACATCATTGGCAGGGAGCCAGAGAGGATATAAATCACTTTCGTTCATTTTGGGATTTTCTATTACCTTTCTTGGAGGATCAAAGTGGATACAGTCTGGACTCGTTGTCGTGGTTTCAGGGCGGGTTGTTGTTGCAGTAGCTGTGGTTTCAGTCTTAAGCACTGTACTTCCTGCTGTGGTGGACTTCAAGATGGTTGTGGAGGAAGGTGGTGGAACAGATGTAGGGCAGGGTTTTGACTGCTTGTCAATTGCACACAAAGCATTGCAATAAGCCGTGAAGCACCAGCCTTCTCCATCAGTTTCATTATAAACTATTGATCCTGATGGGAAAAAATGCAGAATCATGAGGGTTTATGATCAAAGTTAAAATTGGAGAATATATTTCTCCAGGCAAACAGTATTATTTAGCACAGTACAATGAAGAAAATGAATAAATTAAATGAAATAACTGCAGGAGTATATATTATAACATGTGACTGAAAATAGTTTAAAATGGAGAAACTGCAATTAGTAAAAAACTTTGAAAGACTGAAAAATTACCGACAACTGAAAGTATCTAGCAAAAGTAAATGAATCAAAGGACAAATAAAACTTAATCAAGGAAAAAAATATGCATGTATGATGTCAATATATACCTACCCTGAGGATATTCTTCAGATTTATACACGCAAACACAGGAAAGTGTAGTTGAAGTAGGAATACTAGTGGAGGTTGCAACTGCTTTTGTTGCAGTTGTTGATGGTTTTGAAGTTTGTACCACAGTAGTACTGGTCTTCTCCTTTGTTGGCCTTGTGGTTTCAGTCACTTTCTTCTCTGTAGTGGTTATTGGCTTTTTTGTTGTGGTGGGTGCTGTACGAGACTCTGTTGTTTGTGGTCTTGTTGTGGTGGGAACTGGAGTAGTCTGTGTGCTTGTTGATGGCTTTGAAGTTGTCACAACAGGTGAAACTGTGGTTGTTTTAGGACACATTGTTGTATTTGCGACTTCTGCTTTTGTTGTTGAAATCGTGATTTTTGATATCGGCGTTGTAGATAAAGTTTGTTCCACAGGAGCTGTGGTTTTCTCCCCTCTTGGCCTTGTGGTTGCAGTCAAATTCTTCTCTGTTGTAGATTTTTCTTTTTTAGTAGAGGTAGGTGCTGTTACAGATCCTGTTGGTTGAACTTTTGTTGTAGTTGGAACTGGCTTGATCTCTGTGCTTGTTGATGGTTTTGATGTCCTCACAACAGGTGAAACTGTTGTTGTCTTAGGAGACACTGCAGGAGTAGTTACTTCAGCTTCTGTTGTTGAAATAGTGATTTCTGAAATTGGAGTTGTGGTCTGAGTTTCCACCCCTGGGGTAGTTGTTTTCTGCTTTATCAGACTTGTTGTTTTAGTCTCATTTTTTTCTGTGGTGAAAATGGGCTTTTTAGTTGTGGTAGGTGCTGTACGAGATTTTGTTGTTTGTACTTTTGTTGAGGCTGGAACTGCCATAGTCGTGGTTCTTATTGATGGTCTCGAACTTGTCACAAAAGGTGACAGTGTACTCGTCTTCGGAAATACTGCTGAACTAGATACCTCAGCTTTGGTTATTGAAGTCGTTATTTCCGAAATAGGCGTTGTGGACACAGTAACAGTTACTGGAGTGGTTGTTTTCTCCTTTGTCTGCCTTTCTGATTCAGTCACATTCTTCCTTGTTATGGAAACTGGTTTTATAGTAGTGGTGGGTGCTGCCTGAGATTCTGTTAGTTTCACTTTTGCTGTGGTGGGAACTTGCGTGGTCTCTGTTCTTATTGATGGTTTTGTTGTCGTCCTAACAGGTGAAACTGTCATAATGATGGGACATTCAGTTGTAGTAGTTTCTTCAGCTTTCGTTGTGGAGGTCGTCGTTTTTGATACTGCAGAAGTGGACACAGTTTGTTCTGCAGTAGTACTGGTCTTCTCCTTTGTTGGCCTTGTGGTTTCAGTCACATTCTTCTCTGTGGTGGATATTGGCTTTTTAGTTGTGGTAGGTGCTGTGCGAGACTCTGTTGTTTGTGGTTTTGTTGTGGTGGGAACTGGACTAGTCTGTGTGCTTGTTGATAGTTTTGTTGTTGTCACAACAGGTGAGGTTGTGGTCGTTTTAGGAGATACTGCTGTAGTGGTTACTTCTGCTTTCGTCGTTGAGGTTGTCACTTCAGATATTACAGTTGTGGATCCAGTTTGTACCACAGTAGTACTGGTCTTCTCCTTTGTTGGCCTTGTGGTTTCAGTCTCTTTCCTCTCTGTGGTAGATATTGGCTTTTTAGTTGTGGTGGATGCTGTACGAGACTCTGTTGGTTGTTGTGTCGTTGTGGTCGGAACTGGACTCGTCTGTGTGCTTGTTGATGGTTTTGTTGTTGTCCTAACAGGTGAGGTTGTGGGCGTTTTCGGAGATACTACTGTAGTGGTTACTTCTGCTTTCGTCGTTGAGGTTGTCATTTTAGATATTACAGTTGTGGATCCAGTTTGTACCACAGTAGTACTGGTCTTCTCCTTTGTTGGCCTTGTGGTTTCAGTCTCTTTCTTCTCTGTGGTAGATATTGGCTTTTTAGTTGTGGTGGATGCTGTACGAGACTCTGTTGGTGGTTTTGTCGTTGTGGTCGGAACTGGACTAGTCTGTGTGCTTGTTGATGGTTTTGTTGTTGTCCTAACAGGTGAGGTTGTGGTCGTTTTAGGAGATACTGCTGTAGTAGTTACTTTTGCTTTTGTCGTTGAGGTTGTCACTTCAGATATTACAGTTGTGGATCCTGTTTGTACCACAGTAGTACTGGTCTTCTCCTTTGTTGGCCTTGTGGTTTCAGTCTCTTTCTTCTCTGTGGTAGATATTGGCTTTTTAGTTGTGGTGGATGCTGTACGAGACTCTGTTGGTTGTTGTGTCGTTGTGGTCGGAACTGGACTAGTCTGTGTGCTTGTTGATGGTTTTGTTGTTGTCACAACAGGCGAGGTTGTGGTCGTTTTAGGAGATACTGCTGTAGTAGTTACTTCTGCTTTCGTCGTTGAGGTTGTCACTTCAGATATTACAGTTGTGGATCCAGTTTGTACCACAGTAGTACTGGTCTTCTCCTTTGTTGGCCTTGTGGTTTCAGTCTCTTTCTTCTCTGTGGTAGATATTGGCTTTTTAGTTGTGGTGGATGCTGTACGAGACTCTGTTGGTTGTTGTGTCGTTGTGGTCGGAACTGGACTAGTCTGTGTGCTTGTTGATGGTTTTGTTGTTGTCCTAACAGGTGAGGTTGTGGTCGTTTTAGGAGATACTGCTGTAGTAGTTACTTCTGCTTTCGTCGTTGAGGTTGTCACTTCAGATATTACAGTTGTGGATCCAGTTTGTGCCACAGTAGTACTGGTCTTCTCCTTTGTTGGCCTTGTGGTTTCAGTCTCTTTCCTCTCTGTGGTAGATATTGGCTTTTTAGTTGTGGTGGATGCTGTACGAGACTCTGTTGGTTGTTGTGTTGTTGTGGTCGGAACTGGACTCGTCTGTGTGCTTGTTGATGGTTTTGTTGTTGTCCTAACAGGTGAGGTTGTGGTCGTTTTCGGAGATACTACTGTAGTGGTTACTTCTGCTTTCGTCGTTGAGGTTGTCATTTTAGATATTACAGTTGTGGATCCAGTTTTTACCATAGTAGTACTGGTCTTCTCCTTTGTTGGCCTTGTGGTTTCAGTCTCTTTCTTCTCTGTGGTAGATATTGGCTTTTTAGTTGTGGTGGATGCTGTACGAGACTCTGTTGTTTGTGGTCTTGTGCTGGGAACTGGACTAGTCAGTGTGCTTGTTGATGGTTTTGTTGTTGTCACAACAGGTGAGGTTGTGGTCGTTTTAGGAGATACTGCTGTAGTGGTTACTTCTGCTTTGGTCGATGAGGTTGTCATTTCTGATATAACAGTTGTGGATCCAGTCTGTACCACAGTAGTACTGGTCTTCTCCTTTGTTGGCCTTGTGGTTTCAGTCACTTTCTTCTCTGTGGTAGATATTGGCTTTTTAGTTGTGGTGGATGCTTTACGAGTTTCTGTTGGTTGTTGTGTCGTTGTGGTCGGAACTGGGCTAGTCTGTGTGCTTGTTGATGGTTTTGTTGTTGTCACAACAGGTGAGGTTGTGGTCGTTTTAGGAGATACTGCTGTAGTAGTTAATTCTGCTTTCGTCGTTGAGGTTGTCACTTCAGATATTACAGTTGTGGATGCAGTTTGTACCACAGTAGTACTGGTCTTCTCCTTTGTTGGCCTTGTGGTTTCAGTCTCTTTCTTCTCTGTGGTAGATATTGGCTTTTTAGTTGTGGTGGATGCTGTACGAGACTCTGTTGGTTGTTGTGTCGTTGTGGTCGGAACTGGACTAGTCTGTGTGCTTGTTGATGGTTTTGTTGTTGTCCTAACAGGTGAGGTTGTGGTCGTTTTAGGAGATACTGCTGTAGTAGTTACTTTTGCTTTTGTCGTTGAGGTTGTCACTTCAGATATTACAGTTGTGGATCCTGTTTGTACCACAGTAGTACTGGTCTTCTCCTTTGTTGGCCTTGTGGTTTCAGTCTCTTTCTTCTCTGTGGTAGATATTGGCTTTTTAGTTGTGGTGGATGCTGTACGAGACTCTGTTGGTTGTTGTGTCGTTGTGGTCGGAACTGGACTAGTCTGTGTGCTTGTTGATGGTTTTGTTGTTGTCACAACAGGCGAGGTTGTGGTCGTTTTAGGAGATACTGCTGTAGTAGTTACTTCTGCTTTCGTCGTTGAGGTTGTCACTTCAGATATTACAGTTGTGGATCCAGTTTGTACCACAGTAGTACTGGTCTTCTCCTTTGTTGGCCTTGTGGTTTCAGTCTCTTTCTTCTCTGTGGTAGATATTGGCTTTTTAGTTGTGGTGGATGCTGTACGAGACTCTGTTGGTTGTTGTGTCGTTGTGGTCGGAACTGGACTAGTCTGTGTGCTTGTTGATGGTTTTGTTGTTGTCCTAACAGGTGAGGTTGTGGTCGTTTTAGGAGATACTGCTGTAGTAGTTACTTCTGCTTTCGTCGTTGAGGTTGTCACTTCAGATATTACAGTTGTCGATCCAGTTTGTACCACAGTAGTACTGGTCTTCTCCTTTGTTGGCCTTGTGGTTTCAGTCTCTTTCCTCTCTGTGGTAGATATCGGCTTTTTAGTTGTGGTGGATGCTGTACGAGACTCTGTTGGTTGTTGTGTCGTTGTGGTCGGAACTGGACTCGTCTGTGTGCTTGTTGATGGTTTTGTTGTTGTCCTAACAGGTGAGGTTGTGGTCGTTTTTGGAGATACTACTGTAGTGGTTACTTCTGCTTTCGTCGTTGAGGTTGTCATTTTAGATATTACAGTTGTGGATCCAGTTTGTACCACAGTAGTACTGGTCTTCTCCTTTGTTGGCCTTGTGGTTTCAGTCTCTTTCTTCTCTGTGGTAGATATTGGCTTTTTAGTTGTGGTGGATGCTGTACGAGACTCTGTTGGTTGTTGTGTCGTTGTGGTCGGAACTGGACTCGTCTGTGTGCTTGTTGATGGTTTTGTTGTTGTCCTAACAGGTGAGGTTGTGGTCGTTTTCGGAGATACTACTGTAGTAGTTACTTCTGCTTTCGTTGTTGAGGTTGTCACTTCAGATATTACAGTTGTCGATCCAGTTTGTGCCACAGTAGTACTGGTCTTCTCCTTTGTTGGCCTTGTGGTTTCAGTCTCTTTCCTCTCTGTGGTAGATATTCGCTTTTTAGTTGTGGTGGATGCTGTACGAGACTCTGTTGGTTGTTGTGTCGTTGTGGTCGGAACTGGACTCGTCTGTGTGCTTGTTGATGGTTTTGTTGTTGTCCTAACAGGTGAGGTTGTGGTCGTTTTAGGAGATACTACTGTCGTGGTTACTTCTGCTTTGGTCGTTGAGGTTGTCATTTCTGATATTACAGTTGTGGATCCAGTTTGTACCACAGTAGTACTGGTCTTCTCCTTTGTTGGCCTTGTGGTTTCAGTCTCTTTCTTCTCTGTGGTAGATATTGGCATTTTAGTTGTGGTGGATGCTGTACGAGACTCTGTTGTTTCTGGTCTTGTTGTGGTGGAAACTGGCCTGGTCTTTGTGCTTGTTGATGGCTTTAAAGTTGTCACAACAGGTGAGGTTGTGGTCCTTTTAGGAGATACTGCTGTAGTAGTTACTTCTGCTTTCGTCGTTGAGGTTGTCATTTCAGATATTACAGATGTGGATCCAGTTTGTACCACAGTAGTACTGGTCTTCTCTTTTGTTGGCCTTGTGGTTTCAGTCTCTTTCTTCTCTGTGGTAGATATGGGCTTTTTAGTTGTGGTGGATGCTGTACGAGACTCTGTTAGTTGTTGTGTCGTTGTGGTCGGAACTGGACTCGTCTGTGTGCTTGTTGATGGTTTTGTTGTTGTCCTAACAGGTGAGGTTGTGGTCGTTTTCGGAGATACTACTGTAGTGGTTACTTCTGCTTTCGTCGTTGAGGTTGTCATTTCAGATATTACAGTTGTGGATCCAGTTTGTACCACAGTAGTACTGGTCTTCTCCTTTGTTGGCCTTGTGGTTTTAGTCTCTTTCTTCTCTGTGGTAGATATTGGCTTTTTAGTTGTGGTGGATGCTGTTCGAGACTCTGTTGGTTGTTGCGTCGTTGTGGTCGGAACTGGACTAGTCTGTGTGCTTGTTGATGGTTTTGTTGTTGTCACAACAGGTGAGGTTGTGGTCGTTTTAGGAGATACTGCTGTAGTAGTTACTTCTGCTTTCGTCGTTGAGGTTGTCACTTCAGATATTACAGTTGTGGATCCAGTTTGTACCACAGTAGTACTGGTCTTCTCCTTTGTTGGCCTTGTGGTTTCAGTCTCTTTCTTCTCTGTGGTAGATATTGGCTTTTTAGTTGTGGTGGATGCTGTACGAGACTCTGTTGGTTGTTGTGTCGTTGTGGTCGGAACTGGACTCGTCTGTGTGCTTGTTGATGGTTTTGTTGTTGTCCTAACAGGTGAGGTTGTGGTCGTTTTAGGAGATACTGCTGTAGTGGTTACTTCTGCTTTGGTCGTTGAGGTTGTCATTTCTGATATTACAGTTGTGGATCCAGTTTGTACCACAGTAGTACTGGTCTTCTCCTTTGTTGGCCTTGTGGTTTCAGTCACTTTCTTCTCTGTAGTGGATATTGGCTTTTTAGTTGTGGTGGAAGCTGTTCGAGACTCTGTTGTTTGTGGTCTTGTGCTGGGAACTGGACTAGTCTGTGTGCTTGTTGATGGTTTTGTTGTTGTCACAACAGGTGAGGTTGTGGTCGTTTTAGGAGATACTGCTGTAGTGGTTACTTCTGCTTTGGTCGTTGAGGTTGTCATTTCTGATATTACAGTTGTGGATCCAGTTTGTACCACAGTAGTACTGGTCTTCTCCTTTGTTGGCCTTGTGGTTTCAGTCTCTTTCTTCTCTGTGGTATATATTGGCTTTTTAGTTGTGGTGGATGCTGTTCGAGACTCTGTTGGTTGTTGTGTCGTTGTGGTCGGAACTGGACTAGTCTGTGTGCTTGTTGATGGTTTTGTTGTTGTCACAACAGGTGAGGTTGTGGTCGTTTTAGGAGATACTACTGTAGTGGATACTTCTGCTTTGGTCGTTGAGGTTGTCATTTCAGATATTACAGTTGTGGATCCAGTTTGTACCACAGTAGTACTGGTCTTCTCCTTTGTTGGCCTTGTGGTTTCAGTCTCTTTCTTCTCTGTGGTAGATATTGGCTTTTTAGTTGTGGTGGATGCTGTTCGAGACTCAGTTGGTTGTTGTGTCGTTGTGGTCGGAACTGGACTAGTCTGTGTGCTTGTTGATGGTTTTTTTGTTGTCACAACAGGTGAGGTTGTGGTCGTTTTAGGAGATACTGCTGAAGTAGTTACTTCTGCTTTCGTCGTTGAGGTTGTCATTTCAGATATTACAGTTGTGGATCCAGTTTGTACCACAGTAGTACTGATCTTCTCCTTTGTTGGCCTTGTGGTTTCAGTCTCTTTCTTCTCTGTGGTAGATATTGGCTTTTTAGTTGTGGTGGATGCTGTACGAGACTCTGTTGGTTGTTGTGTCGTTGTGGTCGGAACTGCACTCGTCTGTGTTCTTGTTGATGGTTTCGTTGTTGTCCTAACAGGTGAGGTTGTGGTCGTTTTCGGAGATACTACTGTAGTGGTTACTTCTGCTTTCGTCGTTGAGGTTGTCATTTTAGATATTACAGTTGTGGATCCAGTTTGTACCAGAGTAGTCCTGGTCTTCTCCTTTGTTGGCCTTGTGGTTTCAGTCTCTTTCTTCTCTGTGGTAGATATTGGCTTTTTAGTTGTGGTGGATGCTGTACGAGACTCTGTTGTTTGTGGTCTTGTGCTGGGAACTGGACTAGTCTGTGTGCTTGTTGATGGTTTTGTTGTTGTCACAACAGGTGAGGTTGTGGTCGTTTTAGGAGATACTGCTGTAGTGGTTACTTCTGCTTTGGTCGTTGAGGTTGTCATTTCTGTTATTACAGTTGTGGATCCAGTTTGTACCACAGTAGTACTGGTCTTCTCCTTTGTTGGCCTTGTGGTTTCAGTCTCTTTCTTCTCTGTGGTAGATATTGGCTTTTTAGTTGTGGTGGATGCTGTTCGAGACTCTGTTGGTTGTTGTGTTGTTGTGGTCGGAACTGGACTAGTCTGTGTGCTTGTTGATGGTTTTGTTGTTGTCACAACAGGAGAGGTTGTGGTCGTTTTAGGAGATACTACTGTAGTGGATACTTCTGCTTTGGTCGTTGAGGTTGTCATTTCAGATATTACAGTTGTGGATCCAGTTTGTACCACAGTAGTACTGGTCTTCTCCTTTGTTGGCCTTGTGGTTTCAGTCACTTTCTTCTCTGTAGTGGATATTGGCTTTTTAGTTGTGGTGGATGCTGTACGAGACTCTGTTGTTTGTGGTCTTGTGCTGGGAACTGGACTAGTCTGTGTGCTTCTTGATGGTTTTGTTGTTGTCCTAACAGGTGAGGTTGTGGTCGTTTTAGGAGATACTGCTGTAGTGGTTACTTCTGCTTTCGTCGTTGAGGTTGTCATTTCAGATATTACAGTTGTGGATCCAGTTTGTACCAGAGTAGTACTGGTCTTCTCCTTTGTTGGCCTTGTGGTTTCAGTCTCTTTCTTCTCTGTGGTAGATATTGGCTTTTTAGTTGTGGTGGATGCTGTAAGAGACTCCGTTGTTTCTGGTCTTGTTGTGGTGGGAACTGGCCTGGTCTTTGTGCTTGTTGATGGCTTTGAAGTTGTCACAACAGGTGAAACTGTGGTTGTTTTAGGACACATTGTTGTATTTGCTACTTCTGCTTCTGTTGTTGAAATTGTGATTTTCGATATCGGCGTTGTAGATAAAGTTTGTTCCACAGGAGCTGTGGTTTTCTCCCCTTTTGGCCTTGTGGTTGCAGTCAAATTCTTCTCTGTTGTAGATTTTCCTTTTTTAGTAGAGGTAGGTGCTGTAACAGATCCTGTTGGTTGAACTTTTGTTGTGGTTGGAACTGACTTGATCTCTGTGCTTGTTGATGGTTTTGACGTCCTCACAACAGGTGAAACTGTTGTTGTCTTAGGAGACACTGCAGGAGTAGTTACTTCAGCTTCTGTTGTTGAAATAGTGATTTCTGAAATTTGAGTCGTGGACTCAGTTTCAACCCCTGGGGTACTTGTTTTCTGCTTTATCAGACTTGTCGTTTTAGTCTCATTTTTTTCTGTGGTGAAAATGGGCTTTTTAGTTGTGGTAGGTGCTGTACGAGACTTTGTTGTTTGTACTTTTGTTGAGGCTGGAACTGCTATAGTCGTGGTGCTTATAGATGGTCTCGAACTTGTCACAAAAGGTGACAGTGTACTCGTCTTCGGAAATACTGCTGAACTAGATACCTCAGCTTTGGTTATTGAAGTCGTTATTTCCGAAATAGGCGTTGTGGACACAGTAACAGTTACTGGAGTGGTTGTTTTCTCCTTTGTCTGCCTTTCTGATTCAGTCACATTCTTCCTTGTTATGGAAACTGGTTTTATAGTAGTGGTGGGTGCTGCCTGAGATTCTGTTAGTTTCACTTTTGCTGTGGTGGGAACTTGCGTGGTCTCTGTTCTTATTGATGGTTTTGTTGTCGTCCTAACAGGTGAAACTGTCATAATGATGGGACATTCAGTTGTAGTAGTTTCTTCAGCTTTCGTTGTTGAGGTCGTCATTTTGGTTATTGCAGAAGTGGACACAGTTTGTACCATAGTAGTACTGGTCTTCTCCTTTGTTGGCCTTGTGGTTTCAGTCACTTTCTTCTCTGTAGTGGATATTGGCTTTTTAGTTGTGGTGGATGCTGTACGAGACTCTGTTGTTTGTGGTCTTGTGCTGGGAACTGGACTAGTCTGCGTGCTTGTTGATGGTTTTGTTGTTGTCGCAACAGGTGAGGTTGTGGTCGTTTTAGGAGATACTGCTGTAGTGGTTACTTCTGTTTTGGTCGATGAGGTTGTCATTTCTGATATTACAGTTGTGGATCCAGTTTGTACCACAGTGGTACTGGTCTTTTCCTTTGTTGGCCTTGTGGTTTCAGTCACTTTCTTCTCTGTGGTAGATATTGGCTTTTTAGTTGTGGTGGATGCTGTACGAGACTCTGTTGGTTGTTGTGTCGTTGTGGTCGGAACTGGGCTAGTCTGTGTGCTTGTTGATGGTTTTGTTGTTGTACTAACAGGTGAGATTGTGGTCGTTTTAGCTGAAACTGCTGTAGTGGTTACTTCTGTTTTCGTTGTTGAGGTTGTCATTTCAGATATTACAGTTGTGGATCCAGTTTGTACCACAGTAGTACTGGTCTTCTCCTTCGTTGGCCTTGTGGTTTCAGTCACTTTCTTCTCTGTAGTGGATATTGGCTTTTTAGTTGTGGTGGATGCTGTACGAGACTCTGTTGTTTGTGGTCTTGTGCTGGGAACTGGACTAGTCTGTGTGCTTGTTGATGGTTTTGTTGTTGTCCTAACAGGTGAGGTTGTGGTCGTTTTAGGAGATACTGCTGTAGTGGTTACTTCTGCTTTCGTCGTTGAGGTTGTCATTTCAGATATTACAGTTGTGGATCCAGTTTGTACCACAGTAGTACTGGTCTTCTCCTTTGTTGGCCTTGTGGTTTCAGTCACTTTCTTCTCTGTAGTGGATATTGGCTTTTTAGTTGTGGTGGATGCTGTAAGAGACTCTGTTGTTTCTGGTCTTGTTGTGGTGGGAACTGGCCTGGTCTTTGTGCTTGTTGATGGCTTTGAAGTTGTCACAACAGGTGAAACTGTGGTTGTTTTAGGACACATTGTTGTATTTGCTACTTCTGCTTCTGTTGTTGAAATTGTGATTTTCGATATCGGCGTTGTAGATAAAGTTTGTTCCACAGGAGCTGTGGTTTTCTCCCCTCTTGGCCTTGTGGTTGCAGTCAAATTCTTCTCTGTTGTAGATTTTCCTTTTTTAGTAGAGGTAGGTGCTGTAACAGATCCTGTTGGTTGAACTTTTGTTGTGGTTGGAACTGACTTGATCTCTGTGCTTGTTGATGGTTTTGACGTCCTCACAACAGGTGAAACTGTTGTTGTCTTAGGAGACACTGCAGGAGTAGTTACTTCAGCTTCTGTTGTTGAAATAGTGATTTCTGAAATTTGAGTCGTGGACTCAGTTTCAACCCCTGGGGTACTTGTTTTCTGCTTTATCAGACTTGTCGTTTTAGTCTCATTTTTTTCTGTGGTGAAAATGGGCTTTTTAGTTGTGGTAGGTGCTGTACGAGATTTTGTTGTTTGTACTTTTGTTGAGGCTGGAACTGCCATAGTCGTGGTTCTTATTGATGGTCTCGAACTTGTCACAAAAGGTGACAGTGTACTCGTCTTCGGAAATACTGCTGAACTAGATACCTCAGCTTTGGTTATTGAGGTCGTTATTTCCGAAATAGGCGTTGTGGACACAGTAACAGTTACTGGAGTGGTTGTTTTCTCCTTTGTCTGCCTTTCTGATTCAGTCACATTCTTCCTTGTTATGGAGACTAGTTTTGTAGTAGTAGTGGGTGCTGCCTGAGA
The DNA here is from genome assembly GCA_029721435.1 of Gymnothorax reevesii. NCBI lineage: Eukaryota > Metazoa > Chordata > Actinopteri > Anguilliformes > Muraenidae > Gymnothorax > Gymnothorax reevesii. The sequence continues at coordinate 2,956,504 of CM056588.1, forward strand.
TTCTGTTAGTTTCACTTTTGCTGTGGTGGGAACTTGCGTAGTCTCTGTTCTTATTGATGGTTTTTTTGTTGTCCTAACAGGTGAAACTGTCATAATGATGGGACATTCAGTTGTAGTAGTTTCTTCAGCTTTCGTTGTTGAGGTCGTCATTTTGGTTATTGCAGAAGTGGACACAGTTTGTACCATAGTAGTACTGGTCTTCTCCTTTGTTGGCCTTGTGGTTTCAGTCTCTTTCTTCTCTGTGGTAGATATTGGCTTTTTAGTTGTGGTGGATGCTGTACGAGACTCTGTTGGTTGTTGTGTCGTTGTGGTCGGAACTGGACTAGTCTGTGTGCTTGTTGATGGTTTTGTTGTTGTCCTAACAGGTGAGATTGTGGTCGTTTTAGGAGATATTGTTGTAGTGGTTACTTCTGCTTTCGTCGTTGAGGTTGTCATTTCTGATATTACAGTTGTGGATCCAGTTTGTACCACAGTAGTACTGGTCTTCTCCTTTGTTGGCCTTGTGGTTTCAGTCTCTTTCTTCTCTGTGGTAGATATTGGTTTTTTAGTTGTGGTGGGTGCTGTACGAGACTCTGTTGTTTGTGGTCTTGTTGTGGTGGGAACTGGACTAGTCTGTGTGCTTGTTGATGTTTTTACAGTCCTTGTAGCAGGTGCAACTGACATTGTCCTAGGAGATACTGCTGTAGTGGTTATTTCTGCTTTGGTCGTTGAGGTTGTCATTTCTGATATTACAGTTGTGGATCCAGTTTGTACCACAGTAGTACTGGTCTTCTCCTTTGTTGGCCTTGTGGTTTCAGTCACTTTCTTCTCGGTGGTGAATATTGGCATTTTAGTTGTGGTCGGGGCTGTACGACTCTTTGTCGGTTGTACTTTGGTTGTGACTGGACTTGTCGTTTTCTCTGTGCTGGTCAGTGGCGTTGCAGTTGATGTTGATACTGGTGTGCTTGTGCTTAGCGCTGTTGTTTTTGTTGTGGTAGCAGCTGGTTTTGTAGTAGAATACCTTGCTGTTGTAGTTTCTGGGAATGTCATCATAACTGTAGTTGCTGTGACTGGATTTTCAGAAGTTTTCTTCCATTCTTCTGTGGTTGCGGAAGTCATTTCTGGAAAGGCAGTTGAAAATGCTGACATTATCAATCTTTCGTGAGTACATATCTCTACTTAATAATTTATTAAAGTAACATTCAAGAATAGGTTTAGTATTAAATGGTAATTTCCTTTCAGTTTTAGACTAAGTTTTGAGTCTTGCATTTTGTCAGTGATTTGAGTATTTTTTATTTAGGGGATGTACATATTCTCAAATTCTCAGAATAATTTGAATTACATTTTAACTTCTGTTTCCTCTTGTCACAATCATGAACTAAAACAAATTTAAGTTATTTCCTGAATCACTTTTAGTTCATGTCGCAGCAGTAATAGAAATAACAAAAGTTCTCAGATTTTGTCATCCCCTGAAAACATTTTTAGTAACACTTTATTATAAGAGGACTTGAATCGTGTAGTTATCATGCATTACTTCATGCATGATTCACTCATGAGTGCATCATGATTTATTCATGATTTTATGGATGAATGCATCGTGACACATTATGAGTTATCATAACTTCATGCTTACTCATGTCATGTTACTCATGCAATGACATCATATTAACTCAGGCATTACTAACTGTAATTAATTAATCATGAATCAAAAGTAATTAAGCATGATCATCATGAGTTCATGGTTCATTGAAGACAGTCATTTCACTTTAGGCAGAATTGAAATTGACGTTTTCATCCATCACTTCATTCATACTTCATGTATTCGCCTCCATGAATTATTCATGTTTTCGCCCCCTTCACTAAAGTAATAGGTATATTAGCTTGTCATTTTTGTCATTGAAGGCCATGAATTAAAGCTTAAATTCTCATGAATTTATCATGTCTGTACCCTGTTGGTAGCTATCATCACAACATACAGTATAAATGTACAAATGTAAGTCTATTGGAAATATTGAACAACAGGAACTGAAGGTTAGTTGCTCATGTATTCATGGGCCTACAAAGACAAAGTCAGTTCACTTTTGGCAGAATTGCAGTTGATATTTTACTTGGACTTACGATCACTTTTTGATTATAAAAATACAATATTACAGTGAAGTTATCTACTACTTCATGCATTAGTACATACTGATTTAATCCATTAATTCATCCTTACTTCATGCATCAGCTTCCCATGAATTGATCATGTTTGTGCCCCTCAACTAAAGTGTTGGCTATACGTGCTTTTATCACAACAGATGTGAGAAATGCTATTGCTAAGTAATCATTGAATGACACAAATGAAAGCTTACTTTCTCACGAGTTCATCATGTTTGTGCCCCTCAACTAAAGTGGTGGTTATAGGGTGGTTTTCATCACAAATAAATCCTTTTGGCTTTTGGTGTTGTTTTGCGTTTTTCTGTGGGTGTCGGTGTGAGAGCAGTTCTAATTTGTTTTTGATCCACCGGCATGCGATTTCAAAGATGCGCTCTGTTTTCAGTTGTGAAGCGCAGCGACTTAATCGCTCCAGAGACCGGAGTGATGAGCAATTTTTTTTCCATCCTCTTAAGAGCGCTTTTCGACCCCATCTGCATCTGTCTGCGCCTGCAGAGGTGAGGAGGCGGGTCCAGGGCTGCGATGAGGGAGAAAAGTCAGTGTCTCTCGCTGTGTCGGAAGTCCGGGGTGCGAGACGCTGGCTTCCGTGGTGGCGTTATAAGCAGAAGAGGGGCCGCACTTTTCTCATCTGCAGACCTGGGTTGTCTCTCCCGAGGCTGCGGGAGAATTTGGCTGCTGGGCCTGGGCTAGACTAGCCTATATTAAGATGACTCCTAGCATGCTGTTATGGATCAATGAGCAGTGAGACTGATCTGAACTGTAAATCCCCCACTCCCTGCTCTTCTCTCTCTCTTTCTCTGGACCTTTCACATCATTTCACTGCATGTTTTACGCCAGTATCTCAATGTATGTGGCAAAATAAATATTCTTGATCCTTGATTCTTTCCCAATTTTATTTCGCAAATTTGTTTTAATAAAAGCCACCGCTTGTCCACCACTTTAGTTGAAGGGGCACAAACATGATGAATTCATGAGAAATTAAGCTTTAATTCATGTCATTCAATGACAAAAATGAGCTAAGCTAATATACCCACCACTTTAGTTAAGGGGGTACAAGCATGAAGCGATGGATGAAAACGTCTATTTCGACTGCAAAAAGTGGAACGACTGTCTTTAATGAACCATGAACTCATGATGATCATGCTTAATTACTTTTGACTCATGATGAATTCATTACAGTTAGTATTGCCTTAGTTGATATGATGTCATTGCATGAACTCAAACATGGAGTAAGCATGAATTAATTTTAACTCATGATAAGTCATGATAAACTCCTGTATGAAATCATGCATAAATCATGATGAACTCATGAGTGAATCATGCATGAAGTAATGCATGATAACTACATGATTCATGTCCCCTTATTATAAAGTGTTTCCACATTTTTCTTATTTCTTAAATTCATCAGTGTGTCCTGAACACTTGTTGTTCAGCACATTCAGAACCATGAACATTTTAAATCAAATATTACCGCAAAAGAACTGACTAATCCAAGGCCTTGCAGTGACATTTGTATGCCGAATGGTTTAGTGCCCACTGAAAGACATATTCATTCATCCAGCCCAAACTGTTTCTCTAACATTTGACTAACACCAGAGTCAAGGTATTTGTACTTATTGGAGTTACTGGATCCTATGCCTCATATTTATGGAGGCATATACCTTACGCGCTTTTCTGAGAGTACAGTACAGCCGCCATTAAACCAAAGAGACGGCGTTAGTTCACGCCCCGTTATCTCGAACATTTCGCCCCTTCTTACCCATTTCTAACCACGATCTAACCAATGAGCCGTATCACAGGACAATTTACCGCCAGTAATAACCACACGTGGCTCCGCGGAACTGAATGTAGTTCCGCGTGTAAGTTATAGAATAGAGGGCATTTTGACCGTTAGAATTACGTGTAGTTGCCGTTATGTATTTTAACATCTTTTTATTTTCTCTTGCTGCGGAAGTGCAAGTGAGAGCTTATGCGACCTCTGGAAAGCGCGTGGCTGATCCTCTGTTTAAAAAGCCTTGCATGAACAAGAAAAAAAAATAGCCTATTATGAAAAATTCGACAGCGAAATGTAAGAAATTGTGTTCTTGAAAGAAATTTTTTTGGTATTTTTAATATGCCTTTTTATTGCAGAAACTGTGATTCTGAGAGTTTGCGGGTAGATCTTCAGCGAAGTTTGCCGCAATTGATTTATTGGTTGTGAAAAGCCAGTCGCAATATAAATAAACATATTGGCAATATACAACTTAGGCCTAATAGCCTGTGAGCTTATGCTCACGTTATTCTCCGAAATTATGCGTTTTCGGACCTGCAGATGTGTGAGGTTGTCTCTCGCCAAGGAGTCAATCTTTGTCCTAAACTTTGGGGCGTCGTATCGTGACAGGTTCCATAGTTGTGAATGTGATGTCAGTTTATGGTAGGGCATTTTATAGAAAATTGCTGCCACGCGCTGACCAGGTCATTAATTCTTAAATAGGCTACAATGAGCTTAAAGGAGATATTAGGGTGACAATGAGTGATAAACAGAGATGACACGAACTGAGCTGTATTGAATCGGTGCCAAGTGTATCCGCTTTTAATTCCGTGAATTCAGTTTACAAAAGAGCCATTCAGTTTTAAGTGACAATGTCCTTTAGAGGAAACATATTGAGCAGATCTTTTTTTAAATTCCGTTTCCTTATTGATATATAGAATAAGCTTACTAAACATTCTAAGGTTCCACAAATAGTTTATTTTGCTTTTTTAGTGCATTCAAGAGTCGTTATGGTCGAACTAAATTCATATTGTACGCAATTATTCTATAGTTGCAAGCTTTGCGAACATTATGTTTGAACATCTGAATGGTTAATGGTTATGAGAAGTCATTAAAACAAATACAGACGATGCAAAACGTTTTGAAAAATTGGTTAAAAATGGCCAATTAGCATTTTAAAACGAAACAGTATATAAACCTAAAAACATTCAAGTTCTTTCCCTGAATGAATTTTACTGAGACGGGGTGCGAGTAATCTTCCATGTACAGCGGGTTGACTGGTTCTGCAATTTGACCGATTCCGCAATTTGCAGAAATCAAACTTTTTTTTGCGGGAAAACGACTTCGCTATCAGCCTTGAGTTTGACACCGCTAGAACGGTAAATTATTGTGGATTTAACTCTTAACTATCGTTTCGAGATATTCGGCTTCAGAGAGCAATAAATGTCCGATAACTGTTGCTTGCCGTTGCACCGGTAGGCTACCAAATCAACGCTTGTGACAAGGCGCACTGTGCAGTGTGTGGCCGTTAAACACGTGTATTCCTGGGATTCATCACGTTATTAGTGTCATTATGATCGAAAATTATTGTTTAATTGACCTTATAAATCCCAATGTCGTACTAGTGATACTTTTTCATCAACACCCATTGGGAGTGACTGCTTGTCATTTGACTAGTTCCGCAAACGCCATTTTGTAGGTTTTCAAACTTTTTATTCTTGTTTATTTTTTCTGAAATAATTTTATGAAAGTTTATTGAAGTCAGTGTGGAATAAAACATTTTTCCTCCCACCATAACTGTACTGTTTTTCTGTGGCTCAACGGGCTGATCATGACTCATGTCCTGTGTTATTCTGAAATTGTAGTCTCATCCTGATAATTTTAACGTATACTTGGCATTTACTAGGCCTACTTGAATTGGAAAGATTAGAAAGAATCATCCGTAGTCGCTGATAGCAGTTGAATATCGATGGATGCACAAATCATCGTGAACTGAGGGCAGCGCACGTGGATTCCAGCTGACACAATGTCGACACATGGAACAGTTAGCCATAAATTTGACCAATTATTGTGATATCCCCTATAGAGTAATGCTGGCGAAAATTGGTGGAAAATACCAGTGGCGGCTCGTGAATTGGCTGCAGGGGAAGCCCAAACAATCCCTTAAAGTTAATGGTTGTTCATAACCTGTTTTCAATCATTCATTTAAATTACAATAACAGAAACTCCGAAAACTCAACATTATCTGATGCGACCAGTTTTCATTAATAACGCATATCTGTCGACTCTCACGCATTCGGCATGACTTTAAGTGGCATATTTACCTTCCTCTGCTGTAGACAGCAATTATTCTATCAACGCATATGTAAAAGATTTTCGTGTGGAATTTAAGTACTTGTGCATGGAGTTTGAGGCAATGGAATTGCACAAAGACGTTTCAAATGATCTTATTTCATTTAAACAATCATGAAACAAATGCATTGCTTCCAATCCCAACCCCTGAGAGAATAAAAGCGTGAGAAGTCAGGAGTCGTAATCAGGATGCGTTATGAATGAAAACTGGCCACATCTGATAATGTAGAGAGTTTTCGGACTTTCTGTTATGGTAATTTAAATGAAGGATTGAAAACAGGTCATGACCAGTCATTAATTTTAAGGGATTGTTTGGGCTTCCCCTGTTGCCAACTCACGAGCCGCCACTGGAAAATACATGCGTCTGTTTCGTTGTGGTCAGGGGTACGCAATAATGCCAATAAACAAAGAATATCATAAGGTCGGTCTGACAAAGGGCGCTGTTTGCGAAACTGGAAATTATTTGCGGAACCAATTAAAGGATGTGCCACTGAAAAATGACTGTGCAAGGCTGTATTCCTAATGAATGAAGAAAACTAACTGATCCACAAAAAGCGTGAGTAATTTCCGCAAATTTGTGAACAGATAACTTTCCGCCAGCGAATTCTGTATCGAGACCAGACACTTCAAACAAATTCCATTTGCGGAACCGGTCCACGTGCTGTAGGAATGAATAGGCTATACTAAATTTCAGGTTTGCAACAGGAAAAGTAATCTATTTCGGCACTTGACAGTAAAATAGGCCTAATAGTACATAAAAGCATGTATTATCTCCGAACATAAAATATTGCAGAAATGATACCTGACAAATAAAATCCTCACGAAAAATAGCATGATGTTTAATAATCCAATTGCGTATTATACCGTACTAAAGTTTTAAATAGTAGCACAGGTTGAGCAAACTGTATCGTCAAATATAAATAGGTTTGCAGAAATGATTACCGGCAACATCACCCCCGCCAAAGCAAATTAATATTTTACGTAGGCTTACGTTACTTTTGCAATCATATATGGAAATAAATCGCCAACAAGCTGTGCCATTATCTACATGTACTGACTACTGTCAAAACGACCGTCCCAACAGCCCTCGTGGCTCAGTTATAATCGCCCAGCTACCCCGTGCGCGGTACGCGGCGTGAGGTCTTCTTTCGTCTTCATGCGCGTCAATACGCCGGTCCTACTGCACGGCTGACGACGAGATTTCCCGGACCTACTGAGAGTTTTACGCCCCCGTACTGGCGGATTAACGACTTTTTCTTTGGTTTTAAGGGCGGCTGTACTGTATATTTACATTATAAGCTTTTTTGTTTTGTCATATTGCTGGGCACTTTTCGAAAATGACACCATAAAAGAGGGATGTATTTTAATTTTCAATTCATAATTAATGTCACTCCTGTACTGGCACAAAGTGAAGGATTACATTTTCATTGTGATACAAATAATGCACTTGCATCTCGAAAATAATAACGCATCTCTGGTAATGCATTTTGATTTTAATATTGTTAGCTATATGCTTCCATACATATTAAACAGAGGTGGATTTCTTACTGGCAGCTCTAAGTTATTCTCCTTTTTCATTTGCGCATTTAATGTTTTTAAGCCTGGTCACATACAAATGCATTTTATTTTTGGTGAATGTTCCTGTCAACAGCTCATAGTTTTTTTTTCTTTTTCTGTTTTTGTTATTTTATAAACCACTTGCTATCTGGCACAATCAGTTGCCGGACAGCCCAGGAAAGATACACTCCTGAACTTACCTGCTGTTGTGAAGACAAAGACTGTCGTTGGTGGTGCTGTGGTGTATGTGAGAGCGCTGGTGGATACTGTGGTCACCGGAGAGGTAGTTGGTTGTGCTGTGGTGGGGGTGGTTGTACAAGCATACATATCCCTGTCTATGGTTCCATTCTTCCCGCAGATAGCAGTTATACAGCTGCCGTCGCCATCCGTGGTGTTGTAAATGGTTGCCCCATAAGCATATTTATTTCCTTTGTATATGCAGTAACAGGCTGTGAAAAATATACATGAGACATATTTACTGTCCAGTAAACACAGTGTTTCTCAAATTAAAGTACTTTGAAGTATTGATACAGTTGATAAAAGTTATTTACCATTTAAATCATAACTGCAGCGCACTGTAGTCTTCATACACAAGCTGTAGAAAATGGGGGGAAAAAAATTGATCATCATGGCCCCTCAGGTCGGCATCGTCAACGTTATCATCCTCGCCTTATTTTTGTTAAAATAACACCTGAGAGCAGAAGTCACCTGTTCAGTTATATTAATTCGTATAACTGCCTTCAACAGACTTTAACGGATTTGTAAAACTATGCCTTTAGTTAATAACATTATAACATAACACTAACTTATCCAGCCAGATGAGGGCTATAGCTGGGTTCCATCTGGAATTCTTCCTACAGAGGAGTTTTTTTTTTTTTTTGCCAAGGTTTCAACATTTTTCTCTCTATTTGGGGTTGATTGCCTCATAATCTATTTTGGGGACTTAGGCCAACCATCGATCCTACCTCTATCCTGTAAAGCACCTTTGGGACAGCTCTTCTGGGAATAGCGCTAAACAACTAAAACTGACCTGAACTTTCTTGCGTTTGTTTTCTGTATGAGATATGTTTGTGGAGTCCTGTAAAATTCAGTATGCATTTGGAACTGTGTATCCCTATTTTATTAGTTGTGTGAGGCATTTAAAATACAACCTCAATTCCGAAATAGTTGGGACGAAGTGTAAATTGTGAATAAAATCAAAATGCAATGACTTTCAGATCACATGAGCCAATATGTTATTTACAATAGAACATAGATAACATTTCAAATATTGAAACTGAGACATTTTACATTTTTATCCACAAAATGAGCTTATTTCAAGTTTTCTGGCTGCATTAGGTCTCAAAAAAGTTGGGACACTGGCAAAAAAGGGCTGAAAAAGCAATTATATAAGCGAATCGGCTGAAAGACCATTTAGCAAGTAATTAAGTTAACTGGCATCGGTTGTGTAACATGATTGGCTTTAAAAGGGATGTCTTAGAGAGGCTGAGTCTCTCAGAAGTAAAGATGGCCAGAGGCTCTCCAACCTGTGAAGGCATGTGTAAAAAAATTCTGGAATACTTTAAAAACAATGTCCCTCAATGTCAAATTGCAAAGGCTTTGAAAGCCTCATTATCGACTGTGCATAACATCATCAAAAGATTCAGAGAAACTGGAAAAATCTCAATGTGTAAGGGACAAGGCCGATGACCTTTACTGGATGCCCGTGATCTTCGGGTCCTCAGACGCCACTGCATCACTCACCGGCACGATTCTGTCATTGACATTACTAAATGGGCCCAGGAATACTTCAAGAAACCACTGTCTGTAAACACAGTCTGCCGTGCCAACCACAGATGCCACCTAAAACTCTATCACGCAAAAAGGGAGCCTTTGTTGTGCATGATCCAGAAGCTCCGCTGTGTTCTGTGGGCCAAGGCTCATTGAAAATGGACTGTAGCAAAGTGGCAAAGTGTCCTGTGGTCAGACGAGTCCAAATTTGACATTCTTGTTAGAAATCATGGGCGTCATAATCTCCGGGCTAAAGAGGAGAAAGACCACCCCTCCTGTTATCAGCGTTCAGTTCAAAAGCCAACATCTCTGATGGTATGGGGATGCATTAGTGCATATGGTGTGGGACACTTGCATGTTTTAAAAAGCACCATGAATGCTGAAAGGTATATAATGGCTTTAGAGCAACATATGCCCTCCAGATGACATCTATTCCAGGGAAGGCCTTGTGTATTTCAGCAGGACAATGCAAAACCACATACTGCTGCTATTACTACAGCATGGCTTCGTAGTAGAAGAGTCCGTGTGTTGAACTGGCCTGCCTGCAGTCCTGATCTTTCACCGATTGAGAACATTTGGCACATAATTATACGAAAAGTCCATCAAAGGAGACCCAAAACTCTCCAGCAGCTGGAAGCCTGTATTAAACAAGAGTGGGATCAAATTCCAAAGGCTAAACTCAAGAAACTTGTCTCCTCAATGCCCAGACGCCTCCACTCTGTGTTAAAGCGAAGAGGGGATGTTACATCATGGTAAACAGGCCTGTGTCCCAACTTTTTTGAGAGCTGTAGTAGCCATCAAATTTGAAATGAGCTCATTGTGTGGATAAAATTGTAAAATTTCTCAGTTTCAACATTTGCTATGTTATCTCTGTTCTATTATGAGTAAATTACTGACTGGTGTGATTTGAAAATCATTGCGTTTTGATTTCACAATTTACACTGGGTCCCAACTATTTTGTAATTGGGGTTGTAGTTATTTTAGTAATATGTCGTACCAATTGTACAGCTATTGCTCAATTCGTGCTCTTCACTCAAGGTTTCTTTTGCAGAGTTTGTCTCAGTGGGCTGAACGTAGATGTGGCCAAGGACCTGCCATACGGGGAGGACAGGCTATTTTTGTTTGCAATATAGCAGTGTTGGTGCTTGCTGAAGGTACCAGCTCTCGCAGCTCTTTGTGGATGGAACCTCCTCCCCATGGGCGTAGTGATTTCCCTCCTCATCGTAGCAGCCGCAGTCTTCACTCGGCACGCACTTCATTGTGGCTTCATCAAGGTAGGGCTTATCTGCAGGGCACTTCGGATAGCAGCCTGTAAAAGTCAAAGTTCGTCAGGCCACAATTATGTGCACATTCAGTGAAAATTATCGTGAGCAGCAGGCGACCAGTTTACGACAGAAATTACTGTGACAGCTGGAATTTTTTTGGACCAAACAAACACAATCTTTTTAACAGAAATTGGCCATGTTTGGATGTGGTTGCTGTACTTTCTTAAAGGGTTAGTTCTCCCCCCATTCTGTAAACTGTTAGGTATTTTAAAACAGAATTAATGATCAGATCTTCATAGGAAAAAGATCATTGAAGAACAAAAATGGCTTGCAATATTGTCAAAAAGCATCTATCGTGTTATGGGTTCGACTTCACTTATGTTTACTCTGTACAACCCAAGGGGAAAAAAAAAAAACTAATAAAGTTTGCTTGGTAGTATGCAAGTCCTGGTCACATGAAATGTGCAATTTTTATAAAAAGTTACATTTAACTCCTGCAAATCCAGCCAGTCCATTCAAAGTAATGTATGGCACTCAATGAAATCAAACAGTCCAAATGTATTAGTTTATTTTCATAGTAATTGCTGACAGTGACCCAAACCACCATTTTCACTGCTGATTAAAATAGTTACCAGTCCTCGGTATGTGTAAACAATTACTAGTCCTTCAGACTGGTAACTAAAATGTTCTGAGTTGAAATGCTAAACTTCATTTTTCTCAAAACATGAAAAAGTGACATAACTGGTTGTTGCATGTAGGGCCTCAATTGTTGCGATTTGAATGATATAAAATTGTCTCCTATTTGTTATATATTCATTAATATATCAAAGTGGCTCATTAGTTATAAGTAAAAACAGCTAGGAAAGCTGAAGCTTGTCTGGAAAAAGCCAGAAATAAATAAAACTGTTGAGCAAGTGAAAAATAAATAACTGCATAAATAAATTTAGAAATACCTTCCAGGGCAGGAATCTGTTTGGAGCAGAGTCCTGAGGGATTCTTGCAGGTCTTGACGCAGGGAGCTCCGCAGGGCTTGTAGTGCCACTCACATCCATCAGGACCGTTGTAGTAATCGCAGAACAGAGCTGCAGGAGCACAGAGCCCCGTCAGCCTCGAACATCCATGAGCTTTTTTATCAAAAGCTTTTTTCATGGCCCTAAATTCAGGTCTGATAAATCTGACATTTCAACTGAAATGCATCATACTTCCAGCTGCCTGTTTACATTGCATTACAGTTGGAAAAAAAATTTAAATTGTTTGCCTCGAGGGTGTGGACTTGTATCGCCACTTATGTTGATTGGCAATATTTTTGTCTTATTTAATGAGAATTACTGGGGACAGCATTATCTCAAAATTTCAAACTGTAATACAGTGTTTTCATCCCTTTATGGGTCAGATGAAGACATGATTCCAGCAGCACAGGGCTCCGCTGATCTCTGTTTTTGGGGACTCACGGCAGATTCGGGGAGTCCTCCACGCCACACAGACCCCAGCCTCATTACAGGCCTGTGCGTAGGCTGCCACTGCAGTACAGAAGCACTCACAGTCCCCTCCGCTGTCACATGCACACGCGTCACGTACACAAGCCTCATAGTACTGCCCAGGGTCCACCTGTATCACAACAGACAACACACCTCCATTTCAGGCCATGAACATCTCTCATTCTCACACTATTGCACACTGCCAGAAATACTTTACAAATTATAGAAACGTTTATCAAAAGTCATCTAAAGTAAGAATTCGAAAAAGGAATGGGCTGTCCTTAAAGTGGAGGCGGAGACAGATGCACAGTCTATAAAATATAACAAACTATGTTTCGCTTAATAATTGACGATATTATAATCCCCACATCACAGTTGAAAAATAATGGAAGCCCAGATTACTTGGCTCAGGTAACGCAGAGGTTTAAAGCAAAACCCAATTTGGTAAGAGTAACCGATATTACATATGTCGTATCAAAATTAAAAGAAACATTTTAAGTGCTGCGTAAATTCATTCTAGACATTGCTGGACTGTGACAGTCGGCTTTCTGGCTCAGTGAAGACTATTTTTGTGCATTGAATTCACACAGAATGAGCCCTTTAAGGCATTCCAGCCCTTTTTATGCAGCAACGTTGTACAAATACACACAGAATGCATTAAATGTATTCAATACATGTGCTGCATAATGAAGTGCCGTGTATGTATACTTTTGAACGGTGGTGCATAGAAAATTGGTTTGATGTTTGATCGCTGTACCTGTGAATGACAGTCACTGAACACTTTGCTGTTAATGATGCTGCACTGCTTCTGGGACCATGAGTGCCTGTATGGGTTTAATATGCAGGGGTCTTTGATGAGTTCTGCATCTGGGCAGTTTGGGGCCACCTTCCAGCTGTTTCCAAACTCCAGGGCATCGTTTACCACTGCCTTACGCCTGGTGGTGAAGTCATTGTTTCCATCGCCATCATAGTTTCCACACAGACCGCACACCTTACCCTAGTGAAGAGAGTAAACACAAATATGTTTGGCACTGCCAACTCGGCGACTTTGCTGCGAAAAATTGTACGCATTGTCAGAGTGACAGTGACAATGTTTTCAAGCTTTTATGAAGTTCGAACACACATTCTACAAAATGGCAACATTTGCATCCACTCCAAGTAAATTTTGTTTTTTTTCCTGAAATTTTTTAAGATTAGAAACTTTCCTGAACACGTATTAAGACTCTGCATTAAAGAAAGTTATTGCCTAGTTCTTTCCAAAGCACACTGGATGCGTGGTCATATAATTATGTTAAATCAAACAGTACAGTGATGTCATTGTGCCAGTATGTCAACACACTACATTGTATAAGTACCACTGGAAATATATTTGTCAGTCACAGTTAACATCATGAATATCAAATTGAAAAAGAAAATTAAAGTTACCACAAAGTTAGGGCTAAGCTTGATGAACATGCTGGTCTTTTTGTCCCATATTAAGATCAAGCCATTGCTCGCTTCGATCACCAGGTATATCCCCATGGTCCTGATGTTGTACGGGATCTCACTGCCGGTGTCTCTCGGGATCACTTTGTACTTTCCTTCAGACAGAACCAGCTCGTTTTTCTGAAAGAGCAATGACAACCACGCTGACAACAACTGAAGCTAGGAGCTACAGGTTGGAGAACATTTGGGGGGGATTTTAATTTCTGCTTGCAACACAAATTTCCATTCCCAAAGTTTGATTGACATTTGGAGCCGAGCCATTTCCACCAGAAGCAACAACTTGGGCCACAGTATGTCTTTATGGTGTTTCATAATGGGAGAAGAATAGACGAAAAGCGATATAATCAGTGGATAGACACTATTAAGAGAATTCAACCTGATGTATGTTTATCTGAATAAGTACTCTGTATGTCTATTTGTTATACCTCAGAATGTGGTGTGGAACAATTCTTCATGATTTTTACCCAGCTGACTGGTTACACACTAACTGATTCTAACCTTAACTTGCCAAGAGGCAGCGTTTTATATGAAGATCTAAATCACAACACTGAAAACAGAGCAAACAGAGTCAAATTCAAAGCTCGGCTGAGTAAGAGGATTAATCTCGGTATCTGCCCGATACCGCGTTCATATACTCGTACTCGTCCACATTTGCCGATACCACGCCGGTTACCACTTAATATATGACACAAGGTAACTGCCTGCTCATGGTCGCATAGGCTACAGTATGTGGTACTTTCTGACTTCTATATCTAGGGGGAGACAGCGAGTTAGAAAAAAATATACGAGAAAAAGAGCTTTACAAATTCATCACATCACATGCAGGCATACGCGCATACAAACAAAAGGTATATAGTTAAGAAGTACATGTATGCAACTTCGTTACAGTACTTAATTAGTTTTCTAGAGGATTTGTACATTACTTGAATGCTTTTTTTTTTGGTTTTTTTACCGGGACTTCTACTTTACTACAATTAAAAGATAAAAAGTATACTTTTTCTTTGTTACTTTGACACTGGCCTCTTCACGACCTGTTAAAAATTGAAATATGTATATAATTAATCATTTAAGGATTATCTGGATGCGGCGTGTTCAAGAAGAACAGCGGTGCACGGCAGGGTTTCTGAAAGCGTTTTGGGCAGATGTTTCTGTCAGCGGACATGGAGCTGCAAATTTATGCACCCAGTTACAATATTATATCACTAAATGGCACTCTCGGATCAGTTATTGAATATTGAGGTGGACAGCTCTTTTCCTAATTGGGTTAATGTTTGCTATTAAACATAGGTGAAGGAGAAATTCTACTTTCTTTTCTTAATGATATAGTTTGACACTGTCCCAAATTTGTTAGCTTTTCTTATGCAGCAATGTCAATTATTAATAATAATTATTTTTCAAACAATGGAGAGGAAAGCTGGGAGTCCTTACCCCCAGGAAGACCTTGACAGCCTTTGAGCAGGTGGTCCCAGTGGTCCCACAGGGTACATTTTCAGTGATCACTCTGAAAGTACCGCTATTACCACAGTAATCCTGCAAAGGTCACAGATTAGAGTACAAGTTCAGCAATAAGTGTATTTCACAAAGGATATTGTAATATGGTATAATAACTCGGTTTTGGAACCCGACCACAGACTACATGGCCAAGTGTCAGGTCCAGCCAATGAAAGTGCATCCAATAAACAAAAAAGAAAAAGGTATTTTTCAAAAAGATATGACATTCACCCAGGCTATAAAAAGAGGTTTTTGAAGAATTTTGCCAAATATTGAGATTTGAAAATAGGATCAGATGTGAAATGTCAATCTAGGAGTGATCTAAAACAGGACATTATTTTCTATTTAAAAAAAAAAGAAAAAAGATTTTTTATCTCATTCTGACACAAAAAATATTTTGTCAGATGTTTTGTGGTGCATAGTCAGCGGCTCCGTGTCATTCTGTGTAAGAAGTACCTGAGTGAGGACATATTCACAGCCTCCGCTGAAGCCGAACCGTCTCTCGTCAAAGGTGAGGTAATTGCCATCTCCGTATACAGCACAGGTCCCATGGCAATCCTCAGATGTGCACTGCCACTTGCTTTTATTGCAGGTACTGAAATGGCAAAAATAATGTAATCACTTCACTCATTCTTAAACTTTTTTAAAAGTTAGGATTAAAATGAGACATATTTTTAATGCCAGGACCCAGTGTTTGAATTCAGAACACCCTATAAAAATACGCCATAGTTCAGGAACATTGTTCTGAGGACAAGTCCTGCCCACAAGCAACATGGTCACTGGTCAACAGCAAACAAAGCTCTAACGAAAGTTCGGTTACAAAGACTCTCTTTCGCATGCTTTGGCCTGTAGTTTAGTTCTCATTTTGCCTTTCACACGCGTGCTTACTCATAATTTCTGCTGTCATTGCCTGTGCACTTGAGACATCAGCTGACCACATCCGTCCGCTACCGCAGCAACACACCTGTGTCATTAGCCTATTATCTTGCTGCTGTGATTTTAAATATGATTCTCTCGATGCCTTCACTGCATTCATGCAGCTCTTATGTGCGCCCTCCACCTCCCCATCATCAGCTTTATTATTCATCAACCTCATCAGGCTGTCAGTCAGCAGAGTCATCAGCCACCACCTGTATCTGGACTCTATGGGGGGATTTATCCTGCTGTGGCTCAGGACAGACGCTCCTCAATTACAACTGATACTCTTCTGCATCTAGTTGTCAAAGAGTCTTTACAGCTTTGAAATCAGGATGTACACTTTTTTTTTCTTAAAAATTTGGCATCTCCAATCCCACCGGAATCTTGAATTAGTGAACTGTGTAAACAAGCTTGCTCATATGCAACCTCATGTCACCATCTCGGAAGAGGGGGCTCACGGCTCTCCTCCGAAGCACGTACCTGTCAGCCGAGGCTTCTTTCTAAACTCATTGCTCGAAACTTTGCTCAAACGAGGGCGGAGGATACCCTCACATGAGCAAGCTCAGAATTTTGCTGATGAGCGCCCAGCTGGCCAACAGGGGGTGCATGAGCACCGAACAATGCTGCTATTTTATTACCCCAAACAAGCAATCCTTCTCAGTTTATTTCCCTGCAGCGCAAAGCCAATTGTGTGCTGCTCTGAAAAGGCTACCGACCACTGCTGGCACTGGTACGACTGAGGGCCTTGGTGGTCACTACTGCTCTGCATCGCGGCACCTTAACCGAGTGAGATGTGGATGAATTAAGCTCACCATGTGTTGCAGGAGACTTTAATTTTGGACCCGGCCTCATATGCAACACCATTGTGGATACAGGGACAGTCTTCCTCCATTACACAGCCTCCCTTCCCATCAGACACCAGTCCTTCAGGACACACACAGCCTGAAACGCACTCTGTACTGATCTGTGGTAGAGATCAACATCAAAAAAATCACAGTTGGGAGCAAGTGAGCATTTCACACTATTTTTTATTGGCCTTTATTCTAAGAAACAGATTGTTATCAGTAGTGCTGCAAATACAGTAGACGGCCAGAGCTTGAATCTTCAGAATTGCTGTCAGCATAACCTCTAAGCTACATACATGGTCTTTTCTGCGCTATTCATATTTGTTTATATGTTAAGTTTACTGCTGGGCTAATTTTCATGCTAACTAGTACAGAACCAATAGAATGGACATTGTTTGGGTTGCGTTTTGTGGTTAGCGCACTGTTTACAGTTAATGTGATTCACTGCATGTTTTGAATGCTTTGTAGCGCTGCTGACGAGTCTGTATTAAGGTACAGTGGTGAGTTACTCACACACTCCATGTTGAGTGAGCCGCAGGTCTTCTGGCACTCAGACCCTGTAGTTCCCTCTTTAGTCCCCTCACAGTTGAAGAAGACCATGGGTTTGCGGCAGGTGGCTGAGGGAGAAGCCAGAGAGGCGATTGTGAAACTCAGTTTCGTTTGCAGCAGGAATATTCTAGGGCCTACCATGCATGATTTACACCATGATAAGTTTTATTACAACTTTGCTTATTTATAACCAAGATGTGTGGGAACTTGAAAATGTGTACATTTCTGCCTAACATCTTGCTTTCTTGCCTGTATTTTTTATTTGGCAAAAACTCAACCTATTTGAGTACTGAAAAAAATATGACCTGTTGAGGGAGGTGCATAAGAGGTGACATGTATGGTTTCATTGCTATGATAGCTGAGATGGTAATAAATAACACAGCATAAGCCAGGGAGAAAAAGCCTGTATAATATGCCTTTAGTCTGTGAGTAGTTTTAGTATTTGTCATTTGGAATGCAGACAGCTATAATTTAAACCTCAGAGCTTCAGTCTAAGTGGAACAGCTAACCACTTTTTCGCAGATTTGGAAAAGACATTCCAGTTTTTATTCAGTACTGTGGTCTGCTGGTTGAACTTGAGGTTTTGAATCCAGCAAAATACGCCACTGTATGCAGTATTCGTCAGAATTTAGTGAACTTAATCAGCTGTTTTAAATATAGACTTATTTACCGATTGGAGGAGAGGGGGATTAATACTCACTTTGTGGCTTTTTTTCTGCCCCGATGCATTTCAGTTTTCCTTTCTTGCAAAAGCTGGGAAATAAGAACAGAGTGATGTGGATGGGAATGTGGGTATTGGGACAAACTGAAGACCAGTGAATAAAATTCTATTCACATTCTTAAAAATAAAAGGCATAAATTCAGAAAAGCACTGAACCTGGTCAAGAAGGCATGGAATGTCCGCAATGGTGAAATTAACAAACAAAAGGTCATTCTGAGAAAAGAATACAAACCGAAATCGAAATTTAAAAAGGTGAAAAGATACATCATATTGTCTAAAGAACAGAATCAAACAAAATCATTTTGGCAAAAAACTTAAAAAACGATTTTCACTTCTTAACTTAGTTACTTATGAGGGCATCATTGCAACCCCAAGCCACAAGAAACGCATTGCGTTGACAAAAAGAATGCCATTAGTTTCAAGTCTCGAGCTTAATTAGAAACAGACTTTTGGATCAAAAAGTGTTTTCGACCTTTTGTTTGACTTTCATCTTGACCCTTGATATAAAAATTTCAAAAAAGGATAGGACTGTGGTGAGTAACCTGTGCTAACATGTATAGGTCTGTGGTGAGTAACCTGTGCTAACATGTATAGGTCTGTGGTGAGTAACCTATGCTAACATGTATAGGTCTGTGGTGAGTAACCTGTGCTAACATGTATAGGTCTGTGGTGAGTAACCTGTGCTAACATGTATAGGTCTGTGGTGAGTAACCTGTGCTAACATGTATAGGTCTATGGTGAGTAACCTAAGCTAACATGTATGCGTCTGTGTTGAGTAACCTGTGCTAACATGTATAGGTCTGTGGTACGTTACCTGTGCGAACATGTATAGGTTTATGGTGAGTAACCTATGCTAACATGTATAGGTCTGTGGTGAGTAACCTGTGCTAACATGTATAGGTCTGTGGTGAGTAACCTGTGCTAACATGTATAGGTCTGTGGTGAGTAACCTAAGCTAACATGTATGCGTCTGTGTTGAGTAACCTGTGCTAACATGTATAGGTCTGTGGTACGTTACCTGTGCTAACATGTATAGGTCTATGGTGAGTAACCTATGCTAACATGTATAGGTCTGTGGTGAGTAACCTGTGCTAACATGTATAGGTCTGTGGTGAGTAACCTGTGCTAACATGTATAGGTCTGTGGTGAGTAACCTAAGCTAACATGTATGCGTCTGTGTTGAGTAACCTGTGCTAACATGTATAGGTCTGTGGTAAGTTACCTGTGCTAACATGTATAGGTTTATGGTGAGTAACCTATGCTAACATGTATAGGTCTGTGGTGAGTAATCTGTGCTAACATGTGTAGGTCTGTGGTGAGTAACCTATGCTAACATGTATAGGTCTGTGGTGAGTAACCTATGCTAACATGTATAGGTCTGTGGTGAGTAACTTTTGCTAACATGTATAGGTCTGTGGTGAGTAGTCTGTGCTAACATGTCTTCCAGTTTTGTTAAGATTGGTGCAGGATAAATGGCATAAGTGCGTAACTAACAAGCTGACAGAAAAACAGACGTTAAACGCGACTGACTGGCATTATCCGAAAGTAAAAATTTCTCTCGCGATCATTTAGACAAAAAGTTGCCTATCAGCTGGACAGTCAATAGAGAATCAAGTAAATTACTCTCACACTTCATCTTGAGTAGTGCATGGTGAGTTAATCTCACACTCCATGCTGAGTTGTGTTTGGTGAGTTACTCTCACACGCGATGGCAAATTATATATCTCAAATTGTGTAACTCCAACACTCCATGTTGAGTAACGTATGATAGGTGAGTTACTCTCACATTCCATGTAGGGAAGTGAATGGTGAGTTACTCTCACACTCCGTACTGAATAGTGTACGGTGAGTTACTCTCACACTCCACATTGAGTAGAGGCTGACACAGAGAGACAATACTTTTGACAGTTACTACTAAACAGGATAAAAACATTGCTCAGTTGCAACTAGCACATAGAGACACGATAGGATTCTGCTAAGACCTGCGGAGAGGTCATGATGCTCTCCTGCCAGAGACACAGTGGAAGTCCTACCACGTGGCTCTGTTCTTGATGATCGTCTCTCCAGGTTTAACTTCTGTCCCCTTGAAATAACAGGGACACTCTTCGGCAGGGACACACTTGTTCTCTTCGTTCATGTACATTCCCTTAGCACAACCACAGCCGTCCACAGGCAAGAAGTCCACCGGGCAGGTGAAGTCGGGCTCACTGAGGGAGCGGCAGGTACGCTTGCAGCTGGTCATGCCGTACTCAAACACCATGGTGTCCGGGCAGGTGGTGTATTTCTCTGAGGAAGAGGCAGGAGAGGAACACTATTTTAGTGTCTCTAATACAGGCTGGCCCACCCTGCTTACTGTTCATCTGATGAAGGTTGACCTACTGCAGGCAGAGTCTCTCCACCCATTGAGCGCGATGCCTTGGGCTGCACAAGCGTAAACGTAGGAGGAGAGTGCAGCACACATGCAGTCTTCGCTCTTCTCACAGTTGCAGCTGTCATGCATACATTGCTGGGGAAAAGAGCAAATTCACCGTCAAAAACGTGCTCTCAAGTGTGTCCTGGCAAACTGAACTTAACCAGGACAGTGATAAAGAAATATGCTGCAGATCCGACCTGTACATGTTAGTTTACAGTTGGTTTGACTCTCAATCTCCTGGAAAAATTGCCTGCACCATAGACCGTAGCAATGATTTCAAGCTTCCCAGAAGTAAGTGTACAAGTAAATATTAGCATGAGAACTTACTGTTTTGAAACTGTCAGGGTCGACCTCAGAGTGGCACTTGGAAAAGACGCCCTGTGGGTCTGTCAGCATGGAGCACCAGTACTTTGCGTAATCCTCTGTGGGGAGGTGGAACATGAATTTATGAAGACATGACTGCATGACAACACAGTCCTTCCTTTGGTAAATATGACCATAACAGTTTTAAGAGTCACGTACATTATAAACACATACATTATAAACACATACTTCTTTAGCCTGAAGTAAAAACCAACAAGGCATTTGAAAATAGAGAAAAGTTACAATGGTGTTCTGGAGAGTTGGAGCGTACAAGTAGTGCTGAAATGAGCTGTAGCGTGCATGTTGTCATCATAAAGGAGTCACAGCGGTAAGGTATGGGCTGTAATGGAGAGTTTGAGCTCTTACGTTACGATGTGATAAAGAATTTTTGCTCCACTACTATACCAGCTATGGCTGTATTTTCTGTACTGCCAAATTTACCGTTTTCCTGACTGAGACTGCAGGGGTCCTCAAAGATGTTTTTAACACTGATGCAATTGCTTCTGCTCTTCCAGCTGTTGGCAAATGTTACAGCTGTGCTCTCCACAAGTCCATCCGGGGACAGGAAATCGTCCGATTGGATATTGTTATAGTTTCCGCACAGACCTAAGATAGAAAATCACAAGGTACCAAGGGGATGTCAGCATACTGTTTTGCAGCTGTAGTGCAGTGAATCTGATTTGTCGTGCCAACTGATGATGACAACATCATGTAGTGATGCCGCCATTCACTGGATTTTCAGAGAGTGGATGAAGCAGTCATGGGAGCATTAATGAAAAACAGAAGAATGCAAGTGAAGACTGACATTTCCTATGGCCTTTATTGCTTGGATAATAACAGAGATCTTAATGCAATTTATCATCTCAGAGGTGTGTATACTGCGATAAACATAACTTCAAAATATTTACTGCTTCTGAAAAGGATATAGTCTCGTCACAGTCGGCTACATGCGAAGCTGGCAATACAGCCAATGTAACCACTAGATTGCAGAAAACCAGTATAAGATACTGAGAACAGCCTGGGATTTCCCTAAACAGGTAAAGTTACCTGGTTGAAAAGGTTTACCTTGCAACTGCCATTCTTTCAATGCCATCTGACTGAACAAATAAAGGTATTGATTTTTAAAAATATCCCAAGGAGTAAATTGGCAGGCAAAAAAATGGGAAACTTAAGTTATGACAAAACTGAAGGACTTTTATGATAAAGCAGGTACATGAGGTTAGTTGAATAACTTTGCTGAGGTAAAACGTGGAACCGCAATGTTCCAGAATTGGGAAAGCACAGGGGTTTACTGAGTGCAGTTAATTCCATAATCCTGCTCTGTTATACAGGGCCATCATGTCTTTTATTTCAATAGTTAATAAAGGTCACAGAAGAGGATGCAAAGGCTGAAATTCTGGTTACATACCTGTGGTTTTCCCCTTGTTTGAGGGCCGTAAGGATACATAAACCTGCATGATTGGAACTAGCTGGATTCTCAGCTGAAGACCAAAGCTGCTCTGGGCAATAATATAGAAGGTGGATGGCTTGAAGATGGTGACCTGGTCTGTGAAGCAAATGATTTCATTAGAATGCTTTAATTTCACTATAGTACTAGCATATGTGTAACATAAACATCACAACAGCCTACCTGCTGAAAATGGCAGTGAAGGAGTGATGCTGTTGACAAGCACAGCCCCGTTTGAGCGGATAGAGATCACCTGCGAAATGGAACAAAAGACTGTAAGGACTCCGGAGAAATTCTACAAGAGATGCCCTAAAAATACTTGGTCTTACTTACATTATCCTTGGTTCGGATGATCACAGCCTTCAGACAGGACTCGGTGTCAGTCAAGCCGCATTTTTCTAAGTCTACCAGCACTGAAATGCCAGTTTGCTGAGGGAAAAGGATGACAGAAAAAAGTCATCTTTCATACACTTCTAAGAATATCTTAAGCTTTCTTCATGTTTATGCAGGCGTCACACTGTCCCAAAACTGACACCAGATGGCCATATGAATATTGAATTTCACGCGATGGCCTCGAACTTGGTCAAAAGCCAATCAACAGCCGAAGCAAGTACGACGCCTACAGAAGGTCACACGATGGCACCCGAACCACCTACGTCGGCAAAAAAAAGATGTGAATTTTTAATATGTAGTTTACCCACAGGACACACGAAGGCCACACGATGGCTACACGACTTCGTATTGAGAGTACAATGCCTTCGAACTAGGTCACGAAGGCATCAAGTGACCTCCCGAGGGTACAAAACCTTCGGCCGACCGTGGGAAATTCAATTGCTGATCGGATCAGAACGCACAGTACATTTCAACTTTATTTGTTCTCATGTTCTCTGAGTGCATCAGAAGAAGCAATGCTGCTGCCCTCTTTTTCCTGCTCGTCTCATCATCAGTATGACATTCTGCAGAAACTGAATTGTGATTAATTGTCATTGAAGCTTTGGCAGTTACACACGCGTCTGCTCTGTCGAGCTGCTCAGGACTGACTGAGGAAGATGCTCTAACGCTGGCTTATTATATGTCCACGTTACCATGACAACTCAAATTCTGCTTTCTTCGCCGACACTGTGGTCCCATCTCAATGTCAACGTACTATAATATGATGGCTACATGACAGCATTGCGAGGGCTTCAGGTAGTCGTGTTGCCTTCCTAAAACAATCGGGCAGCTTCTTAGTTCCTTCGTATTGTCTTTGAGAGGTGAAAAATTCCCGATGGCACCGATGATCACATGAAGTAAAGACAAAGATGACACGATTTGACAAGATGCCCTCACGATGGCCTTATGAAGGGCTAAATGAACACACAAATTCAACTATAAAATTTTGGCAATTTTTTGGCATGCCAAGATTTTGTCTCTGCTCACAAAGTTGCTGCCAGAGCTCAGAAACTCAACCGGCGGTCATACCATGGCTTAAGATGCGCTCACGAATGGCCCGATGTTTTTACGATCAGATCCGAATTTGAACATTTTCTTTATCGTGTGTCCATCTGGTGTCAATTTCGGGACAGTGTAACGCCTACATTTGTGAAGAGCACTGTGTATTGAAACAGCAAAAACGGGAAGTTTGAAGGAAATAGGGACATGTAACAGAGCACAAGTTATCTTATTCTGCATTGAATTTATTTGGGAACCTGGCCAAAGATTTTATTTTAAATTAGCCTGTGCTGGTTAAAGCCCAGATAAATATGTGTTCAGCAGGTCAAACATCTGTTCGCCAGCTGTCCAGCCTGAATAGTTTGCAAGTCAGTCAGTCAAAGAAAAGTTTTCACACACATCTTTTCTAACTTTTACCAGCATTGTAGCAGTTATAACCTGCCGTAGGTGCTGTCAATACAGCTTAAGTCATGTTGCACTGACTAGATTTTACAGCTGGACACAGCTTCAGCTCTTGGGACTTAAATTACCAAACTCTCCGTCATATCCAGTGTGGACATTAGAATTCAGTTTATATCATTGTTTTAAAAATAATTTTTTAATTAAAAACTAGACTTGAGCTTAAGCACTCAGACTGAAAGTAATAGTACTTCACTGCAGCTCAGCACGCATGACCAGCACAGTATTATTCAAATAAGCTGATGCTACAGTAAAATAAGTGTTTTCGTGACTTAGGTTTCAGCCCTACTGAAAGACTCGTATACTTTTTTCTTTCATGAAGAAAAAAACATAGCTACTTAAAATTTTCTTGATGTGGAATTTTGTACCATCATTGGGAAAACTTGAATGGGCCCATCAGTTCTCCCCCTGCTGCCCACCCCGCCCCCCAAACAGCAGAGAAAAAAAGAAATGGAGATAAGAGTTTAGCCCACACATTTGCTGAAATGGATTCTTGAATGTCTTCAGCATAACTGAGCATTTAAAAGTGCACTATGCAAGTTTGTTTACTTTCTGCGCAATGATATTTTTCTCTCAATTCGCTGACATCTCTCAACAATCCGCTATCTGCCTGCCCCTAAATTCACTGTAAAAAAATAAAAAATACCCGGGCTCTGGAGACCACACAGGTGTCACAAGCTGTAAATAAACACATAAACCGTCCTGGCCAATCACCGACAAAAACTGACAGTTATGGGAACTATGGGAGGGAGGGGCGAGCTACCTCTGTTTCGTTTCGGTTAGAATGTCAACAGAAGGAAAATTAAACAAACTAGTGCACCTTTAATGTACGTTGTAATACAGTAGTGTTTGAGATAGAGGCCACTGACCCTGGTCAGGAAGAAAGAGCACTGCCCATTGAAGCTGTAGGATTTTCCATCAAAGGTGGTGATGTGGGATCCGCCCTGTACAGAACAGACTCCCGGACACTCCAGAGCCTTGCAGTTCCACTGACCCCCAGAACATGTGCTGCAGAGGACAGATCATATTTCAGTCCACTGACGTCTCATTTCGGTTCATCATAAACTTCATGCAGGTGCTGAGGACTGTCCTCGTGCACTACACTAAGAGTGACCGTGCAGGCGACCTACTCTTCTAGTGCTGTGCTACTCTGCCTGATTAAAGCTGGATTCACTGATCATGGCTTCAAACATTATGTCTGAAACTGTGGAGTGGAGGTAACAGCAGGCCTCTGACCGACAAATCTTGCATTTTGTATGCCGTTTTCTGAGTAGTTAATTATGCATTGTACATTCAGCCTGGAAGAAAAAAAATGCAATGCTGGAATAGAGGAAAAAATATTATATAGGAGATAAGACATTGATTTAAGCCAAAACTTTAATGAGGGCAGAATGTGTTAATACACCGTATAAACGGTAACACTGCTTAATTTTGAAATTTCATGCGGGATTTCGCTTACCATTCCGAACATCTTCTTCTGTTAATTTCTCCTGAACTGAATATTTTTCCCTTGTAGATGCAGGAGCATTTTTCTACTTTAATACAGCCACTTTTAGTGATGTCATCAAAAACAGTCCCTGAAAGATAAATATTTAAATCATTTAATGATCTGGAATTGTTCATTTATTAAACTCATAAAACTTCGAGTGCCGGTTGCGATAGAGAACTGAAAACGGCCGTGTTTACCGGAAGGACAGAAGCAGCCATCGGTGCAGTGTTCCTCACAAAGCTGGCTGTTATCTGGGTTCGAGCAGGTGTCGGCACAAGGGCTTCCACACTCCTGGTACTCCATGTTAGAGGGACAGGATTTGCCTGAGTGAGCCAAAGTGAAGCGAGTCAGCTGTGATGAGACTGAACTCAGTACAGACCTTATAGCCCAAGACATCATGTTTTGTTTGGGGGAGATACTGCTTCGCGACCAAACAAATGTGAAACTCGGACCTTTTAAAATGATATAGTTTAGTCACAGCTCACATTTATGTATAATATGCTTTGCAGATTTGTGGTTATTTTGCAGTATGTTTCTCAGTCAGGGTGTATATACTCTTGAAGATAACATACTTTATGTACTCGTGCACATATCCTCTAGAAAAGTGGCTTTTGAAATTGACGCAGTCTCCCAACTGGACACGGAGGTAATTTTGTACATTTGTGCAATGAACTTCAAATAATAGTTTGCAAAGATATCTGCTCTGTAGATCGATGGGGATTCAATCCTACACTGCCCAAAAAATGTCATTCAAAGTGGTGTCACTGTCTCTTTAATTTGGGACCTCTCTGTTACAGCATTAATAGTACACAGTGCTGGAGGTAGAAAAAAGAATAAGAGCTGGTATATTTTTTCACATTTGTATCAGCCAGCATCAGGAAATCACAATGACATTCACAATTTTTACAGTGAATAGTTGCAGATGATGTTGCTAGTGTTAATGTTACATCAGTTGGCTCCTTGCTGCTAGCAATGGTGTTGACGTTAGCTTAATCGCACTTGACCTGCATTGATAGATCCACGTTTAACTTTCAAAGCTCTGTTCTGTCATCTTTGTGTCCTGTTTGTGTTGACCGTAGGGAGGCAGGTTAACATTATTGTACGGTTAGACTAGCTGCCGACACAGAAAAGCCGGCAAGTGAAAGCAGGAACATGTGCTGGGTAATGTAGTTTGTTTAGGGCTGTAATGAATCGGCCTGAGAACCTGATATGGAGAAGGCAGAAAAGAGTACTGACCGCTTACGGACAAGTTCCAATGCAGAGAAATAAGCCATGGCCATTCACCAAAGTGTAAAATGTGCAGGTACTGCGTACCGGTGAGCACTGCCCACTTTAGGCCCTGATAATGTGACATTTTCCTCAGTATTTTATAAAATAAAATAAAATAAAATTGCACGTGTAGTTGTAGAATGGGGAGAGTCACATACTGCAGAACTGCGGGCTCCTCCACTGCTGCGGCCTTCCCCCAGCGTGCACACACTGCCTCGAGAGCTCGGAGACGGTGTTACACAGGCAGAAAGAGCTGGAGCTGCCATCGCAGTGGCACAAGTCAGAGACGCAGGCTTTCAACAGGGGATCCGTGGCCACCAGGTCCTGGCAACTGCTGAAGGCGCTTCCAGTCAGAAGCTCCGTGCAGTACGCCTTCTGCAGGGATATCCGCCCAAGGAGGGTAAAAACTTACATTTATCGGTAAAATTTTTTTTGTCGCCTGCATTTTCTCATTTGTCCTATATTGTGAACTCTGCCCATCTGCATTACTGCAGTGTGTTCATTAAGCACAGGATCCTTTTCTAGTTTTTTATTAACTGCAAATAAAATACTAAAACAGGCCCCTTTTCACTGGACACAGAGATGTAAAATCATTTGAAAAAGTGGTTGGGTGAACAAGGAATGCATGAACAAAATTTGCAATCATTCAATACACGCACTTGACATGCTGTGCATTTAGTTACACCGAAGGACGAATCAAAAGACTGAACAAGAGATTAAATTAAATGGGAGAGAATCCGTTTTGTGAAATAAATGCATATACAAATGAATTTAAACTAGCTGTCATATTTTAACACATGCATAGCTCTTCAATGCCAAAGATTACATGTCAGACTCTCACACTTCACTGGGCTCAGAGTCATACCTGCTCTGTAGTCCTGCAGGACTTCTGAGGCAGCAGCTCAGGATCTTCACAGTCTTCTGTGGGGCTGTCCATCCGCCAGATGTTTGCGTAGTCAACCACAGATAATTTTGCATCTGCATGGCATGAGAGTGGTTCATATTGCACACTGAATATTGTTGTTATGTGAAAAATGTACACACAGGTAGACACAATGAAATTTTGGTCAAGACTCTTCTTGTACACCTTGTTATGCTGTATATGATTGAAGAGTCATAACAAAATGGTTTTGCAGATTCAGTCAGCAGACGACAAATGACATACTGTTATACTTTTATTAGTAAATATTAAGTCTGATGTCACCATCTAAACATATACCAAAAATGCAACAGCAGTCTAATAACAACTCAAATGGTATGTATAAGATAGTTTTATGTTAGCTCTGTCAGGTGATTCCAGCGGAGTATAACCAAATTTTGTTTGCTCTGTCTTTTCTGAGTTTTTGAAACTGCACTGGTGAATTATAATGAGGCGCAGTGAGGATTTACCATCTTCATAAAACTCGTTATATTCCGGTGCACCATTGAAGTCACCACAGAGCCCACATGTCTGGTTTTTGAATTTTTTGTCCAGCTCCAGCTGTAAGACAACATGCAAGATGTGGCTTAAACAACAAATTGATTAATTCAGTCATGAAGCTGCAACTAGAGGTAGAGATGAACCTGAAACTCAATTGTCTGCCCCCCTGCCACGCTCATTTATGAGTGCATTAGACAGCTGGAATGAAATAACAAACTAGTTTATGTAAAGATGTATGTAAAGTTTCATTAAAGTTGAGCAATAGAGGTATGGGATCAAATTTGAAGACCACAATGGGAAAATGATCCGTCACATTTTCTCATTGTGGATCAAGAATTGCTGGTTTTCTTGACTAGCTTAACCAGAGAGGACAGTGTGAAGACAGAGGCCCAAGCAATTTGCTATTTTTTCAGTTAATTATCTTAAACAGAAAAGGTGGGAGAAATAAAAACCTGGGACAGATTTGGCTGTTAGGGCCAGATTAGATGATCCTTCCTGTAAACCTCAGGATTAGATATTTCAGTACAGACTGTTTAGATCCCTCAGTTTCATCCCAGCATTCAGTGTGTTCTTCAGCATGCGGGCAGCAGGCTCATACCAGGAAGGAGTCGTCTTGGTTCCATGTGGCAGTCACACCCAGTTTGGCTGAGATCTTGATGTAAGGGTCGGCTGAGATAATGTTCACTCCAAACCTGACGTATGGCAGCTTCACCCTGGAAAAAATGGATGTTGGTTAGAAGTGGGAAACAAAAAAGAAAAAAAAGAAAAACAAAGAAAAACTGTGACTGCCTTTGGAATACATGTTATAATCAACCATGAAAAGACTAAAGATCGCAAATTGATGACCAAAGTGCAGAAACTCCTATCTGCAGAATTTTTCTGATTAGCGGATTTCACTTTGGATGATGAGATCAAGGAAGGCTGCTCATCCAATGTGAAATCCACCAATCAGAAAGATTCTGCAGATAGGAGGTTTTGTGCTTTGGTCATCGAAATATCATGCCTTTGAATTATATGGGAAACATATATGACAAATCGTATACAGGTTTGCCATGGCAGCTAATTGATATCAGATTTTTTTTACTAATACCACAGGCACAATTTTCAATATTTGTTTTAATACCTACAGTACAGGCCAGAAGTCTGGAAGCAAGGCCAATACAGGTAAAAAATTTGTAAGCAACCTCAAGTTTCTGTTCACAATGCCTTTTTAAAAAAATAAGTATGAAATTTATGGATTTTGGGATGTATTTATTACATGATAACGTTTCTTTCATTGAAATGCACCATTTTCCTCTATTTGCTTTAAGGTGCTGTATACATTGATGTTACTGGACCATTCCTGAATAAATGTTAACAAAAGAAAGGAGGGGCGTAGTTTTTGGGATGAGAAGATTTACAAGAGTCACAATTTTAATGAAAAAGTAAAAAACAAATCACAGTTTGCAATTCACTTTATGTCATGGTTTACAGCCCACCGGATGCCAATGACAATCTGGTGGGCACTAGGACCATGGGCCTAGTAATATGGGCCTGACAATTTGAGTAAAAATGTATTCTGATCAGTGACTCTTCATTTAATAATCATGCCTATTTTGTTGCAAAGTATGCTAATGAAACTAGGATTTTTTTTTGTACAAATTTGATCTTGCTTCCAAACTTTTGGCCTGTAGTGTAATTATTGGTGGAATGTAACTATAATGAATGTTAGTTAGGCATAAAACAAACGTTCTTCCTCGGGTGCACCCAGCATTCCTGGCTATCGTATCCTACTTCAGAAAGGGGGATTTTATGTTTAGCTGCATAGAAAATTTCTTTTGGGAAATGAATAATTGGACTCGAATTGGAACTGCGAATGAAAACATTCACAGATTGGCAAGAAGATTAATAAATCACAGGGGCCAAAAATGGCTTTCGGTAAATTCTAAAGTAAAAAGAAATAACTGCACAATTTAGAAGTCAGCAGTAAAAAGGCATATCTTTCCGAATCAAAAAGTCTCAGCGGAGACCATTTCTTTGTTCAAGCCGCTTCATGATGCAGTGATGAATTTTCTTTAGCTTGTAGATTAGACATTTTGAAATGGTCTGAATGGTTTGTTCTCGTCTGTTTTTGTTAGACTAAAGATTGCTCATAGCTCACTCTTTGTTGTCGACACGGATGGACCCTTTAGAGAGGGTCACCACTGTCCCATCCAGCTTCATAGTGACCTTGCTGATGGTAGGCAGGCCATCAACTACTCTTCTCCTCATCTGGATGTTGAAATCTGCATAGTCGCCCTTACACAGCGAGCTCAGGACAAAGTTACAGTTGGAGGACACTTGAAACACGTCCCCATCAAATGTCTTGAAGTGGTAGTTTCCCCAAGTGCTGCAAATCTGGCTGTTATGTGTTGCGCTCACTCCTTGGGACACAGAAAATCATTGGTTTCAGTTTGACATCATTTATTTTGGTGTTTTCAGTTGGAAGAACACATTTCTATACCTTCTTACCTGAGAGTGCTGGTAACGGATTGCGCACAGTGATGATATTAATTGCTAGAAACAGAATTTGAGCGAGAAGTTAGACATATTGTTTTGTAATAAACCAAAGGCAATCAGAAAGTTACTTGGAAAAAAGTGTAAAGCCTACATTGCAAAAAATGGGGAAAAAATTCATCTTACCAATGATTTAATCTTGTATTAAACCTTGAAACACTAATTTTTATCACCAGTTTTCTCATTAAGACAAAACATTGCCAGTGAGGTGAGATCATTTTGTCTCATTTCTTGATTTAGCAATGTAATCAGAAAAATTGCTCGTCAAAAAAAATGGTAACGTTAACTTAAAATAAGCAAATATTTTCAGCTTTAGGTAAAAATGAGGAACTCAAGTCTGATAGTCTGCTCAGACAAATGTTTTGCAGTGTAATTGTTTGAAGAAATTTAGCACATTACACTGAGTTTGTGCTTCAGTAGTCTTGCCTGGAACAATTATTTTCTTTACCTGTAGTTGCCGGGCTGCGAGAGCTGTCATTTAGTTCCTGGGCACCTGGGAAATAACAGTCAAAAAAAGTTGCAGGAAACATTACAATTTTCTATTGCCAATATATACAAGTATATTCCAAAATATATACAAATTATATTACAAATATATACAAATTTCATATATGTTCCCCAAGTCACATTAAAAGCATTTTTATAATCGGAAATTAATAACAAAAGTGATTACTGTCCTCAGAATACTTCTTTGACGAACAGAAGGGACTAGACTGTTAGATGCAGTCACTAGTTAGCCACAGAAACAGGGCACCTGGGATAGTTTCCTACAAAGTGCAGAAAGACTCTGAGTTCTGAGGATTTTGGAATCCATCTTGATTGACTGGGCTACATTTATGATACAACTGCGGCTAGCAAGCAGCAGAATACACTGTGAAGTGTAAAAACAGTGCATCACTCTCGCAAAACAATGATCCGAAACACGGGAAAGTGATAACCTCGTTCTTTCATATCCAAAAATGGAAAAATACTTCATGGGCAATGAACGTAATTTGCCTGATCTGAAACCATCTGATATTGTCTTTCATGATGGTAAATTCTAAGGTCCCACGCAGTACCAGGCACAATATACCCCTCCCAGTTTTTTGATAACCTTGACCCTGACCTTGATCCAGTCAGGTCCAATAAAGTGATCCTCTGACCGGTGCACACCTTTTGTGAAAATTTGTGCAATTTAATTAAATAGTGTTCGTGCTAAACAGCTAACCAACACGCAAACAAACAAATACCACTGAAAACAATACCCGGCCCCCTTGTGCGGAAGATTTACCCTCCTGACACAAGAATGAGCTGAAGATGTAAGAAAGATTTTCAGCACCTTGTGATGTCTGTGCATCACAATCTGCATTTACTGACAGACAAACATGAACTAAACATGGCTACTTGAATTTTCACAATATTTATATGTCTGAAACAATATGGTTTGTTTGGGTATTTGTGCATGTTTGTCTGTGTGCCGGTGTGTATATTGGAAGGCTCAGATAGGCGCTGTGAATAAATGATTATGAACATTTGAGCCATTTGAATACAAATGAAATATATCGAGTCAAACAGCAACAAAAAAAAAATTTGCGTTTTTGTCTTAATTGAAAACATTTTCTTGCTATTAATGTCATTAGTTGAAAACATCCTTACCAGAGATAACTTTCATGTTAATGTTGAGCTGCATCATAAAGACCTAAGTTGCGAAAAAATGCAAAAGAAATTCTTGCAAATCTTCAGACTCATGCTACCAAAGATGTACTAACCTGTGAGCCCAGCAGATAGCAGTGTCCAGGCCAGAAGCTGTAGGAGTATCTCCCTTGGGCTCCCCATTCTGCTCAGGGGACCGGAATGTTCTCAGCGCTGGAGCTCAGGACTAAAGTTCCCTCTCAGACTCTGAGTTTTTATACCCCAGCTGTCTGAGGAAGGACCAACGCACTTCCAAAGTCAGAGGCCACAAAGGTGGAGCTGACAGGTAAATTTGAATGTGTCAAGATGAACAGTGACTCTTCATGTTCCCTCCTTAAACATCAACATTCACTTGCTTGCGTTATGTCAGTAGCTTCATTAATTCATTTTTGAACTATTTTAACATACAATGTATAAAGCTAAAGTAACATTTTATTAATTGTTGACCATCTAGTAGCTATGATCCTTCCATATAGTCCATGGAGCACCGTCAGTAATGTCATAATTATGGTCAGTCAGTGTATGATATAGTACATGTTTTCTTCTTTAAATTCAATCAGTCAGTCATTCATTCATTTTCCTCTGCTTATCGAGGGCTGAGTCACTGGGATAACAGACGAAGCGAAGAGGCCCAGGTGTCCCTCTTTCCAGCGACTTCCTCAAACTCTTCCTGGGGTACCACACGCTCTTCCAAGGCCAGCCGGGAGAAGGAGTCCCTGCAGTGTGTCCTGGATCTGCCTTGGGGCTGCCGCCCAGACTTTTAATACAAAAGCATAATAATGATCATAATTCATATTAAAGAATCGTATCACACACTTGACATATGAATTCTGGAATAGGAGAATAGAGAGATTTCAAATGCAAGACAAATAAATGGAGAGTTAGCATGGAAAAATATGAACTCTACTCAAATGACCTTTCAGTGGAGCACTACTAGATGGTTAAATGCCTCATACAATACATTGCAGATTATTTTCTGCTTCAAATTCACAATCGACCATGATCACACTCACGATAGTATTTAAAACTATTTTTTGATAAATTTCCATTGACAGTCTTTAAATGATCAGAATCCTCAGTAGTGTGTACACTGACACTCTGACCCTGGCTGTCAAGCTGAAATGAGTGTTTTGAGTTGATTTTAGATTTGCAATGAAATGCTTTAAATTATCGAAAATTACACATTGACAGAAGATGCGGCGAAAAACGTAAAAAAAAAGATCTTAGGTTGGTACTTTGGGAGATAATTATATTGGTCCAAATTATGTTCAAGGGTCAAATACGCCCTTTAAACTTTCATACCATTCACATGCAACATTTCCAAGTTACTATGAGCTTCCGGTTCACAAAAATTCACCACATTTTTTTTTGCAATAGTGGTACAGAAAAAGACCTCAAAATATGACCCTTTTTTATTATTTTTCATCTTCAGTTAAAGAGCCCTTCAGAAAAAGATAAAATAAATAATAAGTAGGACAATCTCACATTGTGGTAATGTTTGCTTTGCGGTATGTCCATGTTCAAGTTCTATGATGGTTCCAGGTATTATGTGATGAACTAGGCCACTTGTCCTCCTGAGTTACCGTCTTCTTTCATGATGGTACTAGGCCTTATGTTCAAAAGAAAAGGGACGGAATGTAAAATGCATTGCTTTAGTCCCACAATTTGAGAAATGTTGATGGCTTTGGTTGCTACATGCTGAGTGACATTCGCAAGTAATTGCATTAACTCGGTACTCACATTTTAGCTCACGTTAATTTTCCTCACAAGACATCCAAATGTAAAGGAAACCATAATGAGCTCTCATGTACAAGTGAGGCGACATTCTGCTTTCTCTGGGCAATACACGCTACATGACCCAAGCCTAAAGACTTATGATGAATTCAAACTAGTTCGATATTCTCTTGAAAATTCTCGGCATAGCTAAACCCTTACTCGGCACAGCTTTGATTGAGTCAAAAACCTGCGCATGCAATAATCTCGCCATGGCTGGGTATTTCAATTGGCTTTTCCTAAGATTATGAAACATGTAAAATTGAGGCTGAAAATAGAGTGATGCAGTACTTCAGATGAACCCTTTAAGGTAGAATGCATGTTTCTTTAATGTCGCCTCTGGTCCCCTCTGTGTCCACTGTGTCCATCCCTCAGGCTGTTTTGCCATGTTAGCCACATATTGACTTTAGCATTAAACGATGGAACCTGCAGCCTATGAACCCTGGAGATAAAACCCCACTTGGCAGGCACAAACACACAGGAAACTGGATGTAAAATACAAACACACCTCTCCCTCCAACATGTCATTTCCAAATTCAAGTGATTCACATGGAGTTAGTCCTCCTTCACTGGTAAAACAGCCTGCACACCAGGCCTTCCTATGAATGTCAGAAAATAGCTGATGCATTTTGCTTCCATTACAGCAGGGATGTCAGACTGGTCCGTAAAAGAGCCGAGGGGCTGTAAGTTTTCACTCCAACTCAGTAGAAGCTCACCTGATACAACTTACCAACTGTGCCGGGTTAAGATCAGCCGATGAAATTAGTTGTATCAAGTGAGCTTCTGCTTGGTTGGATTGAAGACCTGCAGCCACTCAGCCTTTTCACGGACCAGTTTGACACCCCTGCATTACAGTGAGAAAAGGTTCAAGACTGGCTATGATGCTGGGAAAGTCGGGATTAGTAGAAAAGTCAGCTTATCAGTTTTTTCAAAAAATTTGTCTGGTAGGGTTGAGTTCAAGGGTTTGGGCTAACCTGTAAAATCCTACACTGATTTCCGTAGACCTCACTCTGTGACAGGGGCTTTGTCATGCTGACAGGTTTGTTTCGTTTTGAGATCATTTTCTCATATTTTGATTAGTGAAGGCCACTCACTGACAGTGTTGATTTGTTTTTTATTTTTATTTTTTTTGTCCCATAAAAGGTAGTTTATTGCTCATAAAATGGGTTGTCAGTGGTTTATAAGGCAGTTAGTCACACCAGCACTCGAGACGCCCTTTTCTGCTTTTGTCCTCACTATTCAGGGGGTATAAATTTCAATATTTATTTATTCATATAAATTTTGTCCAAAATTTACATTGTCCAAATCAAATGCAGAATGAATGCTGGTTTTAGAAAATTCATTGGCTGATAGTCCTGCCTCACCTCTTGTAACTTCATTTGTCGATATCTTCACAGTTGTTGATTTGTTGAGTTATTGTGCAAATGTAATATAATTGCAATATAAATGTAAATATAATAATATAATTTTAATATTTTGTACTATTATAATTTTGTAATATTTTGTCTGTGAATACGGGACAGTCATAAAAAGAAGCAGCCAATGCTGACCTTTGGCCTTGTCACTTGTGCGCAGAGATTTCTCCAGATTCGCTGAATCTTTTGATGATATTATGTACTGTAGATGGTGGGATATTCAACTTCTTTGCAATTTTACATTGAGGAACATTTTTCTGAAATTGTTCCACAGTTTTTAATCTCAGTTTTTTCACAGATTGGTGAGCCTTTGTCCATCTTCATTTTTAAGGGCTTGTTCAGACTGTCAGCCCAAATCTGATTGTTTGCATGTCCAGATTGTATCTAGTTTGAATTTCGGGTGGTCTGAACAGCAGAAAACCGCATGAAATGCAATTCTCCCGATTCAACCCACATTCGGAGGTGGTTTCAATTGCGATTCCAATCGGATTTGTCTGGATCTGAACAGTCTAACCACTTGAAAAGGATGAACCTCCTCTGTTTCTGGTGTTTTCTCACAAATTGAAAAGCACTCGCGCCACGGTTACGCATAATAATTTGATAGATTTCCAAAATCAATCCTCTGTCGTCCATGACGGCTTGTTTGTGTAAAATTCTATCTAATCAATCCAGGTGTGCGTAATTTATATCGGATCTGAGCACTTCACAATAGGGACGCTAAGATCGGACGTGATCACTTGCAATGTGTAAGGAGAACGGTCAGTCAGAAAGATCAGATTTTGATTGAATATGCAACAAACATCAGATTTGGACTGCAATCTGAGCATAGCCAAAGAGACTGCCTCTCTAAAATGCTTTTTTTATACCCATTCATGTTACTGACCTGTTGTTAATGAACCTAATTAGTTGTGAAATGCTCCTCCAGCTGTTATTTTATGAGTACCTTTTACTTTTCCAGAAATTTGTTGCCCCTGTCCCTACTTATTTGAGATGCGTCGCTGCCATCAAAATGAGCTAATATTTTTTTATGAAATGGTAAAATGTTTCACTTTCAACTTCTGATATGTTGTCTATGTTCCATTGTGAA
Source organism: Gymnothorax reevesii (assembly GCA_029721435.1). Lineage (NCBI taxonomy): Eukaryota > Metazoa > Chordata > Actinopteri > Anguilliformes > Muraenidae > Gymnothorax > Gymnothorax reevesii. The sequence continues at coordinate 2,993,590 of CM056588.1, forward strand.
TATAATGTGGGTTTATGAGATTTGCAAATCATTACATTGTTTAATGTCTCATGATAGAACAAATAAACAACTAAAGTTAAAAAGAAATTATGGAATCAATTTATAAACCAAAATGTACTCTCGACTTTTGACTCAAAATAGCCACCTTTGGCAGATATAACGGCTGAACACACTGGTGGCATCTTTCTACAATGGAAATCAAAGATTCTTCAGAAAGTTCTTCCCGACTCTGTTGCAGAAGTTCCCATAAATGTGTGGCACTTGTAGGCTGCTTTGCTTTCACTCTTCTGTCCAGTTCATCCCAAACCGTCTCGATGGGGTTTAAGTCTGGAGACTGTGCTGCCACTCCATGTTTTCAAGCTCACCATCCTGTTCTTTTTTCCTGAGGTAGTTCTGGCAGAGCTTGGGCTTATGTTTTGGGTCATTATCTTGCTGTAGGATGAACCCCTGACCAGAAGCACATACCAGAGGGCACTGCATGGCGCTGCAGGATGCTGTGGTAGGCGTTTTGGATCAGGGTACCTTTCTCTCTAAGTCACTGACCCTGGATCCAGCAAAACAGCCCCAGACCATCACGCTTCCTCCTCCATGTTTGACAGTTGATGTCACACACTGAGGAACCATCCTTTCACCTACTCAACGGTGTACAAAAAACCTGGGTAACCTTACCTGTTATTTAAAACTTCTGACAGTTCAGCACTTAACTTTGTACAATTTCAAGCCATTCATTGGACTGGAACTGCATAATTTTCAATTTAAAAAACTGGAAAAATTGGGGTGTCCTAACACTTTTGACCGGTAGTGTATACATTATCATCTGTACATTAATTGAGAATCTTGTATTTTGCTCCTCTAAACCCATGAAGACTGGATGCAACATCAGCATGTAAATCCCTTGGACCAGAAGCTTCCTCCCTCACCTCCATTATGGATCTGTATTTAAAAGCAGAAAAGTTTCCAAAACAGTGTTTCAGACAGTGACAACGGGCTAGCGAAGGCTCAGTGTCATGGTGTTGGCCTGCAGTCCCTCCCCCTGTTGCATTCTTCGCCTCCACCTTAACGGGCAACAGGTGTGGCTCATTGAGGTGTAGGTGAAGGTTTTTATAATTTAAATTAAAGATTTTATATTTTTACTGTGCGCTTGGGTCCCTAGTTTTGCATTTGGGTACATGGTCCCAGTGCCCGCCGGTTTCTGGTCTTTTGCCGGTGGAGGCAAATCCACGACACTCAGTGAGGGACACGAGTTTGCCGGATTTCACTATGACAGGGAAACGGGAGGCTGTCATCCGCATCATACGGGCGAGAAAGACCAAAAGCCAGGGTTGAATATTGACCTAACTGACGGCGCCGTACCAGTGTTTGTGGTTTCCCTTTGTGACGGCGACAAATTAATGTGCAGAACAAAGTAGAAACGAGATGGAAGTGAAAACTGAAAGGCCTTCTCAAGGAACAGATTTGCAACAATAATAATAATGATAAATTATGACAACCTCACAGCAAGAACTGTTGTAGCGCTTTCCAATTCTTATTTTGCCCCGTCCCAACTTATTGGAACTTCTTGCCGGAATCAAATTTGGGTTGAGCATGCACATCCAAAATGGGCAATCACGTGATAAAAAATTATTTGTTGTACTACACATCCCTGCTTTCTGTTTTCTTGCATTTTTTCATACAGTCCCAACTATATAGACACGGGGTTGTATTCAGATGATGTGGGCTGAGAGCAGCTGACTGAAGAGGGATCGGCATCCTCCGTTCCGTACGATAATGAATCCTGTTTGATCCCAGAGTCAGCTTATGTACAGGAGGGCTGAACAATTAATTTTCCATGTATACTGTATACTTTAGGAAGTTCAATTAATACTTGGGAGTTATTATGCTCGTTTTCCTCAACGTGAATTATTATATTACTGCACCAGACTGATATTTATCATTTGAATACGAACAAAGGTACCATTGGGTCACAGTGAAGACTGGGTCTGATGCTGCACTAAAAGTTGTCAGTGGAATATAAAAGTAATCCAGACAGAGTAATATTTACATGAGCTAGAAGAATTATGGTCCTGAATCAAAAAGATATGCAGGCATGGCAGTCCTCAAAATTTTTTATCAACAGCAATAAAAGCAAAAATGTCAATGTTGAATTGTCATGCGCCTTTCAAATGTATAATGATTAAAACTTTGAGATGCCTTCCTGATTTGCGCATTAACTTCATATCTATGGTATATTCAGGTCTCATTCCGATTTTGCGGAATGAATGCATGCTTTCCGCTAATCTTTTTTGGAGTATCCGGCACATGCTAACGCCACACGCCAAAGCAATACTAACTGGCAAATGAGGAGGCCGTCAGTCTTCCACCCATGAAATGTTAAGGTTGGCTGAGAGAAGGTGCAGGGATGGTCACTCAGCTGAATTTCATTACAGATCACTGTCTATAATACACAGGCTTGGGGACGGAGGGTCAATTGTCTATCCATCTTCTTGCTGCAGGAAAGTTCCTTGCGCACACTGTAATTCAAAAGCATTCTTGATCAGAATTTTTAAAAGGGAAATGAGCAGCCTTCCCCACCTCAGCTGAAACTCCATCTCTCATGGCTGTTTACCATGTTCTGCGGTTCCGGGTCGGGCATTTTTACTTGTTTGTTCTTCTTGAATGAGCACACTCTTGCGGCGGTAACAAAGCCACTAATATCAGGCAAATAGGTGGAGCTTTCCTGAAGCGTAGAAATTCTGAAGGGAAAAAATGAAACTTTAGTTGCTTAACTAAACTTCCAGTGGAAAGACGTCAGTAAATATTGAATCATATGTATTACTGTTTGCCTTAGACTGGTTAGAATCCAGGAATCGACTTCTTAAGCAGTTATTCAGACGTGGCAGAACTGGAATTGAATTGGACTCTCCCTCATATTTTATACTTGATCAATTAAAGCACACATTACACAATATTCTGAGCCTTGGAACTCGGGTTTGAGTTGGCTGCTGATTTTGAGGTGAAAATGAACAACAGCAGATACTGGATGGTGGCTCGGCTCATCAGGATTAGCCTCCTGCTCTAACTGGTCAAGGAAAAAAAATATTTCAAATGAGTCTTCCATTTGAAGGAAAATACGACCTATTTCATCTCAGATGGATATATTCCTCAAATAAACATGTTGAAAAATATATCAGACAAGGTCAGCTATTGCTGCGCTGCACATCTGTTTGTGGTAACATGGACTGCTGGATCAGCCTGTTGCACTGGATGGATGGGCTCTTTATTCCAGGATTGAAATTGAATATCTACAATTTGGGTTCAATCTGGCTAGAACCTCATAGAATATGCAGTTCAGGATCTTTGCTTTCACAGTATTTTATCTTCAGGCACGAACCATGATTAACATTTAACCCAATTATTATTTCCCCAATGTTAAAGTCTCCATCAACTTCTTAGTCTGTCCCTTACAGAACCAACACAGTCCTCAAAATCCTTTCAACGGAAAGTATTTTATATGAAACCAGTCTGTGGGTTTGGTTACAGTGAGGGACTCGCTCAAAGGGTCACTCAGGTCACCTTGCTGTTAAGTCTACTGCCCCAAAATATTGCTAATTCAGAAAAAGATTGGCTAGCTAATGTAGGCGGGTGTCAGACAGTGGTCACTTGTTCTTGTTGCCTATTGTTGGCGGCAAATCTTGTCGTCTCGCTCATTTTTGTTTCTCTGCGCTTAAAAAAGTGAAAAATCCCACAAAACTGAGTGAAGTGACTTCAAATTAATTTGATTAATTTAACAGGACAGAAATCTAAGAATTCAATTATTGGTTTCATAAAAAATTTGTGAGGAATTGTCTCACTTTTTTCAATGTGTATCCCACAATCCCTTTGACTATAAAGCTGACTGTGTCGCTAGGAAGAGGCTACTATGGGAAGACCGTTTCCATAAAGGCGTGTATGTGGTCTGCAACAATATAGGTGGCACATATCAGAATAAAATTCAGGTGAATGCAGTGCCCACGGTTTTTCAGGGGAACATCGCCCAAAGCATCACACGGCCTCCGCCGGGGTGGGTTCTTCCCAGCCATCCACATGATGTAAAAGAAACATGATTCATCAGACCAAGCCAGCTTCTTCCATTGCTCTGTGGTCCAGGAGCTCTTCCGATCGGATCACACTGGCCAGCCTCTGACCCTCGGCTGCCCTAGAACTGCCTGTCGCTGGTTCACTGGATTTCTTGGCCCACTTTTGGTTGGTACTGACCACTGCAGACCAGGAACACCCCACAAGAGCAACATTTTGGAGAATCTCTGAGCCAGTTGTCTCGCCATCGCAATTTGGCCCTCGTCAAAGTCACACTCAGCCTTATACCTGCCCATTTTTCCTGTTTCCAACGCATCGACAGAGGAGAGATGTTCGATCGCTGCCAAGTGCATCCCACCCACTCCCAGGTGGAATTTTAATGAGATAATGAATGTTATTCAGGTCACCTGTCACTGGTCATAATAGTATGGCTGATCTTTCACGCATAACATTTTTTTCATCGGTGGCAAATTGATTTTAATCATTTAACCCCTTTGCGCGGGGGCCAAATTATGAAATGCATGCGTCCCCCAAACAGAAAGTGGAAAAATGAAAAATGAAATGAAATGAAAAAAACCTGATTCTTTTTGAGTTTAGAAGACAGGCGTATTTCAGTTTATTTTCAGAGTTTTAGTATAGAATAAAGACTGCAAACATTTAAAAAAATCTTGATGAAAATTCGCCACTGAAGTTGTGAAAAAATACTGAAAATCATAAAGTGGCTTGGAGGGAACATAATATATGTCTGGGATCCAAAACTCCTTGAGCAGAAGTATATTACATCTGGGTGGGATATTCAAAATTTCCAAGTGCCCAGGAGCCAAAGATAAGCACTCCCTTAGGGGCTTTCCAACTGGTGCGCAGTCAAATCATTAAATATTCATGTTTTACCACAAATCAACCGTTTCGCCTCATGATGCCCAACAGGAATACATGATTTTCAAGTGGGAATTAGCATGATTCCATCAATAGGTGAGAATGGATGTAGTCTCCAAAAAGATCTTCACACCCGAGAAATATTATTTCTCTGATATACGTTTTAAAATTTTGAAATTTGTACATTTTAGCAGAGCCCCATCAGCCAGTATGCAAACTCATAAAAAAAATGTTTATTTTACCTTCAAAATATTTACCCTGCCAGGAAAGCACTAGCTGTTACCACCTCCTATGACATTGACTTTAACTTTATGAGGCATGCAAACGTCAGAAAAAACTCGACGCCCAGTCGACGCACACGCAGGCCACCCAGTGCGCAGCCTCGTTTTCATGACAAGCAGAGCCCTTAAGACACAGAGACTGTCTCAGACCACACACTTGCAACTGTGCTCTCAGCTGTGCACTTCAGTCATGTCACTGGAGTGTAGACTCGGTAGTGTGGAGGTGTGGTTACACGGTTAGTTATGAGTATTATGGGATGCTCTCGCACTTCTTGGTGACATCTGACCCATCACCTTTAACCTTGTTTTTTTTTCAATGATGCTTTTGGAAAGCTGAGGGTATGCAGTTGTTTTTGTAAAATTATCAGTAAATGAACACATAATTAGCTGATATAGCCAGACACTCTTGGTGAATTCTCATTTTTGATTTTGTTCCTATATTGGGAGAAAATACATGGATATTAAGTACATCTGTGGATATTCAAAGAACATGCAACATAATAAAGTGACGTTCTCGTTTAGTAAACAATACTGTTTGTTATGTTTCTGCCTCATGTGTGTTGTTTTGTTATGGTGCTTTTATTTTTTTATTTGTGTTTGTGTCATTTATTCTGAGCCTCACTCCTTGTTTCTGTTTCAGCTTTTCTCCGCCGTCTGAGGATCCATCTCTCCTGCCCAACTCCTATGATGATGTTTGACAGCCCTGAACACACCGGCGTCTCGTTACCTAATCACACTTCCTCATTAGGACTTGGCTTGGGGTTTTTCATTCGTTATTTCCACCTGTGCTTAATTCTGGGTCTCGCAAAACTCTGAGTGAATGCATTCTCTGATAGGATCATTACTAACCCATACTAACCAGCACTTATTGGGGGTGATTGAATATATTTGTCGTGTAGTATTAACCTTAATTTACTCATTAGCGTGTGCGAGCGTTTCTAGCTTTTGTATTTCCTTCCTAAGCTTTCCCTGATGAACTATGTTTAAAGCTATGCTTTCCTTCGCTTCTCTTGGGGTGTTTTTAAACTTGTCACATTTAGATTACCTTGATCTAAACCGTCTAGTTTGATTGTCTCAGCGTCTCGTCTCGAGTCATTATTGTCACACCGGTTTTTGTGTGCATGTCTATTAATCCCATGTGTTTCTTTTTACCTTGAGATTGCCTTCCGAGTCCCCGCCTCCTTCTGTGTGTATTACAGTGAACAGGAGTGGAGAGATCGTCAGACAGAACTTTGTCAGCTCTGGCTACATTGTGAAATCTCTGCTCCAAACCCCTCAAGTATTTTTCCCCCTTTGAGCCATTCCCGAGTCCTGTGTTTCGCTGCGCCCGCGTCCTGTCTTCCCTTTGTTTAAGTCTCTCAGTGTTTCCATCAGTTAGTTAGGTTAAGTTTTTGTTTTTGAGTTTAGCCACCCATTGAGTGTGTACTTGTTTCCCCCTGCCTTGGGCAGTTTTTCCTCATTTGTTCAGTGCATTGGTTTGCAGTGTTTTATTTCTGGCCTGTTTTCCTGCTTTTCTCTAGTGTTTGGTCAGGGATGCAAACGGCGTGCCTTTTGGCGGATGCCGCCTTTTTCACGGCTGTCTGGGGGACTTGTGGGAATCGTGCAGATCCGATGAGTTTTTTTTGGGGGGGGGGAGTCCGTTGGAGTGTCTGATTATAATTATCAGGACTCTCAAGTCTCACGCATTTCAACAAGTTCGCACGCTGGTTCACGATTCTTATTTTTTGAAGGATGAAGATTGGTTCTGTATTTGTTTTATAAGTGCTATCCCGTACCTCCACACAGTAGGTGACGTATGGAAGTTTGCAGGGATAGTAAAAGGTGTATGGTAATGGCTGAATGAGGAAATCTTTAACTTTACATAATATTGCAACTGACTTAGATATTTTAGCTCTTTCATACTTTATATGTGGCTTCCAGCACAATTTAGTGTCTCTTAAAATGCCAAGAAATTTGATTCGTACACTCTTTATTTCGACATCGTTTATCATGAGTTTCCTGTTTGAGTAAGTTGACCGTTTTTTCAAATGCTATAAATTTTGTTTTATTAGACGTTTATTAGACGCAAACTATCTCTTCATTTTCTTCAGTTCAGTTCCTACTGTATCCAAGAGTTGTTCCAGGTTTTCAACACAGCAAGTAGGTTTATGTCGACTGCAAATAAAATTGTTTTCAAAGTTTTGGAGACCTCTCATACATTGTTGATGTACAAAATAAACAACAATGGACTCAACACTGAGCCCTGAGGAACCCCACAATTGACCATCATTAGTTGTGATTTTGTGTCATTAATACTGGGGATCCAGGAATGTGCTCCCCCTCTGATTCCCTATTTATGTAATTTGAGTAGTAATAATTTGTGGTCAACAGAGTCAAATGTTTTTTGTTTTTTTTTAGATGAAAGAATACCCCAACAGCATATTTATTATATTCTGAAGCAGCTGTTATCTCTTCCACTAATTCTATGAGTGTCAGTGATGTTATCCTGTTTGTTCATATTGTTGATACACAGTATATCATGCTTTGGGATGAAGTTGTCTAGTCTTGAAAGGAATATTTATTCAGTATTTTGAAGAATGAATGAGAGAATGAATGACTTTATTTTGAACATAGAAATTAAATAAACAGATACAAAATAGATCAGAAACAATATTTTATGTACAGCAAAATCATGGTTAAAACTAAGATAGCAACTATAAAGCAATATCAACTTTCCCGTAGTTTTTATCTTTCCAGTATCTATCGTTAAATTTATTCCATGCAAACACAAGCATACCATGCAGTCTGTTTCTTAAAAAGAGCTAATTAAGAAGTACATTAAATAAAAATTGAAACCAATTGAAATTAAGTCATGATCTTAAATACCAACATGCAAACAAGAAGAAGAAGAAAAAAAGACCTGCAGTATTGGACAGCTGACTCCCATGAGCTCCGACATTTTCCACTAAGAGGATTATAGGATCAAGCTGCAGAGTGATTATCTGGCTTTACCTTTGATATTCCCGTGCCCGTGTACGGGTTTCTGACACAAGAAAAGAGGTCAGATTAATTTTGTATCGAACAAACAAGCAGCACTATTTACTTAGAAATTTCACCAAGGTGGTCTGGTCGATTGTTTGGTCGATGCAACCGGGATTTGTTTTGGCTAAGAAATCGCAAGTAACTGTAGAATTATACATCTGCGACGCAGCTGGTATTGTCATCCTTCCCTCTCAACCCAACCTGTGTTTACTCTGAATAAATTATACAAGGTAGTTAAGGTAATATTGATGTTGTGCACAATTCATCAAAAGTAATAAAAGTAACTGTGAGGTTTTACGAAATGAACCAAGAGCAAACACCAGTAAAATGCAAAAAGGAGGCTTTATTTCTGAAGGGGGAAACCCCCCAACAGAGCTGGCAACAGTACAATGTCCGCAATCCAAAATCAGAATCCAAAGGGCGAAATCCAGAGTCATACACAGGGCACCAATCACAAAAAATCATAGTCAGACAAAAGAGGTCAAAAAGCAAGAATGCGGCAAAAGTACAGGGAGTAGGCAAAGCTCGATATCAAAGACGGTCCAGTCAGAAAGATAAACACTGAGAGATCAAGGCGAGAAACGTGGCACGAGAAAACTAGGGAGACAAAGTGCAAAGCATGAAAATGAAAACATGGCTTGGAAACTAAATGATCTAAACATGAAAAATAATAAACAGGAAATCTAAATACCAAAACACAAAACACAATCCTAAGAATAGTCAGACAGAGCAGTGGTCACTAAACACAGAAATACTAAACATGGCTAGGCCAGGCACAGAACTTAACATGACAGCAGAATCATAACATGAGCAAAAAGCAGAATCACAACAGTAACATCATCGTAGGTAGGCCTAATTGTTTTTATTTTTTATATATGTGTAAAACTAATGTGTAACACCTCCTCTCATACCTGCATTATACCCCTCTTAAATATGCACGAAAATGTGCGTTTCAGTTGTGGCTTATGGTTTCCAACAGTTAAGATTTGTGATATAGGCAAAGGCATACGTGCTAATTTCGCTAAAGCCTTGAAACAACGTTAAATAAAAAATCTGGAGCTTTGCAGCATTTCGTAGCAGACTGTCGAAAAAACTGGAATGAATTTGCAAGCAAAGTTTCGCTTACCCAGTTCAACAACAGACATGGCACAGGCTACACTTGAGAACGGTAAATCAGTGAACCTCCTCAATATTCTCTCCGCGCATTAACGTGTTTCATTTGCTTGATCAACAAACATTAAGACGGAGTTGTTATATGTTATCTAAAGTAATGCAAACAGAGTTATTTTTAGGCCAATTAATTTGGAACTGCATTTATTAGTGCATCGCAAACTGAAAGTTAAGAAAAATAGCCACTGCCTTCACGCGAACTTTTGATTCTGCCTCGTGTGCTGTCTTTGTGCTTATTTGTGCTTGTGCCTCACTTTCGTTTTATTTTTTAGTTTTCATTTCCGCTGTCTGATGATCAAATCCCTCTTTGCCAAACTCCAGTGATGTCGTATGACAGCCTACAGCATGCCTGCGTCTCGTTGTCCAATCACGTTTCCTCTTTCGGTTTCAGCTCTGGTATTTCATTCATTGCTTCCACCTGTGGTTAATTCTGGGTCTCGCTAAACTCTGAGTGAATGCACTCTCTGATAGGATAATTACTAACCCCTACTAACCAGCACTCATTTGAGGGTGATTGTAAATATTTTGTCACGTAGTATTAACCTTAATTAACTCATTAGCGAGTGTGTGGGATTCTGGCTTTCGTCATTCCTGCCTAAGCTTTCTCTGATAAACTGTGTTTAAAGCTGTGCTTTACCTTCTCTCGTGGTGCTTTTTACGCGTCACGTTTAGTCAAAAAAAAAACTTCACACTCATAAATTTGTAAATATTTTCTTGAAACTTTTAAAAAAAGAGTTTTTATTATCACTAGGGGTATATACGTTGCCAAAGACATCATGACACACATCAACTTCGACGTGCACAGGAACGTGAAGGTGAAACCATGTTTTCTCGTGTTCCTAGTCACGTGACCATACGAGAGATGTGCAACTGAGCTCACGTTAGCACGTTAGAGTGACATCTCGGAAAAAGTTTTTCCAGGTAATTGTTTGTTGATTTTCAATGGCATGGCTGTCAAACATTCAGCGTGAACGTGCCATTGGCATGCTGAATACGGAAACGTCCGTCACAGACGTTGCAAGGGTTATGGGATGCAGTCGATGGACTATCCATGATCTTCGGACACGTCTCCAACAAACTGGCACCACAGCTGACCGACCTTGCTCTGGTAGAAGCAGAAGACCGACAAATTGACTTACGTCATTTGCATAATCAATTTGTCACTGCAACGTCCACTAGAAATGAATTGTTTAGAGGTCGTTTGACTGCCCAAACCATACGTAATCGCCTGTGCACTGCTCTTATTCAAGTTGTAACTTACCATTTTTACTCTTGGACATTTTCGTAGCATTTCCGTTGGAACTGGTTACATTATGGATATTATATTTATGATATTAAAGATGGTGTGAGTACAGAATTAAATAAAATCATTATTTAAAACCTCATTTCTTGTATATTCACCTTATTGACCTCCAAAGGAGTGTGAAGTTTTTATTTTGGCTGAGTATATGTCAACATGCAAAATGGAACATGAATAAAACTTGCCAAATTTATGTATAAATATTTATATTTTTTATATAATTGAATGTCACCTACAAGCACTCCATAGCCATCTCAACATATTGTATGCTTTTAACCTTGTTTTTATGTCAGATATCCTTTACATACAGTTACATACAATATATACTCAAAGGAAATGAAAACGCAACACTCTAAATTTTGGTTTATTTTTGCTCAGAACCTGAGTAGTCCAATTTGAGTTCTTAAGTGACCATTGTGGGCACAATGTGTACCTCGTTACACATGAATGATCATCATGTAACTCGACAGTCTTGGACTCGCATCAATCCATATTGAGTACAACATATGGGATGAGGAGTTGTGCAAGTACAGTGGTTGAAATGAAGGAGGGGTTGTCTTCCCGATGTAAAAGCATGATAAAAGCCACACAAAAAAACATAATGCCACGTCTGTCTACTGAACAATGGAACAGAGGCGAGAGTAAGTGCCCAGCGAGTGGTTAACTGTTTTGGGTGTAGTGCGTCCAACTGGGACAAGCTCTTTCATCAAGAGAACCCAGACCTCAAACCGGGCAGCAACTCTAGAGTGCACTACAGGCAGAGCGGTGACAACTTCTCCAAGACAACCTAAGACGCTTAGTCAGGTCCATGAGGAGACGCTGTACTGCCTGTGTGGATGTTTGTGGGGGTCACAGATACTGACTGTTCTTTTGAGTTCATTTTTAAATGTGTGTTCCGTTCAGTCTTGTTGTGATTTTTCATTTTCAACTTGTGCTCATTATGTTTAATGCATCTGTTTATTATTGTCCAAATCGGCCCATTAACACATTTAATTCATCAAAGTCAACCCACCCAACATATTTGAATTGTTAAAATAAGGAAATAAATTTGAGTCACAAAATTATTCGAATCCAAACAGGAGTTGCGTTTTAATTGCCTCTGTGTATATGAAAACTGGATTCTCACCTGATACTCCGTTGCATTGTGTATAAAGACAGGTTTGGGCTCTGTGTAAAAGGAGAGACATGGAAATTAGTTGATGAAAAATCTGAACGACAGTAATTAACCTCTTCCACCCGGGACTATCTGAGGGATTATAACTCTGCTCTCACCTCGCCTTAAAGCGCAGTACTTCTCCAAATATGATGCACTTTATATTTCCTAATTAGCAACTAAGAGTCAATTCCTTTGGTTACGGAGATCAAGGAATTACTGTCCTTTTCCACTCAGCTTGCATTGTTGTTCATTACAAAAATTATCAAACATTTTCTTCTCCACATTAATGGTGACATAAAACTTCAATGTCTTTCAAAGCCGCTGAATTCCTTCAGCCCAAAAAATTGTATCGTTTTTCTGCGTCAGTGTCCGGCTGGCTCGATACTCCAAAAACATGCCATTTCGCCAACTCAGGTCCACATGGTAAGTCTGCATATGTAAAAGTAAAAGTATCAGTATCATAATGCAGGCTAACTGTCAACCTGTGTCCAATTAAGAATCAGATAATTGATTGAATTAATTTACTGAGCAAATAGGCCACCAATAAGCTGCGTTGCCAGTAATGATTAAGACGTATAGCTTTGGATCAAAGAGGAAGGCTACAATGAGATGGCATAGACAGCAATTATCTGAAAGCAGAATTCTACGCAGTAAATGCTGTTGAAGATGGAGTGGGTTTAACACAGCCGAGACAAATCTTCACCAATGAAATGAGCTCCTCTCCTCACCTTTAATGTGTTGGAATAAAGAAGCCTCTGTCCTATATCTGCATGATACGTTAATGCTGCATTTTACTTTGCTGCTTCAGGCATGTTTTCTGCACCGCTTATGTCTATATTAAGCATTACGAATATGAGTTAGCTGGCCAGCTAGGGCATTCGCGAATTATTACCATTAGCGAACTTGAATGGAATGTCAAAACAAAACTACATCAGATCATTCAAACTTATGAAGTTGGAATGAAATACGAGGGTTGCTCATTTATTTCTTCTGCCTGCATCATTGGGAAGAGAAACGATGGATAGCGTGTTCCTATTATTACACCTGGTTGCTGCTGAAAATTTTGAGATTAACATGCATGGACAACAATGCAGGATACATTACACATTTATTTTCAATTTTTGATCGTAACTCAGTACGAGATCGTAGCAATCAGGCTGTATTCCTTTCCCCCACTGAAAACGATAAAGCCGAAGTGACAATAATAGTATTAAGCCGCTTGCACACTGGACGCAAAACAAATTTTTCGCACGACAGATTACAATCAAAGTCGAGGCAAAGACGCGAATACACGTGTTTATTTGCATCTTTGCATTGACTTTGAACGTAATCAGTCGGACGAAAATTTCTTTTCGCGTCCTGTGTGAAAGCACCTGAAGGACACATACCCACATAGCCTACACACGCACTCAAGCGCCCACATGCACACATCTCTCTCTCTCTCTCTCTCTCTTTGATCTGACATAAGAACAATCAATATTGATACTATAATTTATGTGCTGATTAGATAGTTAGTGGTTGCTGTAATTATTTAAAGCATTGAAATGTGCCTGACATTCTGGAAACCTGCCTGGGAGGTTTCGGTGACGTGTGCGCACTGTGTGCCAGTCAGCCAAATTGCCACTGCACAGAAAGTAAACCAGGTTGGAGCCGGTGAGCTCTTTGCGCACTTTTGGCGGAACCTTTATCCACAAAATTGTCACTGAGTTATGATGAATATGTGACACCTTCCCCTACTACGCCGCCACGCCCAACTTGGCGCACATCCATCTACCAAATTGCCAAAGTGGCTGCGCATGATGTTTCACCGCACAAAATTACCACAGCGCGGGCTGCACCAAATGTAATTACCACTGTGCCAAGAAATTAGAGCCCCATATGTTACACTCTTACATTACATGGCAATCAATGTCATACCAGCTCTGCAGTCCTGCAGGACTTCTGAGGCAGCAGTTCAGGATCTTCACAGTCTTCTGTGGGGCTGTCCATCCGCCAGATGTTTGCGTAGTCAACCACCGATAATTTTGCATCTGTATTATATAAAAATATACCCACAGCTAGACAGAAATAATCTTTGGGCAAGACTTTATGATTGAAAAGCCATCATGAAATGCATTGCAAATTCAGTCGGCAGATGACGTACTGTTACACATTCATACTTTTATTAGGACAGATATTATCATCTTAGCATTTTCCAAAAATTCCAAAAACAGTCTAATCACAGCTCGAATGTTATGTATAAGAAAGTATTATGTTAGCCCTCTCTCAAGTGATTGCAGCAGACTTTAATAAAATGTTGTTTGCTCTGTCTTTTTGGAGTTTTTGAAGCTGCGTGCATTGCTGAATTATAATGAGGCACAGTGAGGATTTACCATCTTCATAAAACTCGTTATATTCCAGTGCACCATTGAAGTCACCACAGAGCCCACATGTCTGGTTTTTGAATTTTTTGTCCAGCTCCAACTGTAAGACAGCATGCAAGATGTGGCGTAAACAACAAATTGATTAATTCATTCATGGAGCTACAACTACAGGTAGAAATGAACCTGAAACTCAACTGTCTGACGTGCTGCTATGCCCAATTAGGAGTGGATGGATGATATTAAAAAACTAGTTTATGTATGACAGATGTTGTAAGCAAAGTTTCATTAAAGTTGAGCAAGATATGTGATAAATAGAGGTTGCAGGTCAAATTTGTTTACTGCAGACAGATGGGAGCAAAGTTTACCCCATCTTTACAATGCAGCTGTTAAACGACCAGCTGAGTTAAAAAGCATGCATTTGCCCAAAATTGAGACAGACTAACGGGTATGGTGTCAGCATTGAGTCAGTAACTAGTGTCTCTGCGTGAAGATCCGCCACGTAGCTCAATATTCACCCTCCTGCAGGATCTATGTAATTCTAAACTTTGGAACAAGCAATATAAGGGAACAAAAGTGTGTACAAAAAGTGCCCTCCATTATATAACTGCTGCTGTCCTCAGGTTGAAAGCATGTGGGATAGCAATCATAAATTCACAGTTTTTCTGGATCACGATCTGCTTGTTTCGGACTTGCTTTAAATGGGGAGGATAGTCTGAGGACATATGGCCAAACGGTTGTGCTAATTTTTCAGGAAATTACGTTAAACAGATAAGGTGGGAGAAATAAAAACCTGGGACGGATTTGGCTGTTAGGGCCAGATTAGATGATCCTACCTGTAAACCTCAGGATTAGACATTTGAATACAGATTGTTTAGATCCCTCAGTTTCATCCCAGCATTCAGTGTGTTCTTCAGCATGCGGTCAGCAGGCTCATACCAGGAAGGAGTCATCTTGGATCCATGTGGCAGTCACACCCAGTTTGGCTGAGATCTTGATATAAGGGTCGGCTGAGATAATGTTCACTCCAAACCTGAAAAATGGCAGCTTCACCCTGGAAAAAATGTTGGTTGTTGGTTAGAGGTGGGAAAAAATAAAACCTGTGACAGCCTATGCAATATTTTTATAATCAACCATGAAAAGATCACAAATATCACATCTTTGTGTTTCACAAGAGACAATTGTTACTATAACATCCATGCCTGGCAGCCTGAGGACCACGCCCCCTTACTCTAATGACTCTCCACTTCCTCGTTACACATTCCCCTTGAATAAATCGACTGCGCCTGTCTGTAACTCTATTTAAAGTCCTAGACTGAGTCATATGGGGCCGGGTGTCGTCTAAAGAAGCTCTGGTTTCCTGGTTCCTGTGGTTACTGGTTCGTTTGTTCCCTCGCGCGTATTGTTTGGACTTTGATCAGTTTGTTTCTGTTTTTTGAGTTTGTTTATGTTTGTTTTGGTATTATCTGTATATCCTGTTTATCAGTCTATTATTCTGAGAATTTCCTTGTAGTGGTTATGATCCATTGCCCTGATATCTTATACCTAGTCCTCGATCTGTAGAATTATCTGTGGATATCGACGCTCTTATTGTGACATTAACCTCTTAAACTTGAATGCCCCTGATACCGGCATCAATCGATAAACATCATAAATCCAACGTGTCCTAATAACAACATCGTCATGCGGCATATCCACTTAAAGAGCAAAAACTTGGAGAAAAGCTCATGTTTACCATTTTTACCTCCACCAAACACAATTCAAGCACCAAGCAAGTAAATAAGCATGTAGCAAAACATGGATGAAACAATATCACTGCTCAATCGTTAGCATTTCTACTGAATTCTAACTATGCTTACAAACAATAGTTCAAATGAAAGAGTAGACTCCATAGAATTCAGCAATATCTGCTCTGTCATTTTAAACCGACACCACACTCAAAGAACAGTTGGCATACACATTTCATTCTGCAGCAATGAGCAAAATTTTTCTTTCCATTTGATATTTTGTTATAAAAATCCAAGTTCAAGGGTAAATCTGCACTGGCTATTGTTAGCCCAATATGTCCGTGTTATGTTGAAATGAGATCTGCCAGTTTTTTCCGGGGCACTGCTTCCAATAAGATCAGACCCAGAGCATTCCGCTTATATGCAATGTATTTTCTTCCCTGTGATTGCCTTGTGATGGAGTCAGTTTGACTTTGCAGGAGGCCATTTGATTCTATGGACTGTAATGTTTTCAAGGAGCCCTCAACCACCATAATGGCACAAACCTAGCCTGAGATAGAGCCTTGGGTTCCCGGTGCATCTATGTCAGAGTCCATGCGCCATTATGCACATGAACCCAAAGAGTGCAACAATATAAATGCTTAATTGGTTTGCTTTTAGTATTTTCACTATAATTATACACTAAATGTTCAACAGTTGTTTCCTGACTGAGAAACCTTGTGCTATTACGCATGAATACAAAGGGAGCGCAACAATACAAGCACTAAACTGTGCGTGATGTGTTTGTTGTCCCATTCTTCATATTTCCAATGAGACAGCAGGGGGCGCGGTTCCCTCAGCGATACAGTGGTTCAGACAGTAGGCCCCGACGTGGGAAATCCGAGTTCAAACCTCGGTGAAGCGTGAGTAATTTTTGGGCAATGGAAGCATCGTACTTGTATAAATAATTGCAGTGGAGTTTGTTCTATTTACTTTTCGCCATTTTTTACCTTATTGTATTTATACTTTATTTGCAGACATACTTTATGTGTTTATTTGCTTGTTTAACAAGCTTCATTCCCTTTTAATATATATTTTTCGAACCGGAAAATGTCTGTTGGACTGGCTGAAATATTGAAAAAATATTAATACAACCATTTAAAAAATGTATTATTAAGAAGGAGAGCATGCCTGTTGTGACATATAAGTGAGATTAAATGAGTTTTACAGTTTGGTACCGCAGTACAAAAAAAAATGTGCCAGAACTGCCAATTTGGAGAAGCCACCAAGACATTCTTCTCTAATTTTGCTCTGATTTACTTGATTAGAATAAACTTTGGCACAGATAATGATGAGAATCTTTGCTGTAATTTTTAGAGGTTTCAGATTCTAACTAAATAATTTCAAAAAGGATAAAAGTAAAATTTTGTTAGGCGCAAATGAGATCTTTCATTTATGCTGAGTTCCATTTACATTTACACTCACTCAGTGAAATATATACTGATTTTTACACCATGACAGAAATCCCCAAGGTGTTGTTGTATTTTGATATAAGATTATTCAAATGGACCAAGTAGTTGCAGAGATATACTAATTTCATTTTGGACATGTCACTTTTGAGTCAGAGGCTCAGGGCTTTAAAGAGCTCTGCTACCTGCTGTCTTCCGGTTCTGTCTTACCCTGTCTTGTTACCTGAGCGTCCTGTGACAATTATATTCTACTTGTTAGCCATTGCAGGCTAATTGATATCAGAATTGGGAGTTTACTTGACTAATGCCATTAGCACAATTTTCAATAAATGTTTTGAAAACTATTTATTTGTGGAATGAAAATTTAATGAATGTTAATTAGACATGCTACCCTGATTAAATCAAACTGCTTTTAACAGGGTTCATTCAGAATTCCTGGCAAACTTATTCAACATCAGGAAGGGGCATTTTATGTTAAGCTGCATATAAAATTGCTTTTGGGAAATGAACAGTTTGACTTGAATCTGAATTTGTCTGAATGATTTGTTTTTGCCTTTTTTGTAAGATGGAAGACTCCTCATAGCTCACTCTTTGTTGTAGACGCGGATGGAGCCTTTAGCGCGGGTCACTACAGTCCCATCCAGCTTCATAGTGACCTTGCTGATGGTAGGCAGGCCATCAACTACTCTTCTTCTCACCTGGATGTTGAAATCTGCATAGTCGCCCTTACACAGCGAGCTCAGGACAAAGTTACAGTTGGAGGACACTTGAAACACATCCCCATCAAATGTCTTGAAGTGGTAGTTTCCCCAAGTGCTGCAAATCTGGCTGTTATGTGCAGGGCTCTCTCCTTGGGACACAGAAAATCATTGTTTTCAGTTTGACATCATTTATTTTGGAGTTTTCAGTGGTAAGAACACAGTTCTACATCTCCTTACCTGAGATTATTGGTATTGGATTTCGCACAGTGATGATATTAATTGCTAGAAACAAAATTTGAGTGAGAAGTTACTCATTGGTTTGTGATAAGCCAAAGGTAATCAAAAATGTTATTTTGAAAAAAGTGTAAAACCTACACTTAAGAAATTAAAGAAGTCAATTTTACCAAACATGTAATCTTGTATTGAGACTTAAAACATTTAATTTTAACACCAGTTTTCTCAGTAAGAGAAAAAAAATGCCAGTGAGGTGAGATAATTTTGACTAATTTCTTGATTAAGCAATGTAATCGGAAAAAACTGCACTCGTCAAAAAAAATGATGACTTAAACTAATATTTTCTGCTTTTAGGAGAAAAATAAGAAAGACAAGCCTGATAATTGGGTTAAAACACTTGCTCAGACAAGTGTTTTGCAGTGTAATTGTTTGAAGAAATTTAGCACATTACGCTGAATTTGTGATTCCGTAGTTGCCGGGCTGCGAGAGCTGTCATTTAGTTCCTGGGCACCTGGGAAATAACAGTCAAAAAATAAGCTGCAGACAGTGGTTTCATAATTTTATGTTACAAATTTCATATCCATTTAAAACATTAAAAACAGATTAAAAATATGTTCATAATCTTATATTTATGCAATAATTGATCACTGTCAGAATACTTCTTTGATGAACAGAAGGGACTAGACTATTAGATGCAGTTCACTAGTTAGCCACAGAAACAGGGCACCCGGGATGGTTTCCTACAAAATGCCGGAAGAGCCTGAGTTCTGAGGATTGTGGAATTTGTCTTGGCTGACTTGGCTTCATTTATTTATTTCTGAAGTGTAAAGTAGCACCTTATCCACTTTCTGAAACCGTATGTACGTGCTGCCAAGCACAGTGGACAGTGCATGATCCAAACCACACTGTAAAAGTGACAACACCATTCTTTCCTTTTCAGAAACTTGAAAATACTTCATGCACGTAATTTGCCTGATCTGAAACCATCTGAGATTGTCTTTCATAATGATGAATCCTAAGGTCCCACACAGTACCAGGCGCAATATACCCCTCCCAGTCAGACCCTGACCTTGATCCAGTCAGATCCAATAAAGTGATCCTCTGACCGCTGCACACCTTTTGAGAAAATTTGTGCAATTTGATCAAATCGTGTTCATACTGAACTGCTAACCAACACGCTAACAAACAAATACCACTGAAAACAATACCCGGCCCCCTTGTGCGGAAGATTTACCCTCCTGAAACAAGAATGAGCTGAAGATGTAAGAAAGATTTTCAGCACCTTGTGATGTCTGTGCATCACAATCTGCATTTACTGACAAACAAACATGAACTAAACATGGCTACTTGAATTTTCACAATATTTCTATGTCTGAAACACTATGGTTTGTTTGGGTATTTGTGCATGTGTGTCAGTGTCTTATGTGTGCGCATTGGGGAGCAAAGATAGGAGCTGTAATTAGCATGTAGTCGAATGATTAATATTAGGGATTCTCCTCATTTACATTTGAGCTGTTTGAATACAAATCACATATATGGAGTGTTGAGTCAAATAACCAAAAATTCAAGATTGTGGTTTTTGTCCCAATTAAAAATGTTTACCCGCCATTGATGTCATAAGTGGAAAACATCCCTACAGGACACTGGAGACTCTAACTTTAATGTCAATGGCAGTGGGCTTATAATTTGGTTAATTTCTTAACTGTTGAGCTGCATCATAAAGACCTAAGTAGCAACAAAATGCGAAAGAAATTCCTTCAAATCTTCAGACTCATGCTACCAAAGCATGAGCTGGAGCTCAGGACTAAAGTTCCCTCTCAGACTTTGAGTTTTTATACCCTCACTCCACTCTCTGAGGAAGGACTAACGCACCGTAAAAATCAAAGGTCACAAAGGTCAAGTCAACAAGTAAATTTGAATGTGTCAAGATGACTCTGTGTATGGGTTCCCTCCTTAAACATCAATATTCACTGCTTGTTTAATGGTAATAGCCTCATTCATTCATTTTTTAACTATTTAGACAAACAATGTATAAAGCTAATAAAATGTTTTATTTATAGTTATCCATAATGGCAATTTATTACATGATCCTGCTATTACCACAGTTAGTAATGTCATAATTACGATCTGCCAGTGCATGCTATAGCACACTTATTCTTTTGATGAAATAATCTTAATAATTCATAACCAAAAATGGTATTAAACAATTGACCGAGAAAACTTGTAATACGAGAAGAATTGTAAAAGCAGGACAAGTACATGGAGAGTTACCTCAGAAAAATATGAAACATACGTGATTGACCTTTCGATGGCGCTATGGAGCACTACTGGACATCAGAATGTCACGTTGCAGATTATCTTCTGATCCAAATTCACCACTGACCATTCTCACACTCAATTTAGCATCACAAAACATCTGTTGATATATTCCCAGTGACAGCCTTTAAATGATCAGAATCCTCTGTTGCGCGCGCAGTGGCACTCTTGCCCTGGCTGCAGAGCCAATATGAACTGTCTGAGTTCATTTTGGATCCTGAAAGAAATGCTTTTAATTATGGAAAATGACACATGACAGAAGATGCAGTCAGAAATGCACAAAATGTATCTTACTGTAAATGACTACTCTGGGATACAGATGTATTGCTCCAAAGATCAAATACATCGGTGAACGTTTCTTCCTTGTCATATGTAGCATTTAGAAGTAACAAAAAGATTCCCGTTTCCAGCCATTAACTTCCATTTTTTCAATTGCAGAACAGAAAAAAATCATTAAAATTGGGGGAATATGTCCATGTTCCAGTTTTATGGTGGTTGCAGGTTTTATTTGATGATCTCATAATCTTGTCTTCCTGGAATACCATGATATTCCATATTAAATCCAAGCCTGAGAGACAAAAGGACAAAATGTAAAATGCATTATTAGAGTGCCAGCATTTGAGCAATGAGGATTGTTTTGGTGGCTTCGTACTAGGTGACATTTGCAAGTAATTCCATTTACTTGATGCTCATGTTTCGTCCAACATTAATTTGCCTCATGAGATAACCAAATATAATGGAAATGGTGATGATCACCAGTCTTTGATCACTGGGCCTTAATATTCAAGGTAAAATCAAACAAGTTTGATATTTTTGAAAAATTCACAGAATTACTAAAACCTTGATTGGGACAGCTTTGATTGAGTCTCTTATTTTCCGGCGTCAAACACCTTTGGATGCAATAATCTGGCTATGACTGGGTATTTTCATAAGGTTTTCTTAAGATTATGTAACCCGTGAAATTGGGGCTGAAAATTCAGTAAAGTAGACCACACATTAGGAGAATCGTTTAAGGTAAAATAAATATTTTCTCGAATGCAGCCCCTGGTGTTCTCTGTGTCCACTGCGTCCATCCCTCAGGGCAGTTTTTCCCAGATAGCCACATATTGCCATATTTACTTTATCATTACTAGGTAGAACCTTTTGGCTAAAAACCATGGAGCTTGCACCTGGTCTTTCAAGGCATCCAAGCATCATACTGGATGTGAAATACAAATGCACCTATTCTGCCAAGATGGCATTCCATATTCAAGTCGATTCACATGGAGTTAGTCCCTGCTCCGCGGTAAAAACAGCCTGCACCCCAGGCTTTGCAATAGATGGCAAAACATTGCTGCTGGGTTGTGCTTCTATTACAATGAGAATAATTTTATGTCTGGTGGTGATGCGGATGCGGGAAGGAGATAAGTGGAAGACAGGGTTTAACACCCCTTCAAGCATATACGAATACATAATGATGCTGTTTGGGCTCGCTAACTACCCCACTGTGTTCCAGAATCTCATTAATGATATCTTTTTAGACAGTGTCTCAGTTTCTCTCACTTTGAGTTCCTCTCAATTGCAAAAAGGATGAACCCCAGGCAAACCCTTTATCTACTCTTCTGTGTGAGATTTAACGTTGGCTTGGACTATTAACCAGGTTCCAAACATACTAAGGCCGTATCTCCTCTCTTCTGGACCTAACAAAGTCAAAGAAGCACTACATTTATGTCTTCCACCACCAGACACTTAACCCAACCATCCCCTCTTCCCTGACAGAATGCAGAAGCAGTGTCCATTATTGAGGCCACACATCTCAACTGGCATTCCATCCTGGCATCTCCTGCACTTCAGCACACATTTATCAATGTTTTTTTCTGGCCCACCATCTGATACCAAAAGATACCAAAAGTCAGCCAAGAGTTTGTCGTAGCAATGTATTTTGTCACTGCGGCTGTGATCTCTTTCCATTTAGGACTTTTTCTGTCATATGGGATTGATTTGGTAAACGAAGGAGCCAGAGTCATTTGCTTTAGGGCTGTTCCTTTTGTGGTTTTATTTGGTGCGGGTGGAGATGAGGACACTCGTAGTTTGAGGCATTTTTCTTTTTGTAGTGACCGGCATTTTAGGTGGTGAAACAAATTTGTGGGACTGCTACTTTTTGTGGCAATGGTTTTGCTGCATACTTTGCAGATAACAGTAGTTTGGTCAGCGTCTTCCATTCTAAATCCAAACCACTGCCAAATGACGGATCCAGTGCTATTTCTTCTTAGAACCAACTCGTCTGTCTCCATCTTCAATGTTCATTTATCGTTTTCTGACCACTTCTATTCTCCCTTAGCCTTTTGACTTCTCGTCCCTTCGCTTTTGATTCTAAAACAGGCGTGCGTCAAACGGTATCTAATTTCAGTCCGATCACAAAAAACACATTTTAAAACCAGGTGTCAACGGGGCCACTTTGTACTCGACAGTCGCGAATATAGACATTTACATCTCCTCTGGAGCCAGCCGCGATACATCAAATATATTCGATATACTGCCCACCCCCACTCACAAGCTAACTTCGCAAACTGGGGCCTAAACTGCAAAACCAAGAATAGAAGACGACAAAGTTCTCGCACATGCCTTCTTCTCTTGATTTGTTTGAGATCTTGACTTCAACCCATCATTTGTTACCAAGAGCAGAATATCAAAAATCAAGTAAAAATCTTGTGATTGGACAATTGACCTCAGCTCACACTGTTTTTTTCCCAATACCTTTGTAGCAAGTTGATGACTTAAATATTCAGTTAAAAGCTCCATTTATACAGTTGATACCATGCAAAATACTTTTTTAAACACCAAATAAGTACTTTTGATGTTGATCGAAGAGATTGCATAGCCATCCTCAAACACAACGCGTTCCTCCAACACAGCGCTTCTCACTGATGATGTTTGCTGTTCTGCAGGGCAATTTCACTGTGACTGATCACTTGAACCGATGATTTCCACATGATATCTGAAGAATTCAAATTGAATACAAATCACAAACAATCTTCAGAATTGCTCAAACTTCTCCAAA
Organism: Gymnothorax reevesii; assembly: GCA_029721435.1. NCBI lineage: Eukaryota > Metazoa > Chordata > Actinopteri > Anguilliformes > Muraenidae > Gymnothorax > Gymnothorax reevesii. The sequence goes on from CM056588.1 coordinate 3,017,273, forward strand.
AGGAAACTTTGTTCATCCCACGATTTTGCGCCAAAATATGAGCCTTTGTTGTCACTGTCAGCCCATACTCAAGAATCCTGTCATTTTACATATAACTGTAGTTTCTTTAAACGCGCAATAAATGATTACATAGCAAAACATTATTACACAGTATACTGATTGTTAATTTTCTTACAGCTCACTGTTGACCTTATACAGCCTTTCCAGGCCAGAGGACAGAAGATCAGTTGTCCATCCTCTTGCTGCAGGAAAATTCTTTCCACACACTGTGATCCAGAAGTGTTAAAGCCCCCCTTAAAGGGGAAATGAGCAGGCTTAGCCAGAGCTCCACCTGTTGTGGCTGTTTACTCTGTTCTGCGGTTCCGGTTGAGCATTCTGACATGCTTGTTCTTGAGAGAGAACCAAGGTCATGCCATTACTCTATTTATGCAGCAATGTTATACAATGTAAATAAAGGTTAAATTAAATAAATTCAATTATGAATCATATTTCATCAATCCATATTTCATTGTATTGTACAAAACACTTCTTTTATGAAGAAGTCAAATGCATGACTGACTTGTGAAAAGCAGCGTGAAATCACTGTATCCAGAGCATCACTGGCACAAACTGAAATCAGTCAAGCAGGGTTTATTGCTGTGGAATTCTTGCTAAACACTGCGGTGAGTGTATGACTGCTGTAGAGGCCCAGTGTTTGCATTTCCCTTGTCATGTTTTGACAGTTTGTGCAAAGCCCTCAAGTGGGTACTTAAGTAATCAGACCTTGTTGGAATTACAAAAGTGCTTTCGAGGAAATGATCTCTGAGCCTGATGTACGTAAAGATTTTAACAGAAAATCACTGATAATGGTGTGTGTATGTGTGCGTGTGTGTGTGCGTGTGCGTGTGGATGAGCGTGCATGCATACCTGTGTGTGTGACAGTGTATATGACAGCAAATATTTAAATTGTATTGTTTGAATGGGTGAAACTGTTTTCACACCGACAGTGAGGCTAATTTGCATGCTACTACTTGCAAACATTACTCACAGATTTCACATGCTTTAGGTTTCCCAAATTTGTAACTCTGTTACTGACCAGTTTTTTGCCGTTTTCACCCAAAATAAGTCAAATTTACAACATTAGCTATTTTGTTGTTTGAAGTACTAGGGAAGACCTACACAAAGCCATTTAAATTGTAACTCTTAGTGTTGGAGCTCTGACACAAAATACACCAATTTTGTGACTCCGTTACCGCGTGACCTGGCCCATATAATAGGAAGAGTCATGCAAACATTCTTGCTCTCCTGTATTGGGGCCAATATCCTGCTATCTCAGACACCTATGAATATTTTGAGAATTTTTAGTGTTGTAAAATGGTATAAAAAATTTTTCTTTTTATTTTAACACTGAGATTGCAGATTTATATTACAAAAGATTAATGCTGTTAAAATCGCATTGGCCTTTTGCATGTCATTAGCCCACCGATTCACATTACCTGCAAAATACACACAATTAGTTGTGAAACGAAATAGCGAGCTGTATTAGCTTACTCATAGTTTTGGAACCTGTATTAGAGGAAATCAAAATTAACCTCGCATGATAGTTTCTGTGGAGCGTCAAAATAAAAATAATATGTGTGTGATCAAAAACAAATTGAGCTGTTATACTGTTATACTTCTCCTTCAGGAATCTGATGTTGAGGGATCTCTAACCACCGGTGTCACTGCTGTTACAACATTGATTTTTTAGAAAACGATTTCTGAAAATGCACTTTGACGAGTATATGATTCAACCTCATTCTGGTTTTATAGGAAAATTTTACATAATATTTGTCAATTCATATATGAATGCAAAGCTGGTAGAGTTTGTTCCGAGGGATATTCCACTGTTCCCAAGCAAAATAAACTAATCTGAAATAATTTTGTACATACCTCTTCTCTTTGTCATTGCCAGAGCAACTCTGTCTGGTTGCTTGTCACAGGCTGTGCATTGTGTTTATAACTGCAAAACTCATCGCATCATGGTACAAAACACCTCAAGCACTAATGATAAAATCAGCCTAAAACCCAACCCCTATTTATTACACTGAAGCAGCACATATTTTATTGCTTTTTACAATCTCCCCGTTATCACTGCAGATCCATCTCCTGAATCCTGGATATGACTCAGGAGAAAATACTTTTTGAATCTGAGACAAGATATAAATGAGCCTCTTCCTTCGCACAGCTGACTGGAAGAAAACTTTTAAAGCCCGGCTGCAATAAATCCTCCCTTTTCCCTCAATTTAGTGAATTCCAAGTAACCATATGAATGCAATTGAAAATATACAGTCCACAAAAAGTCAAGTGATAAAAAGAATTTTGAATTTTAATTCAAAATCATCATGTGCCATTGGGTGTGAATAAAAATGGGCACCAAAGTAATTGATTTAATACTCTAAATTATCCAAATCTCCTATAATTATGAAACTCTCCTAGAACAGCATGTTTTGCATGAATCTACATTATTTTGTGGAAGCTGGTTCTACTGTTCTGTTTTAGGGGGTCTTTATCTTCTTTGCAAATAACTAAAATGCTTGACCTTCATATCGAATCTGGGGTGAAAACAACTGAATCACATTTAAGTCTGGTTGTAAATGTTGAGAAAACGGATTCAGTTTTCTTACTAAGGAAAGAAACCATGTGGACAAGTCGCAGAGATGCTGCTGTACTGAATCTATCTTGGTTCTTATCAACCAAAAAAAAATTCATAAAATTAGCTTCGTAGCTCAGGTCTCAGGCTCCATGGACTGTATAGCCAATTAACAGCTTTTAATCATTGAACCTTTGCCTTAGGCTTGATTTTAAGGGAATACAGTATTGACTGGCTAAACTTTAAGTCATTACTGAGTAGCAGAGACGTATAGAAGCCCGTGACAGCCTGCCGCTCTCATTTTTCACTCAAACCTCCATCCTTTAGCCCTCTGCATTATGGATGCAGTGGAGACAAATAGAGTCATTTAGCGCTGGGCTAATTTGCTTTGAAGCTGAAATGTTACATTATTGGCCAAAGGGTGGAGAGAATAATTTAATGTGACTGCATATGGCTGCACAAAGACTGATTCACTGTGATGAGATGGTGGGAGGAATGAAAAATGAATGGATCATGATTGGATATGAGAACTGGGAACCGTCACTGCTGACTGATTGAATGGTCTTTTTTGCCGCAGACTGAGAAGGACGATGGACCCGGTTCCTTCTGTCTGCCTTATGGGTTTTGTGATCCCCGTTCCACTGATCCAAGCTGCCATCTCCACTCCACCACCGGCCCTAAAGGTTCTGTCTGTCATATCGTTCCAGTAACTCCCTCTACACTAATACAAGCTGCATGGCTTCACCATTGACCCTGAGGTCACGGTGGCAAGGCCCAGATTAGTCTGATACAGAGAGTCATGACAGGGGAGTTAGGTAGTGCCCTACCTTCCATTTTATATTTGAGGAAACCATCCTGAAAGGAGCTCTACACATTAATTCAAACTGCAGCCACGGTGGGGATCAGTGCCCAGCCTCGGGTAGAAGGTCCAGGACTCCCTTGAGTCAGGATTTTTTATTTTACAGAATTTTCAGTTGTAGTGAAGGTGTTGTTCAATAAACAATGTTATTTTTAACATATTTCTATAAGAGTGATAAAATTGACGAGGGCACAATGTGCAAATATACAAATTCATTTTCTTAATAAAGTGAAGAAAGTATTAGGAAGCAAAAAAAACTTAATTTCGGGTGAAATACTCTGAGAGTATGTCATATCTTTGTTTCTGAGTTACGCAGCACAAGCTAAGTTGATAGTGATTGGTCATGCAAGACAGAAATGGTTTCTTCATCGACAACCCCAATTCCGAAATAGTTGTGACGAAGTGCAAATTGTGAATAAAATCAAAATGCAATGACTTTCAGATCACATGAGCTAATATGTTATTTACAGTAGAACACAGATAACATTTCAAGTGTTGAAACTGAGTCATTTTTCATTTTTATCCAAAAAATGAGCTGATTTCAAATTTTCTGGCTGCAACAGGTCTCAAAAAAGTTGGGACACAGGCAAAAAATGTGATGGTGCGTTCAGGAACCACACGCAAGAGAGGGAAATCCAAAAACTGTATGCCTTTATTGGAGTCCGAGTCAATGCCAGAAAACACAGGAATTGCCAAGCCACAATACGAAATCCAAAAACAGTGTCGACTAGACAGGCTGGGGTCAGAACCAGTAAGACAGATGAGCAGGGGTACAAAAACGGGCAGAGGTGCAAAAAGTCCTAGTCGATGAGCAAAGCCAAGGGTCATACACAGGGCATCCAAACACAGAAATCATGGTCATACAAAAATGCGTCGAAATACACCACAGATAACGAGCGCAAGAGAGTGATTAAGCACGTGCGAGAGATTCTCGCTGAAGCTCAGGAGAGGACAGCGACAGACCAGGGGCGGAGAATAGAACAGGGCGATTGCGGAGAGGTAATTACTGCGGTGCAACTTTAAATATTTAACTAGAGTGCTCATTAGTAAGTTAGTAACATATATACATGGATTAGTTGTGTTAGTGGACTATGATACAAAATACAAATGTTTGTCTTGTTAGTAATCAGAACAGAAGGGCGAAGGAAGAAAACGAGATTCGAAGGACTATTTTAAATACCAGAATTCATTTAAATCACCCGAAGTCAGTGGGCACACTGACTGGGAAGACGGACTGAACCAACTAGATCACAACACAGGGGAGACAAGTGCAATGGAACTGAGACATGGAATGAACCAAAAACCTGAGTGTTACAATAACCAAAAAGAATAAATAAAAAACAATAATCATGAACACAGAACCGGAATATAAACATGACCAAAAACCATAACCATGACAAAAAAGGGCTGATAAAGCAATTGGTATAAGAGAATCAGCTGAAAGAACATTTAGAAAGTCATTAACCCCTTTTTGCAGATGTAGACGCCTGCGTCTATAGACCTGCAAATTTAAGCACGCTGTTACTGTACTCGGTCACTAGATGGCACCCCCGGATCAGTTATTGAATGTTCACAAGCAAGCAGACCTCGAACGTGGCTCTGAATACGGGGAAGTTCACTCCACTCCCTGTTTTTCGAGAGCTGCATGAATTAAACTCCTCAGCTAAGCCTGATGTGCAAACTGATCAGTATCCTTGCCCATAGTATCGATTCAGCAGTTTAAAAAAACGATATCTTGACACAGAAAAAATCTTTATCCTTTGTAGCAACCAGTTTAGCCACAGTGAGCCAATTCCAATTAGTAGTTCAGAAAAATCAGTTTTCTGAGGCAAAAAAATCGACATGGTATTGATTCTCTCACTTTCTACTGTCAATTACAGTTGTCACATAAAAAAAAATGTGTAGTTCCCTACCGTGGATTTAGGCGTAGATTCCTTCATTGACAAATCCAGCGCTTCCATATATCCACCCAAGTACTGGCGTTGATAGCCAATCACTCAATCATAGTGTTTGCTGGGTTTCTTACATCGAATGCAGTGAATCCTCTTATACAGGTGGCATTTTTCCTTTCATCTCTACTTTTCCTTGACATCTGTTGTAAACATGACACAAGTCAAGGGAAAGTTCCGGGCAGATACACGGTACCTGTGAATTATGTTTGAGAAACATATTTTGGATGAGACGTTAAACCGAGGTCCTGACTCACTGTGGTCATTTGAGATCCTATGATGCTCTTCGATAAGAGTAGGGGGTTCCCCGGTGTCACAGGTCAATTCCCAACCTGGCTCTTTCAACCTGCCACCTGATCACCCCCTGATCTGATTGGCTGTCCGACTTGTTCTCCTCCTCTCTACCTCAACCCCCCAGGGCTCCCTTGAAAAAGAGATTTCAATCTCAACGGGACTACCCTGGTTAAATAAAGGTTAAATAGCAGCACTGTGACACAGTGGTTAGCACTGCTGCCTCACAGCAAGAAGGGTTGTGGGTTCAAATACAGCCTGGGGCCTTTCTGTGTGGAGTTTGCACGTTGTCCCTGTCTTCGCGTGGATTTCTTCCGGGTACTTTGGTTTCCCCCACCCACAAAACATGCATTACAGGGCACTACCAGTGCCCCTAACCAAGGTACTGGTTTTAGAACTGGAGTTGGTCCCTGGGCGCTGCTCTGTGGATGCCCACTGCTCCTAACTGTTGGATGGGTCAAATGCAGAGGACAAATTACCCCACGGGGTTCAATAAAAGTGAATCTATCAATAAATAAAATAAATAGATGTCCTCTTCTGCAATACTCCATCAGCGTGCCGGCGATTGATAAAGACAGGAGAATTGCAACAAATAAAGACCTGCTTACCTTAGCGAAGATGACAGATAGACAGGGGAGTGTAAACTCAAACACGCATGACACTATGGCGCCTCCTCTGGTTTTATCCCACTCCCACAAAACATCACCTTCCACTTCACAGACCTGAGATCAGGATATCTATTCCTTCAATGCTTTTTTATTTCAGAATTTTTTTTTGCCTCATTGTTTCAGTGATGCCCCAGTGATGTATTTAATGGTTTTTCACTCTCTGCTGTGTACTGAGGCAGAAGAAGAACAGATTGCTGTTGTTTCATTATTTAGGCCTTTTAATGGATTTCTGCAATTGAGGTCAGAAACTGGAGTTTAAAAACACCTGCCTTCAGTAATTCTCTATTGCTGGCCTGCCTGTCATATAATATGCCCAAAGCGCATACTGTGAAAGGGTAACCATTTCCAGAGCATGATAAATAGGTGTTGTCACAGCCATACATCCAACCATCTATTATCCAACATCTGTAGCATTTGTCAACATTGAATAGGTGAAAGGCAGGAACAAACAGGCTCAGGAACTAACGAGGCTCAGGAACTAACGAGGCTCAGGAACAAACGAGGCTCAGGAACTAACGAGGCTCAGGAACTAACGAGGCTCAGGAACAAACGAGGCTCAGGAACTAACGAGGCTCAGGAACTAACGAGGCTCAGGAACAAACGAGGCTCAGGAACTAACGAGGCTCAGGAACTAACGAGGCTCAGGAACAAACGAGGCTCAGGAACTAACGAGGCTCAGGAACTAACGAGGCTCAGGAACAAACGAGGCTCAGGAACTAACGAGGCGGGCCCACTGATTAAGGTGAGCACACATATGCAAAATCAAGCTCCCAACCCAAGCAGTTACAGAGAAACGGCCCAGAGGAAATTTTCCCGCTAGTCGTCCGTCCGTCCGCCCGCCCATCTGCGAAGGGGACGGCAGTTCCTCTCTGCTCCTTACCCGGGGCTGAGGGGTAAAAACCATGAAACAGGAAGTCAGAAAACAGAAAATCCCCTCAGAAAAAAGGCTAATGAGCAGCAGCGGAAATAAACACACCGGGGGAGAGGAGAATAGAGGTGTTATATGGAGGGACCAGTAATCAGGAAGATGAGCGACAGTTGGAGTGACAGGGGAGAGCAGAGAGGGACATGGCAACAGACGAGGCGGTTCGGCAGTAAGTGAAGGTCAGTGTCGCAGGCAGGACACGCGGGAGAGGGGCGGTCAGCGCAGACTCAAGGAGCCAGGAGCACCGGGATAAAGCGAATTAACTGGAACAGGCAGCAGAGAAAACATAAAAGTGAAATAAATACAGAAGTATTTGAAGGGCAGAACAGAGGTATTCTGACACAAGGATATCATTTACAAAATTATGGGTGAAATTGTAAAATTAAATTTGTACTTTTTGTATCACATCATTTTTTGCGAGTTAATTTGACAAATAACAAATCAACTGCCTGACTGAGAGACATTAAGTGGATTTATTTTCATAGTTTCCCAGAGGCAGTAATTACTGTAAATTGGGAATTCAAACTGGCTTCCAGATTTACTAGCAATATGATGGGAAAATGTTGAAATGGAAAAGAATAGAAAATGAAAAGTATTAAATAAATATGACTGCCACTGTTTTAGACTGAGCAAACATTGGCAGATCAGTTGGACTTATCAGATGGAATGCCATTCTTATATTTCATATTATATTTTCAGGACTGTTATTTGTGGGTTGGTGTCGTCTCACCTGTGTACCTGCGGTCGCCTGCAGGTGTGAGTCGCCGGAAAGATCTGGACACGCCCCCTTCCCCTCTCTCACACATTATTTATCTGGACACGCCCCCTTCCCCTCTCTCACACATTATTTATCTGGACACGCCCCCTTCCCCTCTCTCACACATTATTTATCTGGACACGCCCCCTTCCCCTCTCTCACACATAATTTATCTGGACACGCCCCCTTCCCCTCTCTCACACATTATTTATCTGGACACGCCCCCTTCCCCTCTCTCACACAGTATTTATCTGGACACGCCCCCTTCCCCTCTCTCACACATTATTTATCTGGACACGCCCCCTTCCCCTCTCTCACACATTATTTGGTAGCAGGATACGCTGCTTTGTCTCTCCTCGCCCTTTAGCCTTGTTTAATTTAAAATTCCTATTCAAAATTAAATTGATATCAGTTTGGTTTCATGTTCTTATAACATTAATTCCCTTTGAGCCAAAGATGTAACATAAGAGGACCTTATCTAGTTTTTACTGAAAGTTTTTAATTTTTTAACTTTTGCTGTCTTCTCCTAGATTTTATTATCTCATTAGCTCTTTGTTCCATATTTTCTGGTTTGACTTTATTTTGGTGAGTACTGTTGCTGAAGTTGCTTTATTCAAAAGAAAAAAAACTAAAAAAAAAAGAAAGTCAGTGCTTGACTGCCCCGTTTAGGCAGGATGAGTATTCCAGCAGGACCTCAGTCCTTCCGTTCGCTCCCTTTTTTCTGTTCTCAAGGCCACCCCAGCAGGGGGCGTGCTTCAAGTTATTGCAATATGCTGTATCTTTGGTTTTCGGGGGACTCTGATTTCAGGGTTTAAAGCCCCAACAAGTCTGGTGCACCTAAGAAGATAGTTAAGTTTAGTTATGTTTGGCAGATACTATCTTGTGATTGGTCTAAGGTTCAAGACTGCTAAGTGCTATCCTCAGGAGACAATGCAAACATATTCACCAATTCTCTGGTGAATTGTTTAGAGGCTATTGTCTGTTAGGTTTGAGTGTGAACTTGTGTAATTTAGCATTACCTGGAGTTTTGTAAATGTTTCTCCTGTGTTGTCAGAGATTTACGTCCAGTAAAGACATATGCAGTCGGTATGAAAGGAGAAGGAACAGGGGGAAAGACAGGATCAGCAGAAGGTAAGGAAAATGTTAAAACGTGAACAACGCCTGATAGTTTGAAATGAGACCTGCCTCTCAACCACCTTACCGCTAGATTCCACCGGGAGCGTCTTGGCCTCATTATTAGCGGGGAATGGTGCCAGACCTACCATGTCATTCTAGACAATGATCGTGATTCCACCAGCTGTCTGAAGTGCTGCTTGTAAACAACCTAGCTAGCTAGCTAGTAAAAATTGTATCAAGCTAGTAAAGGTAATGCCTAAATGATTCCTACTCGGTCAGCATACTTTTACGTCTCCAGCAGGTAGCTAGTTAGCTACAAAGCTAAATGAAAAACTGGCTCCTCAATGCCATGGTTTTTCATCCAGCTCTGTAGGTAGCCAGCTGACTACTGTCGAGGAGAAATGAAAATATAAGCAGGTAATGTTAGTGCAATACAACAGAGCCAGAAGCTCAAATAAATAAACATCGCAAGCATAAATACTAGTGAAATTAAGCCTTTAGCAGGCTTCAACTGAATCGTAATAATTTCATGAACATGCTATCTAGCTTGGATAGCAAGCTAATTGATAGAGGCAACATGGAGTCCTATTGGATTTTATAGGACTGTGCGATGTGGTGTAATTTTGCAGATTAATTTAATGTGACGCAATTTCACAGATTCAACCAAATTTTAAGTTTACCTGCTACACTATATCTGTTAATGTGCAAAGTTGTAAGGTTATGGGCAGTACGATTATTGAGATATAGAGTATGAAAGGATTGTGACTCACTCACTCAATTCCATTATGGCCATATTAACCTGCTATCGCGGGGAATATATGTAAACTGAAGTATTTTTTAAAATTTATTAGCATGATGAGGACCACTTTCAGATATCAGTTATTATTATTACCGGGGTAATCTTGTGGATATTTTGAACTTAATGTTTGAAAAGATTTTAAAAGTTTTTTGTGTTTTGCTGCCCAGCAATCACCAACTATAATAATAATAATAATAATAATCATAATAATAACTAGGCTTATGTCGTCGGTGGCGATGGCTGCGGGTATATCCCCGAATGCCCCCAATCCTCCAATTCCCTAATCCTTGAATAGACCTTGAATAGAATTTCATTTGAACTTAATTTCAGGTCAATCGGACAAATGGTTCTGAAAATATAGTAAAAATGGTGAATTTTATGTGACAAAGCTCCACCTTGTGTCAGAATTTTGAACCAAACAGGTATAATGTCATGGTGGGACACATCCTTAGGTCATGGCCTTTCATTTGTACTTGATTTGAGGTCAATCGGACAAATATTTCCAGAGATATGATAAAAACAGTGATTTTCAGTTTTTGGCCCCTGGTGGCTAATCTAGAAATCGTAAATTGTCCAAAATTAAATCAGTTCTTCCTCTTTATGATACTTACTTATATGCAAAACTTGAAAGTTCTAATTGAAATATTACTGAAGTTATCGCGTTAACACGTAGGGCGGTGTGGCGGTGGCGGCGGTCGGACCTAAAACATAATATACCCGGAACCCCACTCGGCGTACGGGGATATAATGATAATAATAATAATAACGTAACTATGCAGATTTTCATTAAACAAAAGGTGGCGAATGAGGAGACTATTCCAGAGGAGAAACTCAGGTAAAGTTATTTTCATCGCTGAAAAAAGTTGCAGTTTTGGCTCACTCTCTTGCAAAGATGAAGCTACTGTAAGTAGTAGTAAGTATGCCATTACCTTCGGGAACAAAAAATTCCAGCACTTGCTATACAAAGAGAACAGGTCAAAGCAATCAGGTACAGCCTTGCAAAATAAACTAGACGCCAAGTAGGAGTACACTCAGGCTACTGTTGACCCATGCATAACTGGTAGTGACCTTGTGCTTACCCTTGTTCTCATGACGCAACCCTCTGTTGGTTGCGGGTGATTTCAAATGCTGCAGTCAGGTAGGCAGGCAGAGTAAAAATCTTGAGGATTGCTGTCTTAGCCATTGTAGAGCCACATCAAAACTCATTAAAAAAAACTCATACCAGCTGACTCTTGTTTGAAATGGCTCTTCGATAAATTGACTTACAAGAACGCAACGTAAAAAACAAAGAACACTTTAGGACTCGGAGACAAAACAGCAGCTCAAAAATACGAACTGATAATCAGTTTGTTCTTTTTTTGACAAAACAGCTGACAAATTCCAGAGTGCAAAGATTCACATCTCTTGAAAACATAATGGTGAGTGATTTCAAGACTGGAGTAAAGATTCGCTCATGCGCATGCCACGAAAGGGCCCATTTAAAGTGGTAATCCGTAAGATTTCCATCTCGTTACTGTCGGTTCAATCAGTGTCTATCAGAGAGGAGGGATAAAACAATGATGATTGGGCCTATGAGCCATTCTTTGCCAGGTAAAGTGATCAGTGTGTCTGTGACGACATTCTCTCGCTATATTCAAATGCAGGCGCACATCTAGTGACGCTTTTTACGTCAGTAAGCAGTGTTTGGTCTATCCAGAAGGTAGGAGGAACCGCAAGCTACCCTGAAGGAAGTAAGGAACCCCGGGAGAAGAAATGGCAAGGTAGATTTCAGAAGAGATCCAGTAGTGGTTCTTTCCCTAACCTGAACCTTGGCTCTATCCCCCAACCCTAAGTCTAACTCGTCCCTAACACTATATGTCAGTTTTACAGATGGAATGAAGGGAGGACCGTTAATGCCTTCCAAGAAGCGGAAAGTACAGCTACTGGATCCCTTCTGACGTCTACCCAATGGCAAATACCATACTATGTAGCTATATTGTGCACAGTAGAAACTAACGTTAGCTGAGTCTCTGTTGAGGCTACTACTGAAACTAAAATTATAACATAATTTCAGGAAGCAAAGGGGAAAAAAGCTACATTAACCGCCTCAACAAATTATTTTTATTTAAAAAAAGTTATAATGTTAGCTGTTAACCAACTACCGTTTTCATTATTTACACATTGCTCTCAACTTTCTCATATTCAGCTTGAGTTTAAATTACATTCACGTTCCCGTGCTGTAATCAGAAATTATTCTATCAGACCGTTTGTAGATATTCTCATGAGGAATTGAAGTCCTTGTGCATTGAAGTTTATCAGTTTCACGTGTTACAGTGGATTTCGCCACTAGTAATATGAGAACAATTATGATTCCAGAATTCTCACGCTTTTCTTCACTCAGGGGTTGGAAGCAGTGGAATTGCATAAAAATGTTTCAAATGGTCTCATTTCATTTAAACAATTTTAACGATCGTGAAACACATGCATTTCGTTGATTGAATAATTACTGACTACAGCACGGGAATGTGAATGAAGCACAAATTCTCACGGCGAATGCGTGAGAGTTGGCTGCCCTTTAAGTTAATCGATTTACCATAATAGCCTAATATGTTACTGGAATGAGATGACGCTAATGGATGACTAACGTCACATAATTTTTACTTTTAGTGAAATCAATTGCCGTGTCAAAGAGCATCTTTCCTGTCTGCATGAAGAGACGTGGAACTGGTAAGAGCCGTCAATTTGCCGACGTCATACAAGCGACTCAGTTGGGTCTCGAATAGAGTCATGGGAAATGAGGTCCATACGTGCACCTGCAATCACAGCTTACTGCCGAAGATATCAGTATAAAAAAACCAATTCAAATCTTACGGATTACCGCTTTAAAAGCACTTGAATCAATATCAACGTATCAGTTGAAGATGACCACTCATAGCTGCCGGATAGCTCACTCAGTTAATTGCGAAGCAGAAGCGACTATCACAGAGCAGGTTTTTGCCTTGGTCGTACCAATCAGCAGTGGTCAGCAGCTTTTTCAGAGTAGCACACAATTGGCCAGTGCACTACAGGGATGCAAATTGGGAAGGGTTTGCCGGGAAGGGTAAAAAGTTGCTTTGTTCGTTCCTTAGGCAGCTCATGTTGGCCAGTCAGGCGCTCATCAGGAAGATTCTAAGCTTGTTCATGTCCGGGTATCTTCCACCCTCGTTCTGAACTTGCGAAGATTTGACCAATGAGTGTATAAGAAGCAGTTGCTGACGAGCACGTGCTTCGGAGGAGAGCCGGGAGCTGTGTACACTCTTGGCACAGGGGGTCGCATATGCAAAAGCCTTGTACATAGTTCCCCAATTGGACATTCTAGATTCGGGTGGGATTGGAGATGCCAAATTAAAAAAAAAAAGTTGACCACTCATAACTCTGAAATCAGCGACATTCACTCCACATTGATTTATGGCTGACTGGGATATCATCTCTTCTAGCTCCTGAACGTTAGAATTACAGTTGATTCAGTTGTCCCAGTGATGATCAGTCTGCAGACCATGCAATCATAGAATAATTATTTTTGTTGAGTAGTCGATCATTTTGAGGGCTGAATGCAGTAAACAGTTATGTCCAGATGTTATATATTGGACATAATTGTTTATTGCAGTCAGCCCTCGATTTAATCTGTGTATTTTAGTCCCACAGTCCTGCACACTGCTGTTACCACGTGTGAAATTAAGGTAAGTTAAGCTACCGTCAGTATTGTACATACTCTGATGCCAGTAAGGGGAAGATAGCTTTTCCAGTAATTAACTGATATAATAACTGAATATTCCATTGTCTGACTTTCTTTATAGTGAGATAATGTATTTCCTGTTAGGTCAGATACATGTTGGCTCCAGCCGTACCTATTTTTGCTAGCTCGTGTTATTCCTAGCTCTATTAATACTCTTTAGTTTGTGAAAACAATAGGAATATGGTTCCATAAATTTAGGCAGGTTAGGCTGCAATTGGATGGAGACGGGTAGCTAACCATGGCCCAAGCCACAAAGCCGGAGGGGAGTTTATGGCCACAAGCCTTGGGGACCACCCTCATGGAAGCATCACTCTCTTGGAAGCATCCGCAATTCAGTATTTCTTTTGAGAGGTCTACTGCTGAGAAAATCAGAGGAACTGGCATTGCATGTGAACACAAGGTTAATCATTAGCCAACAATAAGCTTAGACGTCCTTTTTGATATAGTTGGATGATATAAAACTGTGCATCTGTTTTGTTCGGTTGCAGATGCCTTAAAAGAAGAAATGACTGAATCAGCATTTACAAAGGTCGCTATACTGGCTATGAAATGCACCTGAACGATTGGGAGGAGCTGGTCAGCATGTACAAACGAAAAGGCAAAACATATGAAAATATTAATGCTAAAAAAAAACTAAAATACTATTAAAACTATGAAAATGATTTAACTGATCAAATTAAATATCATTTCACTGAATGTAATAAAATGTAATGACATGAATGACTAATTCGTCTTTGATTTAACCAATTAAGGCCTAAATGAAAATTTAATGTACTGTGATTAAATATAAAATGAATTGAAATAAATGAATGCCACAAAGTAAAAATGATCAGATTTTGCATTTTGTATAATTTATATTTTATATATTATTATAATATTTCTAATAATATATATTTTTTGTTTTCGTTTTGCATACTTTTTCAGTGCTTTGTTTCTAAGATCGTTTTAAATTTTTAATTCATCATTTCTTCACAACGTGAAAATGAGTCTGATCATTTTTCTATTGTGGTCTTCAAATGAAATTCAATGTAATAACTTATTACAAGGTGCTGAAAGTAGTAATTATGAGTAGCATGACAATATAATGTAAGAATATACTGATGGAGTAAGAAGGCCGGCTGTAAGAACAGGTTTTACAGTGTATTCCTCTGCTCTGGTGGCCGGGGGCACTACTGTTGTGTTCAATGAATATGATGCATTTGTTTTGGTGGTTTGTGTGTTTTTGATTTTGCATTATCTCTGTATGTGCAAAACATTTCCATTTAGCTTATTTGTTTCTGATTTCTGCAGGATGTTTTTGTTGTTGCGTTTGTTTTGCTTTTTTGTACATGTTGTTGAATTTGTATTGTTTCTAAGGCTGCTGGCACGTTTTGCCGGCTGGAGATGTTTTGGGCTGTTGTAATGCGTTAGCGCTTGTTGGCCGCCATATCTGCAGCCTGTAAAATGCCAGTTCAGTTAGATTCAAATCTGGTGACTGATTTGGCCAGCAAAACCAAAATAACAAAAAATATGCCACAAAAAAATTAATTATGGTGCTTTTTGTACATTTTAGAGGTTACATTGCAACAGGATTCTGTGCTACTTACTCAAGAAGAAAGCATTCCGAGTAAAGAAGTTTTTTTTCATTGGACGATTACCCTGACTCGAGGCATAAAAACTGATTACTGCTGTTTTCTTTGAGGTCATGGATGTTAGTGGAGCTCCAAACTGCTTTTGATTAGGTCCCCATATTTCATAGGCTGTCTGTGTGCCATTTCTTTTTACCATGTACACTGCCCATCCAAAAAAAAAGTCACTCACTATAATATTCTGTTGGGCCACCTTTAGCTGTGATCATGGTGCGCATTTGTCATGGTACTGTTTCAACAAGCTCATACTATGTTACAACATTTGTTTCCGACCACATTTGCGTTCATTTGTGGCCAAATATTGCATTGATGATGGTGAAGTCAAACCACTCTGTTAAGCCTTCTTCTCCATCATTTCCCAAAGACTTTCAAGTGGTTAAATCCCAGACTTAGAGTTTGCCAATTCATGCGTGAAAATGATTCCTCATGCTTAAAGAACCTTTCTTTCACAATTTGAGCCCGATGAATCTTGACATTGTCATCCTGGGCCATCAGGGAACAAAAAGTTCATCGATGGGTTACTGGCTATTTAGTAACTTCAGGTCGTCTGCTGTGTTCACTTTATTGCTGCAGAACAGTGCTGAGCCCAGACCTGCCCAGCTGAAGCAACCCCAGATCATAACACTGCCTCCTGAGGCCTGTGCAGTGGGCTCTATGCATGACGGGGGCGTCGCTTCATGGGCTTCCTTTCTTACCCTGACGTGCCCAACACTCTAATAGTATAAGTCTGGACTTATTGGACCAAACAACCTTCCTCCATTGATCCGCAGTCCAATCTTTATGCTCCCTAGCAAATTGAACTTGTTTTTTTAACCTCAATAACAAGTGGCTTTCATGTTGCGTAGCAGGTGCTCAGTCCCAATACTCCAAGTCCTTGTTGCATTCTATGTAAGGAAATGCTCTTACCTTCATAAATAAACACAGCCATGAGTTCTACTGCTGATTTTTTTTTAATGATGAGACTTCACCAAGCATTTAATGATCTGCAATCAGAATCGGTCATAATTTTATTCCAGCCCTTCTCTCAGTTCACCACTATCCTTCTAGATTTGAATAAATTGTTGGGCAGTTCATGCCCCAGTTATTGTGATTTCAGCAATCTCCTCAGCTGTTTTTTTTGGATGCTGGCCAATAATTTGCCCCTTTTGAAACACAGTTATATCTTTTCAATGACTATGAGATACATCCTCCGACATGGTTGTTCAAGAAATAAGAAGGTATGTAAGAATATCTCCTGCTGAAACATATTCATCTCTGCAATAATGATTCAATCTGGAGTATTTGCTTATTGAAATCCAAATGCCTCCTTTTTTTTGGAGGGGCAGTGTATATCCAAATACGGTTTAGCCCTCTATTAGCCAAACCCATTTCCAATTGTGTTAAAATTATTTCCCTACGCAAAAATGTTTATTTTGGGCCATTATTCGAAAAACAGTAGACAAAAAAATTTTGACACATATTGGCCCACCTTTCCAAATAGTAGCATATCTGCTACATTGGGTAATAATGTTAATGAAAAAATTAAAGTGACGGACCATTCAAGTGTTATGGCCCCAATTTGTTATTACATTTTTAACACAACAGCAACAGCAAGGGATGACAAACATAGTTTTAACAACTAAAACACATTTAATTTTTAACAAAGACAAAGACTAATAACAACCTACAACTAAAGACCAAGATTGATAAATAAGAAAAAACAGAAATAATTACAGTCCCTTTTTGGTGGGGTGGCTTGGTGATGTCCTGGATGAAGAAAATGCTCAAACACAGGCAAAGAAATCCACAAAAGAAACGTCACAGGTCTTGAACAGAATGGCAGGTCTGGTCATCTTCTTGCAATTTCTCCTACTACTTTACTGTCTCAATTCTTTTCCTTATATACTCTTTTGAATCTTGGGTATCACCGTAACCCTTTTTCTGAAATTGGGACCATTTATTGTTACTGCTAGACTGAAATTTGGACTTATGAGTGAGAACATATTCATCTGCAAATTTGGCAGCTGATTGCAAGTTCAGTGCTTGCTTCTCATTAAGGTAGGTCTTAACATCATCCTTAACACAGTTCTTGAATTCTTCAACTAACACCATCTCTTTTAGTGAGTTGAAATCATCCTTGACCTCCATAGAAGTACACCAGCGCTCAAAGCAAACCTGCTTCTCATTAGCAAATTCAACATAAGTCTGATTTTCAGATTTCTTCAGACCTCTGAATTTCTGTCGGTAAGCCTCTGGAACCAACTCATAAGCTCTCAAAATAACCTTTTTGACAACCTCATAATCAGAGGAATCATCTGCAGACAAAGCCGAATAGGCTTGTTGAGCTTTACCCTTGAGGACAGTTTTCAACATCAGAGGCCAGTGTTCCTTTGGCCACTGGCAACTCTTTGCTACCTTTTCAAAACACTGGAAATAGTTGTCAACATCCTTTTCTGAAAATGGAGGCACCAGTTTTACCTCCTGACTGGCACAAAATTTATTTTTAGTTTCAGTTTTAATTTTTAGTTGCTCCATTTGGAGTCTTTCTTCTCTATCAAATTTCTCGAATTCAAAATCTCTCTGTCTCTGTCTCTCTCTTTCTGCTCTTTCCTCTTTCTCTCTCTCAAATTCTCTTTGTTTTTCTTCTCTTGCTAATTTTTCTAACTCAAACTGCCTTTGTTTTTCTTTTTCTTCCCTCTCAAATTCTCTTTGTTTTTCTTTTTCCTCCCTTTCTTTTTCTCTTTCCTCCCTTTCAATCTCTAGCATTTTTAATTTAAGTTCCATTTCTATATTTGGATTTTCCACTGGAAACTGTTCCAGATCTCCTGGTGCAAACACATTTTCATCAATGTAATATTCAACTCTCTCTCTAGCCAGTCTTGCTTTTCGCATGGCTGGTTTTACCTCTGTCAGCTCCAACTGTCTGCAAATTTCTAGCAGTTCTGTCTTTTTAAAAGACTTCAAAACCCCTATGGTTGGTGATGCCAAGAAATCATCCATTGCTGTTGTCAATATATATCTAGGAAAATTCACAAAAACAATTTCACAATTTGGAATGTTAGATTTTCAATAAATTACTCACACAATGGTCTATCCCGGACCTTGAGCCCCCAATTTGTTATGGCCCCAATTTGTTATTACATTTTTAACACAACAGCAACAGCAAGGGATGACAAACACAGTTTTAACAACTAAAACACATTTAATTTTTAACAAAGACAAAGACTAATAACAACCTACAACTAAAGACCAAGATTGATAAATAAGAAAAAACAGAAATAATTACAGTCCCTTTTTGGTGGGGTGGCTTGGTGATGTCCTGGATGAAGAAAATGCTCAAACACAGGCAAAGAAATCCACAAAAGAAACGTCACAGGTCTTGGACAGAATGGCAGGTCTGGTCATCTTCTTGCAATTTCTCCTACTACTTTACTGTCTCAATTCTTTTCGATATATACTCTTTTGCAGACCCCACCCACATTTAGACCTCTTTTTTTTACTTTTCTGAGACTTGCCCCAGACATGTCCAGGACATGTCTAAACATGACTCCAGTCTGCTTAACAAAAAAAAGGTAAATACTGCCATCTAGTGGCCTACATTCACATCACACCTCCATTCCAAAAGGGAAAAATTTTGACTCATAAAGGCAAAATTTTTCTTTTCAATACACAATGGTTAAGTGAATACTCGTCTATATATACATATCATACAATATTCAAACACATGATATATATATATACACATTCAAACACGGGACAAGCAATCAGCAATTACATTGTCTGTACCCTTCACATGCTTAATTTCCAAGTCAAACTCCTGTAAAATCAAACTCCAATTCAACAATCTCCGATTCTTGTTTTTCATCTTACTCAAAAACATTAACGGATTGTGGTCAGTGTACACAATCATTGGCTTTTGTCCTGTACAAACATAAACCTCAAAGTGTTGTAAAGAAAGGACCAGAGCCAACAGTTCCTTCTCTATTGTGGAATAGTTCCTTTGGTGGCGATTGAACTTCCTGGAGAAGTATGCCACGGGATGCTCAATGTCATCAGAGTCACTTCTCTGTAGGAGCACAGATCCACAAGCTTGGTCTCTTGCATCGACCGCGATAGAGAACGGTTTGTTGAAGTCAGGAGATTTGAGCACGGGGAAGTGACACAGCAGAGACTTCAGGCGATCAAAGGCTCTCTGGCATGCATCATCCCAGGTGAACTTTACGCCTTTCTTCAGTTGGTTAGTTAGACTGAGAGCAATCTCAGCAAAGTTCTTGCAGAACTTGCGGTAGTACCCGATCATTCCAAGGAAGCGGCGCAAAGCTTTTTTGTTGTCAGGAACTGGAAAGTCCATGATGGCTTGGACTTTAGCATTTATGGGTGCCACCTTACCCTGGCCTATGACGTAGCCAAGATAGGTGACAGTAGCACAACCAAAGTCACTCTTGTTCAGGTTAACAGTCAGGTTAGCCTGGGTCAGGCGCTGGAACAACGTCTCTACATCTTTTAGATGTTCTTCCCAGGAGTCACTCCATGTGATCAGGTCATCGATGTACGCACCCGTGTGTGGCAATCCGGCGATTGTAGACTGTATCATCCTTTGGAACGTGGCTGGGGCATTTTTCATGCCAAAGGGTAGGACTTCATACTGGTACAATCCAGATGGGTGGCAAAAGCAGAGATGCTCTTGGCCCTCTCAGTTAAAGGCACACACCAATAACCCTTCAATAAATCAATCTTGGTCAGAAACTTTGCTTGCCCTACACTATCAATACAATCATCAATCCTAGGTATTGGAAACACATCAGTTCTAGTTACAGCATTGACTTTGCGATAATCTGTACAGAATCTAGTACTTCCATCAGGTTTTGGAACTAGCACACAGGGTGAACTCCAATCGGAGTTGGAGGGTCTGATAATATCATGTTTTAACATGTACTCAACCTCTTTCTCAGCAATCTTTCTCTTTTCAGGATTCATCCGGTATGGATGCTGTTTTATTGGTTTGGCATCACCAACATCTACATCATGAGAGGCTATAGTAACTCTCTTTGGAACATCAGGAAACAAATCCTCATATTTCTTGATCAACCTTTCAAACTGATCTCTCCGTGAGGGCTCTAAGTGCTGGAGTTTTACATCAAGATTTTGCAACACTTCAGTGTTTGACAATTTACATGAAAGAACTTCAGCTTTAATTCCTGGTTCATCATCTTGAAACTCCCCCTCATCTTCACACGTTTCGACCATTGGAGAATCTGAAGTGACAGCTGCAACCCTAGCATTTCTGTCATGATAAGGCTTTAGCATGTTAATATGACACAATTGTTTTGGTTTTCTCCTATCTGGAGTCTTCACAATGTAATTGAGATCATTGAGTTTTGTCAGAATTTCATAAGGACCATGAAATCTAGCCTGCAATGGATTGGACTGCAAGGGAAACAACACAAGGACCTTGTCTCCTGGTTTAAACTCACGGCTTCTAGCCTTATGATCATACCAAGTTTTCATTTTTCCCTGACTTGATTTCAAGTTCTCTTTGGCAAGGTCACAAGCTGCACACAATCTTTCCTTGAACTTGCTAACATAGTCCAACAGACCGATCTGCGGCTCTTCCTCTTGCCATTGTTCACTCAATAATAGCAAAGGTCCTCTCACTTCATGACCAAACACTAGCTCAAATGGACTGAATCCAGTAGACTCCTGCACTGCTTCTCTAGCTGCAAACAACAGCAAATGAACCCCTTCATCCCAGTCTTTCTCATGGTCATAACAATAAGTCCTCATCATTGTCTTGAGAGTGGAATGAAACCGCTCTAAGGCACCCTGACTTTCTGGATGATAGGCACTAGAAAGAATCTGTTTTGCACCTAGTTCATACACAACCTGCTGAAACAATCCTGAAGTGAAATTGCTACCTTGGTCTGACTGAATTTCCCTGGGAAGACCAAACAACGTGAAGAACTTTATCAAAGCCTTCGAGATTGCAGTTGCCTTGATGTTACGTAGAGGTATGGCTTCGGGGAATCTGGTAGATGCACACATGATTGTCAACAAGTACTGATTTCCAGATCTAGTCTTGGGTAATGGACTAACGCAATCAACAATGACCCTAGAAAAATGGCTCCCCAAATGCTGAGATAGGCTGCAATGGAGCTACAGGTGGGTCTAACTGGTGTTTTCCAACTACCTGACAAGTGTGACAGGTTTTGCAAAAGTTGGAAACGTCTTTCCGAAGCCCAGGCCAAAAGAAGTGTTTCATGATCTTATCAACAGTCTTGTTAACACCAAGATGACCTCCTAAAGGTAAACTATGAGCCATTGTTAAGATCTCATTCCTATAGACCTTCGGAACAACAATTTGCCTGACCACTGCCCAATCTGCATTGGCAGGGATATCAGGAGGTCGCCACTTCCGCATCAACACACCATCCTTGAGATAATACCCAACAGGAACTGCATCTATTTCTTTTTCAGGAAGGGCTCTCCTCTTTAGTACACCAATTTCAGGATCATTAGTTTGCTCCTCAATCAACCGCTTTCTGGACAGAGACAAGTCTCCAGACACATCAGAATCACCAGACCCATCCGGCTGGCTGAATAGAGAACTGATAAAAGTATCTGATAAGTCCTCAAACGGAGAAATCATAGTAGGCCAATCAGAGTCATGAGGCGAACCACCTGAGTCCTGACTATTCAATGTACTGGACGGCACCACAACATCATCTTCTTTAGCCTTCTTGGCCATAGCACGAGTCACTGCGCAAGAAGGATACAGAGATGGGTCCTCATCCCCATTTTCAGTGCTCGGCTGTGAAGTAAGATGTACAGGGGGAACTACTTTGCCCCCAGCCAGGTCATTGCCTAGCAACAGAGAAACACCCTTTATAGGTAGACTTGACATAAGTCCCACCTTTACCTGTCCTGTAACTAAATCTGACTTCAAGAATATAGAGCGCAGGGGTACAGATACAGTCCTCCCTTCAATACCTTGTACAAGTATGAAATCCCCTGAAGCGGTCTCATCACGTAACTCCAAGGAGTCCATCAACAAAAGTGACTGAGAAGCTCCGGTATCCCTTAGGATATATATGGGGACAGGAGTAGTATGCTCATTCAGAGCCACAAATCCCTCTGACACAAATGGAAGAAATTCCTCCCTCACAAAGTCAGCTGTATTAGGCTTTTTAGCCCCACAAGAAGCAGGCAATTTAGCAGATTGGTTATCTACTACAGGGGTTACTAACCTTGTTTTCACAAAGGCATTTGGTTTGGTATCCTTTTCTTTTTCTTTTTTAGCTTTAAGGAACCAACAGTTAGTTGTAACATGACCAGATTTCTTGCAATATCTGCAAACTAGACCACTTCTGTCACTGTCAGCTTTCACACTTTGATCAGACCTGTTACTGGATTTCTGAGCACCATCACCAGATTTGTCTTTGTCTTTGGGTGAGGAATCTTGGGTATCACCGTAACCCTTTTTCTGAAATTGGGACCATTTATTGTTACTGCTAGACTGAAATTTGGACTTATGAGTGAGAACATATTCATCTGCAAATTTGGCAGCTGATTGCAAGTTCAGTGCTTGCTTCTCATTAAGGTAGGTCTTAACATCATCCTTAACACAGTTCTTGAATTCTTCAACTAACACCATCTCTTTTAGTGAGTTGAAATCATCCTTGACCTCCATAGAAGTACACCAGCGCTCAAAGCAAACCTGCTTCTCATTAGCAAATTCAACATAAGTCTGATTTTCAGATTTCTTCAGACCTCTGAATTTCTGTCGGTAAGCCTCTGGAACCAACTCATAAGCTCTCAAAATAACCTTTTTGACAACCTCATAATCAGAGGAATCATCTGCAGACAAAGCCGAATAGGCTTGTTGAGCTTTACCCTTGAGGACAGTTTTCAACATCAGAGGCCAGTGTTCCTTTGGCCACTGGCAACTCTTTGCTACCTTTTCAAAACACTGGAAATAGTTGTCAACATCCTTTTCTGAAAATGGAGGCACCAGTTTTACCTCCTGACTGGCACAAAATTTATTTTTAGTTTCAGTTTTAATTTTTAGTTGCTCCATTTGGAGTCTTTCTTCTCTATCAAATTTCTCGAATTCAAAATCTCTCTGTCTCTGTCTCTCTCTTTCTGCTCTTTCCTCTTTCTCTCTCTCAAATTCTCTTTGTTTTTCTTCTCTTGCTAATTTTTCTAACTCAAACTGCCTTTGTTTTTCTTTTTCTTCCCTCTCAAATTCTCTTTGTTTTTCTTTTTCCTCCCTTTCTTTTTCTCTTTCCTCCCTTTCAATCTCTAGCATTTTTAATTTAAGTTCCATTTCTATATTTGGATTTTCCACTGGAAACTGTTCCAGATCTCCTGGTGCAAACACATTTTCATCAATGTAATATTCAACTCTCTCTCTAGCCAGTCTTGCTTTTCGCATGGCTGGTTTTACCTCTGTCAGCTCCAACTGTCTGCAAATTTCTAGCAGTTCTGTCTTTTTAAAAGACTTCAAAACCCCTATGGTTGGTGATGCCAAGAAATCATCCATTGCTGTTGTCAATATATATCTAGGAAAATTCACAAAAACAATTTCACAATTTGGAATGTTAGATTTTCAATAAATTACTCACACAATGGTCTATCCCGGACCTTGAGCCCCCAATTTGTTATGGCCCCAATTTGTTATTACATTTTTAACACAACAGCAACAGCAAGGGATGACAAACACAGTTTTAACAACTAAAACACATTTAATTTTTAACAAAGACAAAGACTAATAACAACCTACAACTAAAGACCAAGATTGATAAATAAGAAAAAACAGAAATAATTACAGTCCCTTTTTGGTGGGGTGGCTTGGTGATGTCCTGGATGAAGAAAATGCTCAAACACAGGCAAAGAAATCCACAAAAGAAACGTCACAGGTCTTGGACAGAATGGCAGGTCTGGTCATCTTCTTGCAATTTCTCCTACTACTTTACTGTCTCAATTCTTTTCGATATATACTCTTTTGCAGACCCCACCCACATTTAGACCTCTTTTTTTTACTTTTCTGAGACTTGCCCCAGACATGTCCAGGACATGTCTAAACATGACTCCAGTCTGCTTAACAAAAAAAAGGTAAATACTGCCATCTAGTGGCCTACATTCACATCACACAAGTTATTCTCAAATGTTTATTTAGCAATAAAAAACAAAACCAGCAGGGTGTCCAGGCTGTTAACCCTTTTACTTCATGTAGCAGATATGCTGCGCTGGTTAATAGAGGGTTAATTCTCAAAAAAGTTAGTTTCTCAAATTATTCTCGGTCTAGCCACCGCCTACAAAAAGTTATGCTTGGCATTGACAGAATTTTAAACAGGAATCTATTGATTGAGCTTCAGATTCATAAAAGCATTGTTCTTGATATTTAATGTAAAGGCATCATAGCAAAAGCTGAGCTAATATTTCTTGAAGCATCATAACAAACACTGAGAGACAGGTTTCTTTCAGAGCTAATTCTCCCTGCTGACTCCTTTCTGTAATTTCCTTGGCAGAAGATGTTATTATTGATGAGTACTTATTGAATCCACTTAAACATGCTTGAGCAATTAGTGGTTTTTTAATTGGTTCTGGTCATAAATCGATTACGTCCTTTGGTTCCTTTTCATTAACCGAATGAGGTCACCTGACAGATAAAGATTATCATTCCCATGTCTCTAAGCCAAATAAATATCATAAAGAAAATTACTTAGTTCAATTTTTTCTGATGGTGATTTAAAGTGATAGCATCATTAAAGAGGGCAGCAAAGTCATTCAGTGACTTTCAGATACCAGCTGACTTTAAAGACTCATAACCATCCCAATTCCTGCGATACTGTGCTAAGTATTTGCATTAAAGCTTTTTGATCATGTTTTTAAAATAACATGATCACTGCCTGTTTCACCTTTTCATGTAATGTTAGCCATTCTCTTCTTTTCTCCACAAGAAAAAACTAGAGTCTTCTAGAAAACCTTGACTGGAGTCCAAAATATTGTTTGGCTCATTGGTAGATTTAATTATTCAGCAATCAAGACATTGTTATATGGATCTGGTCATAATTCGATGAAGTTCTTTCTCGAATGTGCACAGAGATCATAATACGAATATATAACACATCGTATCACACTTACACTGACTCCCAGCATCAAAAATATTTTCAATGGATGCTGCCTCTGGTTTGTATCCCAACCATACTGGCAGAGCAGTGATGTTTCCAGCTTCCTGGGATTACGCACAGATACTTGCATAATGGGGACTTGCATTAGCATGATTAAATATTAGGCGATGGTGCAGGATGAATGGTGCAACAATTGGATAGAGTATGTTCTCACTGTTTATCAGTACATTGAAATTGACATTAATGAAGTGCTTGTGTACTTTTTAGAAATCTTTCGCTTGCCCATGCAGTAACCAGGTGGGGCACAGACTGTTGAAATGATGAAATTTTTCATCTACCAGACACTGCACATGTTATCAGACATCTGCCTACCCTGTATGGTTAGTATATTTGCAGCAGCAGGGTAGTCTTGTTGAAGGCTGGCTGGAGTCCTGTAGAGTCCCTGGTTCTAGCCCCCAATGGGTCTTGGGTTTCTGACTTGCATCAGGAGAGATGATGTTCGGAAGCACTCTGCGGTTGGGCCCTTGAGCGAGGCCCTTCATCCCAAAACTGTGGCTTTACCGATGTTTCTCTCACACACTCACTCAACTGTTCTAACTGGCATTTCTTCCAAGGTGTTACATCTCTATGTACAAAACCCAAAACCAGTGAAGTTGGCACGTTATGGAAATCGTAGATAAAAACAGAATACAATGATTTGCAAATCTTTTTCAACTTTTATTCAATTGAATACACTGCAAAGACAAGATGTTTAATGTTCAAACTGAGAAACTTTAGTTTTTTTTTTTTTTTGCAAATAATCATTAACTTAGAATTTGGCAGCAACACATTGCAAAAAAGTTGACACAGGGCCCTTTTTACCACTGTGTTACATTGCCTTTCCTGTTAACGACACTCAGTAAACGTTTGGGAACTGAGGAGACCAATTTTTGAAGCTTTTCAGGTGGAACTCCTTCCCATTCGTGCTTGATGTACAGCTTAAGTTGTTCAACAGTCCAGGGTCTCCGTTGTCGTATTTTACGCTTCATAATGCGCCACACATTTTCAATGGGAGACAGGTCTGGACTACAGGCAGGCAAGTCTAGTACCCGCACTCTTTTACTACGGAGCCATGCTGTTGTAACACGTGCAGAATGTGGCTTGGCATTGTCTTGCTGAAATAAGCAGGGGCCTCCATGAAAAAGACGTTGCTTGGATGGCAACATATGTTGCTCCAAAACCTGTATGTACCTTTCAGCATTAATGGTGCCTTCACATATGTGTAAGTTGCCCATGCCTTGGGCACTAGTACACCCCCATACCATCACAGATGCTGGCTTTGCGCCTATAACAGTCCAGATGGTTCTTTTCCTCTTTGGTCCGGAGGACACAACGTCCACAGTTTCCAAAAACAATTTGAAATGTGGACTCCTCAGACCACAGAACACTTTTCCACTTTGCATCAGTCCATCTTAGATGAGCTTGGGCCCAGCGAAGCCGCGGGCATTTCTGGGTGCTGTTGATAAATGGCTTTTGCTTTACATTGCTGAGTTTTAACTTACACTTGCAGATGTAGTGACGAACTGTAGTTACGGACAGTGGTTTTCTGAAGTGTTCCTGAGCCCATGTGGTGATGTCCTTTACACACTGATGTCGGTTTTTGATGCAGAACCGCCTGAGGGATCGAAGGTCACGGACATTCAATGTTGGTTTTCGGCCTTGTCGCTTACGTGCAGTGATTTCTCCAGATTCTCTGAACCTTTTGATGATATTACGGACCATAGATGATGAAATCTCTAGATTTCTTGCAATAGCTCGTTGAGGAATGTTGTTTTTAAACTGTTCGACAATCAGCTCACGCATTTGTTCACTAAGTGGTGACCCTCGCCCCATCCTTGTTTGTGAATGACTGAGCATTTCAGGGAAGCTGCTTTTATACCCAATCATGGCACCCACCTGTTCCCAATTAGCCCGTTCACCTGGGGGATGTTCCAAATAAGTGTTTGATGAGCATTCCTCAACTCTGTCTTTTTTGCCACTTGTGCCAACTTTTTTGAAAAACGGTGAATAAGCCTAAAAATGCCAGAGACCTACGTCGAATGCGTGAGACTTGGCATCTCTGTTATAAAAGATTATACTGTACTGATATACTGATTTACACCATATTTAATAAAGTCTCGAATTGACATTTAGCTGGCCAAGAGGGTCACTGCTGAAGTGCAGATCTCTAAATACTATTTTTCCCTGTAGGAATTGCAGCTACGTTTCAATTACATCAAATCAATTTTTGCTTTACATACCCGTTTGCGATCGATTTGGCTGTCCGCATGCACATCAGCCTATTGATTTCAACTTTTTGCAAGTGCACAAAAATGCAATGAGAAGTTCAGCACTGGGTGGGATGTGCTGTTATCCTGCAAATGTGGGAGTCTTGTTCTGCTCTGATTAGATTAGAGGGGTCAGTGACACCAACCAAAAAAAGTAAAACCAGAGGCCTTCTGATAGGTTGGCAGAATCTGAATGAGCCTTTTAATGTCAGCATTGAGAGAGCAATATACAATAAGTTTTCAAAATTGATTGGAGTGTGTGTTCTCGCGCTCCTGAGACTCATCAGAAAAACAAAACAGTATGCAATTCTTTATCTTTTTGGATATGCGATGTGCGACAAGAATATCTTTTTTTCCCTGATAATTCCATGTCGCGCAAATGTCAGCATTTCAGAATGTATGATTATCAAAAATAAAACAAAAGACTCTTTTAGAAATGTATTACTGGTACAGCATTTATTTGTTCCAGTGTAATTTTTGGGCCCAACAGAGTGCAATATTAGTGCAGCTTTATCAAAAGTATGTGCAATGCCCTACACAAATATTGGCACATTTAGTGAATACTAGCTGTAGAGTTTGCAGAAAAATGTGGTTGCTCTCAATCCTCCCAATCTTTTCTTCAAAATATCAACAAAAAATCCTGAATTGGAAGAATGCAGTTGCAGAAAAAATTCATTATCCATAAATATTTTCCCCAAAAACATTTGTTTCATCCTTGGAAAACCTTCTCAGCAAAATCTAATTTCCCAAGCGGAGGACCCAGAACTGAAGGGTAGACAGAGAATCAGTTTGAAAGACTTGATTGATGTAATCGGCATCCGTCAGTCTGGTTAGCAGCACACATGAGGAATGCAGCGCAGAGCGAATATCACCTCAGTGTCAGTCATCAGACGGGGGTCGAGGGCCAAGTAAACAGTTTGCCCTCCCAGAGAGTAGGCAGAATCATAAAATCAGGACAATCCAGAAATCGTAAGGAGGAATCAAACATGCTTAAGGGTCCAGGCAGAACAAGAATTTGAAAGTTAAAAAAAAAATCATAATTGTGAATATCACTAGGCTCATGAGTAACTGGCGATGCACAAAGCGACAGATTTACGAGGAAAATAGGTTAACTATAAACTAAACAAATAACTGGGGCAAACTCAAAACAGTTGTGCAGAGAACAAGGAATTGTGACTAGGGTTGCATTCGAAGGCGTCTGCATGTAAGCCGGCTGCACGAGATTCCCGAAAAATTACACGCGAATCTTGCCAAAGTTGCGCGATAAGTCCTCCAAACGTTTTTCACGCAACTTCGGCAAAAGTACCTGCAGACGCCTCGAACGCACCCAAGGAATGGAGTTACAAATGACGCAGGGAACAAAGTATCGAGCAAACGGAGTTGGGAGGGCTAATCGGAAGAGTAAGTGAAACCAAAGGCACGTGGAACAATGAAATAAAAAAAAAACTAACAAAGGTAAATGATACAAAAAAAACTAGAAATAAAACACTGGTTTAATTAAAATACATTTTCATTCTTGTTGTCCTTTTCTAAGTTCAACACAATTACAAACCCAATTCCGAAATAGTTGGGACAAAGTGTAAAATGTGAATAAAATCAAAAACACAATGACTTTCAAATCACACCAGTCAGTATTTTATTCACAATAGAACAGGGATAACACAGCAAATGCTGAAACTGAGAAATTTTACAATTTTAACCACAAAATGAGCTCATTTCAAATTTTAAGGCTACTACAGGTCTCAAAAAAGTTGGAACAGGAGGCAGTTTACCATGGTGTAACATCCCCTCTTCTTTTTAACACAGAGTTGTCGATAAGCATCATAGGATCTATAATGACCATAGTGAGTCAGGACCTTGGTTTAACATGTCATCCGAAAGACGGAGTCTCCTTCAGTTCAGTGTCTCCATCACTGCACTGGGGCATTGGAGATTATTCCATCAGCGGGAAGATCGCAACCTACTGGCCACCAACACCTCCTCCTGCAGCAACTTGTTTTTCCCAGGTGGTCTCCCATCCAAGTACTAACCAAGCCCACACCTGCTTAGCTTCAGCTGGAAAAGTAAGTGGTCCTAATAGAAAACAGCTGGAGAAGCATTTTGCAATTAAATAGGTTTATTGGCAACAGGTGGAATCTCTCAGAAATGATGGGCAGGGGTTCACCAATCTGAAAAACACTGCCTCTAAAAATTATTGAAGAATTTCAGAAAAATTACTTTGAATATCACACCATACAGTACGTAATATCATAAAAAGATTTTGATAGTTTGGAGAAATCTCTCGGCGCAAGGGACAAGGCCAAAAGTCAATATTGGATGAACGTGATCTTTGGGCCCTCAGATGGCACTGCATTAAAAACAGGCCTAATTCTGCCCTGGAATTCACTGCATGGGCTCAGGAACACTTCCACAAATCATTATCTGTGACCACAGTTCACCGTGCAATCCATTAATGGCTGCTTAAGCTGTATCATGCATAGAAGAAGCCATATATGAACCCAGTCCAGAAACAGTCCCATCTTCTCAGGGCCAAAGCTTGTTTAAAATGGGCTGAGGCAAAATGGAAAACTGTTCTGTGGTCAGATGAATGAAAATTTGAAATTCTTTTTGGAAACCACGGATGCTGTGTTGTGTGGACTAAAAAGGAGAGGGACCATCCAGCTTGTTGTCAGTGCACAGGTCAAAAGTTTGCACCTCTGATGGTATCGGGTTACATTAGTGCCAATGGCGTGGGCAGCTTACACATCTGAATAGGCATTATCAGTGCTGAAAAGTATATGGAGGTTTTATAACAACAACATATGCTCCCATACAAACAACGTCTTTCAGGGAAGGCCTTGCGAATTTCAGCTAGACAATGCTAAACCACATACTGCATCCATCACAACAGCATCCTTTCGCAGTAGAAGAGTCCGGGTGCTGAACTGGCCTGCTTGCAATTCAGACTTTTCTCCAATAGAAAACATTTAGCGCGTCATAAATCCGCCAAAGAAGAGCCAGGACCGTTGAGCAGCTAGAATCCTACATTAGACAAAAGTGGGACAACATTCCTCTACCAAAACTCCAGTCTCCTCTCTTCCCAAACATTTACAGACTGTTGATAAAATTCTTTACCATTTTTGTTGAAATGTGCCAATATTTGTTTAGGCACTGTACATTTATGACAGAGTTAGTCAATAAATAAACGAATTTGTTTCCCTTGGATAGCACTGAGTGACAGGCATTTGTTCTGCAATCTTCAGGCTTTTCCCCCCCAAAAACAGAAGTCATTACTGTAATCTGCTCTGTTCGACTGTCAGCAGTTCTGCTCATTTGAGCCCCAGACTTATTTTAATCATTCCCTTGACCATCTGCTTTTGCAAGAGTCTAAAAGACAGAGCACCATCTGAATAAGTTCCCCATCCCTCACGGTAATCACCTAAACAATTACCCTCCTCCCTTCTTTCGCGACGGCGCTGCTGACATTTCTCTGATAGTAAGAATGACTGTGGGGAAAACATGGGCCCGGACCCAAAACACTGAGCTGAGTGATATGCGCACTGAACTCATTTCGATCCAATAGTTAGAGGCTATGTTTCAGAAATTCAACGCTTTTTAACCCAGTATCAACCATTAATTCATTCACTCTGTCTCTCCTGCTCTCTAACACTCACGCGCGCGCACACACGCACGCACAATCACACACACGCACTCACGCACACACACACACACACACACACACACATGCCTGCGCACACACGCACGGACAATCACACACACGCACTCACACACACACACACACACACATGCACTCGCACTCACACACACACACACACACACAGACACACACACACACACACACACACAGACACTCACAGTGATGGTACTTATTATGGAGTCCTGGCCTTTGCAAGTTTCTCTGTTTAATTGACATATTTTAATGAATTCTGTCCCAATTTAAAGGACAGCATATTACTGTCTGACATCAATAAGCAGCACATCCGAGAAGTAAAACAGGAAGCTGGCAAAATCATATGAAGTATCCTCAGGTAAATCTGGAACAGGTGTGGCAAGAGAATCATGATGCATGCTGGGATCTCCCGCCTGCAGTCTCTAACATCTCAAACCATTAAACTACACAAATGCTTTAATCATTATTTTTTTTTAATTTCCAGAAGAATCAAAGCACTTGCTCTTAATCATTTTATTCAAGTTAAGTTACATATTCATTAAAAATATTGTAGGCAAGATCATGTTCAGAACAGTGGCAAATTGGATTTTTCCACATTTGATTATTTCTGAGATCAGTAAGGTTTTAAAATATAAGAGCTACAGTGCAAATACTATTAACATCGTCTTGCTTTTATTATAATGGTATATATCTAATGTTTTGTGCTAATTAGTCAGCATTAAGTTTGAAATCCTGCTGCAGTCTTTTATGTGGGTGTTTGAGAAAAACTTTTCACCTGCTGATGCAGTGAGACAAGACTGAATTTATTTGCTACCATAAAATCGAAGAAACAGGTTTAACTTGCCCCTATATCTAAATTTAGGGACTTGTAATAAATCATCAACTACTTTCCATCTACCCTTGCCAATTTCAGCAGGTTACAAGAGAAGGAAACGAATGCACTGTTTTCTAAGTTCCTGAGAAGCCATTACAGACGTCTATAAATAATGTCTAAGAGGATAGATCTGCCAGTTCACTTCGGATCAAATTGAAATGGCCTGATTAAATCTCAATTTGAGTTTGATTGTAAAAATAATTAAATGTAAGTTAATAACACTTCCTTTGGAAAGAGAAAAGAGAAATTCTTTGCAATGACTTCCAAAAAAAAGCTATCAAGGATTTGTGAACAATCACTGTGTCAATCGCAGTTATGCATTAAACACTGGCTGAATTGTTGAGTTCTTTTAATGATTTGCATTTTTTTGATTCATAATTTGATTTTAAAAATTTTTTCAAACACAGAGCAGACAAGAGGAGGAAAGGTTGGAATATCAAAAAACAAGTAAAAGTGCACCTATTATGTGACTTTTCACTGATTATTCAGTCATGGTTTGTGAAGCCTGCGTGTGTTTTGGACTTTAATTTGGTGCTCTCATCCCGGGACGAGATCAAATTCCTTTTCTCTCAGAATCTTTAACCAGCTGGCTGATTGAACTGGGGCGGCGCTTCTCCGGACTCTATAATAGCAGGAAGTCCGCCGCGCCTCCTTTGCTAGAGTGTCTGTTTGTAGCTAAGCACTATAGCCTAAGAAATCTCCAGTCAGTATTTGTGTGACTTTATATCTTCCAGTTATTTTTGGAGTTCCTTCCTCTTTAGGAATTTTCCCTTTTCTACGTCTTCTCTCTCTTGCATTGCTCCCATTTTTTCGGATTATTATACGTCCTTTTGAAGCGCAAATACTTTCTGGTGGTCTGTGTGATTTGAGTGGACAAGGCTCTAGTACTCTCAGTGAGAGTTAACAGAAACATTCTCTTGTCCCTGATTGGCATTCGCCTGAAGGCGGACTCTTTCTGCCAACTCTGCCTGTTGATTGTTCAGGCTAGAAAGACCCTTGAAGACAGCTATCAGGACTAAATGCCCCAGAATAGCAGCGTTCCCAGAATCAAGACTTAAGAGAAGATTATTAAGAACTCCCAAAAGAGCTATTTCAATACATGGATTAAAAAAGCCGGCCTTTACCTTGGCATTTCATAAAATTTTATCAAAAACTTTTGCTGTTGAGTCAAAACTACAGGTCTACAAAGCTTACGCCAGAAAAGTTAAAGTTCGTTAGTTTGGTGTGTTTGATAGTCTAATGGATTCATAACTAGATCCTCTCAACCCCAGACTAAAGACATGATTCATAAGGCATTCTTCTAAACTTCCCCACAACACTATGGAATTTCAATAATGACATCTCTGCCTGTTCAACTTCTCCCAATATCCAAGACCCCACTAGTTTTGGTGGTGAAATGGATTATATTTAATCACACTAACAATTTAAATTCTACCATAATTTGATCAGAGTGAAGTGACTAAAGGCCAAATGATAATATACTCTAATATATCATGGTGAGGATAAGCCATATTATGCTTCTCCCATAAACTGTCATGGTTTTGGGAAGCTGGCGAGCTTTCTTTGTTTCTCTCGTCCAGGACAATATCGTTTTGCTCACAATCAGATTCTTTGCCAGCTGGCATTTATTTTGGGAGGCGCCTGGACTCTATTTAAACCTAAGTTCTGCCTCGCTGCCTTTGCTAGAGTGTCAATGTAACTCTGCACTATAGCCAGTAAGGTCTCGAGCCAGAGAAGTGTTTGAGGAATCAGTTTCAAAGAGGAAAGTGCTAGTTAGCAAGGGAATCTTTCTCTTGTTATTTCTATCTTTCTATGCAGCGTCTGGTGCCATATCTCATTATCTCTTTAGCCAAGATTTTCCCTTTATTTCGTTCCAGTCCTGCTCGCGTTGCTCCCTTTTGTTCCCAGACTAGATCTTTGTCTGTTGGAGGCGCGAATCTCTGTCTCTCCTTTTGTCGGTTTGTCTGTCTTATTTTGCTGGACTTCCTTTCGTTTCGGCCGCTGCTTTTGGCGTCTCGAAACGCCAGCCATCACATAAACTTGTATGATTGAATGGACAATCTATAAACTTGTTAACTACTTACTTTATTTGTGTATTATTGCTGGGTAAGACAAACTAAGAACTTGTTCAGTGTTAAAAAAAACCATGGGATGGATGTGTTAGAGATATTTCTGATCCAAGGTTCTGGGGGAAGTTGAAGGTCCAATAAAGATTAGTTCTAGCAAATGTCTTGACCACCTGGTCGACTGTAATGACACCTCCTAATAAGTGCATTATCTGTCCTTTTTAGAGAAAAATGAAGCACGATGTCTATGTTATTATGAGAGAAAAAGAATGAATAGTAAGATGATGTCCTTGGCTTTTCTATGGCAGAAGAAGAATGAATTGTTAGATGTTGTCCGTGGCCTTTCCCAGCAGTCAAGGTTTCTTTAAATGAATGAAGGGTTTGTCTCCAAAACACAATATATCCCTTTTACTGATTTTGAGTAAATCTGCTTTTTATATGTTGGCACCTATTGCATTTTATTGAAAAAACACAAACTTAGACCATGAAAAAAATACACCTTACAGTGAGAATTCATTAAAAAAGATTTTTGTATAAGAAATACAGGGATATTGCTATAGTATGATCTCAATTTTGTCATTTATTGCATTTTTTGCATTTTGGAAACAAACTCTTCTAATATTAGGCAGGTTTCAATATGTTACATAAAATCTAGTGCATTTCCAGTGCATTTACCTGTATGATATAAAAGTGCATTTATGATGCAGAATGTGAATTCTCTAAAGGAGTAACTCACATTGGTAGCTAATTCTAACATTATGTAGGTAATGATAGTTAACTCAGTTGGCTGTATAAAGCCTTGTTTCTCTATCATCTTTTGATTATTAAGAACAATTACAGTAACTTTGAGATGGAATGGTATGTGTCTTTACGAACATGTAATGCTTTATGTTTACTTTTTTTTATTATTAGTTGAAAGACTGGAGCTCCTTGTGTGTTTCTGTATCCTTGCTGGACTGAACACATGAATGAGTGTGATTGGTTTGGAGGGAGGGACTACAGCACAGAGAGGAGGGGCAGCGCTGTTTATGGTGAAAATCTCTTCTCCTAAGTCACCGAATGTGGCTTAAAATGTTTAAGCTATGTAGGGAACGTTATGGACTGATGTTATTTTTCCGAAAATAACTTTTATTTTGTGGAAACTAGCCCTTCTGCACTGTTTTCCTGAACTCCAAAGCCTTACTTGACTTTTCACAGTGAAGCAGCTCAGCTTCACAGTCAAGCAGTTTCCCGTTTTCTCTCCTGACGATTCAGTGCAGCGAAAGTCCTGGTACTAGAATAGGTCTCAGGTTATATTAAAGCAGTATGGTAAGATGAGTCATCCTTCACTGTATTCTTAAGTTTATATGTGCATGTGCGGGGGCACCGGGGGGAATTCCCGCTATGTTTTGACTCATCTCTTATAGGAAAGGGTCACTGAAAATCAGTCCAGATTTATTTTGAATGATACTTTATTGCAGTGCTACTCAAACTTGGCCCTGGTGCCCCCCTGTGTATGCGGGTTTTAACCAATCACAAAACATTTTTTCCTTTGACATAGCCCCATTTACTGTGAATGGACCAACTATGTAAGTTGCTAAAATATTTAGCAACTACGGTTTTGGGAAACACACCCCAGGGTGACGCAATTATGATCCAGACCAGGAGTCATTGTGAAGGCAGAGTACAGTCCAATGTAGGGTTTATTGACAGTAATATAGTAGGCAGTGGGATGGAGCCCAGAGAAGAACAGGACAGATGTGGGAAGTGAAGTGGAGTGGGCGTAGCCCGTGCCCCGATGCCCGATGGAGCGCTCACTGCACCAGAGCTGAACTGTCACATGGCAGGATGGGCGAGTTTTGCAGGATCGTGGTCCCAATCCTGACAACCCCATGCATCTTGGGAGCTTGTTCTTTCTGAACTGTACAAAGGAGCAAACAGTGTAGATTAACACAAACGCAATCCAAACCCTGGAGACCATGAGAAAGGCTTGGGAGCTTTATCCGATCAACAGAACAAGGAGGAGTACCTCTGTGTACCACCATCATTACAGGTTACGTTGTACTTTCAAAATTAGTTTGATTAGTTTGACTGATAAATACTGTCTGGTGCTGCAGTACAAACCGATCAAAGAAAACTTGACTTCCAAAGGACACACAAGTTGCAGGAGAAGGAGACACAGAAGGGCATTCAGACAAGGGTTGTGTCAAATGCCCCTTTCTACTCTGCAGGAGGCATCACTGAATGATTTCATAAATGTGAAAGTAATGATAATCATGTGCAATGGCACCACATCTACAGCCCAATTAATTGTCAGAGATTTAGGACCTATGTGCTTGTTCATTTGCGCTCAAAAGGCAAAGAAACACTAGGAAACACTCTTTTTTAATTTGTCCACATTTCATTAGCTCAGATTGAGGAAAACAAGACTGTTTTGCTGCCTTTTAAATCACTGCACTGAGCTGAGGTTGAACTTAAGTCAAAAGCAGTCCGGTGCAGTTCAGTGTAATGAGCAGTATTGTGTTGCTGACATTAGTTAGAGGCGTGGGTCAAAGCCATTTTTTTAATAGATCATAAATACTGCACTTCATTTATTTTATTGGTTATTTAGAGGCTCACTTAGTGGCTAATTTTAATAAAATGATGAGTGAGTGGCAGTAATGAAAATGAATATATGAGGCGAGTGGCAGTAATGGGGGATGTTATTTGGAGAGTTTGCCGCATCTACAAGCTTTACGATGTCTGCCATTGTTTTGACTCTCATTTTAGTAAAGACAGCTTAATTTATTAAATGAATAATAAAACAAGCTTATTGAACTTGTCATTGGAGCCCAGAATTTTATCCTCAAATTTTCTTGAGGTTTGTGATTCTTTCATGTGGGTTAAAAACTGTGTCAAAGTTATTTTATGGACAATGACACGAGACACAATAACTGCAGCATGTCTGCTCAAAGGCAGCACAATGACATGAGTGCACTGTGGTTTCAAACAAGCCTGGATCTTTTTTTTTTTTGCAGTGTCGAGAGACACAGCAGTGGTATGGCTGTCGATTTCAAGGGATTAGGATAAGGATTCGGGATCATGGTTAGAGGTTTGGGTTAGGGGAAGTCGTAGGGGTTAGGGTTAGGTTAGGGCAGGGCTTGAAATGGGCACTGCCGTACCTCTTAGTAGCAACTGCTTTTATTTTTTACGTAGAGAAGTAGACCAGACGCGCTCAAAGCCCTCTAAGGACGATAAAGGTGCTCAACAGCTTGTACAGTCAATGCAGAAAAAAGCGCACCTTACCGAAAAATTCACCGAACGCAATCTCTTTATGACATCATCTGACACTGAGGAAGACGTCAGTCTTTTCAATAAAGAGATTGTGTTCTGAGCTCTGTGTGCTCCAGCTTTGCTTTTTGTCGGAATAGTCCTCGGTGAATTTTTCGGTGAGGTGCGCTTTTTTCTGCTTTTATTTTTTGTTTTTGAATGTTGAGTTTGCATGTTCCTCCTGTGTGCAGGCTTCCTCCATGGGCACCAACTTCCTCTCTCAGTCCAAAGACCTTCATGTCATGCTAACTCTTCATGCTAGACACTTAAACGCTTGTAGTTATGGCTGTGTCATGTTTCAGCATAATGGGATCCATCACTTACTGAGCATTTACTGGGAGAAATGTCAAGAGAATAGCATGATGGATCATGATTGACATCAAACAACACCCCCAAACCCCCCAAATGACACTGTTACTCACTTTCGTCTCTTTAAGTCATTCTCATGAGTATACATTAGATTGCCCAAAATAATCTAGTGTTAAAAATACAAGTGCTGAACTGTTGCATCCGATGAATAGAAGATAATGTGGCGTTTCACATGTTAGCATCGCAAATTGAATCCATGCTACAGTTCTGTTGAGAAAATCTTACAGCAGCTACGTGGTCGATTTTAGAAGACCATGTTTTCTCTCTCTAAACCAATCATATCCGCATGGTATACTGAACCAATCACACATGACATTGTTATGGAGTGTTTTTTTTAAATCTCTTCTCCTGTGCTGCTACTTACTGCTATTAGCCTTCCTGCACACCCTCCGCCACCCCAACTTCCACCTGGTGTTCAGCTCTGCATTTTGTGCTTTAAGCGTTTGGTGTCATTTCCCATCAGATAGATGTGACTTCACCATGTATTCAGGGTAGTGCATGAGTTTGTGCACCCAAAGCAGATCTAAATAACGCCAAACCAAAAAAGAATGTACCACATTTCACTCGATAAATGTCTGCACTTTTAAACTGTGAGCTGTCTTGAATCAAAACGTTCTCTGTTTGTGTCTAATGCTGCCTGTAGAGCTAACCTTTTTGTGCTGGATCTTTTTGTCTGTAATTAAGATTCAACAAAGCCGAACAGGTGGGCCCGGTCAGTGACCTCTGGTTCAGGATTTTATTCTTTCAGTGATTCATGAACTCACATGATGGGATGGGAGGTGTTGGGTTCACTATTTCCTTTAAGTGCGCAAATGAAGTGAGAGAGGTAAAAATAAACAATCTTGTTTAAATAGGAAAACCTGCTGTGATTCCAAACTGCCTGACACTGTGGTATTCAAAGAGAACAAGACACTGGTAACACCTGTCACTTATATGCTACAGGCTGTGAACACTATGGACATTGAATTCATTTGACATTTTCTGTTACAGTTTTGGAGAAATAGAGGGACATTTACTTGATTAAAATAACACATTTTGGGCTGACAACATGCTATGATAAGCGAACAATGAAAGAAAATAGCTAGAGCAGAGGAACAAAGGTTAATTACAAATACACACAATCTACAGTCACAACAAGCCTGACAAGGAGAATGATAAAAACCCAACTGTCTACCCAAAAAATATGAAATTACCATCTAGAAAATGAATACAGAGGTGAGATGGGGGGAGTGAGGATAGAAACCAGACAGTCAATGACTGCGTTTACACGTACCCCATATACCTGCTCCGATTGCCTACTTGCCATGTAAACACTTGCAATAACCCGATTAAGGTCATTTTCCAAATCAAAATATTTCAAATAAGACCCCTGGCATATGCCTGTTTTAATCAGAATGTTGGGTCATGTATAATCCTTAATCAGAAAGTGCCCCTGAACAGAACATTCAATTACGTCTGCGCCTGTTCAATTTGCATGAAATTTGCTTTTTTTGAGCGGAAGGCCGTTGACTGTGCATTCAGATGATGAAAGACGTGAATATAATGGAATATATCAATGGGCGAAAGCACCGTAACAGGGATATCTTTAAAAAGGTGTAAGAAATGTGGAGAGAGGCTGGTTTTGTGAGAACT
Source organism: Gymnothorax reevesii (assembly GCA_029721435.1). Classification (NCBI taxonomy): domain Eukaryota; kingdom Metazoa; phylum Chordata; class Actinopteri; order Anguilliformes; family Muraenidae; genus Gymnothorax; species Gymnothorax reevesii. The sequence continues at coordinate 3,056,944 of CM056588.1, forward strand.
GCCCACTTAAGTTAAGCATCGCTGGAAAACTCTGAAGGCGCATATTCAAACGCGAAAAGAAATAAAGGCAGTGGCTATTTTTACGCCAGTCGTAATCTTACCCCAATTTGCTTTTGCTAAGAGCTTCTGTATGTACATGCACAAAGTAGGCATTTATTTATACAGTCTATGCTTATACCACGGTGTTAGCTATAATGTATCAGCTGACGTTAGCTGGCGGGATGGCTGTAACATTACTTGTTTTCTAGCTAGTAGCTGTACATAGCTAACGGGATAGGTAGTTATGAGAGAGGAATTGTAGGCTCAACATTTGCTCGGGAATATTTGGGAAACAGTCAGGTCAGAGTTGTGACCGAGTCATCATGTCCAAGTCAAAACAAGTCAAAGCAGATGAGGGAGAGCAATGAAAGGGGGCAGGGGAACAAATTAGACAATGAGCCAACTAATTAATAAGCAGAGAGGGGAAAGCTGAGAGGCATGAGCTGCATTTTTATGTTGACGTTGACCCCTTTCTGATCCTAAATGAATCTCAGCTTTTAACTTTCTCAGCTTTCTCCACTCTGCTTGTTAATTAGTTAGCTCATTGTCTAATTAGTTCCCCCGCCCCCTTTCACTCCTCACTGCTCTCCCTCATCTGCTTTGAGTTTGGGCTAATGACCAGGGACTTGTTTTGACTTGGACATGATAACTTGGCCACAACTCTGTGTCAGGTCGTCACTCTCTACAATAATAGTCAGTTGTGATTAGTCTCGTGTAGACGAGCTGATTAGCTACACAAATTTGTGTTTGCAAGATATTTTAGAGTAAAGTTGGCTAATGAGTTAGATGGCAAGCTGGCTAAGTTAGCTAGCCAATAACTAACCCTACCTAGCTTGAGTAGGGGACATCTTGACTGTAACTTAAAGTCAGTAAATCGGCTAATCAGTCTAATAATGTTAACCGCAAGGCACGCAGTGAAAGCGGGATGTTTTAAATCCAGTCGAGTAGCAATTTTTTTCCAAGGCCGAATTTCCTATTGTGCATGCGGATACGGAAGTTCGTAAGAATGGCAAATTACAGTAAGTTTATGACTGGTGTAAAAATAGTCACTGCCAAAAACAAAACAATACCAGTGGCCCTAATCTGGCCCGTTTAATTCATTTCGCAGTCATGGATGAAATTCTTGGACAGAGACCACTGCCGATATAACTTTTGAGCATTATATTTGCTGAAAAACCAATGTTGAGAGTAGGCCAAAGTGGTGGATATGCCAATTAACATGTAAACGAGAATATTCCTATCGCTCAGCGCATGTAAACAGCTTATTCAGCTTACTTACTAAACAGCTTACTTTAACCCGAATATGGACCTTAACCAGAACATGGTGTGCATGTAAACATAGTCAATGATACTGTTGACCAAAATCTGGGGATTAAACAGACTTGCATTGATACTGCTGTCCTAACTGTGGAGCTTTTGTAGACTTGTCCGCTGTCCAGTCAACATAATAAGGCTTTTTCTTAAACGTGAGGCTCGTGTAGACTTGCATCAATACTTTTGTCTGACTATATTAGAAATTTAGTTTCCCAACTGTTGATACTGCTCCCCTAACTGGTGTGGACTTACATCGAGACGGCTGATGCAAGCACTCGGAGAGATGAGAGCTCGTTCTCTCAAGGTTGGAGAATGGAGATCAGATCAGACTTTAGGATTGATTGTTGGTTGGGTGAAACTGTTCCATTCACTGACCTTCAGGTCGGCACCGAGGGTGTAAAGCTGTGACCAGCGAGGGGTAATCAGTGAAGTGAGATGTACAAAAGTACAATATCAGTTACAATAGTAGTAGAACTCATTGGCGCACCATAATGTTCATTTAAAAAGAGCATCTAATGACAAATAAAACTGGTCTGACCTTTAACCTTGGAGAGGCATAGTGGTGACACGGCGGGTAGTACTGCTGGCCTGGGACCTCTCTGTGTGGGTCTGCATGTTCTCCCTGTGTTTGAGCGAGGGCCTTCTGGGTCCTCAGGTTTCTTCCCACAGCGTAAAAAATAAAATTAATAAAAAATTATGGGCTAATTGGAAGATCTAAATTGCTCAAAAATATTCACTATAGTGATCCCTGCATAACTTTGACAAGATGAGAACAGCTGAAGTTGAATTAAATATAATAAGCTAATAAATATTGACGGGAACATGTGCATGCAGAAAGATTTATCTTAACTGCTTTTTTTGACGTCAGAATAAAGGAAAATTAGAAACAGTTTTTGATATGATACAAAAAAATGTGTTTGATTTTATTAAATGGCAAATAAGTAATTGCCCCAAAATAAAAAGAGAATGGACATTTTAATCAGAACTGATTTGCGGAGATTAAAGTGCAGAGCTAAATCAGGAGAAATGCACAGTCTGCCTCCAGAGTTTAAATGCTTTACTCATGTTTCGGGTCGAGTTTAGTGAAAAATAGGCTCCTGCGACCGCATTTGGCGCAAGGAAACTGACAGAAAGTTCAATAAATTGTGTCCTAAATGTTGTTGTTAATGAAGACACAGCTATATTGATGAACCAAATAATTACGTTTTCGAATAAAAGGGTGATTCTTCCTCATAACTGCCTGTTTCAAAATTGTGGGGGTGCTAAAACTTTGGACGGGCATTTCATGTCTGTCCCAATATTTCGGAGGGGTCCAAAAGCATTTAGTTATGCGACAGATATAATATTTTTTTGACTGCACATGTCTGTGCGTGGCTGGTCAACTTAACCATAGTGATGTCACGTCGGACACTGAAGCCCCCAGATCTGTATTGATTAAAAGGGGTGTGTCCAAATGAGGACTGTTTCAAGGCCTGTATTGTTTTTCAGAATATCATGTGACCAAAGACAAATGAGACCCCGGTTCTCTGAAATCACGTGATTGCCTCGTTGTGTGATTCGATTCACTGGAAAAGCCGTGAGAAATTCAAGACGTGTTCTGCGTTATCTGGTGCGGTACATGCAGAACACTGGAGATAATGGGGCCAACAGAAAGAAGGACATCATCCGTTTGGGAACATTTTGATATGGTATCTCCCAATAGAGTAAAACATAATATATATCTGCTGAAATCAATCACGTGGAGAATGAGTGGTGTGTGTGTCTACATAGATACAAAGGCGCGCGCACACACACACACACACGCAGATGTGTTTGCAGATGTAGCCAACGTGAACATTACAGTAGCGCTGCTGTACATCAAATGACCAGCAGATGTCAGTACTCCCAAATGAGCTGTTAAACGGGGCTTCATGATCAGTCTTTTCATGAAGTAATTGGCTGGAAAGATTCAATACATTCAGGGGGCCTCATCACACCATCACTACCTATCCATGCCAGAATCCTGACAGCACTCTTTAAATCAGGGCTTTTCAACGAGAGCCAGTGTGGCGGCAGCTTTCATTTCTACCAAATACTTACACACCTGATACTACTAATCAAGCTCTTTAGCCAAGACTCTTAGGGTTGACAAGTGGTGTCAGGTGTGGAGGTGCTGGGTTGGAATGACAGCCTGAGCCCACACCAGCCCTTGCAGGATAATGTTGAATAGCCCTGCTTTAAACTAATGAAATATGAGCTTTGCACAGCGGTTATATAAATCTTATATAAAGCATCAAATAGAAAGGAGTGGGAGGGTGTTTTTTGTTTCAAGTGCAACAGTGTAAAACGTGTTAAACTCATGACAAAACCGGTGTGTCTCTCCAATTATTTATCACCCCACCAAACTGTAATTTGAATGTATTGAGCTCCTGAATGTGTGTCGTGTTCAATCAGAAGTAAAGGTGACGGTAAAGGTACGGTCCTCTACAGGGGGTCGTTAGGAGAACTTTCTGTCCCCGCGGCCTCTTCAGTGCCGTCGCTGAGATCTCCCTGCTGAGCGCTGTCGCTCCTCTGTCAACAGACCAATCCTTTTCTCCGACAGGCGACGCTCTGATGTGATGGGGCCCTGTTGCATGCTGGGAAGTAGGAGCATGGGGAAGAGGGGTCCTGGTGTGACAGGTATTTAAAAATCAGCCGAGCTCCAGCCGGTTTGGCGGTGTGGATCAGGGCCGCGAGGGCAGCAGTCAGCTCTAGCGGTAATTGAAATGTGCGTTACACACAGAAAGTTCTCAGGCTGCAGCCAATGAGTTGGCGATATGACGTCTGTCATCAATCAGCTGCTGGGCCCTCCTGCCCAACCCCCTTCTCTCTCTCTCTCTCTCTCTCTCAGCTGAAATTACCAGAAGAAAACACACCAGCGGTGCCCGCACTGACTGCTGACAAACCTCACACACACTCACAGGAAGCCCCAACACCATCCATCACCATGACTGTCACCCGCCTGCCATCTGCTGCCAGCCTCCTGCTACCTGCCTTTGTCTCGCCTCATGAAATTTATGGAGAAATATATGTTTAATATTTTTATTCTGCTCACCTACGTTACCAGTTTTGATTGAGATGTACTGAGAGATTGTCTCAACACCAATACCGAAATAGTTGAGACAAAGTGTGAATTGTGAATAAAATCAAAACGCAATGACTTTCAAATCACACCAGCCAGTATTTTATTCGTAACAGAAGAGAGATAACATAGCAAATGTTTAAACTGAGAAATTTTACAATATTATCCACAAAGTGAACTCATTTCAAATTTGATGGCTGCTACAGGTCTCAAAAAAGGTGGGACAGGGTCCCGTTTTCCATGGTGTAGCATCCCCTCTTCTTTTTAACACAGAGTGGAGGCGTCTGGGTATTGAGGAGACAAGTTTCTTGAGTTTAGCCGTTGGAATTTGATCTCACTCTTGTTAAATACAGGCTTCCAGCTGTTGGAGAGTTTTGGGTCTCCTTTGACGGGCTTTTCGTTTAATTATGCACCAAAAGATCAGGACTGCAGACAGGCCAGTTCAGCACACGGACTCTTCTACTACGAAGCCATACTGTTGTAATAGCTGCAGTATGTGGTTTTGCATTGTCCTGCTGAAATACACAAGGCCTTCCCAGGAATAGATGTCATCTCGGGGGGAGCATATTTTGCTCTAAAACCTTTTATATACCTTTCAGCATTCATGGTGCTTTTTAAAACATGCAAGTGTCCCACACCATATGCACTAATGCATCCCCATACCATCAGAGATGCTGGCTTTTGAACTGAACGCTGATAACAGGAGGGGTGGCCTTTCTCCTCTTTAGCCCGGAGGACACGACGCCTATGATTTCTAACAAGAATGTCAAATTTTGACTCATCTGACCACAGGACACTTTGACACTTTGTTACAGTCCATTTTAACTGAGCCTTGGCCCACAGAACATGGCGATGCTTCTGGATCATGCTCAACAACGGCTTCCTTTTTGCATGATAGAGTTTTAGGTGGCATCTGTGGATGGCACGGCGGGCTGTGTTTACAAACAGTGGTTTCTTGAAGTATTCCTGGGCCCATTTAGTAATGTCAATGACAGAATCATGCCGGTAAGTGATGCAGTGGCATCTGAGGGCCCGATTATCACGGGCATCCAGCAAACGTCTTCAGCCTTGTCCCTTACGCACAGAGATTTTTCCAGTTTCTCTGAATCTTTTGATGATGTTATGCACTGTCATTGATCAGACCTTCAAAGCCTTCGCAATTTGACGTTGAGGAACATTGTTTTTAAAGTATTCCAGAATTTTTTTACGCAAGTTTTCACAGGTTGGAGAGCCTCTGGTCATCTTTACCTCTGAGAGACTCAGCCTCTCTAAGACATCCCTTTTATAGCCAATCATGTTACACACCTGATGCCAGTTAACTTAATTACTTGCTAAATGTTCTTTCAGCTGATTCTGTAATGAGTGGTCCGATGAACACCAGGTGCAGGATGCAGAAGTGTTTATTCAACACAAAAAAAACAAGGGGAAAAGTTGGCTGACACGACAAAACACCGTGCACATGCACTGAACAGAAGGGAGAACTAAAATACACTGCCAAAGGCAGGGGGGAAACCAAGGTACTCCCTGAAAGAGTGGCTAAAATAAAAAACAAAAACTGATCCTAACTAATGGACGGACAACACTGGGAGACTAAACAAGAAGAAGACAGGACGAGGGCGCAGTCACATACTCGACTCAGGAAAAGCACAAGGGAAATACTCGGAGGACACAGGAGCAGAGATTTCAACATGAAGACTGAGTCAACTCAAGGATCCGTCTGACAGCCGCTTCCAATACTGCCACATATATAACCACGTGAGGAGGCGGGGACTCGAAATGCAATCTCAGACTGAAACAGAAACACATGGGATTAATAAACAATCACACGAGGACCGGGTTAACAATAATGACTCGAGACGAGACGCTGAGACCATAAATCAAGCGAGACCGTTTAGATTAAGGTAATCTAAACATGACAAGTAAAAAGCACCACAAGAGAAACAAAGAAAAGCATTGTTTTAAACGCAGTAATTAGTCCGGGAAAGCTCAGGCAGAATTCACAAAAGCTAGGAAACGCAAGCACTCGGTAATGAGTTAAGGTTAATACTACGTGACAAATTATTTACAATCACCCTACAATAAGAGCTGGTTAGTACGTGTAGGTAATATCCTATCAGAGAACGCAGTCACTCAGAGTTTCGCGAGACCCAGAATTAAACACAGCTGGAAGCAATGAATGAAATACCAGAGCCGAAACCGAAAGTAGAAACGTGATTGGACGACGAGACGCAGGCATGCTGATGGCAGTCACGCGACATCACTGGAGACAGATTGGGAGTCGATCGTCAGACGGCTGAACTGAGAGCTCGAAATATAAAAACGAAAGTAAAGCACAAGCACAAATAAACACGGGACAGCACACGAAAGGGCAGAATCACTACAGATTCTCTTACATATTATCCTTTCTTGCCTGTGTCCCAACTTTTTTGAGACCTGTTGCAGCCAGAAAATTTGAAATGAGCTCATTTTGTGGAAACGTCTCAGTTTCAACATTTGAATTGTTTTCCAATTTCTATTGTAAATAACATATTGGCCCATGTGATCTGAAAGTCATTGCATTTTTATTTTATTCACAACTTACTGTTCGTCCCAACTATTTCGGAATTGGGTTTGTAAAATATCTCGACTTCACCCTTTCCTGGCGAGTGTTTTTTTTTAAGTTGCTAGCCACTGTCAGCATTTTTGATGCTTATGACTCTAGACAACCCAAACTATTTAAAATTTTCATTACAAAAACCGAATGATACTTAAAGACAACAGTCATAAACATTTATGACATTGACATAATAATTATGACACACTCATGACTGTGTCATGTCACAGTTATGACAATGTCATGTCACTCTCATGACGATACCTTCAAGTAAAGTGTTACCGATTTACTTAATAATGTCGACTGTGGTGTGCACTGTACATTTCAGTGAAAATGATGATATCAGAAGTATATTCTCAATGGTGGGAGAAGGATTATGTCATAATTGACAGAAAATCTTGTCAGCGGTGGGGAATGGGTTAATATAACAGTGGGGATAAGAGATAAAACAAGGCTCATGGCAGTCTTGCTCACCAGATCATTTCCAAATGCACAGAAGCAGTTCTCATCCCATGTACATTGAAAAATACCATAAGGTGTGATGAGTAATTGTTTTATCTTATATGCAGATATAATGATTCAGACAGTCATAGAAAACAGACTTGTCTATCGAGTTGATCACATTTCCCCAACCTGTTAAACTCCACAATCATTTCATGACATTTCTGCGGGTTTTTTTCCTCATTATAATACTAAGACGTTGCCACCGCCAAAAACAGTCTGAAGGCTAATTTCTCAAAGGAGGGAAATTCCATGTTGTGCCAGTGCCATGCTTTGGTGACCCTCGTCCCCTGTTACATCAAAGGTGACCTGTAAGGTCAGCTGAGACTGTAGGTGGGACAGGAGGCCGGCACCTTGGCATGAAGTTCTGATTCCCTCCAACAAACCTACCAGCCTGTGTCATGAGGCCACTTTACGTCTGACCGAACCCTGCTGCCCACCTCCTCTTCAGTCCTTCAGCAGTCAGACCCCGCTGAGATCCCGCCACGGGCTGCTGATCGCTGCCAAGGTCAGATTTAAAGTTCTGTCTCTACAGCCAAGCAGATGCAGCAGCCTTCCCTACTTATGGGACATAATTCAACCGTACATGCCAACTCAATCACTGCGCTGTGCGACAGCGAGAAGGCTTATTCTCCAGCCTACATCTCCCTGTACTGGCAGAAGATTTTCCTTGTAATTGCAACCCTGGATTTATTCTTGCTTGCCTCTCTTGTCTGTTATTGCTTTGTTCTGATTGTATTGCATTTGAATGTTTGTCTGAAAAATTGAAAATCAGGAAATGTCATCAAGCTTCAGATTCCTCCCCTGTCACTGTCTAATCTGCTCACATCAAGGCGTAATGAAAAGAGTGCGTAATTTCCTTTCTCAGATGAGAATTTAGTAAACCATGGAGAAGATGACAAAAATGTAAGTAAATGTAAGTTTATACAAAGAAGGGAAATTAACACTTCTGCTCATGTGGATTTTATAGCCTTGATTTCCATAATGCACTCTTTCTCCAAAAATAATTCTTTGACGCCAACCTGGTGGTACGACAAGGAACTGTCTGCAACATGGGCCCTCATAAACCACAGTTGAAAACAGCAACGTTCCCACTGTCATTCCTTTCTGGACATTTTCTGCCAAATTAAGAGACAGCAGTGTTTGGGAATGCAAGTTAGAGCCGTAATGCCTGTTCATTGGATCCCAGGAGGAGACGTTGGTTACCCTGCTGCGGTCAGTCCTGAAAAGTTTCTGGGTGAATAAAGCCAGGGCAGAATCTTTAAACAGAACAAAATCACCATCAGCAACACTTACTTTAACATATGATAGACATTCTACATGCTCTGTGTCAATTTTACACATTTCAATAAAACTTCTATGGTTTTCCTGATGTATATTGAGTGAATGCTCCTCATAATTTTGGATTGGACAACAGTTCATGTGCTGAAAGTATTTTGAGTAAAAAAAAATCCATGATTTCTTCCTTATTGTAGGGCTCACAATTATAAAGTAAAGACCATCATTAATTTTCACTGATTGGGCCTAAATTTGTAAAAAATAAAATAAAATAAAATAAAAAATTGTCAATTCCAGGCTGTCAATAAGATTAATTCAGACATGACTGTTTTCCAATTATATTCCAAAACTCTGGAGTGGGATTGAAGCTCTAAAATACAGTTTCACCTGATAATTTTATGACTGAAGCTGACGGGTGGGTATTTGAACAGGAGATTAAACTAAAGCTGAACAAAATGAACCAGCAGAAAGACAAAAAAAAAACAAAAGAGCTGGCTACAGAACTAAAAGCAATTGTTTGGGAAAGAATTTCACATGAAATGGAAGACAGTGTCTTTTCTGGAGAAACAGAGCATTCTGATTTAAAGTTCAATTCCTGGGTACATGGGGAACATGTGCCTCTGGTACATCTGGCGCATATGCAGCGTTTCTGGAATGTGTGTGAAATACAAAGCTGGAGTAAAATAGGGGACAGTGTGAGTGAGCAAAGTTCCACAATTCCAGACTAACTTTCCCATTCAGGTATATAATAGAACCAGAGAGAACGAGGAAGTACCTTTGCTTCAGCCAGTTAGCATGTTAGCCTCCTGCTTCCGCATTTCCCAAAGATGCAATTTTGTGGCCAAAGATGCGGCAGCTCCATAGACACCAGTTGAAAAATGCGCTTTTTTTTCTTGCCAAATAAAGCGAAAACAAAAAAAAAATGTATTCAGTAATCCTTAAGTATTTTTTCTCTTTGTCTGACGCAACTGGTCGATGTCTCCAAGAGGGCCTGTAAAATGAGAACTGATACTGATACCTTGATGACTTGCACCAGTTTGGTGTCCGCAGGCATGAGCAGGTGCTGCGAATCAGTGCTGCGAAACTATTTCACTTTATTTCAGGAAGGAGACAAATTACACTCGCTGCTCTGATTAGTGTAAAAGCCTTCGTATTTTGGCCTGTAGTTTATTACATTCGGCTCTATATATAGGAAAATGAATACGAATTAATGAATGAACAAACAAATTGTATCATGCTATATTAAAAAGGCAAAGAAAGTGACTGATTTTTTCAATGAGTGAAGACATTCATTAATAGACGTAGCCCTGCATCCATGATCTCTCCGCGAGACTGCTGTTGAGTCGAGGATTAGAATTGAGCTTTTTATCCTTCTTGATTAAAATGCCTTCTTCCTCTGCGTTAAATGAAAATAATGAGAAGTGCGTGCGCGTCCCCGATCAACAGCGTTGCGCGTCATTTCCCCTCGAAAACATTCGCCAATCTGCACAGATGACACATTTTCTTGGCCATTTGTGCTGTGTAATCAGATTGGCAATCTTATGAAATGATGCCGGAAATAAGCACCCATGGAACGCCATTTTTATGCAAAAGTAGATGCCGTCGGTCAATTCCGCACCTCCTGGGCTGTGGTAGCTAGCCTAGTATCTCCCATTGAAAGTAATAGGGGTGATACTTCCTTGCTCTGTCCAGTTCTATTATATTACGTCCATGAACTTTCCAGAAAATTCTGGAGTCTCAGCAGGAAAATGGCTACTGAGAGACTTGTGGACATTTGATACATCACACCTTGAATTGTATGAATCTAGAGGTTAATTGTGTTGCATCAAATGCTTACAATGGATATTTTGGGGTTAGTATCTTGGCTATATGGGCATAATCTCAACTGAGCAACAAAGTTCACATTTCTTAAATAATGCTGAGACCATTTTTGATTTCTAAATCATCTATTTCAGACATCTTTCAGCAACAAGATGCAGATCTTCCTCTTGAGTTATAGTTGGCCTTGTATCTCATCTACAGAGTATGGGGGTTATCCAGGAGTGTAGTTTTTAGCATTAGCCCCCATGGGTAAATGAAGAGCTTTTGCAAAAATCAGCCAAAATAAGGAATGAGCAAAACAACAGCAATAGAAAACATAGGCAAATGGTTGGATGAGTCAAAATACAGTTATCTGTCCATCTTTGGTAACTATCTGTGACTTTATGATATAAAGGATTTTGCCTTGAAATTCTAAAGCAGAAATGAGAAGCACTAACTTTGGTCATGTGACTTGCCCTCAGCAGCATGTGGGATGCAGGGATGGTGTCCGTAGAGGCATAAAACTCCTCTCATGAAACGCAACGTTCCATCTCAAGTGTCTAAATATCTGATTTGTTCTACACAATAGGTTGTGGCTATGAAATTATCAGGTAATTAATGTATTTTCTTTTTTTAACCGTTTGGTTCTTGTCAGAACATGTGATCTCCTATCGATAAAGCTAATTATGGTCAGCCTCAGCTTGCCTTGTGAAATTGGTAACAGATTTGTTGAGTGAATTGCTGCATTGTCCGCCAGTCTTCACTGTCTGTTAGAGGACAGCAACAGCTGTACTGTAGAAATGTGGCCTGAAGGATCTTAAGTCTATACAGGCAACATACACATGCTTTTTATTTAACGTCATTGAAAGCGGGGTCTCTCCAGCAGTTATTTTACTATTTCAAATGTTTTCTTGACAATTTTCCAAAACCAAATCCATTCTCTCATTGGGATTTTTTCTTTGAAACTGCAGTGTTAAATCATCAACCTAAACAATGTGAAATAACTCAATCTAAATAGTAAAAATAGAACTATTAGCTTAAAAGTTGAGACCTCCCACATGGCAGGGGCCAGTGGGTCAGTCTGCATTTTTCTGCCATTTTGATCAAAAGATGTTTTAAATCATTAATTTTTACTTCTTCATTCATCGCAATGGCAATTTTTTCATTATATTCTATATATAGCAATATTTTCATTATAATCGCATGGCGCATGGTGGTCTGACTGCCGGCCATTAGACGTGGTTCAATGTTGGTAAATCTGATTTTGCAATCTGGGCTTTTGCTTCCAATTTGCCCCCCTCCTCACTTCAAAAATATTTCCTGCGCCCCTGTTACAGCACACGGCCACATTTCATGAAAAACAATTCAAAACTATGTATTCAATGGACAATGAAATTACACCAGTTTTATTGCTGACTGCCTGCCATTCATTTTAATTATACAGGATATCATTTAGCACACAGTGTTTTGCACAGAGTGGAACGGAATGATCCGATGTCTGGAATTCTGCAGAGATTCAGGAGAAATGGGGTACTAGAGTAATTCGTACCTTGCTGATCTCCAGTGAGTGTACAGGAATGATCAACTGAAACTGTCCTGAAACATACAGTGAACAGGGGAACCTGCTCACCACCACAGCAGTCATTTCTTTATTTATCGACATTTCAGCTCAGGTGAGAAATACCGCTCAGACTCACACTGTGTCAGACATGGGACTTGAAACCAAATGGATTCCTACTGTGATGTGAAGTTTCCACAGGCCAGTGAAAGTAGTTCTCGCTAATCTTACTTAATCCTCTGTTCACTCTTCCGCATTAAGGGCAACGTGTGACCTTTGGAATAACGATCGAGTCCATGTCACCAGCGCAGTTGTGCCTCACCTTTATCTTGCATAAGCAGGCACAGAAGAACCAACGTGTTTCTTTCCTGTGTCGTGTGAGAATTAATCCCACGTGCAGTCTGCCTCAGCATAACTCTAGCACTGCTTTGCTTGACTTACATATATTTTGCTTGAATAATGGCTGCTGCAACCTCGAGACGCGAGTGGGTGAAGACTGAGGGGCTAAAGAAGAAATTAAAACCTGCAAGTCATGAATGAGCCCTTACTGAGAGGCACAGGTAGAGCCAGGGTTTGAGTTTTTCTGGTGCTATAGAGGTAGATGGTGTTTTGTTGAGTGTAATTTTGTGTCAGCAGCGGAGTCACTGCCAGTGATGAGTTCATCTCCTCCAGTGAGTGAGGCTGACGCTGTCCATGGTTCTGCAGGCCTCTCTCAGCTGAGTCACTGCCAGTGATGAGTTCATCTCCTCCAGTGCGTGAGGCTGACGCTGTCCATGGTGCTGCAGGTGTCTCTCAGCTGAGTCACTGCCAGTGATGAGCTCATCTCCTCCAGTGCGTGAGGCTGACGCTGTCCATGGTGCTGCAGATGTCTCTCAGCTGAGTCACTGCCAGTGATGAGTTCATCTCCTCCAGTGCGTGAGGCTGATGCTGTCCATGGTGCTGCAGGTGTCTCTCAGCTGAGTCACTGCCAGTGATGAGCTCATCTCCTCCAGTGCGTGAGGCTGACGCTGTCCATGGTGCTGCATGCGTCTCTCAGCTGAGTCACTGGGGTTCTGAACGGATGGCTCCACACTGAATACAGGAGCAGTTCTCTCTGGCTGGCAGAAACTGCAGTTTCTCCCAACATTATGCACGCATTTGATAAATAACATTCAAAAAATTGCTGTACACAACAAGGAACATAGGTTATGAGCATACGTATATCCACAAGCAGAAATCATTAGCCCAATAATGCCCCCTGTATCCTATATGATACACCATATTTGAAGGACCATGCCCACCTGGTAAGATGCAACACAACCACGACTGCTCACTGTATCATATCTGATACACAGTGCTGCCACCTGGAGGGAAGAAGTGAGATTACAGGAGTCACTCCCCTCGTCACTCACTTCAAGGTAGTAGCTCCCATGTGAACAGAAATTCATGAATTTCCTCGTACTTTGGCAGTGAAGTTCGGCATGGCAAGGTCAATATTACACAAAAACTTATTCTTATCCATGTTAAGGGATAGATATAGATAGTAGAGAGCTATAAATAATTTGAAATTTTGAATGTTGAGTTCTGAAGGGGTGCTGATTTTTGGCTGTATCAGATATGATACTCCTGGAATTAGAAGAAGTTCTGTTCAGCAATGTATATTTTGCTGTCACAAAACCTAATGATGAGCAGTGGATCTGAATAATACCCTTGAATATTTCAAAATCATTACTGGGTCATATTTTTCTGATAATGATGTCTGTGTCTGGGCATGATTGGGTTAAGGCTCAAGCAGCATGCTCATGTGTGGCAAAATTCTGAATGTTAAGCGTGATTTATCTGGGGAATAATGAATGAGAATTTTGTGAATTGCCGATAAATGTGATAAGCAATGATGACCATGTCTAAAAGTTAAAGGTTTTATGGTGTTTAAAATACAGGGCAAACTCTGTTCCAGCCGTTGAGTGTAAAATGCGTGGGAAGAATGGCTTCCTGCTCTTCTGTCGCATAGAAATGAAGCTCAAATCAATTAAAATGAGAGCTGTCACACATCTCTGAATTGCAGTCAAATTTTATTCCTTAAGTGCCATGTATAGTAAGCAGAATACTGGTTAGCTCTGCTCACAGGTGACTCATACTCTTTAAATCACCTCCATTATATAAACCTTTTGGCATTTTAGGAAATGTAAACAAGAAAGGCCAATTATAAGCATACAACCACACAAAATATCACATTTCTAGCTTAATTGTTTCCTCAGACATTGAAATGTGTCAGTTGTACTGCGCCAACGAACAAAATTTCAAGAAATCTGATGTGCTTCCAAACATTTTAGTTGAAATTATTTTAAGTTTCATGTAGTTTGTACATTTTCATTGCAAAATATGGCAATACATACAGTCATTATGGGGCGTAACTTAAAATTTGATTGATGTATAACTTATAAATGGATTCATGGATCAGAATTCCTTGGATGTCTTTTTCTGGTTTGGGGATCATGTTCCCATTAATTCGTGACAAAGGGCCACAAAGGAGTTTGTTTTTCGGTGCTTTAATTTCTCAATCTCGACACTCCATAATATACTGAAAAGATTTGGACAATCCAACAAACCACAACAGTCTCCGAGTGTTAAAGATGAGGCTGATTATCATCATGTCTCCCTGGCCTTCAAACCTCCACAAAGCACTGCATTAACAACCATGTGCCTGTAACGGATACAACCCCTACGGCTGCTAAATGTTTCAGAAGACGTTTGCTAGTGAACACACCTCTTTATGGCGCCATCAAATCCAAGTTATGACTCAAATATGCATATGATTTCAACTCTAATCAACGACATGATGAAAAATCAGTGTTTGTTATGGTTTGGGGCCACATTACAGCACTCGGTCTGGGCAGCGAACATACATGTGAAGGAAAACTTGACATAATAAAATGAACAGTAACTTTTGTTGGTGGTGCTCCAGTCTGCTGAATTAATTACGTTTAAGCAATTAACATTTAATTCCTATTAGAAATAATTTTTTGCTTTTATTTCTGGTTAGTTTCAAACATCATACCATGCTAATTGATTTCAAAGTTTTGATTTCTTTGAGAGACTGAGGACGTCCCATTCAGAGGGCCCCCTTCTAGTCTGTATCTGACACCACATATGGCAGCACATTCATCAGCCCTGTGTCTCCGTTCACTTGCCTTTGTTAGTACAGAAGATGCCTTTGGATTTGCTTGCTTCATCAGAATTAAATACCCTGGTTTTTTTTTCAAAGCTGACAAAAGTTAGTCAAGGGGAAAAAAATAGACATGTCCCCATACAGTGCATTTCAAATGACTTTATCCAGAGGGTAGTGCTGGAAGTATATTCCAGTATTTGAGAAAGTAGGGGTGTCTCCTTTGTAAATAGTGAGAGGGGCGTGTTGATGTTTCTGAGGTGCAGCGCTGGAGAGTCGATGACTTTTCTTTGCTAAATTTCATTACTTTTCAATCGATTCATTTGTTCTTGAATCATTTCATCCCAAAAGCAAAAGGCAAGATTCAATGTCTGCTTGATTTTCAGATGTGACACCAGACTCTCCTCCAGAGTACAGAATTGAATTCAAACATGCAAATCACACACACTATTTATAACCATACGGGCAAGTTCGGCTGAAATCTGCCTTCGTCAATGGGAGAAATCCAGAGGAATTAAGGAAAGTGAATGGAGATGAGCCATGATATTAGTTTTATAATGGACAATAACAACATCAACACTTCAATTTAATCTCCAAGGGCTATCAGTGGCATTTGTGATATTGCAGTCTGTTTTCATCAGGGGCCGGGCGGCCCAAGCTGCCAGTGCCCTATCGATATCCTGCATGTTCTTCTTCAGAGGAAATCCTACTTCCCATGCGCGAAAAATCACCAAACTTTGCACAAAGGTCCAGTCCCATGCCAGATTGCCTCAGCTGCAAAAACAGGCCAATAGTTTTGATGGTGGCGCTACAGCAAGTCTCTAAATTTAGTCATTTTGAAAATTCACAACAAATCAACCATATGTGCTACAGATTTGCAACTTTCACCAAAATGTAGCCCCAATACAGAAGAAACATTTGTACATTTAAACCTATTGCAAATTAAGAAGTCCATCACTGTTTTTTTTTTCTAAAAACTGTAAAAATTATGAAGTCTATCACCTCCCACAATTTTTGCTCAATTGACACCAGACGTGCTACAGAGCATCTTCAGACTGTCCTACACTAACAATCCACACATATTTTTGATTTATTGAATATTGAGCCTACAGTGCATCAAAATGTATGAATGTAAAGGGTATTGTTCAATGTTGATTTAAAAAAAATGACAAAATTTTGGAGTCATGGTAGATGATGTTTGGAAAATAACAGAATTTTATCTCAAAAACTGAATTTTTTAAAGTATTTTGAATTTCACTCTCATGGTAACTATGGGAGTCAATGCAAAAATGGCATTTTTAAAAATCAATTTTTCACTTATGGAGTTAATAAATCATCGTTGAAAACAAATTACCAACATATTCATGCTGTCCAGGTACAATTTGTGTATTTTTGGATTTTTGTCTTGATAACTGAATTTTTTAACAGCTGTTTGAAATCTGCCTTTACACACTGTCATTGCAGCTGTAGAATTCCTATAATGAGCTAGAACAGCGGTTCTCAAACTTGGTTCTTGCGCCCCCCTGTGAACACTGGTTTTTGTTCAAACCGCAGCTGCAATTGTAGAATTTTAAAAAGCTGTTAATTTGTCTTATTTAACTGCCTTCCATGTTTAGAGCAGTTATTTACCATCTTAAGCCATATTTTAATAGACATATCCACTGTGTCATGAAGAATAAAATCCCTTGATCATATTGAACTTATTTTTATATTTTGTGAGAATTTTCAGGTTAAAATATATTTAAACAGATTGTAGCCCCTCGGGGTTCGCTCAAGGGTGTAGGGGCTGGGCCGCAGCTGTAAACCAGACCCTTGGAGTCAGTATTATCCACAATCACAGGTTTTATTAAGTCTTTTGTTTGTCTCCGGTTGGGGGGGGTAAACAGGATAAAGAAAAGAGCCGTTCCGGCAAAATCAGACAAAGATTCCTCCCGGTTCGGGGGGTTCGGTCGGGGGTCTCCTTCTCCCTTCTCTGAGTTGCCTCTGTGGGAGGAGACAAGAGCAGGTCATTAGATGAGTGTTGCTGAGGTGCAGTGCTCACCTCTCTGGGGGCTCCAGGCACTCCTGGGGCCAGAGTCAGCTTGGAACTGGTGGCAGTCGTGGTTGCCGTGGCTGCCTGTCCCGGTCAGCGCCCTTTCCTCTCAGTCCTGCCCACGCCGAGTTTGTCTACTTTACAGCCTGGCTCTGGTCACTCCTTCTCCTCCAGCTCAGGCAGGCGTTCTGTCTGCTGGGGCAGTGAGGCCTTACATTCTGTCCTGGCTCATCAGGGGGGAAAAGGTGCAGGTGCTTCAGACACCTTCCACTCACGTGCCCTGTCCAAGGTGCTGAAGGTCAGGTAGAGAGGTCTAGCCTGACAGGCAGAGCTGCCGCTCTCCAGGGTGCTGAACGGCCCGTCACTTCCCTGGGGAAATATACGCCTTCCCACACTTCTCTCACGGGGTAGCGCTTGCATGGTTGCGTGGGGCAGCCCCCTCCGGGGTTTCCCACCCAAGGGGCCAAAATAATTGGCCTGAACTTAATAAAATTAAATAAAACAAAACAGGTATGACTCTATTGTTCGCCAAATGAATTGGCAGTTTTTGCGACCACGTGTCAACAGTTTCACCAACAAGGGGACCAATTAATTGTTTTCGTAGATGAAATGTTTGGTTAATTGTTTCCCTCTGCAGTTATTTATACTAGTTTCTAATATATCTCAAAGTGGAGATATATTTTTATTCTTAAAGGCATGTATAGATTCTTCAAATGTGTCTTAAGAGGATAAATAATGACTGCAAACATAAATGCATCAAATTAAGACAAATCAACTGCTTGTTGAAATCCTAAGATTGCAGTTGTGGTTGGAACAAAAAGCACAGTGAGGTGCTGGACTGAGTTTGAGATCCAGTGAGCTAGAAGAAGTTTTGAACATATATACCGCAGAGTTGTCTCTTGCTAATTAGCTCAGTGAGATAGAGCATAGTCTCCTGTGCCAGAAATTCAGAGTTCGAGCCTCATATAATGTAAAATGCTCATTAGAGCCACCTTTTTTCATCCTCCTACACTATGCTTGTTGCTCAGAATTGCCTATAATTGCCCGGGCCCAACCATTGCTGTGCGGCAGCTATAATTTAGAATTATTCTTCAGATCTTGATAGATCTTTGATCCTTTGCATCCTTTCTCCTGTTCATAGTAGAAACGTTGAACAATGTGACTAAACATTTACATATAATGCAAGGCATGAAACTCAAATGGTGAAGTTAGAATGCTTTAGTCTCATTTTCATAGTATCTTTCTTTTCACAAAAAGACATTGAAGCTAGATTAAACTTGACTAAGCCATTGTACAAATAGCTCATTTCGAAGGCCACGATTCATCAACCCTCGAACACAATCAAATAATAATTATTCTTATGTAAATATGCATTTATAACAAGGAATTGAGCTTTTGTACATTATCAAGAAACCAAGAAGAACCCTTTTTAGACAGAGGCTAAAACAAAATAAACATTTGAACCAAACTAAATTAAGGAATAAAAATATGCAAACTCATAAAATAGTGCTTCACTGCTGCGACATTTAAATCAGAGATTCAGATTGTGACCCTGAGGTTAACATTGCCTTATTTTTATCTTCTCATTGTAGTTTCACCACTGATGATTGGCATTTATGACACTAACATGGCAAACAGGGAGGGCGCGACACTAAAGCCTCCACACCATAAACAAAATTCAGAGGACCTTTTGCCCAAAAATAGAGAAGATTTGCAATAACGACTCACAGAAATTCGTCAAACCAATTCTCTAAGAGGAGCAGAACAGAGCAGGTGAAAGCAGAGCCCAGAACAAACTCAGGGGGTGTTTCTTATGTCCAACCAGCCAGTTCTGGACTGTTTAATTTAAGACTGCTCTTGCTGGTTTCCACACTTCCTTGATCCGTGAGACAGAGAACATATTTAAATGCACTGAGGAATGATGCAGGCTTGTGACGAGCCGTTAACAAAGAGGCAGCAGCTATGCCAACAGCCTACATCTGCTCTGGCGTAATGTCCCATGTGTTTGCGGTTCTAAGGCTCACAAATCCTCTGACATTTGTGTACATAATTCACAATAACTTATATATAAATAAAGACCTTGCAAGCACTAACAATAGAATTGGTGAATTCGATAAGGGCCCAACTGCTCACATTATCTTCATGGAGTTGGGCCCTTATTTAATTCACCAAATCAGTTGCACACAGGTGGGCCTGACTACTTAAACACCCAGTTTTATCAGTTTCTTTTTTTTAATGATCATTTCTACGCAGTTCTGATACACATTTTCCACCTCATTTTCACTCTAAGACAGATTCTAGCAACAGTAATTATAGACAAGGCTAAGTGGAATGTATTGAGCTTATAGCTCATCTTATCTTCATTTGCTTAATGAACGATGGGATATCAGGTCAGCCCCTGTCAAGCAAATTTGCATTCCCTGTTTCCTTGATAATTCAGAAGGATGAAAATCACTTTCTGGTTCTTTAAATGGCCTCACTTCTAGGCAAACGTGACTTGAATATGTTGAGTGTTTATTAGGCATTAGGTGTCAGAAGACTGCATCTTCACACAAGCACAGACAATGGTTCTGAAAAACGTTCAGTGGATTCCTACTCTGACAACAAAAGGAGAAAACCCCATCTGAATACCGCCACAGTACACACAGAGAAGCATTAACAAAATGGCCGGTCACAGGATCATTACACAAAGAACTAAGAGCACATTCAAATCAGAACAGCCTCCTCGAGACGAACCATCTTCAGAATTGAGGAAGTTCATAAAACTGAATGCAGCCCTTCCACCACCGAATCGGACTGGAGTCCAGGAGGAGATTCACAAAACTTAATCTGACTGAAATCCTATGAATTTGCCCCATGTCCCATGGAAAAATCAGAAGTGCTGTACAGTTATTTTGCCACTTGCAAAATTATTCTTAATTTACCCCTCTGCGCAGAGTACAAACAATACCAATTTTTCCCGTTGTGCATGGGCCTATTTAAGGCTTTATAACTAAATATTTATGTCACAGAGACTGTGAAAAATTACTCTGGCGAAGCAAGACATTACCTCCTGTCACACATTTCTATCAGCAAATTCTTGGAGCACAATAATAATAATAATAATATGTCCATGCGCCTCAGTTTTAAACAGAATTCACATGTTCATTTTGTGGTATGTCCAACAAAATCTGCTTATGTGCATTGAACATAAATATTTTGATGAATAAACATATCATCTTCCATTGCAAACAAACCTAACCTCAATCTATCACCATTGTGTGATGTCACATCAAGTGCTAGAACTGTTGGAGCACGGAGGTGATGTGTCCATTTTGGAAATTTTGGCCATGATGTCGCAGTACCGCACTTATGAAAACTTACATGTTCAGTATACTTCTGAACTGTGCAGTAAAAGAGTGACTGACATAAAAATAATATAAATGATGTACCTGATTTAACAGAACATTTGCAAACCTAAAAATCTATTTTTCTCAAAACCTCTAAAAGGGACACATAACCATTGCGCTCCAAACCCTCGATACACTCATTATGAGATGACATCAGCACATACCTTTATCTCCTCTGCATTTCCCAACTTCTTCCCTCTTTCTCTCGAACACATGATGATTCATGTCCACTATCATTTGTGTTAGTTTTGCACTCAAGAACCAGTCCCCCCGGTTCCCCAACAGTATGTGTGAAAACGGCTAACAGAGTTTTTATTATGATGCTCGCAATCAATTTCTTTCACTTATCGAAGAGCAATAAGGCTCCAAAATCTAAGAAGATAAAATGAAATATCGAACAGAACCAAAAATCAAAAGTCATAAGCAAAGACAAGGAGGATTTGTATTTGAGCAGCATCGAGAGCAACACCTCCTGACTCCACAGAGGTAGAGACTCAAAATCCAAGCTGAAATCACTAACACTTCTTCCCAACCTCCAAATACATTATTGCTCATATTAAATGACTGTGCTGGAGAGGCGGTGAACAAACTTTGTTGCTGATTCCTGGAGACAGAGAGATTATTGGCAAAAACTATACGCATTTGTCACACTTTGTCCTCAACTCAGACAGATGGAGATAAAGTTGAAAATTGGTGAGGGGTCCCTTTAATAAACATTCTCTCAAAGACAACGCGAATACATGTGGAACAAATGGATGGCAACTGTAGTAGTGGTCATAAGCCAGGTAAAGCATGTATTCACAGTGGTAGTGCCTGGTCATGCAGCCGATAACAGCGGGAATAATTTCTCACTAATGCCACCCATATATCAAGTGCCAAGATGGGCCTTGGCTGAGGGGGGGAAGCTCAGCGTCACGTGTCTGGGGCTGATTTATGTGGATCAAGGCGTTACAGCATCAGTAGGGATCAGGAATCATCAGAGTTTAAGGAAGACGAGCTGAAGTATATTTTACCACATGCAAAAATGAGCTAAATTATCTATTACCACAACCAGGAGGAATTTTATTGAATACATGATTCATTCATTGTTTGTTTCCTAAAGGTGTAACAGTTTATTTGCTTCTCATTTTCGAAAATGAAAACTCAGCTGATAATTTCACTGATAACCTCTCTGTTATTATCACAATCGCTTGACTTCTGATATCGGTGATGACACAACCAAATCAACAACAGCCTTTATGATATCAATGTAATTTAGCTTTAAAAACAGCGACTTAAATACAGTAATCATCACATTCCTTGCCCAGCCATATTTTATCCATATTATCCATATTATCTCCATATTATCCATATTAATATCTCCTAAATTTCTTAGCACTACCTTCTCTGCAGTGTATAATCTGTTGTGCACCTTCCTTAAAATAAAACTGCAATTTTAACAAAACACTACCATTGCCTTGCCACCAAATTAAAAGATAATGTGTCGGTTTAGGTGAACTTGTAGGTCTCGCCTTCAGTTCATGCCTGGGAGATATTTTCCGGTAATTGCGACTGAGAATAGAAAAGAACTCAAAAAAGTGAGATGATCAGGAACAAGCTATTGTTATTCACATCCATAAAGAATGGAATGCAGACTGAAAACCTGTTTAGACCTTGAATTATGTTGAGGAATGACTGCAAATGACTTTAATGCACCTTTCAGTGTAAATAACAGTTACGCTGAATTATGCAGGTAAATGAGCCCCTGAGAACAAAACTGGTCTAACTCTATATTTGTCTCTTTTCAAGTTCTATTCTTGAAATGATTCCCAAGTGGTCGATCTGTTTAGTGCAATTGTTGATTAACTCAGTGTAGTCCCACCACTGTACAATAGGATGGGCATATGTTCAGCACTTCAAGAACGCATAAAGTTCTCAGTGCAATTGTGGTACAAAACGAAAAAAGGGGGCGGGGGGGGAGCTGGATCACTCCTGTTCTAAGGGGCTCCAATAAGAATTATGAAATTTTTAATCAGCTGTCATTTCACATTCAAAAAAGGAAACAATTATCTACTGTTGCCATTTTGTGATATTCAGTACAGCAAAACTACATTGAATAATTTGCCAAAAATAGCCTGAGAGCAGATGGACCAGGAGCAGATTGTAAAAACATGCGTGGGCCAAGCACTGAATGCCCCAGTCTGATCTTCTCTGTAAAACTGACTGTATGCAAACAAAAGAGTCTAATTCCCCTGTCACCGCTGCTTCACTGCAAACCCCACATCATTTCTAACAGGTTAGAGCTCCCTCATTCAGCCTAATAAGTGCAGCACAAATCTACTGGGGATTTCAGTGCATAAAAGGCTCGTTCTGAGATTACAAAGAGAGCAGCGATTTGCATATTTCCTGTGTGTGTATTTTCTTAAGAGGCCCTCACATGAATCAGAGGAATCTGTCCCCCAGGCTTTGATGTGGAATGAAAAGAGAATCTTCCACCCGTCCTTTAGCCCAAAGTGTGGCGAGTATCACATGATAAAGTATCACATGATAAGGCTGCCTGATTGCCAAGCCTGTTAGTTACACTGCATGCACACACACACTGGGAATGGTCCAGAGGGGGCGTTGTAGTGCTAATAGTGACCTAAATAAGCCTCTTCTGTGATGATAACAGGACAGGTAATTATGATTTTGCTGTCTTGCCTAATTGACATATTGTGATGTCGTCATTACATTAACCAACACCAAATCCATATAGATTAGAACAAAAATTGCAAAGAATAAAATGTAATAGGCATTAATCTCTAAGAAACACCTTTACTTTGGGATTGGATTTGCATAATACTCTGAAATCGTGTTGAGATCTGTGATATCATCGTTGGCTTTAATTGTCCTCCACTGTTTTGAGGTTTCATTATATCTGTCAAAGAGAGGCTAGAGGGATCCAAGAGGAAAATACATCATATTTATTTTATTTATCTTTTACCGGGGTTCATTAAATTTGGAGGGAATGATATAAACCTCGTGTTGGTTTCTTCTTTAAACAGCGCGGTGCAGTCAGAGACCAGCTGAGGACAAGCGGCGTGTGAAAGTAAGTATTACAGGCAGAGGTAAACCGTCACAGCCACAGCGAGGAGGAAAGATGGACAGTCAGGGGATAAAGTTCAGCTCCATATGTACTGGCAGACATCTTACATACAGAATTAATCTCTGAATTAATATGAGGTGATGTTGAGAAAGATCAGATGTTCTGTACAAAT
Organism: Gymnothorax reevesii; assembly: GCA_029721435.1. Classification (NCBI taxonomy): domain Eukaryota; kingdom Metazoa; phylum Chordata; class Actinopteri; order Anguilliformes; family Muraenidae; genus Gymnothorax; species Gymnothorax reevesii. The sequence continues at coordinate 3,080,929 of CM056588.1, forward strand.
ATGTCCCTTAATGATAAAAAAGGGTCAAATCCATGGTTTTGACAAGTGACACAGATAAGTCCTCGTGTAATTATGAGGCTGCACAGAGAACCAAGTTATTGCGCATTATCCTCACCTCATATGCACTTCTGTGAGATCCTGTAGGAGAGTTCATTTCACAGCACACCCTACTGTTGCAGAAACTTTTGAGAATGAGTCACACACATGAACACGGTCATTCAGACAAGAGTGTATAATATCATTTATCAAACCTATTGTAAAGTGCATGAACCCTTGATTTTATTCATTCAATTTATAGAAAGAGAAAGAAAATGATGTTATAGGTAGATAAAGAAATGAACGACAACTGCACTGCTACATGGGAAATGCTGATTTTGCCCCTTGAAAGTTCAGAGGTCATAGTGAAATTTCTGTGGGTGAAAAAATTAGATAGAAATGTTTTTTGAGATTATAACAGTGTATTTAAAAATATCTGGCAAGGGAAATGACTAATTAATCAAGCAGTCCTTTTCTGAAGGCAAAACTGCCTGGACTGCATCCAGCTCATTAAAAGCTGAAATATATTTGTTAGTCCTAGTAATGCTTTGGATGTAAGTGGGCACCTGTCACAGCATTTTAAATATTTATACTGAGAATTCCTCACAGATTTCAAAGTAATGACTTCATTGACACACGCAAACTGGGCAAATAATTACACAACAATTCATCTGACAAATCATGATTTTAATTTAGCATATTCTTAAAGTCTTGACTTTTCCTGCATTTTTTTATTACAGCAAGTAGCTGAGCTTGTAATTCCTACCTAAAATGCAAAATACATACACTACAGGCCAGAAGTCTGGAAACAGGGCCAATACAGGTCCAAAATTTGGAAGCAACTTCAAGTTTCTGTTCACAACGCCTTTCTTAAAAACCAGTATGAAATCTATGGTTTTGGGATGTATTTACTGCATGATTAGGCTTTTCTTTCATTGAAATGCACCATTTTCCTATATCTACCTATACTGTATACTGTATACATTGATGTTAGCGGACCATTGCTAAATAAATGTTAATAAAAGAAAGGAGGGGCGTAGTTTTTGGGTTGAGAAGATTTACAAGAGTCATAATTTCAGTGAAAAAGTAAAAAACAAATCACAGTTTGCATTATTCACTTTATGTCATGGTTTACAGCCCACCGCATGCCAATGACAATCCGGCGGGCACTAGGACCATGGACCGAGTAATATGGGCCTGACAATTTGAGTAAAAATGTATTCTGATAAGTGTCTCTTTATATAATAATCATGTTTATTTTGTTGAAAAGTATGCCACTGAAACTATTATTTTTTTGTACAAATTTGGTCTTGCTTCCAAACTGTTGGCCTGTAGTGTACATTCAAAGAAATATACTCTCTGCTCGCCTTTAATAGTCTTTTATGGCAGTTTGAGAGACAAGGTCATTCAACAAACAAAGTTAGATTCTACTGAAAAATCTGCCAAGGACATATGTAGTGGGTTGGGCTGAGAAATTCCCATTGTTCATTGAAAATCTTTTTTTTTTTTAATTAATGTTTTGGTTTGTTATCAATGCGTCAATGAAAGTTTATCCATTTTTAGGACTAGAGCAGACATAGAACACATGACCCACACAAATTGAGGCTGCTATCTCAGAGAGCAACTCCTGGCCTGTAGATGGCACTCTGGGAAGGATGTGGGCAATAACTATATAAGGCTGGCAGAGAAGAAGAGAGTCTTGAATGGCAGTGTGCAATGCTTGAATCTGTTGTCCTGTCTCTCCTTTCATTCCAAGGTATGTTTGTTTGAATTTAAAATGTTACTAGTTAAGCAGGTATCATTGGAAATGTTGCTGATCAGTGCATTGCGCGAATTTGATGATTGTGTGTGTCATGTGATTTGAATGTGTGCTCTGATTATGCATTCAAACAAATGTTTGTTGCTGCCATAAGGCATGTGGCAAGTAGCTGAATTTCCTGATGACTGTCTGAGAATGTTTTAAGTTGGTTTGATGATGTCAATATAGGTTTAAAGAAACAACTATTTCAATCATTGAATCGGATAATGTTTAAGTGATTTTGGATGAACAGATTTGTGGGTGCGCTATGTTGTTGTGGATTCTTTGAGTAGAAATGTTTACAATGCTGTATAAGCAGTTGGACTAATAATCCAAGTGATGGTGCGACGTGCTCAAGTGAATTTTATGGTGAATATGAAAAATCCTATATTTTAATGTTTTCTATAAAGAATATTAGTCCATTTAATAAAGGATGAGTGCCAGTGTGCAATATTTGAAGCTGTTGTCCTGTCTCTCCTTTCATTCCAAGGGGAATGTGTTTATGCCGTGCCTCAAGTTCCCCTAGACTTAGAGGCCGGAAATAGTTGGGGGCTCGTCCGGGAGCTGTACTTGAAGAGTGCCATTGGCTTGAGAGGTCTACTTTTGTTGAGAGGGCGGCCATTTTAGGAAGGCCATCCAACAGAGCGGGAATGAGTGATCCAAAGACGATGGCATCAAGTGAACCATGTCAAGTGTTCTTGTGGGAAATCCATAAAAAGCTCCCGTTGTTGAGTGCTTTCCAGTTGGCAGCGACCGTGGGGGAAGGGGGCGACCTATCACAATTATCAGAGAGGTCGGAACCTCAACTGTATTATTCCATTTCTTATTACCTGAAGAGTGACAAGTTGCAGAACCTGGAAGATGCAGGTATGTCCCAGCTGCTCTCCTTCCAAGATAAAATCAACAAACTGATAGCCGGTAAAGACGCAGTAGAACTACAGAGACATCCAAGGGAGGACATAAAAGGAATTACAGCCATACGAGAGATTCGGGCCAACAACATATCACCCCCAGTGGACAGTACGGTACATGACACTTTGACTACACCACATACACTTTCTGGGGGTTGGTGGAGTCAAATCAAGTAAATGTTCAGCCTAGTGTGCCAGACCAATGGCTGAAACTTACTGATGTTGCTGCTTTTTTGCCCCGCAGGGAATTTAAAATTCAAGGGGGGGGGGCAAATTTCTGATGTTGATTCTGAAATTTCATATGTTCATGTTTGTAAACAGATTGATGAAGGTATGCATGATGGGTTTACTGAGTCTGAGATTATAAGGGCTGTCTTGAGGGTGACGAAGGGTGGGACTTTTAAAGAATTACTTACCAACAAGGATGACATGACAATAGTAGAGTTAAAAAGGTTCCTGAGGTCCTATATTCGGGATAAAAGTTGTGCTGAGTTGTTCCAAGAATTGAGCAATGCAAAACAACAAGATAAAGAGACACCACAGCAATTCTTGTATAAAATTATGGCCTTATGACAATGAGTGTTACTTGCCTCACAGCATAATGAGTCTGAATTTCAGTATGACAAGAGACTGGTGCAGGGGGTTTTTCTTCACACTCTGTATCAAGGACTGAATGACATGAATAGTAATATTAGCCAGGATTTAAAACCCTCTGTGTCTGACCCTCAAGTAACTGATGATATCCTCTTGGAACAGTTAACTAAATCAGCGTGCATTGAAGCAGAACGGGCAAAACGGTTTTCATTGGCAGCCAAATCTAGGCCACTTGTCGTCAATGCCACCCAACAACGTAATGGTGACCAGAGCAGTCAGCCAAACCCACAGGTTTCATGGGACAGTGAGATAAATGCTCACCGCGCAGCTATTATGCAGTTGACAGCTCAAGTATCGGCCTTAACTAAAAATATGGAGATGAGGTCTAAACCAGCAATGTCAGAATCCCAATCAAGAAATATTCAATCTCAGTGTAAATTCACAAAAGGAAAATGTTGTGAGTGTATCCAACAAAATTTGGAAAAATGTATGCATTGCTTTCGTTGTGGTCAAGGCAGACAGTCGGCATGAAGCCTTCAGACCATATCAGTATTTGTGCAGATCCACCCAAAAAGGGGAAAATGGCTGAATTGACTGGGGACAAGTGTCTCATTTCATGTATAGTTAATGGGGTTGGGGTCCAGATGTTGTTAGATACCAGGGCACAAGTCAGTGTGATTGGGAAAGACTGAGTTGGGAAGAATCTGCCGGGAATGAAGGTCAAACCACTGAATAGCCTAGTCCCGGAACCCCTGTATGTGATTGCGGCCAATGGCTCCAGCATTCCCTTTGAAGGATGGATTGAAGTGCAATTGGAAATTTTAAGTGCAAGCCAAGGACGTATGTCCATTCAACTTCCTTTTTTAGTTTCACAAAGTTGTTCAGATAACCCCCTGCTGGGTGTGAATGTAATTACAGAGCTGATTCGTGAAAACTGAAGTGACTGGTACAGTGAACCTGGGCACTCTTCTTTGTGAGGCATTAAAGGTGAACCCAAGCACTGCTCAGACCATTGTCTCAGCAGCTCAATGTCAAATTGCTGTCGAGATATCCCCAAGTTGTCCTGTTAGTGGGGAAAAAAGGCATTGTCATCCCAGCCAGGAAGATGGTGGAGGTAAAGTGTCGGATCAGGGTGTGGCCTGAAGGTGGTGCTATGTCCTTTGAACCAGACCCAGAGGGCCATTGGCCTGATATGCTGGAGTTGTTTCCAGCTGTTATTCAGGTTCCTACAGGATTATCAAAATTGGTTAAAATCCCAATTCAAAATTTTCTCAGTATGATGTGTATTTGCCTCCGAAAATTGTCCACAGGCAAATGGAAGAAACGGTCTCCATTCTACCAGTGTCTGGGTTGCAGCAGGGTTTCCCAGTCATAGCCAATGCCCAATCAGCAACAGCTTCAAGTGAGGCCTTAGTTGCAGAGAAGTGGCACCTTCCTCTTGATTTATCTCATCTACAGGAGGATGAACAAGCATTACTGAGAGAAGTTCTGTATGAAGAGTCTGATGTGTTTTCTAGAGGAGAAGGGGACATAGGGTGTATCCCCTCGCTCAATCTGAAAATCCGCCTCAAGGATGACGTTCCTATACAAAAATGTTATAACTCAATTCCAAAGCCTTTATATAAGGAGGTTAAAGAATATGTGCAGGGTCTTCTGGGGCGTGGTTGGATTAGGAAGTCTGTTTCCCCGTACTCATCATCAGGAGTCTGTGTCCGTAAAAAGGATTCCACTTTGCGACTTTGCGTAGATTACAGAGAGCTCAATCGTAAGACCATCCCTGACCGGCATCCTTTGCCTCGCATTCAGGATCTCCTTGATAGCCTTGGGGGGCACTCCTGGTTTTCTATTTTGGATCATGGTAGTGCGTATCACCAGGGCTTTATTGACGAGGACTTTGGCGTCATGCCAAAGCTTTTAGCACCCCCTGGGGGTTATATGAATGGATCAGTCTTCCTTTTGGATTGTCTAATGCCTCCGCTGGGTTTCAGCGATGCATGGAAGATGTCTTAGAAGGGTTGCATGATGAGTGTTGTGCCCCTTACCTGGATGATGTGCTCTGTTACTCAAAAACATTTCGTAATCACATTGCTGACCTAAGGCGAGTGTTGGCAAGAATGCGGGAACATGGGATTAAATTAAGACCAAACAAATGTGAGTTGTTTAAGCGTCAAGTGTGTTATGTAGGCCGCCTGGTGTCGGGCGAAGGAGTGAAGGCTCACCCCAAGGATGTGGAGGCTGTTCTGTTGCTCAAAGAGAAACGCCCAGCTAATATTGGTGAAGTTAGGGCTCTTTTAGGCTTCCTTGGCTACTATTGTTCCTTCATCCAGGATTTTGCCAGACTAGCAAGGCCCTTATTTGAACTTCTTCAATGTCCTGGGGGAGGGGCAGGAAGGGTATCTCCATCAAAAGCTAAGGGGAAGTTTAGTCGACAGTTATCCTTGAGAACACCAGTCCATTGGACAGACCAACACAGTGCAGTTGTGGAAAAGTTGGTGGAGATGCTGGGGACTAACTAACAAATGTACTGACTAGAAAAGCACTCAGAGAGCACAGACCTCCACCAGGGGGCAGCAAAACCCAAAAGCACGACGATTGGTACTCTGGCCCATTGGAAAGACTTGAAATCTTGAACTTTGGCGTATATTTCAGATGTACTTTGGCCTAGATATGCCAAAATTTTATCACCTGTTCATTGACTTAATACCCACCTCCTCTGAAAATTTCATCTAAATCTGTGCATTACTTTTTGAGTTATCTTGCTAACAAACAAACAAACAAATGCTGCCTAAAACATAACCTCCTTGGCGGAGGAAAATATCTAGATATCTAGATATATTTGAAAAGAGTAACTTTGAGACAGCCAAATACATATGTTGTGCCCCATAATTCAATGGACCAGTAACACATTTTCTGTTATTTTCCTTCTGTTGGTACTTTACATGCTAAAGAGAAGACAAAGGTATTAAGTCCCCAAAACATGAGGAAAAAAAAAATACTTAAATGCCTGCAGTTCAGGCCAGTCAGCATCATCAGGGCAGATATTGAGCATCTGGCGATATCTGTGCTCCATAAAATTTAAGCAGTCACTGCATGCAAAGGAAATGCAACTCAGTGTGATTCTGGTGCCAAGTCAGGTCAGGTCAGGTCAGCAAAAAGCTTTGATCGGAGTCAGCCGAGCCTCTAACGGGTCATGCAAGGCAAAACAGGGATGAAGATGAAAAAAACCTCAACCCTGGGGCGGCAATTTGCTTTTATCAAGACTGCATAAGTACAGACATTCAGGTTTATGTGAAATTATGCAGCCCTTTCAAAATTGGCAATAAATGTCTTTTCAACTGCATAGAGAGAATGCTAACTGAATTATTTTACAGAGTGGGACCTCTATTCCCTCCAAGACCGCCTGAATTTGGGAAGATACTGAGAGCATTATTTACTCAGCTCTTGCAGATGTTCTTTCCGCAGCCAGATTTTGTAGCAGCTCTCATAACACAGAATCCCATTAGATGATCTACTGGATTGATAGCTGGGGCAGTGAAAGCCACTGCAGAAAACTAGACCCCATGCCATGTTCGTGGAAAATGTTTGTGTACCGACATTGCGCATAAACCTGCTGGAATCATCCATTTGAGAAAGAGCACAATATTGCCATAAAGGGATACACACACCTTACATGGTGTGCTGTAGCTTTGAAATGATGCTCCATTGGTACTAAGAGGATTACTGTGTGGCAAAAATTAACTTCCTGCACTATTATACCACCATAGGCAGGTTGTACACAGGGCACGAGAGATTCATATTGTTCACATGAAATTCTGACCTTCTGCATGTTGTAGAAACATTCAAGATTTTGCAGAACCGGAGACATTTGTCCCAATTTTAGGTCACCCAGTGTTTGGGTGTGAAGTAAATGTGTCCACTGTGGCTTCTCTTCGTTAGCTTACAGGAGTGGAACCTGATGTGAGTCTTCTGCCGCTGTTCCCAATGAACTTCAATAATTGGCATGTTCAGAGATACCCTACTGTAAACCAATGCTGCAAACTACTGCTTTTTGAGCATGAGCGGACTATTGTGCTAAAGTCATTTAGGGCAAACAATGTGACCATTTCCCAGGTTTGGTCAGACAATTAATCACCCTAAAATCTAAATCTGCATTCCTACATTGAGTTGCTTGATGCGTGATTTGCAGTTTCAAGGCCCAGTTTAATTGCGTTAACATGCATATTTATGCAAAAATGTTTCACCTTGCTTCCAACATTTCCCATTGTAGTTTATGTACAAAGTAACTCTGATGGGATGTTGGCGATCATTTTTTAATGAGGGCAATTTGGGGGCTCTATTTCTGCTTCAAAAATGTATGATTTAGACCAATAAAATTGTTCTATCCACTTCTTGTGTTGTGACAACATTATAGACAATATACTTAAATACTTCATTTTATCCTTGGAAATGGCGCATTCATCTTACAAAGACCCATTATTTACCTCAAAAAGAACAAGTCTTTAGTATTGTTCAAGACTATGCCATTGGAGAAGAGTCTATGGGATGACAAATGTCATTGTCATAGAATAAAGCTGATGAATTCAAGCAGGTGGCTTTTAATTATCTGACATTGTTATTTTCAACATCTAATTCACTGTGTGAAAGCCAGAGCAGCTTAACTATCCATATAAATCTGAGTGATCAAAGTTGTCTCCACAATTAAATTAACCAGAACAGAGTCAAATTTGGAATTAAGACGTATTTTGGTTTTAATAAATGACAACATACTTAAATAATCAAACTTTAACCTGTTTGTGTGTGTGTGTGTGTGTGTGTGTGTGTGTGTGTGTGTGTGTGTGTGTTCAAGAGAGCTAGAGAGAACATGAAAAGAAGCTGAGGCCCCATAATATTCTGTATTGTATGATGCCAATAGATGTTCTATTGTTTAATATTGTTACATTTATTGTATAATAAAATTAGATGTAGCATTGTGCAGTATTATTAGAGGAATTTTATAATACCATTGGATGTAGTATTGCACAATATTATCTGATGCATTGTGCAATACCATGAGATGCTGCTTCTTGTAAGAGACCAGAACTGATTGCAGTTAGTCCATTTAATTCTACAACTGCTTCACCTTCATCCTTGTCCAACACTTTGCATAACCAGCTAATTACCAGTAACCACCATGCTAACCAGTCCATGACTGGTTTTTTAATATACCAGTCCGGTATTTTAATATACCTTTGTAGGCTTAACTGGATTGTCCTCGAGTGAGTCGTTCAGGCTTAAAGGGCTTTATCTTTAGGGGTTTGGAGCACAGTTTGCCAACAGGAACATGAACTGAAAATCCTTACGTTGAGATGTCTTTGTACCTGACTAATTTTAAATCTGCGTTCGGGATAATGTTTAAGACTTGTGGTGAAGACACCCTACCCATATACACTACTCAATACTTTCATGATGCACGTTAATGAAGCCATCTATAAGATCTGTCAGGCTCTAGCACTGAATGAGACCTTTTTTTTTACTCACTTTAATTTGTCTTATCAACTAATCTGTCCTCCTTGAACCTTTCAACTTCAAAAATGCATTAAAGGGGCTTGATAATATTTATAATGTCCTTTCTGCTACATCCTGCCTCCTTTTGGTATTCAATTCGAAACTGCTTAAATGCTTCATGCAATGAATATTGAGATTAGGGGTTATTTGAGGATGACAGACTCCGGCCCCAGAACTCAGGCACAGACAGAAGATCAGTTTCACAGGCTCAAAGTCAAACAGTTCAGTTTCATGCCAGTCAGTAAGATTGTGGTTCAGAATCGAAAGCCAGGATCAGCCTTGACAAACAGGCAGAGAGTCGGACACCAGGCGGAGAGTGAGCAATCTGAGGGAGCAGGCATGATCATGAGCCGAGGACGGGCAAAAAAATGTGACCAATAAACGAACAGACAGTGAAGACAATCAGCTCCCTAAAAACAGGGTTCCTGCGGGGTATTAAAAGCATTGAATTTATGAATTTGGAAATAATACCTTAAAAAGACTTGAAAAGGTCTTGAATTTTGATATCTGGGTCTTAAAAGTTTTGCAGTAGGTATCGCATTTCTCGTCAAAAGTTTAATTTGTCAACCATGACCTTTTGATCTAATAACATAAATAAAGAGCGGCGGGAATGCAACGCAGCCTGGAGGAAAACGCTCTGAACACGTCACTGAAGACCATGCGCTACAGCACCACAGCACAGACAGACACAGACCACAGACAACAAGGCAAGCAGCGTTGGTTAACTGGTTTTTTAATTCATGCTGGGAATATGGGGAAATGTAAATTTAACGAAGCGTGGATGGATAAAATTTCTTTCCGTCATTGGTTGAAACCACATAAAAAAAACTGGAGTGGACAAAGTCTTCGTTTCTGTGGCAGCACTCAGCCGCCATCTTGCGTATGTATATCGGGGCAGATGTTCATCGGAAAATTCAGTAGAAGTGGCCTAAATTGTCGTCATATAAAACGGAAACTCGCGCATACCGGACAACAGTTGATGTCCCGATTTTTTTCTGTAATGTTTTCCCATGAAATAAACATCTAATATAACAGATTTTATGTTACAGATTTTCGCTTACTTTGGACAAAATGTCCATCCTCATCACAATGCATTTCCATTCATGAGCACTCGTATACCGGGCAAACTGGTTCGCACCGTGCAGATACGCAGTTGCAACAGAGTGAGCTACGAAATGAGGTTCGGTTTTCCTACACTGTTATACACTGACTGAATTTAACCATTAAAGAAACACATTGTCTCCTTGTCTTGGCTTCAGTTTTTATTAACAGTGTATTTGTGGAAACTGACACTGCCGCGGTTTCATTTACATGCTTTAGTTTTGAGACTCTACATTGATCCCAGTTGAGGCGACACGCAGTATCATCCTGTAATTCATCGTCTCAGTGCAAAGACGGACTAAATGAAGACAACAAGTAGGTATGAACACCTAAGAATGAAGTTGTTCCGATCGTCATGCACAAAGCATACATATAAATTCATATAATGTTATATATGCATATAACGACTAGTTTCCTCCAGGTATAGACCTGGGTCGGACTCACGGGCGCAGCTGAATGCGAACGCTCTCTCTTTGCACGAAACGAAAACCTAGTTAACTGAGCGATAATATAAAGGGTAAGGCAATCGTAGAGCTTATTCTTTCGTTTTGCCAAGTAATGGAGCATAAATATTGTTGTTCAATTACAATTCCTTATTCGTGTCCTTTTAAGTATGAAAGCAAAAAAAACACAGAAACAAGCCTCTCCCCAGGAAAAAAATTAAATAAAATTTTTTCACACCCATATTTAGCCTACTGTTTACATGTGCCTCATTGGACATTTATACATAGGCAAGATGGCGGAGCTATTCTGCCGTGTACACTTTGGTCTAGCCAGTGATGTTGTCCACTCTAGTTTTTTTAATATCTCTATGGTTAAAACCAGTGGCAGACAACGTTTTTGAGGCCTACTGCGCCGTGTGCAAGAAGAGGATTCAACTCCGAACAATGGGAGTGAAAGCGTTAGACACTCATGCCAAATCGACCAAGAACATGAAGTATGTCCGAGGAAAGGAACAAAGGACGCCCCCTCATCCTTTACACACCCACAGGTTTATTTTTTTATTTAACCAGTAAAACCACATTGAGACATCTCTTTTGCTCGAGTACCGTGGACTGCTATTTTGTTTGTTGAATAAATGAACCCTCTGAACTTCAAGGAATTCATTTTTCTTTGACGGTAGGGCTGTGAATTAGGCCGACAAGTTGGTATTAATTTTTGATATAAATGGTCTTAAAAAGGTCTTAAAAAGATGAATTTGACTTGAAGAAACCTGTAGGAACCCTGTAAAAAAACAAAGACAAATAGAATCAAAATCCGGAAATCACAAGGAACAACAAGGGTGGTAAATGTATGGCAGCTGGAGACAGACACACTGGACAGAGCAAAAGTACAATATCAAACGAATCACAAGGGAGAACTCAGGACAGGTTTGGAATAACGGAACCTGAACTTGGCGCGTGGTCTCAAACAGGTGAAATAACCAGGAGATCAACGATGGTGACGGCGAGCGGGGAGCGATATCGACATCAAAGTCACAGAACTGACGGATAAAAGACACGAATGACAACAAAAGGGAAATAAATACAAAAAACCCAACATGAAAACCCAAAATAAACTAACGATGAAAAACTTTTCAAGGAATTTTTTGACTGACAAAATGGTCGTCTTGATTACTAATAAAACCATGAATGCCGATTCAATTTTAGTAATTAGAAATGCACTCTTTATAGCATATTGATTCAAAATAAAATTAAGCCTCTACTCTTCTCATGTGATACAGACAGTCTGTAAGATGAATGTTCCTGTCTTTAATTTGGTGATAAGCCAGAAATTCTCAGTCCTAACTGTACCATTTGCTCCGCCAAGACATTTCATCAAGCCAGTACAATAATTAATTAGAGGCAGTCATTGAGTGCAAATGTCCGCCGAGGCAGCACAGTCCAAATCTTTGCAAGTGGGAGCAAAGTTCAGTGATCGCATGTCATACGATTTCAAGATGGCTGCTGTGGCGGCCATATTGTTTCACTGATTGCAGTGAAAATCAACAGGGTCCATCCTTGATGTAATAGCAGTGCACCCACAAATCCACGCATTACCTTTTGAGTTATGCTGTTCACAAAGAAAAAGACAGACAGACAGACAGATAGACAAACAAACAGAGGCAAAAACATAACCTCCGCCCCAACTTCGTTGGCGGAGGTCATAACAACATACCGGGGTTATTGGGCTGAATGTCTTATTGTGAGGGGGGCTGGGAGACTACTGGATGTGTCAACAAAAGACCAACTTATCTGATGTAAATGTTTGAGTTATTTGGGAAGGGGTCTTCTGTTCTCTTTACTGACTTGTAAAAGAATAAAAAGTCATTTTTAGCTGTTTTGTTGTAAATCTCTGTTTGAAACAGACGATACTCAGCTGGGCTTGGTGTGAAAAAGGGTTTCATCCCCCAACAAAGGCAAATTGAGAGCTTATATATTCCAGCTGTAACAATGGTTGGCATCGCACGCACACCCAGAATCAAAGCTCAATAGTTTTTTTCAGGGAAAAGCGGCAGTATGATGTTTCCAACTCTACTCCAGTCAAAGCAAGGCCATCATTTTTAAAGCACTAATTATGTTTGGCTTTGACTCCAGCTTTTGAGTCAATAATATGCAGGGTTTTCTTTCCTCTGAAAGACAAGCAGTCTGCTGTTGTAGAGGATTATGCAGTCTGGTCATGGTACTTATAAAGCCATAACTTGAAGCTGGATATGAAAAGAGAAGCCGTTGAACTGTGCAGTGTTGAAATGCCAATCTCTCGGCTCTATAAGCAATAATTGGTTTAGAGATTTGCGGTTTATTTTTTTTTTAACAGTTTGTATAAAATTTCACATGTGGAATTCAGTAACTAGAGTCATCTCTTTTTGAATGGGCTGTGAATTGGTCTTGTTTATGAAACTGAAAACGTAGGGTCATATAGACTCATTGCTATAAGTAAAAATATTGTAGTCTTATTCCTGATACCCCTGAATTGATAAAGCAAGCACTTGGAGATGTTCATTTTGTTGATAATTATACAGTACCAGTGCGTATAAAGGTTCCACTTTCGCCAACGCGCCGTTGGTCGTGTGTCAGCCAAAAGTCAGGTAGACGTGCCCTGCGGACTGAACCGAGAAGTAGAGTGAGTGAGAAGGCATGTTGGCCGGCCGTTTCACACATATCGAGGGCTTGAAGCACAATGGTTATACGTCCAAATTTTGTGGTTTTGAGATTTACACCCCCGTCACAGCTGTTTATCAGCTAATGCTTGGAGCACAATAACTATATGTCCATCTGCATCCATTTTTTAATCAGAATTCACATTGTCATTTTGTGATATGTCCAACAAAATCTGCTTAAATGAATTAAACTGAAATTTAGATGAATAAACATGAATTTTCATGCAGAACAGTGTCTTCCATTGCAAATGAACTTACCTTCTACCAATCACCATTGTGTTATGTCACATCATGTGCAATAATTGTTGGAATACTGAGGTGACACGTCCATTTTTGGCAATTTTGACCATGATGTTGGGTTACATTTCTATGAAAACCTGTGTTCAATATATTTCTGAACCCTGCAGCAAAAAATGATGAAAAATATCTTATTTAATAGAGCACTTGGAAACCTAAAAACCTAATTTTCTCAAAACCTCAATATTGGACATATAACCATTGCGCTCCAAACCCTTGATATCTTAGTGTAAATCCCCATTGCAGAAAAGTCCAAAAAGGTTCATCGTTGAAATTTTTTTGTCGGTCAATGTGCCGTCCATTATATTTGTAGTATAGTACTTAGTATAGCCTGAAGTAATTTTTGCTACAGATTTTCTTTCGCGCAGTTGGTGATACATTTATTTCCAGAAAAGTTAATGTCTGCAAATTCATGTATTTTTGCCATAATATTTTTGCTGTAATATTTGCAGATGAGAATTCAGAAATGATAATGGACTATGCCGGCGTCCCTTAGAGAACGGCTGCAGCTGTAACCTGGGAGAAACAGAAGCTCTTCCTCCTCTTCCTCTTTAGGAGGCAAAGGATCTGTCCATCCTAGGTGCAGGAACACTGGAGTGACTCCCAGGGCATAGATTTGCGTGTCCTGCACACCTCCCAGATAACTGTGCCACCCAACCCCTGCCCTCTTTCCCTGGGCCCATTAACATCCAGCCCCTGCCGTGTGATCCCCTCGGCCGTCCCCCAGCTGGGTCCCTCGACATCAGGCATCCCCACACCGAGCCCCTCAACACCCCATCACAGCTATCAGTGCCTTCGAGCTGCTCTGTTCCCTGGTTACCCAGAATCCCCTCAGTGTGAGAGCTCATCCAGTCCTGCTGCCTGCTCAGCATGGCCATCACAGCTGATGTCCCGCTGCCTAAATATCAGAAGGTCTTTGTAAAGGATGCTGAAGAGGACCGTACATCCTGCAGGCTAAGAAGAATGACAAAATTTAGTATAAAATATGTGCTAAGGCCACAATTTGTTATGACATATCGGACAACAAGGAATGACAGACAAAATGTAATAACTTGAACAGATTTAATTAACAAAGCACTGACCAAGATTGAAATAAAAAAAAAAATTTTTAAAAATGAGAGTCACCGTCCCTTGGTAGTTGAGATGGGGTTGCTATCTTGCGATGTCCTGGGACAGGAAAATGCTCCAACACAGGCAAAAATCCACAAAAAGAGCTTCACAGGTCTTGTACAGAGTGACAGGTCTGGTCACATGAATCCTTCAACTATTTCTCCTTGCAATTTCTCCTACTACTTTACTCTCTCAAATTCTGTCCTTATATACTCTTTTCCAGCCCCCTGCGACCTTCCAGACTTTTTTCAATTCTCTGGGACTTTCCCTCTCAGACATGCCCAGGACATGCCCAAACCATAGCTCCAAACTGGGCTTAACAAAAAAATGTCAATACTGCCATCTAGTGGCTTTTTTTTCTCCACATTACATATGTTTGGCCACTAATGCCCCCCACCCCCGCTTTCATCCTCACTATTAAACGTTATGGGTGAGGCACGCTTGGTTGCATTAAAATGTTTGTCCAGCTATCTTCCTCACCTTCAAGAAACAAGCAGACATTTCTAACAGCTCCGAGATAAGACTGCATGGCCCATGCTGTTTGAGGCTTGAGATTCTTACCCTGTATTTTCTGTTGTAAAAACTGCAGCGACAGCAGCGTCCAGTGAAGTCGGAACAGCAGGCATCTGCTCCTTATCAGGTGGTGTCATCAGAGCCGTATCTGTGAAAAACACCAGGGCTGATGGTGTCAGGAAGCCAGAACCATTTCTGTTGGAGGGAATCTGATGACAGCAGCACGGCCACGGCGGTCAGGGGCAGCTGCCGTTTCAACACAAGCACCTGCAGTTCTTTTATTTGGGGGAGTCTGAGCTGCTCTAACTGTATAACTGCCTTTCTTTTAAAAACAGTTCACACACAGGGGTAATGCAATATGGAGCTTTGTGTGGCGCGCGCACACACACACACACACACACACATACACACACACGATTAAATAATCTGAGGCACAGTACTAATGCTCTCATTTCCTATGAAATCATGTGTGAGAGGATGTGTTGGAATTGCTGTTAGTAGAACATTTTCCTGGCACTTTACCCACTAACATAATTCTTATAAAGTAATTCTGCAGTTGATGTCATATTTCTCATAATTTAACATCAATTTGCAGGAAGGAATTTTTACAACCATTTTAGCATTGACAAAGTCATCTTATTAAGAGGTTGATAAACCTATCTCAAGCAGAGCTGCTGCATCGTGATGCAGTGAGTTTGAGAAACTTATCTTAAGTGGCTGATATAGTGAGACATGCAGAGGGTGATAATCCTCTCTGCCCATGAATGCATGTATGTGGTGTTATCAGTGTGGAGTTACAGCCCAACCCAATTACCTCCTGCAACACTAATCAT
The DNA here is from genome assembly GCA_029721435.1 of Gymnothorax reevesii. Taxonomy (NCBI): domain Eukaryota; kingdom Metazoa; phylum Chordata; class Actinopteri; order Anguilliformes; family Muraenidae; genus Gymnothorax; species Gymnothorax reevesii. The sequence goes on from CM056588.1 coordinate 3,096,805, forward strand.
CTCCTCCATTAAACTCCATGGAATTCTCATTGACTACTATTTCAGGCAGAAACATCGTTCGATAAGATTTACATTTACATTGCGAGTGCATGAACCAGGTCAACCCTTTTTCTCACCACAAAATGTCCTCCCTCCAAATTCTGCAACGGTGATTCAAGTCAATTCAGTTACAGCCAGTTATTTGGGCTTTAGAGAAACAGCCTATTTGTTCTCAGAGAAAAGTAGGCAAACAGATAATTACCAAATTTATTGACAGAGAGAATACCACAATATAATTACAATGCACGGTTAGAAGGGAATGCGGATTTAGTCAATAATCATCCCAAAATTATTGCTTTCTTTTGTTTTTTAGGGAGGAGATCGAAAGAGTATTACAGTACTGCACATCATTTGCAACCATTTTGGGGTCAGAGTTCAAGGATAGAAACAACAGTGCCTTGAAAGTGCAAAAATTCCCCCCAACTTCATTACACCCACTAAAATCATTTTCAAGTTTAGAGATCAGTGTCTGTCTGGACACGTGTGAGCAGAGCAGAGCAGAGAACTGCCTTTGTTAACATAGTAATGCAGTAAAAATGTACAGCATTTAACAGAGCAAAATCATGCCAAATTATTTAAAAACACCTTTTCCCAGGATGCACCTCTGCATCTCAGGTGCTCGGACTCTGCAGCACAATTAAACCTGTCTGCAGGAGAGAGCAGGATCACCTGCCCTGGGGTCACAGGGTCAGTGGCCTGGGATCTACTGGGATGGAGAGGCATTTTTGGCATGCCGGGCTGGTGTAGAATGAGATGAGTTAAAGTTCGCACATCAGGGCAAATTTGACTTTTCTTCATCAGGAAAAACAACTAAATTTGTCTGAAACAACAGCTCTGAAATAAACAGTTGTTGGAAAAAAAAAAAAAAAAAAAACTAGCCATTTCCCTGATATTCTGTTTTTGTTTATCATAAAGAAAAATGGCAAAATAAGTCATGGAAGTCGCAGTGAGCTCCAGGAAACAGTATGTTATGGGGAACGTTATCGAAGTGCATTTTTCCTAAGTGACCTGAGTGAATATGGGTTGCAGCTGTGCGGGGCGCTCGCTTGATGCACACACCCTGCTTCTCTCTTCCCTCCCTCATTTATTTATTGTAGTTATTTTCACTTCTTCGCCTTGACCAGTGGTTCCCAAACTCAGTCCTGAGACACCCGTGTGTTTTCTGGCTTTGTTGAAACCACAATTACAATCGAGGGATTTTAACAAGCTACTTATTTGTCTTCATTAGGTGCGTTTATGTTACTTGTATTTATTTATCCTCCTAAAGCTGGGGACACATCAAGAATATTTTATCCGATTACAGGCCCGAGCTTAGGCAAAGCCTGATTTTTTTTCTTAAAATGGCTCGACAGATTATCTTGCCTAATTTTCCAGTGGCGTGAGGGGGGTTAAGACTATATTTGGCATCAACAGATCAGCTTGGAAGGCCGTTGGATATGCTGCGATTTAATATGATATTGAGTGGTATGGGGTATAAATAAACAAGTGAATGTGCTCTCTACACGTCAGAGACCAAAGAAACTGAAGTTCATGATTTTCTGCAGTTTTGTGTCTCTGACATCAAAATATTGAATGAGATTTCACAAATCTGTTGGTGTGGGCCAGGCTTAAGCTGCAATGTACATAATCTATGCCACGAAGAAGAAAAATTCCTCATTTACATTTAGATATTGTTCTGATCCACACCATATATATTTGAGCCCACTGACACAATCTATATATGCAGATTTCTACGACTGAAGAAATCCTTGTGTGTCACTTTCGGATGCTGTAGGTATCTGCACAGAGTTCAACACAAAGCCAACAGCATCTGTATTTGAGGAAAATGAATATGACAAAAACATCTGCCAGTCAGGGCATGAACCTGGCACTTCTCGACTGCCCAGCAACTGTGCTAACCATTTTGCCACCACATTTTCTAGTCAAACTTTTTTCTGACACATCTTTAACATTGTCAAAGAATGTATTTTAACTCAAACCGTGATCTTTTCCCAAACCTAACCAAGATAGTTTGGTGCCTAAATGCAACAAATTAGTTTTGTTGACTTAACCTAATCAATCAAGGTTTTTTTGTCTATAGCAAACCAAGCTGCTGTTGTTTTGTGCTAAAATGTGACCAAGTACTTTTGGTGCCTAAGCTTAACAAGCACTTTTAGTGTGAAAACCAACAAGTTTTGTTTTTAAACCTTACCAAATAGTTTTCATTCCTCAACTTAACCAAGTAACTTTGCTGCCCAAACCTAACTAATTACTAATGGTGCCTAAAACTAGACATTTAGCTAAAACGCTGTAAAACACTGACCCAAAGAGACACCTTTTGTGTTGTGTATTGACATTTTGACAGTGTGTCTCAAAAATTTCCATGTATGACAAAGGAAGATCTTTATTGCAGAGACTAGGGGTGATCTTAAATGGACTGGTTGGCCGCCCCCCATCTGACTGTCTCAATAGATTATGTATAATGCTTCTTACGTCAATGTTCTTTGCAATAAAAATGCACTTTGTGGCAGCTATGACTGGAACTTGTACCCTATAACTACTTTGTGCAATGTCATCTCTGTACTGTAATCTCAGTAACAGTATAATACTGTACAATACACTGTCCCAAAACATGAAGGTCTTTCTGAGGAAGGTTTGCACTGGGATAACATTGCAGAGAGAAAAAAAGAAGTTGGCGGGGGGAAATTTCTCCGAACAGAGTGGCGGTATGTTTTCAAGCACCTAAAAGGGGAAGGCAGCTTTTCTGTTACTTCAAGTGAAAGGTTAATCCTTACTAAAAAGAGTCCGAGCTTTGGAGTGACAGAGGAGGTTAAATGCCAACATCTTTCAAGTACGTTGCCCACCAGAGGGAATCGCTTCAGGTCGAGGCCGAGAGCACTTGCTATGAATATGAACACAGGCAATGCGGGGAACGACAGGGTGAGTGCTGTTTCCCCAGGGACCGAGGTCACCATGTGACATGACAGAGACGTGAATCACAGAGACATCTGATGGTCATGCAACGCAGTCATGCCATGTTTAACCTGATGTTGTTCATGCAGAGGCCATGGACATGACCTCAGTAAAAGCCCACAGGTAAAGCTATCTGCAGGGTTATAAATCATGTTGGATGAAGGCTGCTCTTGTGGATGACAATATGGAAGTTAAATGGCACTGCTCATAATCAAATTGGGTTCACTGCTGTAATTATCTATCTGCAGTGTACTGTGTTTCAGTTCTGTCCTATAATATTGATTTGTGTCTAATATGACCAGACAATGCTATGAAAATTGTGATTCCAGCTTGTTGTTCCAGTGGTTTAGAAAACAAAAGAAATCCTTTCATAAAAAAAATGTTTGAAAAAATTCTTATCTTATAATATTGATACCAAGAAAAAGTGTGTCAATCATGTGCACCGCAAGAAAGATTTTTCATTAAAGATTATCTGAGACACTCCCATTGATTTTTACTTTTTTAAGTTTCCCTGGGGTATGAAGGTGACACAAAGGCTGATTTCTTGTAAACATTCATAACCATGGTTTGAGTAAAGAATGTAGCAATGATGTGTGAGAGAAAGAGGATATTTGGAAAATGGCTAAAACATTAAAGACTGTATTTTTATCAAGATTATAAAATAATGAATCTGGTATCTCAAAGTTCACCTGAATCCTCAGTTTCCAATCAATAAACTATGAATAAACCTGATTGTAAGCACCTCATGTTACCATCTTAGAAGAATGCAGACAGTTTGCAGTTCTCTGAAACACACACTTGTCACAGGTGCGGAACGAGGGCTGCGAAAACCCAAACATGAGCTTTCACAGAAACCAACTAATGAACGCCTGGATGGCCAGCAGGAGGCGCTTGAGCAAATTACTTCACTGACTCAAACTAACTGTGTCCCTCCCGCACCCCCATACCAATATGTGCTGCTCCCACCCGGCTGCTGATTACAGTCGGCACTGATATGGCTGGATTTGATCCAGGGCTGTAGTGGTCACCCTTGCACCACAGGTACTACCTTCATCAAGGGAGCCAACCCAATCGCCAATATAAAAAGTTGTGGCTTATGGCGATGTTAAAAATCTGCCTGGAGAAAGAAATTCCCTGAGTTTGACTGCACATGCTCTGAGGAGGATGTTCAAGTAGTAAAGGAAACTGCAAGGATTCATTAAGTACCTGCTGACACAATAATAACCAAACTGCCCCTGTCAGAGAGCTTAAAGTGGGTCAGAGTTGGGTATTTCAAGGGCAAAATGGCCTAAATATACAGTCAAATCAACAGAAAAGTGCTTAACCGACCACAAAATAAAAATGTTTCCATGGCCACCCCAGTCTCCTGACCGAAACCCAATAAAACCCGTGGGACAGGTGAAGAAGGGAGTCCATAAACCTGGACTTGGGAAAGTTTTTTCATGAAAGAATTGTCTCTGATCTTTTGCACTGTCTTCTTCAACCTCATTACCAACTTATAAGAGAAGGCTTAGAGCTGCTATCTCGGCAAAGGCAGGCTAAATGAAGTCGTAAACGATGAGCATCCTTGCATTTTTTGAAAAAAATGCTTTTTCCATCTTTTTTCCCACGTATAAGTGCAATTCAGGAAAAGGTAATATTGCACGAAATTTTGAAGTATGTATAAAAAAGATGAACAATAACATAATTTAATTTTATAACAATTTTTGTGGCCACTTTTGTTACTATTTACCAAGGATGGTAATTTTCATGGAGGCCACTGTACACTGAGTTAGACTGACACATGAGAAGTCTTCATCTGTTCAGGGGAAATGGCTGAATTGCTCTGAACACTGTCTCCACTTCAGGCTTTACTGGATGATTAATGGCCCACAGTCCATTGCAGTTTGTTATCTAAAGGACAAGGACCTCCAATACTCTCCAATCAGCATTTCTGGGCAATCCGAGGACAATTCACAACTGAATAGAAAACCCAAAACATGCCTGGAATCTAAACTGTTTGCATAACTGTTTAAAAAAATTCGGCTAAATACTCAATGAGAACAATAGCATTTGCAGTGGAAAATGAGTGCAGTGGAAAATGAGTGCACCGCACATGCTTTTAAATGCAGCAAAAGTGATAGGAACCTTTGGATGGCAAATTTGCTTTCAAATAGTTTTGATATGCAGTGTAATTGGAAATACCTGTGGAACATTTTCAATGCACAAGCACAGCAAACATGTGAGAACATGCACCACGATGCAGTGTCGTGCAATTTCCAGCAATGCACTGCTTTGTGGAAGGTACTGCGTAGTGTTGTAGCTGTTGCTCGCTGACTGCACGTCTTGCACTAATCTAAGAGGACACCTCAATACTGCGCCTGCTTCCAATCAGTAGTTTCAACACCGTCACACCTGAGACAACAGTGTCAATATGAACTTCCATGAATCATACATTTCTCCATGCATCACTCTGTAAGCACATGAAAGCCTGGCTGCCAAGCGTGCCTCTGTTTATGAGAACGTGACACGACAGCAGCCAGTTCCACTTTTTTCCTGTAGTGTTTTGTTATCCACATTGGGAGAGGAGCTTGATTCACAAGTGCATTGAGCGGTGTTGAAAGGCCCATAAAGTATGCAAAAGCACTTGCTCTCTGGGGACTTGACCTTGAATGGGAAATAAATGAGAATCGGACACTGCAAATGTGTATCTTCTGGGCCAATTTTAAAGCTGCCAGATATGGTTTTTTTTTTTAAATCACTGACTGGAAGTATAGAGCTGGAGAATTACTTGTATCTCAAGTGAGTGGCTTGCAGGCCACTGGATATCCCACAGGAACCACTTTGAGAATCTTCAGGAAAGCAGTTCATGACTGGGATGATGCTGTGTGTTTGTTTCTATCTTATTTTCCTACATAAGGAGTGAAACTATGTGTCACCCTTTAGATATGAGGTATGAGGTACCATTGCTTACCTTACAATGAACCAAGCATGCAAGGGACCAATAATCTGCTTTAGAGACAATATTAAGACAGTCTTATTTGTGCTGCTGCGTGTGGCTGATTTTGAAACTGCCGTTACTGATAACACTACAGTACACAGAGTGCACAAAACTTTAAATCTCCTGGAGGAGGAACGCTAGATAATGGTCTTTAGTTCAGCCTCTCCTGGAAAGGCTTCTGGGGTTCTCACTTACGCAGGTGTTCAGATAAAGATATTTCAGAGCTACCAGGTACCGCAGGTACCCTGGGACACCCAGAGAGGCTAACAGGCTAACTCGGAGAAATTTCTGGTTACTGCAGGATACATATACTCGTACATAACATTTAGATAATAAGGATTTATTATATATATATATGGCAGCTGGTGAACTGGCAATAGGGGAGGCTCAAAAAAATCCGTTAAAATGAATGATTGGTCACAACCTGTTTTCAGTCATTCATTTAAATTACCATTACAGAAACTCCAAAAACTCTCAGCATGATCAGATGTGGCCAGTTTTCATTTATAACGCACACCAGTTACGACTCCAGACTTCTCACACATTTCTTTATTTGGGGATTGGAAGCAATGCATGTTTTTCATGATCGTCTAAATGAAATAAGTTAATTTGAAACGTCTTTATGCAATTCCATTGCTTTCAACCCCTCCAGTGCACAAAGACTTCAATTCTGCGCGAGAATCTCTTACATATGCGTTGATTGAACAATTGCTGACTGCAGCAGAGGAACGTAAAAATGCCACTTAAACTCACACCAAATGTGTGAGAGTCGACAGGCATGCGTCATTAATGAAATCTGGCCACACCTGATAATGTTGAGAGTTTTCGGAATTTCTGTAATGGTAATTTAAATGAATGATTGAAAAGATGGTCATGACCAGTCATTAATTTCAAGGGATGGGTTTGAGCCTCCCCTATCGCCAGTTCACCAGCTGCCACTGATTTTATACATATATATATATATATATATAAACAGTACCAGTCAAAAGTTTGGAAATATCCACATTTTTCTTAAAATATATGTTAAATAAAAAATAAGCAGACTTTATTTTGCAAGCAAAGATCTAATTCTTCAATCCTTCAAACCAACCAGCATTTATTGTCATATTTGCAGAGCATTCTCAAATTTATTTATTTGTTTTTCACAAGGGCAGTCATATGACTATAATGAATTTGCAGTGGCACGGCTATCAACCTTCCCAAAGACATGCTGCTCAAGAGGTGGCTTTTCATTAAATTTTTACCCAATAAGTCACAAAACCGTGTGACTAATTTGGCTGTTGGAAAATAGAAGGAGCTTATTTGTCTGTTTACTGTTTACTTTACTATATGGCTTCTTTGAGAATTCCAAAAATTTATGCACTATTCAAACAAGTAAATTGATCTCTTTTCACTTCTGACTGTTTAGCTTCTAAAAGATTCCATTTGAGATTATATAGAGAGGTTTAGCTATTTAAATTTCTCGAAAAACAGAGTGCTCTGACATTAGCAAAGTATGTCCAAACTTTTGACAGTTACTGTAGATTTATATTAAGTATTCTTCTCGCCTGATTTCTCAGCTCTCCTCTATTCACTTCCCGTGTCTGTCCATTGCTAGGAAAGTTTCAGTGGGACAGACCCCATAACATCAGAGTCATAATTAGAGGTTGGCAAATAATCAATGCAGACTGCTGGTGTTATGTGCCCTCATTTTCCATGACCTAAGCTGCAACACCCTTCCTCGGAGTCAGATGTGGAGCTTCTACCTCCACTAATGTTTCAGAAGAAGGAAAACAATAAAAAAAATTAACTTAACTGGAACAAAGTACGGTCACGCCTCAATGACAGGTGAGAGATGAACATAAATAGGCAGATAATGTGCCCCTGAGGGCAGAGCTTCCATTAAAACTGATAGTATGGGAGTGCAGGTAATGATTATTCTTCAGCTCCACATCGACTGCATTCCTCCACCATCACATCTCTCTTCAGCCTCCAATCCATACTGCAGGGGAGTGATTTATTAAAACTTCTGATCGTATGATCCATCATACTACAGGGCAAAAGGTTACATCACCAAAAGTGATGCGCAATCATTAGATTTAACTTTGTCTAAATTAAAAATCTATACTGACCTCAAGGAACTGTATTGCATCTGTATACGCCCCACAATCGACCCATTCTGCCGACGCATTTTTCTTTGCTGTGCAGCTGAGTAACTGAAACACAGCTGTAGATTTATTTCTGCGAGAGAGAACCTTTTCAAAGTCATTTTCCCATTTTAATTGTTAGTGACATGGTCCTGAGACCTCTGGCTATAGAGATAATACTTGAGGTTAAGTATCTCTGTTACACTTGTTTAGCAAATGCAAATGGTTTGCATGAAAGATAATATACTAGGAAGTCTTTGAAATGCACAGGTGATGCATAAACTGTATTTGCTGCAAATTGGAGAAACAATCAAATTTTATTACTTTTTTCAGTGAGATCGGAGTAGAAATAAAGAGAAGCGTATTGTAATCCCGAAGCGTGGCACATGGACACGCCAAGTACTTCAGTAATAACCAACATTGAGTTGTTTTTGATGCTTGGCTTCTTCTTTTGGGTGGATTCAACAGCTTACATAAAGCCAAACAAGGCAGGGCTGTACCGCTGCACGACTCTACTGTACCGCTGCCTCACGGCAAGAAGGCTGTGGGTTCGAATCCGGCCTGGGGCCTTCCTGAGTGGAGTGTGCATGTTCTCCCCGTGTTCGCATGGGTTTTCTCCTGGTACTCTGGTTTCCTCCCACAGTCCAAAGACATGCACCTCAGGCTTAAATTGCCCATAGGTGTGAGTGTGAGAGTGAATGGTGTGTGAATGGTGTGTGTGTCCTGAGATGGATTGGTGAGCTGTCCAGGGTGGGTCCCTACCTTTCGCCCGTTGTCAACTGGGATGGACTCCAGCTTCCTCCTTGTGAGGAAGAAGTGGGTATAGAGAATGAATGAATGAATGAATATTGTGCTGGTCATGTTTTCAGTATAGTACAGAGTGACTGGACTCTTCAAACCCCTCCTTCTTTCATCCTCACCTGTTCTCCCTGAGTGTTAATTGTTGTCTAGTTGATAAAAGTTCATGTTTTCTCATCCTCCCCTCACAGGGTTGTTGTCAAGTCCTTCAGCTCACCTTTCCTCACGGTTTTACTCCACACTGTACCTTAAGCTTGTTCCTTGTGAAGCTATCTGAGTCCATCAGTCAACAATACATGTAAAGTTAATCCAGTGCCCAGTGCCTCTCTTTGTTTTAGTGGCTACCTTTACAATGGCACCTGGTCTCCTGGTCTTGGAATACGAGCGTGGGCTTGGCAGTGGGTCCTTTGACAAATGGATAGCCTTCCTGGTATAGACCTCGGACCTCCTCCTGGCCGCCTCATCATAACTCCTCTGTAAGCCAGGTTGCCCTTCGCCCATCCTCCACCCCCCCAGACCGTCCTCCACCCCCCCAGACCGTCCTCAACCCCCCCAGACCGTCCTCAACCCCCCAGACCGTCCTCAACCCCCCCAGACCGTTCTCAACCCCCCCAGACCGTCCTCAACACCCCCAGACCGTCCTCAACACCCCCAGACCGTCCTCAACCCCCCCAGACCGTCCTCAACACCCCCAGACCGTCCTCAACCCCCCCAGACCGTCCTCAACACCCCCAGACCGTCTTCAACCCCCCCAGACCGTCCTCAACACCCCCAGACCGTCCTGAAGCCTCAGCCCGTCTTATGCTTTTATTTTTCACTCTGCCCCAATTGTGGCTGTAAATTCCATTATTACAGTGCCGTACAGCTCTTACCTTGTTTCTTTTCCCCAACACATAATGTGTCAGTGTGCAAAAATCAAATGCTAATTTCATCAGGGCAGAAAAGCAAATGCATTATGAGAGGCTACATTATGCACTCCTCCATGAGCCATTACTCGCGAAAACAATAGTTGATGAAGATTAGATGAATGCTTTACATTTTCATCTCTTCCCCTCAAAAATATATTTTCCATTTATAAGCTTAAAGGATCCATCACTGGAAAATCAATTTTTTTAGGTTATTGCATGTCTACCTCAATCTTCTCTGACACTGATAATAGCTGACATGTTTTCCCGGCGAAGAACTTCACTCTCGCCCCCTCCACCATGAATTCAGTAGGAGGATAAAAAAACGTGATTTCAGATTGGGCTTCTAGTTGACGTCAGGAAGAAGCCGAGGAGGGGTCGGGGGTGAAACCACTCCCACTGTTTTCTGGAGAGAAGGAAGCAAATCCGCCATTTGTATTTCTGCCCGACGTAACCAAAACAGAGGCAATATGTCGATGAAAACGAGAGCTAAGGGCAGCGGAGGACATAACTGTTCTGTTGTTGACTGTCAAAACCCAGATAAAAATATTTTTGCCATTCCATCTGGTGATGCTGCTTTGAGGAACAGTTGGTTTACATTTATTTTCAATGACATTGTCCCTGTTGCTCCAGCAGGCCACTTGTTTGTCTACGCCAAACACTTCTCCCCAGACTGTTTTGCAAACTTGGGTCAGTACAAAGCTGGATTAGCAAAGAACCTTCGGCTAGAAAAAGGAGTTGTTCCAACACTATGGAATCCGCCACTTTAATAATGTCTGTAAATGTTGACTTTCGCATTAGCTGACAACTTTATTCCCCAATTTCAATGTTATCATTACATTACCGTAAGCTATTGGATGGAGGATGGTGCAGTTCAAAAGAAACTTGGCAGTATACCCAATACGTAAATGTTACCCTCACAACCGAGGGTTCTCTCGACATGCCGTATTTCTGTTGCTGTAGCGGGCTCACTTTCAGCTACAGTAAAGACACACGTCATCTGAAACTAGAGAACCTGAGGAATCCATAGATGGCAAAAACGCTATGCGATGATGTTGATTAGCAGACAAAATAACACTTCAAACATACGCTGAATTTCCATTAGCAAAAAGCTAACATTAGCTAGCTAAGCTAATTTAGGTCCGCAATAACCTTGGCTAGCATATTGTTAATTTGTTGATGGGTTGTTGTAGCTATAGCTATATTGCTGTCCTTTTTCATGCTGTCCAAACACAGTGTGTTACTTTTGATTATATGATCATGGAGCCTAGAAGTACTAACATTATGTTGTACCCAATACATAAATGTTCACTTCACAGCCTCGTCTGACATGCCGTATTTCTATAGCTGTAGCGGGCTCACTTTCAGTTACTGTGAAGAGACACAGATCTCATGAAACTAGAAGACCTAATAAATTTATATATGTCAGAAACACTTTGCTATGATGTCGTTAAGCAGGCGAAATAACGCTTCAAACATACCCTAAATTTCCACTTGCAAAAAGTTAAAGTTTGCCAGCCAAGTTAATTTATGCCAGCAATAACCTTGCACATTATGTTAATTTGTTGATGGGTTGCTGTCGCTAAATTGTTGTCTTTTCATGCTGTTCAAATGCAGTGTGTTACGCTTGATTATATGATCATGGAACTTAGATGTACAAACATTAGGTTGTACCCAATTCGTAAACGTTTCCCTCACAGCCCACAGGCTCGCCTGACATGCTGTATTTCCAAGGCTGTAGCGGGCTCACCTTCAGCTACGGTGAAGATACACACATCTTATTTGAAACTAGACAACCTAAGGAATCTATAGAGCTCAAAAACTCTATGCTATGATGTCGGTAAGCAGGCAAAATAATACACCGCTAGTGAAAAGCTAATGTTAGCTAGCTCAGTTGATATGTCGGTATATTGTTGTCTTTTTATACTGTCCAAACGCAGCGTGTTACTCTTCAGTATATGAGTACATCTAGTACTAGTAGCTAGTACATCTCACACAGGGCTCAGTGCATCACATTCAGACGGCAGGAGCACATCAGAGCCATCCAGAATGGTCGATTGATTCAGCCATGGTGAGGTCATATGTTGGGTTACTACAAGGGGGTGGGAATACACCCAGAAGTTGAAGCTCAAATAAATGGTCTTGAAGATAGCATGATCAACTAGCGGTAGCTTCTCCATTCACCCCCATTCATTTTGCCTGACTTTTGACATCAAATAACTTTACACTAAAAACATAATGAGCCTTCATGTCAGCAATAATATTTTCTACAGAGAAACTACATTTTGTGGCAGACGTCTTTACTTCATATGTAGCGTTATAGTCTAATAATAAGCATTTTTAGCCGATGGCACCAGGCTAGGCTAAAAGTGACGTGAGATGCGGGCAACTTTGTCGTACAGGACGTAAATAACCGTACTATTTAGACTAGAAGCCCATAATGAATCATAGACAGAAGACGATTGAGCCACATCGCTAATGAAGTGAAGTACCTATGAAGTACTAATTCGCAAAACGTAATAACATCGAACGGAATCAGACTATACTGACAGACGCAATCCCTTGCTCGCCCGAAATTATGTGTAGGATACATCTACCAGACGAGTTACCGCTTCTCGGGACGTTGGTTCACGTCAGGAATCTTTGTGTGCAGTAAGTGTGGTGCCCAACTGAAAACTCGTTCAAGTGCGTCACATGTGCGCGTTGCTATGACTACGCTTTCAAGCCACTCGTCCTTCCTCCTACCCTCTTCCCTTGCGCCACCCCCCTCCCCCCCCTCCCCTCCTCCCAGCCCAGCCATGGCACTATCTTCCAGCCAAGTCAAAATCTTTAAATTTTCTCGCGCGAACAATATTGGCTTGATAAAAAATAAATATATATATAAATTGCAAATTACCATAAAACATTATGTTTTAGACCCAAATCACTTATTTTTAATGGGTGTAAACACCAGGTAATGGATCCTTCAAAAATTTTTGATTTCTGTGCTGTAATGCTTTCGTGCCACTTTGACTCAGGTACATCAATTTCGCATAACAGCTTGAAAGAATGATTGTACCCTCACTATAGCAGCCCCTCAATGGCCGACTCTAAACATATTTTCACATTTATTAACATCCTTTTACACAGTTGAATATGTCCTGAAGCATTGAATGTAGGCAGGGAGTTTCTTGGGATTACAGATGTGAAGGGAGAAGACATTCCGGAGATTTTAGAGAAGGGTTTTGGTGGGAGTGGGAGCCAGACAGCAACAGAATAGTTCTGTTGAGGTATCATTAATTGAGAATTGTGGACTGGGAATTATTATTATTATTATTATTAAAAAAAAAAATTTTATTCAAGTTACATGGGGCGCTCCGGAGGCTCACCGGGCTAATGTGCGCACCATGAACAGAGGCTGTGTCCTTCTCGCAGAGACCTGGGTTCAATTCTTGGTTCGGGTTATGTACTGCATGTCATCCACTCTCTTCTCCTCAATCTTCCTAACTTTCTCCTCTGTACTATCACAAAAAAGGATAAAAACTCCCAAAAAATAATCTTAAAAAAAAAAAAACTAATTCAAGTTGCATGAATTGAGATTATAGAACCAGTAGTTGGCGGTAATACACCTTATGTTTGTTCATATGTAACAAAACTCCAAAGAAGAAGAAGAACCGAAGAAGAAGCAGCAGAAGCCGGAACAGGGGGAATTTGTCCGCAGGTGTCATCTCTCGTCTACGCAGGGCGAAAATAGTTTAATCTCTCAAGAGGCAGGTACCGTCGCCTCTCGTTCGGGCCGCGATCGTAAACATGCCCCGGCCGCCTGACATGACTGTAGCCGATGCCGTGTGTCTGATCCCAGGACTCTCGTTCACGTCACTGCTCGCACATCCACGGCTGCGGTCGGGTAACCGGACACTCGGCTGCTTTTCGGACGCGACGTAAACCCAGCAGATGAATGAGACTCAGTGTGTTATTTTACTGGCGATCTAACCTGTTGTTTCAGCTGATGGGTAGTTCGCTATTATCCAGTGACCCAACCCTCCCAGCTCCCCGTGCAGCCTGTCGGCTCATCTTCGGTTGTGGGGTGAACTGGATCAAACGGGACATTTTGTAGATTTTCCGGCTCGTGATTTACACCTGTGACCCCAGATCGCGGGAGTGAATGAGGGAGCGAATCGTTTGTCGCTCTTCAGCACTGACTGGCGATCTTGGCTCGTTAAGTGAATGTATTCTGTATCTCCGCTGTGAGCTGGTGACTAACGGGCGATCTTAGCTCGTTAAGTGAATGTATTCTGTATCCCCGCTGTGAGCTGGTGATTAACGGGCGATCTGTTCCTCCAGCTGCTCAGTAATGTCAGTCCGCCGCACACTTCCGTACGACAGCGCTGTGAGAGAAACTGTGCGCCTCAGGTCAGCTGGCCGGACAGTTACCACCCAACCAACATGCTGGGAGGAGGGTACAGTCCCTGGAGGAAATTATGGAATCACCGCACTCTGAGGATGTTTGTCCGGGTTCTTTACTTCATAGTAAATAAACAAGCTGGAGATATGAAACATCACAATTTCTGTTTGTTTATTAGGTCAACATTTAGGCTTCATAAAACACCTCAAACAAATTAAAGCATTGTAATTAGAGCCATATTTTTTCATAAGTAGAGGGGAAGAATGTAGAATCACTCAATGTTATGTAAAACATGGAATCAAGTAAAGAAATATAGTCAGCCTATATTCTTTGAGGCATGGACTAAAAAATTGATAAACAATATTCTCCATGGAGCTTGTTCTTAATTTCTCGAATTGCCGTCGAGAGAGCAGCTTTGCTGGATGAGCCTTGTCATGGACGATTTTTAAAAATTTACTTAATATATTTTGAATTTGATTAAGATCTGGACTGTTTGCTGGTCATGTCATTGAGCTAATTTGCCTCTCTTCAAAAAAAGCTTTTATGCTCTTTGCTTTGTGGCAAGATGCTTTTTTTTCCCTGAAAATTACCTAATCATTATGAAACATGTTAATTTTATTGATGGAATCAGAAAAAAGTCCAGAATTTCATTGTGCACTTGCACATTAAGGTACTGATGGCCATTTCCCCTGGTCCTTAACCTGACCTGCAACCCAAAATCATAAATAAATGGGGAAATTTTCAGGCAGTCATCTTTATATTTTTCACTGGAACAACATCAGACTAAAGCCTCATTATCATCACTGCGGCCAATGCAGATTCATGATTATACCCCTGAATGGCGTTTCGGGGATATTATGTTTTTGGTCTGAACGTCGCCGCCCTACGTGTTAACGCGATAACTTCAGTAATATTTCAATTGGAAATTTCATGTTTTAGCCTTAGCCTATGAATAAATAATGGCGGAGGGCTGATATGCTCAGGGCTGTACAGTATGACTGTTTTGCTCGCATTTGCATATAATTAATTTTTAACAGCAAAGATAAATGTAAAATATTTGCACATATACAATAGGTTACATAATCGCTATTGATCTGCTCCAACTTTGTTTCCTGCTACAGACGAGTGAGTGTGCGTATACGGTCTTTGATATGAAGGAGCGATGCATCAAGGGAAATGTATTTTGATCTACAGACCATCTCAATGCTGCCGCTAAAAAAAAAATTACATTTCCCAAACTACATTGCGGCAGACTGTCAAACACAGATGTGGCAGATGTTTAATCTCAAATGAAAATGAAGCGGGTTTGTTTCAGTTGTCAGTAGATCATCAAGCGGCCACATTTTCGGAAAAATACCACATTTGTAGGACTCCTCGGTAACATCTAACGTTAAGCAATTGGATCAGGATACGTCAGAGGCGATAATATCGTCTATTGCGATATTTGGGTGGGACAGTATCGAGATAATTAATTTTGGATATCACCCAAGCCTAATGTCTACCTACATGATTTTCTTTAGTTACTTACTCATTTGTTTGTACTTGCACCAAATTTTAGACACATCTGATTGAGAACAACCAACATCACTTGCCACTTTCTGAGTTGAATTCCCTCTTGGAACAGTTTAATAAACTTTTCAGTTGGTAGTTGGTGCTGTGCTTCACCTCAATTAGCCAAGTCTAATACCTTGTTAAGGTCTGCACTTACCCTCTTAACCAAAGACGAAGTAGCATATTGAGATTTATGCTGTTATTTCTTTTAGAGAAGCCAATTACGAGGTGACTCCATAATTTTTTCCTCAAGAATGAGTGATTCCGTTTTTTCCCCCTCTGTTTGATTATTAATAAAATATGTTATTAATTGGAGTATTATAATTTAATCGAGTTGGGCTGCGTTGTGTTTCATGAAGCCTGAATGTTTAGCATTGCACAATTAAATTTTTTTTTGCAAATGTAGGCGAATTTAATTTCCCTGGAGTGATGTTGGCTCGAGAATACTGGAAATCATTAAGAATAATGCTGTGATGCACAAATTCTACAAACCCTAATTCCAATGAAGTTGGGATGTTGTGTAAAATGTGAATAAAAAGAGAGTGCAATGATTTGCAAATCTCATAAATCCACATTATATTTGAAATAGAACACAGACAACATATCACCATGGCCCAGAGAAGATGGCAGCATTGCTGGATCGTGTTCCACATGGCTTCTTCCTTGCACGATCGCTTCAGCTTGCATTACTACATTGCACAGCGAACTGTTCACAGGCAATGATTTCTGGAAGTCTTCCCGCGCCCATGCAGCGAATTCCAGTGCAGAATTATGCTTGTTTTTAATGCAGCGCTGCCTGAGGGTCTGAAGATCACGAGCATCCAATATTGTGCGCAGAGATTTCTTCAGATTCTCTGAATCTATGATCATATTGTGCACTGTAGATGGTGAGACATTCAAAATCTTTGCAATTTTACATTGAGGAACGTTTTTCTGAAATAGTTCCACAATTTTTAGACTCAGTTTTTCGCAGATTGGGGAGCCTCTGTACATCTTTACTTCTGAGAGACTCAGCCTCTCAAAAATGCTCTTTTTATACCCAGTTACATTACTGACCTGTCGCCAATTAACCTAATTAGTTGTAAAATGCTCTTCCAGCTCTCTTTAATTAGTACCTTTTACTTTTCCAGCCTTTTGATGCCCCTGTCCCAGCTTTTTTGAGATGTGTTGCTGCCATCAAATTCAAAATGAGCTAATATTTTTCATGAAATCATAGAATATCTATCTGTGTCTATGTTCTACAGTGAATAAAATGTGGATTTATGAGATTTGCAAATCACTGTATTCTGTTTTTATTCACGTTTTACACATCATCCCAACTCCATTGGAATTTTTACTGTATATGGACTGATATCAGTTACATTTGACTGTTATTCTTTTTTTGTTTTTGTTTTAGATGCCGACACAAAAAGAGTGCGTAACCTGCCATCAGAAGATTGGAGTGGCAGCAAAAACATGTCCGCACTGTGGGGCCAGGCAGCCTTACAAAACGAAACTGGAAAAAGCCAAGAAGAAAATCAACGATAAATGGAAGAACACTCAGAGTAAAAATCACAGTGTCAACAAAGTCTATGATTCATCTAACTTACTGGTAAGTTGTCTTTTCCCCCGGTATATTGGTTAATTCAGTATGTTTACATGCTCTGTTATTATTGGGTTATTCCCAGCTTTAGGCAGTTGGGTCGCCTCAGAAAAGGTCTACGTGAAGTGGAGAGCTGGTTCTGTACGTCCTGTGAATGGATTAAGAATATTCTGGTGGCACCGCTGAATTTATGGCCATTTATACCCTGAATTAAGTCTTGACAGATTTTTAACTTGATATATGCACAGAAAAAATTACCACATACAGCGAAGCACCACTTTTGTTTATACTGAAGCATGAAGACCTTTTGACACAGCAAAGCTGACTGACTTGTTTGTTTTTGGACAGAATATAATGGATAAAGCCATTTACTAACACACTGCTCAAAGTTTTTTTTTCCTAATTTCCAGCCTGAAACTGGTGTCACTGTAGCTTTCTTGCTGATGTGCATATAAGCATTATCATTCATACTGTGTATAGTCCTTCTGAGTCCTCTTTTAATAATAATGCATCAGTTTTATACAGCGCTTGTCTGCTTACTGGGCACTCAAAGACGCTTCACAAGGATACATTATTCATTCACTCACACATTCACACTCTGATGGTTTTACGTTTTACATTTTTGTAGCCACAGCTGCCCTGGGGCAGACTGACGGAAGCGTGGCTGCCAGTATGCGCTTACCACCACCGACCACCACCAAACATTCACACACAGCCATACAGGAGGGAGGTTCCTATATTGCATGTGTTTGTGGGTGGGGGAAACCGGAGTACCCGGAGGAAACCCACGCGAACACGGGGAGAACATGCAAACTCCACACAGAAAAAGGCCCCAGGCTGGATTCGAACCCACAACCTTCTTGCTGTGAGGCAGGAGTGCTAAAAAAAGCAGCCTTTCCAGGTCACAGATGGTTTGCACATTCTGAACCCGTGGGCCTCCTCTCCTCACTCAGCGCTGAAGGTTTATTTGGGAAGAGAGAGAAATGAGCAAAAAGCAGAAAAAATGGATAAGTGCAGGGAGCTCACATGGGACAGACTTTCTGTTGGGCTGAGTAACTTTAATCCAATAAGTTTATTCTCTATGTTAAACATTAATTGCCAAAGAAGCTTTTTCTTTTTTTTTGTTCAAGTAGCAGCAGGACTGAAAATTGGAGAGAGAACCTATGCAGTTTTGGGGATCAGAAAAGTACCTTTTAGATACTGATATTTCGCACAATTACTGCTGATAACCTTCTCTGTGAACTAACCCCAACTCCAATGAAGTTGGTTCTTTGTTTAAAGCGTGAATAAAAACAGAATACAATGATTTGCAAGTCATTTTGGACCTACATTCAATTGAGTACTCTATAAAGACGAGATATTTAATTTTCAAACGGATAAACTTGACTGTTTTTATGGAAATATTCGCTCATTTTGAATTTGATACCTGAAACACGTTCCAAAAATGCTGGGACACGTGCATGTTAACCACTGTGTTACATCACCTTTCCTTTTAACACTCAATAAGCGTTTGGGAACTGAGGACGCTAATTGTCGAAGCTTTGTAGGTGGAATTCTTTCCCATTCTTGCTTGATGTAGGACTTCAGTTGCTCAACAGTCCGGGGTCTCCGTTGTTGTATTTTGTCCTTCATAATGCGCCGCACAGTTTCAGTGGGAGACAGGTCTGGACTCCTGACAGGCCAGTCTATTATCTGCACTCTTTTACAGTGAAGCCACGCTGTTGTAACACATGCAGAATGTGGCTTGGCCTTGTCTTGCTGAAATAAGCAGGGATGTCACTGGGATGGCAGCATATGTTGCTTGAAAACCTGTAAAAACAATTTACATTTTCGACTTCTCAGAAACCGCTGATCCGATTACGATAAAATTTTGCAGGAACCTTCCTTGGTCAAATATGCGCCAAAATTGTGAATTATATGGTGCGTACCCCCAGGGGCTCTGAGGGGCGGGGCTAAAAGTGGTGAAATTGGCTGAAAATTTCAAATCTTCTTCTCCTGACCCAGATATGCTGGACACCAGTGCTCTTCATAGATGGAAGGGTCTTGAGGTGCTTCATGAAAGTTGTTAATTTCATGGCCCCCAGGCTCAATGTTTGCCACTGGGAAGGGGGTGAATTTTACTATACTTTGTTTAGGAAAATTATACTTTTGGGTATATTTGGTTCATTAACATAAATAACATCAGTTTTTGTACAACTCAGGTGACCGTTAAGGCCCATGGGCCTCTTGTCATTTGGGTGATACAGATTTTGAATAACTTGTTACCGGCAGATTCTATTGTAAAGAAGGCATCAGGCTGTCCCTGTCCGTCCAGGCAAAATGTTAAATAATTGTATTGATTATCCAAGTATCCCCAGCCTGAAATAATACAATTATGGTGTTGCACACCTGGTAAAGGCAAAATATAAAAGCACAAATTATCAACTATACTTATTTTGAACCCTTCAAATTTCAGAAGTTGAACATGAAGACGGACATTTTTCCCCACTTTTTTCCCCTCATACAAAATAATGATGCGAACGTTATATTTTTGTCTGTCCTGATTTCTAAGGTTCGCAACTCTGACCATAAAGGTTCCCTCTTTGACGGTCCAAAAAACACCTCAACTTAATATGCAAATTTATACTGTTAAGAATATTTTCTGCCGTGGAGTCAAGTTGGGACCGATGAAGTGACACACCAATGACCACTTTCCAATTGAAAAGGCTTTTATTACAATGCGCAAGGGAGGATCCTAGCGGCCGCCGTAGCCTTCGCAGAGAATCCTGAGACACTGTTCACATCTCGGGGTTTAAGTACAAGATACTTGGTAGAGCAAGTGGTGGATGTAACACCTTCCCGTAGACATCCAGCCAAACTTACAGGATGTTGATATTACCCTTGATCATGTACTTTCCTTCTGAGTACAATACAGCAATTACCAAGTGTGACCAGGTGCCAGGCGCCCCTCACTGTTAGAGGATGTGGATGTAAATGTGTATGTGTGTGGTGGGGGGGGGTCTGGGGTAATCAAGGGGAGGTGGATGGGAATGGGTGTGTGTGTGTGTGTGTGGGGGGGGGGGCTGGGGGAAGCAAGGGGAGGTGGCTGGGAATGTGTGTGTGTGCGTGTGTGCGTGTGTGGATCTGTGTGTGCTGAGGGAAAAACCTTCATTCAGAAGCTCAATCCTATCATTCCCTCATTTTGTATTGGTGGTGAGCTAAGGTCTCACCCACCATGATTTAGATACCGGTTAGGCCACCATTTGCAAGATAATGGGTCATGTTCGACCATGCTGAACATTCCTGATTAGCCAATTTAATTTATAATACATATAAATAACTAAAACCAAGCTTAAAATTCTAAGTCCTCAGACACCCTGGGATAGTACCATGCAAATTACTCCCAGAAATGTTTGTACCTTTTAGTCAGTGGGTCACAGTTGTTGCCTTTTTTGCTGCAGTATGATATCCTGTCAATTGTGTCAGAGACCGCCATGAGAGCTCTCTCAAAATAATTTGTGTGGTCCAGCACCCAGTGCTCCAAGGCTGGAACAGAAGTGTTAGTGGTGACATCGGGAGCGACTAGAATGGAGCCGATAGTAATAGAAGTGCCAGTAGGGTTAATGCAGTAGGAAATGTTAGTCATTGCACCAAGCTTTGGACCAGAGTATAAAGGCCCAAACCTGCAAAAAGTGGTAGTGTTGGTTCTCACTGCTATTGCTCCAGTAGATTCAGGTAATAAATGTATTTGTAGTTCAGGTCCCACTGAATGTGACAGGGCTTGTCCTGACTCAGTTGAGGCTGTGCATAGTACCCAGCCTCTGACAGTAGAGCATTGGTGTTTCAAAAAAGCAATGTTGCTGTTGTTGTCAGTGATGATGTATTTGACATTGTGCACTCGGCAGACATGTCCGTTACATGGGAATGGAAGCGGGTGTATGGTTTGTGCTTTCACTATGGGCTTCCATCCGACTGGAATTAGAACACCACCACAGATGTCCTGGCCATCATGACATGCCCCAACCATCGATAGGGACCCCTCCCCGGCCGCCACCCAGGTAGTTGACTCAGCCTCCAGAAGGACTGCAGACCTTACCCACCCTGGTACATGTGACGCGAGCTGGTCACCTATCAGAGCTCCCACCTCCATGCTGAATGCCAGATCGGTAACACAACTCCTCCATCCTCCTACGCACATGCTCTACCAATAGAGTCTTTTCGTAAGTTTTAGTATTTTCAAGTAAATGCTGGAGCAAAACAGTGATCACCTCCCCATTCTCATGCATAGCGGAAGCAAGATAGCGAGTAGTTTGGTTAGTAAGTAGTCCTCTCTTTGCCACTGATATTGTGCCTGTTGCCAACAGATTGTCAGCTCAATCACGGTTATTAGATTGTATAGCCATTGAAATGGCATTCACTGTTGAGCCAGTGGCTCCTACCCATCCTGCAATATCTGATAGCAGATCTCTACGTTTCCTATGTACAACATATTCATAACATTTTGGCAACTGTTGTAACATAAAATTGATCAGGGTTTGGATAGATTGTTCTAATTCTGTAAGAAGTGTGAAATTGCTAGGCCAGACAATATGTTTCACCTTAATTATTAAATGAGAATGTTGGGTTGACACACCAACCAGAGCAGGCAGAGGCTCTCCTTCAGCAGCTAATCCAATTTTTGGTCCAGGATACAATACAGGGCTTGTGCCGGGCTTCCCTGGAGGGCTGCATGTAGCACAGGCCTCACCTCTCAATTTAAGGGCATACTTATGTATGGCCTTCGGAGTGGGGCAACCATCTTCCTCCAGTCCCGCTGCCGTTTATACCAATTGATATTAAACATTTCATCCACTCTAATAGCCTCTTCCCAACCTAATCTTGTGTCAACCCACACTCTCAGATCCTTCCAGATTAATACATCAGATCCATTACATTCAACAACACAACAACATAGATCTACGTTTGTACTAATTTACCAGGGTTCCTTATACCCCAAAAATAACAATCTGTCATCTTCCAAATGTCCTCCTGAGGTTGTCCCAGGTCCAGCTGCAGCCTGCCGAGTTGGTGCACATTTTGTACTGTGGAAACGTGTGTCTGCCTTCAGACACGAAACGAAAAGAACTGGCTCCCAGGAGCCAGAGGAGGAGACGGGGATTATTGTGCCCCGTGTTGTGTCTCCGCCCGATATTTTTTCAAATGTGTGATATGGATCCACACTGGAATCCCAGTCACCCGAGCAGCCGATGGGGTTGTGAGCAGGACAGTGTGTGGTCCGGACCAGGCAGGATCAAATGTCTTCTGATCTATGTTTTACTTGGCACGTTTCCACGTTGTCCTCTCCTGCGTCTGGTTCTGTCATGTGATCCTGTGAGACATACTGGGACAAATTTCTGCAGTATTCAACAAGACAGTCTCTCATTGCATGCAAATCACCACCACCAATGCACAGATCTCCAGGAGTCCTCGTGGGTCGACCTGTGAGCATTTCAAAGGGAGAAAGTGAGTTAGGGTCAGTTGGTCCTGCTCTCCAAGAGAGGAGAACCGATGGTAGCTGTGTCACCCAGTCTTTCCCTGAAAAGGTTGGGTGGGTCAGGGCTGTTGTCTCATCCTAGCCTTAATGGTGGGTCCTGGATTGCATCACGCACACGTCATGCACCCTGCGAACATAATTGTAAATGTTAACACTCAATTTAGGAATCCACCATGTTTGTGTCATCCTGTGCCGCATTCGCTTCACTCCATCATGCCTTTCTGTTACCCTCAGAGTGAGGATCAGACCCATTGGTGTGGGCTTTTACTTTCAATACTTCTACCAGTTTTGGTCTCTGTAAAGACTTGTGTAGTTTGTTCACTACCCCCTCATTTTATATTGGGCCTGATATGCTGGTCTTGAGCCCCCTATTTTCCGACAAACTTAAATAATCATGTACAACCCAAAAGGCAAATCTAGAGTCCGCATAGATATTCACATTACAGTCAGTCATTGTTTCACAGGCTTCAGCAAAAGCATATAATTCAGCAATTTGAGGAGATTGCCATGCTATGGTACATTCTACCGAAAGAAAGCTGTGGGATTGCTCACAAACAACCTCCTGATATTTTAATTGCCTAGTCTGTTCCTTTTTTTTTTTTTTTTTTTTAATCTTACATGGATCATTATTCTGACATTTTCACAACACATCTAATGCCAACAATGAACACTATGGTTCTTTACAGTCTCTCAGAAATTATTGTAGTTTACAGTAATATCCTCTCGCTTCTTTCCTCTCTTATTCACACGGAACCTGCGTCCAGCTCCATTTCACCACTTTCCTACTTACATTTTGCTTTCAGTCTCACTGGCTTATGAGCAGTGCGCCACTTCCCTCGTTTCTGAGCAAGGCCCTACATCTTCCACTGTACCGTATCCCAGCACCTGGCTTCAGAACCCCTCTTCTCTATTTAACATTTCCATCCGTTAGTTCAATCTAAATCCGATTCGCAATCCCTCTGGTGCTACATACCATTTCCTCCGTCACAGGCATATTTACAAGGCCTCAGTAACCCCTCAGCCCGATGTGTTAACCTCATCACCCTCCAGTCTCCTATCATTCTAGGCAAATTACCCTTTTGTTCCTCAGCATCCTTTGAAATTCAAGCTCTAAGTGATCACACCTTCCCTCAGTTGTCGTCTCCCGCTCATCAGCACTTGGGGGACAGACACACCAGTTCCTCCACTCAACCAAACCATCCATTCTGCAACTAAGATGTGCCTGCATTTATTTTTCTACTTTAAAAAATACAGAGGAATACAGCGAACACTTAAAAAACAGCCTACATTATTGCCACATTAAAACAGTGCTCTCATAGCTCAAGACAAAACACATCACAACTTCCTTGTTGTCCTCACTGCCCTCTTTACGACTGTTCCACCATTCATTCACAGCCTCAGATGAAGTTTAATCCGCGTTTGCTTTCAAAGGAAACAGGGATTAGCTTTAATTGCTTTTATATCTCAGTACAATTGCTTCCAGAGCGGCCTTCTAAACCGCTTCGGCCAATATCTCCTTCTCAATTCTTTGTTCAGACAGTTAAAACTCTTATCTATTAGGGAATCAGGACCATACCATAATAATATTATCTATTATTATCAACTACAGACACTTATGCAAATTATTTATACTTGTCGGTAGCTACGCCTATGTGTAGGTGTGTTCAAAGGGTAAAAAGTAAACTATGTGCTTGTACTTTATCGAGTCAAAATGGAATAGTAGGGCAGTGTGTATTTAAAATGTAAGTAATTATTAGGTTTATTTTATCATTACCCCCTTATCTCGGATTCATTGACTATATAAAGTCCCTTATTTTGGGCTCATGGACTATCAAGAGTATTTGGGCTCATGTACTGTTCGCGGTCCTTATCCTATGGAACCGGAACCTCGACAAGTTCATTATAGTATGTACGCAATGTATGTCATTTTCTATCTACATATATATACTGTATATCACTAAAATGAACAATGCAGGGTATATTATGTACTCGTATAACCCAGCCTAACACACAATTTTAGCATGACAATATAACAAGTCCGCTGCAGACATTCACGATTCAGCGACTTTACACACAGTTATCAGACCAAGTACGAAAACGGAATAGCAAAACAAACAACAATCAGTGCACTTTCACGCATTCAATGACTTTGGCAAATAACCAAGGTTTCTACTTAAGCATTCCCGCTCGCCACACAGCCCAGTTTCACACAATTCAAAAGTTTACCAAATCAAACTCCCTTTTTAAAACAATGGCAAAACGGTCCAAACAGTTCTTCGAACAACTCTATTTTCCTAAAACTACCGCAGCGAGGCTCGTCAGCACTCGCTAACAGCAGGCTATGCAAATGCCAATGGTAACGACAATGTCCTCTTATGGGGAGTCCAACCCAACTCCACTGGGGCCACTGACTAATGACACCGCTGTGTCCTCTTACGGGGAGTACAACCCAACTCCACAAAATGTCAGTGGTAACGACAAAGTCCTCTTGCGAGAGTCCAACCCGACTCAAAAACCCAATGGCAGTGACGCTTCCGCGTCCTATCATCAAATGCCCGGCAATGCTATCAATCTTTCTATCAATGCTATCAAGGTCTGCAGACCTCCAAATGCATAACACGTCCTCTTATGGGGAGTCCAACCCAACTCCACTAGGGCCACTGACTAATGACACCGCTGTGTCCTCTTACAGGGAGTACAACCCAACTCCATAAAGTTCAGTGGTAACGACGTCAATATGCCAAAAGATCATCAGTGATTCAATCACAACACCAGCCCATTCCACACTATTTTTTTATCAAAATAATAGGAGTCACTCTAATAATTGGCTCAAGGACAATCAACACCTAATGAGGATGGTGAAATAAAAAATACTCACCCTCAAGTTGATTATCGTTGGTCCAACCAGGAGATGTTTCCTATCCCATCCTCGTCGCCATCTGTTAAGAATATTTTCTGCCGTGGAGTCAAGTTGGGACCGATGAAGTGACACACCAATGACCACTTTCCAATTGAAAAGGCTTTTATTACAATGCGCAAGGGAGGATCCTAGCGGCCGCCGTAGCCTTCGCAGAGAATCCTGAGACACTGTTCACATCTCGGGGTTTAAGTACAAGATACTTGGTAGAGCAAGTGGTGGATGTAACACCTTCCCGTAGACATCCAGCCAAACTTACAGGATGTTGATATTACCCTTGATCATGTACTTTCCTTCTGAGTACAATACAGCAATTACCAAGTGTGACCAGGTGCCAGGCGCCCCTCACTGTTAGAGGATGTGGATGTAAATGTGTATGTGTGTGGTGGGGGGGGGTCTGGGGTAATCAAGGGGAGGGGGATGGGAATGGGTGTGTGTGTGTGTGTGTGTGTGGGGGGGCTGGGGTAAGCAAGGGGAGGTGGCTGGGAATGTGTGTGTGTGCGTGTGTGCGTGTGTGGATCTGTGTGTGCTGAGGGAAAAACCTTCATTCAGAAGCTCAATCCTATCAATACTTTGGGCATTAAATCTTGTCAACTTTTCCAACGTGTGTTATGTGTTTATATGCGAGTCCATCCAGAACCACTCAATAACGTTCGCAAATTTTTCTGATGCGCATGCAGCGACGTGCTGCGGAAAGGTGAGGAACGAACGCTGCTCGGGCTTGCTCAATGAAATTACCGCTGTTGTCGTGGAGGTTTAGGATCTAAAAGGGGGGTGCTTTCCAGTAAAATATTCACTTACTTTGTCCATCCTTGAATCTCATGGTCGGAATGGTTACAATTCAAATTAATTTTCATATCGAAATAAGGTGGTATATGCGGTGGCAAGTTTTAAACGTTGCTCATTGCTGCTGGCTTTGCCACGTGGCCTTTTTAACCCTTTCACGGCTGTCCCCAATCATGCAGTGGTATGTCATGAAGTTTTATGCTGAGGATGAAAATTTGGGGTGATGTTAACCCTTGTTGTGCTTTTCCTGTGATCTGCATCATTGGTTATGGTCAACCCTATGTCTGCTACCCTCATCACTTGTTAACCCTTTCAAGGGTCAAATAATGAATAAATTGCCCAACGGATGGACTTAAAAAATCATGAAATAAAACAAGACCTAATACATAAATAGATTATCCTGATAAGATTAGTGTATCACAACAAAGTTCAAAAGGGATAGTATTGTTAGATCTGTTCCTCTGAATTTTTGGAATGTCCGTCCTTATAATATTAGCAAAACCCCCAATAATATTTCAACCTTTTTTACCCACCCTGGGGTTGGACTGCTCCCAAAATGGTTGATGAAGTTAGTTAATGGCATACTTATGGGATTTTAACAGCTATTGGGAAGGTTTGACAGATTTTATACAATGATACCATATGGGAACATTCTGTACTGTTTAGAATAGAATCTGCCTGCCTTCAACGAATGAAACGATCAGGTATAACCTCGATTTTGTAGTTACTGATTGTCTTTGCTCGTAATAAAATTAGTGTGATAATATGAAACATTTAAATATGACAAATTCATGAATGTGTGTTGCATCGTCATGATTTCGCCTTTTGTTTTAGCTCCACAAGTGGGACCTGTTGGAGCGGCATCCTGTTCTACTGCTGGCGAAGAGAGTGGGACAGTGTTATGTCGGCGAGTGCTTATGCCCACATGAGATGAACTCCCCGCGGGAGAAGGATGCTCTCATTGCCATTCAGACCATCTACGAAACTCTACTCAATGGTATTGCTGACAAATGTGCAGGTTCATTTTCAAATGTAAGCTGAGGGCTTATTCAGGCACAAAGAACATGAATAGAGTTCATGTCCACATTATTATACATTCAGTATTCGACTGATGCTTCCAAATGATGGCCAATCTTTTCCCTTTACTTGTCTCTCAAGTTTCATGTGAAAGTGTTGAACGTTGGCTGCGGCTGCACCATGTTAATTTTGCAGCCTTTTGTTAAAACACAATGTGATCTTGTTTTTTGTACACCGCACAAACTAATAAATCAGAGAACTGAAACATTGGTTAATTTCCTCGTGATACAATAAGCAACAAGGTTGCATTAGAGAACTAGGAAAGGCAAAATTTTCAGAAGAAAATTCTCATTTAGTTACGTTTAGTGCTCCCGTCGCTTTTCGGCTCATACTACCAAATCCGTCTGTCCGATCGCTTGCATTGTTACATTTTTGTGACCAGCACAACTTCTGCTACAACTTGGATATAAAAATATTTACGTAGAGTTAAACCTGTGGGTGTTAGAGCAAGTTTATAGGAACATTTCTTAACGATTTTACAGCTGTTAGCCACTCTCAGTGATGTCACCACACTGTTCCCAGGATTTATTGTAACAAAAATTATAATTAAAAAATTATAGAAGTTATAAGAAAATTGAACAGTGAAAAAATTATACAAGCCTTACCTAACATTTTGCAGTTTGAATAACATTTCAAGCTAAAAGTATGACAGTAAAAAAAAAAAAAAAAGCAGAAAATAGCTAAATCTACTGAATCAGCACAAAAATGGCTTGATTTAATAGGACCCCACAAAATAACATTTAAAATTAAATATCTCAAAAACCAAATAGAAAATCTAAAATCTGTACCGATGCAACGTAATTCAGAACAAGCTGAATTTTTTAAGGTTTGAACGGAGCCAAAAGCTTAAACGGTGTAGCAGTTAGTCGGCCAAATTTAGGCGGAAGAAGAAAAAGTAGGAGAATATAGTGTGCTGCTTTGCCGAAACAAGCCCACAATTGTTGAATTAGGCAAACCAGAGCAAGAATCAGTGGCCATGTGACCACCTCTGAGCATGGCATGCAGTTCAATTGAGTTTCTGAATTTCAGGAAAACTTAATTGAAGCCTCCTTCATTTCGAACATGAAATCTTTTTCTGCAGTTTGTTCTGACCACAGCGCACCCTGCCATGACAGTTCTTGAGTTTGACACTACAGCCCACCTGACATGCATTGTCGCTTTCGCAACTAACCGCAGTCATGATTTTGCTATGACTATGAATATGATTTTTATACATATGATGCTTTGCCTGTCTGTAGACATTGAAACTGTATCCATGTCTGAACAGATAACATTACTATGGAAGGGTGGGCACCGAAAAATGCAGCAGCACAATGACCCCATCAGGCTCATCACACTGATAGGCTCTGTTGACTATGACCTCCGGGTCTAATCGTGTAGCAGGTCGACTACAGCAACGTTTGCTAACATAAACAGAATTCTAAGACGGTAGCAAGCTAGATACTCAGACATTAGCTTGCTCGCTAACGTCTGCGATAACCGTACCTGAAGTACAAACGAGTGATTTCACTTTTAATGTAAAGTGATGGTAGTTCAGTGCAGACATTTATATGAAAAACAAAATTTAACAGCGGTGCCTTTGATTAACGTAAGTGTATAGTCAAAAGAACAGTGCGGAGGAGGGCGTGAGAGCGGTCATTCTTCTTCCAGTATTGTCCTGTCTTCCTCCCCCTCTCCCTCTACTTCCTCTGCCTATCTTTCCTGTTTATAAAGGAGCGTGTCTCCTGATCAGGTGCACATAGCTCGATTGTCCATTTTCATGACCAGTAAGTGGAGGTCGCCTTAGAAAACGTAGCGACAAGTGTTTCCCTTTTTCTGATGAGGTCAAGCCCCAAATATCCCATTTATCCACTGATTAATTCAGGCCATATTTTTCTTTTAGATCTGTTATCTGGTGAACTGCAGACTTGTGGCACGATTAGCTCGAAATGGAAGTTTACAATCTTACGTTTGGCTATGTACCGAATCGAGATTTATTTCCGAATTGAGAACTGGCTTTGACTATACAGTACAGTAGAGCTACTGCCATTATTATAGTTCTAGTAATGTCTATCGTTTCAGGTTCTGCCGCTGACCTCGCTCCTAGTGCAACAGCGGCACTGAACAAGGAGAAAGAGGGACTGACCTTTCTAAGACAGAAGCTGGAATGCCAGACAATAATGATCGAAGAACTGATAAAAGAGAGAGATTTTCTCCGCGGACAGTTGTCCTTACTTACAGGTACATCGGCAAAGGAGTTGGTTTCATGGGTATTGTAATTGTAATACAAAGAACTGGGGGATTTGAAAACATTCTCGCCTCACTCATGTACACCGATCAGCCACAACATTAAAAGCACCTGCCTAATATTGTGTGGGTCCCCCTCTGGCACCAAAACTGCATCGTCAATCTTAACATTCACTTGAGTTCCTGGACCCAGACTTTTGCAGCAGAACATCGGTCAGAGGATCTCACTCCACCAGTTTCTCACACGGCATCCTGGTGCCGTCTCTGCCTGGAGTAAATGACGCTCACGGACCCAACTGATACACAGCAATACACATGATGCGAAAGAAAAATAGGACTTGCTGGACTTGGCAACCTGCGTCAGTTGCTTCCGAGTCCAGTTCTGATGCTCACATGGCAACTGTTGGTGCCTTCAGCGGTGGACCAAAGTTACTAGAATGGGCGCTCCGACTAGTCTGCAGCCACAGAAAACTATATGCCGCAGGGTGCGATAATCTTTGCTGCGACACATCCCTCACTTGCCATTAAAATTCTCTGTGACTCGTCCCGCAGTAGCCCATCTGTCGTTTCGAACCAGACGGATAGCTGCTGTTGCCCTTGTGAATCGATGAGCCTTGGGCTTGCAGCACCTTGTTGCCGGTTCACGGTTTGTCCCTCATTGGACCACGGTTTGTAGGTGCTCGCCATCGCATACTGGGTGCACCCTTGACGACTGCACCTTCGACTCGTCTCACCGTAATCCACTTAGCCCTTGTCAGAGTTGCTAAGGTCCCATTTCTCTCACGCTCAACATGCTGTCTACAGGAACCGATTGTTTATCGCCGTCCGAGATCTGTCTGCTGACCTTGACATTGTTACGAGATAATCAATCTATTGCTTTGTCTTTGCTTTTAATGTTTTGGCTCATCGGTGTATGTACTGTATAGTAAGTTTAATTATCAATGTTGTGTTATTGATTTTTTATATGTATTTTTAGTGCAACCAAAGGAAGAACCCATGGATGATCCAGTCACGGCGGATGATTACGATAGAAGTTTGAAGACGCGAGTTTGATTCCATGTAACGTCTATGGTAGGGAAAGAGATAAAGTGGCATGATTGTGTGATGGACCGTGAACTGCATTACAGCGCCCCCCTGAAAAGAAAAACACTACTGATTTCTGTTTCACCTACAATTGCAGCTGATAAAAGTTAACCATTGTACAACAGATGTTTACATTTATGAGAATTCTTTGTCACCAATTAAGTCTGTCCAGTCTAAATAGAATTGCCTAGCATTACGCTGTGCAGTGCTTTAATGAGACTAATTTAAGATTAGTCTAAATTTGTTGTATTTCCACCCCTGAACAAACACCAAATAAGATTGTACAGCAGGACAAATCCATCCTGAAAACATTTCCGAAGGCCAAGACGATGACCAGAGCTTTCCATCAGCACGCCATTGTCAGGAACTCTGTGGCGTCCACTTCACCAGTTACATGAGAAGCTATTCTCAAACGTGGAGGGACACTGCTGGCTTTTGCTGGGAGGCATGAGAGAGCATTTCAAGGTGATGTACAGTACCTGTCAAAAGTTTGGACACATTTTGCTAATGTCACAGCATTCTCTAAAAGCAAATTCAAGCATCTTAACCTCTCTATATTATTTCAAATGGAATCTTGTAAACAGTAAACAGTCAGAAGTGAAAAGAGAATAATTTTCTTGTTTGAATAGTGTCCAAAATTTTGGAGTTCTCAAAGAAGCTATATTTTGCAAAGTAAACAGAAAAATTAACTCAGCTGTTGGAAAACATGAGTATAAGTCAAGCGGTTTTGGGACTTATTGGGCGAGCAGGTTGTTGAAAAGCCACCTCAAGTGCAGCTTGTCTTTGGGAAGTTAGACAGCCGTGCCGCGGCAAATTCACTCTAGTCATGACTGCCCTTGTTTAAAAAAAAAAAAAATGTCACATTTGCTGCGCACTCTCACAACAAATGGTGGTTAGTTTGATGGATTTAAGAATTATTTATGGGTTTTTTTTTGTAAAATAAAGGCTGCTTTGTCTTTAAAATATATTGTAAGAAAAATGTGGGTGTGTCCAAACTTTTGAGAGGTCCTGTGGATGCGAAACAGAAGATATGAAAGCAGAGGGTGAACTGCTCCCCATTAGGAGAGGCGAGCCAGTCACAGAGCCTACATGGTTTTAAAGATATTCTTGCAAATGTATACATCTGGTCAACAGTTCAATGCTAAAGTTTATGAAAAAAGCCATAAACAGCTATTTATAGCCTTTTTTTTAACAGCACTAGGAGTATAGAAAGATGTAGGAGTTTCATGAGTTTGCCGATATTTAAAAACTTTCAATTATTATTTTTAAAGTGTTAATGACCATAAAGAGTAGTGCTACACAGTTTTGATGAAGACTTCAAATTTGAGAGACATTTTGTATTGTGCAAATAAAGATGTTTTCCTTATTTCTGTTGTCTTTTGTGCACTTTCAACAGTTAAAAATTTTCTCATAGTCATGAAAATAGATGCCAAGAGACATCAGGATGGATGGCGAGAGAATTAACTCCGTGGACAACAGATACTATGGATGTTGTTTGCAGGTATCGACAATTAAAAGTGGGACCTAGAATGAGTGCGGAGTATATCCTTTGAAGACAACCAATTGTGCCACCTCTGGAACGCCGTCCCACAGAAGATACCATATCTGAACCAATGCAAAGCATCACAATTTATCACTTCAATATCCAGTTTGCATAACGAACTGATGGCATATCTCACATAAACACCAGAAGACTGCTGATAGTATGCGGAAAATGTCAAGGTAAACGATATTGCCAAAGCCTTCATGTAAGAATGCAGTCATTTGATGTATTAGTCTGAGATCCTACAAAGTATAATTTGATATGCCAAATGAAAACGACCATTAAGGTATGTTGACGGTGATTGATTGCATGTAACCTATCAACATATCCGATAAAGCTGACAATTATAAATGCTCTCTGCTGGAGAAAACCAAATGTCTGTAGCCATCAGCCAATGAAATCTAAGGCTTAACAGAACAGATGAGGGTACACTGGCTGGTTTCAGGTCACTGTTGTCCTTTGCAACTTGGCTGAATTCACTGATGATCAAAACCAAGCTTCTGCAATTATTCCATGACAAGCAATTTGGATACGTCCTCTCTTTGGAATAAGGACAGCCGTCTCAACTCAACTCAAGTC
This sequence comes from Gymnothorax reevesii, assembly GCA_029721435.1. Lineage (NCBI taxonomy): Eukaryota > Metazoa > Chordata > Actinopteri > Anguilliformes > Muraenidae > Gymnothorax > Gymnothorax reevesii. The sequence continues at coordinate 3,129,845 of CM056588.1, forward strand.
GTCTGCCATTGGCCCCTCCCACCCTGTTCATACTCCTGAGCTCATGTACGAAATGTGCAAAACCACCCTTGACATTTCTGAATTTTCTCACAAACCAATTATGCTTGCTCATAGAGTTATGATGAAAATTGTGTCGTTCTGGTTTGAGTTGGAATCAAAAATTGGTATCTGAAGCACCCAGATATGAATAACATTATACATTCATATGTAGCGATAAGCTGTTGCACTGGCTAATGATGGTGTTGAAGTGGCCAACATGTGATTTAATGGTTTGTTGCTGTATCACTTGTTTTCACATCTCTGGCTCAGCTTGATGGCCATTCTGTGATATAAAGGCATATATTTGCAGACCTGTAATACCCCATTTCTGTAAAAGTAGCAATGTTTCAAAAACGCATTGAATTACTAATCATTTTAAACTCTATATTTAATGGAAAACAGTACTCAATATACATATTCTATATATATATATATATACATATTCTATATATATATATATATATATATATATATACATAGAATGATGTGATGGTTTAATATGTTAATAGAATCTGAGGGAAATGACCCAAACAACACTAATGCTTATATGTGCATGGGACATTATATATTTTTAGATGATTTTACGTTTTACTTGTAAAGTTCGGGGGAAAAAATTAGCTGAAAAAAGTATGTAAATTGTGTTTTTAGAGACTGTGGACATTAAATTGGGTCTAACTGACCTCAAACATTATCGGAGGGTCACCAGGTGAAAATCCCCCTCAGTGAATGCAAAAGAGTAGGAGCCCCGCTGCGCCAGAACACTTCATTAAAACGCTTTGAGATTCGACATTTCTGGGTTGTGAGCAGCACCGCTGCCAAGGTCAACTTCATCACTGTCGGCGAGACTTCGATTTCCATACAGCCATTATTTAACCCTGCTGTTCCTGAGCTGGAGTCTATCCCAGCATAAAGTGCCAGGGACCCGCACCCTGGGCAGTTCACCTCACCACTGAGGTCTGACAGGCATCCTGGAGTACCAAGAGGAGATTCACAAAAGCACGGTCCACCCGCAGAGGCTCTCAGATTCAAGCTCACACCCTTCTTGCTGTGTGCCTCTGCTGCGCTGCCCCGTTCTACTCTTTCTTGTTTCCGCGTTTCAGCATGACATTAGAGTGGGTTTGTCTTGCGCTACATTTAAATCAATGTGATGCTTCATTCTGTTGAGTGGTTGCAGCTTACATTTGTCACCACAGGCATCCCTTAGCAAAATGACACAGCGGTAGTAAATTTCAGGCTAAAGGAGACTGTAGGACACTCATATCTGAGAATGAGAGTCACGGTACAAATTACTGCCACCCAAAACAGGGGTGAAATTGCTTTATCCATTATACCCCACAACACAAATTACTTCCAGGGCCATTAAATTACTTTATCCATTATAACTCCACCCCCACACACATCTTTTCGTTCCAAAATGTAGAGTTGTAATCAGCAGTGACAGTGCTGCAATCTCAGCTGAGCTTGGGGACTCCTCTCCAAAGCGAATGATCTCTGGTCTAAAGCTCCTTTATACTATCTGTATGTGCAAGTAATCAGAGACATAGGATATAAAGGACACAGAGACATACAGTAGTTATGTGTTTCGTCCTGAGTTTATCATTTTTCCCGACATTTTCTGACAGGCCTTTCCTTCAGTTCCCCTCATTAGGCCTCATTATTCCGTTATTGTTGCATCGCCTTCTGTCTCATACTCCTGCCCCCATCTGTCCCCTGTGGTTAAATATTGTGGCATATTTTTCAGTTCCCAGTTTACCATCCATCCTGCTGGATTGTTTCTCTTCATTGTCTTCTAAGCCAGTTTAGCCTTGAGCGCCCTGTTCTTGGTATTGAAGAATAACTTATAACTGCAGTATTAGGGTTTTTATCACCCCTCGGCCCTGACTGTTGTCACGTGCACCGTGCGTCCGTCCGTCTGTTCGTCCGTATGTCCCGTAAACTTTCGTATTCTGCACGATAACTTGAAAATGCCTTCGTCCATCAACGCTTTTTTTGCTGCATTTCTTGGCCATGCGTACCTACAGAAGCCTACCCATTTTGACGGTGCTAGGATGTTCAGTTTGGCCACCACAGCCGCCATCTTGAATTTTGTATTCGGCATGATAACCTGAAAATGCCTCTGTCAATCTATGCTATTTTTGCTTGGTTGCTTGGTCTTGTGTACTTACAAAAGTCTATTGAATTTCACGGCACTCAGATGTCCATATTACTTGAAAAAACGCCTTTGTCAATTTATATTCATTCCAAACAATCCAGGGGTTGAGGGGTAACGCCCGCTTTGCGGGGCTATTTCTCTCCCTGTGCTGTCCAGCTCCTGTTTGGCGAGTTGACTAGTGCCTGAAACCGAAAAGTTTTAAAAATGGCGCCGCTCTATACCCTTTACCTCAACCCTTTACCTCAGATTGTCTTCCAGGCACTGACCTCAGACCTGTCCCAGACTACAGCTTGCTCTTCCCCGGTTGACCCTGTTTGCCCCTCACCTGAATCAGACCAGCTGGTTCCTCCAGCTATCATCAGTGCCTCTTGAGTTATTTTTCCAACAGCAGCTTGTAAAAGTCCTCATTTAACCGTCTTTGCAGCTGTCTGTGGATCTGTGTCTGGTTCCTTCTCTGCCGCTCATAACCACAGACTGGATAAAAAGATGGACGCAGCACCCGGGTCTGGAAAGTTAGGCCAATGCGGAAATCTCCAAAATTTGCATTCAATTTAATGGCCAGCAGATGGCGACGTCAGTAATTGCAGAAAGAAGTTCAATCCTATAAAAGTCTATGAGAAAATGACCCTATTTTCCCACCTGATTCATTATTTCAAAAATGCTTTTCCATGTTACTTTATGGTGTCTATTGCAAGTTTCAAACCTCTTTCGATATGATGGCCCTTTTTGTAAATTATGGTCCAAAATACGCTAGAGTAAAGGATAAATCCAGGATATGCTTTAGGGGTGTGGCTATCCTCTGGTGCTCGTCTGATACGTTCAGATCCACCCCTTGCTTCACACTCTCGTCCAATAGGAATCACATCTGGTTTCAAAATGACAGGATGGGCATTATTCAAATTGTCAAAATCGAAGCTTCCTAAATGTTATGCTGAAACCAATGGGTGACGTGACGATTGCTTCGTTCATCTTTTTATACAGTCTATGCTCATAACAGTGCTGTGTTTCTACTAACAGAAGGATTTGAAAACATTGATACAAATCTACTGTGCACACTTTTCTGTGTTCGCAATAATATGTAGCAAGTGACAGTTCGAGATATTGATCTTACCATTTGTCTCATTTTGTCATAACCCAGGCTGGATTAGGCTGTTTTGCACCTGAAAAGAATCCTCTAAGCTGTACCAACTCAGTGGGAACAAAAAAATATTTCTTTTCAAATCTGCCACTGTAATGGAAGTCGGTTTAAGAAAACGACTGCGCCATTTATCAATGAAAACCTGATTTTGTCATAAGTGCTCTTCTGAAATTCGGAGGCAAAGTTTCAGAATATAAATATGCTCCAAAAAAGCGCCGCGTCATGATTTGGCTCTTCTCTTAAATAAAAGACGGCACTCAATTCGAATGACCTTGGCTTCTACTTCAGGAAAAGGCATCGTTTGTCCCCGCACACCCGTACATCTGTCACGTTTCTTTTAGCTGCAGTTTCAAAGTGCTTTTTATCTTTAAGCCCTAAGTTGTGAGGAAAATTACTCCTCGATGTGCTCTCATACGGGAGAGTGGAGCTGGAATTTGAAGCAGATAATGCAGCCCGTCACTAGTTTTCCTCTCAAAGCCCTTTTGTGATCTCACAAGCAACCGCTGATCTCCATGTGCGTCCCGGTGAATGGCCTCATTAATCCTGCCAGTCAACAACAACTGAATCATCCCGCGAATCTTAAGGAGGGTGAAGCGTTTTTGGTCGCATTAGGGGGCAGGGCAAAGATGAATGAGCAATCACTGTGGTGTATTTTTACACTCATTTTCTCCCACACTCATTTCATCTCATTCCTCACATTTTTCCCTCATCTCCCTCCCTCTTACTTCAAATGTAAGTTTTTTTGAGCTATGCACCCCTCAGCAGGACACAAAAACACTGATTTTTTTTTTGAGGGTAATTCACATTTATCTTGTCAGAAAATGAGCTTATGTTTGATATGGAATCAGTGACACCAGATGCGGGAAAAGGGAATGAGGATTTGTAGATAAACCAAAACAAAACAGGCACGAGGGCCAACAAAAAACTTGGCCCAAAGGGTTGCAAAAAACAAACTAAGGAAGCTACACAGAGCTATAAACAATAAATGCAAAAAGGCAAAAAACAAAAGGCACTGGAAACTCCAGGCAAGATGCTCAAGAAAAGTAAATAACAAGACTAAATATATATACACAAAACAAGAGGCTGGGACAAGACTTGAAACTAGAAATGCTAGGGAACTATGATAACAAGAACTTGGCTAAACTTGCACAAGCAACGAGACGCGAGACACTGTCTGCCAGCCAACTTCCACCGCATCCAGATAAAGGCTTGAAAATCATGACATGAGGGGTAACACCTGGAGAGAGAGAGAAACAAGAGGCATGGCAAGATCAAGACATGGACAAGATTGGTTGACAAGACTTGCTCATTAAGAGAATGAGCGTGCTCAGCTTAAGTACCAATTAAGTATGCAGTTTGGAAGCAAGCGTGAATGTTAAGAACAGAAAAGCACAGCAAGATCTTGAAATAGCAAAGCAGGAATCATGACAATAAACTCCCTGTCTAAATTAGTAATATTAGTAATGTGCCTATCTAAGAATTACACCACCCAGTGAATGTTAGTAAATGTTAGTAACTTAAAAACAGTTAATTGCCAATTAAGCTTAGAGAGGCCCGAATCCAGCACAGCATGGAAGGAAGGGGAAATACCAAAGCCAACCAGAGCTCAGAAATGTGCAACAACGAAGGCACGGGGCGGAACGCAGACAAGCGGTGGAGTGGCATGGCAGACCTGGCGAAAACAAAAACATGGAAAAGTGAAAAACATGGACATGGAATGTGAAATCCTGAAACAAGAAACTGTTAAAACTGTGACTATGAACTATGAACATGAACTATGAAACTATGAATCTTGAACTATGGAACATGAAACAGCTAAAACCATAAACAATACTGTTCTGGCCAAAGGCCAGAACCCTGGAACACAACAGTACCCCCCCCTTACAAAAGCGGCACCTGACGCTGACAAAAAACACCAATAACTAAAATACAAGAAGCCGCACAAAACTAAATACAAATCCCACAAGACTAATAACTAAGTAAATATTAAAGACAAAAACCCTGACACAAAACACCTAACCAAGAAACAGTACAACAAGAAACATAAAACATAAACAAGATTACTTGGTTCTCCAGCAAGCTGGGGCTAAGGCTTAGGCTATGGCAAGGAGTGATGGTAACGGCTATGGCTAGAGGCTATGGCTATGGCTTGGGACTATGGCTATGGCTTGGAACTATGGCTTGAGGCTATGGTTCATGAAACAGCTAAAACCATAAACAATACTGTTCTGGCCAAAGGCCAGAACCCTGGAACACAACAATGTTTCCAGTAAGTGAGAGGGGGGAACAACATAAAATAAATAAATAATAACAACAAATTGACATATAATATAAACTAGTCAGGGTAATGAAGGCTTGCATTTCTAGATCTATGAATTCAAAGCAGCTGAATAAGAAAAAACATGTTACGATGCCAGCAACAGAAGTTACTGACCAGCCAAGCCAATTCCTGATCCAGCAGGTTGCTAGCATTGGCCAGGTAGTTACCCGCCAAGGAAGTGGCCAATCCTGTGGGTTGCTAAGCCTTGGTGCATGAGTTGCTAGCCTCAGCAGCTAATGATCAGCCAAGCCAGGGGCCGATTCAAGTGGGTTGCTTAGTGGATGATTGTGTATAAAGAACTTTACCTTCGCTTTATATACCTGCAATATCACATCTGCAGGGTGAATTATGCAACCTGTGGAAGCCCCTCAGTTTTGGCCAGTACAGTCCGAGTCGTCATACTGGCAGGTTTATATCTCTCAAGCTGTGATCAATAGCCCAAATCTGGTTGCAGATTCGGAAAATTCATGTCCTATTTAGATATTATAGCAAGTTTTAGGAATTTAGGTTCATGGGAAGGATTAAAAATAATGCCCAAAAAAGCTATAAAATAGCATGCAGCTCAAAAACGACCTTTGACCCTTATAATTTTAAGGGGTGATCTGGGGTTAAATGAAAAAGACACCAGGAAACAACTCAGAATTAAAGAGGTATATGTAATAACCACCAAAAAAGATACAAGTTGGCATTTTTCTGTTTATGCGGTTGCCATGGTAACCGAGCAAGCTTATTAAATATGCAGAAAACTTCTGGCACCAATTCCTCTTTAATGCTATGATATAATTCAATTTTTCTTTCATCATTTATAAGCCATTGCTTTTGCAAATGCAATGACCTAGCCATTCTTTGCCCAATTTCTCAGTTTTGTGATTCTAGGGCATTTTACTCAAATTTTGCAATTATTTCGCGCAGAATCTGACGAATACTCAAATATTCAAAGTATATAATAGCTAGGCAAGTTTTCCCTATGTCATTGCATTTCTAATGAAGTAAAGTACCTGCAGCCCAAATTTCATAGATTTTTAATGATAAATAAAAAAGTTATGGCTGCCACAAACATGAGAAACGTGGAAAAAGTCATACCTTAGGAAATCAATGGAAAATGCATTAGACCGCATTGAAAAGTTGAGATCAGTTTTTAATCCTTGTAGCAGTTAGTGATTATTAAAGGGAATAATAGAAATTTTTTTTTCAAAAAAAAGCTTTGGAAAAATAATAAAATTTTGCCCGATCACCCCTTAAGGGCCATAACTCGAAGAAAAATGTGTATATTGACATTTTACTCAATGTCCTATCTCATGATGGTTAACAGCCATGATTTTTTTTCAGATTTTTTTAAAGGGGGTTGAGTACTGACCTATGGCGCAGACAGTTGACATGAAATAACCATATTGTAACAAAACATTAAGAGTCACATACTTGACTTAAATGAAAAATGATTGTGGAGTCCACATCATTCACCAGTTGCATGAAAAATATGTGAGGCAAGCAATGAATACATGACCATTTCTAAAAGATGTGGACTTTGAAAAATAAAATGGAGCTTGCGTAGCAGGCGTTGTTCAGCCAGGATACACAGCGAAATTGATCCAAACAGAAATTTCAGTATTTATTGAAACAGCGGAAAACTATTTGTAAGACGTTGATGGAATAGAATTATTCTTTGCAATTGTGCAGTTTGAGTAAAAAAATACTGCTACACAAATGGTTCGGAAGCCTTTTTAACGGCCCCATTTACACGCAGCACCCCAAAATGTAGACTTGAAGCGTCAAAAAAAAAACCTTGCTAATGCAGATTGCAACGATACATGCGTTGGATTGCACACCTGTACAGGCAGCAACTTTGATTAAAATGGAAGCGTCTTTGGATGAATGACCCACCAGGTGTCGCCTGGAAATCTTCCTCTATCTTCCTACCTTCATCGGTGATTTTCAAATATAATGGTCCGTAATTATCATTAGTGCAATTCTATCTAAAGATTTGCATTAGTTTGATTGCCCTTGTTTTCCAAGCTTTTTGAGTAAAAAATATAGAATGCCATTTTTTAAGACTGACAGCAAACACGTAGAATGCGCAAATAAACGGCTTAACATCAACCACGCATCGTGTAATAACCTCTGCACAAGTCCCTGGGGTTGAAGGATGTGGAACTAGTGGTCTCTGCCTTTAAATAAAACTGATAATAAAGGAAAACTCTAATTGAAATGACATTTGCAGTCAGAAACTAAAAGAGAGCACCTCAAAGACGGCTGAACCACTGCTTCCAGTGGGGAAGGGGTACATGCTGCAGAGCCCCTGCTCAGAATGTGAGCTTAAGGAAACCAGCATATCAATCAAGTAATCATGTGACGGCAAATCAGATGACATCCATGAGCACTCAGGTGATTCTCAAGCTCGAAAAGCGGCTACTATAGTTAGCAAGCTTGACTCCATGCCTATTAGAATTTACGACAAGCTCCGTGTGTGTAACGTAATTATACGCCCCCCTTTGAGTTTGCAAGTTGCTGGATCGTCACCTGTTATATGCACTTCAGCAATAGTCATTATTTCCAAGCAAAATGTTTCGTCTTTTGAAAGTAAAACGTACAGGGTGGGGAAGCAAAACTTGCACTGACATTTAAAGTACAAACAATCTCACAACCACTCCCCGGAATTGTGTGCACCTGTTATTGCTAATAATGGTCGACATATTGAATAATGGACTACCTATTATCTTTATTGTCTGGTTTATAATCTGTTTTTTTCTATTAACTTGCCAGTTGAAAATAATATACTATCCATGGATGGTGGTTTATTTTGCAAATTTTGCTTCCCCACCCTGTAATCTTCAATGACAGCAATATCTTCCATGTTTTGTTAATGAGAACAGGCTCCCGAGCCTTTCTCACGGTCTCCAGGATTGGGACCACAATCCAGTTAATCATCACCCAGTATGTTCTGCTGTCCAGTTTATTAGGAACAAGCTTCCAAGCCTTTCTCACGGTCTCCAGGGTTGGTATTCCTCAACTGTTCTTCTGTCCAGTTTATTTGGAACAAGATCCCAATCCAGCTAAAATCATCAGGATTGGGACTGCATCCCTCCTAAACTTCTTCATCCTGCCTTTGAAAGGCTTGGCTTCGAAGAAGTGTGCACTCCATCCAGCTGTCATCTCAGAAAGCCACTGGCTGGGGCATTGGCTTCGCCCACACTGCCTCACTTATAACATCTGAACCGCGCCATTTTCCTCTGGGCTCCATCCCACCGTCTATCATATTACGATCAATAAACACAACTACTGGATTGTACGCTGCCTTGACACTGGAAGCCTGGTCTGGACCATAACACAAGGAGTTACTAGGCCTTTATTAACACAGTTACTCGGCCTCAGCCATTCAACAGTTACTCATTTCCAAATCGAACTGTTACTCAGTCTCCATCTAACGGTATTTCAGTTTCTATTCAAGAAGTTAGTCTCCTATCAAACTGTCCCCTCAACAGGCCTTTTACCTCCAACACATCCTGCTCTGCATGTCTGCTGGTCCAGGATAGAGCAGACATGATAATAATAGTTTGCTTCTCATGCTGGGATGTCCTCCAAAACCCCCTCTCCTCTCCTCTCCTCCCTTTACCTCACTCCAGACCCCACAGAGCCTAATTTAGCCGAAGAAATGGGAAACGTCATTGTGCTACAGACCATGAAGCCCCGTAAAAACCGCTCCACAAAAGTAAAAGGTCCCTTCACACATTTGGCCTGATTTTGTGCACAGAGTGCACGTGTCATGAGCGGTTCTGACAGGGAAAGGGAATAACCTTGAGAGTTAATCAGGATTTTTTTCTGACAAGCCGTTGCCCTCCTGCGCCCTTAAAGAAAGGCCACAGCTGGGTGCCAGTCAGGCAGTCTGTCAGGCTGTGGGGACACCTGATTCACACTGACCTCTTCCTCTTGGTTGTGATGTTGATTTTGAGGCCTCATTCTGAGACAAGAGCTTGATCATCTGTGCAATGCTTGGACAGACTCGGCCCAGACCCAGGTGCTGAGGCTGAAGGGTTCTGTTTGCTGAGAAAATGCATGTGGACGACGAGCAAATGCCAATTTCATAAAACTCATATCAGGGAATACGAGAGATACAGCCAATATGCAGCAAAATATTGACACCTATCCTGGATGAACAGGAGCAATGTCCAGTTTAATGAGTGCAATCACATTGGGAGTTCACGGCATTTTTCCAGGTACGCAGCTCAATTAGCTCGGGTGCATGTATTGACTTATTTGACAGTGAGTCGTTCAACAGAAAAACGATGTAAAGTCTCTCATGAGAACGGCTGTGAAGGTGAGTTTCAGGCTTGTTTGTTTTCCTTCATCTCACTGGGGAATGTCTTAGTCCCTGAAAAAAATGAGGTCATCTTCGTCGTTTTTAAACATCTTTATCATTTAACTTACCAGCACTATGTGACACAGTATGTGCATTTTTCTCATTTGGTTGCAGGCAGAAGTTATAAAAATGATATGCTGAGCTATATTTAAAAACACTATGCCACCCTAAACCCTCCTTCCGAAAGTTTAATGAGGCAAAATTATGGAATGATGTTTTATTTCACTTCCTGCTGCAGAAAAGTGAGAAAGATCATTGTTTGGAATTTTTTTTAAATTCACATTTGGCCAAGAAACTCTGTAATGCTGCTGTCATTTGGGAAACCTTTATAGACTTGCTCCAAAAAATAACTCAATAAAATGCCTGTGCAGAGAAATGTACCACTATTTATGAAATAATTAACCACTATTTTTTAGTTTTTGTAATCAATTTTTATAAACCCAAGGCTTTTAACACTATGAGCACATTCTGTCAGAGCACTATAAATACATTTTGGATTATCTCTTTCTCCTTCTTAAAAGATAAGAGAAGGGAGTTGAGAGAGAGGAGTAAATGGGTTGGGCGATTATGGTCTGTATTGGATAATAGGATAAAGGTTCTTATATGTGCACCTTATCTTTAATTCATTAAAACTGGGAGGTTTATTTTGATGGTCTAATCCTCTCATGTTCGCAAAGAGAAGAACAACATCAATACTGTTCCCACAGGCACGCAAATTATAACTAAGAATTTTGATAGGACAAATCTATTAACGCATGTTTATGGGATTTACTATATCAAGAGTATGGAAGTTTTTTTTTTTTGACTGAGAAAAAATTCGAAATTTCAATGAATTATACCGCAATAATAATAATAAATTCAATTATTGTTTTTACATCATCAGTTTTTTTACGTCCGGGTTACAGTTTTTTGATGTTGAATAAACATTAGAGGCCCATGGGCCTTAACGGTCACCTGAGTTGTACAAAAACTGATGCTATTGATGTGAATGAACCAAATATACCCAAAAGTATAATTTTCCTAAACAAAGTATAGTAAACTTCACCCCCTCCCCAGGGGCAAACATGGAGCCTGGGGGCCATGAAATTAACAACTTTAATGAAGTACCTCAAGACCCCTCCATCTATGAAGAGCACTGGTTTCCAGCCTCTCGGTCTGGAGAAGAAGACTGTTGAAATTTTTGGCAATATGACCCCATTTGAGCCCCACCCCTCAGTCCCTGGGGAAGAGGCAGGGTCAAACATGTCATCGTATCAAACTGTCATCTCATGGTTATAATGCCAATCAAGTATAATGATTTCCAGTAGAAAATGAACAAAATATACACAAAAGAATCATTTTCCAATATAAACTCTAGTAAATGTCACCCCCAACCCAGGGACAAAGAGGGAGGTCGAGGGTCATGAAGTGAATAATTGTGATAAGCACCTCAAAAGCCTTCCATCTATGAAGAGTACTGTTTTCCAGCATATCTGGTTTGGAGAAGAAGATTTTTAAAATGTCAGCCAACTTAAATCTTTTAGCCCCGCCCCTCAGAGCCCCTGGGGGTGGGAACCATATAATTCACATTTTCGGTGCTTATTTGACCAAGGAAGAGTCCTGAAAAATTTGACTGAAATTTGATCAGCGGTTTCTGAGAAGAAGTTGAAAACTGTTTACCGACGTACGACGGATGACGACGGACAAAAGGCGATTAAGTCACCAGACTTTGTCTCAGGTGACCTAAAAATTAATGGAATTTACTTGCACTTACATAATTTCAGACATGTTGTTGGCTTTACACCTTTACCTCTACCAAGATTGTCAAACTAAACTAAACATTCCATTTTATTTTAATTGAAGGGGAGGATTTTTACTTTATAAACCAGAAACAGTCTGCTGTTCTCCAATCTTTAGTAATTCAGCCAATAAGTAAGCTGAACACATTATTTAATAATATACACATCATTTAGCTGCATTATCTTTCACAACTAAAATTTTCACGACTGGATTTAAACCCTTGTAGAGAAGATGGAGGGGAAGAGTCCAATCAGGCCTAAATAAGATCAGATGTGGCATGAGGACAAAATGCATGGCATTCCTTAAAGTGACAGGCACTACCAGCCACCATGTCTTCTTTTAAGCGTACAACGAGCTCAAACACAATCCCCCTTACTTACAATGCATCATCTGCAGACAGATTTGGGTAAAAACTGCCTGTATCACGACACAGAGCGAGAGAACAGTGACAACTCTGTCATCGTCCCATCCTCCTGTCAACTTAAATCCTATGTTATGGAAGAACGTGCATAAAATCCACTTTAAAAACACCAACAATTTCTGCATTCAGTTCCAAAGCGGCTATAAGGTGTTATTACTCCTTGCCAAGGAAGTTATAATATGATTGGGCATGTTTCTTGGTTCGCTTGGAGGATTAGAGACAAAAACGAATGCCCCTTTTTTTATTCAATTTGGTGGAAAGATGAAGGATCGGGTCAAGAAAGAACCCATCAGAAAGCAGATTAGAATCACTGGGCGGACACACTAATTACTTTTTACTTTCATTAACATAGCAAGATGCTGCATTTGGCTGCCAAGGTGCAATAAATCCCTCACATCTTAAAATCCATTTGATAGTAGTGAAGTTCAATGGTGACAAAACTTTTCCAGTTGAAGAAATATGATTGCTGTGCTTGCAGGTTTGCATATCATAGACAGGTGAACTATCGGTCTTCGCAGAGGTCCGTGCTCTAGGAGTACCACTCTAGCTAAAAGAAGAGGTGATGTTACTCAGCAGTTAACTAGACTGCAAATTCCAGTCGATATAACATTGAGTAACGTGTATTATTCTCAAAAGACTCAAAAAGTATATTTATTCTCAAAAAGTAAAACATTACTTATTTCGGCTTTGCATTTTTTCAGTTGAAGACCGGTTACTGCTTATTGTTTTTCATTTACATTTTAAACATTGTGCCAATCATTATGGAATTGAGGTTATAATCTGTAAATATTTTTGAAAGTTATGACATGCCTATACAAAAGTTTTCCATATTCCTTGACTAAATTTGTTGAAGGGCAAAAATAATAACTTCAATTACAGCGCTTACAAGAATTTAAGATTATCTTTTTTGTTATGGTCCAGACAAGGAACCAATTGCAGATTCAGGGCACAATCCACCAGGGAATATTTATTAACAGGAATACGGAAATAGCGGAGGGAAAGACCATGACCCAGAACTGTAATGGGGCAGTTCAGCGAAGTTGGTCATGATTGGAGAGGGTTGGGGGCGTGTCCGCACCCGGGCAGAGAATATGGCTGAATCTCAATCTCCTCCCTAAGCCCTGAGCCCTTACTGACTTAAGTAACTGCATCTGGAAAGTGATTGAGTGCGTGAGGCTGCGAGGGGCTGAACTACTATAAAAAGGGATTCGTACAGCCCTTTGTTTGGTTGTCAACAGCGATGCATCATGTTTCTCACAATCGCAGCTTTGAGACTTTTTATTTTACGTTTTTTTGCTTTTCTCGAAGACAAGACGCCAGAGGAATCAACTTTAGTTTACAAATTCGCTTGTGTCACTTCGCTTTTATTGCGGCCGCCAACTGGTTTCCCCAGGAAATTCATGTCATACGTCACAATGCAATGAACTATGGGTAATTCCCTAACGCTAAGTCTGCAGAGATGCCCACCTGCGGAAAGGGTGCAGTAAAGGCTCAAAAAGTCCGCGAGAGATCCCTCACACACTTCATGATTTGTCAATGGGACAACCCTAAGCCCTCACGGACTTAGCGGGAGCGTGCCTCAAAGTCAGTGAGTGTGTGAGGGTGGACATTGGGATTGGGCCACTGTGTCACAGAAGCAGGACTGCTTGCCAATAGGACCAAAGGGTTGAGGAGGAATGCAGGCTGAATCCTGGACACCAATGAAAGCTTGGGAGATGTTAATACATTGACACAGAGGAACGGGCAAGACCAAACGATTAACAAGAATGCAGTCCCATTCCTGAAGATCAATATAAGGCTTGAGAGCTTGTTCCCATTAATTAGATTCCCGGGAGTAACTAGGTTTTTTTTATCATAAATAGCCCGTGACACACGGAAAAAGAAGCTTTGCTCAATACTAGAAGACACAAACTGACTGGAAGGTTCAGTTTGCCATGAACCATGACAATCCAGCCACGGCGCAAAAACCACAATAAAACTAGGCTTATGCTGTCGGAGGCGACGGCTTGGGGTATATTCCCGAACACCCCCAATCCTCCAATTCCCCGATCCTTGAATAGACCTTGAATAGACTTTCATTTGAACTTAATTTCAGGTCAATCGGACAAATGGTTCTGAAGATATGGCCAAAATGGTCATTTTCCATCAAAAAGTGCCATCTGGTGGCAAAATATTGAACCATAAAGGTATGATGTCATCATGCAACACGTTGTGAGGTCATGACCTTGCTGTTGCACATAGTTTCATCTCAATTGGACAAATGGTTCCAAAGATATGGAAAAATTTTGAATTTTATGTGACAAAGCTCCATCTTGTGTCCAAATTTTGAACCAAATAGGTATAATGTCATTGTGGGACGCATCCTCAGGTCATGACCCTCATTTGCACTTGATTTGAGGACAATCGGACAAATATTTCCAGAGATATGATAAAAACAGTGATTTTTCAGTTTTTGGCCCCTGATTTTTGATTTTTGGCCAATTTTTGGCCAATCTAGAAATTTCTTTATGATACTTACTTATATGCAATTTCTAATTGAAACATTACTGAAGTTATAGCGTTAACACGTAGGGCATCGGCGGTCTGATCAAAAACATATCCCCGTTCGGGGATATAATTATATAGACAGGACATTCACTAAAGGGATGAGGCGTACAAATGATAACACCAGGCAGCAAGGGAGCAGAGGAGACAACAAAACAATTAAAGGAGACGAACCGCAAAAAAGACGCAGATCGCAGGGACAGAAGAGCAAGACACTGAAGGATTTTGACAGTTTTTGGCAACGATCCTTTGCCTTGAATTTTGGCTCATAGTTGAGAAGTATTTTATCCATTATCATCTATGAAGGTAAAGAAATATTGTTTCACATATTTTATCCTTTGGATATGCCCTTGAATGACAGAAATCAAATTAAAATCACAAAAATATCAAAAAGAGAGATGGGGGGGGGGGGGGGGGTGTTATCCTTAAATCTCATCTTAAATGACAAATTGCTCATATTTCAGGAATGTGGTTCAGGGCCCAAGCCACGATTCACACTGCACACTGATAAAATGATTTTGTGTTTGTTCCCATTTCACAACAATGGAACAGATTCCTTTTGAAATTTCTCAACACAAAGAAGTTATTTAGCTCAGATGCAGGTACACACATCTGTACTTGGATCTGAAAGGTTGTAAATCAGCCTTTTGCGCAGTGATGTCTATGGGAATGACAGTGATAAACAGTGGCGAGACTCCCATTAAAACTCAAGGTGACTCTCCCGTTCGTCCCCATAAATACACAATTAATATTTGCCATTGGTGGGTCCTCTTGGAACAATCTAGAAGGATTAATGTTCTTTCAAAGGCTCTAAAACCAAAAATCATTTAGTTCATGGCAACATAGTTTAAGAAGAGGTCAGGGGAACACCAGGTGCAGGATGCAGAAGTGTTTATTAAACACAAAACACTAAGGGAAAAGTGGCAGACACACCAGAAATAAAACACCGTGCACAAGCACTGAACAAATGGGAGAACTGAAGTACACTGCCAAAGGCAGGGGGAAACAGAAATACTCTCTCCAAGAGTGGATAAACTAAGAAAACAAAAACTGAACCTAACTAAACTGACGGACACACTGGGAGAGTTTAACACGGGGCAGACACGACTAGGGCACAGCAAACGAGACTCGGGAAACATACACAGGGAAAACTCGGAAGGCACGAGGAGCTGAGGCTTCACCATGTAGTACAGAGACAATACGGAGGATCCGTCTGACAATCACGTCCAATGCTGCCACATATATAACCACGAGAGGAGGCGGGGACTCGGAATGCAATCTCGACTGAAACAGAAACACATGGGATTAATAAACAATCACACGAGAACCGGTTTAACAATAATGACTCGAGACGAGACGCGGAGACCATCAATCAAACCAGTCAGTTTAGATTAAGTCAATCTAAATGTGACGAGGAAAAAGCACCACAAGAAAAGCGAAGGAAAGCACAGGGTTTTAAATGCAGTTAATAAGGGATTGCTCAGGCGGTATTTACTGAAGTCAGAAATGCACACACTCGCTAAATGAGTTAATTAAGGTTAATACTATGTGACAAAATAGCCACAATCACCCTCAAATAAGTGCTGGTTAGTACGGGTAAGTAATTATCCTATCAGAGACCGCATTCACTCAGAGTTTTGCAAGACCCAGAATTGAACACAGCTGGAAGCAATGAATGAAACACCAGAGCCGAAACCGAAAGAGGAAACGTGATTGGACGACGAGACGCAGGCATGCTGAAGGCTGTCACGCGACACCACTGGAGACAGATTGGGAGTGGATTGTCAGACGGCTGAACTGAGAGCTGGAAATATAAACCGGAAGTAAGACACAAGCACAAATAAACACGGGACAACACACGAAAGGGCAGGATCGTAACACGTAGTATTTAAAACCAACACAGTATTTAAATCCTGCCTCACTTGCAATGTCTGTCAGATTGTATGAGTGCATTTTTCAATCAGAAAGGGGAAATCAACCTGGTGTGAATTTGCCAAAATCACAGATGCTAACTGACATAGTTGGACCCGTTTACTGTGAGTGGACAAACTATGTAAGTTGCTAACTTAGTTAGCAACTACGCTTTTGGGAAACGCACCCCTGTAATCCTTGAAAGGGTAAAAAGCTCCAAACAGTCTCAGATTTGAAGTACTTTCGCTTAATCTAAGATTTACACTCAACCTTTTAAACAAAGGTGAAAAGGGTCCTATATGAAGCCAGAATGAACCTCATAAATGCAATTCATCATGTTGATTGGTTGACTGATCCAACATTCAGGACTTCTGTAGGAGCCTATTTCGATATTCTTTATTTTTAAGTTCTACATCCTTAATTTCTGTGTAATGTTGCGTGATATGTTTGCTGATAATCTTTTGTTTAGTGTGCTCCCTCTGCAGGTGGGGAGGTCAACCATCCTATATAGGAAGTGCTGAGAGCATTAATGGCGGCCTTTGGCTGGGAAGCACACAGTCTTTAGACCTTGCTTACACCTCAATCACTAGATTATTTTGTCAAGCTTTTCATTTATAATTTTTCAGAGTTTATAAACACATGCATTTTGATCGTCATCATTTTTGTTACAAATGAAACAATAAATTTACAACCCTCTACTCGATTTTCCTTTTTTTTTTTTGCAAGCGTCTACTCTACTCTACCCAGTCAAGCCCAGAGTGATACAACGATAGGACATGTAGTCACTACAACTTCTATGCATTATGGAGTCATGTACACCTGCCTCTCTGATCTCGGTACTTTCATCCATCCAAATACTAATTAAATCATCTGATTGTGAAGACCCGCAAGCCTCAAAAACTAAAACCTTAAACTCTAAAGTTTTCATGCTAATTTTCCCTTGCCTCGGTTCAAAGTCAAGAAAAAAAGTATTTTTCATATTGTAGGATCACGTCTCATACATATTCTATATCTGTTGGCTGCAGCGCTTCACTGAAGCTACATCACACCTCTACTGAGAAAATTATTCAAACCCAGGACACTGTTTTTATGGCCACAACATTACATCAAACAGAAAATATTTAGATCTTTTACAGTATTTCAAATACATTTCCCTGTAATTCAGCAGGATATATTTAGGATTGTTTGAAACCTTGTGATCTCCTCTAGACTTTAAATGGGCCTGAAGTTCCAGGGGCTTGAATACAGCAGCAGCATTTGAGCAACCAATAGGTTTTATGAGGTTTATGAGGTATGTAGAATACTGGACTGTGTTTGTGTGTGTGTGTGTGTTTGTTTGGGGGTGGGGGTTGTTCCACAGTTTGTGCACAAGGGGCTTTGCACTCTTAATCTGTGCCTTGGTGAGTGTATGTGTGCATGTGTGGGCCGGAATGTTCTGAAGGGAAAGTTATTAAACTGCTTATTGATTTGATTATGTAATTTTGTGTTTACAGCTGATCAGTATTTTAAACCATGAAATGCAACAAGGAGTCAGTACTTAATTCCAGTCTCATTTGATACTTCACATCAAAATTGTGGTCACAGCTTACAGGATTTACTCACTGGAAGCTAAGTGAATAAAAGCAAAATAATTACACTTTAAGACAATGTTTTTCAAACACAAGCTTCCAAATTAGTTAATTAGATTGAGTCAACATCTCATTACTGCCTTGTCAAGCCAGACAGCAGTATCTGCAAAATAGTGAAAGTGAGAAAATTTGCCTTTTACTCCTGGCACTGGAAGGCAATTACAGGGACCACAATCTTATCCATGACATCGGTTTCCTATCAAACCCTGAATTTTTGGTGAATCGAAATATTTTTGAGAAGTTGACCCAGATAGGAGACACTGCAGATACTGCCCTCTTTGGTTTGATCTCCTGCCCTGCTGTTGGAGACACTGCTAACCTGCACATGCAGTAACTCTGTTCATGTGTATCGATCAGGCTAATCTCTACTAAAAACAGATGGAGCTGTTGCCGTAGTGGTCCAATGGTGAGTCTCCCAATTTTGAGAAATTTGCAGATACTGCCGTCTATCTTGACAGGGCAGATTATTGATGACACTTTCCACTCTTCCAATCATACCTCATTCAAGTAAAGTTTCTCTGAATTAAACACGGGTAGGGTAACCTTCAGCTGTGAATCCATATAACACCTGAGACTAATAAAGTTACTCGTCTGAGGTAATGAAAACTGCAGGTGGTCTTCTGTTCAAAGTGAGTCTCCGGTTCTTTTTTTATGTTGGTTAATTGGAAGCTGTGATTGGGGCTTTCACAGGGAAGGGTCAGATAGAGTTTAGAACAGCAGGTGATTTGTCTGAGGTTTCTCTCTAAAATGATACAAATACAGTTAAGATGCCCGTCCTGCTGTAGACCATTTAGAAATACCCACGAGACAAATGTTTGTGTGAAGCAATGAAGTTACCAAGTATTGTTTTGACCGCTCGTTGGGGCTGCATGACAGTCTTATGTCTCCTTGGGTTTCATCCCACATACAAGGCCATGGATTTGTACTCTATTGGAGACTCAAAGTTATAAACTTGTAGGTAGAAGCCTGAAGCGCCTTTTCACATCAGGCAGCGCAGGGGCGCGGAGTCGCGCGGATGGCCATACGCAACGAAAATGACGATGACCGATGACCCCTTCCAGAATGGAAGCGCGTGTGGATAACGTGCGGAACATGTATGGGCGTGATCACGACTATGACTACATTCAGATCACATGTACAATACGAACAGGAGCATTCTGACTGCGTTTGTAACACGTTTCATTGCGAATGGGGGGCCTTCGCAGCAGTGGCGCAAAAAAATTAAACGTTTAATTTTTACGTTCGACGTCTGCGCAGCACTGCGCATTACTGCATTAACCTGCACAACCCCACAGATGTATTTGCGTTCTCCCTGGGCATGAATGCGTATGGCCATCCGCACTGCTCCGCACCCGCACGCAGCCTGGTGTGAAAGGGGCCTGAGAGAATACATAGATAGATAGATAGATAATGCTTTATTTTCCTGAAGGAAATTTGTTTTACACGGTTGAATATCATCCAAAACAACAAAGATAAATATACATAAGAGGACCCAAAAACATGTAAAAGGTTAATAAAAGATAACTGGCGAAATGCGCAATAAATTGCTGTAGTAAATAGTGAACAAATATTTTAAATTAAAGCTATGATGGCGAAAAATAAATTATGATAACATTACAATTCCAACAATTAACAAAAAAAAGAAGAACAGTTCAACCAGGAGAGACTCAAGTGAAATCGAGAAAATATCTATTATCCTTTGAGCATAAAGGGGTAACATGCTTATAATCGAAACAAGTCTTTGGCGCTTGGACTCTTTGGGAAGACTCGAAGATCGGGAGCACTGCCCGGAGCAGCCGCAGGGAATCCCCCGACTGTCCAGACACTGGGGCGGAGGCGGGTCAGCGAGCGGCAGCATGGGTGAACTAGGGCGGAGAAAATAACATATTTAAAAAAGACAGCAGCATAATGATTGGCTCGCGACACGACTGAGGTGTGGCCTGGTTGGATAGAAGCGATCAGCTGCTATGCCAGCTGACTGCTCATTGACAGCCTCGGATATGACTGCGGAGAATCACGAGTGAACATGCATGAACAAATAGACGGGGTTGAGGAGCGCTAAAGAGAGAGAGTCTTCCCGACTGAACTTTCGGTAAGCTTCATATCAACAGTCATTAAATACATCATTTAAAACACTAATGCTTGTTGGGATGAAAGAATTTCAAGCCTTGTTTGTTCTGAATATTGGCAGGCGCAGTCGACGGCCAGATGGGAATTCGGGGAAAAGAACATGAGTACTGTCATTTAAAATTGTCCTGGCTTTCTTTTCAATTTGCTGCTTATAAATAGTGCCGATATCTTGCATTTTAAGTCCAGAAATTTTACTTTCTGTATTTACAATTTAGGAAAGTTTACATCCATTCTGAACCGACAGACCCCCATACCAGCAATGCACATTGAAAACTAAAATACTTTGAATAAAAGTTTTGCACAATAACAATAATATGGTTGTATCAATTTTGAATAACGCAAACGTCGTAAAAAGTATAGCCGCTTTAACCCTTTCTTGTAGATGTAATCAGTGTTGCTGTTCCAGTTGAGCTTAGAATCTATAACTGTGCCGAGATACTTGTTTTCCTCAACCCTATCAAGGGTTTCATCATCAATGGTAATTGGCAACAGTTCACTTTTACTTATCTGAAAATCAATAACCATCTCTTTTGTTTTCTTTTCATTTACTTTCAGAAAGTTTTTGCACCAATCAAGAAATTTAGTGATTTCAGAGCGATATTCAATTTCCGAGTGTCTTATAAATCCAGCAAGTGCGACGTCATCTGCAAACTTTACAGTTAGACATTATGAAAAACTATTGATAGTCATTTGTATACAAGATAAATAAAACGGGAGAGAACAAAACCTTGCGGGGCACCAGTGGATATGGATGTTGCTCCTGATTGGGTGTTGTTAACAGTTGCAAACTGGGGTCTGCACAGAAGAAAAGGTTCTATCCACTTTATAATACATGGTTTAACTAACATGTTACAGAGTTTTTTCATTAAGATATGAGGTTTAATTGTATTAAAAGCTGAAGAAAAATCAGCAAACACAATTCGTACATAGGAATGAGAAAGTTCTAAATGTTTATGAATACTGTTCAGTATTTATGCTGGCAGCATCCTTAACATCGCGTCCCGCCCTATAGGCAAACTGTAGTGGGTCTGAGAGGTGCTCTGTTTCTTGCAGTAGTAGTTGCTTAACAATTCTTTCCAAACACTTCATAGGTATAGGCTTTAGAGCGACTGGACGAAAATAATTATTGATAGCGGGATTTGGAATTTTTGGAACCGGGATGATATTAGAAGTTTTCCAAATTTTGGGATAGAATTACTGTTAATAGAAATTTGAAAAATCATTTTGAAAATATGGGATAATTGTTCACGACATTCTTTCAAGACTTTACCACAAAGGTTATCTGGCCCAGTTGCTTTGTGAACATTGATTTTAGAAAACGAATTAATTACATCAAAGAGAGTTAATTCAATCTTCATGTCGTCAGATAGACCTTTATGAATATTGTCTCTTTAATTGCTAAAGTCAAAAGTATCAAATCGTGAGTAAAAAGTGTTCAGATTGTCTGCAAACTGTCGCGAATCCAAAACATCAATATCAACACACTTCCTGTTTGTCCCAAGCACGCTTTTAACACTGTTCCAAGCCCAGCGTAGGTCAGAGTCAGAGAATTAATGTTCTATCTTAGATTTGTATTGAGTTTTACATGAATCTATTGCACGTGATATTTCATTCTGAATGAGTTTTACTTTTGTCATGTCGCCTGGAGAAAACGCACTTGTCTTTTCATTAAGCACAGACTTGAGTTCCTTGGTTACCCAAGGCTTGTTGTTGGGATACGGCTTAATTATTTTCACAGGAATGACACAATCCACACAGAAGTTGATATAACCTGTAACCACATCAGTCACTTCATCAATGTCCGAGCACGAATCCTCAAACACGTCCCAAGCCGTGCAATCAAAGCAACCTTTCAGTTGGTCAAGTGAATCAGATGTCCATGCTTTTATCCACTTTGATTGTGGCTTTTCTGATCTGATGTTCCAAGTGGGGCTTTAGCAAAAGATTTGAAAGCGTTCCTGACATTGCCATAGCACAAGTCAATTGTCTTCTCCTTACGTGTTTGGCACGTTACATATTGACTGTAGTTCGGTAGTTTTATTGAGCCTGCAATCATTAAAATCTCCCAGAATGAATTTTGGTGCATTAGGGCATATGTCATCAAGTTTATCCACATGTTTATGAATGGCATCAGCTTCCTTATTACTATTAGCGTCAGGTGGGATATACACAACACTAATGAATATTTGTCAAAATTCCCTCGGCAAGTAGAAAGGCCGGACTGAGACTGACAATAACTCCACATCTTCTGTGCATATTCTGTCTCTTGCGACAACATGTTAACACTACTTGCTATTCATATACAAACATACACCACCGCCAATGGATTTTCCAGTTGAGCATAAATCCCTGTCCAATCTTTATGGTTGTCCAATACCCTCGATCTCAAGGGAAGAGTTCTCTATATCAGGGTTGAGCCACGTTTCCGTAAAACATAGCAGGCAGCTATCCCTGAATTCATGGAAGTATTTCACACATGCTTCAAGTTCATTTAGTTGTCACCTCAATGATCGTACGTTAGCAAGCAATATTGCTGTAAGTGGTGGTTTGGTTTTACGTGGTCGAACTTTCCAACGTAGTCCACCCCTCTTACCTCGTTTGCGGGTTTGCTTTGTCCTGTAATTCCGTGAACATTCCATCGGTAAATCCAGTTGTTGATCACTGATATAAGCACATCCATTGTACATAAACAGTTGATCCCGTTCGTAAAACAGGACGTTATGTTGGTCTCCGCCATGTTGATGATGCCTGTCTTGATTCCGATCACAAGTTGTAGATGTTGTAAAATCAGTAAAAGTACGAGAGTTAACGTCGCCGCCGTCATAGTAGATCTATTTAACATTGTTAATGGGTTTTCTTCATAAATATCTCGACATAGACAGACAAAAGATGAACAACCCAGACAAACGCGAGAGAGCGTAACAACCATGTGTGTCGCCACAGGGCAGCGCCACCATCAGGCCCGAAATGCTGTGATGTCAACATTAATGTGATAGCAGCGAAAAGAAAGGTAGCCTACAGCCTGATAAAACCACTGAACTGTCATCAAATGTGTAATAAACACATTCATCAGTTTAATTATAGCTTCATGGTATGACACCTTCGTTGAATCTTGCAAGTTGTAGATGAAAAGAACCCAAAAAATTTGATTTGGAAACTCTGTGGCAGACAAAATAAAGTACGTCAGTTTACCTTGACCTGAATTTACAATAAGAGGTTTCATACATTTTTCTACCAAGAACATAAAATAAAGGGCAGTTTTTTTCCACACAACATAACTATTATTAGATGCTCTACTTTGCATTTGTCACCTGTTCCAGAGTGTGTTTTGCCTGCCTGATTCTTTTTCTATTGTGCAAATTAAATAAACAAAAGAAAATTATGGTCTTGTGTATGATACGTGGCATTAATCCCATAAAACCAACGGACCCATACATTGGTCTGTCAGTTGCATCAACTACATTAAAACCTGTGAAATTAGAGGCCTATTATAAATACCAGGTTTCCCCCAAATATAACCCGCTGAATTGTGGGGAAGTGTGTATTAAATAATGTACAAGATGAAGATATTTTCCTTTGACGTAATGCTGCGGCCATAAAAAGCCTGGCATCCAGGGTTTGATGACTGAACTCAATATAAATGTGACGTAGCTTCAGTGAAGCTCAACAACCAGTTGATACAGAATATGAATGTGACCCTTACAGCAAGCAGACTGACAGCACAGCAGATACGGTTTTCGCGTTTATTAACCCAGGAGGCTATATCTGAAATACACAGACCAGGTTTCAATTGAAAGGACTGGGTGAGTACAATTCCAATGGTAGATAGGTTCCATGCAGAAAAGGCTGATGGGTAAAAACTCAGAGGAACAAACAATGTAACTTGAACCAGAGTTTCAGGAGGCAGTACAAGTCCAACGATATAAAATAGGAATAGACAAATAGCAAAGTTCCAAAGAAGGAAGAATCAGGAGCACAGAGCCTGCTAGTTTAATCTAAATCAAGGCCAGTCAATGAAATGAGGAGAGTGATGACTATAAATGTGATGGTCGGATTTTTGAGACACCAAATGCTGTGGCTAGAACGAAATGAAGGATGAAAAAATAAGAGAAAAACACACAGAAATCAGAGAGGGAGATTCGTGCTTCTAAAGGACCTTGATCCAGTGCACAAAACAATAAGGAAGCAAAGCAAGTTCGACAGAACGAATTGGAAGGGAAAAAATTTCTGAAACCGAGATAAAAGATTTAGCACCAGACGGTGCCCAGAAAGAGGAAAAACAGAAAGATTCCCCTGCTAACCAGCACTTTCCTCTGTGCAGCTAATTCCTCAACAACTCTCTCGCTTACCGGCTAAAGTGCAAACAATACACTGACACTCTAGCAAGGGCAGCAAGGCGAAACTTGGGCTTAAATAGAACCCGGGCGAAGCCCCCAATTAATGCCAGCTGGCCCAAGAATCTGATTGAGGGCAAACGGATATCGTCCCGGATGAGAGCAACCAAGAAAGCTCTAAGCCACCGCCTGCCTCCAAAACTATGACAATAAATGGCCCTGAAACAAGGGAATGCAGGCGGAGTGATTAATACTCAGTTGATTGCGATTGGTGAATTAGAGGAGAGGGAGGGTGAGGAGGGGGCGTGGCTGTATGGAGAGCAGGTGACAGTGATTCATACTCAGGTGATAGTGATTTATTATTGGAGTTTCTTCTCCCTTTTTAATATCTTGCTTTGCTTCCGTGTTTTGGACTATTATACGTGCTTTGGAAGCGCGAGCTCTTGCCGGAGGTCTGTATTATTCTCTGTTTGATTTGTGTCCGTGCTGCTCATTTCCCTCTCGTCGCTGCATCTGACCTCCGAATTCTACCGGCCATTACACTGTAACAGTGACATTGTCCAACAATATAGAAATAAAGACTTTCACTATGCACCAACTTAAGAGAAAACTTTTAGGAATAACTTAATGTAATTTACCTCAAAGTTAAAACCTTGGCCGCCACAATTAAATTCTTCTTGCTTTTTGACTACAAACTGGGGAACCTTGACTTTGCACCCAGCACTGACGGGACGAGGGAATCACTGTGATTTTTCTTTCTTGCACTTTACTTACAGCCAGCAAATACTGCTCATCAGCTCTTATATTGGGAGTTTTAATACCCTGTAATGGCTAAAAACCTTATTTCGAGCTGTCACTTTAAGGTGACTTAGCGAGCTTTAAGTATAGTCTTCTACCAATATCTATAACCCATTATTCCTGTTCCAGTTCATTATATTTGTTATAATTTGTTATGAAACCTTAAAGAACTTCTCCATGTGCCTTTATAATTAGCTAAATTTTGTGAGTTATAATGGGTTGTGCAACTGAGGACTGGATTTAAAGTTATAAATCATTATGAATACTGAACTTAATACGTTATGCATAAGCACTTATATGCTATAAACCTTGTTATAAGGCATCATTATAAAAATTCATAGAGTTTAATAATGCATTATGAATGTATTAGGTGTTATGAATGTGCTCACAATGCATTCTATACATGGAATTCATAGAAAGTGATACAGCCATTTCAAGCAGAAACATGTCCTACAATACAGCTACTACTTCTCATGTACAGGGCAGCCCAAAATTTCACCCCAGCAGGAAGAAATTATGCACATGAAATAAACTTTGAGTTTTACAAGATACAAAGCAGGATCCACCTCGAAGACCAGAGAGACGTAAAACTGAAACATAATTTAAAGATAATTGAAGGCCATGAGGAGAATTGTGAAATATTGACCGTAAAAGGTTCCCTCCTTCTAGTGATCGATATCAATCATCTCACAGACGACACACACTGAGAAAACTCCACGCCTGCTTGATTTGTGTTTCTAAAGCAGGGTTACATGTAAAGCAAAAGGGAAAAACAAAACAAAAATTTTCACGTCGGAGTTAATTTGTTGTGATTGTGTCATGGCCTTCATTTTTATTTGAAAATATGAAATTTCTCTTCATCCAAGAGGGTCAGCAAATCTTGTTTCATGAATGACCAGGACAGCATTTTTCATTATTTCCATGAAAATTAAACGGATCCATCAATAAGTAATGCCTTTGGAAAAAGTTCAGCGATTTTCAGCTTAGAGTGGAAAAATAATTTCAGTCTCTGATCCAAGTCAGATGTGTGACACACAGCCCAGAGATTTACTTCCGTGTTTGTGGTTCTTCTCTCGACATTTTTCTCAAATGTGAGTTTTCAGCGGGGAGAGGGGGGGGGGGCTGTTTGATTCTGTTCCCTCAGATCTCCCCCCAATCACTGTGCCGGTGAGAGAAACGTGTCTGGTCCCAAAAGGGCTTCGTCTCTAACTGAGAAACGTGTTTGCATTTTCCCATCATCTGCCCTGACTCTCAGAAATAAGACGGAGCCACAGTAACTACTTTTAGCACACTATGATGAGAGCTGCTTCTCTACTCGAGCGCATTTGTACGGTTTCTCTCGATTTTGGCTTCAGTTGTTAGAACAAAGTATTAGACAAAGGGAAAATAAAAATTCTACTGAGAAGGACAGCATGTGAATTCGGAATGAAGGGAGGCCTGATCAGTTAGACTGTCTGCAGTCATGACTAATTAACACAAAGAAAGATGATATTCGTTCCTCTGCATTTTTTCCCCACTAACAAAAGACTTAAAACTAAACATGCAAAGCACTACAGACCCCTCGGCCTCTCCCTTATAACATTGGCTATAGTGGCTGCAAGGGTAAAATGGCAAAACTGTCCCATAAAAAAAAACAAAAAACTGAGGACTAAAATTGTAAATCGGTGCAAATTGATTTGCTTGGATTGGTCCCTGAACTAAACCATACTGGCAGAATTTTCATGAATTTTTTGAAAGGGTGTGTAAACTCTTCTGAAGCCATGGATTGGCAGCATAATAAATGAATTATGCATCCGGCATAACACCCTGGACAAACATGGTGCACAGAGGCTGTGAGATTAATCTTCACCCACTGCAGATGACAGCTTCAGATTTCACCGGCTGAGTAAACCTGATCAGCGCGCAAACCTCGCATCAGTATTCAGACCACACTGATCAGACCTACAATCCCTGCAAAAATAAAACTAAAAAAGAGTGAGTATATTCTTACAATCATACAGCAGGCTAAGAAATGATTGTCATTCATCATTTCAAATGAACTAAAAATAATGGAACAGTACTTAATCACTTTCTATTCAAATAGGAAATAAAAAAGGTAACAGGCATGCAAAATCCCTTTGTCAACTCAGGACCCGACAGGTCAAAAGAGATCGGCATTCACTGGCCTTCATGAATCCTACAGTGGCAACACGAACATCCACAAAAATGACATAAACCACTGACTGCCATCAGAGAAATTATTCAAACTAATTAACCAGTATGGAACAAGAGAAAACCTGTCAGACATAAATGCATTTTATCTTCCTGAACAGAAAAGAGGTGGTACATGAAACAGAAGTCCCCAAGAATCATCATAAAAGAATTTCAGAACCTACGGGTGCATGGGGAGGTGGATGTCTTAGGTTGGGTTCAGACTACAGGATTTTAAAAATCCTATCTGTTTTTGAAATCGGGTTGCATTACACACATAAGGAGAATCTTCACAGATAATCCGCTGTCTAATTTTAAACATGTACACACGACAGGATTTGAAAATTATGGTGCATTTCACACAGGATATTATTAAGATTATCGTGCCAGAGGGAGCAGTGCTCCACCTGATGTGATCTCAGGCGATCTCATGGGGAGGCCCAGAGATTTAAACATTTAAAAATGGAGAGAGACATGAAGCACATACTTGCTATTAAAAAAAACAAAAAATGAGCCCAATGAACAAACTGACTATTGGCACTTAAGTGCATCCAAGCACAAAAATTGATTGAAATTCACATTAGACGCACATATAACTATGGCCAAGATGCACACTGCTCCATTGCCCACACTTATAATAAATGTTTCCAAAGCTAAATTTTTTTTCTTGACCAAACTTTAGCATTGCCCTGCTGAAAATTCCAGCTAAGACCAGCTAGAATTATAAGCTGTTTTAATGTGGTCTGAGCTGCGTTTTCAACACCATTAGCTGGTCATAGCTGGTCCAGATGTTTAAAGCTGGTCTCTATATCTAGATGAAGGTGGTCATAGCTAGTTAAGCTGGTATTGTCAGCTGGTGGCCAGAAAAAAACTTCAGCATTGGCCACACGTATAAGTGCGAATAACAAAAATGAAATGGGTCTGGGTAAGAAAATAGATGTGGAGACGCGATCAGCACAGATTGTCAGTTCTTCAGCGAGAGCTGGAGGTGAGTTTTTTTAACAATCAGTTTTTTTGGTCTTAACTATTTGTCAACAGGTCCATACTAGATTAGTCTCAATGGCTATAAATGTTCATCGTTCTCAGTCAACTGCCCCGGACTTAACGTTACGTTATAACGCTAAGGTTTAACTAACTAGTTCAAAAGCGACATTGTCCACAGTTGAAATGTAGAATTGTGTTGGGGTAATGAAAATAAACCAGTGGCGCTACTGTGACAAAAAATGGCAACATGTTACGAGCTGAGGCAGGAAATGCAGCAACTGTAAGAAACAGCTGGTCACCCGGTTCATGCATCTGACACAGCGGCCACCAGCGAGCAACATTGACAATTGTACACGTTTGCTGAAGTTGTTGCCTACTCATGCACTCATGCATGATAAAGATAACCTCTCTCTCTCTCTCTCTCTCTGTCACTTACTTACACACACACACACACACACACACACATTTCAGACAGTTTTTCTTTGTTTTGATGATTTTTTTATAGTTTGTCAGCTTCGTCAGCTTGAGTCTTGTCTCTCATTGGCTATTGTGGTTCCGTCCAGAAAGTAATGACATAATCATGCAGATTTTCACTCTGAAATATCAAACATGATTGAAAATTATCGGGCGGTCCGATCAGTCTGCGAGCAAATCCGATTGGATTGGAAAACCCCGCACATTACCAATCTGGACCAAACATCGGTAATGACTGAGGTTCCTGACAAGATTTCTCTGCCGATTGTCAGAAGGGGTAAATCGGGGTTAAATCGAACCGAGAATCCTGTTGTCTGAACCCGGCCTTAGTGTGATCAGCTTGAACTCCTCTGCGAAGAAGCTAAATCCGGCTATTTAATAGTTACCTTATTTAAGGCTTTGTAGTTCAAGATTGCAGCTTCACAGACAGGAAAGAAATGGCTCAACTGAGTCAAGACACTTGTAGCATATGTAGATTTATATCAGATTTCAGTTCATTCTAAGGATTTTGGTCGAGGGAAAGGGTTGCAAACATAAGAAGTCATGAAAATTCAGCATTTAAATTGTAAAAAAAAAAAAAAACAGAAAATTGAAAAATGGCAGGTTTTTTTCCTAATTATTTAAATTTTTATCCACCAAGCTAATCCTCATTGTGTTTTTTTTTCTCTAATCCCTCCACCACCCTCACCCCCATTTTGGTGGTCAATTGAGTCAATTCAATTACAGCAAATTTTTCTATAGACCTCACACTGTTAGGACACGACTCCAGCCATCCAGCTCACCGATCTACTGAGATCTGGACCGCAGTTTGTCTATTATTCAATAATCACGTGCTTCTGTAGTTTATTCCCTCTGAGTGGTAGCAGAGGTGTATAAAGGTCTAAACCTCACTAGGTATCATTGTAATGTCACATAGCATTGTTACAGTGTGGCGCTATCAGTCACTCACCAAATCCACCCATAATTTCACCCTCAACATTGATGGTTCGACAATATCCACCTCCCCATGCATCCGTAATCTTGGCATAATTTTTAAACAAACCCTCTCCTTTGACCGGGATGTCAGACAGATGACCAAAACAGTCTTCTTTCACCTCAAGAACATCGCCCACCTTCGTCCATCCCTCTCAATCACAGCAGCAGAGACCATCATCCAGACCTTCATCACCTCCTGTCTGGACTATTGCAACAGTCAATTCTATGACTCATCATCAAAATCTCTCAATAAACTCCAGTACATCCAGAACTCTGGTGGTTGCCTACTCGCCCGCTCTCGCAACCGCGATCACATCACCCCCGTCCTCCACAAGCTCCACTGACTCCCCATGCCCCAGAGAATCCACTTCAGAAATCCTACTCATGACATACAAAGCCCTCAATAACCAGGCCCCATCCTACCTGTCTGAGCTCCTCTATTGACTCACTCCCACCCGTGCACTCCATTCTGCTGATGCTAACCTCCAGTGCCCCCCCATCTGGACTAAGCGCAAATCCTGGGGGGACAGGGCCTTCTCTATTGCTGCTCCCCTTCTCTGGAAACAACTCCCCAAAGCCATCCGAGACTCTCCCTTTCTCGCCATTTTCAAAACCTCACTCAAGATTCATTTGTTCACAGTTGTCGGATAGCTCACTCGGTCAAAGCATCACATTGCGAAGCAGAGGTGACAATTACGGCGCGGGTTTGAGCCCTGGTCGTACCTACCGGAAGTGGTCGGCAGCTTTTTCAGAGTGGCGCAAAATTGGCCATTGCGCTTCAGGGAAGCAAATTGGGAAGGGTCTGCCGGGATGGGAACATGAAATAGTCACTTTGTTCGTTGCTTAAGCGCCTCCTGATGGCCAGATGGGCGCTCGTGAGGAAGAAACCTGTTCATGTTCGGCTATCCTCCGCCCTCGTTCTGAACTTGTGAAGATTCAACCAATGAGTGTTTAAGAAGCAGTGGCTGACAGGCGCGTGCTTCAGAGGAGAGCCGCGAACTGTCTACACTCTCGTCAATTGGCAGCACACGAGCAACCCTTGTACATATGTTACGACCCAGTACATTTATGCTGCCCCTAGTGGCTGGAGGACCTTTGTCTGTCTTAAGTGTTTAATTGCAGGATTGGTGGCACCTGGCTACACCCTATAAGAAGAGTTTGGTGTTGTGCAAAAAGGGCTCTCAATTGCCAGTCTGTTCTCTAGCAGCCACTCGTTGCCCTGACCAGCTCGCTTCATTTTTGGGCAAGATGTTTCTTCAGATGAAGTGTTTTTAGAAATTAAATCTTTTTTTTACAACCATGTTGTTCTCCCATTTCATGTTGCGATTAGTCAGTGGGCTGGTCGTAACAGATTGGGGGCTCGTCCGGGATATGCAGTCCAGTTAAATTAAACCCTAGACAGTTTTGCTTCTTTGCTCTGGTAAATACGTGGTGAGTTAGTCAATGTGGACATTGTTTTGAGCATTACAGTGCCTTTCCCCAGTTAGTCAGTCGTCGGGCAGGTCCTGTGGGGCTTGTCAATTTGTTATTTTGCCTTTTTTGTTTTTGGTGGAAATTCTGGGTGGGGGTATGCTTCGGAGCACAGTTAGTTGACTTTTCAATTGGTTTTCTAACCATGCTCACGAGTTCAGCGTTCAAAGTTGCCTCGAGCCCGGAAGGAACACTGAAGACTAGCACAGGTCATAGTTAAGTAGATGGAACTGTGCAGTTAGTCAGGATCTGGAGAAGCCTCTGATTGCTCGTTGAACATTCCAGAGCAGTGTAATGACTATAACCTGTTTTGGAGTTAGCTGATTGGGTTGATTTGAGGAAGATAACTCCGGTTCGTTGTTGTTTATTACTAATTTGTATTTTGTTTGTTGGTTGTTTGCACAAAGGAATGTTCCAGCTCCCTCGGTGGTCGATTGCATATTGGTTTACGGCCCCTTTTTATCTGTTTTGTCATCAAATTAATTGATTGTACCTGAAGTTTCCTGTTGGAGGGGAGTGGCTTTGCTAACTTGCTTGTGCCATGGGAGAATTTGAGCATTGATGTTCTTGTGGCATTTGCCTTGAGCTTATTTGGAACAGACCGGTGTTACATTTTTTGGAGTTTCTTGTTGGTTTCATTAACTGACACTTTATCTGGCTGTGTTTGAAGTAATTTTTGGCATGTGATTTTGCGAGGTTTGCTTGAGTGGACTGGCCGTGTGGTTATCAGATGTTTGGCAATATTTACTGGTGCTAACTTCCTGCATATATGTCCTGTTGTGTGATATAGCAAATGTGTCTTTGATGTTGGACTCAGCAGGGCTGTCTTTGGTGTATGGCGCTGCCCAGGAGGGTCCTTTTGTGTACCATTGTTATCTGGGACCCAGAATTCCTTTGTAAGCCACGTGGGCTAGCTTTGTGTGTCCGGGGATCCGGAATTCGTTCACTAGCCACGTGGGCTAGCTTTGTGTGTCCGGGGATCTGGAATTGGTTCACTAGCCACGTGGGCTAGCTATGTATTGTTAAATCTGGAGCTTTAAGTTTATTTTGTTGTTTGGCATATTTCACACTTTTGGTTAATTTTTCTTGTCCTGTCTGCCCAGGAGCACCCTGTGTCCCTCTTCGGTCCCCTTGGACTATTGTTTGGTGACTGGAGTCACCATTTAAGGGAGCGGGTGTTACGACCCAGTACATTTATGCTGCCCCTAGTGGCTGGAGGACCTTTGTCTGTCTTAAGTGTTTAATTGCAGGATTGGTGGCACCTGGCTACACCCTATAAGAAGAGTTTGGTGTTGTGCAAAAAGGGCTCTCAATTGCCAGTCTGTTCTCTAGCAGCCACTCGTTGCCCTGAGCAGCTCGCTTCATTTTTGGCCAAGATGTTTCTTCAGATGAAGTGTTTTTAGAAATTAAATCTTTTTTTTACAACCATGTTGGGATTAGTCAGTGGGCTGGTCGTAACACATAGTTCACCAATTGAGCATTCCAGATTCGGGTAGGATTGGAGATGCCAAATTAAAAAAAAAAAAACAATCATTTGTTTACCACTGCATTTGAATGTTGACAGCTCGTCCTCATCCCTGGGTTTTTTTTTTTTGACTCAGTAAAGCGTCTTTGGGTGTTCAGAAAAGTGCTCTACAAATATAATTCATTATTATGTAGACCTGCTTCCATATTTGCATAGTGACCGCCGCACTTTAGTGTAAACTTAACAGAATTTGAAACTAGCCATTAGCTGGAGGTGTAAACTATACATTGCTGGAATCATAAACTCCTTAACCACAAATATTCTTCATCTGAGCATGGAATTTAAAATCATCTACACTTTAAGAGCCAAATAAGACAGCTCTCAAGGTGGCTTCCAAAACTCTAAGATGCCTCATAATCCCTCACACGGTCAAAGCATAAAATAATCATACTTTTAACACAAATCAACTTTTGACGCATAAAAATTCAACATGAATTAACAAATCGCTATTACTGATGGTTCTACAATCATAATTTATGATAATAGCATTTAAAAAGATAGTGTTGGCTACTTTGTTTTATTTATTTGATTTAATTTACATTTGTTGATGTTCACATCATGCACCCTTGACTCTCACTGTTGTGATGATTATTTTAGTTTCAATCCACTTTAACGTCAAGTCAGGAACCAAACTCTTTTCTTTACTGAACAATTCACAAATTCTAATGGGTTAATTTTGCCATTATTTTACTGGAGAAATGGGACAGCAAATCCTGTTTTTCAAAAACTGCTCCGCTTAGACTATGACTTAAGTCTCTCAAATTTAATCGCAATTAACACGTTTTCTCTATCAAGTGATAATGCCATAAACTCCCGACAAGCACTCAAACCCTCCAAAAAGTGGCAAGGGTACTGCTCGGTCACATGACTGATGTTTTGAAACGGTAAAACAGTCTCACACGTAATTGTAACAGATCAACTTTAAGTCTTCACATTGCCGTCACCTGTTAAACACTGGAGGGGTGGTTCAGCAATAATATTTGCACAACACAGGTCACAACAATCCTGCATACCATACAATTGAATTCAATGCCCCTTCACTGTATGTCAAAGCTACAGGAAGCCTACTTTTCAGCATGCATGTGGTAACCCCTTGGCAATCGTAATGTATACACTAGCAGATATAATGATAGGGGACCTCTTGTTACGCCTCTCTGCTCCAATGGTGGTCTTCTGCCCCATTGTTGTGTTGTTTATAATTGCTTTTATTGGCAAATTTGTATTCCTTTTCATTTCTGGATTTGCACCTGCGCTGCCTCACCACCTGACGTCTCCAGGTCCTATATAAGAGGCCCTGTCCAGAGCCAAGGGCGAGAGGATTCGCGGATGTGGCAACATCTGCTTTTTTCCTGGCTGACCGCTTCGTACTTCCAAAAAAACCGCCACTTTCTTTTGTGTGTTCCTGAACTTGAAATACTTAAAAACCCCTTGAGAAACTCGAGCCTGTGTCGCCTCTCCCACCTATGTTGCGGTTTGCCTCTGTTTTGTGCGGGTCGTAACACCTCCGCAATATCTGCTCTAGAACTTCTGACAGTTTCACTGAGGATAACATGAGGAGACTGTGGAAGTCATGGAAGGCCATTGGTTCGATAACAGTCCCCATTATATCACAATGAGTTTGTTTGACATGTGTATTGCATTATTACAACAAAAATTCTCAGAGCATAATAATAGGTTCCTATTTCATGGTTTAGATGAGAGTAATAAATAAACAACTTTTGGATTTTTACGCCACCAAACTCAAGTTTAGTGCAGGTTTTCCTGCCCTAAATTTGGATCTGTTGATCACAGTTAACTGCATCAAGAAGAAATTGTGAAATATCAGCAAACCTTTATGAATGGGTAATTAGTACCCTGGTCAAGTAGTAAAGATTTACATTTTTGGTTGGACTAACACAGCAAGGGAATTTACATTGCAGAACTGACACAGCCAAATGAGGCTGAATTCCCAATGGGACACAGACCTTTCTAACTGAGCACAAACACTGACAGGTGTCTGACAGGTGTCGTGTTCAGAAAGGAGACATCACATCTCATTATTCAGCTCCTCCATCTGCCAATTAACCAAACTCTTCACTCAGGGGGTGTACCTTATTTAAATCAATTAGCTGACTTCATGGGTGAAAGAAATGGTATTGGTGAATAGTAGAACTTTTATTTTTTGGTCACTTGATTCACCAATCACAATTGATTTCAATTCATCAACTGGTTCTCATGCAGTTCAAGGAAAAAAAATGGCAGAGAATATTTGCTACAAGTAATGAATATTAAATTCAAGTCGGTTAATTGCCCAGAAATGTCAAATGTTTTGATAATGCTTAATAAAGAGCAGAGACACTCAAATATATGGATAACACGTTTGCTTGTTTAAGAGTCATGAACTAGTGGGCCTAGGGTCATGCTGGAAGCTAATGTACAAGTACAAAGACACATTTCTGATGCTAATCTTAGGTTGACTGAAATATTGTGTACTTGAGCAGGTTCACAATGTAGATATTCCATGAACAGTGCAAGGTTGCCAGCGTGGAAAGAGTGCTGTGATTGTCAATAGATGGAAAGCCAGCTGGCCATGAAGCAGCACTCAACCGAATGTTGGGTGATGATGAGCAGATAGACGTTTAGCTCAGGCTCTGAAACCAACGAAGGAAACAAAATAGTCAAAAGGATGTAGTCAAAGGATTTAAGAACAAAAACAGTATAGATTGTGATGATATTGACATGTTGACTGTGAAGAATGTTATTGATGGTATTACTAAGCCACTTATGTATATTTTTAACCTGTCTTTTCAAAATGGGTTATTTCCAAATAAGATGAAAGTAGCAAAAGTTGTTCCCATTTACAAAGCAGGCGATAAACACTACTTCACTAATTATAGGCCGATATCAGTGCTTTCCCAATTTTCAAAAATATTAGAAAAAGTATTCATAAAACGATTTGATGGTTTTGTTGAGAAACACAAGTTGTTAACAGACAGTCAGTATGGATTTAGAAATAATAGATCGACAGCCATGGCACTGTTAGATTTGGTAGAAGAAATAACACACTGTATCGATACAAAGAAGTACGCAATGGGAGTGTTTTTAGATCTCAAGAAAGCATTTGACACAGTCAATCATGACATATTGATTAGAAAATTGGAGAAATATGGTTTCCGAGGTCATGTTTTGGATTGGCTGAAGAGTTATGTACTAAACAGACAGCAATTTGTACAAATAAATCAGAATACATCAAGTTTTATGAATATTACATGTGGGGTGCCTCAAGGATCCGTTTTAGGACCAAAACTATTTATTATGTATATTAATGATATTTGCAGGGTATCAAATGTATTAAGATTTGTGTTATTTGCAGATGACACAAATATTTTTTGTTCAGATGTGGAATTACAGCAGCTTTTGGAGGTGATTACGAAGGAAATGAATACCTTAAAAAGGTGGTTTGATGCTAACAAATTGTCTTTAAATCTTAACAAAACTAATTTTATGTTGTTCGGACATTATAAAAGAAATATAGATATAAAATTAAACATTGATAATATTAGCATAGAAAGAGTAAATGAAATCAAATTCCTTGGTGTAATTCTAGACCACAAAATCTGCTGGAAACCACATATTAAATATGTTCGGGGTAAGCTGGCACGGAGCATTGCCGTCCTGGGAAAAGCAAGGCAGATCTTCAACATGAAAGCTCTATATATTTTATATTGGGCATTAATTTTACCTTATCTGACCTATTGTGTAGAGGTATGGGGAAACACATATAAACGTAATCTTCAAACAATAAATATAATGCAGAAAAGGGCTATCAGATTCATCCACAATGTAGGATTTAGAGACCACACAAATAGACTTTTCTTAAAACTGCAAGCTCTAAAATTTCAAGATCTGATTGAGTTTAAAACGGCACAAATAATATTTAAAGCAAAAAATAACTTACTCCCAGGAAACATAAATAAACTGT
Organism: Gymnothorax reevesii; assembly: GCA_029721435.1. Classification (NCBI taxonomy): domain Eukaryota; kingdom Metazoa; phylum Chordata; class Actinopteri; order Anguilliformes; family Muraenidae; genus Gymnothorax; species Gymnothorax reevesii. The sequence continues at coordinate 3,166,972 of CM056588.1, forward strand.
TCTCAGAGAGAGAAAGAGGCTATAATCTAAGAGGGGAACTGAACTTAAAAATAAATCGTGTCAGAACTACCTTGAAAAGCATGTGTGTCTCAGTCTCTGGGGTCAAATTATGGAACAGTTTAACAGATGAATTAAGGAAATGTAAAACCATTGGCAAGTTTAAAAAAACATATAAAAAACAAATTTTAAATAAATATAAGGATGAGGAACAGCAGTTTGACCCAGGACGGTAATGGCAGGGTTAAGAAAAATGTGGATACATTGTCTTGTCATGTCTTCTTCTGTGTGTGCGCAGGGGGTTCTAGAAGTATAGAAATTCACTATTATATACAGGTGTAATATTCTGTGTATATTTGTATATAAGTAGCTCATTGAATATTATAGTCAACAAATTGTAAGTACCATTGGTTCTTGAATAGACGGTGAATGTTGTAAATATAATAATAGAGAATTTAATAACTTGACTGTAGAATATGGTAATACAAGGGGTAGGATTAAATAAGTTTTTACTTCTTCCTACTCCTTTTCGAGCATACAATCTTGCTGCTCATGCAAGACAGTTATCAACAGTTTGCTTTTTGTTTTTGTTTTGGTATTGGCATGGTGGCTATTTGTTTGGTGATTATCTCTGTTTTATCTTTTAACGTGTTCGAAATAAAGATTTCATACTGAAATACTGTATCTGACAGCCTCTGGAGTCATGACCTTATGATGACTTTCTCAGTTTCATATTGAGGGAACATGCCTGTATTCAATATTAATAAATTAGCTGGGCATGCTGTCTTTCAAACATTATGATGACCTTTTGAATAGTTTTGGAATGAATGCAAGTCTTTTCATGATGTATATTCATTCACAACCGAGTCGTAAACACCGCTGCACATTGTAATTCATCTGCTCTTTCAGATAGAAAACAGCTCACTATGCTGTGGCAGTTGTTGCTGTTGGTCGATTGTCAGGGAACATCTCTTTTCACTTTTTAGTTGAGAGATCTTTGTCCTCCTTTCCTGATGCAGAGATTTTGAACGGCCGACACGTCGGGTCGAGGGAACCATCGCACTGCAGAGCAGAAGATAAAGAAAAAAGAACACAGATATGTAACTTCATTTAAACTCAGAAAGTCGCTGCCTTCAAACTGTGTGGCCTAAACTGAGCTAGTAGCCAACTTCAACAAGCAATCATTTATCTACAACAGCAGTTCTCCTGTGATCCGCCAAAAAACCTGGTACATTTGTCACTTTTGGGAGAAACTGAGTTTGACCCTCATTTGTGCAAATTAAGAGTGGTGACAATCTTAATGCAATAGCTATTAGTGTTATTTTAACTGTCAAAATCAGGTTTCTATAATTTCTTCTCGTTAGAAAAAGTCCAGAATCCAAAGGGTTTTGTTCAGTTGCAAGAATCCTTGCTACTAATAAATTCATTGGGTTTTTCCAGATCACAGAAGAGTTGGAAAACCAGAACATCTTGTTTTGTACACAATCCCTGATAGTAATTCTTTCTGAAATACAGTAGTTTAGATAGTACCTTCAGGTCTTTTCCAGAGTGAGCTATATTATTCATGCAATGTTAGAAGGTAAACAGCAAATGTCTGCTGTTTGAAGTAAAAGAGTTAACGCCTTCACATATGATCATACGAGTCGGGAGATGGGGTTACAGTTTAATTAATTTCTTAGTATTTAACAAATACTTTTCAAATCATGCAACAACTCTGGAGCCAGAGTAAGTGCAGATGAACATATTTTCATAAAATGGTTCATATGATATCTTTCGACAAGAGGCCTATCGGCCTAGAGAGCTCCACTGAGTATGAGTGAAATGTCCATGTCATAACTTAATTTCAGAAATACTTGAAAACTATTGCAATATAAATGCATGACACATTTGGTCACCAAAATATGCTGTAAACCAGTTTGGTTGTTTTATTGAGAAAACCAGTTTTGTCAATATAGAGAAGTGACACTGAAGAGATCCTAGATTGTAAGGAGTTGGTCCAAGAAAATGCCACAGTGTACAACCTTAACTTTGTTGGTTTGTGGAGATAATAAATGTACTATTATTTAATATTCCTCACTGCTGTACGGTGGCAGTGCCTACCACTGCCCCATCATGCTGCCCCTTTTGTGAAACTGTTACACAGAGCCAACTATACTTCTGAGAGACTCAGCCTCTATAAAATGCTCTTTTTATGCCTGTTGCTAATTAACCTAATCAGCTGCAAAATGCTTCTCCAGCTGTTTTTCATGAGCATAACTCAATTTTCCTCCCTTTTGTTGCCCTGTCCCAACTTTTTTGAGCTCTGTTGCTGCCACCAAATTCAAAATGAGCTAATATTTTTCATGAAATAGTAAATTGTCTGATATGTTTTCTATGTTCTATTGTGAATAAAATGTGGGTTTATGAGATTTGCAAATCATTAAATTCTGCGTGCTGCATGAATTTAGTGTCTGAGCCTATTCTACCCGATATGAGTTCACAGAGATGCCTGCTAAGGTCTGACGGGGTCATTCCTACATTCTGACAGATCCTGCCAGACTGAAAGTGAAGGCAAAAAAAGAAATAAAAACCAGTGAAAGTTTCAGTCCTTTGAATTTTGAGTTAGGAGTTAAAAAAAAGTAGGCATGAAACAGATGTTATCATGAATAGGCCTAAAATATAATAATAATCAATGATGGGCTAAAAATGAACTAAAATGGTGTCCTTTCAGAGGAAACAAAAGAACTTAAGCAGAGTTTTTTTTGGGTGAAATCGTGCTCATGATGGACAAAATGCAGCCAACTATAATGTGGAGGCTTGATGTACACTTAACATTTCCATAAAAAATGTTCATTCATTCAGACATTACTTTGCAGGTGCTCTCTGAAAATAAAAGGCCATTTTCCTGTAAAACAGAGATAATGTTACAATTAATTCACTATCCAAGCCTTTCTGTGTGACTGCCGCGCTCCCATTTGACAAAGTGAAGTGGGCAGGAATTATTTTGTCAAATTGCTTTTAGCATGACCAATTATCTGCCCAAGTACCACTTCCCAGTTCCTATTCATGATGTCAGAATGAGCACTGTGTTCTTTTTTTACATTCATCTGGTATCAACCAGCTGACGAAAACGTTTTTCGCGAGGATTCGAGCGGGTGTCCTCCGTTAAATGCTCAAAGCGTGCTTCAGAAGAAATGAGGTTGTTTGTGGTTTAAGTCAAACAGTTGATGCACATCTTCCACGCTGCTGATTTCCATCCGCATCCAAACCAATGGTTATTTCCATAAATGTGAAGATTTCTCATGGGCCGGAAAGGACTTTTCTTTTCCAAAGCTTTGATTGATGAGACCATGATGAACGCTGCTGTTTAGAGGAGGATAAGTCAGATTGCGAAGAAGCTACTCGTGCATTTAGACTCTCCTCCAGGGTCAGGCGAAATATACGGATCCAGACGGGACGTAATTGTTTCTCCTCCAGCACTATAAGGATTTAAAATAAGCTGTAATTCCAAATGTGATGCCTTTTTAACTGTGCTGCCCTTTTTGCCGCAAAGATTCCTCAGTAAACCAGGATTTTTATGGCGTCTTATAAATTCGTACTTCTTTCCTCTGTCCTTTTGTCTTACATTTTATGGCTGTTGTTAAAATTTTATCATTTCATACATTATGACATAATGGCTCCGTTTCTCTACCACAGACCACAGATATCCATGGCAGGCTAATAGGAGATAGTAAATGCGCTGTAATTATGAATTATGTGAGTGAATCGTGTGCGTTCTGCAAAGGATTGGCAAGCTGTCCACGGGGCGTCCCAGTCTTTGGCCCATTGGCAGCTGGGACAGGTTCCAGCTCCCCCGCGACCCTACTGAGGAAGAAAAGGTTTACATAATTGACGGATTGTTGACATTTGAATCAATGCACTTTAAAAAAATAATTTATGAAGTTTTTCTTAAAAAGTGGCCCTTATGCATATCCCAGCACAGAGAAGGATGTCCTCTCATTTTAAATGTGACAAAAACATGCATTTCATTTAGCAGATGATCTCATCTGGTGAGAATTTTACAATGTTCACGTACAGTTACTGTTGGCTATTTATCGATGCAGTCCTGATGAAGTACCGTACCACAGGGGACGTCACCTGAATGAAACCTACACACTCTGCTATAAACCCTGCTGTTATTCAGCACTGCCACATTGATGATGGTGCGGTATCGCCAAATGTCAGATTGAGAAATGGGCCCCCTGCAGTAGTTCAGAGGTTCAAAACATTGCTTCTTTAATCTGTGCAAAAGTATTCACAAGATAATTATTATGGTAGGCAAGGCCATTAATGCAGTGTGTGGGGCACAACTGCAGCAGTACCACAAGATGCTATACCTGCGCCACATAAACCTCAGGAGCAGTTAAACACGCTGTGTGCGCAGTGGCATGACTGTTAGCGGTGCATATCCTGATAGCCAAAGCTGAAAGTGGCTAGCAACATACAGTACTGCAGTTTGGTAGCACTCGTCATTTCAGTACATTTTGCCATTTTATTCAGTGTTTGAATAACAATAAAGTATATGAAATAAACATCACGTATTTGAAGATGTTTTGATTACTATTTAAAGTATTCGGGAGCAAAAAAGTCTCTGACAAGTAAATGCAGTTTTTGTTGATTTATCACTTTAAATGATTTCTCATCAAAGTACGCCTCGCGAGATTTGGTCACTGCTTTGCAAATTTTAGGAAGATTCATGGTCATATTTATTTCGATAGATTTGTATGTGGACAGCAATATTTCCCATTGGTTTGACTGAAGACGGACGCGCTACAAGAACACAGAAGGCCCCACAGCAGCTCTCTGGAGTGATTGAGCTGGCCGCATCACTTTGTCATTTCCTTTCCAGGAAGGAAAGACTTTGGGTTCACAATTTGGGTCGTCGTCTTGCTGCAACGTGATGTTTCTTCCACATGCTCAATGTGAAAATCTGCGGAAATTCCGAACTATAGAGCAAGGATTTAGATTTCAGATCCAGTCAGCAGCAGGTGGCTACACCCTTCACCACCGACCGTCCAAAAAGTTGGACAAAGGGCATGTGAATAATGCAGCTCCGGATGCTACCAGAATGTCTCTGCATGGCACGGGGCATAAAGTAAAATTACATTTGGTTTTCTGTTCTGCTGATGAATTGTGACACAGTCATTTGATTTGAATCAGTGAGGAAACCTCATGTCAATCTGACATCTGCCTTTCACACAGAGCACAACATGCCCTTTTATGACTTCATGTTTCACTACAGCGCTGATCACACATTCATGCGTTTGCATGGGCATGAACACAATAAAATGGACCATCATTAATCTGCTAACAGGAGACACTGATGTTCCTCATTCAACCCTCAAGGAATCCAATTACATCAATCTCCCCATGATCAACGGTAGCACGAAACCACGCCTGACGCGCTTCTGCATCCAGATTTGATGATGCAATCATCCGCATGCTGCCACTTGTAAATTACAAACCAATTTAATTTTGATTACGCAAATTAATTTCAATGAATTACATGGTTTATCAATTTCAATCTTATAGTATTAAGCCTTAGGCCAGGACAGCAATTACCTTTACCTCTTATGTGCAGTGATTTACAGAAACCTGCAAGCATGAACAGAAAATAATAGCGACGGTTGCTGGGTTCGGCTGGGACTTGGCCGTCTGGATGAGGGTCTGGATGGATGGATAAACAAGGCCCAGCTTGGGCAGCCTCTCACTGCAGGCCCAGGTCCTCAGCAGCCTGTGATCAGCTCATATCTTCAAGAAGAAGCCGAAACCGTTTCCAGCCGTGACCCACAGCTAATGTACTGATATCACAGCCAGTCAGCAGTGACCTCAGGGCCCCGGTGGATCTGTTGGGGAAGCAGATGGTGGGAGTGAAGGGTCACCCATGCAGAGACGTTGGAACTATATTCTGAGGGGGGGGAGGGGGGCGGGATTTTTGATGGGGGTTTGTGCTCATATATGTGCGCACAGTGTTTTCTGAACAAGGATTTGATTTTAGGCAGGACTGATTACAGCAGTTATTAAAGGCTGTATCGGCAATATGACGTCACTATTGTTGACAGTTGAAATGTTCTCAAGACGCAACAGAGCCGCTCGTCCCTCTCCTTCAGAAGCTTAAAACATGAATGCGCTTTTCTTAAAGTGAAACGTCTGAGTAAAGCTGCTTTCACACCGGACACAAAATGCATTTTCCGTGCGACACATTACATTCAAAGTCAATGCAAGGCGCGTCTTTACGTTGACTTTGAATGTAATCTGTCGTGGGGAAAATTTGTTTCATGTCCGGTGTGAAAGCAGCTTTAGAATGGCTCACTCCGCTGGGTAAAAGGCCTTGTACAAAGCAACCTGGGCGTCAGAATTAAAACCATTCAACTCCTGGAATTCTCTCCAACTGTGGTATGGTTTCCCTATGTTTATTTGGGACTTCGCATAGCTGCGATCAGGTTCCTTTTTCCTCGACATGCACTCGTTGGAGCGTCTCTTTTTTGGTTTAGCTTCTCTGAGATGCTTAGCAGACTAAGTGTGAGCTTTGGAAAAGAAATGCAAAATCCGCTTCTGTGACATTGTCTGGATCATTGCTTGAATTTACCGCCTTTGCTAGCTACCAGAAAATAAACAATACGCGCGCTTACGTATCAAAACAAAGGAATGTTTTTCAAATTGCACTGTCTCTATAGGCTACATCTGGCATGTCATTAGGCTGCATACAAGATACAGAAAGCACATTTTTTTATAATTTGAAAGACCTAGGCCTAAATGTAATTTGAATTTATTTTCTTTATATAAATTTTAAAAAATAAGATTTGCGGCAGTATGGGGCTGATGGAGGGCCGCCCCCCCTCTCTCTCCTTCCCCCGCCCCCCCCTTCCAATGTCTATGCACCCATGGAGCGAGACTGAGGAAAGAGCCCTTTTCATTATCATGACATTAAAGAAGAGGGACCGGGTGACTAATGCTGTCTTTACCCTTTCCCCCTTGTGTCCCAAAGAGGCAAAACACAACAGCTCAATAAAATGGATATTCCCAAAAGGCACAACCGATGCTTCTTAATGAATTAAATCACCTGATAAAATAACTGAGTGAGCCACCTCATTACTTTACTGCCTGAATGCCTGAAGACTGCGAGTGCAGCATCCTAATGAAGTGGTACTGAGTTTTCCATTTTTTTCCCCAATAAAGATGTTTGTTCTTCTATGACCCTATAGGTTCTATTTCCGTGCCCTCTCAAACATGTAATGGTAGCATTATGCACAATTTTGTGAATCATAAATTAAATGCTAAATACTAAATAAATTTAGTATTTTTGCGCAGTAAATGTAAGCCAATGCCGTCTTAATGGGTTGAACAGCGCAGGAGTGTGTGGTGAATCAAAACCCAAAGCTGGCGCTGCAGCACACCTGCCAACTCTCACGGATTCTGCGGGAGACTCCCAGAATGTGCTTCTCTCTCTTGACATCCTGACTGGTGCCAAGTCTCTCCCATATTTCGCACAATTTTAAAAAACCCGCAATTAGGTTATTGCGGAATGGGAGCATGATTTCTTCGCTCCTGTTGAACAATACTGACGGAATATATGAGCGCCGCAAACCTCCACCTGCTCATCAAAATAAAAAGCAAGTCCTCCCGCCCCTCGCGCATCAAAACAAAAATATTTTGTTTTGAACTTGTTAGAATTCAGCCTCTGGAACAATTAGTCTGACTCAACTCCCATATTCTAATAAAAGTTACAGAAATAATTATTTAAATGGGGTAAAAAGGGGTTAGAAGTCAACAGCCCCTCAGATCAAAACTCGAACCCAGGCCACAGGGAGTCTGGAGAAAAGGAGATGGTAAAATCAGTGAATCAGCGCTTAAATGCAGCATGGCTTTGTGACGGCTGAGAGTCTGGTTTTTCCGCTGGGAATGGCGAGGGGTGGATTATATGCTGACCCACTGATCATTCTAGATTAAAGTGTGCAGTTAATGCTGATTCTAGAGAGCATGACAGTATACATGGTGTACAGCCTGAAATACAAATATGTTTTACTCGTGTATCTGTCACATGAATTAGTCAATCTTTTTAATTGGTAGAACCTTTTATATAAGTTAATGCAGTGCAGAGTACTTCTCAGATTGACTGACAAGCTGACAGTAAGAAAAATTAAGTGCAGGCTATTATAATGTAAAATGACAACTAAAATAAAAAAGTGAATAAAAATATAGCCGCAAGTGGCAATTCTGGGGTTCAAGCCAAGAAAGACCATGAGTAGTTGAAAGCTTTAACAATTTAATTAAAAACCACTTTTAGAGTATGTTGCAGGTATTTATATGGACCTATTTTGCCAGTGTAATGATTGGACCAACAACTTAAGATATATAGTCTGATTTGTGATATGATAGGCTATTTTGTGCATTTGTAGCTCCCCCTTATCGTTGATTGCTATGAAACTGTTCATGTTTTTGGTGTTTTTTGGAGATATCCTGCAGGTTTTGTGGTGATAGGACAAACAATTTCTGATTTATTATCTAATCTGTGTAATGCCACACCCCTCTTTTACATTTATGGCGCCCCCTAGTGGTCGATTTGATTGACACTTTCGGGCCATGTTTCAGGTTCTTCTGTGGACATATCTTGTGAGTTTTGTAATGATTGGGAAAACTATTTATGACTTACAGTCTGATTTTTTTTTTTAGCATTTATAGCACCGCCTATTGGTCACTTTGAATAAAGGGTATGTTTCAGGTACTTATATGAGTATGGCTACAGGAAAAAAAAAATCATTGATTAAGAGTCTGATTTGTGTCATGCCATGCCCATTTTTTGCATTTATAGCATCCCCTATAGGCCGAAACTGTCGTGGTATGTTCCTGGTACTTATATGCACAAATTCTGCGAGTTCCGTGATGATTGGCCCAATGGTTGTTGACTTTTGTCCATGTTTGTGCTAAGCCACGCCCCTATAATATCTAGGAAAAAAATGAGATTTCAACAAGCCTTGCGCAATTTTTGATAAGCTTGGTCCAATGATGATCCACAGCGAATTTCAAAGGAATCGGACTTACGGCCTAAGAAAAGATGTCAAAAATGTGTTTTTCAAAAAATTCAAAATTGTGGAAAATCCAATATGGCTGATGCAAAAATTGTAGAGTTGGGACAAGGAATGTCTGTACCAAGTTTCATGTAAATTGGACTTACAGCGTAGGAGTTATGACCTTTAAAGTGAAAAACTTTTTCTTGAATTTTAGTGCCTTCATCAGGCCAATTGAGTTAAAAATGGTTGGGAAATATTTGAACGCAACTTTCAACCAATGTGCAAAATTTCAGGTCTCTATCATTTACCATCTCTTGGGAATTTTGTAGCTTCAGCAACTGATTCTGCACATCTGAGAAGTGGAATAAAGTTTGTGGGGTCAGCTATGCTGGATCTGCACATGGCAGAGTAAAAAAAGGTCACTTCCTGTTACCACTAGGGGGCACCATGACTATGACAGAATATTGTCATGTAGATGTGTTCAGGGTGGGACTGTTATCAAACGTGAAGTTTGGGGAAGATTGCTGAAGTTATAAACTACTTCCTGTTTACTGGGGACTTTCCTCAGTATGAGGCCCTGTCACGGCCACACGGATTAACATGATCCTGACAATATTTGAAGTTATTTGGATAAAAACTGTCGGAAGAATTTGTTCATTTATGGGCACTAGAAATGGGAAAAAATGCCCCAAAATTTTACAGTAAATTGAAAATGGCCAACTTCCTGTTGGTTTTAGAGTATGGGCCCAGAGGCTTTTTCGTAGCTCCTGGAGGGTTACATATGTCTGCCAGGTTTCGTACTCGTCGGTCAAACCAGCTTCTGGGGCTGCATCGTTAAAAATTTGTAGCTGGCACTACTGAGCCATTTTTTAGTAACTTATCACGAGAGTTTTCAAAAATCTTCACCTGGCCCGGAGTTTTTTTAAACATTCTTTTTTGATGCTTTGTCATGTGGATGACAGGTCAAAACCTAGGAAAATATCTTTGATTAAGTAGATACCTGGCTACGTGTGGACAAGGTATAAGAAAGAATAAACGGGTGTTGCCAATAAACGTGGCCATGTCCCCCGCCAGGTCACGGGGATCGACTGGGGTCAGCGTATCACATTAATACACAATAAAGCCAAGATGAATGAAATTGGTCAAACTGTTCTTGAGATATTGTGTTCACAACAAACAGGACGTGACAGACGGATGGACCTCAATACTTTGTCCCCCGCTCCGCTCGCTACCACGGCAATAACCTAAAATAATAAATAAACATTGCATAAAAATAAATAAATGAAAAAGATGAAACATAATAAAGAATTGAATAAAATTCAAAAATCTGGATTACCTAAACATTAGCTGAAATAGACCAAAGAACAAAAAAAAAGATTAAAATTACACAACATGAATACAAAAAGAGAATTTCGTAAATTGCATGCATAGTACACATCATTCTGAGCTTCGTCCTTTGAAGGAATTTAACTCACCAACATTGTCATCCATTTCATCACAGGAGAAACAATAAAACTGCAAATAACACTGTCGCCCCTTATGGAAAAAACTCACTTCTAACTTTAATGATACACAGAGTGTCTGCAGAGTATTAAACAACAATGTGGTCAATGCAGTCAGGCGAAAGTGTTAGTTCAGTCCCACTGACCAGATATAAAGATGGGATTTGTGTGAGATTGCAGGCTGAACATATGTAGCAGTGTGAGCAGTGTAGATGCGATCTGCTCGTGTGACTGCTCATGGCAGTGGGCTGTGCAGGGAGGTGGACGTGTTTCTTTGACAGAACTGAGGTAAAATCACTCGTGCTCATTCTGTAGACAGGCCTGGCTGTGAGGGGAGCGTAAAATCGTGTTGTCTGGAAAAAATCCTGTTTTACATGACTCGATCCAATCAATTGAAACTAAATCTCCACCATCACACCTGTACACACTAGCATGACTGTTTCAGCCACAGGTGTTTGGCTTCTATCTCCTGTATTATCACTTTCATCATACTGGCTAGCCAAACCTTATTTGGTAAGCCTTTTTGATAAGCCTCTTTCTTTATATACTGAGTCAAAAAAGAAACTTCACACTCATAAATTTGTAAACATTTTCTTGAAACTTTTAATTAAAGAGTTTTTATTGTCACTCGGGGTAAAAGCGTTGTCAAAGACATTATGACACACATCAACTTCAACGTGCACAGGTACGTAGCACGTGCGAGCGTACTTTAAGCTAAAACCATGTTTTCTCGTTTTCCTAGTCACGTGACCATATGAGAGATGTGCAGCTGAGCTCACGTTAGCACGTTAGAGTGACATCTCGGTAAAACAAGTTTTTACAGTTAATTATTCTTTGATTTTCAAAGCCATGGCTGTCAAACATTCAGCGTAAATGTGCCATTGGCATGCTGAATACGGAAACGTCCGTCACAGACATTGCTAGGATTATGGGATGCAGTTGACGGACTATCCATGATCTTCGGACATGTCCCCAACAAACTGGCACCACAGTTGACCGACCTCGTTCTGGTAGCCCACGTTTGACGTCAAAAGCAGAAGACCGACAAATTGTGTTACATCATTTGCATAATCGATTTATCACTGCAACGTCCACTAGGAATGAATTGTTTGGAGGTCGTGTGACTGCCCAAACCATACGTAATCGCCTGCGCACTGCTCTTATTCAAGTTTTAACTTACCATTTTTTACTCTTGAACATTTCCGTAGCATTTCGGGTGGAACTGGTTACATTATGGACATTATTTTTATGATACACCATCTTTAATGAGTACAAAATTAAATAAAATCATTTTTTTAAACCTCATTTCTTGTATGTTTAACTTATCGACCTCCAAACGAGGGTGAAGTTTTTATTTTGGCTGAGTATGTCTAAACAGTAAGTAAAATGATATCCAAAGCAAAAAACCTGAAGTCGGCCATAAATTAGCCTAAAAAAAAAACCTACCAGTGAAAAGTTTCAAAAGACAGTTAAATTGACCTCTCCAGTCTGAAATGTCTGACTAGAAGCCAGGAAGTTTATCACAAAATGATAAGGATGAGTTCTCAAAGGAGTAATAGGGCAAAATGTTCTGAAAGCCCTTTTAATGACACAGTATTATATCAAGATCAAATTAAATCTGTTCCTCTGCTTAGTCAATAACTTCACAGAAAGTTGGGTAGGTAAACAGGAAGTGGCTTGCGCTGTTGTCTCTTTAAATACCACAGAGCAGTAATGAAAGAGCTGCCATCGATGATTCAAGTAATGTCATCTGCTGCTTTCCCCGAGCTGTTTCAAAGTCACTGTAAACCAGCCACAAGATGGGTGATGAGTACAAGCCAGTGGATGACCCATAAATATGGTTATAAATATGATTTTAATGTTACAGCTTTAGTCTGGAAGCTGGAGTTTGACTATCAAGTTGTAAATGGCCCAAAAAACTGCAATGATTTTTGCAGAACGAATCCCAGTTTGATGATGCAAACTCGCAGGCGCTCATGCACATTAATTGGTTGTTTTTGACTAAAAGCAGAATCGGAGCTCATGCACAGACAAAAATCCAGTGCGCAAGTTTTATTACTAATCGTGATCAAGCAATCCAGGTCGGTAACAGGCAGGGAGATTCAAGAACAGAAAGCGAAATCTAAAATCATGAACAGAAAACAGCCCAAAAGCCAAAACCAGGAGGTAGGTATGCGAAAGCCGAATTGAAAGGCAAATCGAAAACCAAAAAAAGCCAAACAAGAAATCAAATATGGTTAATCCCACAGACACAAGGAGCAAGACAGAATCATAAATCTAAAACAACAGAAAACTGGGGGAATATAAGGGGAGGCATGAGAAACAGAATGGCATAGCGTTTAGGAGGGTAGAGCGAAGGAAAATGCAAAGAGATCTGGCTACAAATGGGAGGAACAATCAAACAATTAAACAATGAATGAGAGGTGATGCAGGTGCGAAAAACAGGATGCGTGGCAGGCGAGAGATGAATGGAATCTTTGACTAATTGTCATGGTTTGTGAGGTGTGCCTGTGGTTTGAACTTTTCTTTGCGGCTCCTGTCCCGGGACGATATTGAATTATTCTCTGTGTTTGTACTGTGTCCGAGCTGCTCTCTTTCTCTCTGGTCATTGTGCTTGGCCTCCTAATTCTACTGGCCATTACACTAATACATTGAACTGCTAAAATAAAACAGAGAAACAATGAAAATAATAAATACAAATGCATAATACACAATTATGATAAGGCAGAATCAGTTTCTTACAGTTGCCCCCTTGTGCCCTAGTAATTCAAAATCAGCATGCCGGGTACGGGACCCCATACCAGTCGGACCCTAACTGAATGGACCCAGTACCGTTGCACCCCAGACCATTTGGACCCCTGACCACCTGGACCCCAGACCTTACCCAGCTGGACCCCAGACCCTAACCCTAACCCAACCGGTCAGGGGTCCACCTGGTTTGGGGTCTAACTTTTCTGGGGTCCAAACAATTATGGTCAGGGGTCCAACTTCTTTGGGTCCAACAGGTACAGGGTCCAAATAACCCCTTCATGTTCCAGTGACCTATTTTGGGAATATGTCTTTGCTGACTTTAATTTTGTTAAAAATAAACTACCACATGACCGTGTCCCATATCCTTTTCAGCGTTACTTACTCAGTCACTGTCCTTGAGGGAGGCAACAACTGATTCCTACATAATACCGAGGTACCATGGCAAGTATCCAAGGCACGAACATTGGTTAATTCATCACTGCTATCAAATTGGTTAAAAAAAAACATCCCTTGAGCAGTTTCACCATGATGGTCTTCACACATCTTCCTGATTACATGTTTTTCTGCATTATTTTGTAAAAAAGCATCTGAAGCATCTGAGTCTGTTGCTCTCAGTGGATCTGAAGCGGTGCAGTGTTGTTTAGCGGAGTGCTCCCTTCTACACAGTCCTTTCTCCTGGGAGGCGCTGTTCCGCTACATATAATTCTCCCGCATCACTGCACAACACCATGAGGATTTCTAAAGTTAAATCACATGGGATTCAAGTTTAAGCCGAAAGTTTAGTGCAACAAAATGGTCTAAGAATATTATTACTGCCTACGTGTTTATATTAAGAATATACAAACCTGCAGGAACATTCATCTTGCACGATTTTTAATTCAATTTCCTCCCTGCTTTATTTGGCATACTTATTTTACAAAGCTGCCTTTATTTGCAGTGATGAGTCGAGAGTGACCTTGTGCACCATTCGGTGATGATAAATCTCCGGCTTGTTAAAATGCTCATTGTCTCATTCCCTGCTTTATGATCCACACAATTTTACGCTGGTCTCAAGTTAATTTGCAGTAGCCTGCATGTATAAAATTGATTGGTGATGGTTTACAATTTCCTCACCAGTGTATTTTTTGATGGTATTCATTGATGTTTCGAAACCGATTTTGGTTGGAAGATTTGTAACTACACTCCCCACCTTAACAGTGAAAAGGTTGATTGCCAGAATATCTCGATGGCGGGGCAAGCAATGTGCCATCACTGCCAGAATATCTTAATGGTGACAAAGAATGGGTTACTTACTCAATTTTCCTTCAATTCTGAACTGGAAGCTCAGAGATGTTAGAATCTACAACATTTAATCACATAAAATAATTCAGCAGCAGTTTTTTTCTGAGACAAACTGTCGTAAATTATTTTTTCGGCCAGATATAAAGGCAATTAGATCTTTGTTTAAGGCCACAAGGCCTGTTCCATTCGCAGGCTCACAAAAGCACAAACACACAATCATTTATTGTCCTTGAAGTAGGGAGACTCATATCAGTCCGTCATGGCAGGGTGACAACAGGGAGAAACTTTCAGGCCCACCAAAGAAAACCACCAAGATATAACAGGTCAGATGTCTACCTTTTTCAAATAACCAGCAACACAAGATCGAAAACATGGCACATTCCCGCAAAACTTTGGACCACAACACTTTAAAGTCGATACATTTTCACCAGAACCAAACTCATGTAAATTGCACAGCCTGTAACAGACCCAGAGACAAACCAACTGCGCACACGCACTCACACGTTTAAGCCCATGCGCAGTGGGTTCGTCTCTTTGGTTTTAATCAAGTTATTTACTGGAAGAATTTCGAAAAATTAAATCCAATGGATGCAAGATGAACTTGTCTGCTAAGTTTCAGGCCACTTTATACTGTTGTAAGACGCATTTAAAGTTCTATAAACGTAACTTCTTCTCCTCAGTGCAATGGTTATTCACATTCAGCTCTATTCAACCCATGTGTAATCAAAGATGGATGCCGTTTTTGTCTTCTGTCCTCTAGTGGAGTTTGTTTTGCAACATGTTGTTTAGTGCTGCCACTAACAGTCGGAATTCATTTTGCAACTGTCACTTCTTTGACAATGACATTCACCATGAGTGAATGAGTACATGAGTACAAAATATGATGAAGTGACAGTTGCGATTTGAATGATACTTAGTTTCATGGTTCTGGGCAGAGCTGGTGGGAAGGAACTGCGCTTGTCTTTAAAGTATAAGTTCTGCTGCAATAAAAACTCAAAACACCAGAGATGGGGACTTGAGCCACTGTGAGTCGACTTGAGTCACTGTTTTGATGACTTGTGACTTAACAAAAAATAAAAGACTTGAGACTCGACTCGGACTTGGAAGTTTAAGACTCCGGACTCGACTTGAGACACGATGACTTGTCTGACTTGAGTGTTATTTAGTTCATGTTTTCAGTCTGAATATAAAATTAATATAGATTACCCAGTAGTAGCGCAGGCTGAGAATGGCGTTGTCATGACTGAATCACTACCTTGTCAATCAGTCATGCCCTCTCTACGTACATGCTTATTGGAGAAACACGCCCTCTTATATCAGATACAGTCGGCAACAACGGGAACGCCCACAAATGTCACATCTGGTTAGAGCCGAGGGGGAAAACAGTCTTCACCCCCAGTCCGCTTTACTGTATAAACGCGGAATTTAAACTTGTCTTACTAACGCTAAGAAGTTGTCATAACACTTTGAATCGCTATTGTCTGCTGAAAAGGATCGATATATTAAATTAAATATACTGGGGTTGGATTGTTGTCCATACGTTTTAAAAGACTGGGCGAATTATCCAACTCAGTGGCCTGCAGACATACACCTTCTGTTGTGGTGTCCTGCCATAATCTGCTGAACTCGTCCTCTCTTCTGATAGCTTGAAGCCATTTTGTCCTCCTTTGTGGTTCCATTTTATCATTTGGTAAAATGTAAAACTTTAATTGGTGATTTTTTTTGCTGATTTGTGGTGCAAAAGGGCACACAGCGGCATTATGGCTAACGGCAGAGACCGGTTTGTTTTCCCCCTCTGCTCTACTTTTGTGGGGGTTCCTTTGTTGCCGACTATATCTATAGGCAACAACATGTTAGCCGGATGGGTACAGAAAGTCATCGTCTTCGGCTTTTTTTTTTTTCTGAATTACCATTTTGAGGGTAAAAGATGAACAGCACAGTGCAAGACATGCGGCGTAAACATCTCGGACAGCCAGACGACAACTTCACACATTGTCCGTCATTTGAAGAGTCATTCCAGTAAGTGCTTGTCAATTAGCTAATATTATTCTGTTAGCATAGCTTGCAGGTGTAAAGCCCCATTCCTCCTTCACGATTTCTATGCAGATTCATGCTGATATACTAAGACCTATTATCGTAGTGAGTTGTGATCCGTCTTCCAAACACAGTAAGCCGTTTACCAAGATCACTGATGACTTAACTAAACCTTGGAGGCAAAATCTTACATGTATTCATCTGAAAATCAAAGTTAATTCAGATTTTACTAGAGCGAGTCATACAATTTTGGAAGGTAATCCTCATAAGTCACCTAAAGCATCTGTATAATTGCTTCGGTGGTTGTTCCAAGTGTATAACGGAGGCGAAATCAGAAATGACAGCTAACAAAGACATAATCCAATTAGTTTCACCCCATTTTACACTATATGGTACCTCAATTCCATCTGGCTTGAACAATTAATATGTTTTTGTTGATATTTTTAGGTTGGTCCTTAAGTTGCACACCAATTATTTACACTGTGAAGGACCATGTGGGTTTCTATAGATGTCTTGCATCGTTATAAGTTGAACTTGCCTCTGTTTGATGCACTGAGTTATTCTTTGAGTGTGTAAATACAGGCTGTTCCAAAAAGATAGACCCAATTTGAAAAAAAACTTGATAATCCAATAAACCATTTGTGACTTTCTTTGTCATTATCCCATGTTGTTATCAAGAAATACAATACATTGAAATTGGGTCCATCTTTTTGAAATACCCTGTATTGGACTTGTGAGCTTCAAGGGCAGAGGACTAGGCTCTCAGTATCTGCAACTCATTCCAATCACTAATTTTTCACAGCCTCTCATCCTGCTGAACTTTTCCTTGCATTGAGCAACGGCCACCAAAGAGGCGAGGAGGAAAGCAGTGGAGTAGAAGAGTTATGATGCAGCCCTGGAATCAAGCGCTGAAGCAGAGTACAATCCAGAGGTTGGGTTTATTGATAGTAATACGGTAACAGAGAAGTGAGGAGGCCTTGCCAATCGCCGGCCTGTGGCTTTGCGGGATGACAGCCAGATGAAGCGAACACGTCTACAAAGCCGATCTGTCCCAGGGCAGGCAGGAGTAGCTTAGGAGCAACGCGGTTCCAATCCTGATGACTGTGAAGGACTGGGAACTTGTTCCTAATAAACTGGTCAGAGGAGCAGACTTTGACATGAATAAAATAACGTGGTCCGGAGCCCAGGACCTTTGAGAGAGGCTTGGGAGCTTGTTCTGCTAACCTAAATAAGGACAATAATTACTATCATTAAATGTTACATTTTTACCTCACCGCAAGGAGGTCATGGGTTTGAAACTGGCCTGGGGCCTGTCTGTGTGGAGTTTGCCTGCTCTCCCCGTGTTCGTGTGGGTTTCCTCTGGGAACGCCGGTTTCCTCCCACTGCCCCAAAACATGCATATCAGGCTAATCGGAGACTCTAAATTGCCCGTAGGT
Organism: Gymnothorax reevesii; assembly: GCA_029721435.1. Classification (NCBI taxonomy): domain Eukaryota; kingdom Metazoa; phylum Chordata; class Actinopteri; order Anguilliformes; family Muraenidae; genus Gymnothorax; species Gymnothorax reevesii. The sequence continues at coordinate 3,185,002 of CM056588.1, forward strand.
GTGAGTGTGCGCGTGAAGAGTTTTTGTGCTCTGCGATGGATTGCTAGCAATGGTGGGTCCCTGCCTTTCACTCATAGTTAGCTGGGATACCCTAGTGAGGTGGAAGCAGTAATGAGGATGGATGGATGTCTTAACTCACAAATACTGACTGGGATTAAGCTCATAAGGCAAATTACAATCCAGAAACTTGAATCACTCAAACAAGGGCTGAGAACTATGAAACGACACAGCCAGGGATAAGGCAGCACGCAAAGTAACACAAAGTAATCAACATAGACATTACTTCTAATTCAGAAGTAGCTGAATGTTGGGAGACACAGATGGCACACACACAGGGGATGTGACAGAGGGGGGTACATCCAAGTACAGGGAGCATATTCACCACTATCTGTCAATTTTCAATATATTCCTCCATCAGCGAAAAACTTATTGAGATACATAGGAGAGTACATTGACTTTCTCCTTATTGATCTACAACTAAATCAACCTAATTGATATACTTATTTCTCAAGGGACCGCCACACCACTGAAAAAAAGCGGTGGGGGTCAAAGAAATGTGAATTTGCAAAATTAATGCAACATTCTTTCTGACTTCCATTCAAAATCATTAAGTCAAGGACAATATTAGACATGGCAGGATGTGTGATGAGAAACGGAAGATAACGTGTCAGGGATTCTCAGTGTTCCTTCAATGAAGTCATTTCACATAAACTGCTCCCATTATAACTCCCCTTAATCATCTTGTACCTCAATCGATTTCCAGGTCAGACCCAAAGAAGAAATAGAAAACAACAGAAAAAGACTAGAAAAAGCCTCACCTTTGGAGTTTATTACTGGACTTTGGGATGAGTCTTAATTCTAGGCTTTTGATTACCCTCATAGTCTAAAAATGGACTTTGCAATGAGTCTTAATTCTAGGCCTTTGATTACCTTAAGAGTGTATTACTGGACTTTGGAATGAGTCTTCTACTCGAGACTTTTGATTACCTTTGGAGTCTTTAACTGGTCTTTGTTAACAGGAGGAAAGAGGAAGCTGTAATAAAGGAAAGTCCTCATGCTGCAGTGAAATAAGACAAATCAAACAGAAACATCAGAAATTCTGTATGCTTATTAAAATCAATTGTCAGAAATATTATTATAAAGGCCGAGAGCTCTCATGAGGCTCAGTTATTACAAAGACTTGTTTGGTTGATGACCCAATTACACATCACCATAATGGAGGAAAACCCCATACATCTGTCTGACCAATCAGAGTCACTGTTCTTGAGGCCGTGGATGTGAATGTGTCAGTAAACACAGAATGGAAAAGATGCTGAAATACCGAGGTGACGCTGCAAGACCAGTGAACCAAACTGGTATCAGCGGCAAAAAATAGGATGGGATGTGACAGCTTGCCAATAATTTACATAAATGAGTTGTAGAGGAACATCTTGCAGAGTAAAAATTATGATTTATACAGCAGTGTTTTGTGAAGTCTGGAAATAATCACTCTCGTTGTCTTTCTGGAATAATCACGTCATCAAGCAAGATTGAATGAACAATCATTCAATGTAATAATTAATTCTCTAAACACTTGCCCAGGGTGTAACGGCTGTTGAGATTTGGACGCCAAAAGCAGCGGCCAGAATTAAAAGGCAAAAACCGCTGGAAGCTGAGGGACTTACACTGACAAAAAATGCGAGACTCACGCTACGAACGGACCTGGACGCCGACCGAGGTAGAAAACAGGCGAGCTTGAAGATACAAAAAGAGAAGGGAAAAATAAAACAAAGATTCCCTTTCTAACTATAACTAAGCCTCAAATATGAAACTAAGTTCTAAACAGAACTCTGTCTCAAGACCTTACCGGCTAAAGCGCAAATATAACACTGACACTCTAGCAAAGGACGTGAGTCTGGGCAACGCCCCCAATTAATGCCAGCTGGCCCAGGAATCTGATTGGGAGCAAAATGATATCGTCCTGGATGAGAGCAACAAAAAGAGCTCTCAAAGCTTCTAAACCATGACACAGGGACTACGGTTGGAAATAAGTCTGCTGGCTAACAGTGACATATTTCACTAAAATATGCACTGTTCCTGTCAAAACAATACATTTGTGAAATTAAGCATAATTACAAATAAAGCATTTATTACAACAAACACCCATCCCTACCCATCAGAAATAAATGTTCCTGATGACTTTTTTCAGTTTTTATGGAATTTTTAAGCTATAACACAAGAACTAATATGAATGTGTCCATTTTACGGTACATTGACCTTGGAATGGCTGACTATTGAACCATGAAAACCAGGGGATCCATGAGCCAAGTCCCCGCTTGTTTTAGTCAGAATCTGCCTCATATTCAAATCTGTATGAATCAGCATCCAGAAGGACTTCCGGAGCTCCATGCGCTAGATGAACGGAGCTCCATTTCTGAATCCAACACGAACTTCAACTGTTATATAAACATAATTCTTATGCACTTTTGTACGTCGCTCTGGATAAGAGCGTCTGCTAAGTACCTGTAATGTAATGTAATGTAATAATGCCGTAGGAGAAAGCACTACAGAACTATAATTGAACCCAACGCAAACCTCAGCAGTAACAGTTACAGGAACTTCAACAGTAAGAACAATGCGCTGGAGAACAATGCAGGATCTTTTTTGATCAGAGTCCTAGAAGATGCTGAAAGCAAACAAAAACCTTTCATGGCAGAGCAAGATAATCACCCTGTTCTGGAAAACAAAGCTGATGTCTCATGCAAGGGTCGAAACCGATGGCTGTTTGTTTACTTCTTTCTCCAACAAGATCTTATCTTCTGGCTGACTTCGAGAAACAACAGAGCCATGAGATTCGTATAGGATGTGTACAAGTCCTACCTGCATTATCATATAATCTGTCATGTTCAGCAAAGATTTTTAGAAGGCTGTTTCTAGAAGAATTTTCATTATATGGCTGAGTATAAGCTACTATATGTGACAGTTGATGGGTCCTGACGCTAGTAATGCCTCTTAATAAGAATGCGCCCTGTCTTCCTCGCCAATGAGCCAGGCTCTATGGCGATGTGGTCAGCGCGTGTGAATCTTACCCGGGACTCTGGGGTTCGATTCCCCGCCCGGGCCCTCCTTCGGCCGGCCACATTCTGGTGTAATCGGCAGGATTCGGGAGTCCCAGTGGATGGCAGCAGTCATAAAGCATGGAGCGTGAGGGCACGCTCCTGAAATACATATCAAAGCCATTGATAGCTGATTTAGTGATTCCCCCCCCAACATTAATGTCTCCCTTCTAAGGAAAAAAAAAAAAATTCAATCATGGGAAACATCTCTGATTAGTGCATGGTTCTCAAACTTTTTCTGCTGGGCTCCCCTTTGGTACATAAGAAAAATTTTGATTTTGAAAATTGAAAATTTTGGTTTAACTCTTTTCCCCATAATGACTACATTTTCTTGTATGCATATCAATATTTCTTATTTCTAGCCTCCCCATTGGTTGAAAACGGGGGTATTTCCAGGGCAATTCCACCGTTACGGACGTTATATTCAGAAGTTTTAGCTTTGACTTTTAGCCATTCCAACAACTCTCACAGCTGAAGTTTTACCGTACGGAACCGAACCTTATAAGTATTTCTAACTCCAGTCTGAGGCTATTTAATGGGGGAAGAGAAGCCATCCAGGGATGTCTGTGTCTTTTACATGAACCGCAGTTATGAACGTGATGGATGTTCTGTGGAAGAGGACGGGGGGGTGGAACTGTACTGTACTGTCCTGTGTCACAGGCCACTTACAGTGACTGGGCCGCTCCACTGGGGTACTGGCTCGGACCACTGAACGATCGTATTGAGACGAGCTCAGGGCAGCGGCTTTGCATTGCAGTAACTGTCCTGCTCCACTAGGGTACTGGCTCGGACCACTGAACGATCGTCTTGAGACGAGCTCAGGGCAACGGCTTTGCATTGCAGTAACTGTCCTGCTCCACTAGGGTACTGGCTCGGACCACTGAACGAGCGTCTTGAGACGAGCTCAGCGCAGCGGCTTTGCATTGCAGTAACTGTCCTGCTCCACTAGGGTTCTGGCTCGGACCACTGAACGAGCGTCTTGAGACGAGCTCAGGGCAGCGGCTTTGCATTGCAGTAACTGTCCTGCTCCACTAGGGGCGGGCCTGGACCACTGAACAATCGTATTGAGACGAGCTCAGGGCAGCGGCTTTGCATTGCAGTAACTGTCCTGCTCCACTAGGGTTCTGGCTCGGACCACTGAACGAGCGTCTTGAGACGAGCTCAGGGCAGCGGCTTTGCATTGCAGTAACTGTCCTGCTCCACTAGGGTACTGGCTCGGACCACTGAACGATTGTATTGAGACGAGCTCAGGGCAGCGGCTTTGCATTGCAGTAACTGTCCTGCTCCACTAGGGGCGGGCCTGGACCACTGAACGAATGTCTCGAGACAGTGGAATTTTGCTGTCTTTACCGGCCTTCCACCAAGGGAAGTGGCTCAAGACAACGGTAGGCTACGTCTCAGAACCACTGACAGTATAGTCCATGCTCAGAATACTGCAATTTCAACATAAATCCCTGCCTTACCCTCAGCTTTACTCATTTATCCAGCCCGCTATTTTAATAAATAAATTATTAATGTAATTTTTTAAAAATATTTGATGCTAGTAAAATCAGCTAGTAACAATCAATGTGGCCCAACAAAACACAGCTTGCTACTTTTTACTGCGTTAATTTAGCATATCAATAAGCTTGTTAATGACACCGAACAAGACCTTACAAAGTAGAAATAGCTTATTTGCGAAAATATGAATGCTCTGCACAGATTATTATCATCTAGCCTAGCTTGTGAACGTTAAAAAAAAAAAAAAATCATCAGGTTTAGAAAGTCGTGTTAATGAATTGTATTCACACTCTGCTGTCAGCTGTTAATCTCGGTTAATTATGGTGCTTTCTTTCTGCAGCAAAGAAACATAATCTTCAGTGCACGGCTAAGTAGACGGCATCCCATGGTGCAGTTAAAATCATCTGACAGGACAATGGATATTTTGCATGATTTTTGTATTGACAAAATAAGTAGTCATTTTATTAGATTTCATGTAACAATGTCGTTAGTTTCATTCCTGTCTGGGATGGATCCGACACAGAGCTCCAGCGCAGGTGGGAGATCAATTCAATGGTTTAATTAGAAACCAAGCGCTTGATCGATCAGTCTGGGTTGAAACCAATAGAGACACTTGCAGCACAAAGTTGAAACCAATAGAGACACTTGCAGCACAAAGACGGAAATCCAAAGTGTAATCAAAGAACAGTCTGCAGGTCAGTAGCCAGACAGAAGGTACGCCAATTCACAGAGAGAGCCAAATCATCAACTGGAAACCAGCCAAAGTTCATTGCCAGAAAATAAAAGACGCACACAGGACTGGACAGAACTTGGGAAAAACTGGGAACAGAAAATGAATACAAACTGTTAAGTGCTCAAGGAAATACAAAAGGTTCGTAAAGTACACAAGAAAATGGGAAAACAAACTTGCAAAGACTGTGTGATGCAGAGGGGAGTGTAAAGGGAGAACAGAAGTGGGGGGGTGAGAGGGCTGAGGGGGGTGTGGTCAGGGGCGTAATGATAAAGAAGGGAATGAGGTGCACGAATCACAGAACAGGATGGGAGGGCAAGTGTTTGGGTCAAGGGGAAATAAAAGCACAAGGCCCCAGAACAGCAGTGAGAAAGTTATGACAAGAAATGTGAACAATAACTAAGAAAAAAGTAAATACACAAATGACTAGGAAAACTAATAAACACATGGAATGCAGACATGAAATATATGGAAGAAAACGAGAACAGAGTTCAGACCCTGACAGCCTCATTTATGATGGAATGTAAAATGCAGTCAGCCTGTCTAACAAAATTACTCTCCACAGTGCCAACAATAATCTGAACTGACACACCCTATTGCTTTCCTGATGTTAGGACCTGCTTCCTTTGAAAGATATTCTGCAAACTGACCTTTCTTTCACAGGGATTACAATACTGAGAGTCAAAAATGATTCCAGCTTTTGCTGCCAGGAGAGATCATATTGTAGTGTTGTGCATGATTCAAAGAGAGATATTGTCCTGAAAAGAACAGATATAATATCTACAGAATACAGGTCAGTGCAGTGCAAATATTTTGTAGTTACTCCAAGCAACCATGATTTTTTAATTATTTTTTTTCCCTGTCTGGGCTGGGCAGTGATGGAATAAACTGCCCACAGTGGCCAGGATCGCAAAGTTATTTGACACATTCTTCAGTAATAAAAAATTCCATCCTGTCTATCAATCCATTATCTTTCCACATTTCTAATGTTATGGCCCCAATTTGTTATTACATTTATAACACAACAGCAACAGCAAGGGATGACAAACACAGTTTTAACAACTAAAACACATTTAATTTTTAACAAAGACAAAGACTAATAACAACCTACAACTAAAGACCAAGATTGATAAATAAGAAAAAACAGAAATAATTACAGTCCCCTATTGGTGGGGTGGCTTGGTGATGTCCTGGATGAAGAAAATGCTCAAACACAGTCAAAGAAATCCACAAAAGAAACGTCACAGGTCTTGAACAGAATGGCAGGTCTGGTCATCTTCATGCAATTTCTCCTACTACTTTACTGTCTCAATTCTTTTCCTTATATACTCTTTTGCAGACCCCACCCACATTTAGACCTCTTTTTTTTAACTTTCTGAGACTTGCCCCAGACATGTCCAGGACATGTCTATACATGACTCCAGTCTGAGCTAAACAAAAAAAAGATAAATACTGCCATCTAGTGGCCTATATTCACATTACACCTCCATTCCAAAAGGGAAAAATTTTGACTCACAAAGGCAAAATTTTTCTTTTCAATACAAAATGGTTAAGTGAACACTTGTCTATATATACATATCATACAATATTCAAACACATGATATATATATACACATTCAAACACGGGATAAGCAATCAGCAATTACATTGTCTGTACCCTTCACATGCTTAATTTCCAAGTCAAACTCCTGTAAAATCAAACTCCAATTCAACAATCTCCGATTCTTGTTTTTCATCTTACTCAAAAACGTTAACGGATTGTGGTCAGTGTACACAATCATTGGCTTTTGTCCTGTTCAAACATAAACCTCAAAGTGTTGTAAAGAAAGGACCAGAGCCAACAGTTCCTTCTCTATTGTGGAATAGTTCCTTTGGTGGCGATTGAACTTCCTGGAGAAGTATGCCACGGGATGCTCAATGTCATCAGAGTCACTTCTCTGTAGGAGCACAGATCCACAAGCTTGGTCGCTAGCATCGACCGCGATGGAGAACGGTTTGTTGAAGTCAGGAGATTTGAGCACGGGGAAGTGACACAGCAGAGACTTCAAGCGATCGAAGGCTCTCTGGCATGCATCATCCCAAGTGAACTTTACACCTTTCTTCAGTTGGTTAGTTAGACTGAGAGCAATCTCAGCAAAGTTCTTGCAGAACTTGCGGTAGTACCCGATCATTCCAAGGAAGCGGCGCAAAGCTTTTTTGTTGTCAGGAACTGGAAAGTCCATGATGGCTTGGACTTTAGCATTTATGGGTGCCACCTTACCCTGGCCTATGACGTAGCCAAGATAGGTGACAGTAGCACAACCAAAGTCACTCTTGCTCAGGTTAACAGTCAGGTTAGCCTGGGTCAGGCGCTGGAACAACGTCTCTACATCTTTTAGATGTTCTTCCCAGGAGTCACTCCATGTGATCAGGTCATCGATGTACGCACCCGTGTGTGGCAATCCGGCGATTGTAGACTGTATCATCCTTTGGAACGTGGCTGGGGCATTTTTCATGCCAAAGGGTAGGACTTCATACTGGTACAATCCAGATGGTGTGGCAAAAGCAGAGATGCTCTTGGCCCTCTCAGTTAAAGGCACACACCAATAACCCTTCAATAAATCAATCTTGGTCAGAAACTTTGCTTGCCCTACACTATCAATACAATCATCAATCCTAGGTATTGGAAACACATCAGTTCTAGTTACAGCATTGACTTTGCGATAATCTGTACAGAATCTAGTACTTCCATCAGGTTTTGGAACTAGCACACAGGGTGAACTCCAATCGGAGTTGGAGGGTCTGATAATATCATGTTTTAACATGTACTCAACCTCTTTCTCAGCAATCTTTCTCTTTTCAGGATTCATCCGGTATGGATGCTGTTTTATTGGTTTGGCATCACCAACATCTACATCATGAGAGGCTATAGTAACTCTCTTTGGAACATCAGGAAACAAATCCTCATATTTCTTGATCAACCTTTCAAACTGATCTCTCTGTGAGGGTTCTAAGTGCTGGAGTTTTACATCAAGATTTTGCAACACTTCAGTGTTTGACAATTTACATGAAAGAACTTCAGCTTTAATTCTTGGTTCATCATCTTGAAACTCCCCCTCATCTTCACACGTTTCGACCATTGGAGAATCTGAAGTGACAGCTGCAACCCTAGCATTTCTGTCATGATAAGGCTTTAGCATGTTAATATGACACAATTGTTTTGGTTTTCTCCTATCTGGAGTCTTCACAATGTAATTGAGATCATTGAGTTTTGTCAGAATTTCATAAGGACCATGAAATCTAGCCTGCAATGGATTGGACTGCAAGGGAAACAACACAAGGACCTTGTCTCCTGGTTTAAACTCACGGCTTCTAGCCTTATGATCATACCAAGTTTTCATTTTTCCCTGACTTGATTTCAAGTTCTCTTTGGCAAGGTCACAAGCTGCACGCAATCTTTCCTTGAACTTGCTAACATAGTCTAACAGACTGATGTGCGACTCTTCCTCTTGCCATTGTTCACTCAATAATAGCAAAGGTCCTCTCACTTCATGACCAAACACTAGCTCAAATGGACTGAATCCAGTAGACTCCTGCACTGCTTCTCTAGCTGCAAACAACAGCAAATGAACCCCTTCATCCCAGTCTTTCTCATGGTCATAACAATAAGTCCTCATCATTGTCTTGAGAGTGGAATGAAACCGCTCTAAGGCACCCTGACTTTCTGGATGATAGGCACTAGAAAGAATCTGTTTTGCACCTAGTTCATACACAACCTGCTGAAACAATCCTGAAGTGAAATTGCTACCTTGGTCTGACTGAATTTCCCTGGGAAGGCCAAACAACGTGAAGAACTTTATCAAAGCCTTCGAGATTGCAGTTGCCTTGATGTTACGTAGAGGTATGGCTTCGGGGAATCTGGTAGATGCACACATGATTGTCAACAAGTACTGATTTCCAGATCTAGTCTTGGGTAATGGACCAACGCAATCAACAATGACCCTAGAGAATGGCTCCCCAAATGCTGGGATAGGCTGCAATGGAGCTACAGGTGGGTCTAACTGGTGTTTTCCAACTACCTGACAAGTGTGACAGGTTTTGCAAAAGTTGGAAACGTCTTTCCGAAGCCCAGGCCAAAAGAAGTGTTTCATGATCTTATCAACAGTCTTGTTAACACCAAGATGACCTCCTAAAGGTAAACTATGAGCCATTGTTAAGATCTCATTCCTATAGACCTTCGGAACAACAATTTGCCTGACCACTGCCCAATCTGCATTGGCAGGGATATCAGGAGGGCGCCACTTCCGCATCAACACACCATCCTTGAGATAATACCCAACTGGAACTGCATCTATTTCTTTTTCAGGAAGGGCTCTCCTCTTTAGTACACCAATTTCAGGATCATTAGTTTGCTCCTCAATCAACCGCTTTCTGGACAGAGACAAGTCTCCAGACACATCAGAATCACCAGACCCATCCGGCTGGCTGAATAGAGAACTGATAAAAGTATCTGATAAGTCCTCAAACGGAGAAACCATAGTAGGCCAATCAGAGTCATGAGGCGAACCACCTGAGTCCTGACTATTCAATGTACTGGACGGCACCACAACATCATCTTCTTTAGCCTTCTTGGCCATAGCACGAGTCACTGCGCAAGAAGGATACAGAGATGGGTCCTCATCCCCATTTTCAGTGCTCGGCTGTGAAGTAAGATGTACAGGGGGAACTACTTTGCCCCCAGCCAGGTCATTGCCTAGCAACAGAGAAACACCCTTTATAGGTAGACTTGACATAAGTCCCACCTTTACCTGTCCTGTAACTAAATCTGACTTCAAGAATATAGAGCGCAGGGGTACAGATACAGTCCTCCCTTCAATACCTTGTACAAGTATGAAATCCCCTGAAGCGGTCTCATCACGTAACTCCAAGGAGTCCATCAACAAAAGTGACTGAGAAGCTCCGGTATCCCTTAGGATATATATGGGGACAGGAGTAGTATGCTCATTCAGAGCCACAAATCCCTCTGACACAAATGGAAGAAATTCCTCCCTCACAAAGTCAGCTGTATTAGGCTTTTTAGCCCCACAAGAAGCAGGCAATTTAGCAGATTGGTTATCTACTACAGGGGTTTCTAACCTTGTTTTCACAAAGGCATTTGGTTTGGTATCCTTTTCTTTTTCTTTCTTAGCTTTAAGGAACCAACAGTTAGTTGTAACATGACCAGATTTCTTGCAATAACTGCAAACTAGACCACTTTTGTCACTGTCAGCTTTCACACTTTGATCAGACCTATTTCTGGATTTCTGAGCACCATCACCAGATTTGTCTTTGTCTTTGGGTGAGGAATCTTGGGTATCACCGTAACCCTTTTTCTGAAATTGGGACCATTTATTGTTACTGCTAGACTGAAATTTGGACTTATGAGTGAGAACATATTCATCTGCAAATTTGGCAGCTGATTGCAAGTTCAGTGCTTGCTTCTCATTAAGGTAGGTCTTAACATCATCCTTAACACAGTTCTTGAATTCTTCAACTAACACCATCTCTTTTAGTGAGTTGAAATCATCCTTGACCTCCATAGAAGTACACCAGCGCTCAAAGCAAACCTGCTTCTCATTAGCAAATTCAACATAAGTCTGATTTTCAGATTTCTTCAGACCTCTGAATTTCTGTCGGTAAGCCTCTGGAACCAACTCATAAGCTCTCAAAATAACCTTTTTGACAACCTCATAATCAGAGGAATCATCTGCAGACAAAGCCGAATAGGCTTGTTGAGCTTTACCCTTGAGGACAGTTTGCAACATCAGAGGCCAGTGTTCCTTTGGCCACTGGCAACTCTTTGCTACCTTTTCAAAACATTGGAAATAGTTGTCAACATCCTTTTCCGAAAATGGAGGCACCAGTTTTACCTCCTGGCTAGCCCGAAATTTATTTTCAGTTTGAATTTTTATTTTTAGTTGCTCCATTTGGAGTCTTTCTTCTCTATCGAGTTTCTCTAATTCAAAATCTCTCTGTCTTGCAAATTTTTCTAACTCAAATTCTCTTTGTTTTTCTTCTCTTGCTAATTTTTCTAACTCAAACTGCCTTTGTTTTTCTTTTTCTTCCCTCTCAAATTCTCTTTGTTTCTCTTTTTCCTCCCTTTCTTTTTCTCTTTCTTCCCTTTCTTTCTCTTTTTCCTCCCTTTCTTTTTCTCTTTCCTCCCTTTCAATCTCTAGCATTTTTAATTTAAGTTCCATTTCTATATTTGGATTTTCCACTGGAAACTGTTCCAGATCTCCTGGTGCAAACACATTTTCATCAATGTAATATTCAACTATCTCTCTAGCCAGTCTTGCTTTTCGCATGGCTGGTTTTACCTCTGTCAGCTCCAACTGTCTGCAAATTTCTAGCAGTTCTGTCTTTTTAAAAGACTTCAAAACCCCTACGGTTGGTGATGCCAAGAAATCATCCATTGCTGTTGTCAATATATATCTAGGAAAATTCACAAAAACAATTTCACAATTTGGAATGTTAGATTTTCAATAAATTACTCACACAATGGTCTATCCCGGACCTTGAGCCCCCAATTTGTTATGGCCCCAATTTGTTATTACATTTATAACACAACAGCAACAGCAAGGGATGACAAACACAGTTTTAACAACTAAAACACATTTAATTTTTAACAAAGACAAAGACTAATAACAACCTACAACTAAAGACCAAGATTGATAAATAAGAAAAAACAGAAATAATTACAGTCCCCTATTGGTGGGGTGGCTTGGTGATGTCCTGGATGAAGAAAATGCTCAAACACAGTCAAAGAAATCCACAAAAGAAACGTCACAGGTCTTGAACAGAATGGCAGGTCTGGTCATCTTCATGCAATTTCTCCTACTACTTTACTGTCTCAATTCTTTTCCTTATATACTCTTTTGCAGACCCCACCCACATTTAGACCTCTTTTTTTTAACTTTCTGAGACTTGCCCCAGACATGTCCAGGACATGTCTATACATGACTCCAGTCTGAGCTAAACAAAAAAAAGATAAATACTGCCATCTAGTGGCCTATATTCACATTACACTAATTTAACACTTCCAGGTCTCACTTATGGGGGGGGGGGGGGGGGGGGGGTCTTGGATAAACAAAGACTCACTAAAAGATTCTTCATTCAGACATGGGCAGCAGAAATATCAATCATGCCCGATAGCATTCTAAACATGTTTTAATCTTTTCTGAGAGCAGAGGAACAGGTCGTGGAGCATCGGTTTGCTGATCTGCGGCTCCAAATCAGGCTTTAGGTACAAACACCCACCTTTGCAACTACCTGCCTCCCCAGTAAACTAAATTAGTTCTTAGTTCCACATAAATCCGCCGAAGATTGAGCACTGACGTGCTGTGAAGATTTTCCGGCTGGTTTGTTCACCTGATAAGACACAGTCTTTCTGCCACTGTTATGAACCAGGCACAGATCCAGACAAAGCCACTTAGCAAAAAAAAAAAAAAAAGGCTTGGATAGCCTGTACCAGGGCAGTGACAGCTGGGATCAAGTGGGAGAAGAGAGTGATGGTGTAAAAATATGGTCCAGTGTTGCTACTGGGAAGGAAATCCATAGGTTACAGGGCCAGCAGGGTTGCGCACCCTCTCGAAAGCTGACGCTCAGAGGAACAGGAGAATTCACCACTCTGAGAGCTGCATACAATGGCCAGTAACAATGATGGAAGGAGAGTGTGCATGCACGCAGAGACACATCGAGGCGGGGGAGAGAACCGAGACAATAATTAATTACGGAAAACAACACTGGAACTGACATGGATGGCTGGACTGTGGGGAAGATTTTAAAAAAAGAGACATTCAGGACGTAGCAGCTGGTGAGAGAAGACAAGTCTTCAATGAATTTGAGATTTTATCCACAAAGGCTACTGTGCGCAGGGGAGGCTAAAGTAGGTTTTTATGGAGTTCAATGAATATTCAGTAATAATCATCAGAATATCTGTTTATTCATGATTCCTATTCCTGTGTTCTGAACTGATGATCAGTTTTCCTGACTAAACAATGGGGCTGACATCCTTAAAACCTCAGAAAAACAATATCGCGCTCAAAACTATACACCTCTTCGCCATGCCTAACAGGTGGGCGTGCCCGACCTTTGACCTCAAAAAAATAAGGTGAAATTCAGACCTACGTCGTTGACTTCAAATATGCTTCCACAGACACCCATAACCTGTTTAAATTTGAAGACTGTCTACAATGGTTCACTGGCTCGAACGGTAACATTGGATGAGAAGACAGACAGACAGACTGATGGTGGAACGGGCAACAATACCCCATCGGCAAGAGTTGCCAACTTGCTCAATAATTTAAGTAAAAGCTTCAATGAATCAACCGAGAATCATTTGGAAGAGCAGAAAGTGTCCGACCCCCGGCAACCACTTTTTTCCTCTGATATTTGTTCTCTGTGGCATTGAAATAAAACACCACCAAAAAATACACTGACATGCAACACATCTTATTCTGATGGGCACCACATCTTTCAAAGGAGCCATTACACGCATTTCTGGTGAAATAAAATGGTGTTTGTGAGATTGATTTTTCTTGCTCTCAGCTGGCCCATAAGAAACAAGGCCCCAATTTCATTAGTAAGAGCTACTTTGTGGGCTCCATGGCTAATTCTGCAATTACATATTTTATCAGTACAGTGGCTACCTAAGAAATAGATTAAATCAAAATGAATTAAAAACGCAAAGAGCACACAAAAACAAGCCCTTATGCTTCCATCCAGTCTTGCAAAAACGGGCCTCAACCCTGACGATTGAGATGAGTTGCCGATGAATTTACGGCGAGTGAATAATGACTCTGTTAGGGACTTACAAAGAAAATCCATCATGTGACTTTCTGTTATTTGTGCAGGTTGATGATGGTGGTCTTTGGCTGTAGCCATGCTGAATCATTGAAATACTTTATTCAGTAAAAACTTAGGCCGCTGCATTAAAAGATGTGCTTCTGTGGCATTTAATGATTACAACGCGTTCTCTTCAAAATTAAGACTTCCTTAGAGGACACTCCAATATGCAGGTAAATCCCTATCTTTTTTCAAGAGTGTGCTATTTCGTTCTGTGTGTAGACTGTACAAAATTTTTTCCCTGAAATTATGCTCTCGCACTCAAATAGCCCTCGCTCACGCTTGGATTTTTCCTCCTCACACTCAAAACTTTAACCATGGAGAGTCTTTGTAAATTATCGTCATAATTAAGTGGTGTCATTTGTTTTTTTTCCCCCCTAACTTCACAAGCTAGTTTGCAGTACCAGTGATTGCTCTTCAGTTAGCTTGCTAGATAGCCAACGTCCCAAAATTGTGAAAATGCAGTTAGGATGCACGGAAGCTAGATAAGATAGCAAAGTCATGGCCAAATCAAGTCATATCGCTTAAATAGGATTTTCACAGTCACAGTGTGACAGAGAGGTTTTTAAATGCATTGACCCTCAGCAGAAGGTGTTGTTCTGTCACCATTATGTTGCAGTTCCCTGTAATGTTTGCTGGTTTTCCCTCAGCAGAAGGTGTTGTTCTGTCACCATTACGTTGCAGTTCCCTGTAATGTTTGCTGGTTTTCCCTCAGCAGAAGGTGTTGTTCTTTCACCATTATGTTGCAGTTCCCTGTAATGTTTGCTGGTTTTCCCTCAGCAGAAGGTGTTGTTCTGTCACCATTACGTTGCAGTTCCCTGTAATGTTTGCTGGTTTTCCCTCAGCAGAAGGTGTTGTTCTGTCACCATTACGTTGCAGTTCCCTGTAATGTTTGCTGGTTTTCCCTCAGCAGAAGGTGTTGTTCTGTCACCATTACGTTGCAGTTCCCTGTAATGTTTGCTGGTTTTCCCTCAGCAGAAGGTGTTGTTCTGTCACCATTACGTTGCAGTTCCCTGTAATGTTTGCTGGTTTTCCCTCAGCAGAAGGTGTTGTTCTGTCACCATTACGTTGCAGTTCCCTGTAATGTTTGCTGGTTTTCCCTCAGCAGAAGGTGTTGTTCTGTCACCATTACGTTGCAGTTCCCTGTAATGTTTGCTGGTTTTCCCTCAGCAGAAGGTGTTGTTCTGTCACCATTACGTTGCAGTTCCCTGTAATGTTTGCTGGTTTTCCCTCAGCAGAAGGTGTTGTTCTGTCACCATTATGTTGCAGTTCCCTGTAATGTTTGCTGGTTTTCCCTCAGCAGAAGGTGTTGTTCTTTCACCATTATGTTGCAGTTCCCTGTAATGTTTGCTGGTTTTCCCTCAGCAGAAGGTGTTGTTCTTTCACCATTATGTTGCAGTTCCCTGTAATGTTTGCTGGTTTTCCCTCAGCAGAAGGTGTTGTTCTGTCACCATTATGTTGCAGTTCCCTGTAATGTTTGCTGGTTTTCCCTCAGCAGAAGGTGTTGTTCTGTCACCATTATGTTGCAGTTCCCTGTAATGTTTGCTGGTTTTCCCTCAGCAGAAGGTGTTGTTCTGTCACCATTATGTTGCAGTTCCCTGTAATGTTTGCTGGTTTTCCCTCAGCAGAAGGTGTTGTTCTGTCACCATTATGTTGCAGTTCCCTGTAATGTTTGCTGGTTTTCCCTCAGCAGAAGGTGTTGTTCTGTCACCATTACGTTGCAGTTCCCTGTAATGTTTGCTGGTTTTCCCTCAGCAGAAGGTGTTGTTCTGTCACCATTATGTTGCAGTTCCCTGTAATGTTTGCTGGTTTTCCCTCAGCAGAAGGTGTTGTTCTGTCACCATTATGTTGCAGTTCCCTGTAATGTTTGCTGGTTTTCCCTCAGCAGAAGGTGTTGTTCTGTCACCATTACGTTGCAGTTCCCTGTAATGTTTGCTGGTTTTCCCAAGCTATGCTTGTTATTCAGCTTGTAGCAATTTGTATTAAAGTTGCTTCCATGTGAGACAAAGTTGTCTGAGTTTTGCAGCATTAAAATTGGACTTGAACATGGCCACTCAGTTAAATGTGAAGGCTGTGGCTATTCACAAGGCAGCTTTGTGGCTAATTTCCAATTAGCAATTTGCACGGCAAGACATGAGTGGACAGATTGAAAACCTTTGAGAAATGTTGCCCTTTTCACTCTGTTAAAGGCATGTAAACTTAAAAGATTTATCATCTGTTGCTTAAGAGTTTTCTAATAACACCAAGTACAGTAGAATCAGACCATTTTGAAGAGAACAGTGAGAGTGTGAACTTGCGGTCACACGGTAGTGGGAACACCCATTGACTTAGTTTATAATTGTAGTTCCAAATTTCACCATCAGATTCTTGCCTTGCAAAAAAGCTGAATGGAAATTGGCCACAACAAAAGCTGCCTTGCGAATAGCCACTTCCATTTCGAGGGCTGACTGCAATAAACAGTTAGGTCCAGATGTTTTACATTGGACATAACTGTTTATTGCAGTCAGCCCTCGATATGTTAATTGGAACGATTGCGTTTACTCTCTCTCGCTCGATTGTCAGTCTGCCATGGGATACCATCAGAGCAGGAGATATCTATGAGGTTGAGAGACCGTTTTGTCTTATGCCTTTATTCTGAAATGGTATATGCTGCAGTGAATGTGCACCTTGGGGCCGTGTTTGTCATTAAAGCCGTAACATATTTGCACCTCTGTGGCAAAGGCAAGATAAACAGTCTACTGTATGCAATGAGGTGGCCGACATCCTTCTAAGTCTGTTACAATAGCTAACTACATGGCAAAATAATCAAAAGAGTACCGTAGTTTCATCAGCGTTTGGTCGTGCAGCAAATAGCCAAAGAAACTGCAGTGTCTTCGAGAGTGGGTCTGAGAGTCACCGCCCCCAGCCCCCACGGTATGCTATCTGAAGAGCAATCACTGGGACTGCAAACTAGCTGAAGTTAGGGAAAAAACAAGTGAAACCGCTTAAATAATTAATTAATTAACTGCTTAATTGCTCAGACCTGTGTTTAAGCTGTGGGTGTCAGTGACACTTGAGGACTCTAGTGTGGTGATTTGGATGGGATAAACCTGCAGGTAAATCCAGTGTTCATGACTCTGCTCAGATCTGTGTTTAAGCTGTGGGTGTCAGTGACGGTCTAGGACTCCAGTGTGGTGATGTGGACGGGATAAACCTGCAGGTAAATCCAGTGTTCTTGACTCTGCTCAGATCTGTGTTTAAGCTGTGGGTGTCAGTGACGGTCTAGGACTCCAGTGTGGTGATGTGGACGGGATGAACCTGCAGGTAAATCCAGTGTTCTTGACTCTGCTCAGATCTGTGTTTAAGCTGTGGGTGTCTGTGTCGGTTTAGGACTCCAGTTTGGTGATGTGGACGGGATAAACCTGCAGGTAAATCCAGTGTTCATGACTCTGCTCAGACCTGTGTTTAAGCTGTGGGTGTCAATTTATGTTACGGACAGTTTCGCGTTCCAGATATTCCGGAACGATTCCAATTTGGAAGAAGGATTGGTCTTAAATGATTTATTAAATGAACGTGGCAATTACAATTGTACAGAAATGGATAATGAAATTATTACATTAAAGATAGAAATACTGTCCTCTAACTGTGCGTCCTTTCGATGTTCTCACGACGATGGTGAAAATCCACTTGTATCTGACGTCTCTGGTGTGGTGATCCTTATCACCACCAAGTCCGTATTCGAAAGGTCTGTAATACAAAGTCCAATTGCACTCAGCCGGTCTAGCTTTCAGGTGTAGCAGACCGGAGATGATTTAGGACTCCAGTTTGGTGATGTGGACGGGATAAACCTGCAGGTAAATCCAGTGTTCATGACTCCGCTCAGATCTGTGTTTAAGCTGTGGGTGTCAGTGATGGTTTAGGACTCCAGTTAGGTGATGTGGACGGGATAAACCTGCAGGTAAATCCAGTGTTCATGACTCTGCTCAGACCTGTGTTTAAGCTGTGGGTGTCAGTGATGGTTTAGGACTCCAGTTTGGTGATGTGGACGGGATAAACCTGCAGGTAAATCCAGTGTTCATGACTCTGCTCAGACCTGTGTTTAAGCTGTGGGTGTCAGTGACGGTTTAGGACACCAGTTTGGTGATGTGGACGGGATAAACCTGCAGGTAAATCCAGTGTTCATGACTCTACTCAGACCTGTGTTTAAGCTGTTGGTGTCAGTGACGGTTTAGGACTCCAGTTTGGTGATGTGGATGGGATAAACCTGCAGGTAAATCCAGTGTTCATGACTCTGCTCAGACCTGTGTTTAAGCTGTAGGTGTCAGTGACGGTTTAGGACTCCAGTTTGATGATGTGGACGGGATAAACCTGCAGGTAAATCCAGAAAAGACTTTCTGCAGAGGAGGCAGAGAGGAGGGATGGAAGGTAATCCTTCTCTGAGAGAGAAAGAGTCACCAGCTCCCTGGAGGGCAGGTCTGCTGAGTATCGCCTGTGAATCACACTGACAGGGTTATCAGCTGCCATTATGGGACACGGACATCCTGTTCCCCAAAGTGACAGTTATATTTTAAATCTCCACGACCTTCTTCCTCTCTGCTCAGCCATCAAAGCGGGTGAATAAGAGGGAAATCCCTCACGGGTAAAAATCTTAAAGGGAGGCATACTCTTTTAAAAGAAACTGGAGACTATATAAAATTCTCTGTGAAAATGTTAGGAAAAAAGCTGACACATTTATATGCATTAAAACCAGACTGATGGGGTAACATTAAAACTTCAGGGAGAAATCTTTGGAAACTTTGGCCATAAATTCCAGGCTTGTCAAGCTCTGTACTTATGTTTAATGTCTTTTTTTTGCATTGTAATTTTAGCTTTGCCCATCCAACTGCAGTACGTTTGCCAATTAATTTTTCCCTTGTAGTGTCTTGTGTCTTATATATCGCATTTCCATGAATCCAAATCCAAGATATGAAAAGTTTACAGTACAAATGAATGTTAAATGGCTATTCACTGGCCTTGTTCAACATTTTCTCATCTCAACTCGTTATAAAGTGCATCAATATACTAAAAAAAGGAGGCTTCTGGTATACTTATTTGATGCTTAGGGTTCAGGTTCGGGTTAAGGGTCAGGGGTTAGGGGGTCGGGTTCGTTTTAAACATTGTGAATAGGGGAGGCCTAAAGCCTTCATTTTTGTTGCGTATCAATGCTTGGTCAGATCCCGTCATTATATGACAAGTTGGAATGAGACCGGACTTCCTTGTTTGTGGTTTGCAAATGCAAAAAAAAAGGCAGGACAAGAAAATTGGAAAAAGTCCGAGTGAATCTGGCCCATAATACAAAGTCAATTATAGGTTTAAAATGATTGTGAGATTACTAGGTTGATCAATGGATCAAAAATCAGATGATCACAAAAAAAATAGATTGACTGCTGACTGTCTAGCAGGATAGCGTTCTACTAAGTACGATAAATTGTTTAAGGGAGGATGTGACACTTCAACTGGCAGCCTTTCAACCTTCCTAAGCAGGCTTTTAAATTGTGATACCTCTTTATCCTGCATGAAGAAGACTCAACTGTGTTTGCAATGTGGTCTATTTTTTCCATGTAAAAGAGCTGAGTTTTCGAAACTTTACACATTAACATTCTGAGAGCATTCAACCAGTGACTGTATATCTTTTCTTTTTCTTTTCCAAGTGTCCAATCTCATTTTTAAACATGAATGAATGAAAGACGAGACTCGGATTCTGTGGTGTCTACTGTCTACTTATTTTCTTCTTTCACATCATAGCAAAATAAAAATGGCATAATCACAAACATATTAATATAAATAATGAGTGAATCCTATCAATCTTCTAAAGTGGGGTGATTATCAGAGATTAATGTTTTCCTCGTTTATTTCAGCAATTATTAGGCTTCAGTAGATTGAAACCATGCAGGCATTGTTTATTATTATGAGTAAGTATTTGACAAAAAGCCATAAATAAATGCCCTACCCCAACTCCAAGGTACATCTCTTCCCCTCAAATCTGAGTAAATGCCCCTGAGTCTAAAATGTGTACCTCAGAAATATTTTTAACACAGAGACAAATTTACAGCATAGTGACAGCTTATCCAGTGCAGGGCAGATGTAATTAACAAAACAGTCCATCTCACTCTGAGGCCTGATTTTAATTGCAATGCATGAGCACTGTCTAAATTCCATGTGTCACGTTATTCACTTCTCCTTAATTAACACTGTTCGTACCGGCTGTTTCCAACGTGGCCCCGTTAATATATGTTCATTTCCCCCAGACTTGATTTGATATTGTTTATTTATTTTCTCTCTTTGAGACCGACGATAGAAACACTGCAAAAAAAAAAAAAAAAGTCTCAACTGAAAAACGTTAGTGTCCAGGCTGCCTTAAAATTTTAAGCTCATTGAACTTGAGATGACAAGTAGAGGTAATATTCAACTTATAATCTTAAATTCAGTTAACTTGAAATTTTAAGGCAGCCTGGACACTAACTTTTTTCAGTTGAGACAACTTTTTTTTTTTTTTTTTTTTTACAGTGAAGGCCATTTGGACCACTGAAATTTTAAACATTTGAATGACCTGTTTGGAAAGGAAGACCCAGGGATGGAACAAAGGGAGATTGGTGCAATGAAAAGAAAGGAGATGACACAAGATATTGAACCAGAACTGAAGATAGGCTTCCTCTAACTAACAGTATCGCTAGAATCCATGTTCTTCGTGTTTTATTCAAAAATGTTTTTCAACACAAAACAGAGAAGGCTACCAACACAGCGATGCCCACAAGCCACATCAGCCTGGCTTTGTGGTTAAGTTTCCTTCATCTCTAGGTTACTGGTCCCAGCTCATATTTGTATTAATTTGCTAACTGTCTGTCGTAAGTAGGGTATTATCTTGGTGGAACAGATGCCCAAATGCAGCCAGGAAATGCAGACACCTGGCACTTGAAACAACAAAAAGCAGAAAAGTTGACTTGTGACGTAGCAATGGCGCACAGACACACTTCAATACATGTGTATGTTTGAATCATATCTGCTTTTCGGGAAAAAGAGCAAGGTAACAGCTCACAAACAAATGGGTTTTTGACCCGAGGCGACAGTGAGAAGGTTTCTTTCACCGTTTCTTGCATCTGAACAACAGCGCAGAATCAGACTATTTTCCATCTTGAGTAAACATTGTAATCATTTTTGCTGCCATAAAATCATTAATTCCCCCATAGAAAGTAGACAACATAAATAAATGGCAGTTTATTCGTTGTCATCAATCAAACATAAAAGTGTGTTCTCTAATCACACAATAATGTCAGAACAAAGATTTTTTTCGTTGGAAACAGTGTCATGAATGATGCAGAATCCCTTTATACAAAACAGGCCATTAATTTCAGAGGAGAACCATGTAATGCACATTACCGTGCGCCTGTATTCAGTGACCAGTAACCATGGCAATAAGCTGACACTGGGGTTATGAGTGAAATGTGCTGATGGCTGATTGACATAACAGCCGAGGGGCCAAATGCACTGGGCAGGATGGTAAGAGGAATCGGCCGGCAGGTGCTCACACTCTGGAGTTGATTTACTGGTTGCCAGTGCAGCTCCACACGACACAACAGAAATTGTGTGAATGAAAATATGATTTATTCCAAGACTTTAGTGCGAGTACAACATTTATTTACCACTATGAATATCTGCATATTGCTGTCAAGTACCATTTAATTTGTAAGCTGATATTACCATGTTTTTTTCAAACAGTACTGTATAAAAATGAAGCCTCATATTACACGAGTCTCCTGAAATGCCCACAACATGAGGACACAGTATGAAAAATGCTGGCTGCATACTGGACTGTGACAGTTCACTCTTCACACATACTAGAGTTCACCCTTGTAAAAACTCAAAATCTGGGAATAATTACGGAAGACAATTAACCTACGGCAAACTTCTCTTATCACCTTAGAGTCAAAACAAGATAATTATTGAGATTGAATATGAATTTTTATGAGCGGTTGCATTTTGTGCGTATAAATTATGATAAAACAGCACTGTCACTAATATTTAATGCAAATTTAAAAAGCAGTGCGTATCGCTCTTTGACACAGTTGATAGTGTCTCTCTCTCTCATGATATAAACCAGGGAAGTGGGGCGGTGAGAGGAGAATGTATGATTGGCTCATCCAGTACGGAAGCCTCGCTCTGGCACAGGAACAGAACGTCTTGTCACTCTGTAAGAAAACATGCCCAAGGGGATCCCAGGAAAAATGAAACACATTTAAGCACAGCACACCAGCAGAATGCGGATGCTTAAGTTGAAATCCCAATTCCTTCATTTTGCTGAACAAACTGCCAAATTTACAGAAGGCAGACTCCACTCAGATCCATCTCCTTGGCTGATATCGCTGCACTTCTCTCTGTGTTATAAAGCGTCATCATTCAAGGAACACAAAATGGCCAAGATGACATTTGTTCTTGTTCACTGATTTCAGTCAAATTCAAAACCTTGTGCCTCCAGGCAGCAGCAGCCATCTGAGCAGTTCCTGTTACAGCCCAGATCCCTGTGTGAACAGCAGAATTAATGCAGTTCCTGTTACAGCCCAGATCCCTGTGTGAACAGCAGAATTAATGCAGTTCCTGTTACAGCCCAGATCCCTGTGTGAACAGCAGAATTAATGCAGTTCCTGTTACAGCCCAGATCCCTGTGTGAACAGCAGAATTAATGCAGTTCCTGTTACAGCCCAGATCCCTGTGTGAACAGCAGAACTAATGCAGTTCCTGTGACAGCCCAGATCCCTGTGTGAACAGCAGAATTAATGCAGTTCCTGTTACAGCCCAGATCCCTGTGTGAACAGCAGAATTAATGCAGTTCCTGTTACAGCCCAGATCCCTGTGTGAACAGCAGAATTAATGCAGTTCCTATTACAGCCCAGATCCCTGTGTGAACAGCAGAACTAATGCAGTTCCTGTTACAGCCCAGATCCCTGTGTGAACAGCAGAATTAATGCAGTTCCTGTTACAGCCCAGATCCCTGTGTGAACAGCAGAATTAATGCAGTTCCTGTTACAGCCCAGATCCCTGTGTGAACAGCAGAATTAATGCAGTTCCTATTACAGCCCAGATCCCTGTGTGAACAGCAGAATTAATGCAGTTCCTGTTACAGCCCAGATCCCTGTGGGAGCAGCAGAATTAATGCAGTTTCTATTACAGACCAGATCCCTGTGGGAGCAGCAGAATTAATGCAGTTCCTGTTACAGCCCAACTCCCTGTGTGAACAGCAGAATTAATGCAGTTCCTGTTACAGCCCAGATCCCTGTGTGAACAGCAGAATTAATGCAGTTCCTATTACAGCCCAGATCCCTGTATGAACAGCAGAATTAATGCAGTTCCTGTTACAGCCCAGCTCCCTGTGTGAACAGCAGAATTAATGCAGTTCCTATTACAGCCCAGCTCCCTGTGTGAACAGCAGAATTAATTCAGTTCCTGTTTCAGCCCAGATCCCTTGGTGAGGATTTACGAAATGAACCACTCGCGAGAACCAGTAAAATGCAAAATGGAGGCTTTATTTCTGAAGGGGGAAACCCCCCAACAGAGCAGGCAACAGTACAGAGTCCACAATCCAAAATCAGAATCGTAAACAGGGCACCAATCACAAAAATCACGGTCACACGAAAAAGGCTCAGAACACAAGAAGGTGGCAAAGTACAGGGACAATGCAAAACTCAGTCGTCAAGGACGGTCCAGTCAGAAAGATAATCACAATGGGTACAGGGCGAAATGAACGTGGCACAAGTTAGCATGAGAGAACGATCTGACAAAGCAGTGTTGTGAAGAGACATCTAATATACACTTCAGGGAGGTCACATGATAACAGCACACAGGTGGAAGCAGTGAGACTGATTACAAGGGAGAAACACATTAGGAAGAACCTGATCAAATGAAATTGGCAGAAGCCAAAATGTGGACAGGGATCACAGGACAAACCTATAGACAATGACACAGCTCTGGTCAAGGAGTTCTACCGTGCACAGATACTAAGAGAAAGGAAAGCATAAGGTGTGGAGATTCCACTGAAATGCAGCAGCGAAGATTAGGGAGAGACAAGGGGCGGAGACTAAACAGGGCGAGTGCTGAGAGCTTGATAATCAGTTAGTAAGTGCAGCTATACAATCCTGAGTGCTCATTAGTTAGTAAGTCTAATATACAATGTTAGTCTTGGTTTGTAAATTAGCAAAAACAACAAACTGTTAGTATGTGTTAGTAATATAGAAAAAGCAAGGAGAAGGAAGTAAACGAGATGGGGAAGGAAGATTGAAACCAGAAACCATTAAATCACCCGAAGGAGTGGCACGCAGTACTGGGGCTGTGAGCAAAGACAAGACCAAAGACAGGGGGAGACAAAGTGCAATGCAAGGTAAATCAAAACATGGACTGGAATAAAAACTATGGCTAAAAGTAAAACATGGAAAAATCAAAACTAAGACAATGCATGAAATGAAAAGCAACCAAATACACAATATATAATTCTAAGAATACTCAGACATGGCAAGGAATCAAAATACACATAAGGCAGTCAGAACATGGCAAGGCAACGCAAGGCAAAACCAGAATTACAACACCCTGTGTGAACAGCAGAATTAATGCAGTTCCTGTTACAGCCCAGCTCCCTGTGTGAACAGCAGAATTAATGCAGTTCCTGTGACAGCCCAGCTCCCTGTGTGAACAGCAGAATTAATGCAGTTCCTGTTACAGCCCAGATCCCTGTGTGAACAGCAGAATTAATGCAGTTCCTGTGACAGCCCAGCTCCCTGTGTGAACAGCAGAATTAATGCAGTTCCTGTGACAGCCCAGCTCCCTGTGTGAACAGCAGAATTAATGCAGTTCCTGTTACAGCCCAGCTCCCTGTGTCAGCAGATGAATTAATGCAGTTCCTGTTACAGCCCAGCTCCCTGTGTCAGCAGATGAATTAATGCAGTTCCTGTTACAGCCCAGCTCCCTGTGTCAGCAGATGAATTAATGCAGTTCCTGTTACAGCCCAGCTCCCTGTGTCAGCAGATGAATTAGTCATGCATTTTATGCACTGTTCATAGGTGCCCTCTACCTTTCCTAGAGTGAAGAAATGTTGATCTGGAGGTGGGGTTTACAAGCTGGACAAACATATTCAACCATAATGGCCCCAGCCTTCCATTTAAATCAAACCTGATGATGTGTAATGAGTTGGTTGAGGGTGACTTTCGCTATAATTCACAAGCCAAGATGGAAAACCTTTTCATTCCAGTATTTCATGGCCTTGAGTTTCTCTCATCACCGTGTCAAAACATCGCAAGTTTCAGATGGTAGAGTCCAAAAATACAACTAAGATAAGATATTGATTTAATATGTGTTATATTTCAAATCGCCCTTTCCCATTCAACACTCCTACAGGTAATTAAAGTGATGCGATGTGGCCATGAACAGTGAAAAGGCCAACTTAGTTTGTGTTTTGACAGGAAGTGGCCGCCCAAGGAAATTACTATTCCTGAACTAGTTGGGTTTTCTTCATTTTGAGTTCACCAAAGATTCCCTTATTGTATAAACCACAACAATATTCTCTTTCAGCAGATAAACAAAACTTTCACTCAAATATATGAGATTGTTGATAATATTCAGTTAAAGGGCAGGGTGAGTGCTACACTGATAGCATGTGGTCTGTATTTCTATTATAAAAATTATTGTTAAGTACTAAAAATTAAGTATCTATGAAGAATCTGGCATTATATCGAGTTCAGTCCTTAAACAGATTAAAGAGAATCCTGATTGTCACCATTATTTTTACGACTAAATTTCTAGGACACAAGAACAGAGACTATTTTCTGATCTAGCAAAAAATACAGATTATTTTGTGAGAGGAACACTGAATTTAGATTGCAGAGACATTGCGAGCACATTAAAATTTCATTGAATATATTTTATTAATCACTGCACAACGGAATGAGCCTTGCAAGGAACCAAACACAACATTTTTTTAAGTGAACTGTGATAAAGTCAGAGCATAGAGTGAGTGTATTTTCATAAAAATTTAAATATTTCCCTCTCCAAAAGCTGTAATACATCCCGTTACATAAGGAAATGAAGAAGAGTAATTGTCAGAGTCCTCTTGTGAGTTTGCAGGGCATAATTTCCAATTTAAATAATGGTACATGGCATTGTACATATTTCATCAAATAGATCATTAAAAAAATCCCAGCATGTACAATTTTATTTACATTTTACCACAGCGCATAAGATAATTCACAGGAAAACAGATGCTTAAAAGACCGCTGGCAAAGGAATTTTGCCCTCTGTTATCCAAATAAAATGAGAACAGTTCTCAATATCAGATGGGAATATTGGCTATATCAGGTGTTATGGGCAGAGATGGTGTCCAACCGTCTCTCTCAGGGGATGTAGAGACTGGAACCAGGTCAGTGGAGAAGACTGTCAGTCAGGAGACCGGGCAGAACACATGGAGTAAACAACATTGATCCATTGATGCCTTGTTTCACTGGTTCACGCTGGTGTTGGAGGAGCAATACTGTATGGAGTTTTGCTTTGGCACGGCTCTGGTCCCTTAATACCAAACCAAACAGAGCAGCGCAGCATGCCGCAGCCTACTGGGTATTGCTGTTAACCATGTGCATCCCTTTAGAGCCCCTTTGACATTTCCCCTGACGCCCTGTCAGGCAGGATAATGCACCATGTTACAGAGCACTCATCATCTCAAGTTGGTTCCTGGAACAAGCGCGCTCAGTGTATCTCAACGGCCTGCACAGTTACCAAATCTTAATACTACCAGAAGTGTCCGGAAAAATCCCCAGGGAGTCCTTAGCCATATTGATCCAGATTTGCGACGTCAGCTGCAGTTCCCCCATATCCAGGGTGCTGAGAGACCCAGTGCCTGCATGGATCAGTGCGCCGTCACCGACATTTACAGATTAATGCGGTCACATATTTCACAAAAGGGCCAAAACCGCAAAAATAAACACCAAAAACAATAACGCAACCTTTGAGATGATCCTCTATCAACAGAATGACCAGCGGCACCTATGGCCATTGACAGTTTCCTCTTTCTGCCACATCCTGGTACTGTAGCCACTCTTCCTTTAACTCTTAACTTGTGAACTATGCTTCTAACTGTATCTCTGTGAAAATTCAGTGCCTGTGCTGCCTTTCTGTATCCTTTTCCTTGTTTGTGCCAGGCAATGATCTCCTTTATTAGCTTTTTAGACAAATTCTTTTGACAGCCATATTTCTAATATGCCATCAAGCGTCACTGTCAGCAAACCCCTGGCGAGTGCAAGTATTTGATGTTTTCTATCTCAAGCAAACCTGATGCACCTAATTAAGCTTTTGATTAGCTGAATTGAGTACTTCAGACCACATCGGATTTGTAAATATGCTCTTATGAGGGATTCTATTCAGGGCCTTGAATAATTTTGAGACTGCAGTAGTCATTAAAAGAGCGCTGACAAGGAAAAAAGTTTACAGACGCACAGATGCACGAACGCATGACAGATCACCATGAAAGCATCTGACCACGGCATCAAAGCATCCTGTGTCTGAATATTTCTGTCAATGTAAGTGTGATGTCGCTTCAATGAAACGCTGCAACCCAGCCGATACAGAATGTGTTTGTGAAATTGTCCTGCGATACCAAAAAATGACATTTCGGACTTTGAACCAAATTCATGAGAAATTTAAGGGGTTCAAGATGTGCAGGAGTGAAAATAACTGTTTGGGCAGCTTTTTCTGACAGCTTCCCATGCCTGAGTGCTTTTAACATTTCGATAAGCAAGTTTTCAATTTGCCTGACATGGTTTGATGTCACCAAACCAGCCTTTACCACCTGATGAAAACTGGTTACAAAACACATCATTTTAAAAACATGAATGTTTCATGGTGGTAAGAGTGCAAAGTTTGGTATGGTAATGCATCCCCAGAGGTGATGTTCAGGATCTGCCGCAGGTTTAATCAATAATATTCAGGCATATTTATTATTTGCATAAATGAGTTTGCTGTTGGTGCCATATTTCTGAACTCTGTCAACATTCCAAAACAAATCTTGTTCTTTATTCATTTTTCATTCACTTTTGTTGTACTGTGTCAGTCCCTGATTTTTTTCATCCTCAGGAATAAAACTAAAATTCAATTACAAAACAGCAAAATTACTGTGGTTTCACCAGTAAAATCAAAATTCATTCCCCCGGCGTGGATGCTCACAGCATTAGATTTTTGAATGCACAAATTTCAGTTAAATGCTGTTTTTTTAGAATTGTAGGGAGAACATTGTTGTTTTACCCCGTTGTGGAGTAAATACGCAAGTAAAGATAAGAACAATGGTAATCTCAGTTAGGGACGGATTCCTAACTATTTTTGGCAGTCAACTCATGCATATGCTGTTAATTGCGAAGAATGATATGTTAGCAAATAGATACACTGATAGTTTGGTGTCTAGACTCTGACCCTGACACATCAAGCAAGCTAGCGAGAGGACATTTCCCACCCCCCACCCCCTTGCCACCTCAGGAGGAGATGCAGAGCCCTGTGGTGCATGCTGGGAAGGCAGTGGCACGTTAACTAGCAGAGGCAAAACCAGCTCCTCAGGGCTGCATTTAGCAGTGCAGTGGAATGAACACTGAGAGTAGCTCAGGGCCAAAATGTGCACAGAACCTCATTCAAAGTGCTGTCAGCTTCTGGGTTTCAGAACATAGGGAATCACAAAGCAGCCATGCAATTCTAAAAGGCAAAATATGAATAATGTAGAACAGCCAGTAGTATGAACTCTAGTTTACAGAGAACTACATTTGGCTCCTTCAGCTGATGAAAGGGAAATATACTGTTGCTCATAAAGATGGAATAAAATATTTTTTACCTCTTTTCATAAAATGATTGTGACAATATGATTTATTCTTGACAGATAAAGAGTCTGAATACAAAATTATTTCTCCTTCATGGGCAATATTGTAGTTGCCTGCCTGTCAGCGTATATGGTATTAATATGGTCATTCGATGTATTACAACGCAGTCATCTCACTACAAAGTGCAGTCACGTTTCAAACTGACCTCCTTATCTAATGCCGTCATTATTGGAACTGAAATGTGTTGCTGTGTGTGATTTTTATATAATAGGTTAGAGTTCACAAAGTGGATAAATACAACCCCAATTCTGAAATAGTTGGGACAAAGTGTAAATTGTGAATAAATCAAAATGCAATGACTTCCGAATCACACCAGCCAGTATTTTATTCACAATAGAACAGAGATAACACAGCAAATGTTGAAACTGAGAAATTTTACAGTTTTATCCCCAAAATGAGCTCAGATCAAATTTGATGGCTGCTACAGGTCTCAAAAAAGTCGGGACAGGGGCCTGTTTACCATGGTGTAGCATCCCCTCTTCTTTTTAACACAGAGTGGAGGCGTCTGGGCATTGAGGAGACAAGTTTCTTGAGTTTAGCCATTGGAATTTCATCCCACTCTTGTTTAATACAGGCTTCCAGCTGCGGGAGAGTTTTGGGTCTCCTTGAACAGAATTTTAATTTACAACCCCAATTCTGAAATATTTGGGACAAAGTGTAAATTGTGAATAAAATCAAAATGCAAGGAGTTTCAGCTCACATGAGCCAATATGTTATTTACAACAGAACATAGGTAACATTTCAAATGTTGAAAGTGAGACATTTTTAATTTTTATCCACAAAATGAGCTAATTTTAAATCTTCTGGCTGCAACAGGTCTCAAAAAAGTTGGGACGCAGGCAAAAAAAGGGCTGAAAAAGCAATTAATATATAAGAGAATCAGCTGAAAGAGCATTTAGCAAGTAATTAAGTTAACTGGCATCAGGTGTGTAACATGATTGGCTATAAAAGGGACTTCTTAGAGAGGCGGAGTCTCTCAGAAGTAAAGATGGCCAGAGGCTCTCCAACCTGTGAAGGCTTGTGTAAAAAAACATTGTGGAATACTTTTAAAAACAGTGTTCCTTCAAATTGCAAAGGCTTTGAGGGTCTCATCATCGACAGTGCATAACATCATCCAAAGATTCAGAGAAACTGGTGTTATGGCCCCAATTTGTTATTACATTTATAACACAACAGCAACAACAAGGGATGACAAACACAGTTTTAACAACTAAAACACATTTAATTTTTAACAAAGACAAAGACTAATAACAACCTACAACTAAAGACTAAGATTGATAAATAAGAAAAAAACAGAAATAATTACAGTCCCTTTTTGGTGGGGTGGCTTGGTGATGTCCTGGATGAAGAAAATGCTCAAACACAGGCAAAATCCACAAAAGAAACTTCACAGGTCTTAATCAGAAATGACAGGTCTGGTCACATGTATCCTTCTTCTTGCAATTTCTCCTACTACTTTACTGTCTCAATTCTTTTCCTTATATACTCTTTTGCAGACCCCACCCACGTTTAGACCTCTTTTTTTTAATTTTCTGAGACTTGCCCCAGACATGTCCAGGACATGTCCAAACATGACTCCAGTCTGAGCTTCACAAAAAAAAGGTAAATACTGCCATCTAGTGGCCTATATTCACATTACACCTCCATTCCAAAAGGGAAAAATTTTGACTCATAAAGGCAAAATGGTTAAGTGAACACTTGTCTATATATACATATCATACAATATTCAAACACATGATATATATATACACATTCAAACACGGGATAAGCAATCAGCAATTACATTGTCTGTACCCTTCACATGCTTAATTTCCAAGTCAAACTCCTGTAAAATCAAACTCCAATTCAACAATCTCCGATTCTTGTTTTTCATCTTACTCAAAAAACATTAACGGATTGTGGTCAGTGTACACAATCATTGGCTTTTGTCCTGTACAAACATAAACCTCAAAGTGTTGTAAAGAAAGGACCAGAGCCAACAGTTCCTTCTCTATTGTGGAATAGTTCCTTTGGTGGCGATTGAACTTCCTGGAGAAGTATGCCACGGGATGCTCAATGTCATCAGAGTCACTTCTCTGTAGGAGCACAGATCCACAAGCTTGGTCGCTAGCATCGACCGCGATGGAGAACGGTTTGTTGAAGTCAGGAGATTTGAGCACGGGGAAGTGACACAGCAGAGACTTCAGGTGATCGAAGGCTCTCTGGCATGCATCATCCCAGGTGAACTTTACGCCTTTCTTCAGTTGGTTAGTTAGACTGAGAGCAATCTCAGCAAAGTTCTTGCAGAACTTGCGGTAGTACCCGATCATTCCAAGGAAGCGGCGCAAAGCTTTTTTGTTGTCAGGAACTGGAAAGTCCATGATGGCTTGGACTTTAGCATTTATGGGTGCCACCTTACCCTGGCCTATGACGTAGCCAAGATAGGTGACAGTAGCACAACCAAAGTCACTCTTGCTCAGGTTAACAGTCAGGTTAGCCTGGGTCAGGCGCTGGAACAACGTCTCTACATCTTTTAGATGTTCTTCCCAGGAGTCACTCCATGTGATCAGGTCATCGATGTACGCACCCGTGTGTGGCAATCCGGCGATTGTAGACTGTATCATCCTTTGGAACGTGGCTGGGGCATTTTTCATGCCAAAGGGTAGGACTTCATACTGGTACAATCCAGATGGTGTGGCAAAAGCAGAGATGCTCTTGGCCCTCTCAGTTAAAGGCACACACCAATAACCCTTCAATAAATCAATCTTGGTCAGAAACTTTGCTTGCCCTACTCTATCAATACAATCATCAATCCTAGGTATTGGAAACACATCAGTTCTAGTTACAGCATTGA
Source organism: Gymnothorax reevesii (assembly GCA_029721435.1). NCBI lineage: Eukaryota > Metazoa > Chordata > Actinopteri > Anguilliformes > Muraenidae > Gymnothorax > Gymnothorax reevesii. The sequence goes on from CM056588.1 coordinate 3,216,931, forward strand.
CTTTGCGATAATCTGTACAGAATCTAGTACTTCCATCAGGTTTTGGAACTAGCACACAGGGTGAACTCCAATCGGAGTTGGAGGGTCTGATAATATCATGTTTTAACATGTACTCAACCTCTTTCTCAGCAATCTTTCTCTTTTCAGGATTCATCCGGTATGGATGCTGTTTTATTGGTTTGGCATCACCAACATCTACATCATGAGAGGCTATAGTAACTCTCTTTGGAACCTCAGGAAACAAATCCTCATATTTCTTGATCAACCTTTCAAACTGATCTCTCTGTGAGGGTTCTAAGTGCTGGAGTTTTACATCAAGATTTTGCAACACTTCAGTGTTTGACAATTTACATGAAAGAACTTCAGCCTTAATTCTTGGTTCATCATCTTGAAACTCCCCCTCATCTTCACACGTTTCGACCATTGGAGATTCTGAAGTGACAGCTGCAACCCTAGCATTTCTGTCATGATAAGGCTTTAGCATGTTAATATGACACAATTGTTTTGGTTTTCTCCTATCTGGAGTCTTCACAATGTAATTGAGATCATTGAGTTTTGTCAGAATTTCATAAGGACCATGAAATCTAGCCTGCAATGGATTGGACTGCAAGGGAAACAACACAAGGACCTTGTCTCCTGGTTTAAACTCACGGCTTCTAGCCTTATGATCATACCAAGTTTTCATTTTTCCCTGACTTGATTTCAAGTTCTCTTTGGCAAGGTCACAAGCTGCACGCAATCTTTCCTTGAACTTGCTAACATAGTCTAACAGACTGATTTGCGGCTCTTCCTCTTGCCATTGTTCACTCAATAATAGCAAAGGTCCTCTCACTTCATGACCAAACACTAGCTCAAATGGACTGAATCCAGTAGACTCCTGCACTGCTTCTCTAGCTGCAAACAACAGCAAATGAACCCCTTCATCCCAGTCTTTCTCATGGTCATAACAATAAGTCCTTATCATTGTCTTGAGAGTGGAATGAAACCGCTCTAAGGCACCTTGACTTTCTGGATGATAGGCACTAGAAAGAATCTGTTTTGCACCTAGTTCATACACAACCTGCTGAAACAATCCTGAAGTGAAATTGCTACCTTGGTCTGACTGAATTTCCCTGGGAAGACCAAACAACGTGAAGAACTTTATCAAAGCCTTCGAGATTGCAGTTGCCTTGATGTTACGTAGAGGTATGGCTTCGGGGAATCTGGTAGATGCACACATGATTGTCAACAAGTACTGATTTCCAGATCTAGTCTTGGGTAATGGACCAACGCAATCAACAATGACCCTAGAGAATGGCTCCCCAAATGCTGGGATAGGCTGCAATGGAGCTACAGGTGGGTCTAACTGGTGTTTTCCAACTACCTGACAAGTGTGACAGGTTTTCCAAAAGTTGGAAACGTCTTTCCGAAGCCCAGGCCAAAAGAAGTGTTTCATGATCTTATCAACAGTCTTGTTAACACCAAGATGACCTCCTAAAGGTAAACTATGAGCCATTGTTAAGATCTCATTCCTATAGACCTTCGGAACAACAATTTGCCTGACCACTGCCCAATCTGCATTGGCAGGGATATCAGGAGGGCGCCACTTCCGCATCAACACACCATCCTTGAGATAATACCCAACTGGAACTGCATCTATTTCTTTTTCAGGAAGGGCTCTCCTCTTTAGTACACCAATTTCAGGATCATTAGTTTGCTCCTCAATCAACCGCTTTCTGGACAGAGACAAGTCTCCAGACACATCAGAATCACCAGACCCATCCGGCTGGCTGAATAGAGAACTGATAAAAGTATCTGATAAGTCCTCAAACGGAGAAACCATAGTAGGCCAATCAGAGTCATGAGGCGAACCACCTGAGTCCTGACTATTCAATGTACTGGACGGCACCACAACATCATCTTCTTTAGCCTTCTTGGCCATAGCACGAGTCACTGCGCAAGAGGGATACAGAGATGGGTCCTCATCCCCATTTTCAGTGCTCGGCTGTGAAGTAAGATGTACAGGGGGAACTACTTTGCCCCCAGCCAGGTCATTGCCTAGCAACAGAGAAACACCCTTTATAGGTAGACTTGACATAAGTCCCACCTTTACCTGTCCTGTAACTAAATCTGACTTCAAGAATATAGAGCGCAGGGGTACAGATACAGTCCTCCCTTCAATACCTTGTACAAGTATGAAATCCCCTGAAGCGGTCTCATCACGTAACTCCAAGGAGTCCATCAACAAAAGTGACTGAGAAGCTCCGGTATCCCTTAGGATATATATGGGGACAGGAGTAGTATGCTCATTTAGAGCCACAAATCCCTCTGACACAAATGGAAGAAATTCCTCCCTCACAAAGTCAGCTGTATTAGGCTTTTTAGCCCCACAAGAAGCAGGCAATTTAGCAGATCGGTTATCTACTACAGGGGTTTCTAACCTTGTTTTCACAAAGGCATTTGGTTTGGTATCCTTTTCTTTTTCTTTCTTAGCTTTAAGGAACCAACAGTTAGTTGTAACATGACCAGATTTCTTGCAATAACTGCAAACTAGACCACTTTTGTCACTGTCAGCTTTCACACTTTGATCAGACCTGTTACTGGATTTCTGAGCACCATCACCAGATTTGTCTTTGTCTTTGGGTGAGGAATCTTGGGTATCACCATTACCCTTTTTCTGAAATTGGGACCATCTATTGTTACTGCTAGACTGAAATTTGGACTTAAGTGTGAGAACATATTCATCTGCAAATTTGGCAGCTGATTGCAAATTCAGTGCTTGCTTCTCATTAAGGTAGGTCTTAACATCATCTTTAACACAGTTCTTGAATTCTTCAACTAACACCATCTCTTTTAGTGAGTTGAAATTATCCTTGACCTCCATAGAAGTACACCAGCGCTCAAAGCAAACCTGCTTTTCATTAGCAAATTCAACATAAGTCTGATTTTCAGATTTCTTCAGACCTCTGAATTTCTGTCGTTAAGCCTCTGGAACCAACTCATAAGCTCTCAAAATAACCTTTTTGACAACCTCATAATCGGAGGAATCATCTGCAGACAAAGCCGAATAGGCTTGTTGAGCTTTACCCTTGAGGACAGTTTGCAACATCAGAGGCCAGTGTTCCTTTGGCCACTGGCAACTCTTTGCTACCTTTTCAAAACACTGGAAATAGTTGTCAACATCCTTTTCTGAAAATGGAGGCACCAGTTTTACCTTCTGACTGGCGCAAAATTTATTTTTAGTTTCAATTTTAATTTTTAGTTGCTCCATTTGGAGTCTTTCTTCTCTATCGAATTTCTCTAATTCAAAATCTCTCTGTCTCTCTCTTTCTGCTCTTTCCTCTTTCTCTCTCTCAAATTCTCTTTGTTTTTCTTCTCTTGCTAATTTTTCTAACTCAAACTGCCTTTGTTTTTCTTTTTCTTCCCTCTCAAATTCTCTTTGTTTTTCTTTTTCCTCCCTTTCAATCTCTAGCATTTTTAATTTAAGATCCATTTCTATATTTGGATTTTCCACTGGAAACTGTTCCAGATCTCCTGGTGCAAACACATTTTCATCAATGTAATATTCAACTATCTCTCTAGCCAGTCTTGCTTTTCGCATGGCTGGTTTTACCTCTGTCAGCTCCAACTGTCTGCAAATTTCTAGCAGTTCTGTCTTTTTAAAAGACTTCAAAACCCCTACGGTTGGTGATGCCAAGAAATCATCCATTGCTGTTGTCAATATATATCTAGGAAAATTCACAAAAACAATTTCACAATTTGGAATGTTAGATTTTCAATAAATTACTCACACAATGGTCTATCCCGGACCTTGAGCCCCCAATTTGTTATGGCCCCAATTTGTTATTACATTTATAACACAACAGCAACAGCAAGGGATGACAAACACAGTTTTAACAACTAAAACACATTTAATTTTTAACAAAGACAAAGACTAATAACAACCTACAACTAAAGACCAAGATTGATAAATAACAAAAAAACAGAAATAATTACAGTCCCTTTTTGGTGGGGTGGCTTGGTGATGTCCTGGATGAAGAAAATGCTCAAACACAGGCAAAATCCACAAAAGAAACTTCACAGGTCTTAATCAGAAATGACAGGTCTGGTCACATGTATCCTTCTTCTTGCAATTTCTCCTCCTACTTTACTGTCTCAATTCTTTTCCTTATATACTCTTTTGCAGACCCCACCCACGTTTAGACCTCTTTTTTTTAATTTTCTGAGACTTGCCCCAGACATGTCCAGGACATGTCCAAACATGACTCCAGTCTGAGCTTCACAAAAAAAAGGTAAATACTGCCATCTAGTGGCCTGTATTCACATTACACTGGAAAAATCTCTCTGCGTAAGGGACAAGACCAATGACCTTTACTGGATGCCCCTGATCTTCGGGTCCTCAGACGCCACTGCATCACTCACCGGCATGATTCTGTCATTGACATTACTGTATGGGCCCAGAAATACTTCAAGAAACCACTGTCTGTAAACACAGTCCGCCGTGCCATCCACAGATGCCACCTAAAACTCTATCATGCAAAAAGGAAGCCATTGTTGAGCATGATCCTGAAGCGCCGCCGTGTTCTGTGGGCCAAGACTCATTTAAAATGGACTTTGCAACTTGCGGTCAGACGAGTCCAAATTTGACAGTCTTGTTAGAAATCATGGGCGTCGTGTCCTCTAGGCTAAAGAGGAGAAAGGCTGATCTTTCACCAATTGAGAACATTTGGCGCATAATTAAACGAAAAGTCAGTCAAAGGAGACCCAAAACTCTCCAATAGCTGGAAGCCTGTATTAAACAACAGTGGGATCAAATTCCAATGGCTAAACTCAAGAAACTTGTCTCTACAATCCCCAGACCCCTCCACTCTGTGGTGAAACGAAGAGGAGATGCTACACCATGGTAAACAGGCCCCTGTCCCGACTTTTTTGAGACCTGTAGCAGCCATCAAATTTGAAATGAGCTCATTTTGTGGATAAAATTGTAAAATTTCTCAGTTTCAACATTTGAAATGTGATCTATGTTCTATTGTAAACAACATATTTGCTTATGTGATCTGAAAGTCATTGCATTTTGATTTTATTCACAATTTACACTTTGTCCCAATTATTTTGGAATTGGGGTTGTAGATGGAAGTACATCTAATCTCTACAACTTATTTTTGCTACCTGTTATGGGTTACAGCTGTTTAAATGCTCTGTAGACACGTGGATGAAAATGAGCAGAGATTGAAAAGACAGAGCATCCTCGATGGTGGGTTTGGGAACGGGAACCCTAATCCTAATCCTCCGCTACCCCGAAGCCCCTGTGGGAACATTTTGGAAACTAGGGTTCATTCTGGTAGATTCTGAAGCTACTTCAAAGAGAAATTTTTATGGACATACCTCAGACATTACTGTATTCAAGTCTTTTCCAAGCACTTTGTTCTTGTGGCCCAAAGTTATTTCCCAGATGTGAACATGATGACACATCTGTGCTGGTAGTTTCTTACGAGAAATTTATTCAGAAATCAGACATTTGTTTCGAGATGAAAGGCGTTTAATAAGCATATTGAATTGGAACCAAGAATAAGAAATCAAGTAATGGTCTAACGTCATGTCAACACTTTGAGGCCTCCCCTCAGTGAATGCACTTCTGCATGTTTGTATTATAACAAGTGATCCGCTTCTAGCTGAATTAACACACAAAAGAATGAAATATCATGCTGTTTACATTACTATACAATGTTACAAACCTGCTCTTTTTTTGCCAGTTAATTTAACTGTTTATTACAGAGGTTCTGTGTATGTTAACTGTAAACCACAGTTAACCTTAATCCTACCGCGTGGGGTCCGTTTGGACCCCGGACGCTGCTTTTTGCCTGCCAAACTCTTATCGGCTATGCGATCCAGCTGAAATTGTATGACTTTGTCTGTCTATGTAACCTTATTATATATGCTAAAGAAAAGTGAATAATATAATAATAATATCCTCTCTGGGTGTCATAATCTGTATTTTCTGGCTTCATTATGCTAATTTATTGTGTCATTTATCATTCATGTGTTTAGGGTTGCACCTCATCTGCCCCAGTCGTGTCATGTACGTCTTCCATGTAATTTAAGCCATGCACTTCCCTGTCTGCGTTCGTGCATCTATTCAGGGATTTCCGTGGGTTTCCGTGGTTTCCGAAAAACTTCCTTCACGTCTCGTTTCCTGTATTTCCCGCTATTCTTGTATTAACATATTAGTTAAGACTAATACTTCATGTTACGTTATGTCATTACTAGCATAGACTAATACACTCATCCTGAGTACTTCTGTGTATTAATATTCACCTGTCATGTAGTGGTGTGTAAATATCACGTTGTTCATTTATTACTAATGCTCTTTGCATTCGCTCTAGTCTGTAAACTCCGCCCTCCCGTTTCCGATCCCTGACTCTGCTGATCACTGCGATCTCCCGCACCTGCTTTACCTCGAGCTTCCTCCCGTTCTATTATTCACTGAGGCAACTCCCTGATTGGAGTCTGTTTTCATGTTCAGGATTGGTCTGTCAGTTGTGATGCGTGATCATGGTTTGTCTTTCCCTCTTGTGCTCATTAGATTTGATTGTTTAGCAACTCCCATCTATCCCATTCCCCGCCTAGTTTAGTCATTTCCTTGGGTATATAATGTCTCTTTTTACTACAGATTGTCGTCAGATCTTCATTCCTTTTTCTCCTTCGCCTGTGCTCAGTGCCAGTATTTTCGTTTTGATTCCCGTGTACAACTTCAGCCTGTGTCTGACTGATTACTCTTTTGCTGAGCCCTTTTGTTTTGATTGCTGCATTTATTGATTCTCGTGAACGAGCCTTGCCTGCCTGACTACGTCTCTGTGCTACTCCTGGCCTCCCGACCTATTGCCTGAATAAACGACGACGGCTTTGGATTTCCTGACTCGCGTTTGGTTCTTCTGTCCGCCATGACACTGGGGTCCAAACGGACCCCAACAAATATATCATAAAATACATAATATTACTTGGTCATAATCATACAATTTTCCATTTTTTACAGTGAATAATGGCTGATGAGTGCAGAATGCAAACGGGCTGTGTGCTGAGACCACAGCAAGCAGCCAGTAGTCTGTAATGAATGTGCCTAAACTCTCTTGGAGAGACCTCAGACACTCCCTCTATGATGACTTATGTGTGTGGTTATGATGACATGGTTGTAAAGATCGGCAACCACAAAACTTGAATTTAGTGACATTGTTTCTCTGCACAGGACATTTCCTCGGTTAAGTGTTTAAGTGTGATCTTCATGCCCTCGGCCCTTGTGTATTGATGTTATGAATAAAAGATGTTCTGAGCAAAATTAATCTGGTAATTTTGTCTTTATAAGCTTTAATTTAAAAAAAAAGTATTGGGTCCTAATGGACCCCACACGGTAAGATTAAGGTGTAAAATAGTATGGTAGGATGAGGGTTAAATGAGAGCAGGACTCTCATTACTTACAGTTAAAATAACAAAGAGACGATGCGTTACTTTAACTGTTAAATTCAGTCAATTCATAACAGTGTAGTTGTCCAAATCATTCATTCGGATTAACGACTGATAAATTCTGGCTTTTACAATGCATACTTTACCACAAATGAACTAAAATGGTGGTCACGCTTCACCACAAACCATAAAAACTTTTTTTTCCTGTGCAGGTCAGGTTTAAGCGATTTCCACCCATGCGCTAAAATGTCAAAAACTGCAACAGAAAATCCATTTGTAACAACGTTTGGTATTACCTTGTTTGCTGAGAACAGCCCTTTTAAAAGCCCTAAAATTGGGAGCTTTAATGATGTATTTGTAATAATATCGTCTGTTAAAGTGATCAACTACTTCTTACGATCCGGTGCCCCTGAATATACTGTACATGGCAAAAATTTAAGTTTATCTTTGTCAATTAATGATGACAGAAAATTAAATAATCATCTTAGTTTGAAGTTGCAATTAGGCATGTGGTCTCCTATATGTTTAGCCTTGGGGTGAGGGCAAATATTAGATTAACGCTTTACTTGAGATGGCAGTTTTGTTATCTCACCCAAAATGCAACAAGACACTCCAAAGCAACTCAAACCAATGTGAGTCAATGAGTAGTAAGCCATCAAGGACAATCTGTGACGCAAAATGTAAGGCACTTCCACCGAGGAGCCTGTAGGGGGAGCGGTAGGGAGAGGTGGGTTTTTTTTATTTACAGAGTCGGTCTTTGTCCAGCGGTCAGAAATAGTTTAGTTTGGCTTAAAAATCACAGGGACCCAATAACACTATTTGGCTCTTTAAAAATGGCAGAAATAGGTCTCCAAGATTCACATTGGCTGCAAACACTGCCAAAGACCCTGTCCCATGTCACGAAAACCCCCCCCCAAAAAAAACCCACTGAATTTAGCCAAATCAGGAACAGCTGTGGGAGCTTCCCGAAATACAGAAATCCATGCCAGGTTGGAAAAATTTCATCCAGTTTGTACATTAGAAACAAAACAGATGCGGAGTATTTTGGCTCCTAAGGTGATAAGGGCACACAAGCATTGCTTTTACACATTTTTACTCGTAATTAATTAACTTGCGGTGTTAGGGAGCATGTTGTAATTAACTGAAGGTAATTACTGTGGAATGTGGGATTCTTGTCAGACTTCTTCATGCATAATTATGCTCCATTTAAATGCTGAGTAAATTCAACTCACGTTTCATCCCAAACAGCTAACTAACTGATGGTCATATCACAAGATACCAATTTCATAAACCAGAGCATTTTAATTTAATTATAAGGTTTGATAATGACTCCAAAACAGCTGTTTTTATGTACAGAAATGACTGTCAAATCACATAATCCTAATAAATATGCACAATAAATTTCACTGTTCCTAACAGTTGATTGATTTATTTATTTTTTTAATACATATGTATTTTTTTACTTGAAAGAAAAATTTGGCATCTCCAATCCCACCCGAATTTGGAATGCCCAATCCGAGAACTATGGCTTGCTCGTATCCCCCTGTTGCCAGCTCAGGAGAGAGAGACAGTTTGCAGTTCAGAATGAGGGCGGAGGATACCCGAACATGAGCAAGCTCAGAATCTCACTGAGGAGCGCCCGGCTGGCCAACAGGAGGTGCTAGAGCAATGAACAAGGCATTTTAATTTCCCTTCCCAGCAGTTCCTTCCCAATTAGCATCCCTACAGCGCCTTAGCCAATCGTGCGCCGCTCTGAAAAAGCTGCCGACCCCTGCAGGTTGGTACGACCGGGGATCGAACCCGCGCCGTAGTAGTCACTACCGCTCTGCAAATGCAGCGCCTTAACTGAGTGAGCGAATCCGGCAGCTCGATTTCATCTATTCTTTAACAACACTCTCAGCACATCATTTAACAGCTACGTCATGTCATTCACTGTGCAACTCTAAATACGTGTAGGAATAAAATCACACACTCCGCACTCATGTCCATGGGCCAGTAAGAGTCTAAAGTTGGTCGGACATGCATGCCTTTGGACTGTGGGAGGGTGAGGAAGTATGCCGAGTCAAACCTGGAAAACACACGAGAACGTGCAGACTCCACGCCAGGGCCCATCTGGACTCAAATCCACAATCTTATTGCTGTGAGGCATCAGCCATGCCCCTGCTTCAATTCATTTATTTCCGAATTTCATTGGTTTGGTAACAACCCTCCTCTCTTTTTAATCTTCTCCTCCTCTCCTCCAGCAACCTGCGTGTGTTTTGCAGTTGTCTCCTTTATCTGATTTACTGAATTGTCTTTTCACCCCAAGCCCTGACGTAACTCCTTACATCCTCGCCTCCTCGTGTGTGAGGTTTGTGTATATGAGCTCCCGTGTTGAGCAGAGTTGCTGGGTTTTAACGGTTTGTCCCTCTAAAGTCTAATTCTAATATTGAGCAAAGCTTTTCTTTTGTGTATTTATTGGTACTTTAATGATAAAGAAAAGAATCAATGACCCTTCTGAGTGTTTTTGATAAGAACAATCTTCAAAGCCTTAATTTACTCCCCAGGATTGGGACCTCATTCCTCCTAAAGTCTCCCGGCCCGTTGTCAGGAGGTCCTGCTTAGGTGAGGGGAATTCACCACCGAGTTCCAGCCCCAGGACGCAACTAGCCGGGCATGAACCCGCCCCTACCCTCGTCAGTTAACCCCAGCTAAGCTGGACTGTCCCTCCCACTATTCTGAGTCTCGACCTCACCACTCCATATTCCCATCAAAAAATACTCATTTTCGGATTGCACCCCATATCTGTGTCTGGTTTCTTATCTGGATCATAACAGGTTATTACATGAATAAATCAGTAGAACAGACAATGACCAGGCCAAGCACTGTATCATTCATACCTGTTGTATTATCCTGTTTAATCACAGCCTTGTGTTTTATTTCTTCAGCTGTCTCCTGATGTAGAAATGGATGATGATGAAACAAAGAGGTAAAACATAGCAGTGATGAAATATGATTCCAAAATCATTTTCTCACCACAAAACTGCTGCAACATGTCATCAAGTGAAGACAACGGAAAGTAAATTGCCATTAACACAGAAACAACAGCAAGAAGTCTTGATCTAATGCATTCAGTGCATTTAAAAGAATGCTCCATCTCTGACAGCAGCTATGGTACTGGACTGAGAGATTACACCGGGAGAGAGTTGTTCCTAAGTGTGGTCTGCCTCCCAAACAAAGACACAAGCTGAAAACAATTTCAAACCACAGCAGAAAAAAAAAAAATTTAATACACACAGTTCAGTTGAGTTCAGTGTGGGCTCAACTGTCAAACAAGCCGGCTCTCACCTCAAGAGCGGATACTATTGCTTTTACCCTACAGAAAGCAAAATACAATGTGGTACAGCCCGCAGGCAAAGGACCTGAAAATGTCAGTACATCTTATCGTTAGCGGACAGATTTTGCATTCCAATCCTCCGCCTGAAAAAATGAAAGAAGGGCTGGCCATAAAAATGCCTTAAAGACTGTTTTAACAATTGGCAGAAGACACTGTATGCTGGGATTGAAAATGTTACCGATAGTATTGATAATAGCACATTATTACTATCAATATAACCAATGTAATAATACGATGGCTATCATCACTGATACCACATTAAAATACACATAAAAATACAAACAAATGATTACTGATACCGCAAAGACTGAATAGCATGTAATACCGCCAACTAATAAACACTGCTCATGACTGATTCCATGAGAACTGAATGGAATGTAATAGTATCTGTCTAATAACTCTTGTTCATCCTTACCAACAATACAAGAGCTGAATAGTCTGCAACGGCGCCAGTCTAATAATCCACACACGTCATTACTGTTACTACAAGAACTGAATAGCATGCAGTAATGCCAGTCTAAAAATGCACACCCCTCTCAACCATATTCAAAGAACTGAATAGCATGTAATAGTGTCACTGTAATAATACACACCATGGAAAAAGTTAAGCTCCAACCAATGCTTAAAACAGGTTCTGCTTCAACTAAGGACAACATCAACAACATCAGCAAACCGTGCACAATTCTTGGACATAACTTTCCAGGCATACATAATCAGTTTGAGAAGAATTTGAAATTTATTTAAATAATAAATAAATAGAATAGAAATAGAATAAATATGCTGTGGATCATTTCCAAAATTAAATCAACTCTTCCTTGGAATACTACCGATCATCCTACCAAAATTTGTGTCAAATCGCTCATAACTTTTTGGGTCATCCTGTCAACAATCAGACAGACAGACAGACAGACAAAAGGGGTAAAGACAGAACCTCCTTGGCAGAGGTAAACACATTGCACTCTCCTGATAAATCAACAGACTAAGAAATGTTTCACTGCCATTAATACCATAATTCCTTTTACTTTACACAAACACTTGCAGTCAATAATGCCTTATTATTTTTTTTCCAAGACAAATTGTGCATCTCTCAGGCAGACTCAGGGCCTCTCAATGCCCTCCTACAATTACATTACAGTCGACCACAGAAGCCACACAATTATTATAATCCCTAGTAGGAAGGAGGAAACCGTGATTTAAGACAGGGGCGAATTAATTTCCTCATGCAGCTCCACTGGAGAGGCTACAGGACTCCCCCGTGACTCTGACAGAGTATCTCTCAGAGAATGACTCAATAAAGTATTAATGAAGTGTGTCATCCTATTCTGTGTAAAGAGGAGAGTAACCTGGGGGGAAATATGGAGCAGTGAACTCAGGGGGAGCACAGGCACCCGTTATACATTCCCTCTTTCTTTACAGAGCAACAGGCTCTCAGCCGTCAGCTCGAAAAGTCCCCCCCTCCCCCGACCGTTTTACCTGGTAGAGCAGCGGAGGTGCAGCACATCGGGGGGTTTAAAAAGTAATGATGCAGTAATGGGGGGAGCAGGCAGAGGAGGGGGGAGCTGCAGCAGTGCTGCGCCCAGGACAGCAGGGCGTGAATATCACTGGGAAAGGTCAGGAGAGCCCCGCAGTTTCTCACCTGCTCAACTCCAGCTTAGACGAGTGCAATAAACTGCAATGCTGCGGGAGCTAATGTGCTATTCCTCTCCGTTCTCTGGTAACACCCGCCGAGCCTTCAACGGGATTTATAATGGCCACTGTGTAGTCATACACTATAAACATATCACAGCTTGCACAGTGAGTAACCAAATATTGATTTGCTCAGTTGCTAAGACTAACTGGTAGAATAAATAGCCAATTTATTTTTGATTGCATAAGTTTATATTGCATCGCAAAGTTATGAGGACCTTCCTATCCACATTAATGACAGTGTAAAACCTTGATAGGCCTTTCAAAATTCTAAGGTCATGTAGCTCATGAAATGGCACAGACACGCATACAAAACCCAAAACCTTTTCAACTTATATTCAATTGAATACACTGCAAAGACAAGATGTTTAATATTCAAACTGAGAACTTTTTTTTTTGCAAATAATCATTAACTTAGAATTTGGCAGCAACACATTGCAAAAAAGTTGGCACAGGGGCCTTTTTACCACTGTGTAACATCACCTTTCCTTTTAATGACACTCAGTAGATGTTTGGGAACTTAGGAGACCAATTTTTGAAGCTTTTCAGGTGGAACTCTTTCCCATTCTTGCTTGATGTGCAGCTTAAGTTGTTCAACAGTCCGGGGTCTCTGTTGTCGTATTTTATGCTTCATAATGCGCCACACATTTTCAATGGGAGACAGGTCTGGACTACAGGCAGGCCAGTCTAGTACCCGCACTCTTTTACCACGGAGCCATGCTGCTGTCACATGTCCAGAATGTGGCTTGGCATTGTCTTGCTGAAATAAGCAGGGGCATCCATGAAAAAGACGTTGCTTGGATTGCAACATATGTTGCTCCAAAACCTGTATGTACCTTTCAGCATTCATGGTGCCTTCACATATGTGTAAGTCGCCCATGCCTTGGGCAGCACTTTTCCACTCTGCATCAGTCCATCTTAGATGAGCTGGGGCCCAGCGAAGCCAGCGGCATTTCTGGGTGCTGTTGATAAATGGCTTTCCCTTTGCATTGTAGAGTTTTAACTTGCACTTGCAGATGTAGCGACGAACTGTAGTTACTGACAGTGGTTTTCTGAAGTGTTCCTGAGCCCATGTGGTGATGTCCTTTACACACTGATGTCGGTTTTTGATGCAGTACCGCCTGAGGGATCAGGGGCATTCAATGTTGGTTTTCGTCCTTGTCGCTTACGTGCAGTGATTTCTCCAGATTCTCTGAACCTTTTGACGATATTACGGACCGTAGATGATGAAATCCCTAAATTTCTTGCAATAGTTCATTGAGGAATGTTGTTTTTAAACTGCTCGACAATCAGCTCATGCATTTGTTCACTAAGTGGTGACCCTCGCCCCATCCTTGTGAATGACTGAGCATTTCAGGGAAGCTGCTTTTATACCCAATCATGGCACCCACCTGTTCCCAATTAGCCCGTTCACCTGTGGGATGTTCCAAATAAGTGTTTGATGAGCATTCCTCAACTCTCTCAGTCTTTTTTGCCACTTGTGCCAGCTTTTTTGAAACATGTTGCTGGCATCAAATTCCAAATGAGCTAATATTATAAAGTTTACCTGTTCGAACATTAAGTAACTTGTCTTTGCAGTGTCTTCAATTGAATATAGGTTGAAAAGAATTTGCAAATCATTGTATTCTGTTTTTATTTACGATTTACACAACGTGCCAACTTCACTGGTTTTGGGTTTTGTAAATTAGATGGCAAGAATCATCGTAATTAAAGTCTTACTCCCGAAAGTTCGGTACGGTTCAATGCGCTTAAGATTTCTTCCCATTCAGATGTATTCTGTTGAATTCCTACAATGTAAACCAGAAATCAACTGCCATCTTACGATCAATTACACGGCTGGAAAAATGCTTAAACTAGATTTGGGAGTCAGAGAAAGTTCTGGATTTTTGATTTTTTTAGTATTCAGTCAGATTATTACCAGTTTTGCGCCATCACATCCATCATATAAATGCAGCCAACAGGCGATCACATTTTCTTATCATTTTAATCATCACAGGTTTTGTATTGGGTAAGATTATTCAGCAAATAAATAGAACTATTATAAATCAGGGGGACAAAAATAGGAGTGATATAGTATGAGAGGTGAGGTCAGGAGCTTAAATACTCTGAGACGGATTACCAGTGTGGGTCCGACAGGTGCGGGAGGAAGGCAGAGCGCACGAGGATAGGGGCGAAGCCATTAAACAAAAATTCAATGATTGAAATAAATCGAGTTAACAGAACAAATAAGATTCAGACAGCCAGCCTGCATGGAAAACCCGTAATCACAGACTCGTGATACAGCAATAAGTATTAAAGGGATAGTTCACTTTTTTTTAAGTGGGGTTGTATGAGCTACAAATTGCCACAACTTACAATAGATGCAGTATAAAGCTCTCTGATCTCCTCCAGGTAGCCGCACCAGGGCATAGTGCTGGGTGGAAATTTTGGTGATGCACTGTTGTGAACGGAAACACAGAAACGGCATATTTTCACGGCCCAAAAGAGGTCCTACCTGAAAATAACACACCTTCCAATTGTACCCTATATATTTTTTAAAATTACAGCACTTTAGCTGCTCAGAAAAAAGCACAGTTGCTCTTGAACTAGCCAACTCTCGTACTCCTGCGCGAGGCGCATGGTAGTTCACTGTGCGCTGTAGCGTTTCAGTAATATTTTATTAAGTAATATTCAGTAACCTTTCAGTAATATATCAGTTGTGTAAATTAAATTTACATGGAGCTAATGAGAATGAGCGGGCCATAACAGCATCAGTGGTGTGAGCTACAGCTTTAGTGTCCGGAGAAATCTGCCGGGCACTGGTTTTTACAGAGAAAATCCACTTGGATCCAATGGCATTGAGTAGACATCAGTGCTCAAATGAGCTACTTACAGCCTCAGACACCAGGGAGGCTCTCGCTGTGCTGGTATTTTGAGGGAGGCAGACACCAGGGGCCCAACGGCAAAAGAGCTGGAGTGACTGAAGGGTATCTGAGGCACAGTAATTGGAGTGTAGACTGTTTCCAGACTGAACAAGAGGGCCAGCTGCTGTCGACACAAAGTGTGTGCTGGACTCTCCACGACCAGGTTTGGCCACCCTTGCTGTATAGCATCTTTGCGGCAGATCATCTGTGAAAACCGCAATATAAAGAGAATTAAACTAAAATGAAGTACTTTTATACGTGCACATTCTACACACATATAAACATATAGGTAAAGAGAGAGATGATTTGACGTTTGACGTATCCCCCACACCATAACACCAACATGAACCATCGATGTAAGGCAAGATAGATCCATGCTGTCATGTCATCCAAATATCGCAGCAGAAATCGAGACTCCTCAGACCGCGCAACGTTTTTCCAACCCTCTATTGTCCAGTTTCGATGAGCCCGTTTCCTCAGTGTCCTGTTCATCGCCGACAGGAGTGGCGTTCGGTGGGGTCTTCTGCCGCTATATTCCATCTGTTCAGAGGTTCGATGTGCGGTACGTTCAGAGCTGCTCTTCTGCGCACCCTGGTTGTAATGACTGGTTATTTGAGTTACTGCTGCCTTTCTATCAGCTCGACCCAGTCTGGCCATTCCCCTCTGACCTCTGGCATCAACAGGGCGTTTTCGCCCAGCGAACTGCCGCTCACTGGATATTTTCTCTCTTTCAGACCCTTCTCTGTAAATCCTAGAGATGGTTGTGTGTGAAAATCCCTGTAGATCAGCAGTTGCTGAAATACTTAGACCAGCCCATCAGGGACCAACAGCCATCCCACGCTTGAACTCACTTTATTCCCCATTCTGATGCTCGGTTTGAACTTTAGCAGATCATCTTGACCATGCCCACATGCTTAAATGCATTAAGTTTCTGTAGTGCGATTGGCTGATTAGAGATTTGTGTTAAAGAGTAGTCGAACAGGTGCACCTAATGTAGTGGGCGGTGAGTGCTTATATAATCCCACACGTGTACAAACTTTACACTCGGAGCCATATTCAGAACCCAGATGACTCTGTTTAGTTTTTTAAGTGATGGAAGGTGGAAATGAGTGGATCAGTTATCTCAAACTACCGCTAAATACCAGTAATTCCATGCAAAATTGCGACAGCAAGCGGAAAACCAATTTAGTTTCTTCCATCTTCATTAATATGCAGGTGTGAAATAGAAGATTATATGATGTCTTCATTTCTCAGGCCAAAAACACTGCTGGGTCTGACTCTGGCTGCCAAGTGAAAATCTCAGCCCTTCCAAACAGCTCGAAAGCAGAGAAAAATCCTGCCCGTGCTGAGCCTTCTCAAGCCATTACGCCACAGCAGACTGCCAAAGAGAGCATTCACTTCCAAAAGAAAAATTCTCCAGAGGGGAAAAGCTTCACACAAAGTTTAAAGGCTTCATGTTCACAGTGACATTTGAGAAAGCTCCCCCAGACTTCAGACATGATTGACTGCTCGTGTTACACAGCGACAGGAGAGAGTTTTTTTGGAGCTCTTTAGAGCAGGACTGTAAAAACCTCTTCTCTTTTCCTTATCACAGATATACTGCCCTCACCAAACACTGAAACTAATTTCCATAACTGCTCAAGTCCATTTTCATTAAAAATCAGATAACACTGCTAATCCATTCTTTCAAGGATGAGGAATAAGCCAAATAAGCTAATTTTGGCCAAGAAGCACTCAAGTAGAATATTAAATTAACAGTGAAATGGAAATTCCCCAGGAAGCTACTGCTAGCAGTGACCAGTCTAAGTACACAAGTCCTGTCAGCCAATCAAAGCATCACTTAGAAAACTGGTTGGCCTATAGCAGCCACTGTAGCTTTCTTACCCAACCAAAATGGCTGACTGTACAGGCCAGGATGTGTGTGTGTGGACTCAACTCTGCTTATTCTTTGACTAAACTTTCTAATTACCGCGCCACATCCCTATCAATGACGAATGCTGTTGGATGGTGGTACCGCCTATTCATAATTTATGGAAATAATTTTTTATTGTGATCTTTGTTCAGCTGCATTAACCTTTAGTTTCACTATATATATCTTCCATACATTTTGTTCAAGAAGCTTTTAGACATCCATGATTACAGTATATTGGTCTGACTGTACTTGCTGTTCATTTTCATGAAAAAGTATTGTGTTTTGCTCTGTTTTAGTGCTCTGAAATAATAAAATGTAATTCTGTTAATTTTTTAAATTGAGTTCAATTTTCATTATTTTGAGGCATTTGCTTCTAAGACTGGTGTTTGAGATATTCTGGCCAAGAATTTAGATCGAGGCTAGAATGTCTCCTTGCATGTTTTAAGACATGGGGCTCTAATTTCGTAGACCAGGCGTAGGCGCGGCGCAGGCGCGGCGCATGGGGGGTGCGCCGCGCCAACGGGGTGTGTCCAGGCGTATGTGGCAATTTCGTGCCCGGCGTAGCCTGGCGCAAGTACTCCTCTGTCCCGCCTCTGCCCCTCCTTCCAGCGCAAGTTGGCAAAGAAGGCGTGTTTGGGTATGACACAGCCGAGTCAAATCTTCACCAGTCAAATGAGCTCCTCACCTCACCTTTAATGTGTTAGAATATAGAAGGCGACACAGCCGAGTCAAATATTGCTCACTGGCAAGAGAAACGATGGATAGCGTGTTCCTATTATTACAAACTGTTGCTGCGTAAAATTTTGGGATTAACATGCATATACAACAAAGCAAGATACGTTACACATTTATTTCCAATATGTGATCTTAACTCAGTACGAGATCATAGCAATCAGGCTGCATTCCTTTCCCCCACTAAAGACGATAAAGCATAAGTGACAATAATAGTAGCCTAGTATTAAGCCGCTTGCACACTGGACGCGAAACGAATTTTTCGCTCGACAGATTGCGTCTTGTGTCCAAAGGTCTCACAGGGTTTTAATAAATCGTCGTGTCCGACAGTCTATTATTGTTTTTAATTTCTTCAAATCTACTGACTCTTTTAGATATTACACGTGAATGTTTGATAAGAGGGTTCAGTTCTTCAAGATGAGTACCGAGAATTTCAATCAATGTTTCTGTTTAAGCTCTGCTCAGTAAAGCGAGTCGACACTGGCATGGGACAATGTACAATGCCTCCGTGTCTGACAGCTAAAAAAAATACGATTAGAACAGATTGATAATGAAATAAAGAATAAAAAGAAACATTTTAACAACAGAGCATCCAATGAACACTGCGATTTATTTATTGGCGGGTCATCTTTGTTTGATATCACGTTTGTTGCTGATATATTTTTATTTTTTATGTCGTTATAAATCTGTTCTCATATCAATACTTTTACTTTTTGCTGGCTGCTGGACATGGAGTATTTTGCATTTCGTGTCGGACAGTCTTGATCGCGCATGCGCTGATTTCTTCACTCTGTCAGTGGTCATGGAATTGACTTGCTCACGCACTGTTTTATCTCAGCTGTGGAAATAAAGCGTGAATCTGTTCGGTCCATCTGACTAATTTTCAAAAGAAAGACCGAATAAATACTGATGTCTATCTTCAACGGAAGAAAACAGATGAATAGGCTAAAAAGACCAAGAAAAGTCGATAGCTATCAATTTGCATTTTGTGAAGGACGAACACAAACATAGCCAAGTTTGCACGTCTAATAATTCCTGGAATACTCGGAAAAATTAGAACTTTTATGACTCTCGGACACGGAGCTATATTAAAACCCTGTCCAACTATCGCGTCTTTGCATTGACTTTGTCTGTAATCAGTCGTGCGAAAAATTCGTTTCGCGTCCAGTGTGCAAGCGGCTTTAATGAGCATAGAACGCAAGCATTCGATATATATATATATTATAGGCTACAGTTTGTGGTTGGCTGAGAAAGATGTGAAGTCGTTAGTTTGCATCACAGATTCAGTTGCGTTAATTGAGCCAGGTCAAGTTTCCATTACGCGTGGCAACCGCCTGACTTCAGGACAATCGATATAAATACTATAATTTATGTCCTTATTCAGATAGTTACATTAAATCGTGCTTCCTGTAATTATTTCTTGCATTGAAATGTGCCTGACATTCTGTAAAACTGCCTGTGAGATTTCGGTGACGTGTGCACACTCTGCGCCGGTCAGCCAAATTACCACTGCACGGAAATTAAACCAGGTTGGAGCTGGCGAGTTTTCTGCGCAACTCCAGCGGAGACTTTTACTACGAAATTTTCACTGCGTCTTGATGAATATTTGACACCTCCACCTACTACGCCGCCACACCCATCTCGGCGCACCTTCGTCTACCGAAGGCTGCGCACCTCACGAAATTACCACTACGCGGGCTGAGCCGTACGAAATTACCATTGCGCGGGCTGCGCCTCGATACGCCACCTGCGCTGCGCCAGGAAATCAGAGCCCATCATCTTTTCTGATATTTCATGACATTGACATCAGCTTAACACATGTAACATGATCCCAACAAATTGTCAAATTCTTAAAATCGGAAAGATAAAAATAGACTTGCGCACTTCTGGAAATCAACCCTTCAATTCTAAATTCACTCTCTCTTTTCTCAGTATACCCCACACATATTAAAAATTTCACTCAAACAATGTACCATTACTGCCACAACCCGCATGTGAAAACCTCGTATCTCCTCACAATTCAGCAGCATGTGTGCCTCTTCGGTGTGTGTGATGTGATTAGTGTATGACTTTTCTGAGTCTTCCTACTCCGCTGAATCTGGGTACATGCTTTTTTCCTAATGAGCGAGTGATGGGTATTCAAGCCTTCCAGTGCATGTGCTTGTCACTGGATTGTATAGTCTCAACAAGAAAGGGATGAACTGACCAAGAAATCCGACCTGAGTCTGCTGTAGATTGAGGCTTTCCAAAGATGAGTACACAAGTTCAGACTGAAGGAGTTCAGAGTATAAAAATTGGATACCAAGGTTGCTACCTTTCTTACGGATAGGCAACTAGCCAGCTGTTATTAAGGCCAACGGCCACTGGCCGCGAAGCGGTGCCGCACGTCAAACTTGGAACGTTGCCTTGACGCTTATAAACACCCACTGAAAGCGTCAGCCGAGTCAACATTGACAGCTGTCAACTCGAACGAGAAGCCATGAGTGTCAATCTCAAAATATTAAACAAGACAACTTTTAATTTTGGGGCGGGGGCCGGGGGGAAAATCTACCTATCAAGCTTATTTTAAGTGATGGAAAAGTGCAACGGTCAGGTTACTATGCACGATACGTTATATACAGGCATAATTTTCCTCCAAAATGTAGACGTCAAGTAAATTAAGATCATGATTCATTTTACTTTGCCCAGTAACGAATTAGCTAGCTAACTTAGCAGTGTAAAGTTCTCATCAGTGTACCCTGAGTTAGGTTCTAACTGTTGATCGCTTGATAACTTAAATGCCCGGAAAATAACGGATTTCCTCTCAAAACTGCGACTTAGTTAAAAAGCAGGTTGTCAACTGCATGTGAGGTTGCCGCTAAATGTGTGAGTAACCATGACACGGCGAAATAGTTGAATAATCTAAAAGACAAATGCGTTTTTATTGTGTTGACGCTTCAGAAATTCAGCTGTGGCGAATAGTAAAAATTGAGCAGTGGCAAAAAGTAAAAATCTGACGCACATCAACGGACTATCATGTTATGAGAAGATCAAGCCATTTTGCGTTGATGTCATTTTATGACGTCATTTTGACGTTGTTGCTATTGCCTTTGGCAGCAGAAATCTTTGCAGAAATTTAAGTGTTATGTAATGTGAATAGAAGCCACTAGATGGCAGTATTGACCTTTTCTTTCGTTAAGCCCAGTCTGGAGCTAGGTTTGGACATGTCCTGCGCATGTCTGAGAAGGAAAGTCCCAGAGAATTTTAAAAAAGTCAAAAAGGTGGGAGGGGTGTGCAAAAGAGCATATAAAGAGGAAAATTGAGAGAGTGAAGTAGTAGGAGAAATTGCAAGAAGAAGGATACATTTGACCAGATCTGTCACTCTTTTCAAGACCTGTGAAGTTTTTGTTTTGTGGATTTTTGCCTGTGTTGGAGCATTTCCCTGTCAGGATATCACCAAGCAACCCAACCAAGGGGACTGTAGATATTTTTTTTCCTGTACATAATCGTTCTTGGTCAGTAGAGTAGATAGTAAATATTAAAATATTTTAATATTAAAATATTTTTTTTCTTGTATATTATCAGTCTTGGTCAGTGTAGGTTAGTGTTGGTCTTTGTTTAATTAAACCTGTTTAACTTTTAAAATTTAGTCTGTCATCCCTTGCTGTCGTAAATTTCATAACAAATTGGGGCCATATAAAAACGTGACTCTCTCCACCTTCCCTAATATTACTAATTCTGATTGGTAAATTGTCGACCCTCCTCCCTTAGCAACAGGTTTACCATTACATCATAGTGTACCTTCATTTTTGGCCACGAGGGACACTCGAAGACCACAACTAAGTCCCCCAAACCTTGGGCTCTCATAAAGTTTAGCAAGTTATCTGAGGACATGGATGGTTCCAGAACACTCAGATGCGCATGCTCAGGTGGTGGGACCAGGCTGACCGATATGGTTATTCCAGAGGGTTCGCTCACTAGGCTGGCCTTGAGGATTCTGCAGAAGCGCCTTTATCAGGTTTTTTGACAGATTTATGAGTTTTTGTTTCTTTTCTCAGCTCCAAACTCCCTCAGTATTTCTCAAGGGCCATGTGAACCTGGCTACATTCTGTTGAACTGTGATTATAGTAATAACTTCATTTTTACAGTATTTAAGATTGTTTTCCCACCACAGGAAATTCTGCACTACCTTTCTGTTTCATCAGGTGATCTAGCCTGTGCTTCATGATCGATTTAATTGCTCATTGATTTGAAATGCACGAAATTGCGCCTCCAAATGAATGATTGACGTTTTGCCATAATGAGGTGAACAAGCAACACCTGATAGTGTGGAGTATTTTTGGATTGAAGCTAATTAGAAAAAATTATTGTGATCGAGTCAGAGTATTTGTATAAAAGGCATCTTTATTACCCACACAGTTTTAAGTTCTGACTGCGCCACTGGTCCATGCGTGCTTCGACGAGATACCGAAGGCACTGTTGCCAATCTGTGCCAGGATCTCGCAGCGGGAGACCGGCCCTCTTTTGTAAATTTCTCCCGGCTAATCCCGGCGCAGTTCCAACCAGCTGACAGTTTGTAACTGACGTGACCAGCTGAATTCACTACGAGCTTATTGGCTGTTGAGATGGGTTTCGTCCTTTAAGTTCTAAAACCAGCCTCTTGCGATTTGACATGCTGAATCTCTGGGGACACCACCAGTCGGCTTGAATCGAGCTGCGACAGACCAGTTCACACTGCTCTAACTCATCCCTGCAACGTCCTAAAAGGGCCTCGTCTCGTGACGACCAAATCTTTGGAATTTAGGCCCATCCACAATTGGTCTGGCCCACCCCAAACTGAAATCCTGGCGCCGTGCCTGATATATATAATGCTTGCGATCTATGCTCAGTAAAGGCGCTTGCACGCTGGACAGGAAACAAATTTTTTACACGACTGATTACAGTCAAAGTCAATGTAGAGAGCGAATAAACGCATCTGTTTATTCGTCTGTTTTCTTTCGTTGAAAATAGACAACAGTCTTTATTCGGTCTCTCCTTTGAAAATTAGTTAGATGGATTGAACAGATTTACGCTTTATTTCCACACCAGAGATAAAATAGTGCTTGTAGTCAGTGACTAAGTGGCCGCACCTGGTCTTAGAATTTAGAGCCGTATGTCTATACAAAGGACAGAGCTAATGTACAGACATGTGGCTTAGCGAGATTTCACAAACATTGGCTGTGGAGCTCTGGCTTAAGTAGCCCACTGCTACCACTCTGTAGGATTGCAAACAGGTGCAGGTAATGCCAAATGCGGTCCGGGTCTTAATAGACCATTGCGCTGAGGGCTGAAGGCAAGGCCTCACAGTATATATTTATGTATATACAATATTTTATTAATTGCTTATTTCTGTGTTGCCTAGTGCTGCCTCGGCCAATACGGCGACCCGCAGGCCAATACCAAGGCAATGTGAAAATGAGCAATTTATAATATTTTAATTAATCGGTTATGTATATTGTGCTATCATGACAATATTATGACTATGACTTCTGAAATACGCGACTTCAAGACTCATTAAAGAGCTAAATTCTGGGTCCGCGACTGTCGTCTGCTTCTCTGAAGAGAGCGAATGCCACAGTTGCCAATGGTTACTTGTGCACGTGCTGAACTCGACCAATGCAGCTCGGCCAAAACAAGATATATCGGAAGGCCGTTTCTCTGTATGCGGGCAACAACATACATAGCCAATTAATAAAACTATAATTTATTTATTTGTTTATTTATTTATTTTTTGGTATTGTTTGTACTTTGTCAGACAAGGGTGCCCACTGTAAATAGAGAAATAACCCTTTCATGAAACTAGTAAGATCTTAGGGTTAAACAAAACTTGAAGCTGAACAAGCTGCAGAGAGAATTTACTTCGGCCATAAATAACTGCAAAGCCTTGTATTTGTTTCAAAAGTGCCTGAGGTATAATAACCTTTCAGACGTACAATATTTCATCTCCTCCATATTCCCTCAGTGAGAAACAGAGATGGCACATCTTCATTTTAAGAGGCAGTCCGGATAACAACTCTCCAGCTAACAACTTTGGTTCAATGACAAATTACAGTTCTTCTCTGGAGGAGCCATTTTAAGGAAACCGCTCCTGGGTCCCATTGAATTTTCTCCCTGATGTGTCATGCTGGCTCTGCTGTGAGAAATTTGGTATTTATTACCACTCTGCATTACTGCCATTATGATAAGCAGTCACACCAAGGTTAGAATGACATTTCTGATTCTAACACAGTTTTTACATCATCGAGGCACTACCAGCCTCGGAGTACTTCATCATAATAGTACTGAATGTATTGAATTCCCTTTGCAATTTTATCCAGTACTATGGAAGTCCTTTTGGGATTTACGCCAGTACGGTTCCAGGGAGGGCTTTGTAAACAGCCTTCCCCAGGTTACGAATTGGGCTCTGCAGAGCAGTACAGATTCTCGGTGAGCCGGGGGTGAATATGTGATCTTGTTTGGAACAATAATTTGTACAGTGCTATCACGAGTATTCAAGCAATTTCATATAATCAGGTTGCATTTCTTTGCAATAATTTCAATTTCATGTAGAATACTGTAAATGTATTACAGTACATCGTACATAATTTCCTCACAAAATATAAACAAGTAGAAATAAACATTTGAGCACATCAATCAATATCATAAAACGCAGAACCTTCCTATATGTAATGCTGTACACCACTGTGCAATTGTAAGAAAATTTTCTGAGTGAAATTTATGATCAGGTCAAATATGAATTTCTCTTACTTAATTCGTATCCAACAGACATGGCTCTAGGAAACCCCAACACAGTGAATATTTTAAGAGTGCATGACCTCCTCATACAAGGTATTTGCATAATTTCTATCAGTACTGTGCACACAGCAAAAATAATAAATTATGTACATTGACTCTCTCAAATATGTACAGTGGTCTTCCTGAGCCTGAGGGTAACAGGATGTGAGTATGTTCAGTGTAAATAACCTCACTCTGACAGAAGAATCTTACAACTTAATTCTGAGAAACAGGTTAAACAGAAATGAGGATTGAGTATATTGAGTGTCAGATTTGTCTGTATTTCCTAAATAATGAAAGTAAACAAAAAGGCAAAGTATGCAATTACTACATGTTTAACATTTCAAGTGCGGACAGTTGTACACATAATTGGTAAATAAACCACATTCAATAGTTGATTCTGACTTCGAGTGGCAACACGTAAGTACACACTGCACACACACGCGCACGCACGCACACACACACATTTTGTTTTGTGAATGTGAATAAATTTGTTGACTTGAATTCGAGGTGTAAAACCTTTCATGAAATAAAGACTCGTGTCCAGTTAAAAATCATTCAGTCCACTTTACTTCACACGGTTAAGGGCATGAATTCAATCAGGGTTTATGGAGGGTAATTAATTAATATCGCTATGTCTGAATCATTCTGGAATCTACTCAATACTGCAAAAGACTGTATGAGCAAAATGAACCTTGATGGCCTTCTTCACAATGCCAGTATAATTCTCAAGGGCTCTCTCAGTTTGGCAGAAAATAATTGAGCAGAAACTGTTCAATATGCAGATGGCATCTATACTTTTGCAGTGAATGCAATCTTTTTTCATTACATAGTTGATGCATAAGGTTCTTATGTTTGTAAGCCTTGAGAGCTCCAGTTCTCCTCATTCTAGGTTAGTTCCCATGAATTTGTCAAGGTAACAGGCTTTTTCTGAAATTTACAAAGGGTCAGTTACACTTGTGAGCATTAAAAAGCTATCCTACGACCGTCTATGCCAAAATCTGCCATGATGTTGCATCATTAGATTATTACTTTGCCCACGATGGAGTGAACGGGGTACGGTTTGTTTCTCTGTGTGCGCATCTGCGTGTCACCAATTTAGCGTCTCCATCGTTGCACTGATTGACTTAAAACTTTCAGAGTAGGTGAACAATGGTAGATTACCTGATTAAATATTGGGGGTGATCGGGTCGAGGTCAAGTTCGTCAGAAGTGTAAAAATAGTTTTTTCTGCTATTACTGTCCTCAAATGAATCACGCTGACGTCAAACCAAAATCAAAATGTCTGCTTCCAACCATATGCAGCAGGATTGGGTAGTTTTGATAGTCTCCATAGTGATAGGGGGTTACATGCTAGGGGGTCAAGGTCATTTGTGAAAATAATATATTTTCCATTATAACTCAAAAATAGTTGCAGATCGACAGATGCGTACTGTTATGAGTATAAAGGAACACTTATAAGGGCTTTTATTTTACTCCATGATCTTTGACCTTTGGTGACCTTGAAGTAACGAAATGAAGGATTTTCAAAGGATTGCAAGTTGAAACCTGTTGAGGTTACACTTGTTAAACAGTCAGTATCTGAAGCTCTAAAATAAGTGCTGGCGGGTGAGGTCTGTTTTGTGTGGAAACGCTGATAAAGACTTCATCAGGTGAAATAAAGACTTCATCAGGACCTCCCTGAGAAGAAAAATAATATATAAAGCCAAATAAAAAGCACAAAGATAATTTTGTTCTCAACAGCTTCATATTTTATTCCTGTGACTCACTTGCGATAACATAAATGCACTTTTTTCATGTTGTTTTAGCAGCCATATTAACATTCTCTTTGAAAGCAATAGAATAGCATCTGAAGAGAGCGGCTTCTGACATTTCATCTTATTAACAGGACTTTTTCTCAGGTTATTCTCCTATGGCAGCGTGGATGATGGACATATGGATACATTCCTCATGAAGTATTTTGGATTTTATTCTGAGCAGATTCTATTCTACTCTATGCCACATATAGCAGCTGTCACCACGGTAACACGGCCTTCGTTCTCTCCCCACCAGCATCTTCAAGCCTATGTGCTTCACCTGAGAGAGACTGACAGCTACTCGAATATCAAAAAGGTCTTTCATGCTCAGTGCACCTTGTGTCACATGCAAAAACAGGAAATACTGGCCGCACACCTCAGAGATTGTAAACGGTGGAGGATCATATTTGATTACATATATTGTACATTTAACAGGTTACTCCACCATTTTGCTCATATCTCAGTATCTTATCTAGACTTTACTCATTATCCGAAGCCTTCTGCAATTGTCCACAGAATTCCTACCATGCGTAGACCAAACAGATTCAACATTCTCGAGTGCTTGATGTTTTAAAGACCTCTTTTACTTTGTTTGATGCATTTTTCTACAGGAAATAACTTTCTTTTATACTCTTTACTTAGTTTGATTCATTTTTTTCACACTCCAGCAATTCCTGAGATCCAGCAAAACAGGGAATGCATATTGTGAAAAACAGACTGTAGCTGAATTAATATATTCTTTTCTCTTTATCAGGTAGACGGGAATGAAATGATGTGTTATTGGTGTAGGGAAGGGCACCTTTCTGGTAATATAGGGCTCTTTCAGAGTAAGAAATACACATCTTTTGTCATAGTTTCAGTTCTGCTGATTTATACAACCAACTGTCATGGGGCTGAAGTACCGGCAGCCTCACCCACAGGCTCAATAAAGTCATGATTTATGGAAATAGCTCTGAAACTGCCTTGATCCTTCATTTAAGTAATAAAATCAGTAGAAATATTTTACTCTCGAGCAAATGAGCGCAGTGGTTTTCTTTCCTGGCTGATTGCGGTTTTTAATTAGATGTGATTAGATACTCACCTCACTGCTCCGCCATCATAACCGCATTAACCTCCAGGCTGTAACGGTCACTTGTGACCCCAGCGTAATTAAATAACAACCTGTATAATTAATTAAATCACAACAAACCTTTGTTGCAAATTAATTTTAAACAAAAGCAGCCCTGGAATTCCCCAGAAACAGTAAACTATGTCTGAAGCACTAACTTCATTTGAACTGCACCTTAAAATCATTTGAGCAGCAACTTGTGAATCTGCACTTTTTAATACAGATACAAAATCTGAATATTTGATATCTTTATCATTTTCAAAATAATTGTGAAGGGTTCAGTAATATTTTGATGCCGACCACAACTATACTTGAACCTAAAACAGCAAATATTGGGGTTTTGTACGTACAGAGCAACACTAAATGAATGAGTTTGCATCCAAATATACAAATCTGCATGGTGCAGAGTTTCAATATAAGATATAAAAGTGGTGGAAATCTGTAGTATTACTGACCCTTTCAAATGATTTTTATCACCGGCTGAGACCTTAAGGGTGTCGTCTACTGACACGGAACTGATTCATGAAGACAATAGTCCTCAATAAAATGTATTTTGATATTCAATTTGTATAGATATAATTTAATAACAATTACAGCCAGAGCCTGCTGATGCCTCTGGCCCCCTGGTGCCTGGAAAAGGGGCCCCTGGTGAAGGGCTCAGGTACATTTACATCGGAACAAAAAGGGAAGGTCTTTACTGTACTGAGTTCACATTGATTGGATGCAGAAAAATAAATTGAGGGGGAAAGCAATGAATGACTAACATGGGGTTTTGTAGGGATATTAAAATGATAATAATGGAAAGGGGTGGTGGGGGAAGTCAGTTGCAGACACTGAAGGGGTGATGAAGAATTATTTTCTCCATAACAATCCCACATTTTTTAACAAGAAGAACTAGTATTTACAAGAAAATAATGAACAAAGAAGAAATTTAACAGACAATCGAGGAGAAATTGGACGTCTGTTACCAGCCAGTCAACCGTTATTTTTTAGTTTCTTTTCATTCAGGTCAGTTAGAATATGGGTTTGAACAGTCAGTCTTGTCTGTAATAATAGTGTCACATCCTGAGTCTTTTCTTGCTTTCCCTGTAATCTATCCATCCGGGTCAGTTTCTCTGTCCTGAATTAGTTAATATTATTTGGTTATTATCTTGGGTGTTGCCCCTTCCTCTGGGATCTCCTCACCTGTCCGCCACCGTTAACTGTCATCCTGTGTATTTAAACTCCTGGTCTACATCTTCCCTTGAACTGTTCACCGTTCTTGATGTTCTAATGATAGAAACGCTACTTTTAGGGAATCTCCTCCCAGTGTTTGTGGTCCAGTCTCACCCATCGCTCCATTCAAAGATGTTCACCTGCCCATCATGCCCTGGTTCATTTGGCTTGCGATCCCAGTAACTGACCTAAGACCAGTCCCTTTAGTAACGTCTCATCTGACCCCCAGTGACCCTGTTATTTCCCACCAGACTTTCAACCACCTTCTGACAAACTTTCTTACAAAGTGCCTTTGAGTTGTTCTTGTATTATTAAATGAAGTTGCAGGGAAACAAACGTTCTGATGGACCTTCAGTATCAGTCTGGAGTGACATATCAGCAGTTGGTATCATGCTGATCAGAAGCCAAATTCATCTGATGCTGTTACTGATAATGTGTGTTCCAGTTCTCTGGCTGCTGTATTTTTACCCAACTGTAGTCCTATTCATTTGTCACTATGCAAAGGGAGTGTTATGAGTGACATGAAGAACGACTAGAACTAAGCAGAAAGGGGTAAGAGGTGTTGGCAGAGGCACGGAGGGTACTAACATCGAGCAGTATTAGCTCTCAGTGTTATTGCCTCTAGGGATTTCAGAGACACATGGTAATATGGGTCCCAATGTTTTTACAGAGCTTATACTGACCTGATAGATCAGAGATATGACTCTTAATAGAGACTTGCTGTTGTCAGATCATTGTTGAAACTACTCTATGTAAACATACTGTTTAAATACATATTGCACATTGCTGTGATAAGGAGGCAGGCATTTGGGCTGTGACTCAGGTTTACCCTCTACTTGAATGAGCACCTTACCCTCGATGGTCTAAGCCCCCATGGCAACTCTAATAACTGCAAGGGACCTGGCAGTCACTCAGGAAGTCAGCTTTGCATCTGTTGAGGCTTTTTACAGGATCCTCTTTGATATATTTCACACAAGTAGGTTCACTCTCAAAGCTCCCACCTCCACACTGCAGCCACACCAACTCTACACTTTCTCTCAGTCCTCAGTCAATAAGCTTAAACTTTTTAACTGATCTATAATATATTTGAGGTTGATGTCTGTCTCTGTCTGTGTGTGTGTGTGTGTCTGTGTGTGTGTGTGTATGTACACATTTTTCTCCTACATTTCTCAACCGAGTAATTTGGTGTGAATATCCACTTGGACACCAGGAAGGACTTGCCG
Source organism: Gymnothorax reevesii (assembly GCA_029721435.1). Lineage (NCBI taxonomy): Eukaryota > Metazoa > Chordata > Actinopteri > Anguilliformes > Muraenidae > Gymnothorax > Gymnothorax reevesii. The sequence goes on from CM056588.1 coordinate 3,247,110, forward strand.
TCGCCTGATTTTCGAAAAACGGTCATGCACACAAAAAAAATGGCGATTTCACAGCGGGTAGCGTGTAAACTTACATAACCTGATGCGCGTAGCAATATCCGATTGCACCACTTGGAGCCGCAGTGTCCTTACGAACGTGTGTTGAGGTAACCTGCAAGCAGGCTACTGTTTGCGATGGGGCCGAGGGAGTGATAAGACAGCCTACACGAAAGCCAGGCTTTTGAGAGGGCACCACGTTCGTCCACGAATGCAGCATTCTCATTAGTCGAACTTGACAGCTCCCAAACTCAAATTTGACTGTTGAACACTCGCAGGGGTGGCGTCACACCTGAAAATTTGGCAGCAATTATTCACAAAAATTAGTCCTGCCTGATTCTACGTGGTTTCCCTTGATTAAAATGTTTTCCAATACAAGGATAATCAAGTGGCAATTGAAGACACGGCTTCTCTCCCTCATGCGATCTAAATGCAGCAAAATAATGGGCTACAAAACGGGTAACAGCTAGTATGTCATATATCATAAGTGTAGAAAATGACATTTCTGGGAATTGTCTGAGCAAAGCAGTGATCACCTTCCTAGCGTTATGCAGAGTAGAATAAAAAGGTTAGAAATCCAGTTATCCTTTTGTCCTAAATGAAAAATAACCAGAGTGACTGGATGTTGGCACTGTAAGCAGCAGCATCATATTTTCCCAATAGCAATTGAATTGCTTGTGCTTAAGCTGGGTTTACACATAGGCACGGTGCGTTATGAATATCATTTCCTTGTTATTCGTGGCTCATTTGTGACATTTGTAATGTGACTTAATGCATCTGAATAGGGTTCTTAACAGCGCGTGTCAGATCATGATATTCGAAGAGCACGTTATTGGCTGCCAAAAAATCTTCCACAAATGTCACGAATTACCCTCGATTCGTGGAGTTCACAACTGAGCGTGTCGATTCGTGGTGATCAGCGGTGATTCGTAATAAAGCGTGGCAGCATTCGTAGTGTGTTCTTGCCATCCTTTGAGCCCATACTGTCACACGTCCTTACGAATCGACACAAAAGCTGTCAAGAACTGAAGTGAATGACGATAGACGCCGCTGCCCCGAATCATCAAATTCAATTCAAATTTGTGATCCTCGGTCACAAATTTAGATTCGTGGCATTCGTGACTTGTCATCGTTATGTGTAAACCCAGCATAAGAGGTAAAAATGAGGATTATAAAAATTAAGCAGCAATTTAAATGCAAAATTTGGTGACAATTCGCTGAAAGGACACCAGTGCAAAGAAAATGTTTCTTGTTTTGCAACTTCTGACTTCTTTTGCTGCAAACTTACTAGACACCCACAAGATTTTGGTAATTTTACAATCCATTTCCTCCTCATGATTTTGGTCAAGAAAGGCCTCCAACTTTGGCCATGAGTGGCTTCATATCGACTGTATGTTCAGACTCCATGTATCAGTGCTTTCTTTCAAAACTGCATCTCTGCCATTGCAATCTCTCGAGCTTTCTGCCCAGTATGAACAGAGAAACTATGTTGTTTTTTACCCTGAAATAATCTGAGGCCTGATTCTGGCCATTGTTTTGGGTTCTATCTCTGTCGGTCACAAAACGTGGTCACCCATAAATCCCAGGAGATGTATGCATCATTACTCATTACTTTTCAATTAACACAGAAACTAAATGAAAATGCTGGAAGAATCAACTAATCTGAGGGACGCTGGACTGAAACACAGAAGTGCAGAATCACGAAGCACACCCTCTGCCATCTTAACCAAGTTCAGAGCAAAGTCTCTTAACACCCTTTAACTTTACTTCAGCCGCAGTATCTAATCGACCGAACCTAAGCCCAAAACCCTTTTCATAAAGGCCTATTCAATACTTGGTAGAAGATCCGAAACCCGAAAACTATTACCAAAATCAGTTCTGGTAATAAGTGACCTTCTTTACTCGCTTATCAATGATTGACTGCAAGTACTGTATTTTTGCGACCCCAAGACGTCTGCCAGTTTCAGGCGTCCATATAACTGTAATGTATTGAGCCTAATCAAATTTTCGATGTCACATCTGGTCTGGGATTTCAACTTGACATCCCCCCCCCCCCTTCGGGCCTCAGAGCTCCAGTCCTGGTTTTCCCTCCTACTCGCCTGCACGGCCGCTGTTTAAAGAGCCTCTCTCCCCCTCTCGCTGCCTGGCTTTTGTTGAGCAGACCTTTGAACTGCGTCTCCCTACTTCCAAATCCTGTACTGTGATTATTCATTTGTTTCCTTTGTCTGTCCAGCCTGTATCTCCTGTGTTCAGTTTTCTGCCATTTATCCTTAGCCGTTTTATCATTCCCGTCTCGTTAATAAACTCTTTAGATTTCTCTCTGCCCGTTCAGTTCCCTCCTGAGCCCACCGTGACAACTGAAGAAATTATTCGTCAATGGTCTGGCCACATGAAATGTTTAAAAAGAAACATATACCAACACAATTCCTGATTCAGGGCAAAGAAATCAATACTTTAAAGAAAAAGGAGTTTAGGACTCTTTTTAAATGATACCTTTTTCATGTTTAAAACAAGTAAAATATTTCTGACAGGTTCTTTTCTGTGTTTCTGCAAACTTTTTGTATTGACAGTTATTTTTTTTTTAAGTTTTGGTACAACACAGATTTTACAACAGCAGTGAAAAGCAAAGTACGCACAGTATGTTAGCACCTCTAACGCATGAAAAGCATCAGAACCTCCCTTTGGGCGAGATGCTGATTCTCACTGCGCTGTTGAGGAGGTGAATACAATGCATTTTTCTTGAATTGTTTCAAAATGGTGAAACACACTTCAGAGAAATATCACTCAAAGGCACACAACCAGGGATATCAGTCCACTGGAGGAAGAGGAGGGAAAGTGCGCTCTGTCCAGCACAGAGAAGGACAACAGGATGATATTCAGCTGTCATTTTTGTCATGTCCCTCTCTGCACTGCGGCAGAGCCTGATCTCCCAGGGCCTGACCAACACGGCAATTAAACACTGCAGGAAAGTGGCGGCGCATGAACTGGCAACAAAGGAAGCTCAAACAATCCCTTAAAAATAATGATTGGTTAAGACCTGTTTTCAATCATTCGTTTAAATTGCCATCACAGAAACTCCAAAAACTCTTAACTGGCCACACCTGATAATGTTTTCATTTATAACGCATACCTGTCAACTCTCATGCATTTGGTGTGAGTTTAAGTGGCATATTTACATTCCTCTGTTGTAGTCCACAATTATTCAATCAAGGTGTTTGTCAGAGATTCTCGCGCGGAATTGAAGTCCCTGTGCATTGAGGGGTTGGAAGCAGTGGAATTGCATAAAGACATTTCAAATGATCTTGTTTCCTTTAAACAATCGTGAAACACATGCATTACATTACAGTACAGGGACTTAGCTGACACCCAATATCCAGAGTGACAAACAAAAGTGCGAAAGTTTAGTAAAAAAGTGATGAGCTCCAAGGAGGCAAGTTAAGTGTCAACAGTTCAAGTGATGAGAAGTGCTTAATAAAACAAGTGCACCGCCTATCGGCGAATGTCGTATTGCTGCGCAATACTAGTGTAAAAAGTAAGTCAAAGTAACCTGAATAGGGTACATGACACACCCTCTCCCCAAGATGCATCCACACACCAACTTTGATGTTCCTCGGTGATACGGTATTGAAGTTATGGAGCGGACACGAATGCGGGCGGACGGACTGACGGAGGGACTGACAGACGGATGGAGTACAATCCTTAAGTCCCCTCCGTTTCCGGTAGGGGACTAATTAGTGACAATTGAACAAACAGTAGACAACAAAAGAGACCAGTAAAGTTAACAAAAAAGAACTAAATGACAGTCAAGGAATGTGGACGTGACGTCAGGAGAGTCACACTGAGGGCAGAGGAGTGGGGGAAAGGTGGGGGCTGAACAGGTGGGTTTTCAGGCTGCGCTTGAAGGTGCTCAGGGACTCTGACGTTCTGACCTCCCCGGGTAGATCATTCCACCGACGCGGAGTCAGGACAGACAGCAGCCTTGAGCGGGATGAGCAGGAGCGGAGAGCAGGTGGAGCGAAGAGACCAGAAGTGGCAGAGCGGAGTGTTCTAGCAGGCGTGTTTGGTCTGACCAGTTTCTGGATGTATGCCGGAGCTGTTCCTTTGACTGCCCGATAAGTCAGCATTAATGTCTTAATGCACTGCTGATAAGCCATGCACTGCCTAAAACCCAAGGAAAGAAAAGTGTTATTAATGAAAACTGGCCACGCCTGATAATGCTGAGAGTTCTCGAAGTTTCTGTAATGGTAATTTAAATGAATGACTGAAAACAGGTCATGACCAGTAATTCATTTTAGGGGATTGTTTCAGCCTCCCCTATTGCCAGTTTACCAGCCACCACTGCTGCAGGACCTGTGCTTGCAGCTGGCATCTCTTCAGTTCTTTTTCAGTGTTTCTAGCGTCACCCTGCACTCTTCATTCAGCATGAGCCCAAAAGGCGTTACCGTTCATTCACACTGTGGGAGGTCATGATGGCCTCTGTCTCATTACACAGTCAAGGCTCTGGCATTAAACTGGGGAATTGCTTTTTTGATCAGTTCAAGAGCTGGCTAATGAGGTTCTAGTAAACAGATCAACAAGATTAAGCACATTACTAGTAGCATGCAGAGCATGTTTGGGCCGAGCGAATTTCAAGCGGTCGGTTGATATACACACATACATACAAACAGGGGGCACATTGAGCTGACTAATAACGGACTCGCGCGCTCACACCAATAATAGATGGAAAGCACAATTTAGATTTTGATGAGTATTTTAGAGACATTTTGGACATAGTCGGTATGAAGGGTACTTTTCTTACATAAAAAATCAATATTCCAAATACAAAATTGAAAGATAAAATGATAAAGATTATGATTATGCTACTTAGGATAATCAGGCCCTAATTAAACTAATTAAAAGGAAATTGGAAAAGTAAATATAAAATGAATAATATGAAAATGGAAAGGGACAATACAAAGGTGAAAATTAGAATGCAAAGCTTGAATGGGAACTCAAACCGAAAGATTAAATTTAAAAGATGAATTTGAAAGTGGCAACGGGAATAAGAGAAGGGAATCACTGACGGTGGACTATAATGGGAAATGGAAATGCTTCGATGAAAGAAATTTGATTAAATATGTCGTATTTGACATTTGACTTTTTTTAAAGCCGTGCGTAAATGAGCAGGCATGGCCCAAAAGCAGGTGTGAGGGTTTGAAACACCTGGGTGCAGTGGCACCTAGTGGACAGCAGGGGAGGTAACGGGTAAAGAGCACAGTGAGTTTGGCAGAGCATCTTGAGTCAAAACTACAGGAGCAGCCGCTCCATACCCTGCCATCCACAGCAGTGACTGCCAGCAGTAGCAAAGCGAGAGCGAGCGTCGTTGCTGAGACAAATGCTGTCAGTTCTCCATAAACTGAAGCTTCCTCCTTTCTCTTGTTCATTTTATGAACACAGAATGCAACTTCAACTTCCACTCCTCGTCCTTCATCAACCACATTCTATTCCAAAAACCATAGACACTGATTTCAAAACCTTTGGTGACGGATTTTTAAATTGAGAGTACTGGTTTTAGTACACGGCTCTTATTTCTCAGCTGACACATTTTGCCATGAAAATGCACATTGTTGTGTTCCAGGGTTCTGGCCTTTGGCCAGAACAGTATTGCTTATGGTTTTAACAGTTTCATGTTCCATAGTTCATGTTCATAGTTCATGTCATAGTTTTAACAGTTTCTTGTTTCAGGATTTTACATTTCAAGTTTCATTCCATGTCCATGTTTTTACTTTTCCATGTTTTTGTTTTCGCCAGGTCTGCCATGCCGCTCCACCGCTTGTCTGCGTTCCGCCCCGTGCCTTCGTTGTTGCACATTTCTGAGCTATGGTTGGCTTTGGTATTTCCCCTTCCTTCCATGCTGTGCTGGATTCGGGCCTCTCTAAGCTTAATTGACAATTAACTGTTTTTAAGTTACTAACATTTACTAACACTCACTGGGTTGGTGTAATTCTTAGATAGGCACATTACTAATACTACTAATTTAGACAGGGAGTTTATTGTCATGATTCCTGCTTTGCTATTTCAAGATCTTGCTGTGCTTTTCCGTTCTTAACATTCATGCTTGCTTCCAAACTGCATACCTAATTGGTACTTAAGCTGAGCACGCTCATTCTCTTAATGAGCAGGTCATGTCATCCAATCTCTGTCCATGTCTTGATCTTGCCATGCCTCTTGTTTCTCTCTCTCCAGGTGTTACCCCTCATGTCATGATTTCCAAGCCTTTATCTGGATGCGGTGGAAGTTGGCTGGCAGACAGTGTCTCAAGTTTGTTTCTAGTCGCGTCTCGTTGCTTGTGCAAGTTTAGCCAAGTTCTTGATTTCATAGTTCCCTAGCATTTCTAGTCTTGTCCTAGCCTCTTGTTTTGTGTATATATTTATAGTCTTGTTATTTATTTTTCTTGTGCATCTTGCCTGGAGTTTCCAGTGCCTTTTTGTTTTTTGCCTTTTGCATTTATTATTTTATAGCTCTGTGTAGCTTACCTTAGTTTGTTTTTGCAACCCTTTGGGCCAAGTTTTTTGTTGGCCCTCGTGCCTGTTTTGTTTTGTTTGAAAATAAATCCTCATTCCCTTTTCCCGCATCTGGTGTCACTGATTCCATATCACACATTGCACGCAATATTCTGCGTGTTTCATTTTTCTCGCATTGACAATGTGATGGAATGACATTACATTGCATTCTTTGCGCTCTAAGCTTTCCATTGATGTCGAAATTGCCATATTTCAGTTTTTCCTTTGAATCCCTACTTTAGCAGGTAAGGAAATGTGTTTTATTAAGAGTACTATCACATTTAAATTCACTCAGGTCCTTGACTTATGCATCTTATGAATCGGTAGGAACTTTAAATGACTTTAAAAATGGAATACTTGCTCACAGACATGTTCTCATAAACCTAGAATGTAAAGCAGAACCAATTTATAGAGACTTTTACAATATTTGATTCCTGCCAGTAAATCCAAGTATAAGTTACAGTTTTATATGGTCAAAGAATCCACAATCAATCTGCAATCAATAGCCTACTGAAAACACGTAACTGCAGACTAAATATTTTCACATATTTCTAAATAAAAAGTGTTTGCCACTAACATGGCAATATCCCCCACTGCCTCAATATTATGTGTCCGACAGACGGAGCCCAATGCTATATAACAAGGAAATAGAATGAAATATAGGGAAGCAATGAGATGTATCCTACATGCCATTGTAAAATTTTAATAGCAGAGACATAAAATTCCCTGTTGATGTAATATCAATAGTACTAATATCATGTGACATTTGTGTACAAAACGACAACTGAAATGCATCTGTTTGAATCATAACATCATTTGGCAACCCCATTTTCAAAAAATATATATATACATTGGGACTGTCTGAAAAATGAAAGTAATAAAAGTAAGAAGTCATTTGTATATCACGTTTCATCTCTATTAAATTTGAAACGGCACAAGACTATGGAAATAACAGAATTTTATGCCTGCAGTACCTTCAGAAAAACTTGGGACTGGGGTGATATGACTTGGAAAGTCTTGGAATGCTAAATCCGAGCAAAAGTTGTCACGCACAGTCATGCTTGTATGTAAACAAAACGTCCTTTGGAAATCAGTAGGAACATACAATGCAGTACCAAAGTATTTCAGGTTTCATCAGTCACTTCACAATTTCCTGTGAAACAAAATGTAGGGTTAAGGACCTCTGTTGCTACAATGGGCTTGAACCTTTGACCTTCCCAGTCGAGCAATGTACCCTCTAGCTACAGGCTGGCCCATGTGTCGTCCATGTCACATGCTTCCTCATTTATACGCCGTAGATATTTGGACAAGTGCAGCAAGGCGTACAGCACAGTTGGGTTTTCCCGAGAAGACTTTGTCTATACATAATCTTGACTCATCAGTATGCTTGTGTTTCTATTTTTATGCTAAAGGTTATCCAGCTCTAGTATTGATGCTACTTTCACTGGTAAAGATGAAAAATGTTTGGCAGAAACTTTCCTGGAATCAGATTTGAAACTGCTGCCCATTTCCATTATGTGAGATGTCTCTGAAGGCCTCAGCAGTAATCACAGGGCATAGGTAATTTTAACATACAGTACAGCTAATCTTTAGCAAGCAGGCAAACATGCCACTGGGGGATGAATACATCCTAATCTCTGCAACCTGCCCACAGGCCCTGGCCTTGTTTGAGTCAGTAATTTGATAACATCACGATAGAAATCAAATTGCTTTTGACAGGGAATTCATAGAAAAAGAAAAATGAGATGGGAAAGTCGCAGGAGGGAGACGCTCTTCGTGGCCCCAGCGAGCGAAAACAAACAGAACGTAATCAATAGTAAAGTTCACCAAAATGGAAGTGACAACCCTCTGATGTAAAATGACCTGCGATGCTGCGGTGCTGTAATCATGGGCATTATTGATGAGCCCATAATGCGGCTGTATTGATTGTCATCAGTTGTATAACCTTGTGATAAATTACAGCATTCATGCAGTACTTACTCAGTTAACATGAGAACACAACCTGTGCACAATTCTTTGAGAAACCTGTCTAAAGAATTCTTACATAATTAAAATCAAAGAAGACATGCTGGCAATTAGTCTCTGAGAGAAATGCAATGTCCCCAAAGAAAAGCAGAAGAAAGAAAAAAAAGGTGCAAAGTAGGACAGTTATGATATGATATTTTGGTGAAATTTTAAGCCATGGGACAACCTACATGTTCTCAGATGTAGGAAATCTGCTGCTGTGGTTGTAGGAGGAGAACATGACATCGTCATGTCCACACTGTGTTTCAGCAGGGAAGAACATTTGGCAGCACAACCCAAACAGTCAGCCTGGAACCCTAATTACACTGAAAGACAACCATGGAAGCAGAAATACCAGTCTAAAATCCCAGGTTACTGCTAACAGCCTCAGAGAACTTTTCTGTGGCCGAGCTGGCACCTTTACACACTCAGAAATGGGGGTACGAGACAAGAACGATTTCTGTACTTACAGGTACATTTTTCAGAATGTTCCCTCAAGAGTACAACATTGATTTTAAAGAGGCCAGAAGTGTACCTTTTGACTGACAAAATGGGTACAAAGTGATGTAAAACAGCACTGAGGGGCACACAAATGTCTCTCGAAAAGGTACGCCCCCCAGCGACAAGCATTTGTACCCTTTCAGGTACATTTTGGTACTTCTATTTTTGAGTGTGTAGCAATGGAGGGCCAAGCCTGCAGTAACTTGTGGAACTGTCCTTTAACCACCATAAAACCTCATACAGTACAGTGGATTATCCCCTGAGAATGTTTTTTAAAAGTAATGTAAATTCGCTGATGGATGGACAGAATCACCGGTGGAACAGTTACAACAGACGTCAGAGTACAAAAACTTGTCACGGCTATACATCCCACACAGCTTCCAAAACCCTCCTAACTCCGACTACCACTCCTCACCTCCTCTACATACTCCTCACCTCCTCTCCATACTCCTCACCTCCTCTCCATACTCCTCACCTCCTCTCCATACTCCTCACCTCCTCTCCATACTCCTCACCTCCTCTCCATACGCCTCACCTCCTCTCATTGCCCCTCACCTCCTCTACATACTCCTCACCTCCTCTCCATACTCCTCACCTCCTCTCCATTGCAGCCTGGTTCCAGCAAATATGTAACTTTTAAGTGTTACATGGCCATAACTTCCTTGGGTTTTATATGGTGTGAATGTCTGTATTTATGTTTCCACTGGTATTAGAGATTAGTTTGTACCTGTAGCTTATTTCTGCAAGTTGAAAGACTGTCAAACGTATAACTCAGAACCATAAAAGATAGACATGTCATGTTATGTTTTAATATGTTGAGCAGTATAAATAGGCTCGGGATATGGACAATGAGACCAAAGGCAATGTAACCCTTGACAGAGCATCTCTGAGCCCCCTTACCAAACTTTTAAAATAGAAGACCATCACAGGAACGCAAAGTTAGATTTCCTTTGATACTGGAGACTCTGCTATTACAGATGCTGTAGGCTTCTCATTCTCTCTCTGCATGACCCCAGCCAACTTCAACCATCTTCTGGACACCATTGTCTTCCTCACTCCTGGTGCTGCTGCTCTGACACAGCTGCCATCAGACTACACGATTTCAGCCCAATTTTAGCCCAATCTGGAAGTCTTACGGCATCGGGTTGGGTCGGAGACGATGAATGGTTATTGTGGGCAAAGATTGATCATTTTATGCCGTATAGTGTGCCATGGTGGACCACAACCGTCTTAGCATCTGCAATGCCTCACAACGTCCCGACAGAAAGTCTAGAATGTTTAATTTTTTCTTCGTCTTCCGCAACGGGTTGCGTTGCTGTCCAATAGGAGCATTGCTGACAGCGATCTGCAGGAAGAGATGAAGCCACAGTGCGCACATTTGTAAACATAGCCCAGAGAAAGAGGAGTGATGCTGTAAAACAAAATCCGTGCTTTCTTGACATTTCCTCAAGGGACTATATTATGACGGAGGCAATAAAGCTGATACCTGCATCTGGCGAGTAGTAGCTGAGGCACTTCAGCAAACCGGCGAATACTGCCAGTAGTATTAAGCTGGCAACTCAGTGATAATGTTTAAATTCATGTCCTCAATATTTCAGTTTCTGACGTGGGTATTGAAGTACTCTGGTAATGCAGTGACTCATGTAAGCAACATTAACCGATAAAGCCCTTTTTCCGGTTATGATAAACCGTAATAGCTGGGTTACGCCAATAGTAACATAAATATTTCAGCATGTTTATACCGTACCCAGGGTACTACTGTCTATACACCCTAATAAAAGGCATAGTTTTTAAGGTATTATGGGAAAGGTTACGTCATGCCTTGAAAAATACGGCACACATCGTGACAGACTACAGATGACAGTTAATCGTGTAGCATCGTGTAGTATACCACTTCTCTCGGCCACGTCACGGAAAGAATTTCTACCTCTATAATCACTTAATCTGACATAGCCATCTGTAGAACAGAACAAAAACATCCCGGCATAACACTTCATCCCTGCTGACTGGGTGAATTAAGTTGAGTTTTTTTTTTTCAAACATATTTATAAATTTACCTCCACTTTAACCAGGTGCGTCAAGTAATGGTTCTTCTAGTTTAATCCACTCTTGCATACTTCCCCCACAAAACTCAAATTTTTTATTCATCCATTCATTTACTGTATGTGCTGCTAACGTTTTGCCATGTTATAGTTGCGTGTTAGTTGTGTGTCTTAATAAAATTTATTTATTAATTTTCATTTATAAAATAAATTTTAAAGTAAGTTAACTAATCACCAACAGAAATGGTTATTAGCAGGGTTGGGTTTAATTACTTTTTTCAATTACAATTACTTTCTGGACAGAATGTTCAATTACAAATTCAATTACTTTTCAGTAAAAAATTCAATTAAAATTAAATTACAGTAATTGATTACAATTACTCTAATTGTAATTGAAAAAGTAATTGGACCCAACCCTGGTTATTATTTTTTATAATACTGACTCTAATTACTTGTCCACAAATATAATCAGAGGGGTTCGTAACTTTGAGTAATGCAATATTTCCCAAATTACACTAATTTACCCAACACAGGTGACTGCAGTGTTTAATCTTTCCATACAGTGTCAACCTCAGTTAGACATGTTGTCTGTCAACTCTTTCAATAATTAACTGTAAAAAAAATGTTGAAATAATTAACTCTACAATAACTGAAGGAAGTTGCGGTCAATTTTGAGAAAAATACTGCAAATATCTTGCTCTAGCAAGCAGTCCTGCAGGATAGAGGCTCAGTATTTTTGTTGATGAACAAAGTCTATTAAGTAAGCAATAAGCAACAACATGTTTGCCACTATGTGAATATAACTGCGCACCTAAATTATTTAACTAATATATTAACCACTCAGGTGTTCAATTATTTTTGTTTAATTTTTGCATGAAGTTGTTTACTGCGCTAATCCTACAGACATATCCTTAGCATAAGACACACTGTTTGTATTTTTGTCTAAAAATTGTGTGTATATGGGGAATAAATGATTCTGCCATAATGAGCTTATATTATTTTGAAACAGCTAAAACTTCAGTTGAAATGTGCAAGATTCCGCTCGTTACTTCTATTTCATTTTTTTGCTGAAGAGCTGGACTTACTAATTCCACAGCATCATCGTTCCTCGGACGGCAGCTGTCGCATTCTGCTTTCTCCCTTTAATCACTGTACACACCAAAGATTTTAATATTTACGCCTGAAAACCCATAAATATTGTCTACATCTATTTTTACCCATCATTTCTTGTTTTGACGTCGCAACAGTTAAATTTAGCCTGGAAGTCAAATGTGCCAAAGTGATACAGTCTCATAAAGCTATCATGGAGGACAGGTGGTGGCCAAATTGAACATATGTTTCCATGAATGCAATCATCAGGTTGTATCTCCGGAGCATACACAATCCCCATTAAGGGAAATGTCCGGGAACAGGAGTTGGCCTGCTATGGACTGTGAAGATGAACGAGTCCTGGATAAATATCAAGCTTATGTGCCAATTTTCAAGCCTGTCCCCACGATAGTATGTATTCATTTATGAAAATGCAGCTGAATTTTTGGGAGTAACTCATCACCTTACACAACAACTACTATTTTTACTACCAAAACCACAACTAAAATATGAAATTAATTGAAATTGTTTATTATTATTATTTTTATTATTCAGACTGGGGTGTGTGTGTGGGCCCAAAATGCAGGAGTAGAGGGAGCCACAGATGACAGTACAGTTCACTTTCTTTATCGAGATGGGATGCCAAGACAAAACAAAAGCTGCTGCCCATGGAGCAGGACAAACGGAGAAACAATACCTGAATAATTACAACCAAGAATCACAAGCAGCCCAGCTACTGTGAGTCCTACGCTAATGCACAAACATTAGGCAGAAATTAAGCAAGACGGTAAACTCTCAGACAGGCAGACAGTTCAGGAAATGGGAGTTAGCACAAAAACAGGGAGACCGATCACCACAGAAAACTCACTGCCCTTTTATGTTAAGGACCGGCAGCACGATCCGTAGCACTGCGTGGAAGGCCAACGCTGACTGCATGAGATAGGGATACTCACCCTCACTGAGACGGTGTGGGTGTCAGCTTTCATTTTAGCCGTGTAGTTTCACACCTCATTTGATTAATCAAGAGACTATGGCTAAAGCGTCAAGGTTTGATTAGTGCAATTCCATTTGTGACTGACTGGTTAGAATAAAAGTCTGCATCCACTTGGGCTCACCCGGAGAAGGGTGAGTATCCTCGAAATAAGACGCCACCCACAAATATTTTCTGAATTCTTTTCCACGGCAGAAAATGTACTTTGTAATGTTGGTGACATACGTTCACAGACCAGACGGCTGGAGGAAGCCATATGTATTCACCCCTGTACCTCCAACCAATGAAATTGTGACTACATGACACGTGTTCAGCGTATACAAACAGCCATAACGAAGTGAGTATTTTACAAATAAATTCTGTTTTTCTGACCATTGTTTTAACTTCCTGAAGATGCTTACAATAGCAGGAGGTTGTTGTTTCCAACCTTGGCCTTCACAGTCCTAAGATGTTGGGCAGGTGGCTGCAAGAAAGTGGCGGGGGGGGGGGGCAACACAACCTGAGAGTTTTGGGCTCACAGGTTCCCCAGTGGAAGCTGTCATTTCATAGATTTCCTCTAGACAATCCAGATTAGTTGAAACGCTGGGTTCACAATATTAGAAGACGTGGATGCTCCTGTGACAACAGGTCTGCCGACGGCTCTGCATTTATTGCCCAAGTGCTTAAGGCAGCATTTATATGCAGAGCTGATGCTGACACCGAAAGGTGGAAAACGAAGGTGAGGACTGCTGCACGAGGATGCCATACCCACTGCATTTTCACACCTCTCTATGAGGAACACCTCCTAAGCCTTCAGGAGTCTCCAGGATTGGGACTCTGCTCCTGCTAAACTCTCCGTACCTCCCCACCGACAGTTCTGCTCTGGCCAGGGTGATCATCATCGGCTTCAGCCTTGGGACGTCACCGCCGGGGTACGGACACGCCTCTTACCTGAGCTCATTACCGTCTGAACTGCACTGTCTCAATCTGCCCGGGGCTACGTCCCTTACCTAGCATTACTGTATCACTATCCATAAACCCTGGTATAGGACTGTACTGTGCCTCTGCATCTGCCTCCTTGTCTGGATCATAACAAACATGAAATGTTGCTCATATTGCATAATGATAAATACTGTATGTTGTTCTTTGAAATGAGGCTATTATCCCACGTGCAGTCGCCTCTGTTGTTTTACTATTGGCTGAAGCAGTTTAGAGAGATCGTTCACTGTGCCCTGTAATCTGAATTCCCGTATAAGTATTGCAAAAAGTTCAGGAATCACTGACATTATAGTGTAAAATTATGCTTTATCCAGGTCTTCTCCTGAGGACATGCCCAGAAAGATGTACTAATTCTGCCTTTATAAACTGTCTTTATGGCAGCTGCACTGTGCTATATTAAAGGCTGCTTTCACAAATGGGAGAACGGATAAAAACTGACTTGGGAGTGATATTACAGACTGAATAGAAATGTGCAAAAGTAAGTCAATACATATATAGTGAAACTTTAGCTCCTCTCTTGCACTTGCAGTTTCATGTTTATCAGAAACTAAGCAGTACAATTTATTTGGCAGACTCCTGTGCTCAGGTTGGGAGTTACTTGTCCCACAGATGAGCTCTAAGTATAAAAGATGACCCTTCAATCTTCAGCATCTCACACCACACTCACACGAGGAGGAAGTAATGAAACCAATCGGCAGTGCAGGAATGAGGCCTTACAGAGGTTTTTGACATGCCACAGCCATCAAAAACTTACTCCAGCTACTGCAGACACACCTCAACCTCCTTCACTTTGATCATTTTACATCTCTTTCCAGGATCTTTTTTTTTTTTAGATTAGAGCCAGTGCCACGTGATAACCAGGTCTGCAGGATTTTGCGTTCTTCAGCAGTGATGGGTTCCCTTTCTGGACTCAGGAACATCTCCTCGCAGTAGGAGGTTAGCAAAAGCAGTGGCATCACAATGACACATTTCCTAGATGTACTTACAGGGAGGGATCCAGCCATCGGCAGGAATGAGAATAATCATCATTAAACATGATTACAACAGTAAAACTGAACTCACTGTAAAGATTCTGACCTTTCGTCTGAATTCTATGCAAAATAATAAAATACTTGCTCAGATATCTAAGATCACAAAATAGAGACTATCCTTCTAAGCCCTGGGCTCTTCGGTTAATGCGACCCAGCGGCGGATGTCCAGACCAGACAACTGGATTCCTCCAAATGAGACAGAATTTTATGTCACTGAGCCATCAAAACTGTGCTTCTTCCGCGTATTGACTTAGTTAAAATAAGGTCCCGTAAGAAGTGTCAGTCACACTGTAGATGAGGTGTTACTCATAAAAGCTTTATACAGCATGTATAATGCCTTCATAAATGAGACATGTCTTCATAAACCATACATTAGCAACTGTCATGCTTTGTAAAGGGTGAAATAACACATCCTTGCATGTGATGCCAGATGTGACAATGACAATGTCACTTAGCTGACAATGTCACCCTTTATAGACATGCCTCATTTGTGAAGGTATTATACATGCTGTGTAAAGCCTTTATGAGCAACACTTCATCTAAAGTGTGACCGAAGTGTCATGTTAGCACTTAATAATGTGTGTGTGTGTGTGTGTGTGTGTGTGTTTTATTTTTATGTTATGGTTCATCTGATTTATAAATGAACATTTTCTCAATGCCATTATTTTTCAGTCACCAAGGGAATTTGTGATAATAAATTGCCTTATTGGCATAAAAGCCACCCATTCCCCTGGGTAATCATTGGAGAGGTGGTTCTGCAAATGTATCAAATTGGACAAATACTATTTCTACTATCCTTGTTTGTATGATTGTAATAATCAATAGTTTTTAAATGGATGTTCTTTTATGCGTGGGCCAGTTCACTCGTGAATTTGTGATGTGCGCTGGAGTTAATTTTCTTAGAAAATGAAGTTCTGGCAATAAATTTTTTGAAGTAACACGTGGGAAATGTCTTTATCTCATGACATGGGTCTGTCGACACTCCCTCATCATGGTGGGCTGGGAAAATGTCATGAAAGCAAATGAAAGAGCTGGTCAATTAATTCTTTCAAAGAATTAAAAAAACAAACAATACAAACATTGCCTGTCAAATATCATGGGACGGGGAATGCTTCAAAGCGGGGACAAAAATTGTCCAGCTTCGGTGGCTCAAATTCAGAATTATCTTTTGTCACGTGTTTGGGACTGGGGTTTGATCACTCTTTCTGCCTGAGAGGGAGTCCATCTGAACTTCCTTGTAGATTCTCTCCAAGAGCTGAATGAAAAGAACCACCATTTTGTTCTGCATTTCTCCAATAAGCGCACTTTATGGTAGAGCCACATGATCTCCAGCTTGCTCAAGGGAGGACCCTGCAAAACCAATTTTCATCACATGGCTGTAAAACAGTCTGTACATCAAGTTTTTTTAAGTTCACTTTGCCGCCCATTTCAGTTGTTTGAGAGATGGAAATGATCAAGTGAAATGTCAGTGATGCCACTCCTAGCAAAGGTGCAGTTTTATGCGTAGGGGTGTATGGAAGTGCATTTGAATATGAATGATGAAAATCATAGACAATTTGAAGTATTTACAAAAGCTCCCAGTATTTTATTTAATTCAGGCCAAACTGCACAAGTCAAATAAATTCCACCCAGTTAATTCAATTATACTAAACAAAATTAGAGAATTAATCAATTAAGCTTGCAGACAATATAATAAAGGGATTTTAGTCATTGAAATTTCATCAACAGAGATAATGGTAATCCTGTAATTTTCATTTGTGGATGTAATTTACTCATAGGGATTTAACTAATCACTGTTGGATTTATACAATTTATTGTAAATTTGTACATAGACTCTGTTTCAATCAAAGAGCAGCTGGTACAATGGCGGCTTATTACGTGGATTTATTTATTTCTTAGCGTGGGAAATAAAATGCTCAGATACACATTGTAAATATTGTTTTATTTCTCAATGTTACCTGCTTTTCTCGTAAACATCTGGTCAGTAATCAATTTAGAGTTATAATCCAATCTAGGTCTGTAATTTGACAGTCCTACACCTGAAAAAACAAACCAGAACAAAGGTATTGATTGGGTGTCACTGCCCAGGCAACAGGATTTTCCATCTCATTTTAAAATGAATATTTAGGAAGGTAAAATCTGATTGAAAGTATACTATGTATAACTGGAGAACTGTCCCTGGATTCAGAAAATAAACATTTCATTTATTTCAGATATTAATACCTGCTTCATAGATGAAATGTATCATTTTACTTACTGCAGATTCCTAAAATTTAGCTCAGCTCAATTCAAAAGGAACCATTTCTATCTTACATTTGCTTACGTCGATGCAATAAATAAATAAATCATGTAAAAACGGCAGGTATTTGCCAAATTTCTTCCATGGCAATTTATTTTCAAAACAGGGCAAGACGATAGTTTTTTGGTTTTGGTTTTTGCAGTGTCCAGAAAAAGGTAATGTGATTACTCCTCCATGTATTCTGGTGTGGACTTGGGGAAATTCAGGACATTGGACATATTGGACTACCTTTCAGCAATAATGGACACACCTACACAGAAATGAAGGCCACATATCAAATTTTGGAGACAAACTACCTAAAAGTGAATTGTATTTATCTCAGGAGACAGAAATAGCTGACATCTATTCATTCATTACCTCCACCATGGCCAGTCTCAAGTGCGGATGAGAAGAGAGGGGGTTAGGCGTAGCGCTAGCAACCCCACCTCTTAAAAACACATTTGCCTCGGAGACCATGATGAAAGGAACTACATTCAAAGGTCAAAGGGAATGACCTGGGGGAGAGTGTATGAAGGGGGCAGCCAAACCCGCGAGGGAACTGCTTTGTGGAGCCATCTCATCCCAAGACTATCAGAAGGATTGGAACATCGATTGTGAGAACTTTGTGTGAGACGGGAAAGTCTGGACAGGTGGCTATGGAGATGGACAAGTGTGAATTAGAAGTTTAGACTGAGACTGAGACTGAGCAAAGACTGAGCAAAGCCTGGTTCCACTCAACGTTTCAAAAAGTGTCAGTCATCCACTGTTACATGCCAAATATTATTGCAGACCAGGTGGTGAGGTTTTTTGAGCAGTTCTTGAATGTGCAAGATAGGCACCAAATGGAGACATTTATATCATGTTTGGTTACTCCAACACCAAAGTGGGAAATGACAACACTAATGGAGAAAGCATGATGGGAAAGGAAGGTCTCGGCATCATGAACGAGAATGGGGAGATATTCACAGATTTCTGCAGAATGACTCTGTAATCACTGTTAATGTTTTTCCCCATTTAAGAATTTACAAAGTGACATGGATTTCATCTGATGCAGACAGATGATCAGAAAGTCCACTTCACTATCTGCTGAAGTTCGGGGAAAACCCTGCAGGATGTCAGAGTGTAGAGAGGTGCGCACGTTGCATCAGATGGTCCGGGCGAATTTTTGACCAAAAACTCTGGCAAAAAAACGAGGCAGGACCTTATCACTGACACCATCCAGAGCAGAAAGCAGGGATGGGTCAGGCTTAACCTATACAGAGAGCAAACCAGCATCACCTGCCAAGCCTTGGACTGGAAACATGAGGAGAAAAGAAAAAGAGGAAGACTATTGCTGCGAGAACTCTGCGAGCAGAGCTGAGGACCATCAACATGACCTGGGGCGAGGCGAAGAAGACGGCCCAAGATGAAGAAAGATGTAGGAATGTAGTCTATGCCCTGTGTCCCAGAGGGAACGAAGAATAACTTACTATTCATACATTACTGTACAGGGTAAAAGGTCTCAACTCTGCAGCTCTAATAATACATAACGTCTAATAATGTCCCCCTCATCTGTGCCAACGTCTGAAAGAGTTTTGTTTTCCACTCACAGCTGTCTGTAATTACATGCACAAAATGCAAATAACACACCATGAATTATAGAGAATGCAGAAGAAAAAGAGAGCGAGAGAGAGAATAACCATGATAAAAGTAATACTGACCGCCCCGTTTCCACAGTTTGAATAAATGTTTAATTTAATGCCAATATATGCTGCTATACTTCTCTAAACAAATGCTCTCAGCGATGGAGAAGGTAATTGTGCCATTATCTGTCCAAGTGATTTCACCATCAGCATTGAGCTGCCTGCCTCCCTGCCTGGTCTAATGGGGCCACACTGTGATTTCATCTTCGCCGAGACAGTGCCTCTGATAAACTGACAGCGCCGTAGTGCTTCTACAAACGCGCTCAGTTTCCATTAAATGGCTAATCTAAAATCAATCAAGCAAAACACAGAATTTTCCGCCGGCGATAAGACGACTCCTTTTCTTTCTCAGCGTCGTACCCCCCTCCCCTGCACATGCCCACCTACTCTCTGGCAAATAAACAGCCCACAAATCACCAGGCATTGGAATGTGAATATATAATACAGATTATTTTAAAAATGCATCGTCCTTACTTGTGTTGGTTTGTGGAGTGATTATTTTTGTGTACAAATTGTGGGCCCATGTTAAGTACAGTCTGATGGCTGGTCCGTCTGTATCTCAGCACCTCTCACCTGAGCTCTAGTTTCCCGATAAACCGTCTGCATGACCCTCTCACCTGCCTGTGACCAGAGGCTTCATATGGACCCAAACTGCCCTCCATGTTTTGGGTTTTATTCAGTTCTCTCCCCTCCATGATTATCTGACATTAGAGGCAGTGATTTTACACCCAGGCCCTGACCTGCCTTCTTCTCCAAACTCCAGCTCAGCATCTCTCCTGAAACCCAACACACTTCCCCCAGCTCCTGTGTGTGTAACGTGAGAGCTGGATCCATAAGGTATCAGATATTCTGCTGCGTAATCACTCGATCAAAAGGTTTCCCGAAATAGAGCGAGATACTGATTCTGTTGAAGAACAGTATCCCGTAATGCGCGCATACTCTGCTATAACGTTCTGCAGAAAATGTCATTTTTTACACCATATGGTCACATTGTGAATATCCACACACTTAAGTGCAGTTTGAATGGCAGCCTCATGTTCATTGCTGTGCTCCCCCAGAGGAGACATGTTATCTTCAGCTCGATTTCTGTCCGCGTTTGCGTTCCCTCCCCGTTTCCGGAGTGTAACCGTTGCATGAGCTTTATGAAACTTTGCGTTCGTACTACTCAGGTCCTGCAGCAGTGCCTTTGGGTATTTTACTGTCCGTCCGTCCGTCCGTCCGGTGGGTTAGGCAGGGAAGGGGGCTGCGGGGGAGGGTAAAGACACATTCTTGTTTCATTTTAAATCTGTCGTGTTAAGCATTTATAAACGTGTCACTGTCCAAATAATAATGGAAGGCTCATTTGCTCGATTTGCAGATACGTACCGAGATTTCCTCACTGAAAGATTAAGCTACCAACTGCTGAATGGAATAGTGAGCTCCTAAGAAAAACACTTACATGTATTTTGATTAGAATAAAAGTTTCTGGCTTGTTGCCAGTGGTTTAGACATTTATGGCTGTGTGTGTTTTATCTCGAGGGGACAGTAAGTTTACACTGTTATACAAGCTGCACACTCACTACTTTACACTGTGTCAAAGTGTCATCTCTTCAGTGTTGTCCCATGAACAGATATAATAAAATATTCACAGAAATGTGAGGGGTGTAATCACTTTTGTGAGATACTGTATGTAAGATCAAAATATGCAGACTTCTGAAGCAGATCAGAACTGCTTTATTGAGGCACTGAATCTCACAAGTTAAAACTGGGCTTTTAAGCATTTATGTCCAACTCAAAGCAGTGTAAACCCCATGTCATGTCCTGTTACGGCCAACTGTAGGCTGCCAGGCACTACAATGTCATTCCTCAGAGTACTTGGATATAAAGTAGAAAACATAATGTGTGTGTGTGTGTGTGTGTGTGTGTGTGTGCGTGCGTTGGTGCACACAACTTTATTCCAATCAGCCAACTTTATACTTCCCAATCTGTTCTTCAAAATAAAACATAAAACTGCCAAACAGCATAAATCTGCCTAGTGTCACTGCAGCCCTCGGGAGCTGGAGTTTGGCCAAGATTTACTCTGCAGATAAACACTCTCTGAGTAGCTCCTGAAAACAATATTAAGGTCTTGTTTCTACCATGATTTTCATCTCGGCAACATTTAAAACTGTTGCTGCTCTGCATACAGTATGTTAATAAGCATTCAGCTGAACATCATTTTTGCATTTGTCTGTCAAACCAGTGATGCATTTGAAGGGGTAACGTATTGAGGGTTGACTGTTTAATCAGCTCACAGAAACATTTTAGCGGTTGGCGACAGAATGCTGGGCTTTATGTAAACTGTCCATACCCTTCCTCCAGCGACCACAGTTAAGCAGGGCTCCATATACCAATTATTTGAATCTGACAATTTGACCGATAGCTCGTTTGCTTGAGTGATTAATGCAATGATTGAGCAATAGCTCTGATTCCACACTGGCCATGAAATTGGTACAGTATTCAGAATAAACTTATTAACAACAAAGATGGGGAGATGAAATGATCCTTTGAAAATGCCATTAAATGATCCATACTGAATAAAGGAAATTTACTTTTGTCTTTTCTGAAAGTAAAACAATACAAAATCAGTTAAAAAAAAATAAAAAGGTATGCCCTTTGTGTTCGCATGATTTCACCATTACTTGTGCTCAGAAAACAATTCTTTCACAAAAAATGGCCTTTTAAAGTAGTTAATAATTTCCTTATTTTAAGAATCAGCATAAATGTATTGCTCAGTATTGAAGATCGCAAGGTTCTTGAATGGGGCTTTTGGTCACGGCTCCGCTTTGTATTGCAGTTCATTACAAATGGGAATGGTTTTGCTTAACAACTGCTCCAAGCACTTTTAAAGACCAAAATTTTGTGCAGCTGGCTGTTACGATACATCATATGCATGTATTTTGAAGGAGTGTTCATTATTTTATTTCATATGCAACTTTAACTGCTAGGTGCACAAACCATCAATGCTTGCAAAGAGATGTTTAGAAAAGTAGACTATTTTGAAAAGTATTTTGTGAAACAAAATATTTCACGGCACCAAAATCCACGTTGTTCAATGCATCATAATCTCTAATGTCCCCTGAAGGATAGGTGCCATCATCGAAGATTCTCTCTGGAGCTCCATGTGTCTCTGCAGTCTTTAGAGCAAATGGCATGTTTAGCAAAGGAAAAAAACAATGGTTGTGCTTCCTTTGGTATTTTTTTATCTCTGAGCAAGAAGTTTGCCAGCCTGGTGCCTTTTCCACAAGATGCCACCATCTGCAACTGAAAATCTACAAAAATCGCTGCTGTAAAACCAGCCCCTCTTCCTTTATGGCCACACCGTTGTCCTCATGCTCATCATGTAGAAACAAAGTATCATCAGAGTTTGAAATGAGTGCAAACAAGCGAATATAACTTTTTATTCTCGACCTTGTCAATAATGTTGAATATTAATTTCAGCCCATGGTTTCTGTGACATCTTTTCCAACCAGCCAACAGTTTTCTCAGTGCTGCCAGTTCTTTCTCCCCTGCAAACAAAAAAATAAATAATAGTCTTTGAAAAATCATTAAATGTCTTTCATGAAGTGGTAACTGTGCATTTCTGCTATTCACCGTTTTCATGTTGCCATGGCTAAACAAACAATTTGTCCTTGAAAGGCACATGAAGAACTTCAGTCATTGAACTAACAGTGATTTGTTTCCCCCTAAGTTTTAAAAAAAGCAATATCAGCATGGCTTTCATAAGAGTAACTGACAGGCACTACATATCCCAGAGCGCCTGTATCTTCCATCCTGAAGTCACCTGCTGTACTTTCTCCAGTACAAAGGTAATTTAGCTGCAGATCTTTAAGCAGCACTTTAATGGGCAGACTGTCATCTTCCTTTGGGCCAGAGCTCACTTCAGTTCACTGACTCCTGCTTTGAGTTCGACCAGCAGAGGCAACTTATTCCTGTGATCTTCAATGAGATGGGAAAAGGTAAAAAAAAAACAGTCAAACCAAGTGAAACCAGTCTCATTCCAGCTCGTCTTTTTGCACTGCTATCTGACCAAGTGTCGATATATGATGAGAAAGGAGGCTTTTTTGCAGCAAGTTCGATGCCAGTTTAAAAAGAACCCTGCACCTCAACCCCTAACCCAAATCCTAACCCTAAACGTCAAATAACGACGCCAAAAGCCCCCTTTTTCGTCGTATATTGATGCTTGGTCAGGTAGCGTCACAATACGATGAGTTGTGATGAGAATATGTTGTTCTGAAACGCAGGCCTACAGTACTTGCAGGGCATCAACTGCCCGGCAAAAATTGTTAACAAACTATCTGAAGTTCATGAATAGTTCACAAACAGTTTGCCAATCACCTAAAAAGTTCCTCACGTGTTCTTCTAGTGTTCGTGAACTTACGGTCATGAACAGTGTTCTGAAAAGTTCATGAACTTATTTTCATGACTGTAGATTTTCATGACTATGTATGAACTGTTCATGGATAGTTCAGGAGAAGGTTTGCGCATGAAAATCATTCATGAACTGTTCACAAAGTTCATTAATGGCCATTTAATGTCCAGGAACAGTGCATGAATAATTCATGAACTTATAACGTACTGTTTGTGAAATGCTCATGAACTGTTCACATTTTCAACAAGGATGTATGCTGAATAATTTGGTTAACTTGTTCATATTGTGCTTGGAATCATCCTCGCTGGTAAAATTCTGAAGAACATATTGTGACTGTGGTTACCAAGGAAACGCCTGGCGTTTTGTTTCTTTGTCCGTACATTACAGCTGAATTGTTATTGCAAACACCCATGTGACTCAAGGCATTGTGCATGAAAAGTCACATATACTAATATCCAATGAGGTGAGTCGCTGCCAACTAAATTAAACAGCTCAGAGCCATTAATTGTTATGTAGTTGCGATGCATGCATTTGTTCATTTGAAGCCCTCAAATTCTACATCAGATCTTATCAACGAGGTTAATAAAATGCTGTCACAGCTGCTGAGCTTAAAATAGAGGAAACACCAAAATCCCTTTGAACAGTTTTGTTGACAATATGAGGATGAACACAGCAAGGAAGCTGCTGACATCAGAAAACCATGCCTGAGTATCGTCTACAAGTCGAAGGTCAAAGGTATGCATTCACAGTCTGTAAACTGCCCAAGCAATCATTGATTATTTTTTTTTTTTTTTTTTAGTATTTCCAATCATCCAAGACGGAACATCTGTTGTTCTCATAAGTTCAATAACAAAGGATTTACAAGACTCAAACTCTACTGTACAGTACAGTCGCCGTTAAAACCAAAGAAAAGGTCGTTAATCCGGCAGTAGGGGGGCGTTAGGCTGTCAGAAAGACCGGGAAATCTTGTCATTAGCTGTCGTTAGGACAGCCGTCTTGACGCGCACGAAGACAAAAGAAGACTTCCCGCTGCCTACCGAGCTCCCACAGGGCAGCTCTTTTCAACAAGTAACCACATGATAGGTTTTCAACAGCGTCCGATTTTGATATCTTATGGTGCATACTTATAACAAATCGGTGTACATATATTACAATAGATACAATAAAACTGCATTCGCTCTGCAAACAGTCTGTAGTACATTGATTTTCCCAAACAGCGCAATGAAAGCAACCCAGTTTTTATTTGCTCATTAGGGTGGTTCAGAACAAGGTGGTACAAGTAAAAGTTTTCTAAAATTTGCCAGATTGCATTTTGCCTCGTTCCTATTGACTTTGTAAACATCAGTACCGATAATTGAGCCAATAGAACACCAGTAAGGGGTGGCGCACTTTTTCACATTTTTTAATGTTCTACATGAGAATGCGTAACTTTCGCAGAAACAGAAACTTGAACAATACAAAGATAACTCAACTCAACTCAACTTTATTTATATAGCACTTTAAAAACAGCCACGGCTGAAACAAAGTGCTGAACATAAATAGGCAAAACAATAGAAAAACAGTAAAATGAAAATAATAAAATGAGACAGGAATAAACACATATAATTGTTTTTCCATTTTAAAAACTATTAAAAACAATAAAACAATTAGACAAAGCAAAACCATAAAAACACTTAAACAAGAGCAGAGTCTCATGCCGGGTTGAAAGTTAGGGAATAAAAATGGGTTTTAAGACGAGTTTTAAAAATGGGCAGTGACGAGGCTTGTCTAATGTGCAACGGTAGCTCATTCCACAATGTAGGAGCCACAACAGAGAAAGCTCTGTCCCCTCTGAGCTTCCGTTTAGACCTCGGCACCTCCAGGAGTAGCTGGTCAGCTGACCTGAGGCACCGAGCGGGAGCGTAGGGGTGAAGCTGCTCAGAGAGGTAGGGAGGGGCGAGACCATTTAGAGATTTAAAAACAAATAAAAGAATCTTAAAATGAACTCTAAAGTGCACAGGCAGCCGGTGGAGGGAGGCCGGGATGGGAGTTATGTGGTCCCTCTTACGAGGTCCAGTTAAGAGGCGAGCGGCTGAGTTTTGCACCAGCTGGAGACGCGCGAGGGAGGACTGACTGACTCCAAAATAAAGTGCGTTACAGTAATCCAGCCATGATGTGATAAAGGCATGGATTACTGTTTCAAAGTGCTTTGTGTAAGGAAAGGCTTTAGCTTTGAAAGCTGCCTAATCTGGAAAAAGCTGGACTTCACTACCACACTAATTTGCCGATCCAATTTAAAATCACTGTCCATTTTAAAACCCAAGTTTAAGACTGTTGGCTTTACATAGTCTGCCAAAGGTCCCAAATCAATGGGAGGGGGTTCACAAGAGCCACTGGGGCCAAACACCATCGCTTCTGTTTTTCTCTTGTTGAAATTTAAAAAGTTCAAGGCCCTCCAGGCTTTGATGTCTCCAGGACATGACAGAAGTGGTGCGAGGGCAAAAGCATTTTTCTTTCTCAGCGGCACATAGATCTGACTGTCGTCAGCGTAGCAATGAAAAGGGATGCCACGATTTCTCAGGATGGAGCCCAGAGGCAATAAATACAAAGAGAAAAGCAGGGACCCTAAAATCGACCCCTGTGGAACCCCATACAGCAGTGGAGCGGAGCTGGACACCGAATTTACAAGGAATTTACTAGGGGGTCCAGGGGCATGCCCCCCGGGAAAATTTTGTTTTTCTAGAGCTAAAATGGCGCATTCTGGGAACATCTGAAGGTATATTTTGATCACAAAATTCTGGTGAAAGCATAGCAGCATAGCACTTTTACCAAAATGTTGGAATTTTCTGCACAAATGGAACAAAAAACTGGTTAAACTCAGGTGAGTCAAAAGAGCCACAACTTCCCAAGTAGAAGTGGGAGGACTAGTTTATTCTCCAATACTTGGCACAAGGAATAATGGGAAACACTATGTTACATTAATTCAAATACAATGTGATAACAATCTGAGAAATTAAATGTTCAGCCTCCTGTTCTTTTGGGCCGCCCACTTGTCTGCCGTGGCCTCCAACCACATTTTCCGGACAGGTGGGCCCTCAACAGTCACTTGTACTACCGGTACTGGTACTAGGACAACTGCATTTTGCTGTGATTGCGCCAGAGGGTATTTACTCAGCATCCAGGGTCCGTTTTTCCCCAAAAAAAGGCTGTTATTTTTCTCGCTGACATTATAATTAGTACAGGTGCAGTGTCGTGCGTGTTTGTTATTGTCGTCACGCTTCGATGACGATGCCAATCACTGACCGCGATACAGACGGTTCATGGAACTAAGTAAACACGTGTCTGCTCCATGCGTGCACTGTCGCAAAAGGCGGGATCACAGATGGCGCACTAACGTGTTGCGTCACAGGATGTCCACAGACACTACTAGTATCATGTACACATCATATTAATTAATACACAATATGTATCATGTACACTTACCGTCCATACATGTATACATTACACAAGCGGATCCCTCAAATACAGAAAAACCACAACCAGCTTTGTTCTTTTATTGTTATTGTACCGATACCTGCGTAAACACGGCGGGTGTGATAGATAAACAAACACCCGCGCTCGCCGCGGCTGCCGTGATGAGTGACGGTGAAGCCCCACTACACACGGAAAATCCGCATGTCATCCACTCCAGCGGAGTTGCTCGTTTATGGCCGTATCTGGTCTGCTGGCTTGTGGGCGTATCAGACAATATTTCATCAAATAAAATCCATTCCCGCTGGATTTAAAATTTTATGCTGTTGTTTGAAATACAGAGTTGATGGGTTTAACAGTATAATAATGTAAACTGTGACGGCCTGATACATTTAAATTAATCATTAATCAGATACCCTGAAAAGATATGTTCATGTCGCCGAGTTGAAAATCCTCGTTTACGATAGTGAGCCACGAAGCTCAAAGTGTCACTCACGATGTTAAATTGAACAGTAATGTAACGTTGGAATTATGATAAGTGAAATACTAGGCCTACTTCAACACGGCTGAACTTTTGCACAGGAACTTTTTATGCCAAAACTGATATAAGGTAGCCAACTGGCTAGTCACTAACAATTTCTGCTTGTTGTTGGTCCCTGATAAAAAGTTCCCCCGCTCATTTTCAAGCGAAAGAGACTTGTTCACACAGCACGGGAACCGTATTCATTTCCATATGGCTTGAAAATTTCATCTTCGTCCCCTCCCACTTTCCCGCACCGGAGCCTGGCTCGTATCGGATGGTATCCCAGAATGCATCGCGCACCAAAACACACGCATGCCATAGAAAATGAATGGGATGCGGAGGAGTGCGAAGATTTACCGTGTGTAGCGGGGCTTCACCGTGATGGTCCACGAGACACGGAACAGTACGCAATTAGACGTGTATCGGGGGAAAATCCTGGGGGAAATTGTTTTCGTGCATAATTTTTATTCAAGCGTCTCGGCATTCATAAAAGCGTCTCGGCAAAACTTGATGCGTATCGGCGGTAAAAGAAACGTATCGGTACCGATACGCTTAAACGCAATGGGGAAAACACTGACGTTAGTTTCAAGTGTCTAGCTTAATTAGAAACAAAGTTTTGGACTAAAATGTGTTTTCGACCTTTTGTGTGACCTTGACCTTTGACATAGAAACTTAAAAGAGAATAGGTCTGGCGAATAGCCTATGCTTATATGTCTCCAAGTTTTCTTAACCCTCCTATTATGTTCCGGGTAAATTTGACCCAACTCAGTGTTCAGTGTCTCTGAGAACATGGTAAATGTATTTTTTTCAGCTAGATTTTCCTCCCCTAAATTTACAGGTAAAACATTAATTTAACTAAAAAAAAAAAGATTATTCTGTACATATGTCATAAGCATCTGTGTTGGCCATTTTGACCCCAGGACCCATTATTACAAAAAAAAACCCCCATCATTTTGATCTTGTTTTTGGGGGGCATGGGGAGAGGCTGGGGACGTGTTCAAATTAATTTCTCATTCATTTCACATTTGGTCACATTCATTTTCCTATAATCATGTAAAATACATGCTTGATGTATATTGGGAGGATGGGGGGTGGGGGTCTTGTTTTATTTACTGGCGATTAAAATGGTCAGTAGGAAGGTATAAATGAACTGCGATGAGATTGGGTCACTCTTTCAGTCACAAACATCTTACGTAATTTTTAATTTCAGAGATCAAACACCTCAAAACATAAATGGTTTATTAATTTGAACATATTAGGAGGGTTAAGATTGGTACAGGATAAATTGCAAAAGGGTGCGTAACTAACAAATTGACAGACAAGAAGACATCGAACGCAACCGACTGATATACTTACCGAATTTCAGCAAGTTACAAACAATCAGGGGTGAACACTGTTGAGTGTTGGTGCTCTCACTTATTGATTGTTTATTTATTTATTGATTTATGTTTATTTGTCAGAACATTAACGTGATTATGATTTAATTGTGAAGGTGAAGCCACCTGTCTGGTGGGCGTGGTTTAATAAAAGAGCCCTCCTGCACGCAGCTGTGAGCAGTTGCTGTGCTGAGTGCCATGTGAGGCAAACTGAGCGTCTCTCGTCCTTTTTCCTTCTCCTCCGCGTTCGGTGCCGACAAAGTGGGTTTGTACACCAGTAGCCGTTGTGTGGCTGCTCTGCCAACAAACACATAACCTCATTGGCAAATGTACAAAACATGTCACCTCTCAAAGAAAGTCTGTAAAAAGTCGGAGAGGAACACCAAATCCTCGCCAACAATCACGCATTGCACAGGGGAATATTATCTTTTCTGTCTGATTTTACTGTTCTCTCTCTTTCTCTTAAACTTTCTTATGAAGGGGCTTAGAGTAGGCACTTTATCCATGAGTGGAGGGAGAGATGGTAATAGCATTATTTGCAGGGATGGTTCAACAGAAAAAGACAGATGTTTTTCTCCCTCAGGAAACTCATAGTGATACAAATAATGAAATAGATTGAGGGTTATTTTGGAGGGCAAATGCATGTTCTCAGTCATGGCAATAATTTTAGCGGAGGCGGAGCTGTTTTATTTTCTCCTAATCTAAATGTAAATGTCATCTCCTTAACAGAGTTAATAAAGGGTAAACCTCTGATAGTCGGGAGGAAGTTGATGGAACTGTTTTATGCCTTGTGAACATTTATGCTCCTAATCATGAATCAGATAGGTCAGCTGTAATTAGGCACTAAAGGGAGAGTTAAATAAGCATGTTCAGGATTATATTATAATGGGTGTAGACCGGAAATGTACATCAGATGTTGCCTTGGATACAGTGAGTGAGGAGCCACACCTACAGTCATCTTGCAGTGTGGCAAAGCTGGTCTCAAACTTAAACTTGGTGGATGCCAGAAAAATTAAACACCCTACAACCAGGAAGTACACTTGGGTTAGAGAAGTAAATTTAATCACGAAAGTGGAGGCAGACTAAACTTATTGACAACAAGCTAGAACCATGGTGGGCAACATTCTCTTAATAGAGATATTTCAGATATCTGTCACTTTAAAAAGGACATTGGAATCTTATCCATTGATCAGGAAAAGGCATCTGACAAGAGTGGACCATAGCTTTTTATTTCTGCTTTTAGAGCCTAAAATTTCATAGCTTAGGTTAGTTTGCTATATAATGTAGCAACTTGTTTAGTCAAGGTGGGTTGTGGGTTAAATCGACCCATTAGAGTTGGAAGGGGTAATGGACAAGTTTGCCACATCTCCGGGCAGTTGTTCAGTAAAGCAATAGAGCCTCTTCTCCATGAATTAAGATACTTTCTTGATGGATTTTCTCTCCCAGGGTTGTCTCATGATCCTTTGATTGTATAAGCTTGATACCGGGGATGGATGGCTGGACATGGCTAAACAGCTATTTGGCAAAGCTGGTCGCCTCGGTTACAGAAAACAGCTATTTCCGCTGAGTTTGGATTGGGTTGACATCACGGGACTCATGCTGTTCTACACTTCAGTCCCGCGAGCAGGGCAAGTCCGTCAAGCTTCTAGGGTTCCTGCTGAGACACCAGAGATGTGGTTTTTCAGGAACCACTAACCACTAAGTGCTTTCGCCGAAGATCTGCTGGCTGTGTTAAACTGGGACACCTTATGAAGGCCACGCAATCATCTGTCGATGTCCTGGGACAGTCGGCTAATATCAAGCCTTCCAGGCTGCTGCCTAGGATTCTTAGCGAGCTCGATGCTTCCTTGTCTGTGCCCCTCAGAGCCTGTGCTGAAAACTGTACTCTATCTGACGCCTGAGATGATGAATGTGAGGATAGTTTCCCATCTCTGACTGTCACTCTTGTTATTGGTTAATGGCAGGAGGGAGAGAAACAGCTTCTGTCGTTAAAAACCCTGCAGCTGAACGGTTTCAATGAGATGGAAAAAAAGCGGTATATATTGATAATATATTGCATATAGTGATAGATCTTGATATTTACATCTGTTCATTTCTGGTTCCATAAACATCACCATGGAGTTGCCGTGCTGTCAACCGCAGATTTTTTTCTAACTTGTCATACACAAATAACAAACATCAGAGGCACTGAACTTTGCACCTCTATTGCCCCTAGTTTTCAGTGAACTGCTCTTTTTGAACGTGTTCCTTACAGTGCCATGGCAGGATTTAACGTCTCCAGCATCATGTAAGGCCACAATATGGCTACGAACAATCTCAGAGAGCTCCTTCCGTCGTGCCATAATACCATGACACAGCTCAAAGTTCGTAATGTTGCCTCTAACCAGTTAAACAGATTTTTAGCATTAATAATCATAGAATGAGCCTTCAAAAAACTCTTTAAGACTATGCAAGAGTCAATACATAGTCAATTTGTGAAACATTTCAATTTTCAATTAAAAAAAAGATGTCTTCAGTGTTTTTGTTTATTATCCATATTATTACCTCAGTATCCCCGCGGGATAGAGTTCTGTTCTCATTGCCAACAAAAGTATTTTTACCAAAAATAGAAAAAAATAGAGAGAAGTAACACATAAAGACCCCTTTTAGACAAAAGTGGTGCTGTATAATCATCACTGCACACTACTGTACAACCCCAATTCCAAAATTGTTGGGACAAAGTGTAACTTGTGAATAAAATCAAAATGCAATGACTTGCAGATCACATGAGCCAAAATGTTATTTACAAGAGAACATACATAACATTTCAAATGTTGAAACTGAGACATTTTTATCCACAAAATGAGCTTATTTCAAATTTTCTGGCTGCAACAGGTCTCAAAAAAGTTGAGACACAGGCAAAAAAAAGGCTGAAAAAGCAATTAATATATAAGAGAATCAGCTGAAAGAACATTTAGCAAGTAATTAAGTTAACTGGCATCAGGTGTGTAACATGATTGGCTATAAAAGGGCTGTCTTAGAGAGGCTGAGTCTCTCAGAAGTAAAGATGGCCAGAGGCTCTCCAACCTGTGAAGGCTTGTGTAAAAAAAATTGCGGAATACTTTAAAAACAATGTTCCTCAATGTTAAATTGTAAAGGCTTTGAAGATCATCGACAGAGCATAACATCATCAAACTAGAACGGGCACTCGGTAGAGCTCATACCTTCGCCGACGCCACTGAATCCCTCGCCACTGGCGTTGGTTTCATGCCGATCGGATAAAAATTGACCGAGATATGGCCGAAAGTCGGTTTTGACCTTTTCGTGGCCTTGACCTTGACCTTTGACCCGATCACTCCCAAAATCTAATCGATTGATCCTCAGGTCATGCCAAATCAACCCACCAAATTTTATGAAATTCCGTCCGGTACTTTTTGAGTTATTCGATACACATACACACAGACAGACAGACAGACAGACACACAAACAAATAAATACACGGGGATCAAAACATTACCTTCGTCAGCGAAGTCGCTGGCGAAGGTAAAGATTCAGAGAAACTGGAAAAATCTCTGTGCATAAGGGACAAGACCAAAGACCTTTACTGGATGCCCTTGATCTTCCAGACCTCAGAGGCCACTGCTTCACTCAACGGCACGATTCTGTCATTGACATTACTAAATAGGCCCAGGAATACTTCAAGAAACCACTGTCTGTAAACTCAGTCCGCAGTGCCATCCACAGATGCCACCTAAAACTTTATCATGCAAAAAGGAAGCCATTATTGAGCATTATCCAGAAGCACCGCCATGTTCTGTAGGCCAAGACTCAGTTAAAATGGACTTTAGCAAAGTGGCAAAGTGTCCTGTGGTCAGATGAGTCCAAATTTGACATTCTGGTTGTAAATAATGGACTTCGTGTCCTCCAAGCTAATGAGGAGAAAGACCACTCCTCCTGTTATCAGTGTTCAGTTCAAAAGCCAACATCTCTAATGGCACGGGGACGCATTAGTGCATATGGTGTGGGACACTTGCATGTTTTAAAAAGCACCATGAATGCTGAAAGGTATATAAAGGTTTTAGAGCAACATATGCTTCCCTCCAGATGACATCTATTCCAGGGAAGGCCTTGTGTATTTCAGCAGGACAATGCAAAACCATATACTGCAGCTATTACAACAGCATGGCTTCAAAGTAGAAGAGTCTGTGTGCTGAACTGGCCTGTCTGCAGTCCTGATCTTTCACCGTTTGAAAACTTTTGACGCATAATTAAATGAAAATTCCATCAAAGGAGACCCAAAACTCTCCAGCAGCTGGAAGCCTGTATTAAACAAGAGGGGTATCAAATTCCAAAGGCTAAACTCAAGAAACTTGTGTCCTAAATGCCCAGACGCCACCACTCTGTGTTAAAAAGAAGAGGGGATGATATACCATGGTAAACAGGCCTGTGTCCCAACTTTTTTGAGACCTGTAGCTGCCATCAAATTTGAAATGAGCTCATTTTGTGGATAAAATTTCTCAGTTTTAACATTTGCTATGTTATCTCTGTTCTATTGTGAATAAAATACTGGCTGGTTTGATTTGAAAGTCATTGCGTTTTGATTTTATTCAGAATATTACACTTGGTCCCAACTATTTTGGAATAACATATGCAAATATTACATCTGAGCAATTATACAGACAATTTTTTATTGTTGTGAATGATAAGTAGTTTTGCATATTTATAGAATTTAATTTACAGCTTTTCATGGCATGATGAAGTTTGAACTTCTTTAAATAAAAAGTTGAAAAGTCTCAGACATGAATTCAACCAAAAGCCAAGTTCTCTAATTCCACACGAATCAATTTTCAACAAAGTTATAATTTGCAAGAATGTTACTGGGACTATATAGATGTATTTTTTTTATTGAATGTTTGTGCTTCTAAGCTTAACATTGAATTACCATTTCAAACACTAAACAGCACTGATGATGGTCTGTGTGAGACCCAAACATTTTGTTTTTCTTTTTTTTTGTGCACCTTAGCACTTTTTGTGCACTTTTGTACTGTGATGTGGGCTGTTATAAATATGCTTTTTTACAGGTCAGATTGATGTCTTTGTCTTTCAGTGCGCGGTCAGCATTTCTTTTTCCTATCAGTCTGTTGACCGAGCGCAACAATCCTTTTTCATTTTTGAAACATTGAACAGTTTTTACCTCCCATATTTGCAGCATTTTATCGTCATTTTACTTGGCAACAAAAATGGTAATGTGAGGCAAACTACAAGATTCACAACAGATACTTAACTTCAAATGCATTACTCAGAAATCTCCATGATATTTGTCATGGAGCTGAGGAACACCAAGGGCGTCCGTGCATCCTTTCCAGAGGACCTGTGTTTCCCATGGATATTCACTCATTGAAGGGTATTTCAGTTGTAGGCTAATCAATGATACTCAGTGCTTAAAGGACCATTTTTACTGCAGTGCCAGCAGCAGTTTCTGCGACAGACCTGCAGTGGCCCTCTCCTCCATCCAGTGTGAAAGACTCTGGGCTGAGACGCTCTCTTTCTGCCCAGTAATTTGGCTCGTGTTGCGCAGGCCATGTGATGTACAGGGCAGTAAGAGTTACGGAAACGCTCAAAGGAAAAGAGCGGTGAGCTCTGCGTGGGGATACCGAACAGAATAATATCACTGACAGTAAATGCTCTCCGCCGTGGTGAAGGAATTCAGTGGGTGCGCACTTACAAGAAACATGTTTATTTTGATGAGTCAATGCTGTGGCCCATTCACAAACTGTTCCCCAGAGATGTTGTGACAGACAGAGACACAGAAGAGGGTGAGAGGATGATGACATGTGATAAGAAAGAAAGGCAGAGGAGGGTGAGGTGAGAAGAAGTACATTTGGAGAATTTACGCCCGGGGCGTACGCCCACAACCCCTGCCGTCTGCTACAACGCATGAGAACATCAAGTAAACACCATGAATAACTGTGTGAACAACATACCAACAGAATAAAATGAAGCAATAGTTATTGAATTGATTGTAAATGATAAAGGAAGTGTGTTGTTCAAAATTCATTCATGATAGATCTGGAGATCCACAGTCAAAAGTCAGCCAATTGCTTAAAGTGTAAAGATGCATAAGGCTAAAACAGAAATGTTTTGATAAGACAGACTTAATAAGCAGCTGTTGGCACAAAGGAACACATCCTCCATGACAAATCCCAAGCAGTGCTGTAGCTTTGGTTGTTCGCTCACACACAAAGTGGATTTCTGCTTCTGTGCCTTTCATTTCCACTCCCAAGCAAAGGCTTAAATTTTAAGTCCTTAAAACTGAAAAGAAAATAGGCATTTGGAGGCTGTTGTCATCAGTTGGGATGTTACTTCGTCAGTAGTCCACCCTGAGAGAGAAATAGAGGGAATGTCCGTCCAATGATTTCTCTTTTATTCGTTGCTTCCATCGAAAAGGAATCGTATTTGTTATACGTTCAGACATCTTCTTTGAGCATATCAAGCAGATAAGTGAAAAAAATTAGAGCTGGAAACAAATTTAGCACAATATTTCTCAGCGGGCAAATCTTTATTTCACAATTCAAGAGGGTTACATGTGTTACTATAGACAGAGGGACACACAATACTTCAACCAGCAGGAAAATGGCAGGCATGCTCTTTCAGGGAGGCGTCAACAATGCAAACCTATAATTGCAATGTCAGTCACAGGGAGTTTCCAGAATACCAAGCAGGGAATCAGAGATATTTGGAATGAAAGGTAGCGTCCTGTGAACTGAAGAGCCAAGAGTCACAGTGCCCTCTACTGGTCACAGACATCATGATTTTCAGAGTGAGGCAGCCTGTCCTTGTCACTCGCTTTGCTCAGAGTAGCATCAGCTGAGAGCCCGTCAATTTGTCTGACAATATCCTGCAACATTTGATGAATGCACAAGAAGAAATGTGAGCGGGTGCCACCTCCCTAACAACAGTGCATCACTGATCAGCTCCTCGTGTCTAAAGATTGATGGCTGTGATATCTGTCCCCTCTTATAATTGAGCTTAAGAGCAGGGTAAAGTCACCTTTGTCCCACCGTTGTTGAGAAGTCGGACTCAGACATTTGTCAACAGAAAATAAAATGGCCCTTGGGAATTGTCTGCATTCAATTATCATTTTTATCAGCTGTCAGACCTCACATCTGAGGTGTATGATTCCCGTACATGTGACCGGTGAGCACTAGTGCCTGAGTCAGTGATGCTCTCTGGGAGTTGAATGTTATCAGAGGCGCATCGGAGGAGGGCTGGATACAGGAGTCCTGTGCCTCACACCAGGGGAAATCAAGGAGGAAGTCAGCTATCAGACACTCAGCCGAACCCAGACCACAGCTCTGCTGAAGAGGGCCTGTTCACACACACTCACAAACACACACACCCAGACCAATGCTCTGCTGAAGAGCTCCTGTCCCCAATTCCCCCGCCTCCCCACACACACACACACACACACCCGCGCGCGCGCACACACACACACACACACACACACGCATACACACCAGGGCTGAACAATTAATTGCATTTGGGATAATTGGTTGCGCAAGGTTTCACATGAAAGCACGCTATCCTACCCTCGCGTGCCATGCCAGCGAGGGCAGCAGCCTACATGACGAAAACGACAGTAAAGGTTTTTTGGCATTCGCAGGAAGGCCATGTGCTTGCTTGGGAGATTTCTGCGCAGTTTCCTCTGTTTCTGTAGAGTTTCTCACCAATATTTGTTCGGAAAGTGTTTCCTTTCAAATAATACAGCCTTTTCTCAAGGCCTTGTTTTCTCACATTTTCAATATATACAGAGTTCTTGCAATTGTAGAACATACGCACTACAGACATCCTGTGAATGCCAAAAAAACCTCTATCAAAATGAACTTGCCTGAGTACATAGTTATTTACCCTCATGAAAAAGGCCTCAGCAGAACCAAACACAGAAGAGGGGACCTTGGTGTCAAAGGGGGTAGTAGTACGTCTGTTATCTAGAACTACTTTGGATATTGCACAAAGTCAAGTATTGTGCAGAACGTGCTTTGCTTAAGTAGCTACAAATCAGGGCAACAGTACAAACTTCTTCCAGCATTTAAGAAAACACCGTAGGTCCACGTATTACAACTTTATGACTAAAAATCCACCCACTAGTGCGACAACAAAGTCGAATACCACCCAGCAGGGATCATGGACTGAACTGTTAGAGAGTGTGACTCCATATTTGTTCAACCTTTATTTAATTAATCTATTTAACCTTTGTTTAACCAGGGAAGTCTTGTTGAGATTGATATCTCTTTTTCAAGGGAGCCCTGGGGGTTGAGGTGGGAAGGGAGAGAATAAGTTGCACAGCCAATCAGATCAGGGGATGATTAGGTGGCAGGTTGAAAGAGCCAACTTAGGAATTTAGCCATGACATTGGGGAATCCCTACTCTAGTCAAAGAGTGTCAGAGGATCTTTAATGACCACAGTGAGTCAGGACCTCAGTTTCACGTCTCATCCGAAAGACGGCGTCTCCTTCAGTACAGTGTCCCCATCACTGCACTGGGGCATTGGGGATTATTCCACCAGAAGATCGCCACCTACTGGCCACCAAACACTCAACTTGGTTTTCCCAGGCGGTCTCCCATCCAAATACTGACCAAGCCCACACCTGCTTAGCTTCAGCCATGCAGCTGGAGCAGATTGCGTAGAAGAAAACAATGTCAGTTCAATGACCAACAATGCATCGAGTATCCTGACAGCACCGCAGCGTAACGAGTGGACCAGGCTCCAGTGTTTCGGCCACCGATTAAACATCGCCATTGGTCAGTTTTTTCTGTATTTTTATAACGTGTGTTTGTGTGTGTACTTGTGTTCGTGTGAGACGAGTGTGTGTTTATGCCAGAGAGATTGAGGCTACAATACATTTTCATTTTAAAATGCCGTTTTAATACAAAAATGATCTCTGTCCACACAAAAAAGCATTCCTTGAGTTTTTAAGCTAAAACGGGTTAGCAGCGCTTTTAGAAGCCTCTATTTCAGTGGTCCGAAAATTCTGGAGCAGAGTGGACACGACGCAAAAATGGAGCAAAGGTTATCTGTTTTAAAATTAAAATATACTAGTGTGGACATAACCTAAAAGGAGAACGTGCAAGATTTAGAACAGAGTGGTCTTCGATTTGTAATGTAACATTACTTTGATTTGTAATGTTAATGTCTGTGTATGTATGTATGTATGTATGCATATGTATGTTAGTGATAGCCTAAGCTTTGTAACACACAAATGTATAAATTGAATTAAGTACATTTTTTTTTTGTCTTTCAGAAAATGCAATGAATGATGACAGTGTGTCTCCAGCAACAGAACTGTGCGAGACATTGGCGCGGCGCTTCTCTCACAGCTGGAAGGAGAAGGCAGCAATGACTCAGGCACAGGAGCGAGTCGGTCTTCCTGAGTTCGCCCTCATGAGGGCCCAACAAGATGGGGATCCAAAGAAGTCTCCTGTGATCCTAGTATGCATGTCACTTTAGGGAGAAACTGAGTTTGACCTTCATTAGCGGCAATTAAGAGTGGTGAAAATCTTCAAATAATTCTAATAGCTAGGATTTTAAGTCTCAAAATCAAGTTTCTATTATTTTCTTCAGAAGGGAAAAGTCCAGAATCCAAAGGTTTTTGTTCAGTTGCGAGAATCCTAGCCTCTGATAAACTCACTAGGTTTTTCCAGATCACAAGAGAAATGATGATTGCGAGAGTCCTGCTGTAGACTAAAATCATGCAGTCAGGTGACTGACAGGCGCCTGGCAGGATGTGGGAGAGTTAGAGGCCAGTCACAGGGCATTATATCCCCCAGGAGTTTACAGATACTGTCTTGGGAGAGGAGTACGGCAGCATCTCCAACCTCGAGCTTGTTTACCATCTTCCGGCCGCATTTGTCCTGACTGAAGTCAATGAGGACACTGACCTGTCGAGGTCAATTAAAAACACGGCATATCTTAGTAACAAATGTAGAGACACCGACACCCACAAGCTTTTGGATGTCACTTCATTTTTTTAGTTTTTGTGATTTTCTACCAACAGAAGATCAGTAAAATTTAATTTTCGTGTTCATATGATGCCTCTTTCTGCAATGCTTTGTACCTTTTTCAGATTCTACTGAAAGATTCCAGGTTCCACGGTGAATCCGTCTGCCGATACAGTACAGTACTGTGACTGAAGGTTCTTCTTTCTGAAATCTGGTAGTTAAATCAAGATACTTTATTCATTAAAACAGTTTTGAACAATACCTAAAATATTCAGTTTCATCATTTGTGGAGAATACTAGGGCCAGGTTTCCATACTTTAAATATGGTTTGCTCACACTCTGCAGACTGTTTTATTCTTATTTTTTTAAACCTGCGGTTTTGGTCTTGTTTGCTGGTGGCCTGTGATGATTTGTCCTCAGCCCCTCCTCTTTCTGTCAGCTCCTCCTCTTTCTGTCGCTCCCTACAGCGGCTGAGGGCGATGAGGGCGTGGCTTGGCTCACAGTGCTAGATAAGGCACACCTGATCCTTGTTTCCACCAATCAACTTCTCCGTAAAGCCTAGCCTCATTCCCCACTCCAGTGCCGGATGATTCCAGCTAACTTGGTATCTCTGTGGCTCAAAAGTTTATCCCTGTGTGTGGCTAGTGTTCTAGATTGTTATGTAGTCCTTCCACTCACCCAAGATCTCCGTTCCCAGTTCTTCCAGACCAACCTGGGAGCCTCACTGCTTCGCTGACCATCGATCTACCTGCTAACCAGTGTTCCCAGTGAACAACTTCCTGCTTCGCCTTGAGTCAGATTCAACTGCCAGCCATCTGCAGCACACCCAGCCACCCTTCGCCCCCACGCCTGCTCTGTGACTTTTACCTCCACAGCAAATTGTTCATTTTTATTGCATCGTGTCTCAGCGTCTGCACTTGGGGTCCAATTCCTGAAACCTAACACACTATTTACATTTCGCCAAGGTGCAAGTGCCTCTTGCAATTCAACCCAATGGGAGATGGTGCTCTAATTAGTCTATTTCATGTAATGTCCACAACACTCTTATGGTAAGGCCCAAGAATAAATACAATCCCTTTGAACCCCACGCCTTGCCTTTCGCTCACACTGTCTATGGTTAAATTAGTGAAAATAGATTTGGATATATCCTACATTCGCTTTTGCCACGTGCTTCAGAACGTTAAAATGGGGCCCTATAAAAGCTAGGAATATGGTTCAAAGGTTTTCTAAAAACTAGGAATGTGCACCAAAATGATCAGTATCCACCAAAGTCCAGTTTCTGATATTTAGTTTTAAAAATGTATCCAGATAAAATGCAAAAAAAGGTATTAATATTTGGGATTTTCCCTGTTGTAGTACATTACCTGTGGTTAAAATGACACTTCTTTAGGGTTCCTGTATGAGCTGACTATCTCATTTAAAAAAAAAATTTAAGTCAAATTCTTAAACCATTCAAATTCCATATTGTTATTTTCAGGAAAGACTTATTTTGGTTTGGTAACTTACCTGTCTCTCATGCCAAAAAAGTTAATATTTCAGATATCTCTCAATGTGATCGATTTTTTTTTTTAAGTTGTGGCCATGAATGCAAATATAAGCATGTAACATAAAACGTATTTCGCCCATGTTTACTTTTACTTTTAACCCCTCAGCCCTCACGGCTGACGGGGTATTGCTATCCTTCGTGCGGGTGGGCGGGCGTCTCCAAAAACTTCGACGTCTGGCTGAGGGGTATTCCGTGCATTGCACGCCTATTTTTATTACTTTCTATCATTAGTAGCAGAAGTAAAACATTGAGAAAGCGTTATATTGCTGCTCTATTGTGACTTGCATATAAGGACTGGTAATAAAATAATTGCTGTTTTGCACCATTTCTCATATATCAACCCTTGTTTTGCACATAGCAACTGCTATAATATCCAACAAAGACAAGAGTATTACAAACCGACAGCCTCTGAAATCCAAAACAAAACCGCAACGCGCACAGAAAGACCAACATTCAAATGAGAACAAAAATATGTGCAGAGTTCGCCAAACATAGCTGATTTTCAAACAATAATACACACTCGTATGATTTGTCATCCATCTTCTGCACAAACTGCAAATTAGTAATATAATTCAATTAAAAACATTTGTCAAAAAAAGGATGCATGATCTTGAGCGTACACACACATACACACGACATGAATGAAAGCCACAGAACAATCAATTTGATATCAGGAACCCGTACAATAATTGCAAAACTCACACTTCAATCTCACGGGAGATTGAACATTTCTTCGTCTAACAAAGTCGCATCCACTGTCCATCTCCCTTAGGATTGAGCAGCCTCTGTCATAATCATTGAAATCCTGGTCATAATTCTTATCGTCTTGGCCCAACTTATCCAAGACCTCGGCAGCTGCAAAATGGCGAAAATAATGTGACCTGAACCATTTTGACTAATATAACAGACTTATAAGAGAAAAGCTTCAAAATAGCCACACAAACGCATGCAGGAACAACAAACGCCATTGTGTATCGACAGTGTAACACTATGTCTGATTAGCAATGTGCCCTGCGCGCCACCGAAAAAAACTGATTCTAAAAGGCGTACCTTAAATCAAGTGCAAAGCGTAATGCTGTTACTCATTCTCCCTTTGGAACATGTAAAAGGACATATTTGTGTTCAAAATATGAGGAGAACACAGGGATTAAAAATCACCAGAAACAGAGGGAGGAAGGTGCTTCAATACTCTGTTTTATTTGAGCATTCCTGTGGTCAAACATTATTTTAGTGGATTCAGGCAATGAGGAAGGCCAGACATATTGAGAGCTGGGAGATCTCATCTGCCACGAAATCACTTCGGCATTCAAGTGCTTTAGACTGTCCAGAGGCCCAGTTTCCCGGTGTGAGCTCAATAATTTGTCTGCTGATATCATCATCGCACCATATAATTTGCAGTTGAAGTGGTTTTTCTGCAGACTCTTTATGCTGTGGGTGGAAATACCCTCCTCATGCACACATTTGGCAGTTCAGTGGCCTTCTTTCAAATCGAGTTTCCAGCTTGCCCTCCTGAAAATTCTTCTTTGTTGGGTCGATCATTATTTTACAATCAGTATTACAACATTTAGCGTGATTATAGCTACCATAAAAACCAGTAAATAATTTGCATCGTTAAGCAAGACAGTTAATTTTTTTGAGGTCACTCGCCTGCAAAAAAAAAAAAAGACTGGTGTATTTCAATGCACTTGCAGCTAGTAGCACACATTTCGAAAACGCATTCCAAGAAGATTGCAATTATTTTACTGGAAACATAATCATAAACAGGCTAACACAGCAAGATAAAATCTGCAGATAAAATCAGCAGGCTCAAATTTAATCATATGCATTTTGACAACAAAGATATGCGATATAGCCAACATAAACCATGTCAAATTAGGGGCCAAATTAAAATTGTTTTCTTGAAAATGTAAAAGGGCATGAAAAATAGACTTCAAGGCTATGAAAGGAACAACAGTATATAATATTAACTCAAAACCGATAGGCACAGGCCGAGAAATTCAATTGAAAATTTTTAATGAATAAGGCGGCTTTAAATGTATGACACAATGCAAAACAGTATGCCTACTTGAGTATTCGCCGTGTTGCAACAGATTCAGCAAAGTAAATACAGTAAATGTTTCTGTGCAGCTGTGTTGGGCTTATAATTTTCCCTTTCTGCCATGTTGAGTTTAAGCAAAAGGCTCACACATTAGAAATACTGCGAGGAACAGCCTATAGCTGTAGAGATCTCAGCTGTGCAGTAATAGATGGGTGCCGCAGATAAAGTTTAATGGTTGTGCTTTGCACACCAGCACGGAGACAGGAAGTCAGGACAGGAAGTTGAGGACTGGACTCAGGTGCAAGGATAAACTTGGTTGTATTTAATATGCCTTCAGCGCAGCAAGAAGGCAAACTGTGATGATACACTCAGGGGAACCAGTCGCAGCTCAGGGATCATCCAGAAATCATCAGCCTTTATTACAAAATGGATCAGGACCAGAAGACACAAGGATTGCCGAGCCAAAAACAATGTCCAAAAAGTAAAGTCGACAAGACAGGCCGGGGTCAAACCCAGTAAATCAGAAGTGTGACGGTACAGAGACAGCAGGCCAAAATCGTAGTCGTAATCCAGAGCAGGAGGTCATACACAGGGCATCCAAATTAGAGAAAGTGGTCAGAATCCAAAAAGGCAAAACAGGAACAGAGGGGCAAATGCAAACCATATCGGGCAAAACAGTCGTGAAGAAGCGGTGAACAAAAGACACACGAGGAGCTCTGCACAGATGAGAATGGGTCAACATTTTGACAAGGAATGAACTGCAGTGAAGACTTTAAAGAGACAGAAGGGAAGTCACATGCTATGCAGGGAACAGGTGAATGGGATAAGACTGATTACAGAGGTAAGCACACATGGGGAGTCCTAAACCACAAACAATGGGAAAAAACCAAAATGCGGACAGGATCCACGCAGACAGCCTATGACAGATAAACAGCTCCGGTAAAGGAGTTCTAAGTGCACAGTTAAGACTGCAGGACAGAGAGAAGCGCAGCTGAGGTGCGTGAGCTGTAATCAGAGCGGAGAACGGGAGAAGCAAAAGGGGCGGAGTTACAGAACAGAGCACAACGGGGCGGAGTAGTTATATGAGTAAACAGTGATATCTACACACCTAATCAAACTAATTTGATTAGTTTGATTAATTTTAATTTTATAAAATAATATACAATTTCTGAGCCAAATGAGGGAACTATCCAAGTTGCACCCCATGGCAGAGCCTTCACAATTATGCACAGTCATATCATAAAATAATCACATGTTTAACACAAGTCAAGTTT
Organism: Gymnothorax reevesii; assembly: GCA_029721435.1. NCBI lineage: Eukaryota > Metazoa > Chordata > Actinopteri > Anguilliformes > Muraenidae > Gymnothorax > Gymnothorax reevesii. The sequence goes on from CM056588.1 coordinate 3,290,859, forward strand.
TGGCACATGAAGTTCAATATCAATGAATAATTTTCTAGCAGAATTTAGCAAGAGTTTATCAGTACTGGCACACATGGACATCAAAAGTCACCAGTGATCTCTCCAAACCAAAAACATTGAACTTTATCAAGTATTAGAGTTTTGTCCATTTCTCTACAAAGCCATATCAGCAAGCATACATACTCATTAAAGGACTGGCATATTTTACATCAACAAGTTCACCCTGCAACGGTCAGCTTGCTTTTACAAAACCAATCATACGAGCGAAACAAACGTGCCAGTGGTGTTACCAAAGTCAAGGAGCTGTTCTCATTTTAAATGAACGAAAACCTAGGCATTCGCTTTCGTTGAATGCGGTATAAATGATAAAACATCATGGAACAAAATGCCGCCTTATACAGTATTAGTGGCAAAGGCTAACAGTCACTCATGCTAACCAATTTAGCAAAACAAGCTCTGAAATCATGAAATCATGAAATGAGACACTATAACCTAACACGCTGTTATGCCAGGGTTTATATACCTTTCTGAGGGTTCCGATCAAAGTCTTTCAATTTGTGTGAAAAGATTTTACGGTGTAGAATTGGATAAAAACCTGTCAATCAATGGACGGATTTTGTGAGGTTGTAAGGAACTGCTGAATTTGTTGTGAGATGAATCTACATGCAATTCATTGGTTGGGAATCACGCAACGCAAATTTTAAAATTTGATGATAATAATTGATTGGAGTATAATATAGTATCAGTATCATTTTGAAATTTTTCTTCAGAAAACTGATTTTTTTTCTCTCTACTTAATTGAGATACCTTTAGTCCATTATAGCTGAAGTAGGGCAATGTTTTTTTTCCGTCACAATAGATCGTTTTTATTAACTGCAAGATAGATACAATGGGGAAGTATATTAGGCAGTTTATACATCAGGCTTGGCTGAGGAATTGAATCAATACAATTCGCAGGAATCAGGGTTGGGTCTTAACTCGTCCACATTCTAAATCAGTCAAGGGCAAGGCTTGGTCATGAATGTACAATAGACAGATCAGGTGTGCTATCTTTTGATAGAATAGTGTTACTGCATGGATAAATAGAGCAGCTCCATGTCCACTAGCATCTACATCTGCTCAGAGGGATTAATAGGCTGCTCAGTTTGAAAGCTGGAGCCGTGGCCTTACATAATGCAAATCTGGCCGCTGGATTGTACTACTCAAAAGAAATTAAGGATCAAAAATAATTGTGCATAAAAAAATAAGCTAACAATCTAAAATGGTGATGACGAATGACAAAATAATTCCTTGATGACTCAAGAAGAGAAAACATAATACAAAAACCTTTGATCAGACGTTTATTACCCTGATGAAACGTCATGCAACCCCAAAAACGACGTTCACGTAAGACTCCGAAACTTCCATAACTGATGAAGCCACCAATAGCATTCACACATTCTTGGCAACATTGGCGCATGTTGTTCACTAGGAATTGGAAATAGCGTTGAGGGATCGCTTGCCACTCTGCAACTAATCACTGAGTTAGTTGCCGGACGCTGACGGCAGGGACGCGATGTGATTGAACTCGTCGCCCTTGTTCGTCCCACACTTGCTCAGTGGGTGGAAAGTCGAGTGAATATGCAGTCCAATCCATGTACGAAGATTTTGCTGCAGCAGGAAGTTGGACACCACACTGGCACGATGAGATCTTGCATTGTCATCCTGGAACCAGTGGCAGTTCGTCTGCCATAACAAAGGGAAGCAAAAACCTCACCCTTCAAAGCTTGATGAGTCAAACCTTTTGCAGTTTACTTTTCTTGATCAGCAGTTGCTTTCATGAATTGGTAGAAAGACAGTCACATTTGTTTTCAATGGCACTGTTATACATTGCACTACAAAATTATGAGGGGTTTTCTTTCACACATAAATTACGGCGTAAATTACCAACAGAACCCGGACCAACAGACTGAGAGACAGCTTCCCTCCTCAAGCCATCACCAGACTGAACTCACGCATGCACAAACACCCCCCCACTACATCTTACTAATTCTGTGAATTACTCACTGCTGTAGTGTTGATTGCCGAGTGCTGCTGTTGTTTTATCCTAGTGTTTATTAAGATTTTCTTGTTTGCCAGTCAAACATAAGTATCTATCTTGTGATACACCTACAGAGTAGCCTCCCCCAATCTCGTTGTGTTTTACCTGACATAATGACAATGAAGACTACTCTGTTCTATTCTATTCCATTCATAGGCCTATGTCTTTATAAATTCCGCCCTCAAGGAGCTCATGAAGTGACATAGATTCGCAAATTGATTAATGAGGCTGATTAAGCAATCAGCTGTGCAACATCGCATTCTTTACTTCTATATTATACTATATTGTAGAAAATTGAATGTCATGGCTTCTTGCGAAAGAAGCCTCGCAAACTAATTTGTAAAGATGTATTGATAAGTTGCGTTGTCATTTGCTATCGAAAATAAATTTGACTGTCCTCTTACCAATTCATATGAGCAACTGCTGCTCATGAAAAGTAAAAGGTTTAAGTCATTAAGCTTAGAAGGGCGAGATTTTGGTTTTCCGTTTGTTACGGCCGACGAACCGCCACTGCCTGGAACGAAGCTAAAATTGGCAGGCTATGAATGACACTAATGCAAAACACGTGCAAATGGTAGTGGTTCAGAATGGGTGTTTCAAGACAGTATGTCAGTTTAGTCTGAGAAAGTTCATGTTTCAAATCCATGAAAAGGAAATTTAGGTTAACTTAAAAAGTTTCTAACGATGAGTGCAATGATTGTATGTCCCATAATAACGTGATGTCTGTAGTCCAAATGACAATCCAAAGGAGGATGTTCTGACCCTATCTGGATTAGTAAGACATACTTACAAAAATAATCAAATGATGATACGTGTGTGTGTGTGTGCGTGTGCGTGTATTTTTTTCTGGTAGGAGGGTGTTAATATTATTTCAGTGAGGAGAGAACACTGTGGATGTTTGGAGAGTGGAGGACTCTCCAATCAGACGGCAGCATGATTGCGGTCCCACGGTGAACACAGCTCGAGTAGAGAGGCCAGCCAAGAGCCAAGCAGAGCATGACCCAGCAAGCACCAGAAAGCCAGTTTTCAGCAGGCCAAAATCTCATGCCAAATCATCAGCAATTCTCTGCCTGAATGTCTGTGCCTTTGAGTGAATTCCAACTTTGTCCATATAAACATACACAATGCCAAGATTGTGGACCCTATATTGTAGGACTCCGAGCCTGCAGCAGTGTGGAGAGAGCACTTCCTGTTGTAGCACAATGATTCCTCCAATCTCAGAGGTTCAAACATGTCCAGATTAATCCAGAACAATTTGACTGGCCGAAACAGAGGTCAGACCTCAACCACATAAAAATCAATGGATCAGCTCCAAAGCCATGTTAAGCCAGGCTTTAACCCTTGCATCACTACTTCACATCAGTTAAACGGTTCTGATCGGAATGTAAGCAATTCTCTCCAGAGCTGTTCCAGCATCAAATTAGAAAGTCTTCTCAGAAGCCTTTGAGGCTGGTATAGGGTATCATTTAGAGTTTAGACTGTTTTAGCCACTGTCTCAACCGATCCACCTCAAAAATGGCTCCTGTGAGTTAATGTCTTGGTTTCATTCAAAACTTGGATTTCAAAAGCATCCTTTTGTCCTAGTATCTGTAGGCAATATTGATGTTTTTAATGCTTATTTTTTTGCTTTTCACTTGGGGAACAAAGTTGTCCTTTGACCCATCCAAGTTACCCCAGGAGCCGTTTGCAGCTACACACCAGTGCTCTGGGGACATACTCCAGTGCTAAAGTGAGAGCCTTCATAAGGAGCAATGGCAGGATGGAGCGCCCACAGGAAACCCACATGAACACGGGGAAACATCCAAACTACACGCAAACTATTCCCGGCCGGCAGGGATATGATCCTGGAACCTGGTATTTCAGCAGGCAAAGACAAGGAGAATCCCTGTCATTTATGCTGTTCAGGCAAGAGTCTCTAAATAGGCATTTAGTCTCCATTTTGGCATGTCTGTCCTGAACGGAAGAAAAGTACACACGTCAGTGTCTCAGATATTTCCATTTCATCCAAACGCTTGTAAATTAAAGACAATGCCGTTCTGCAGTTAATTATCGCAGGTGTTATCAACAGCACTTTAACTTCACACAGGAATATAAACTAATGATCAGTTTGCGAAAGTTAATGTTAAATTTGCAGTTTTTTTTTTACTGTTCTTTTTTATATGATATAACATATATGTAGTATACAAAATTTGGAAGCAAAATGGCAGATGTACAAAAATTGTGTGGCCAGCATGTGCACTTCACAAAAATATAAACACCCCATGAAAATTATTTATGTACCATGAGATGTGTTTCTTTAAATGAGCTGATAATGTCTTAATTGCGCAAAATGGTTATTTGTCTTGATTTGTAGACAACATTTGTGTTCATCTCTGCCAGTGAACACCTGCTCAGTGATGCATTGATTCCACCCACAACACGGGTGTGGCATGTGCAGACGCTGCTCAAACAGCGTGAACAGAGCTCAGACACTCCCTAAAACTGGGGACAATAAAAGGCCACCCCAAAATGTCAAATTTCATCAAGAGTCACGATGCCACGAATGTCGCAGATCATGCTAGGACGCGCCATAGGAATGTTGGATGCAGGAACGTCCGCCAGAGCGGTTGCTGGACAGATGAATGTTCACTATCGGACATTTGGGTGTTTAAGAGTGTGTTTTAGACAGACTGGCAGTACAGCAAATCGACCTCACCGTCGTCGTCCACGTGTGACCACATGAGCACAAGATCGTTACATCCGGCTTCTCCATTTGCATGATCGCCTCAGACCAGCAACACGCACAGCAGATGAAACAGCTGGTCTGCACAACAGACATATCACACCTCAAACTGTCCGGAACCGCCTGGGAGAAGCAAACCTACACGCTCGTCCTCCTCATTGTGATCCCAACTGTGTCTACGAGTATCCCTGATTGCCATACGCCACTATCTTACTTTAATGAACAATAATCTGTTGCATACTGAATTATAAAATGAATTGTGTATGACTTAATATATCGTAAAACTCTTAATGCTAATTAAAGTTTAAAAGTGTCAAATGGGGGGTTTATATTTTTGTTTAAGTGTAGTTTAAGGATACTACCCTGGATAGCATAAAACAGAGATAACTGATGATGTATTTGCAAAAAAGCTGCAAAATTAAGACAAAGTCGTGCACCTCCTGCAACAAAATAGAAAACATAAAGGGCTGTGAGCCATGTTTCTTTGAAAGATGGTGGTCTCTGTCTGAGGAGTTGTGTGACATTTCCCTGGACCCAGCCACAGCCTCCACTGAAATGCTGGAGATGAAGAGCTCTCATTGTGAAATCCCTTCCTCCCGAGTGTATTACAAACATATCTATGAAATGAAAACCTTGCTGCTAAAACAGGGACCTTCCACATCTGCTCTTCCCAAGGGCTGCACTCCATAATAACCAGGCCTTTCCTTCTCAGAGGGTCAGTCAAGCCTCAGAAATGAGTCAGTTCCCCTCACTGTGAGACACAAGTGGCCCTCTGCCTTCCCCTGAGTACAGGCTGCGTGAGACTGAATTTAACACGGAGTCGCTGTGTGGTATTCTGTAAGCTCTCCATATCAGCGCACCATAGGGGTTTATATTTTATTACATTTTACCCTGGTGAGTGGTAGTCTCATGAGACCTATCTCTTCAGCACAAAGCAAACATGGAAGATTAAAAATAAATCAAAATGTGAAAGGGCTAATCGCGTCATAACTAGGAAAATCTGTGCATATATAGTGCAGATACTGTGTGTTGGTTAGCATTAGCTGCATTGTGCTGAGGCTTCTATGGTGATGCCAACTGTGCAGTAACACTAGTTTAACCTATGATCTGGGAATCACTGAATTAAGACAGATTGTAGCTCGTAAACTAAAAAAACAAATGGTTCTTAACTACAAACTATGATTTATGTTTTATCTATAAAACAGGTAAAATAATGAGGCCAAGTATGGCACTGCATTATATGAATTCAATCTGAAAAAGAGATTGACTGTGTACATACCAGTGGTACTTAACGCCGGTCATGTGGACCATCCTGTGCATGATCTCTCTGGTTTTAACCACAGCTACAGCTGAAGACCCTTCCAAGACCCATTTCTGCAGGTCCAAAAAATACCCAGAATCCTAAGTGTCTTAATAAACTATTGAACCCCTGAGTTTCCAAAGGGCGTAACTATAGTGAATTAGAGGTCTGCATATCTTATAACGAAAGGGGAACTTTCTTGTAATGTCAGCCAAAAGTATCCCAATGACACTCTCTGGTAAAGAAATTAACTAAAAATAATAACATATGGGCAAAAAAATGCGTTCCTTGGAGTTGGAATTGAGCCATATTGGTTGATATTCAAACCTCAATTCCAAAAAAAAATTGCCTGCATTTCCCAGTAAGACGCTGCTATCTGAAGAAATTCAAAAAACAAAGTCTTTGACATCTATCAGTCTGGAAAGGGATTTTAAAGTCATTTTTAAGGCTTTGCAACTCAAGAAAACCATGATTAGAGCTGTTGTCTACAAATGGAACAACATGACGACTTTTCATTCGGAATGAATTAATCCGAATTAAACCATTCGGAATGAACTTTTTTCCTGCGAGTTTACATGCGATATAGTCATTCCGAATAGGGGTTTACATGGAACAGGCAATTAATGACTTTCCTATAAGGTTTGGTGCTGGGAAGGCTACTGATTGGATATGGAGCGGGGCGGATATGTGTACACGTGTTTCCGTTTAGCCTACCGGAAAAATATTAGGCTTGTCTTCGTTCCTGATTGCGACACACTGTTGTTGTGTTCCGTGGTCTGAGTGTCTGGTTAGTCAATTTTAGGTTTCTATTATTTTGGTATGTCAGTTTTTTAGTCCATGTCTCAGTGTTCACATTTAATTCCTCTCCTGTGTAGTCCAGTCCACGTTTTACCCATGTACTGTCTTTGCTTTCTCCCCGGTCGCGTCATTGTTTGTAGCAGTTTCTGTCCTAATTGATTGTGACACTATTTCGGGTGATTTAATGGATTCTGGGTTTCATCGTTCCTTCTGTTCTCGTTTACTAGTTTCCACTTGCTTTTCTATTCATACTAACATTACTAACAGTTTGTTGTTTTCTAAAATTACTAACCAAACTAACCTTGTATATAATACTAATCTACTAACGAGCACCCGGGATTGTTTAGCTGCACTTACTAATTGACTAATTATCTCTCAGCAGTCGCTCTGTTCTAGTCTCCGCCCCTTGCCTTACTGTTTACTGGCTTTTCTAAGTTTTCTTGCAGAATCTCTGCTTTCTTAATCTGTTCTGGCTCTTATTCTGTACACTTAGGAGTCTTTTTATCCAGTTTATTTATCCCATCTTTGGGATTGTCTTGTGATCCTCGTCTGTGTGTTAATGTTTATCTGTTTTCATGTAATTGGTTTCCCTCATGTTCCACCCCTTGTTAATTAGATTAAGTTTCAACACCTGTGTCTGTGTGCCCCTGCCCTATAAATCCCAGCTCTTTCTGCACGCGAGCAGATCTGACTTCAACCTCAACTCCTCTCCCACTGCCACTTGCACCCACTCCCTGCCCTGAGCACCAGCCGCCCTGCCTGCCCTGAGCACCAGCCGCCCTGCCTGCCCTGAGCACCAGCCGCCCTGCCTGCCCTGAGCCCTGTGTCCTGTCTGTCCCCCTCCTGATGTTCTCCCTTACCCTTTTCCTGGCCAGCTGTGCTACCCGAGTTAGCCATCTGCCAGCTGTGCCGACTGTCTTGTCCTGTGAGTACTCCCTAGCTTCCCGAGTCCCGGTTCCGCGTCTGTCCCTTGTTCTCGAGTCTGCCCCCCCTGGAGTTCTGTTCCCGAGTCTGCCCCCTGGTGTTTGTTAAAGTTTTTGGATTTCTGAGTTCTCCCTTTTTCAGTGTGAGGCACGGTGTTTTTGTTGGCCGGAGTGCCCATTTTTCCCCCCTGGTTTATTCCTGTGTTTATTTTAATAAATATCTTTTGGATCCCTGCATCTGGCGTCTCACTCCCCTTTTGTCTCCCTCCTGTTTCCAGTAAGGTATTCCGAGTTCCCCTGTGTTTTTCCTCCCGTGTACCCGTAACAACTGTTGTGAACGAGAACACAGAAACAGTGCATTTTCGCGGCCTAAAAGAGCTCCTACCTGAAAATAATAAAAACTTTTCAATTGTACACTATAATTCAAAAAATTACAGCACTAGCTGCTCGGAAAAAAACACCGTTGCTCTTGAGCTAACCAACTGTTGTATTCCTGCGCGAGGTGCATCATTCTCCAATTATTTGATTGACAGAGAGCAGTATGTCTCTTTAGATAATTATCTGCCTCACTTACAGTAAAGGCAGGTGTCCTCCAAGGTTCAATTTTAGGCCCTATTTTATTTTCTATTTATATAAATCTTGCCCTGGGGATAGATCCTGCACAAATTCATCTGAATGCAGATGACACTATTCTTTATACTGTCTCAAAATCATTACAAGAGGCGATAGATTTGTTGCAGTCTGCTTTTAATGCTTTGAAATAGTCTTTAGTCAGATTAAAATTGGTTTTGAATGCTAAAAAAAACTAAATTTATGGTTTTTACATGCTCACGATCTCACACTGACTGCACTAAATCAACACTAGATGGCACATATCTTGAAAGGGTAACTTCCTACAAATATCTTGGCATTTGGTTAGATGATAGGTTATCCTTTGCAGTCCACATAGACAGTCTTTTAAGAAAGCTTAGGCCCAAAGTGGGTTTTTATTTTCGTTTGAAAAAATGTTTTCCTTTCACTGCCAGAAAAAGACTAATTCAGAGCCTCTTCTTCACTGTGTTGGACTGTGGTGATGTAGTATATATGCATGCGGCTTCATCTTTACTGAAGAAGCTAGATGTTGTTTTTCACTCAGCATTACGCTTTGTAACTGGTGCTTCTGCAAGGACCCATCACTGTGTGTTATATGAGAATGTAGAATGGACGTCACTGTATCTGAGAAGAATAATTAATTTCTTAATTTTCATAGCTAAAGCCTTTATGCGCAAATTACCCCGTTACATATACAGTCTGTCCACTCACCATCAAACATATAATACTCGTTCTTCAAACTCCCTCTCCACGGACGGAGTTGGGGAAATCTGCCTTCCGTGCTGATGCCCCACATGCATGGAATGAACTGCAAAGCCTCCTTAACTTAGACTCTCTACCTACATTTCCTGTTTTTAAAAATCTGTTAAAGTGCCAGTAAGTACCTTGCATGTTTTTTTTTTAATTTCCAAATATCAAACTGTCTGTAATATGGCCCAAAAATAATTATAAAAAATATTTGACCAAAAATAACCTTAGGAAATGCAATTTTTCAAAAAGGGGTTTCCTGGTCTAAAAATAGATTGGCTATTTGCAAAGCATTATGGGTCGAAATCGCGCACTGTAAACAGAGATGGCGTCGCGCGGACGAAAAAGAAGACAGGCAGGAACGTTTTTGGAGAATGTGGAGGCGAGTAATCACTTGATGACATATGGGAAGACCATTTGAACATATTATGAATGCATAAGCGTCATGTCATTGAAGTATATCGATTCTTTGATTTTTTCCGTGAAGATGTTGCTAAATGAACGGTACTGTAGGCCTACGTTCTGACACTCATTGAATGTCATAGATTGGCTTCTATTGGAGTTACAATGTCTATTTTTATAGCAGGAATGTTTTTGTCTTACGGATTTTGTTTTTTTTTTAAAAACCCAGATATTGTTAACTTGGATTTTTTTTAAATCGAAGAAAAATAACACAATCTAACTGATGTATTTACAAAAGGTTGTGGCGAAATATCGGAAATTATATTTTATCTGGCAGCATTCTGACATGTAATCTGCAGTAAAATGCAATAAAAGAATTTTTGAATTTACTGTGGCACATCACATGCAACAAACAGAGTTCTGTAATGTTCAGTGGGCAATGATATTTATAGGTCTTTTATCTTAGCTCCATATTTGTTTTAAGAGGCTATCTACTTCAGACTATCATTTCTGTAGATCCTTGACATTTAGTTACTATATACTGTTGATTAAATTCTGATTGCTCTCTAAATACATCACGATTTCACGACTGCAATAACCTGTCAAACGTTAAGCAAAACACGATAAGCAAAACATAATTCCCCCATTCGAGGCACACTACCATTCACGTTGTTTACTTTTATGAACTCGAGTGGCGCGAGAAATGTTGCTAAGAGAAACCAACACGGTATTTCAACTTACTAATCCATCAAAGTTAGGGCCAACTCATCATTGTCAATGCCCAGTTGCTCTCTCAGACTCTTCCACCGATCAATAGCACTCCCAATATATACGAGGGATCGTCTTCTTTTGGCATCAAGGGCAATTTTCCGGCGTTTTCTCTCCGAGGCTGTCAACTTGATTCTTTCCGCTATTGCTGTTGTGTGTGCTACGTCACACGTCACGTGGTAGACGAGAAAGGGATCTTACTCTAATGACATCAGATTTTCGCTTGCGCGAAAGTTTGAGGGTTGAGTGAGTTTTTAACATCAAAATCCATATTTTTCGATGTTGTAAAAATTTGTATAACATATCGATGTGAAGATGAATGATTTCCCTACCTACTGATACCATTTTTATATGTTGTCACATTGAAGACATGCAAGGTATTTACTGGCACTTTAAATACTGTCCTGGCAGACGAATGTCATTGCCTGAAATAGCCCACTTACAATATGCTATTGGGTTTTTTTTTTTTTGTGCTCAGTGCTATGATTGTAGCCCGGGTTTTTAGCCTGTATTGTATTGTCACCTTTTCTCTCTGTGTAATGGTATCTCTCTGTGTGTCTATGTAATTTGGTGTCCTGTAATTGAAACTTTTTATGCTGCCATTTTGACCAGGACTCTCTGGTGTAGGGCCTAACGAAATGAACCAAAAGTGGAAACCAGTAGAATACAAAAAAGAGCCTTTATTTCTGAAGGGGGAAACCCCCCAACAGAGCTGGCAACAGTACAAAGTCTGCAATCCAAAATCAGAGTCCAATGGGCGAAATCCGGAGTCATACACAGGGCACCAATCACAAAATCGTAGTCAGACAAAAAGAGGTCGAAAAACAAGAATGCGGCAAAAGTACAGGGAATTGGCAAAACTCGGTGTCTAGGACGGTCCAGTCAGAAAGATAAATCACTATATGAAGGCGAGAGAAGCGTAGCACAGGAAACAAGGAAGAAAGATCTGACAAGGAAGTGAACCAAACAGACATTTTATATACACATCCGGGGTGAACACATGATCAGGGAACACAGGTGAAACCAATGGAACAACAATCAAGGAGTGATATATCAGGAATAAAGTAATTACATTAATTTGGCCGTAGCCAAAACGCAGACAGGGATAACAAGACAAACCTATGGACAGACAAACAGCTCCAGTCACGGAATACTAAAAGTGTATAGTTTAGAGAAAAGAAAGCACAAAGCATTTGTGGAGACCCACAGAAAATCGCAGCAGAGATAATAGGGATAGGCAAGGAGGCGGAGACTAGAATAGGGCGACTGCTGAGAGATTGTTAGTCAATTAGTAAGTGCAGCTATACAATCCGGAGTGCTTGTTAGTAAGTTAGTCAAAATATACAGGGTTAGTGTGGATTAGCAATTAGCGAAAATAACAAACTTAGTCTGTGTTAATAAGACAGTGAAAGAGAGAGGAAGGAAGAACAAGATAATGAAAGAAGATTGAAACCCAGAAACCAATAAATCACCCGGATGAGTGGCACGCAAGACTAGGGACCGTGAGCAAAGATACACACATGACAAAGTGCAAAGCATGGCAACGAAAGCATGGCAAGGAAAAATAAGCACGGCTATGAAAACGAAACATGGCATGGAGACTAGATAAACTAAAACATGAAAATAATAAAACAAGAAATCCTAATAACCAAATACCCAATACATAATCCAGAATGGTCAGTCGAAGCAGTGGTCACTAAAACATAAGAATCAAAAATTCATGGCACTAGGCCAGGCACAGAACTTGAACTAGAGATGATCATAAACATGGGATATGGCATGGCAAAGACAGATAATGCAGGATCACAACATCTGGAAGAAGAGACATTGTGTCTCAATGGGACCTTCCTGGTAAAATAAAGGTTGAAATAAATAAAATAAAAAATAAAATAAAAAAAAATCATAGTTCACCGCACGTTGTAGCGATCAGCTGATCAGATGTAAGTAGTGGCAATTTGTAGCTCATACAACCCCACTTCAAAAAAGTGATCTATCCCTTTAAGAGGGAGCTCCATCAGCTGATAATTTATTTTAGCCTTGATGTGGCCTACTTCTGTTCCTCTGCAGGTATCACCCCCCCCCCCCCCCCAACACACACACACCTGAAATAAGAGTATCCCACCCAACGTACTCCAAACACATTTTTATCAGCAAATGAAGGAACGAGAGCATGAATTTGACAGAGCTGAACAAAGACGCTCAGTAGATAACTTTAACAATATTTTCATGTCAGAACTTCTGCAAAGTGTACATTTAACGTTTCATCCTTTCACTCAGGAAAAGCCTTATGTCAGTTATTAATCAAAACCCCCTTCAAAATCATAACCCTTTGAGGAGAAATGATGGTAAATGGCTGCAAACAGTAAGGATTCCTTATATTCCACAGACTGTGCCATTACTATTCATACACAGTAATGTCTGCTTGTTTTGATTATTGCCAAAATGAGGTTTTAAAATCCATAATGAATTCATTAGGAGTGGCCATTTGCACTAAACTGAATGGGCCTGCTGATTGGAAACTGTAACTCAATATCATAATTAAACTGAGTCAAACTAGGATGTCCTGAAAAGGTATCCATCAGTATCCTCTAATAAATTACAATTTGCCTGCATTCATTGACTAGCTAGATGACAGCAGTCTGACACATTCTAGAAAGATCCAATTAAAGTGACATGCACAGAGGGCCAAAAATAAATCTGTTTAAGCATTATTGAGCTCATCATTTTCACTGGTAATGGGCTCCATTTCATAAAGACTGGAAAAGAAAACCTTGTATCCCAAGGTCTGAAACTCAGAAGAGCCAAATTACATCGAATAAGATCAAGATTTCTTGCTTGGGAGGTAATTCTGTAGGAAAACATTAGGTGCTACACAAGGGAATTAGCACGATCAAACTTTTGAAAGTTGTGGACTTTCTGGTGTTTAAGTCACATTAGCCTTAAATGACCTGTGGAGCCGTTTGTTCACTTTCAGACTCATGCAGCTTGCTTTTTAAAGGATACACAAAGGCGACCATGAAATGTAGCCAGAACGATAGATTAGTGTTTAAAATGTCCACAAGTAGAGTCAAATATTTTTAGTGTTTTTTAATGAGAACAGAATTATTTTTTGAAACTGCATATAGCATTGATTTTGGGTCGAATGAGATGGCTACCATGACAAAAAGTGCGGACTGGCTTTAGCCAATGAAACGCATCTCAACAGGCACGTGATTTTAAGGAAGTGATATCTGACCACTTTAGCTTCAGCTGAGAAAGAACAAGAAAACTGGCGAACAATATGGTGAACCATCATGAGATATTGATTCACAAGCAAAATAGTATTGTCAGTACATGAGTGTTTCGTGTTAAAACAAGATGCCTATTGTTGGGCCTTTGGCCGTCAAAATATAGCGGGCGGGAAGAATAACAAGGCCGTCTCTGTCTCTCCCTGGCAGAGGTAACAAGACTCAGTTTCCATCAATTTCCGTGGTAAAAGCCGGAAATGCTGAGAAGATGGTGACATAATATGGGGAGAGAAGGAGCCGTGTCAGGAAAAGAGTCAATGCTTCGCTCGGTCCATTTCCTGAACCAATGTTTTGAGGACAATAAGTATGCAAAATACCAGAGATGCCAAGGCTTACGTCTTAGGCGTGAGTCTCTTCTTTTAGTGGCATCACGTTTCTGTGCCGTAGTCAGCAATTATTCAATCAAAGCGCACTGAAGAAATTCACTTGCGGAATTTAAGTCATTGTGCATCAAGTTAATCAGTTTCACGTGCATTACGGTGGATTTCCCCACAAATGACACGGAAATCGATTATGACTCAGGCTTGTCTTTACTGAGGGATTGAAAGCAATGGAATTGTATAAAAACGTTTCAAATGGTCTTATTTCATTAAAACTATTTAAACGATCATGTAACACATGTATTGTTTCCAATCCCTGAGTAAAGAGAAGCAGGGAAGTCCGGAGTCATAATCGCTTCCATGTTACTAGTGATAAGGTGCAGCTTTATGCAAGTGAAACGGAATCTTCAGTGCACAAGGATTTTAATTCCGCATGAGAATCTCATTATGCATTAGGGGTCTATTCTCCCATGCGCGTAAGTTGAAAAAGCGTACAAGTTAAAACTCACAGTGGGACTGGCTGAGGAATGAATGAGCATGAAATTATCCAGGACGTAATATCATTATAATTTCAATATAATTATGTATGATGGTGCTTGTCTTGCTGATAATTTTGATTTGATGAAATAATAGGTCAGAATGATAAGTACTCAGAACAGTGTATACTGTATTGTTATTTCTGCTTTGCTGGCATATATAATCTGATATGACAGGCCCTTGTCATGTCAGATTATATATGCCAGCAAAGCAGAAATAACACAGCACGAGAGATGTAGTATTTTGTCCTTCGCCAAGAAACGGCATGCGGATTGTGGCTTTTGGAAAAAAGTGACTGTTGTTTTCTACCTCCGAGACAAAAGAGCAGCTCAGTGTCTGTTACGTCACTGCTGGAGGATCAAACCACAAATATGGCGGCCGCGTAGAGCTCGTTTGCATTGTTTTTTTTTTCTGTTTTGTACTTGGTCAAAAAAAAAAATCGCAAAAAAATATTGGATTTACTTTTCAGACTCCGCTAACATATGTCTATCATTGTACCTTTACGTATGTGCTGCCTTCGTGTATCCTTTAAATTCTTTGATATGTCGTTCCCATGCAAACTGCATGGCTTTTCACAAATATCCAAATTAAAGTGGTTATCATCACACCATGTTGTAGCATACATTTGCAGTTTGTATTTGTTGATGTGAGTGAGTGTGTGTCGGTGTGTATTTGTGAGTAGAGTGTGTGTTTGTGTGTACACAAGGATACTGTGCGGAAGTTCACCCTGCAGTAAGGTATCGGTAAGAAAGTTACAGAAAGTTTTCAATTACCTCTATCTGCTGAGGTTGAAAGTAGCTTTCACCATGAGCACATACAAGCTCCATTACAATGTCATTTTTTCCTATTTATTTATTTCTGTGTTTGTTTATTTCCATTCAGTAAACAACTTGAAATTTTTGGGCATTTGAATACTACTAATTGAAATTGGAAAAAAAAGACCCATGAATATGTAAGCAAATGACCGGAAACAGAAACCACTCGACAATGATTCTGTATTTTGTTTGGTTAGTTTCCCTCATTTCAGTGTTTGCCTTTGTTTCCTTGTCCACATATTTCTGTTTACCTTCCTTCCTGTGTGTCGTGTCTACTGTCTCTGTTCAGCATGTAGTGGCTGTTCGCATTACCTTCAGTTTCATTTTTGTTGATTGAATGAAATTATTCTATTATTGTTGCGTTACTTCCACATGCCCTGTGTTCATTCCTCATGCATTTCTTGTATGTTTCCCATTGCTGCTACTCAGTGTGCATTTCTGTAAGCACTAGTATTTCTGTTGTCATTGATGAATATAACTCATCAGTCACAAGGAGAAAATTGCTAGCAGCAGTCATAGTGGTAAATCTTGTGGCAATTTTAATTTGTATTCCTGTTAGAAAACACTCAGGGACAGAGATAGTAAAAATATGATTCAGTCTTTACTACGTGCACGTAGGGTCCCCGTTACAAAGAACAAAAGACAAAGAATTCCTCTTTTGCTTGAATATTTGTATGAGCAGAATGTCATAATCCCCTCCCTGGGCGATGTGCGCATCCCATATAGATTCTGGCTCCATGAATCTCTTCAGTCCAGGGAGAAGGAGTTTCTCCCCCCGCAGTGATTTACTTTCCTTAGGTTTTATCTAGGTCCGGCAAGCTACACAAACTGTGCAGAGATAAACGGTCTGGCCTTGCAGGTTCCCTCGGCTTCAGAGGGAATACGCATATCTCATCTCATACAGTTACAGACAGTACATTTCATTACGTACAGGTTAGATTACAATGATAAACAATTATGCAGACCCAGGCCACAACCACTGCAAAATACTGTAAAACTGTAAAACAGTTGAAGCTGGAGCACAAACAACCTGTCATGCTGAACCAAGAAAACACGGCAAATGTCTATAAAAGTCCCAAGTTACATGAATTTGATATAAGCAGAACACAGGTTATACAGTTAATGTTCGGTGTGCCGCCCCTTGTCTGGCGAAACCGAACTAGCTCAGTGTCGCATAAGCTATAAAATTTGATAATGAAATTCTTTTTCCATACAGCAATGGTTCCTATACATTCCACATCTACCAAACAGAATGCAGATTTTAGCGCCTCATTTCCGTGTCCCTTGACGTACCTAAATACACAGAGCCCAGGAAGTGCAATGACATGAAAAAAGATATATTTTGTGGCCAGGAGATAGAAGTCGTTCCCTCAATCAAGCCAATTAGCTGCCTCAAATTAAATTGACTTGTATCTTATTTATTCCCACGATTGAGCAAACCAGTGGCCATGAGATAGGAACAAGTTACATGATTTTGTTAACGTGGGGGCACGAGATATCTCATAGTACTTCCTGGGCTCCATACTGAGCTGTAAATCGAAATAGCTGCCCACTGGTTCTCCAAAATGTATGTTACAGGCAAAATACATCACCGAGCAAGCAAATTGAATTAAATGCGGTCGTATTATTTCTGAGCTTTGTCATCCCAAGAAAAAAATGCATGAAGGTAAACTTAAATTAAGTGATTGGAATAAAGTAGCTAATGTTAGAATTAAATCTTCTGTCCTTTCTATTTCTTTCAGAGAGTGTGTGACGTAACTTAAATGGCCATATGAAAAACTGAAGCACATCTTATCAATCGCTCCATGCGTAGGATCATGTAATTTGTTGCCATGTTATCTACAGCAGTATGACTGGTGATTTCTGTGCTATTCAAATGGAGGTTCTCCCAAGTTAGCTGTAATGCCACGAGACGGTGCCGTGGAATACCAGTCTCATCATCAATACAGAACAAAATTACTTTTTTACAGCCAATAGCTCCTGTTTATTCGGGTAAGTTGAGTCGAGCTCATCGCTGTATGTTAAGACTAGTGCGATAGCTAGCCTGTAGATATGCAGTAGTTACCCTTAGAGGGAGTGCCCCTTATTTATTTTGGGATACCTAACATGGCAATATTGAGAAAACTGTTGAGAAATAAAAATCAAGAAAAAAATGGGGTTTAAAGGGATTCCTAATACCTCCTCTGAATAAATTCCACGCTATAAGCTCAGAAGAGATTTAGTTTAGTTTTTTTATGGTGTAAAGGTGCCCATTATAAGGGTCTGGATTGGAGTGGAGCCGAAATCGAATGGTTTCACCTTTCACTTAAACATGTTGTTGGTATTTTATCTGCTTTAAAGACTTATCACAGTCATGTAAAATTCAGGAGTTACGAAAGAATAATAAAGACTAAGATAAAGTAAAAACTACTTCTTCGACTGTATTTTTCAAGAAAAAAAGTAAAGACTACGATACTCAGGGCTACTGTGATACAAGAGTTTTGGGAGTTTTGGAAACACACATCACACCTTCCTGTGTGTCGCACTACGTTGCTGCAGACCAGTCGTAGTGCCCATTTAAAACTTGTTTGACCACCAAAAGTGCCTACAATGGACACGTTAGCGTCAGGACTGGACCTTGGAGAAATTGAGAATGTTCTCCTGGTCCAGTGAGCGTAAAGGCCGGTTGAATATGGAGGCCAGGTGCAACGACCAGAAAGAAAGAGAGTAGCAGGGACACAGTACTAACAGAGAGAATAATACAGACCAAACGCAAGTACTCGCACTTCCAAAGGACGTATAATAGTCCAAACCATGGATATAGAACCAGCGAGATAGAAACTGGGAGAAGAAACTCCAATAATTAGAAGATAGAAAGTCATCCAAAACCTGACTACAGATATCTTTGGCTATAGTTAGGCTTGGGTCGATTGACAATTGAATCAGCAATCGCCCAGGGTTGCGCTCCATGGCGATCGCCAGTTTAATTGCCAATCACCCCACAGAAGTGTTTCTGTGACAACAAAATCAACACTATGCAATGGCTCTCTCAGTCACCAGATCTCAGTCTAACTGAAAACCCGTGGGTTGAGCTGAAGAGGGCAGTTGATAAACGTAATCCCACAAATGTGAAGGATCTTGAAATGTTCAATGTTTAAACAATGAAATTTATGTACTGGCTAAAAAGAATCATAAAATTAGGTTAATAGCAGAGAATACAGACTTATTGTAGTATTCCAGCTTAGTCTGAATCATGAATGTCTTTCAGTACTTTTAATTACTTTTAATTACCAATTATTTTACTATATAAAGCCTTACTTATTTACTCAACATAATTATGTACTGGCTATTGGCGAAATGAAAACTGACACACTCTTAATTGCAACCTTGAGATTAACAAAAGTGGTTAGCACTGCTGCCTCACAGCAAGAAGGTCGTGGGTTTGAATATGGCCTGGGGCCTTTCTATGTGGAGTTTGCATGTTCTCCCCGTGTTTGAGTGGGTTTCCTCCGGGTATTCATGCATCATAGGAACACTCCTACCAGAACCCCTGACCAAGGAACTGGCTTTAGAACTGGAGTTGGTCCCCGGGTGGTGCTCTGTGGCTGCCCACTGCTCCTAACTATAGGATGGGTCAAATGCAGAGGATATATTACCCCACGGGGTTCAATAAAATATATCTATCTATCTAACAAAACTGACATACATTCAGGACTCCTATGGTGGGATCGACAACAGCTATAGCGCAGACAGCAGACGACCCAGAGATTCTGTAATATTTCCTTCACTGAAGTCTCAGAGGTGAGAAAAGAGTTTAGAATATCAGCACCATCATGATTAATTATCATTTCCCATGATCCCACTGGGGGAAAAGCCTGAATTGGGAGGTCATTCTTAGGCAGTTGTCACTCATCAGTCTCTATGAGCTGTGGATTGCAAATCTAGTGTTACTAATGTTGTCCAAAAAAAAAACACCTGTGCTGGAAATTGCAGGAAACAAGACTAAATAAACTGATGAAGGAATAAAGCCCCAAACCCATTTCTGCTGGAGGGCTCCTGGAGAAATTTCAGTCGCATCTCAGGCCCAGGTGACGTGTCTTTTTTTGAAGTGTGCCGAGCTCCATGCATGACAGATTATGAGAGCAGGACTGAGCTGTCTGAAGCTCATTTAGGGCCCATTACTGCTGCGCTGATGAGATTCTGCGCTCCACTTGCGGTTCTTCATTATTTGTGACGTGATTCAATAAAGCGAGACGCAATGAAGGTTCTTGTTTATCCTGCGCGATCCTGGATAACACTTGTCCTGACAGGCCAGCGATGTGAAGTAACTGTTCTGTTGCTCAGTCTGTTGGAAACAGCCTTATGTCCACGCACTCCATCCAAAGGGAAGAATCAGCTTTGTTTGAGCTACTCTGTCCAAAGCAAAGACGCAGCCTTGCCTCCTCGTACTCTGCCCATAGGAAACATGCTGATTCCTGCTCATTACCAGAGAGTAAGAGTAGCATTTGTGACAGAGTAACATGCTGATATCTGGAGTAAAACATAATGCCTTAGAGCTTTTTACTTTTTAAAAATGATTTTATTTATTATTGTTTTTGCAATAATATGATTTTGTTGCTCAGTTGTGATGAGCACTGATATCTACCTGTTTGCCACATCAGAGGAACCTTGCAAAACATAGGAATTGAGTGCTTAATGCAGACTTCGTGACCTGTCAAAATCGGAAAAATTACAATGAATGTCGCAATCTATTTTAATCTTTCTTTGTTTGAAGTACTATCATCGTTCCCAGTAATTAAGGGAACCTTTCCGTTTGCACTTTTCACATACATACATTTCACTTTTTAAAACTAATTATCTTTGCTATTCTATTTTGAACCTGATTTTTGCAACTACTGGTTGCAAACCAACTACTACTGCTGTCCTTTGATGTGCAATTGGCAACTACACTAGCACTAGAAATTACTGAAACTACAACTCTGCCCGAGAACTTTTACATGCCATTATCACAGAATGAAAGTCCAAATGCGTCACACGATAGAAATGTGTATCTTACCCCCTCCCCTTAACCTGCACTTTACGGACCCGAAGGAGGCAGCCTAAGGGTTAAATATTGCGAGATATTGAAGCTGCACTCTGATTCAATCACAGTTACAGTGGATTTGCACATTTAAACACCAGCCAATGGCCTCTCAGTCAGAGTCAGCCACAAAACACAAGCAGACACTGCCAGGACAGAGCTGGAACTGCTTGTCAGCTACATTAAATTTCTCAGTCGTGAATGATTGCAATCCAGAGGCCATAATTAAAGCGTGGTAATATGGCATGTGTTGGAAATAACTCAGACATACTTGTTGCTAGGAGATCAGGAGTCAGTCGGCCATAAAACTGACCTATATATGAAATCTTGCTCTGGCAGCTCCACAAGAAACAATGTGTTCAGTATCAGATTTCTCTTTTTAGGGAGATGCTCATTATTGACTGCTGATGTGGGAAATACTGCATGAGGTTTTGTTTACAGTTTCAGGACACAAGCATGTATGCAGAAACCTGTTCTCAAGGATCATGTCCCTGAATCAACAGGAGCATTTTTTTCCCTGTTTAAAGGTTCTCAGTGAAATGCCTGTAAGGTAGTTCTTTTGATGATACCAGCAACACAGTGTGTTCATTTTTCTGGTGCGGCGACAAAACTAGAGACAGCAAAAAGCCATTAAGATGAGTTTTCATTTTTCTGTTATTTCAGGCTGGCTATTCAATTGCAGTTTGTGGATGTATTGTTTGCAGTACCATGTGAACATGATAACAGGTCCTCCTCTCACCTTTTTTATTTTACAAGCTGGGTCCTCGGCAGGGCAAATGAGTTTCTCAGTTTTACTTTGCACTGTGAAGATTGTGTTTCAGGTATTTCTGTATTGAAAACTGCCTAGTATTGTTGCGCCTGTAGTCGCCATGGCATTTTGAAATTTTGACTTCTTCATGAAATGCTGGTAATAACATTTTCTGCAAAAGCCAAATAATCCTTTCAGCTGTTTCATTTACATCAAGAGACTGTGATCGAAAATACTGCATATGAATTTCGCTTATCGTTTCTGTCCAGAGAGCTTTTGCATTTTGTCGTGTATGATATCAGCCTTCGTGGAGGCAGCCTTTGAACTAATTCTTGTCGAATTGTGAGCCTATTATCACCAGTTTATACATAAAATGACTGAAAAAAGTATGCTGCTTAGATCAAGACATTTTAAAATGATCTTACGCGCTGAAGCCCTCAAATTTTATCGTCACCCGAGAGCATTCCTTTCAAATTTTCCCTTTAGCGGGACACTTTGTCATCGTTGGAAACTTTATAAGACGAGACATTAATGTGTCACTTTCAAACTGCTGTTCCTTAAAGTAAAGGATTCAAAACAGAGGGTGAACTTTTCTGTTCCGCTGGCGATTTGCTATCTATGTAGAGGATATTGAAACGCATTACAATAAATGTGGTAATTGTAGGTTTCAGCATGAAGAACTGCGGTGACGACAAGCACAGCTACGTTAGCTGACAGTCCTGTTTCAGCAGGGCAGTAGAACGCATGAGGCTGGTGACAGTGACAGTGGCATCACATTTCAGTCTTAGTGTTGGAAACAACCTTTTTGCCTGAGCTTTCAAGCATCCTAAAACAAAAAAAAAGGTTTTGCATTTTGTTAATGTCTGATGTGATTCCAAACATGACAAGAAATAAAGCAATATCAACCAACTGAGAGACTGCAATATTTTTGAGTCACAAAGTTTGTTTTGCCACTGGGGAGGGGGGTCGTGGTGTTATTTATGATCTCGTTGGAGCCATTTGATAGCAGTATCCATTCATTTGGAAAAACGTCCCTCGTGAGAGACAGTACATCTTAGAAAAATCTTAAAAGGGTTTCAAGGAGACCAAAGGTCAAGACTCAGTCGTGACACCAGACTGGCTCTGTTTCTAAGCCAATAATTGTGAGTGGAGGAATATCAGTATTCAAATGACACAATTAGTTCAGAGAACTCAATTTGAACAGAATATTCAAAAGGATTTTTCTCTTCCTCCTGATCCATTGATTAATACCGAAAGAACCAAAAATCTGAAGATTTGATATTATGTTAATGAAAAAGGCGAGTGATTCAACATAAAACTTTAAATGCAGAGAGCAGACTTTCTGCTTTCCAAAAAATATAATCATTTTGTTTTAAGAGATTATCTTACAGAATAAATTGAGACAGTTAAAGGTGCAGAAGGTTGTCTTTTGCTCATTTTTATTCCCACAGCCATGTTATGGTGCATTATCACAAGAGTCCGGTACCATCTCTGGTATGATGTGAGTTGGGCTCCATGAGAATGACCAGTGGTGAAAATGCAATGCCATGGAATGGCTAAGACGTGTTATTTTTACTAAAGCGAACTTTCCAAGCAGATCTGAGATGGCAGAACCACAATCTCACAATGGGCAGCTTTTGGATGTGCAAATAGGACATAAGACTTGAGTTGGGAAAGTGTTATATCCATCAGAAGATGTCATACTGGTTCCCAGTGTCAAGACCAGTCATAGTAAAACAATAGTTGAAGAACACTGGTCATGCTGGCTTCAAACCTAACCATACTTCGCAGTAATGACCATTTTTTAATCTCAGTTTTTGAGAGGACCAGTCTTTAAAATAGGGCATCAGTCCAAAGACAAAATGGTGTGCACTGAAACCCAATGCTACTCCAACCAAGCTTGAGCACTTTTATATAGAATGGCAACTCTCCTCGTTATCAGCTTCTCACAAGAGGAAAAGTGAATATGCCGCAGTAATAAGCAAGGTGAGAGAATGTTATGTTCAAGTATGTACAAAGAATGTAGTGTCACTTAGATGGCAATAAACCAGGGTCACTACAAAATTAATACGTAGCCGATGAGACATTTCTTTGCCCATAAACCAGGGATTTGCATGAGAAATGACCCACGGAAAACTTTCATAATTTAGGTGTCCAGCAATGATGAGAGAAATGGCTGAGATATATATATGTGGTGTATTACAGTGTACACAACAGCCTAAATGGAATATCCAGATATGTGCTTTCTGCTCGGGAGAGCAGTGGGGCCCAACTGATGTCATGTAAGCAGTGGTAAACAGGCAATATGGCGACTCACATAAACTAGCCCGCTATGGCTTTTCTCATCCTCCAAAGTTTGTGGGGAAATGTTCCTGAAATTAATAGTTGGTCAGTTTTGAAAATTCAGGTCATAATCTTCCTGACATACTTGTCCTTCAACATGTTGTCTTCTCTGTTAACATCCAGTGTGATTAAACAGATATTGCGCTTTCATTATTGAGCAGACTCAATTGTAATGTTAACTGTAATTAGATATACAGTAATAACTATGTAATATGCTGGATGAAATGAAAAGACCCAAGAAAACAACAAAATGAAGTGACACTCTTAGTTGGTAACAGCACATGAATTCCTGACTGCATTAATAAAAAGATGTGACCACCAACTAAATACTCTAATGCTGAGGGGGGAGACTGAGACCAGCACTGCAGTGGGTCAGTAGCGCGATGGTGAATATATACTGTGTGTTGAAACAGGCTGTCGGGCGGAACAACCTATTAAAGCCCTGACATTTAGCACAGTGACACTGTGCAGCCCGGTGCTGAATCCTGGCTGTGCCGATGCAGACAGCGGGCATTAAGTGCAGCAGCACCTTCAGTTAAAGGTCAGAGCTTCTCCAAGGAAGGTGGGGATTCAGACAGCTGGGGTTTCCCAGTAGCGTATATTTCATATTCATCCTTTCTTTTCTTCAGTGAAAATGAGTCAGAAATTGAAAATGGGAAATTTTATAAATGTAAATTAGTCAAACAGGACATTCCTGCTGCTTCAGAAATCAGATCAAAACAATGTCAGTTTCAGGCGAAGCGGATATATGGCCAATTGGGACAAGTAGATCCACAGGTCAATCATTTTCACTTCATTCAATATAAAAAATGTATATATACTGAGGACGAGGACAGAACTACTGAGGAACTAATGATGCAGCTTAAAGAATAACTGAAGATTTGAACTGGTAAACAAGAAAAGAGACACGACACTGGGGGAGCACTTGATGAACTTATCAGGCTAACAGAGTTGCCCTCATGTGGCTCGTCAGCATGGCAACAGTCAACAGACGACGAGCCTCACGATGTAGAAAACTCTCTGGGACTTCATGCGCTGTCATTCATTCCGTATAGATTAGACTCGGAGCTCTGAGCTATAAATACTGACTCTGTCTCTCGAAATGATCTGATCAATAAAAAGACTCATTATGCTAATGAGCGGAATGCTCGCTAATGACTTTTAACCCCATTAAACCAAGAGACCTGTACATGGGTCCGTCAGATACAGCTGCTGAATTCAAACCTGCAGAACTTTTTTTTTAAGTTTCTAGAATTTTACATTCTAGTGGAGATGTCTGGGTTTGCAACGCTCCCAAATATGTCCTGCTGAATTGCAGGAAAATTTGTATTAAATGATGTACATACAAGATCTAGATATTTTCCATCTGATGTAATACTGTGGCCTTAAAATACACGGTACCCTGGGTTTGAATACTTCTCTCAGTATACAGTAGGTGTGATGTTAGTTCGCTGCAACCAGCAGGTGGAGAATAAGTATGTGAAATTGTCCCACAATATGAAAAAAGCATGCTTTTTCTGCCTTTGAATCTATTTAAAGACAAGCCTAAGGGAAAAGTTTGAGTTTAAAAGGTTAAGAATTTTCTTATTATTTTACGTTGCACCCTTTCAGTGATTACGATTATTTAATTTTGTCTGGTCTTGGGGCCGTGAATTATCTAGAGATTGTGTCTCATCAAATAATTTCAATAAAAACCGCTCACGCTGGTGTATGCTGTTGAAGGTCTTTTGTTTCTCAGGTCTATCAAAGGTGTGATACAGTCATTTAAAAAAGTAATTTATTTTCCCCCAAGTAATAAGATCCCATCCTTCACGGCTTATTGGTGTTGATATGAAAAAATGCGGCTAAATATGAATGACAAGTCTTTAAGCAATAAAGTGATGAAATTTTGCCCGAAGACACCTTAAAAAAACCACCTACCCTGAACAGCATAACAGCACACTTAATATTTCTGGAAGCTGTGCAGCTCCACTCCAGACCCTGCAAGCTGCAGGGCCGATAATATTTTCTCCAGATAAACTCCACACCACCTCATGTCACTAATATTGCCTGCTTGGGTCAGTCAGCAGACCAGGCTGGGAGCTTTAAACTAATTAGTGAGCTTTAAACTGATTATTCATCTATAGCGGTTCAGGTATTTCCCTTGATTAACAATTCAAAGATTAATTCACAAATCACACAATACCAACCAAAAGATTCTCCTGAAATATACAATTAGACATGTCATGAATTTTTTGTTGCTGCATGATAAAGTGCAAACTGTTCCATTTAATATTATGAAAGAATACCATCATGAAGTAATGAACTATCAATGTTTTCAAACCATTTACGCAATCATAAATGTCCAAGCTAAATATTTTTCTGCAATGCTGCATAATATGGTCCCTTTTGATTGACGCAAGCGTTGTGCGAAGGCAGCTTAGCCAGCTAAATTAGAGAATCCACAAGCAAAGGAATTTAAAGTCGAAAGTTAAAATGAACAGAACACGTAATAATGTCAAAACGCAATAATGGCTTTGTTTAACAACAAAAAAGAATATTTTTAAATGAAAACAGTATCTCCATTGCACCTGACCATTAAGGAGAGTTAACATGGTTAAACAGCGCAGGGACAAGGGTTAATGGATTACTTTATTGATCCCCAGCGCTGACTGTCCTTTGAGTGCTATGTTTAACGTGGCAGTTTTTCATATTTATACCCCAGCGAGAAGCGGACCTGAAGATGTATGACCCACTAAAGAATAAAACCGTGGCTGTGCAATGATAGCCGCCGGAGGAATAACATGGATTCTTCCGAGATTTATTCCTCTTTCCAGTGTTTCATTGACACAGGTCCCAGGAATGGGCAAGATTTATGCTCTCTGAGAAACAGTGTTTGAATGGGTGGCCTGGGTAATGCAAAGAGACAAAATGGACTCCCTGGATTTGCAGTCCAGGTGAGATGGCGCCGACTCATTAATTGGAAACCTCAGAGCCATTCATGTAATATGTGACCTTTGCCACAGAAAACGTCAGTGCAGTTACCCTAAGGTGTTGCCAGGCTGAATTTGACAGGTGAAAAATGGCAGCACTTTCGTGCTCTCTCTTATGGATTTCTCCCAGCGCATTACGAGATGTTATCATTTCATCGCTGATGGATCTCCCATAGAGGCCGACTGCAGGCCTGGTTCCTC
This sequence comes from Gymnothorax reevesii, assembly GCA_029721435.1. Lineage (NCBI taxonomy): Eukaryota > Metazoa > Chordata > Actinopteri > Anguilliformes > Muraenidae > Gymnothorax > Gymnothorax reevesii. Next base: position 3,317,472 of record CM056588.1, read on the forward strand.
TAAAGTAAAGCTCATATACATAAGGCTTCTGGCCACCCTCCCAAGTCTAGTATCAGATGAAAAATCTCACTGTCAAACGGGGAGCTCATTAAACTTTTATATCAGATCATTGTGCTCCGCTGGACTCCCTGGGCCCTCGTTTCCCCTCACCACCAGTGGCCCTTTGCCCTCAAGGAGAGGAGCTGAAAGTCCAAAAATGGGGTTGCAAGCTGAGGAATCGAGGGCAAAAAAAAATAGATGATCTCTTCATTAACAATGAGTTCATCCATAATTCCACTGGGCCAGAACCACTTTCAAAGCAGGAATTATTAGGCCGTCACGGTGGAGTACATATCCATTGGCTATGTTCGCTGTGCATTCAAGTGCAACTTTTATAATCTGAGTGGGGTTTATGCTCAGAGACTTTAGATGCAAAACTCGCTGAGGCGTTTTTGCACACTTGCCAGGATTCAGAAAGCAGACCAACACATTCTTAAGGGCAGTTAGGGATGTCAAACAATAGACTTTCCCTACATCCTGATTATGTTTACAGAATACTGTTATTATTTGCTTATTAAGGATTTGTTGTGACGGTGTGTTCAGGAACCACTCGCGAGAACAGGAATTCCAAACATCAAAAGTCTTTATTGGAAAAATTGGTCGGGACCAGAAGACGCAGGAATTTCCAGCCAAAAACAGGATCCAGAAAGCGAAGTCGAAATAACAAGTAGAGGTCAGAACCAGTGAAGCGGATGTGCGACAGTAAATTAGCAGTCATCCAAAAAATCATAGTCATAATCGAGATGGTAGGTGATATACAGGGCATCCAAAACAGAAATCATGGTCATGGTAATCATGGTAAAAAAAATAGGTTAAAATCCAAACAGAAATAGTAGGGCGAGGCAAACTCGAGGTCAGACAAAACAGTCATGAGGAAGCAATAAACAAAAGGCATATGAGGAGCTCTGCACAAATGAGTATTGATCACCGTTCTGACAGAGAATGAACCGCAGTGAAGACTGTAAATAGAAAAGAGGGAAGTCAAATGCTTTGCAGGGAACAGGTGATTGGATGAGGACTAATTACAGAGGAAGGCACACATGAGGGAATGCTAAACCGCTAACAATTAGTTAAAGCCAAGACACAGACGGGATCAACGCAGACAACCTATGACAGATAAACAGCTCCGGTCAAGGAGCTCTAAGTGCACAGACAATGAGTGCAGGATAGTTATTAAGCGCGTGTGAGAGATTCTCGTGGAAATGCAGAGAGAGACAGGGAAAGCAAAGCAAGAGGCGGAGACTAGAACAGGGCGAGAGCTGAGATTGAATTAGTAATAATTAGTAGAGGTGCAGCTTTACAGATTAACCCAAGTGTTCATAAGTAAGTAAGTAATATATACATGGATTAGTTGAGTTAGTAGACTATGATACAAAATATAAATGTTAATATTATTAGTAATCTTGGAAAGCAAGGCGAAGGAAGTAAACGAGAATTGAAGTAATAATATGAAACAGCAAAAACCATTGAAATCACCCGAAGCAGGTGAGCACACAGACTGAACCAACTGATAACAATACAGGGGAGACAAGTGCAATGAAACCTGAAATGGTATGAGCTGAATACTGGGATGTAGAATATGCACAAAAGAGTGAAGAAAAGACAAGGCAATGAACACATGACCATGGGAGCAAAACACAGAACCACAACATTTGTACAACCAATAATGGCAGGGTCAATATCTACACATTTGCCCAGGCGAGATTATGCTCATATCAAGTTCTGAGCCATCATAAGAAGTGCCGCTCTGCATTACAATCGCATTGTATACCTTTGGTTCTTACACCAGTGGTTCTCACCCACAGTCCTGGGGGCCCCTGTGAAGCTGGTTTTCATTCCAACCACAGCTGCAATTCCAGAACTTTAACAAGCTGCTAGTTTTTCCTAATCAGGTGCTTTTGATCTTCAGAGAAGTAATTTACCATCTTAATCTAAGAATGCCAAACATAGCTTTGCAATGCCCAAAAGATGACCAATTCTACATTGTGCTCATCGCACTATTGACAAAAAAAAATTAAAGAGGTAACAGGCCAATAAGATTAATTTGCCAACTTAATGACATAACAGGTAAATTGGTTAATTTCTTTATACACAATAATTGGCTATTTTTTCCTGATACTTCACCATAAAACTGGTGGGCTTCGTTATCATTGGCGTTATTGCATTCCCCATTATCTGTTTGATGGTTAGGAATGAACACCAGGTGTAAATACTAATTAAGAGCCTGTTGATTGGCTTTAGTGTTTAATTCCATTGGTTAAAGTTATCTTTCTTCATGCATATTGAAATCAACTGTTTGAAATTTAATCTAGTGAGTACTGCATGCCCATTGAAGATACAAAACATTTTTCATTGCATACAAAGACAATTATGGCTGGATGTGATTTTAGAGTTAAAGTAATCCCACAGTATAAGCTCCTAGTTTGGATAATTAACATCTTGTTGAAATACTGAGATCGCCATTGTAGTTGAACAAAAACCAGCATACACAGGGGTCCCGCAGGACTAAGTTTGAGGACTACGGTCAAGCTGTCACTTTCGCGCTTGAACTTGCAATGGTTTGTATTGATCGCTTTCACGTCATGAGTTGGGCTATGGGGAAAGTGCTAGTGCATAGTTCCATGATGAAGAACAATCGGAACAAATGCCAAATCAAGGCTCTCTATTTCTGGCAAGCCATTGCAGGCACCATGTAAACAAAGCCGGCAATCCATGTGCACATCTCAAGCCTCTCTTTGGACAAAAATGAATATTTATGACCTTAATATAATAGATATTAAGAGTAGTCTGTTACAAACAAGTAATCATAACTCTGAAACCAATTGTCCGATCAGTTAAAAATTCTACATGCTTAATATGGGTCATTGGTCCGATGGACAACTGTAGGTTCAAGGTGATCGCTCAAACAACATGGCTGCCATCAGCTGGTCACTTTTCCGTCACCCATATACTCTCTCAGGAATTATGTTTCATAGGGAAACTTGAAAAGATTGTTTTGGATGTGTAAAAGAGAAGTCTGTATGATGCTACAGAAAGCCCAAATGCAAGTTGGGCTATAACTCCTGAACTTTTCAGATTGCATTCAAAAACCACCAATTACCTGGCACCAGCTGAAAAAAAAAATGAAATGATGCCTCATATTGGATTTTTCTTTTTTTTTTTTTTGCCATTTTAGATCAGTTTTGAAACCTTTAAAAAAGTATGTCTTCTGAGAAATTGTATTATATATATATATATATATACATAAATATATAATCTGATAAATGTTTGTATGATTTGTGCAAATAATGTATAAGGAAAGTTCTCTTGTTAAAAATGTACCTGCAGTGGACAAAAATTTGTGTGGGCTTGGCCTTTATTGATATGCTGAGATGTAACTCCTAATTGCAATTTCCAACCAGAGCAGAACTTAAAAATTTAAGTGCAGTGGACAAGAAGCTGAAATCTAAAATATTTGGGTCCAATTGGCCAACGGGTGATGCTGTAAGATTCAACAATGTCTAACGTCCTATATCTCTCCAACCATTTGAACAATATGGTTCCAGTTTTTCACACTGTCACTAAGCTTCTAAAAGTCCTTCCACTGAGTGCAAAAAATCATTAAAATGTGGACAGTAATAGCCTATCAGGCAATAGCTGCAAATTGACATTAAACTTGAAACTTTTAGGTAAATGAATACCATGAATAACTAGGCTTATGGCGTCGGAGGCGACAGCTTGGGGTATATCCCCGAATGCCCCCAATCCTCCAATTCCCCAATCCTCAAATAGACCCAATACAATATAAAGCCCCTTAGGTCACGACCTTTCATTTGAACTTAATTTCAGGTCAATCGGACAAATGGTTCTGAAGATATGGCCAAAATGGTAATTTTCCATCACAAAGCTCCACCTGGTGGCAAAATGTTGAACCATACAGGTATGATGTCATCGTGGGACACATCCTCAGGTCATGACCTTTCATTTGCACTTGATTTGAGGTCAATCGGACGAATATTTTCAGAGATATGATTAAAACAGTGTTTTTCAGTTTTTGGCCCCTGGTGGCCAATCTAGAAATTGTAAATTGTTCAAAATGGAATCAGTTCTTCCTCTTTATGATACTTACTTATATTCGAAACATGAAATTTCTAATTGAAATATTACTGAAGTTATCGTGTTAACACGTAGGGCGGCGCGGCAGCGGCAGCAGTCGGGCCAAAAACATCATATCTCCGAAACGCTGTTTGATGTTTGGGGATATAATTATGTGTCATGGACTAGAAATTGTTTCAAAAATTCTAACTACGTGTGACTTTATGACTGCAAACTGGATAATTACTTCTTGTTATTCGGACCCCATTAAATACCACCTGCTGTGATATTTTACACTTTTATTGCCCCCATTTTATCAGGAAACATGTTTGACTCAGGTTAATTTGAGAGTATAACGTGGGCCAGGGGAACATTCCTTCTGTTGACTCAAGTTTGTGTTTCCTTTTTTAAATTTTTCTTATTCACCTGATAATATGGGTAGTTTTTGAGCTTAAAGTACCTATATTTTGACTTGATGGCACAGAAATGATGTGTGATGAGTGGCAGCTGAAGCTCGTCAGCCCTGCCTGCAGTACAGTTTCCCTCCACACTCACTCATTATTCAATTATTAGTTTGTTTCTCTCATTGGTTTAGATCTCACCTCACTTCAGTGTTTAGTTCCTGCTTTGTTCACTTTTCCTTTGTCAGTCAGACCATTAACTTCCCCACTCATGCTGGTTTGGCTTGGTTGGCAGAGCCTAGTGATGGCCAAACGAGGCTTTAGAAGCTTTCAACCCTTTTGGACCATTGTATTGAAAATTGGTTCACTTGTCGAAGCTTCATTCATTGAGCACGTGGGTGACATCTGCTGGCAAAGAGACTGTTGTACAGCCCTGCAAAGGTGACGCTGACGCACCTTGCGCGTGCAGTTTGTGTTGTATAGTGAAAAATACTTGAATAAAGTTGAAATCTAACTTCATTTTATGTGTCTGTTGTTTTTCTTCCTTACCTTAAGAATTATATTATAATAACATTAATTACATCCACAGCCTCATTGAATCCTGTAAATATTTGCTCAGTCTAAAAAAATGTTATATTTTATTATGTTTTTTGATTCTGTGTGGTGTATACTGGGTGTGCTGTTGTAACTTAAGCATTTTTATTCAAAAATAATAATAACAGAGCTCTGTTTCATCCATCTTAAATACAACTGAATCATGCCAATGTTTCAAAGCTCCGCCTTTCGAACCAAACTGGTCGAACGTTTGTATGTTTATTTCCAAAATGGAATTGGCTGTTTTCTCCCTATTGGAGTTTGTAAGCTTTCCCATTGTATTTTCTATTGCTATTGTTTCTTGTGATGGTGTGCTCATAGTTTATTTTGTACAATGACAAATAAGCCAGTTGTTTTGCCTGCTACTTTGCGCTTGCGGTCTCCCTCTGTGGGGTCTCACACCTGAATATCTGTAAAACAACCAATTAATAAAACAAGACTCAAAAACAAATTGACATTTGCTTTCGAAAACTCATATCACATAATAAAACCATGGCAATATTACAAAGTAATTAGATTGCTTGGATGTTGACCACTTGAAAATCAGCCTTAAAGTAGCAAATGTGCAAATTTCCCATGATACAACACTAAGACAGATGCTTCCAGATGGTTTAGACCCACGGTAGATGAGACCATCTCACAACGAATTGAAAAGATATGAAACTGCTCCCCAAGACTCATGTAATCCCTTATTTTGTAAGTGCATTTTAAATACTGATCTAATCCAACCAAGTTGCACGAAGTGGATGTAATGTACAGTATACAGTTCAGATGTTCAAAACTAACACCGATGTGTCTTCATATTCATTGCGTATCAGATGACATGATTCTACAGCCTCCTTCCTCTTGCACCGAGAGTCAATGTTTCAGACAAATATCTTCCACTTATCCAAAACTAGCTGTCTGTGAAATTCTCTCATTTAGCAAAAGGTCATCGGCTCAGCGCATCTGTGAGAACGATAAAGGCAATTTTCTGGGCAGCTGACAAACGGCCCTGATTATTTTCATGGAGAGGAAAATAAAGAGAGAGTGTGAGACAGTGTCTGTCACAAACAATCGCCTACAGTCCAAGGCCCACTGGGAAACGCTCCACTGAAAGCAACAGCATGGCTGCATTTCATTTGCATAAGAAATCAGAGGGGCGTCAGTGAGGGTTGGTACATGATCTGTACTTTAACCCTCTACTAACCACCATAGCATGTCTGCTACATGAAGTGAAAGGGTTAACAGCCTGGACACCCTGCTGGTTTTGTTTCTTATTGCCAAATAAACATTTGAGAATAACTTGAATGGTCCATCATTTTAATTTTTTCATTAACAATTTTACCCAATTTAGCAGATTTGCTACAATTTTGAAAGGTGGGCCAAATCTGTCAAAATTTTTTGGAGAGGGTTAATTTGGAGAAAAACCTGAATCCTAACCCCAAAAAGAACTGCATATTTTTGCCTTTGTGATCTTTTGGTTAAGCATTATTTTAACTGTTAACGTTTAATTCATTTCAGTATTCCAGGGCAGAATGCCAACAGAAGTCTTCTTAATTCTGCATGCCTTCTTCTGTAATTTACCAATAAAATTTAATGTACCCAATAATGTGACTTTGATGTTAAGGGATATGTATTTTCAGTCTTAAACAATATACTGTACACCTCCTAAATCTGATTCAAAGTGTCAGGTATTAAATGTAGATCTCTGACCATCCAGATAAAATGATTTTGAAAAAAAGCAGTATTTTACACCATCAAAGTAGCCTTCCTCTCAGGTGGTCATTACAAGAGTGTACATGAGACAGAACCACTGCAACTGCTGACTGTCATTTTACCTCATTACATAATTGGAAGTCTCTGCGGGCATTCAGGGTGACAATTGTTTAACAAATGGTCGGCATTATTTTCTGTCTGAACTCAGGAGTTAAATGCAATTTGATTATGGTGATTTTAAATGTAAATGGACTGCAGATTGCTTCCATTGCTATAATTTCCAGGTTTTTGAGAGATTATCCTCTGAATCTTGCCGTGCTCACCTTTAATTTTTTTATTTCATTTTATTTTTTAAATTTAACAATTTCTTCAACCAGGGAAGTCCCATTTAGATTGAAATCTCTTTTTCAAGACAATACAAGAGAAGGATACATTTGACCAGACCTGTCACTCTTTTCAAGACCTGTGAAGCTTTTTGTGGATTTTTGCCTGTGTTGGAGGATTTTCCTGTCCCAGAACATCACACAAAGCAACCCCATCTCTGTAACTATCTGATTTTTTTATATTATCAATCTTCGGCCCGTATTCAGAGACGACACTCACACTCACCCTCCACTCACCATATAGTGAGTACGATTGAAATGTAACTGGAGTGTGAGAGAGAGATCGACCTTCCTCTAACCGAGGGAGCGGTCCCACTCCTCGCCAGGTGATATTCACAAACGCCACTCGAGCATAACTGACAGTAGTGGGCACTGGGTACCACAGGCGGTGCGTCGGCTGCTGCAAAGGGACGCTCAATCCTCACCCTTCAGTGCAGAATGACCAAAACCTGATGCAGTTTACTTTTCTTGATTAGAAAGTTTCTCAGACTAATTGGTAAAACGACAATCAAATTTTTTTTTTTATAGCGTTGTTATACATTGCTTCACAAAATTGAGGCGTTTCTTTCGCTCATGAATGACGACGTAAATATCAGCATGTCTTCATAAATTCCGTGGTTGAGTGGCTCGCGAAAGGTGCAGGACAGCGGGCGAGGCTCACTAAGTAACAAGCTATGAAACGTGCCAGACATTTCCGTCTACATTCAGCAATTAAGAATGTAGAAAAGAATGGAGTCTCGTGACTTACAGGTACATACGCCTCGCAGACCAATCCACACGCGCCCCACAAGCCGCTGATCGCAGCATTTTCCAACGCATGAGTAAAGAAGAGCGCGAGAAATCCGAATGCGGGAGAGTTCCCAGGTATGCGTCATTAATGAAAACTGGCCACACCTGATAATGTGGAGAGTTTTTGCAATACTAATTTCATGAACTGAAAACAGTTCATGTCCAATCATTATTTTTAAGGGATGGTTTTAAGCTTCCCCCATTGCCAGTTCACCTGTAAGTTAGCCAAGGGTGGGTACACAAATGCTAACCTTGAGTTCTCCACAGTGCAGTTCGTAAACACTGAAACCCGATGGTCAGTTAGTAAGTTCAGATTCAGAGTATTTATTGTCATTGTCACAAGTACAACGAAATTGCGTTTGGAACATCCGTACAAACACCCACTAAAATACCCTTAAATAGCCCCGTGTACCGGCATCGTGATCATCATTATAGTTAAAATTAGCATAGCTGCGACTGCGTTAGTTAGGTTAGTTGGATTTTGATCTTCTAAATTTACTCACTTCAAAAATATTTACTTACTTCAAAAATAGTAATCAAATAGTGAGCAAATGTAGGTCTGTAAAACAGACTATTACTCAGACAGAAAAAGAAAAATATGCAATAATGCACAGCAAAGTATTTCATTGCAAAGGTAACGTGTGCAGAGTATTTATGCAATAAGAGGAATACACTTTCCATTAGATTAGAAAAGGCCCCTACAGTGACTCAAAAGGCTACTGTTCCATAATGTATGAATTGTACGGCATATGAGAGAGAATGCAGAGACTGAAGCAACCATGAATGGCAGAGCAAATCAGCTCCAGTGCACCAAGTGGAAAAATATACAAATACAATTTTACTTAAAACTGCTGTACTTCGATCTACAAAGTACTTGACTGAAAAAAAAGGGATTTCGTTTCACAGTATCACAAAAGGGTGCATGATTACATTGCATCAAACTAAAGCATCTCATATTGTGTAAAAACACTTTGCAGAGAATTGAGCCAGGCGTACAGACCAGGGAAAATCAATGTATCTCAGAGAGAAAACTCAAGACTGAGGAAGAAGGTTTCCGATATCCTGAGATCACCATTCGAGGAGATATTGAAGGCTTTCATAGATGTACCTGATTAAAATACTGGCCATCAAATAAGCTAGGAACAGGGGTGAGACCTTGCAACCAACATGACTCAAATACACATGGTCACTTTAATCCCCCCTAAAGCCCTACAGCTGAATGTCAGAGGTCCTGTGGTAATCCATCATTACAGTGTGCATCAGGCCTGGGAAATGGAGCATCTGCAGTTCAGGTGGATTTAGAGTGACGACCCCACAGGAGAGCAGGACGTTGGGCTCATGCTGCTCCTGTGAGAGTCAGTCTTATTGGCCTTTTAAACCGCAGCATTTATCTCATCAGAGCCTCAGCGGTGAGATCTTTCACTCCCTCAGCCTGGGCTCCTGTGATGAGGTGGAGAGCACTAAAGGCTCCTGGGGATTTCAACATGACTCCTGCAGAGCGGTGTGGCCTCCCTCTCATCCGCCCAATACTCTCTCCCCTTACAGCCGCTGTACACTGAACTAACCACCTGACCCTCATCCGCCCAATACTCTCTCCCCTTACAGCTGCTTTACACTGAACTAACCACCTGACCCTCATCCGCCCAATACTCTCTCCCCTTACAGCTGCTTTACACTGAACTAACCACCTGACCCTCATCCGCCCAATACTCTCTCCCCTTACAGCCGCTTTACACTGAACAAACCACCTGACCCTCATCCGCCCAATACTCTCTCCCCTTACAGCCACTATACACTGAACTAACCACCTGACCCTCATCCGCCCAATACTCTCTCCCCTTACAGCCGCTTTACACTGAACTAAACACCTGACCCTCATCCGCCCAATACTCTCTCCCCTTACAGCCGCTGTACACTGAACTAACCACCTGACCCTCATCCGCCCAATACTCTCTCCCCTTACAGCCGCTTAACACTGAACAAACCACCTGACCCTCTTCCGCCCAATACTCTCTCCCCATACAGCCACTATACACTGAATTAACTACCTGACCCTCATCCGCCCAATACTCTCTCCCCATACAGCCACTTTACACTGAATTAACCACCTGACTATCTCTTGTACGACACCAGAAAACAGCCGACAGGAACTGCCAACAGTAACGTCTCCATTTCTGTCTCAGAAACCAGTTCATCAGGGTCGAATGTGGTCGAGTCCTAACAGCTGGTCCAGTACAAGCCAATTCACCCACATTCCTTATACGGGAAAAGAATATACTAGTCCAGGGTCAGAGTTTGCATTGGAAAGTATTTCTTTTGAAGCTGCTGTCTACCAGCTGAGGTTTGCCCCCATTTTACAAGAAAGAAGATCTTCCACCCGAGGCCGTGCTGGGTGTGTCATGAAATCAACTGGAGTAACTGTTTTTTCTTCAGTTTTTTGTTCATACAACACGCAAAGGAAATGATGTAATGTCATATTTTTGGTTATTCAGGGAACGTTCTCATGTGTTTGATTGCATAGATGCTAAAGGTACAAGAGACTATTGTTTGACGTCGCAGGTTTGGAGACATATGCTGCATATCACAGCCAATCAGCTGAGTGCCTGAATTTTTTAAAAAGCACAAAAAGCACAGCATTGCAAATAGTAAAAGCTGATAAAGAGAACTCAGTCCTTTGTTTTTAACTCTGTTTTCTATTTCACCGCTGGATGCGCTAATAAAACTGTAGTGACAAATTAACATTTAAATGTTGAGTATGTGAGGCCAGTACATGCAATAAAACCTGATTCCAAAAGCTTGAGTATCCCCATTTTTCCAAGCAATCAGAGAACAAGAATGAAAATCAGTGTTTTACAAAAAAAAATAATAAATGGTAAATTCATCAAAATAATCATTTGCAACATTAATTGGTGAAAACACTTTTTTTTTCCTGCAAGGGCAGTCATACGGCTCTTAAAGTTCCCTCTGATGAGCTGCACTTGAGGGCTGCGTCTCTTCAACCTTTCCATGAAACACGTCTCCAACTTGCTTGATTTTCATTTACTTTTTGAAGAAACTGAAATAATTTGATTGTGTTTATTACGATTTTTTTTTTTTTTTTTTGGCATCTCCAATCCCACCCGAATCTGGAATGCCCAATCGGTGAATTATGTACAGGTCTTGCTCGTGTGTGATCCCTTGCTGCCAATTCACAGGAGTGTAGACCAGGGGTGTCAGACTGACCCGTAAACGGGCCAAGAGGCTGCAGGTCTTCAATCCTACCAAGCAGAAGCTCACCTGAAAGCACTGATTCAATCAACTGATCTAGGCCTGCACAACAGATTAGTTGTATCAGGTGCGCTTCTGCATTGTTGGAGTGAAAACCTGCAGCCTCTTGGCCCGTTTATGGGTGAGTTTGACACCCCTGGTGTAGACAGTTCGGGGCTCTCCTCCGAAGCACGCGCCTGTCAGCCTGCTGTTTCTTAAACACTCATTGGTTGAATCTTCACAAGTTCAGAATGAGGGCGGAGGATACCAGACATGAACAGGCTTAGAATCTTCCTGACGAGTGCCCCTCTTGGCCAACAGGAGGCGCTTGAGCAAGGAACAAGGCAACTGCTATTTTCCCTGCCCAACAGCCCCTTCCCAATTTGTAACCCTGTAGCACAATAGCCAGTTGTGCACTACACCGAAAAATCTGCCAACCGGTACGAAGCGGAGCTCGAACCCACAACGTGATGGTCACTTCTGCTTTGCAACGCGATGCTTTACCAGGTGAGCTATCCGGCAGCCTTATTGCGAATTCTAAAATCTCAGATACCTGTGAAGTAAATTGATCATTTATAAAGCTCAAACTTCCTTTCTCTTACACCTCCTTTGAGGTTATACAGTGAAACCACGGAAAAATGACCAAAAATACAGCTCAAAAACAAAATTATATCTCGATTTTTCACCACACAAGAAGGCTGTGATTTTGGCACCTCTTTATGATTCCTGCACCTTAGAGACAAACAAAATTGCCAAAAAACATGCAATTTCAGACAATTCACCCTTCTGTTTAATTTACTGATCAGACAAGAAATCTCCAGAAATACTGTGCTTATTTGGATTTCTACCGCAGGAAAACTTCTCAGGTATAATTGAAGACGGTGTGCATGGCAGAATGCATGCACAGGCACAAACTTTTACCCTAAATCTTTCTCTGTACAATTAACAAAAATATCTTTGCTTTAATACTTTAGCATATAATCCAAAAAAAATGGAAGCCACGTGTAAGAGATGAATAATGTCTTGTTTATCAAAGTTATGAGGAAACCTTATTCCAATGTTTAATCTGGATTTCTAATACTGCTCCCATTGGTCCAGGGAAAGATACGGACGAGGGGGAAGAGCCCGGAGTATTACAATCACACTCAGTGCAAACGGAGGACATGCATAATTCATCCTGAAGAGCTGTCCAATAAAACATTTGGCATATCCAAAACCAATGAAAAATCTGTCCTTGTGACCGGTATTGTTTGTCATTATTATTATGCCATGCTGTCCTTTTCTCTCACCATCTCTCTCTCTCTTTCTCACACACACACACACACACACACACACACACACACACACATCTGAAACCTCGTTCCCAAAATCTGCCCACAGTCATGTAGTCTCAAACTTCATGAAGCCATTCAATCCCTTTGTATGTTCCAGGTTTCTCTCATAGACATGACTACTTTCAGCTTAATGGTCCGTTCTAACTCATAGATGAAACCTACAGAAGGGCATCTTACCCAGATTTGCCCCTTCATACTGACTGCTTCACTCATCACTGACTAAACCAACACACTGGAAACCCTGATAGTGCGGTGAACACAAATGTTTTTTGCAAACCGATTACCGCTTTGTGTGGAAGGTGAAGTTATTTTTACGTTTTTAAGTGCTGTGAACACAAGTTCATTAACCCCTTTGTGCAGAAGCCAAATTTGGCTATTTTTGGGTTACCCACTTTAATGCTGTATAATTCAAGATTTAAGCTTCATAAAGAGGAAAAATGTGGCTCAATTCTGAAAAGACACTTACAGCATTTAGAATTACATAGTATTTCAGTTAATTCATGATTATGGTAGAGAAAATGAGCTGCAAACATAAAAAAATCTTCATGAGAATTCACCATTGAAATTGCAAAAAAAATTATTCTGAGGATTGAAAAACTGCTGGGGCTTAAAACTATACATTTCTGGGATCATAAACGCCTTGAGCACAAGTACAATTCATCTTCAACATTACATTCTAGATTACCTACATGCTTTTAGCCAAATTATACAGCTATCCAAGTGTCTCCCCGAAGTCTCAAAATGAAGTCCAGTCAAATCATAAAAAAATCATGTATATAACACAAATAAAGTTTTAAGGCATGAAATTTAATATGAACAAATGATTTTCTGGTTGAGTTTAGTATGAATTTATCAATCTCAGTGCAGTTGAACATCAATGGTCACCAGTAACCACTCCAAACACAATAATAAAGTTACTCCATAATAAAGTTTAGAGTTTTGGCCATTTTACTTCAAAGTGCCCCAAGCCAGCACAAACACGCATTAAATAAACTTCTTATTAAACGGTTAGAACATTCACCCTGTAATGGAAGCTACCAGTCCCCTCTTCTAAGCTCACAAACTCATTTCATTACTTATAAGGAACAAGTGCAACTCACTAACTCAGTAATATCTGAATTCTGAAATATACCTTATTTTAACAGAACAGACACTCCACTTTCAGAGAACAATCCATTGCCTCCCTGGATTCAAAAGAAATGTGCAATGAACGTACCAGGGGGTCCACCCAAATGCACGGGCAGTTCGCGTTTTAAACAGGAAAAAAAACCTCGACATTCGACTTTGTTGAGTACGTATACATTCCAAAAACAACAACAACAACAACAAATAACAAAGTAGCAGCCTCACCTTTCTCATGAATCCCTTCTCCAGAGAACGATCCAATAGCAGGAACCCTCCGGTCCTGATTCATTCTAAATAATTCCAATTGACCATATCCTTATCTCATTTAAATCCTGTAATGTAACTGAACACTTCAAGGCCAGTTTTGCGAACCGATTTTCTATAAATCCCGTCTATTTTAGCCGCGTAATGTGCATAACGTAGACAGGATACAACAGCGCATGCTGATACGCATTGGTTTGTATGCTCTGTGTTTGTCCAATCAATGTGTTTCACTTACTCTAAAATGTTTAAACACTCGGGAATTGGATAAGAAACGAGCCAATCAATACATTGTTATCAGGGAAACTTCAGGAGGCCATGAAGTGTAACTCTACAATTACGCAGAAGAGCTTGAGCGTATGGTTGAGTGATTGGCTATCAACGCCAGTACTCGGGTGGATATAAGGAAGCGCTGGATTTGGCAATGAAGGAATCTACGCGTAAATCCACGGTAGGGAACTACAATTTTTTTGTATGTGACGACTGTAATTAACAGTAGAATGTGAGAGAATCAATACCATGTCGATTTTTTTGCCTCAGAAAACTGATTTTTCTGAACCATTACTTGGAATACTGCTGGCTCACTGTGGCTTAGCTGGTTGCTACAGAGGATAACGATTTTTTCTGTGTCAAGATATCGTTTTTTTAAACTGCTGGATCGACACTATGGGCAAGGATACTGACCAGTTTGCACATCAGGCTTAGCTGAGGAGTTTAATTCATGCAGCTCTCGAAAAACAGGGAGTGGAGTGAACTTCCCCATATTCAGAACAGCGTTGGAGGTCTGCTTGCTTGTGAACATTCAATAACTGATCCGGGGGTGCCATTTAGTGATCGAGTACAGTAACAGCGTAGTTCCAATTTGCAGGTCTATAGATGCGGGCGTCTACGTCTGCAGAAAGGGGTTAAGTTGGGATACACAATTTTTTGGGGGGGTAATTCATTTCCACAAAACATTTGAGTTCAGCACACTTTTCAGGGTTTACAGTGATAAGAGGCGGAAGCATCAATGACACAACAGACAGATTAAACAGACAAACAGATGAAACCTGGCTCAGCTGAATACTTTCCGAAACCCTCAGTCATTGCAAGGGCTCTGAGTCTTCATGATGAAGTTGTAGTGCTGTATTGATTAGAATATCACAGTAGGCTAAATACTACATTCGTGTCGCAGATGGTTTCAAAGTTCTCTTTCATCTCAGGTGAGTCACGTTTGCGCAGTTAAGATGAGATTCTCTTCAAAAGTGACTGTTGGCATCTTTACCCCCAGGAGAGACTGAGGATAATATCCATTCAGGTTGGCCAGACAGCAATTCGCTGTCAGCTTTTAAGGAGAAGGGAGTAGTTGACAGCAATTGGCTAACAGAAAAAATCCTGTGACACAATCTGTCAGAAATTTCAGGAGAGGCAACCAGCCAAAGATCATCGTTTAAGCCAAAATACCCACTTTAATTAACTTACATGCTCATTTGCAGACCCGGCCCGACCCAGTGTGGTGCCCTAGGCAAGATTTTATGTGGCGGCCCTCCATCGGCGATTTACATACACTTACTGAAGAAATCGAATACCATTGTTTGTACCATTGTCTTTAATTTATAAGACAAGCTTGTCACCCAATTTACATGCTAAACAAATTACAAATAAATACAAAAAAAATCTAAAATACAATATAAATACCCTTACCACAAAATAAAAATCCTGTAAATAAGTGAATTAATAATTGGATTTTAACCACAAATAAATCTAAAATTCCTGAAATTCTGAAACCACTATCTTGAGGAGAATAAACTATCAGTTATCAAATAGAAAAGTGCCAATTATATTTTAAAAGGACAAATATTTAAACTCTTTTGATGTGGCACTGGGGGTTTAGTAGTGATTGAAGCAGGATATGGGGTAGTTTGAGTCAAATTCAAGGTGGGATGCTGATGACTCAAGTGATTATGCATGACAGATGTTGACAGGTGATTAATATCCTTGCCCCTACTAACCTGGGTTGGTTCTACTGCCCTGACTGTAAAGTGCTCCCAGACATCACTGCTATGTTTTCAATGGTGGGGGAATAGCACTGCAAACAGGGGGATCATGCACGTTTGTCTGAATCCATTTCCTTAAATAATACAAAAGAGACAAATCAAAAAGGAAAATTTCTCAGATAAAAATCATTGAGCTACAGCACATAACCTCTTAAGCCCCAGCCTCTTTTTTAGGTTTCTGTTTGAAAATGACATACCCAAAATGAATAGAGTATATCTCTGTTTGTGTAGCATGAAGTATCAGAGAGGGAGGCATGGAAATGTGGAGAGAGGGTTGATTTTCTGACGCCACTCGGATTTTGATATTTGAACAGTAATATGCTTGGCGTTTGAGTTGTGCTTGGTGTATGTAAATATGACTTATATGTGCTTGTAGCAAAGGCTCTGCGGTGCTGCGGTGAGTCTCAGGGTGCCCCAATTGGGGAACCCTGGAGTTTAAGAGGTTACTGCAAGCTATACAATGGAGCTAGCTCCCCAACCAACTCTCAGCCACGTGTATTTTTCTCCAGAGCGCGCGCACACCCACACACACACACACACACATACAAACTAACTTGGTTAGTTAAAAAACACCTAAGCAATGCAACACAGTGTATTTTAGTGGTAAATAAAGGAATAAAAATTTAGCAAAAGTTTCCGCAATGATAGCTAGCTACCCAACTCTCAGTCACAGGTATTTTAGTCCAGAGCGCCCGCACACAGACACAGACCAGCAACGCAGGTTTAGGTCTATCAATTCTGCCAATAAAAACAAATACAGTCAGCTTTTTAAAACTTTCTCGCGACAACAAACCAACTGTAGAACAAAGCAAGCAAACTACACTAACAGGCTAAAGGCGATGCGTTCGCCTCTCAGGCTCCCACTAAAGACGATAACACAGCCTGTTCATGGCTGAATGACTCGCGCTAAAAAGACAAGCAACACAGGTTTGGGTTTAAAGCCCAGTTCAGACCAAAGATTCGCGACACGACGAGACCGGTTTTTAGACAGTCACAGCAGTGTGAACTGGCCCGTCTCAACTAGTTGCATCGCCCGCGATTCAGCTTGTCAAATTCCAGGAGGCTGGTTTTAGAACATTAATTATGTAACCCATCTTAACTGCCAAACAGCTCGTTGCGAATTCAGCTTGTCTCGGGAGTTACAAACTATCAGCTGGTCGAAACTGCGCTGAGAATAACAGAGAGAAATTTACAAAAGAGGGCAGATCTCCCATTGCGAGCTCCCGGCACAGATTGGCATAAATGTCCTGGGTATTTCGTTGAAGCTCCCATGGAGCAGTAGCGCAGCCAGAACTCAAAACTGCGTGTGGGCAATAAACTTTTTTTTTTCTCTTTTAAACATTTACTAGTTCTGACTCGATCGCAATAATTTTTTCTCATGAACTATGCCTTCAATCCGAAAACATTCCACACTATCAGGTGTTACTTGTTCACCTCGTTCAGGCAAAACGACAATCATTCATTTGGACGTTTGTGCATTTCAAATCTCTGTCTTTGGTTCAATATGAATAATTCAATCATGAAGCTCAGGTTAGATCACCTGATTACTTGAAAAGGTAGCGCGGAAGTTCAAGAGCAGTTTACCTCTCGAAAAGTATTATTAAAAGTATTAAAGTACAGCTCGTGAGTAACTTATTTTTCTGAACTGAATTATGCCTATTGATCAGTCGCCCTTAACCGCATCACGAAAGAAGCTGTGTCTTTAATTGCCAATTGATTATTCATATAAATGGAAATAATGTATATATAATACATCCCTACATCAGCATACCATGTTGAGGCTAATCGTTCAGGGGCAAGTTATCAGCTTAACTGTACACTGTGCTAAATAACTAACGCAGTATAACTGTATAACTGATGCTTCATTTCACTGATGTATCCTCACCTCTTTCTTTCTCCCTTTTTTCCTCCTCCTCTTTTCTTTTTTCCTTCCCTTTGCGTCGGACAGTTTAGGTCGTTTTCACATGTTTACAAAGTTCTCTGGGGTCAATAAATTCGCTCCTCCCCCCACAGAGAGCGAGCAGGTACCGTTCAGCCAGAGGAGGAGGGCGGGACTTATTTGGTATTGTCATTTGTAGTAATATTAATTGGGCACTGCTTTACATTTGAATCTGTTAGCTTTTCCATTTTGAGAGTGAATAGTAACAACTACTTTTTAATATAATTATATTGAAGGTGAATTTTTTCTCGATTTTGTGGTGCCCTCTGGAGGCCACGGCGCCCTTAGCATTTGCCAATATTGCCTAATGGGCCAGCCGGCTCTGCTCATATGCTCATGAACCATCCTGTCTGCCCCCACCCTCAGCTTCAGATTCACACTATAATTCAACACCTACAGTCTCATATTGTCTTTCCAGTGCAAACAGCCTGTCCCCGACTCCCAGCTTCAAGCTGGCATATCCCCAAAATAACAGTGTATTTCACCCCACAATAGCGTTGATAAATAAAAAGAAATACAATGACTAGACAGAAGACAGGCAATCTTTACCGTTAGGCAAATGTCAGCAATTGTCTTGGGCCCCGAACGACTAAGACCCCAGACCTCATGAACTTAATCCTTCATTAATTAATCATGTCGTTGTAACAAATGAAATGAATGTGGAGCACAGACAGAAGACTCCGTCCGTATCCGGATTCTTATTAAACGTTGAGCAAAATTGGGCCTGTTCCAAGACAAGAGAGCTGAGAGTAAGTTAGAGGCAGCTCTTTCAAGTGTTTTAGACAGGGAGGGGAGAAGAGAGACTGGACAATAGTTGTTGGTGAGAGAGGGACTGAGAGTGGACTGGTTTAGTAGAGGGGTAACATCAGCATAATTAAAACATGAGGGAAAACACCCAGATGAGTTCATATGTGAGGTGAGAGAACAGAGGATATGAGGGATGATGGCCTGGGGGAGGGATGAGGGGATTGGGCGATGGGCATCGGTGGCAGGGCAGGGGGACACCAGAGGTCAGGAGGCATCAGTCTCGGAGCGGAGAGTGAGGGGAGAAACAGGGGGAGGGAACAGGACGGGGAGAGGTAGTGAGAGCGGAGGTAAATGTGAGGGAGTTGCGAGTTCCTGGAATCTTCTTGCAAAACAAAGCTGCAAAGTCAGTCGGCGTGAAAGCGGACTGAGGTTGAGGAGAAGGGGGGGGGTTTAGGAGAGCGTGAAAAATGGAGAACTGTTAATGAGGGTTAGAAGTAGTTAGCAGTAGTTCTATATTTTTTTCTGATCTTTCTAATTGATTTTAACATAGATGGTAGAAGAGAATAATGCTGCCAGGAAAGATTTACTGAGGTCAAACTGGGCTCTGGATTTCCTACATTTCCTCTCTGCGGCAGGAAAACTGGCCCTGCTCATGCAGAGGGTGCCAGACGTCTGCGGGCAGCACGAAGATGAGTGTGCCGCTCTCGAAACAGGAAGATTTATTTGAAAGACTGAGAGAAAAGCAAAAGGGTTGAATTTTGGTTGGATAGTTTTGGTTTTACAGCCTAGTATTGGCTTGTTCACTGGCAGCATGATTAGCAGGGGAAAAAAAATCTCAGCCAGCAATAGAACAGCTGCGCAGGCAATTTAACAAATACTTTTTGTTCCTTAAAAAGAGTCCCCCTCTTCATGAAATAAGTGGGTTTTATTCATCCACCTGGTATCTAATATTGATATGAATACCCTAAAATTAAAGCTGAAAAACTCCTTTGGGCTCGCATTCATTATTTCATTATTATTTCATTTCCCCGGTAATATTCTTTGTTTGATGTACAGAATATTAATTAAGCTGTTGATGTCCACATTTTCATCATCCTGACTGCATACCAAGCCCAGAAACTTACCCCATTATGCCTGCAAACCCCACTTTGACAAAGATTGTGAGGGTGCGATCAGGAACCAGTTGCGAGAACCAGGCAATGCAGTAGAACTTGCTTTATTAATTAAGGGGGTGAACCCTCGCAGGGCAGAAAGCAAAAGTACGGAGTCCACAATCCAAAAATCAAAATCCAGTTGGGCAAAAATGGGATCAAAAACCAGGGCAGCAATCACAGTAATCGTAGTCGGACAGAAAAGGGTCTGGTTCACAGGAATAGTTCTATCAGAGAAGCAAAGCCAGAATCCAAAGGGAGTAATCCAAATCGTTACCAGGGAAGCAAACAAAGAACTCGTGGTCGGGCAGAAAATGGTCAAAACTCACAGATGCAACAATAATCCAAAATCACAAAGGCAAAAATCAAAAGTCGGGCAATCCAGTCAGAAAGATAAACACTGAGTATCAAGGCGAAATGAAACGTAGCACGAGAAGACTGAGGAAAATGATCTGACAGAGACTGGCTGTGAAAAGACACCTAATATACACTTCTGGGAAGATCACATGGGGAGAATCACATGTGCAGAGAGTCAGACTGATTACAAGGGGAAGGCACATGAGGAAAAGCCTAATCACATAAAATTGGTCAAAGCCAAAACGCGGACAGGGAACACGAGACATTCCTATAACAAACATACGGCTCCAGTCACGGAGTTTCTAACGTGCATAGATTAATGAGAAACAGGACAGTGTGATCAGGTGTGAGCTTTCACAGAAAATGCAGCACAGGAGATTAGGGAGAGACAAAGAGCGGAGACTAGAACAGGGCGAGTGCTGAGAGATCGTTAGTCAATTAGTAAGTGCAACTATACAAATCCTTGGTGCTCGTTAGTAAGTTAGTATTATATACAAGGTTAGTTGCTGTTAGTAATCTTAGGGGAAAATAATAAAATGTTAGTATTGTTAGTAGATAGAAAAGAAGAGTGAAGCCAGCAAACGAGATCGGAAGGAAGTTTGAAAACCAGAATCCAATAAATCACCCGAAGAGTGAAACACAAGACTGGGGCTGTGTGCAAGACATGAGACCAGACAGGGGAGACAAAGTGCAAAGCAAAATGGAAAACATGAACCGGAATGTGATATGGCAAAATGTAAAACATGGAACAGTAAACTAAGACCAAACATGACAAAACAAAGTAACCAAATCACAGTACATATGCAAAGAATAGTCAGACAAAGCAGTGGTCACTAAATACCAGAATCAATAATCATGGCAAGGCCAGGCACAGAACTTAAACTAGGCAAGGGCATGAACATGGCACTGCAGAACAGAACATGAGCAAATAACAGAATCACAACAGAGATACAATTCATGTGAATGTCAGATGTTTTGATCCTTTTAATGCAATTGTAGGCTAGCCATTTACCCAGAGCAATTTTCTGTTCTTTTTTTTTAAATTGAATTGCAGTCGTATTTATGCAGGAATATAATGATAAGTTCCAATTGTCAAGTAGCTGAACTCTCACTGATTTCGTTGAGTTAAATGAATTGACACCACTTACTGTAATTTTAGCCAGTGGATTCAGTCTCAGCTCTAAGCTTCCTGCTGCATAATAGTAATGTCTCAACACAAATACTGAGGATAATCATAATAATAATAATAATAATAATAAGAAGAAGAAGAAAAGAACCAATGAGAAGAATAAAAGATGTGCTACAAGCAAATCATGTGCTGAGAGGAGACAGGATTGCTGCAATTGTTCTCTGCTCAGAGACATCATGTCCTCTATGAGGTACTGTCTACATTCCGCAAAATTATTAATGCTGTCAATCTGGGCCCTCTAGTCACAGCTGACTGCAGCAGTATCTGCAGTATCTGGGAACATGTCTCTGGTGTCAGAACAAACGGAAACAATGGCAGGATTAGATGTACTATCAGAATGTGCTTAATCGGCAGACCAGGTCAGAGAACAGGAAGCCTGAGCGATAAAGGGCAGGCAGATCGTAGCGGAGGGGCAGGCAGAGGTCGAGCAGTGAGGAACCGTGTTCAGGGAAGAGGCTAATCTGAGTCGAGGTCCAAATCTGAGGTTGAAAATGTTGAGTCAATCCGGGGGGTGCAGGAGACACAAGGTTAGGGAATGACGGTGAGGACAACATGCATAGAAACAGCCAACAAGAAAGCGATGAAGATGCTGGAGGCAGGAATACGAATAACAAGGAACTCTGAGAACGGCAAGGAATTGAGCTCAACATGAATGAAGGTCAACCGTGTGGCGAAGGCGAGACGAAGGCAGAAACTTAAATACACAAAGACTACAATTACCAGCGAGAGTCAGGTACGGGAGGACGGGGGAGGAGCGCACAAGGGGAAGGCTGAAGCAAACAATAATTTTTTGATTGAAATCAATCAGGGAGACAAACCAAAATATACCCAGACGACCAGACAGCAGGGAAAACTAATCAACACAGAATCAGGATGTAAAAGAAAAATAATTAACCCTTTGTCTACTCTTCAAAAAAGGAAGAAAGAGACAGAGATTTCGGTGAAAAAGCCAGGTAAAATCTGTAAACTGAGTATGCTTGTGTAACGTCTCGCCTCTAAGCCTCCAGCTCGCCGGTCTACTAGGACCCTGAGGGAGCCCATCATCATCTCCGCCAGTCATTCAATTAACCACGCAAATCCGTGTCCAACTCCCAGTAATTGAGCAGCAGCCCTCCTCCTCATGTAGTCTTTCTCCCTGAGCCTGTATAGACCTGTTGTCTGCGTTTTGGCTTGTATTTGCGCATATATAGCATTACTTTGTAGTTATTTCTCTAAGTGCCATTCTTGCACTTTTATTTTTAAAGGAACCCATATTCCCTTTTATTTCACTGACTGTGGTTTTTGAATTATTCACAATGAGTTTTATTACGGAATCTTTGTTCCCGTCATGTGTTTCTGCAGCAGATTGTGCTGTAATGCTTTGCAGCAACTAAAAAACGCCATTTATTATATGGGCCCAGTTCTCCACTTCTCGTGATCCAGACGAACAGTTACTGCTCGCGTGCCTGCAGGTGTGTGTCAGCTCAGTTTCTCAAGAGGAATGTCTTCAATGTTAAGCTAAAACTAACAAAACTATCTCATGTTTTTGTGTCTTCACTTTCGCATTCATGGGCTTTGAGTTTAGAAAAATTTTTCTCAAAAACTGGCATATAGTTAAGTCTGATCTTCAAAATTGTTTATAAAAAAACCTGTTTTGGTTCACAAGCGTCCTCCTAACCTAACGGCTCCATTAGTGAGGTCTTACATACAGCGCCGTCATATAGGGGGGAAAGGTGATGACAATTCGAAGGGCCCACAGTCCATCAGGGCCCACAAAACCCACAGTAGCCGCTATGACAAAATTATTCACAAAGATTTACCCAATATTCATACTAATGCATCAGAGTTTAAACAAAGCCATTAAGGCATGCAATATTGATGAAATACATTTCAGTAACCCCAGTAACGATCTATGGTTCGTGCTTGTATTGGAAAATTGTATGTGCAGTTTTGCTGGCGAGGTCGCGAATTTAGGGAGCAAACAGGGTGTACTGCCCTCGCGAGTATGATGTCCAAAAAAAAAAAAAAACCCCACACAAATCTGGACACCAGAAAAGAATAGAGAGAGAACAGCAGGAGCAAAGCAGGGATCCAGAACATTACAAAATTCTTTTCAAAGAGATGTGAGAGTATTTAACTAGCTGCTTTGTTAGCTGTTCAGGCTATTTAGCTGGTGACGTTATCTATAATATATTTGAGGTCGATGTCTGTCTGTCTGTGGGTATGTACACGTTTTTCTCCTACATTTCTCAACCGATTATCACCAAATTTGGTGTGAATATCCACTTGGACACCAGGAAGGACTTGACGTCGCCCTGTTTTTGAAAAACGGTCATGCAAGCAAAAAAATGGCGATTTCACTCCGGGTACCGGGTAGCAGCTAGTGTTAAAATAACATGCGGTCAGCTGAGTAAATAATCGCCTGACAAGAATGACTTTACTCAGTAATTAACGGTATCATCCACAGAAAAGATCGGTAAAGTTATCATTCGCCAGCCATTATAATATACCGCCTAGGACACATTCCTTCGTTCTTATTATGAGTGGTTACTGCATACTTAGCTCTCTAGCTGTACGTGACTGTACAGGCTAGGTTTGGCCAGTGAATTACATGCAGTCAGTGTGGTAGCCTTAGCTTTAACTTAAATTATCGCTTGACAAGGCTGACATTACTTTTACCTAAAGTGATTACTAAAACTAAACTGCTACTTTAGCCTGTTGACATAAGTCTTGTTCGCGCAGGGGGTAATTTTGCAGAGCTTGGCCTCGTTACAATAGAAAAATGAAGCTGTGTGCTTAGAGCTATGGTAATGAGAAGCCCATTTAGATTTTGTTCATTCCCAGACTCGGTAGGTTAGTTCTTCATCAGTTGTTCCATAGAACGTAAGTTTAAATGTTTACGAAAATAATATGAAATGGAACAATTAAACCTTTATGCACTGCTACTTCAGAATCAGCTTTGGTCACTTCATCTGAATCTGACCCAGCAACAGACCCTCACCACCAGTAGTCTGACTATGTTTTTGATGGTGAGTGAGTGAATATGAGTAAGACAACTAATAATTAATAATTTACATGACACTCTCTTTGATGAGTGGTTAATCGTAAAAAAGGTAAAATTGGGTGTATTGCATTAGGCACTGCCAAGAACACTGAGAAACAGAAAAATAAAGAATAACATCACGATCCATAGTCGTAAAAAAATGGCAATGAAAAGTCGGGGGTGGGGGCCCACACCGATATTCTGTCAGGGGGCCCAGAATTCCTAGCAACTGCTCTGCTTACAAACCAGAGAGTAAGCAGGTTTTTAAATGACATTCCTGATGACAACTACACATGGTCTCTGTGCTCAATGAAGTTACGCAAATAAATGTAAAACATCCACCCATCCCCACGGTGGCAAACAAATAAAAACCCGTGAAGTTATCACATGTTGTACCCCTTTCGTTGTTTACTTGATTAAATGTCCATGTGGTTTGGGATATGTGGGTAAATCAACCAGACCTCTACGCATTTACACAAATGAACATTGCAGCATAAGGTGTGGTGATGAGCGTAAACTCATTAGCAGCATTTTTTTTATAAAAACCAGGCCATAGAATGAGTTCCCCTGTTATGTTGGTATTGGAAAAGAGTATGGCCCTCCTTGAGGGGGCAACCATGAATGCTTGTGGCTACAGGGTGAGATTTTCCATATTTATGACTGTAATGCCGTGGCTCCAAATGGTTGGAATGAAGAGTTCGACATCAAGCCATTTTTGTAACTGGGTTTTTTTCCAGAGTTTATATACTTTACTTTGTGATATTCTCATCTGCACTGTATTTTAACATATATGGGAGATCATTGTGGTCTGCATATTGCAATAATCTGCTTGAATTTGATGGTTGGATTTGTACTTTTGTACTTATTTGTACCTGCTTTTTCCTCTCATGTATTCTTCAGTTCGGTATTCTATCTTCAGATTTTTTCTAGTGCACTTTTATTCGTGATTATTCATGGGGACTAATGAACCGCTTATCTTGCATTTTCTCTACTTAAGTATGTCGGATTGATTTAGTTTTCAAACACTTGTTTTATATGTTCAGGCTACTACTCTTTTGCCTCATTACTCCATAATTTCTTTGTAAGCTCGTGTTATGTACGTATATAATGTCAAGGGTAATACATTTATATTGATTTCTTATTTATTTTGATTCATGCCTTTATAGGTTGGGATTTTTTTTTTCCTTATCTAAGCTTTTCTTTGTAAACCCATGTGATTGATGAGATGGTTTCAGGACTATTTCACTGTCACTCTTACACTGGTTCCTGCCTATTTTCTGGTTTATTTTTACCTTTATTCTTTTATTCTTCCTCATGATCCATGGAGCGCCTGACAAACACCTTTTCATTGTGCAAACGTTGTTATAATTTTTTTTTCAGTGCATTTAAAACAGTATACAGATATCAGAAGTTATTTCTAGATTGCAGGCCAGTTTACGGTTAAGTTTAGGAAAAAGATTAGATTAAATTAGATTAGAGTAAATTATGGGTTCGGAGCCATGGAAACAGGACTTTGGCACAAAAAATAGTCTAGGTCCCCGCGAGATTTGATAAACTAAAGCTCTGTGCGTGAGCATGCAAGTGTGCAAGAGTGTTATAAAGTGGGTGTGTGAGTGTACGCGCTTGTGTGTGTGTGTGCGTGTGTATGTGTGTGTGTGTGTGTGCCAGTGCAAGTGATTCCATTGTTCTGAGGCTTTTAACGGGCGTATTCAGCTCAGTTTCGTGTTTTTTTGCTACATCACCAGTGTGTTTTAATTGGCCATCACTGCGCCCCATTTGTTGGTGCTCTAACCTTAAAGCCATTCCACCCTTGAAAAGGACATTTTCATTTAAATGGTATTTACTAAGATAAATAAATAATGAAGAGAATTAATTAAATCAATGAAGCAGGAATGATGAGTCATTGTACTTCAGGTCATGCTGGAGGGAGAGACTGCACTCAAAGTATACAGCAGCTTCCCAACTGGACGAGGCAATTAAAACAAAATTTATTACAGAAATTTGCCTCCACAGAGGTTGAATAAAAAAAACAATGGCAGCTCATAAACTGGAATGTTTTTCCACAAGGAAACCCTTAACAAAATGTAATTAACGCAGCCCAATTATAGCACCAGTGGCAATGAATGCCAATCTGCTGAATCACGCGTAAGTGTACAAAATGGTGTCTCAGAACTGATTCTTCTAGCCGCTGAAAAGGCTTTATGAGGGGGTTTGTGATGGGGTATAGGTGGGGGGGTCTCACCTCTTCAAAGCCAGGAAGTATCACATCTCAGTCTCTCCAATGAAATCAATCTCCAGTGAAAAGTCTCTCTTGAGGGGAATCATTACATCCACTCCCATTCATTTCCTTAAAAGACCTAACTAATAACTACAAATAGACAATTTTTTTCCCATTTTATTCGACTAATTCTTCAATGTCCTCAACCAAGAAATGCATTTACTTGCTATATTGATTTTAGATTTTGCTGTACTTTTCCAAATGCAGATTTAGCATAATAGATATCTGACCAAATTATGCAAGCAGGGTTTTTATAAATCATACATTTGCATCGTTAAAGCATGCCACGACCAAGCATGATTCATACGATACAATCAATACATTTTCAGTTAAATCAAAACAGGCATTTTCATGGTGGAATATGGACACAAAAGACCACAAATTAAAGATTGCAATCTGCCTTTAACCTCATATTAATTGTTTCATTTCAAATTCACTGAACTGGATTACAGGGTCCTGAGCCAATGCAAAAATAGGCTCGACATCCAAATACCATTATAACCCCTCACTGATGTTCCATTTCCCCATTTGGGAGGAACAGAACAACATTGGCCCTCCCCATCATGCACAGCATGCTTTGGATTGTACTCTATCTGAAGCATAAGCTTAATGCCTGCAGCTCAGTTGCATTAAACAGAACCTGCGGTAGGATCTGTCTCTCGGTGTTTGTCATGCACATATGCACAGCCTCCCCAGAACCTGGCGGAGCCAGCTGCCACAGCAAGCTTCCTGGCTCCTCTCAGTTTCCTTTTATATCCTGAGTCTGAGGGAAACTGAGAAAAACACAACAAATTCAGGTGAATGACTTCCTGCTGTTACAGCAACAGAGCCCTCACTGCAAACATTTAGAGCTCTGTGTCCTGCCGTTACATTAAACAAATGAAGAAAATAAATCATCAAAAAAAAAATCACTTGCCATGGCAAAATCTTAGTGTTAAATCAAAAGTGATAGCACAAAGCACAAAGCAATTTCTTTCAATCTTAAATAGCAAGAGGCCTTTGCTGATAAGCCTTTTGCCAGCTTTGGGTTTGCCTCGAAATTCTCATTCCCAGAGTCAAAACATTTTCTATCATAACTCACAAACCAAAGGAAATTTTGTCATCACATATTCTTACTACTGATCACATCAAATTGATGAAAGATGCTCTACTCGTCCATGAAGCTCTTATTAAATGGCAGCACTCCAGGTCATTTAGGACAGGAAGCAGTTGGCATGTTCCTCCTCTCTCATGTGAGCAGTGTTCGTTGGACAGACACTCATTAGTAGTGACCTGATATGACATGGTGTCCACCTAGCGGGAGAAATGTTGCTAATATAAATTTCAGCACGGTGCCATTTTTGGATATAGAATATGAATGTATAACAATTATGAAAAGAAACACCATACGACCTTCCTACTCAACATGGACACAATAAGAAAACCACAACTTTATTATGAAACACAGATTTAGCACCCTTGTGGTTTGCTGAATAATGATTTTTGAAGAAGGATAGCCAACGCACACCAGAAGTTACGAGGTGCAGGTAATGGGTAGTAGTTGAGTTTGAAGCGAAGGATACCGCACACTCTTGTCCTGCTGCCAAGTTTTTATTCAGACAACGTTTCGGCCTGTATGGCCTTTCTCAAGTCAAGTAGACTTGAGAAAGGCCATACAGGCCGAAACGTTGTCTGAATAAAAACTTGGCAGCAGGACAAGAGTGTGCGGTATCCTTCGCTTCAAACTTGCTGAATAATGATGTCATTTCTACCTCGTAGAGCAATCTTGGTCGATGGCTAACCTTTTCACATTTTGAAAATTGACATGCAATTTTCAAGAAAGGCACTGATGAAACTCAAATCCTCTGCCAATCAATTAAATTCTCACAGATATTCTTAAAATGTACCACAGAGAAGTCTTTCCGGATGCACTATGCAGACGTACCAGCCAGAGGGCAGAGGCATAATGTAATGTTTTACTTTCTGTTTCATGGATCTTGAACTGGTTCAGTCAGACTAAGCCAGCTCCCTTAACAGTAAGAGTAAGAGAAATCTGCTAAAATGTGGTAAAAACAGGACCCCAAAGTTGAGTCATTTCAAGAAAACACAGTTATACATTTCAAGCTGGTTCAGCTTTGAAACGAAAGTCTACCACCAACCTTAAAAATGCAAGAGAACCCAACTTGAGGATAAGCTTTGTAGCAACTCACTAATAGTTAAAACAATGGACAACTTTAATTTGTGGAAACATAAGCACTTGAGTTGTCATGACAAGTTATGTTATGTGAAATTATTTTTAACCTTCTAAAGCCCAACATCCCCCAAGCGCTAATGCCAACATGACAGGACTTTCGATGGCTTGCTGTGAGCCCCTGACCCTTAAATGGATAATTGCTTCCAAGCTGTTCCTATTTAAGATTGCTCAATTAATAATCACAAAATTGATTTATTATATAATCAAGACTATT
The DNA here is from genome assembly GCA_029721435.1 of Gymnothorax reevesii. Lineage (NCBI taxonomy): Eukaryota > Metazoa > Chordata > Actinopteri > Anguilliformes > Muraenidae > Gymnothorax > Gymnothorax reevesii. The sequence continues at coordinate 3,346,582 of CM056588.1, forward strand.
ATATCAGCCAGTAATTATTTAAATAGAGCATACAGAGATTACCAAAGGGCTACACTGACATCGTACATGATAGTGATATTGTAGGGATGGAAAAAAAAATTAATCCAGTACATTCCCTGAATTCCAGCTCCCAATCTAGCATTTTGTTCAGCAGTTTTTTTCTGCGTTCAAAGAATAAGCTACATTTGCGGGGAAGTGCAGTTGCACACTGGTTGCTGCTTTGCAATGATAATTAATGTATTAAATTACCAACGCTTCTTGCGTCCAAGCATTAGTAATTGAATAATTCACTTAATTGGTTAATAGTGCGTCCTGCAAGTTTGAAGCATTTTGCATTTAAAATCATTTAAAATTCATTCCATACGTCAAACCTTAATGGGAGCTAATTCATTAATGAGGTGTTTGTGGTCCAGTTTTGGGGAAAATGGTTGGAATGCTACAAAATCAGATCGTATGAACAGCAATTATTTGATTTATTAATAAGAAATGAAATCTAAACCGTATCTAAATACTATCTTCAGCGGCATTTAATTCATGAAACTCTCATACAAAGTTGAATTTTGATAAATTTCAGTTAATGAACTTAACATGCGGACCTGAGTAGGCAAAACCGCATTTAAAAAAAAATATTCTTTGGCATATCGAGCCGATCAGACACTCACGCGGAATAAAATATATTTTTTTCAGCTACAGGAATTCAGAGGTTTGGTAAGACAATAACATTTATGTCACCATTAATGTGGACAGGAAAATGCTTGAGAATTGATAGAATGAACAGTAGTGCAGGCTGAGGGAAACCATCTCCACCTGGGGAATCTGGCCTTGGGCAGCTCGGCCAACAGAGTTTTGGCCATAAAACGTAAAGTTAACTTCTTTCATTTTACAAGAAAATTATAGAAAAAGGTTGTTTTTGGATCCCTTAATTTGTATATTTTGGATGTTTTTTGATTCGATATTTGGATCTGGAGTTGGATCTATTATTACTTATTGATTAGTCCTTTTATATTCCATAGTACTGCAACATCGCTTTAAGATGAAAGAGAAGAATTACCCGCTCATTGGGATTGGCTCAATAAATTTAAGAACTGGAAAGTGCAAGAGATTGTAGCATCATATTTGCTGCTTACAGGAAACCCAGGCCAGGGAGAGACTGAACTGGATGATCCGGTACTTAAAGGATGGAAGGTTACAATGGGATGGAGGAGAAGGCAAGAGCAAGAGTGGCAATGGAATTATCACCACAGGCAAATCTAATTGATGCAAAACATGACAAGGAAGGTGGAATTTTGACGGTAAAGGCTCGGGTACAAGGGCTTTCTAATTCACTACTGAACAATATGCATGCTGCAGTGGAGAGTACTTTTTGAATGGCTAAATTGATTGGGGAACTAATTTGACGGCCAACATAAAGTTGAAAGTCATCTTTCATACATCCAAATATGTTAAAAATGTTTTTAGCCTTGATAACAGACACCAAATAAATTAAGAAAGTAAAGCATTGACTTTTCTGAGAAGTTGCTTGAGAATCTAGGATGTGTGAGGTAAATGCTGTTGGTGGACGGACGTGACAGAATTAGAGAGTCTGGTTAAATGCAAATAAAAATATTAAATTTAAGTATGAAAATATATCAGTTAACAGTAGATGAAGCTATCATGCTGCTGACAAAGATTAACCAACCAAAACCTAAAAGAAAGTAATCAATCCATTGCAAAAAGATTACTACTAAAACTGATGGACGGACGTGACCATCAACATTGTCAGATCCATCACTACCAGTATCTTAGTGGTAACAAACTTATAACCACAGTAGGTACATGTCCTCTTAAATATAAATGTTAATGCAGTCCATCCAAAACAAGTAACATCTTAAACAAAATATGGGTAAACAAAAGTGGGCCAACATGACGTCAATGTTGCAGAAATTTACCGCCTTCAAGCATTATATGTACGTAATTAAATTGTCGCTGCACACTTAATTTCCATTCCATTGTTTTCATTTGATATATTCATTCAAGTGAAAACGAGTTTTTGAGAAAACATACATATTTTCTGGTTTTTCTACTTTATTTTGAAAATTGACATTAAAAAAGAATTTAATCTGTGACATTTGAGTTCATTCTGGTCAAATTATGCTGCTGTGGTAAAGACTTGATCTGACAAGTACGTACCAGCAGTTGTAAAATTAATTGTTAATTGATATAACTCATTATTTAGTCAAATATCTTGTATACAGACGTGAATTAAATCAGATATTTAACATTTTAACAAGCTTAGATTTTTATTTTTATTTGGCCAAATTCAACAAGACAATTATAACTAATTATACCAAGACAAGTATAACTAAGAAATTTACCCTATAAATCTATTGGCATTGCAAAAATAGCGTCCTACCACAATATTGGAAATATATCCTGAACCATATATAAATGAGTTATTTTTGCTTTGAAACAATAATTTATAAAAAGAGAAATGCCTATTTATGTATACCGGCACCCTAAGCAAATTTTAGCCAATAACCCCCTTTCAAAAATTTTACTCCCTTTCCAGAAATCTCCTATAATACGTAGCTGTCCTAATGAGCAAGGCATGGTCCTATGCCTCAATTCCCAGTTCACATTTATTAACAATAATAACCTGCCTGGATAAGAGGGGTTTAAAAAGCTTATCTGAAATTTATGGCAGTATGTCAGTCATTTCAACGCTGTTAAAAATTGTTTTAGTGATTATTTTTGAGAGGATTCGAACATCACAGGAGGCAATATTGCAGTCAGTCCAGTTTGGCTTTAGTGGCAATAGATCAACATGTGATGCTATCAGTACAAGACATACAATAGAAGAAGAACAAGAACCATTGATTATATGCTTTGTCAGCCCCAAAGCAGCTTACAATTTGATCCCTCGAGAAACTATGTTTAGTGTCCTGGAAATTCATCTTCGCTGCCCCCGGCTTGTCTCCATCCTCCTAGCGATTTATTTTGGCACAAAAACTTATATAAAGGGTGCACGCCATTATTTTGAGACCTATGTAGGCAGTTGCTGGGGTGCCCTTGAGTGTCTGTTTATTTGTAACATTTATATGGACTTCGTCATGCAATGTGCAATATACAAAATGCAAAATAAATCCAGAAACTGGTGCAATGACAAAGTTTGCAACACTGATTCGGAACTCCCCATGTGCACTCCACAGTCGAGCCCCAGCAAGTGGCAAAACCTGTGCAAATGAGCCTCTGTACATTGATGATATAGCAATATTCTCAAAAAGTATTACAGAGCTTAAACAGATTTTGCAGGTATATACACTTTCAGGTTTGTAATACAGTTGTTCGAGAGCAAAACTGAAACTATGGCGTCCAACTGAGATGAATCCATCATGGAAAACAAGTGCAAACGTGCCTAATAACTGTGAATAACATTGATATTAAGAATATTAAGATTTTCTGCTAACTGGTTTATGACATGACCAAAACTGAAGACTCGTTTGCTTTTTTAGACCTTGGAGTTTCCTCCGCGTGACAGACATGGGACGAGCTTAAGCTCGTTCTAACTGATTGTGGGACCCGTTTGAGCGCATCTATGAAGCTTTTAAACGCAAGTGTCCCCTCTCACTTCTCTCCATGGCACAGAGGTGTGGGATCTGTCCACTACAGAATTACAGTAGCTAGAAGTATTGTGGAATGTTTTCCAGAGGATGTTGGTGTCAGGAGGTGATGCTTGTAAGAATGTCCCTCCACACAAGGACAGAAAGAATGGAGTTGGGGCGCCCCGGTGGCTCATTGGTCCAAACGTGCGCACCATTAAGGCTGTGTCCTTCCCGCAGTGACCTGGGTTCGATTTCGGGTCAGGTCATTCGCTGCATGTCTTCCCCCATTCTTCTCCCAAAACCCCTCTGTCTATCTCCACTGTGCGGCTCAAATAAAGGAAAAAACCCCCAAAATAAATCTCTAAAATGAAAGAAGGGAGTTAATCCAACAATGCAAGTTGACAGCCAGTAAATCAAGGTCTTTAAGATATTAAACCTGCAGTTACATGAGATCACCAACTCAAAAACGTATTCAAGGTTTTTTTCATTTACAATTCTGCAGATACTTGGCTTATGCTTTGCACAATGTAAAATGTCACAACAGAAAGAGTTATTGGTTGACAAACACGTGTTAAACAACATATGAAGGAAAGTGGAAGTGTAAGGAGAGGTCAGAGGAACACCAGGTGCAGGATTAGAAGTGTTTATTAAACGCAAAACACTAAGGGAAAAATGGCAGACACACCAGGAACAAAACACCGGGCACAAGCACTGAACACATGGGGAGAACTGAGGTACTCTGCCAAAGGCAGGGGAAACAGAAATACTCTCTCAAAGAGTGGCTACACTAGAAAAACAAAAACTGAACCTCACTAGACTGACGGACACACTGGTAGACAAACACGGGGCAGACAAGACGAGGGCGCAGCAAACTATGAGACTCGGGAATTATACAAGGAGAAACTCCAAAGGCACGAGGAGCTGAGACTTCACCAAGTACAACAGAGTCAGTATGAGGATCCGTCTGATGACCGCCCTCCCAACTCTGCCACATATAGTCACGAGAGGAGGCGGGGACTCGGAATGCAATCTCGACTGAAACAGAAACACATGGGATTAAACAATCACACGAGGACCGGGTTAAAAATAATGACTCGAGACAAGACGCTGAGACCATCAATTAAACTAGACAAGTTAGATTCAGGTGATCTTGTTGTGTTCCAGGGTTCTGGCCTTTGGCCAGAACAGTATTGCTTATGGTTTTAACAGTTTCATGTTCCAAGTTTCTATAGTTCATAGTTTCATAGTTCATGTCACAGTTTTTGCATTTCATGTTTCATAGTCCATGTTTTTACTTTTCCATGTTTTTGTTTTTGCCAGGTCTGCCATGCCACTCCACCGCTTGTCTGCGTTCCGCCCCGTGCCTTCGTTGTTGCACATTTCAGAGCTCTGGGTTGGCTTGGTATTTCCCTCTTCCTTCTGTGCTGTGCTGATTCGGGGCTCTCTAAGCTTAATTGGCAATTAACTGTTTTTAAGTTACTAACATTTACTAACACTCACTGGGTGGTGTAATTCTTAGATAGGCACATTACTAATACTACTAATGTAGACAGGGAGTTTATTGTCATGATTCCTGCTTTGCTATTTCAAGATCTTGCTGTGCTTTTCTGTTCTGAACATTCATGCTGCTTTCAAACTGCATACTTAATTGGTACTTAAGCTGAGCACGCTCATTCTCTTAATGAGCAGGTCATGTCATCCAATCTCTGTCCATGTCTTGATCTTGCCATGCCTCTTGTTTCTCTCTCTCCAGGTGTTACCCCTCATGTCATGATTTCCAAGCCTTTATCTGGATGCGGTGGAAGTTGGCTGGCAGACAGTGTCTCAAGTTTGTTTCTAGTCGCGTCTTGTTTAGCCAAGTTCTTGTCAAGTTCCCTAGTATTTGTCCTAGCCTCTCGTCTTGTGTGTATATATATATTTAGTATTGTTATTTATTTTTCTTGAGTATCTTGCCTGGAGTTTCCAGTGCCTTTTTGTTTTTTGCCTTTTTGCATTTATTGTTTATAGCTCTGTGTAGCGTACTTTAGTTTGTCCTTTTGCAACCCTTTGGGCCAAGTTTTTCGTTGGCCCTCGTGCCTGTTTTGTTTTGTTTTTCAATAAATCCTCATTCCCCTTCACCTCGCTTCTGGTGTCTACCTGATCCCATATCAGTAGACACTGTCTCACAGACACCAGCGAGGATGGAGCGCAAGATCGCCCAGCAAGAGGCTGAGCTGTTACGCCAGCGGCAGCGGATCCAGGAGCTGACTGCAGCGCTGACCACTCTGCAAGCCAGCCTCCCCTGGGCGGGTTCCAGCCAGGCTTCCACCATGCCTGCTACCCGGCCCCTTGCCACCACTGCACCTGTGCTCCAGCCCGGAGCAGAAGCACCCCAGCTGCAGCCGGTCACGCACCCAGGTCCTGAGCCTCGCCTTCCTCCACCTGAGCGGTACGGCGGAGAACCAGGGTTCTGCAGGGCCTTCCTCACCTCCTGCGAGATGTGCTTCGCTCTGCAGCCTTCCACCTTCGCCTCGGAGCCGGCCCGGGTCGCCTTCGTCCTCTTCCAGCTGACGGGGCGGGCTCGCTTGTGGGGAACTGCCGCATGGCAGGCTCGGCTGCCCTGCACCACCACCTACCAGGCCTTGGCGGAGGAACTGCTGCGTGTCTTCGACCGCTCTAAGCAGGGGAGAGCTGCAGGGCGAGAGCTACTGAGGATGAGGCAGGGGAGGAGATCGGTGGCAGACTATGCCATCGACTTCCAGACGGTGGCAGCTACTTCTGGCTGGAGCAGGGAGGCGCTCTGTGACGTGTTCCTCCAGGGGCTGTCCGAACCAGTCAAGGATCGACTGCTCTTCTGTGAGATCCCTGAGTCTCCGGAGGCCCTTATAGACCTGGCCCTGCGCATCGACAGCCGCCTGGAGGAGAGGGCGCTCACCCTTGGCCCTGGCCGACGTTCTGCCCCTTCTGGCCAGATCCAACCCCCGTGCTCTGATCGCGCGTCGCCTCAGGACCAGCCGAGGGGGGACGCCACCACACTCTCTCCTGGAGAGGCATCTCCCCTGGAGATCGGGAGGTCCCGGCTCACCCAGGAGGAGCGCCAACGGAGAAGGAGGTCGGGGGCGTGTTTTTACTGCGGCCAGCAGGGTCATGCGGTCCGAGGCTGTCCGTCAAGACAGCACCCGCTAGCGTCTGGAGGAGTACTGGTGGGCTCCTCATCCAAGCAGACCTCCTCCTACCGCCGGACCTGCGTTCCTGTGACCCTGACCTGGGAGGGCCGCTCCCGCAAGACCACCGCCCTCATTGACTCGGGGGCTGAGGAGAGCTTTATTGACGCCAGAGCTGCTGCCGAGTGGGGGGTTCCCCTATGCCAACTTCCCAGCCCATTGTCCATCTCAGGGCTGGGTGGGCAACCCCTTGCCAAGGTGTCCTTCCGGACTGCTCCCATCCAGCTGCTGGCGTCCGGTAACCACCGCGAGCAGGTCCAGCTGTTTGTGACTGAGACACCTCGCTCTCCGATTGTCCTGGGTCATCCCTGGTTGGCGCAACACGGGCCGGTGATCGACTGGGCCCGCCATGAGGTGCGGGAGTGGAGTGCCTCCTGTTCGGCCAGCTGCCTCCTCGACTCCCGACCTTCTTGCTCTGCGGGTGGACCAGCTCCCGAGGGGAGGCCAGACATCTCCAGAGTGCCCCCCGAATATCTCCAGAGTGCCCCCCGAATACCACGATCTGGCTACAGTCTTTAGCAAGTCCCGTGCGGTGTCCCTGCCCCCGCACCGCCCGTATGACTGTGCTATCGACCTCCAGCCTGGCACAGCACCTCCTAGGGGTCGTGTCTTTGCCTTGTCTGAGCCAGAGAGGGGGGCCATGGACAAGTACATCAGGGAGTCCCTTGCGGCTGGCATCATCCGTCCATCCTCCTCTCCCGCGGGGGCAGGCTTCTTCTTTGTGAAGAAGAAGGATGGCTCCCTGCGCCCCTGCATCGACTACCGAGGCCTTAATAAGATCACGATCAGGAACCGCTACCCGCTCCCACTGATGTCCTCGGCATTCGATGTCATCCAAGGAGCGGCCATCTTCACCAAGCTGGACCTGCGGAATGCTTACCACCTCCTGCGCATCAGGGAGGGTGATGAATGGAAAACCGCTTTTAACACCCCTAGCGGCCACTGGGAGTACCTGGTGGTTCCATTCGGCCTGACCAACGCACCCGCAGTGTTCCAGAACTTGGTGAACGATGTGCTTGGAGACATGATCGGGAGGTTCGTCTACGTCTACCTTGACGACATCCTGATCTTCTCCCGGGACAGGACAGAGCACACGAACCATGTTCGCCAGGTGCTCCGCCGCCTTCTTGAAAACCGCCTCTTTGTCAAGGCCGAGAAATGCGAGTTCAGCACCACCACTACCTCCTTCCTGGGGCACGTCATCTCCCCAAACCACCTGGGAATGGACGAGGAGAAGGTCAAGGCTGTGGTGGACTGGCCCGCACCCAAGGACCGCAAGGCCCTACAGAGCTTCCTGGGCTTCGCCAATTTCTATAGGCGATTCGTCAGGAACTACAGCACCGTGGCAGCTCCCCTAACGGCCCTTACCTCCATCAAGGTGCCATTTCGTTGGACTCCGCAAGCTGAGGTGACCTTCTGTGAGCTGAAGAGGCGCTTCACCACCGCGCCCATCCTCACCACCCCCGACCCCGCCAAGCAGTTCATTGTGGAGGTGGATGCCTCCAATGTCGGGGTTGGTGCGGTTCTCTCCCAGAGATCCAGCAATGATCAGAAGGTACACCCATGCGCGTTCTTCTCCCATCGGCTGACGCCTGCGGAGTCCAACTACGACATCGGGAACCGGGAGCTGCTGGCGGTGAAGCTGGCCCTGGAAGAGTGGAGGCACTGGCTTGAGGGGGCAAGGATTCCGTTCCTGGTCTGGACGGATCATAAAAACCTGGAGTACCTCCGCTCTGCCAAGAGGCTGACGCCCAGACAAGCCAGATGGGCCCTCTTCTTCGACCGGTTTAACTTCTCCCTGGCCTACAGACCAGGGTCCAAGAATACCAAGGCTGACGCGCTCTCCAGGCGTTTCGACGCTTCCTCGGCCAAGGGAGAGCCCAGCTCCATTCTGCCCAGAACATGTTTTGTCAACAACGTGTGCCTCCGGATCGAGGAGCTGGTCCGCAACGCCTGGAACGGTGCAGCTACGCCCAGTGCCTGCCCTGCCAACTGCCTGTACGTCCCTGCAGCTGCCCGGTCTGACGTTCTCCAGTGGGGCCACTCCTCCAACCTGTCGTGCCATCCTGGGGTCGGCCGGACCCTGCGGTTTATCCAGCGCCGTTTCTGGTGGCCCAAGATGGCAGCAGAGGTCCGGGGGTTCGTTTCTGCCTGCTCAGTCTGTTCCCGCGCCAAGTCCTCCCACGCACCTCCCTCTGGTCTGCTCCAACCACTGCCCATTCCTCACCGTCCCTGGTCCCACATAGCTCTGGACTTCGTCACTGGCCTGCCCGTCTCCCATGGAAACACCACTGTCCTCACCATTGTTGACCGGTTCTCCAAGTCTGCCCACTTTGTGCCCCTTCCCAAGCTCCCCTCCGCTAAAACCACAGCTGACCTACTAATCCAGCATGTTGTCCGTCCCCATGGCATTCCTGTGGATATAGTATCCGATCGTGGTCCCCAATTCACCTCCCAGTTCTGGAAAGCATTCTGCACATCCCTTGGCACCTCCTTCAGCCTCAGTTCCGGTTACCACCCACAGACCAATGGACAGACTGAGCGGGCCAACCAAACCCTGGAGACGGTCCTCCGATGCGTGTGCTCGACCAACCCAAGATCCTGGTCCACCATGCTACCCTGGGTCGAGTACGCTGTAAACTCCCACGCCGCCTCTGCCTCCGGCCTCTCCCCCTTCGAGTGCTGTATGGGCTACCAGCCTCCATTGTTCCCCAGCCAGGAGGAGGAAGTCGGGGTGCCTTCGGCCGGGGCATTCATCCGACGGTGTCGCCGTGTGTGGCTGTCTGCTCGCCGCGCCTTAGTTCGGGCGGGTAAGACGATGAAGACCACGGCAGACAAGCGTCGGCGCCCAGCCCCTCACTATCGGGTCGGCCAGAAGGTCTGGTTAGCGGCGCAGGACATCCCACTCCGGGTGGAAAGCCGCAAGCTGGCTCCTCGCTTCCTGGGTCCTTTCCCCATCCAAAGAATCATCAGCCCCACCGCTGTCCGGCTCAAGCTCCCATCCACCATGCGACGGCTCCACCCAGTATTCCACGTCTCACGCCTGAGGCCTGTTGCCACCTCCCCCCTCATGCCCCCACCTGAGCCTCCGCCTCCTCCTCGGCTCATCGACGGAGGGGAGGCCTACACAGTCAAAGCTCTACTGGATTGCCGACGAAGGGGCCGGGGCCTCCAGTATCTCGTGGATTGGGAGGGGTACGGCCCAGAAGAGCGTTCCTGGGTCCCGGCCAGGCACATACTAGACAAATCCCTCATCCGTGACTACCACCAGTCACACCCCAAGCCATAGCCATAGCCCAAAGCCATAGTCTCAAGCCAAGCCATAGCCATAGCCATAGTTCCAAGCCCAAGCCATAGCTATGACCCCAAGCCATAGTTCCAAGCCACAGCTCCAAGCCAAGCCAAGCCAAGCCATAGCCTCAGCCCCAACCCCATAGCCCATGGCCCAAGCCTTAGCCCCAGCTTGCTGGAGACCCCAAGTGATCTTGCTTATGTTTAGTGTTTCTTGTTGTACTGTTTCTTGGTTAGGTGTTTTGTGTCATAGGGTTTTTGTCTTTAGTATTTACTTAGTTATTTGTCTTGTGGGTTTGTATTTAGTTGTGTGCGGCTTCATGTATTTTAGTTATTGGTGTTTTTTGTCCGCGTCAGGTGCCGCTTTTGTAAGGGGGGGGTACTGTTGTGTTCCAGGGTTCTGGCCTTTGGCCAGAACAGTATTGCTTATGGTTTTAACAGTTTCATGTTCCAAGTTTCTATAGTTCATAGTTTCATAGTTCATGTCACAGTTTTTGCATTTCATGTTTCATAGTCCATGTTTTTACTTTTCCATGTTTTTGTTTTTGCCAGGTCTGCCATGCCACTCCACCGCTTGTCTGCGTTCCGCCCCGTGCCTTCGTTGTTGCACATTTCAGAGCTCTGGGTTGGCTTGGTATTTCCCTCTTCCTTCTGTGCTGTGCTGATTCGGGGCTCTCTAAGCTTAATTGGCAATTAACTGTTTTTAAGTTACTAACATTTACTAACACTCACTGGGTGGTGTAATTCTTAGATAGGCACATTACTAATACTACTAATGTAGACAGGGAGTTTATTGTCATGATTCCTGCTTTGCTATTTCAAGATCTTGCTGTGCTTTTCTGTTCTGAACATTCATGCTGCTTTCAAACTGCATACTTAATTGGTACTTAAGCTGAGCACGCTCATTCTCTTAATGAGCAGGTCATGTCATCCAATCTCTGTCCATGTCTTGATCTTGCCATGCCTCTTGTTTCTCTCTCTCCAGGTGTTACCCCTCATGTCATGATTTCCAAGCCTTTATCTGGATGCGGTGGAAGTTGGCTGGCAGACAGTGTCTCAAGTTTGTTTCTAGTCGCGTCTTGTTTAGCCAAGTTCTTGTCAAGTTCCCTAGTATTTGTCCTAGCCTCTCGTCTTGTGTGTGTGTATATATATATTTAGTATTGTTATTTATTTTTCTTGAGTATCTTGCCTGGAGTTTCCAGTGCCTTTTTGTTTTTTGCCTTTTTGCATTTATTGTTTATAGCTCTGTGTAGCGTACTTTAGTTTGTCCTTTTGCAACCCTTTGGGCCAAGTTTTTCGTTGGCCCTCGTGCCTGTTTTGTTTTGTTTTTCAATAAATCCTCATTCCCCTTCACCTCGCTTCTGGTGTCTACCTGATCCCATATCAGATCTAAACGTGACAGGTAAAAAGCACCACAAGTCAGAAATGCACACACTCGTTAATTGAGTTAATTAAGGTTAATACTACGTGACGAAATAGTCACAATCACCCTCAAATAAGTGCTGGTTAGTACGGGTTAGTAATTATCCTATCAGAGACGCATTCACTCAGAGTTTAGCGAGACCCAGAATTAAACACAGGTGGAAGCAATGAATGAAATACCAGAACCGAAATCAAAAGAGGAAACGTGATTGGACGATGAGACGTAGGCATGCTGAAGGCTGTCACGCGACATCATTGAAGGCAGAGAGGGAGCGGATCGTCAGACGGCAGAAACGAAAGCTGAAATATAAAACGAAAGTAAGGCACAAGCACAAATAAGCTCGAGACAACACACGAGGCAGAATCATAACAGGAAGACCTTTTTCTCATAGACTAACTACATGACGATGAATAAAAAGAACTCTGAGTCCATACTGGAGCTCTATTTGCCAACGCTGGCGTACCCCACGGCCAATCACGTGCAACGTGGAAAAAAATGATGAGAATTACGAGATAGGTGAACATACAGCAAATCATTTTACGAGACGCCCTTTCCTCAAAACTATTCGTTGTATTTTACCTCTACTTGCCATGTAATCAAATCAATTATTTGACATGTTGACACTCAGAAGACAGCCATGCGAATCTGAAGGTCAACACCTGCAGAGAAACTGAAAGAGTAGAAGAAGAGGGCTTTCTTTTAATGCAGAGGCAGCACCAGGAAGGAGTTACACAAACATTTCCAACTCTCTTTCACCTGGCCCTGTCAGGGTGAGGTAAAGGAAAGTTTTGTTCTTCCTTTTTGCACAAGCAGTGCTGAAGTTCTGTGGCACTCATTTCACACATGACTGTACGCTTGGCATCCAATCACTCTGACATTTATACTCTGCCTTTATCTTAGTCCTGTACAGGGCTGCACACTTAATCTTTTTCAATGGATTCAGCACCAGCCAGTGGCTAATAGGCTTCCCCAAAGGCGCTGTAGGCACTCAAGGTTTCTCCCTTTTGCTTAAACTGGGGAGATTTCCCTCCGAGTCAAACCGATTGATTACTTGTTTGAATAAATTAGAATTAACATTTTGGGAGGGAATAAATCAATAATTCTGCACAATAATTAAATGAGCTTCCGATTTATTTAGCCTATTTTTTTTTCACCCACTTAATTCAGCTGAGCAGAATTTGTTTTAAATGATTTACCCCTTCAATTCCAACTCTCCCTAGAGTTATTGCTGGTGTTACGGGATTTTCAGTGGCGTCCAAAGGAGATCTTTGGCAACCTCACCTTTTCATGTTTTAATGACTGCTCTCAAGTTGCCTCTGTTTTAAATCACCGGTTTATTCAAACAATTTATTCTCTGTATAAAGGACAATAACTCAGAATTGTTCTAGGTATTAACAGACTAAATGGCGGCACACATAGATGTGATAACTGAGTGTTCTTTGGTATATTATTGTATTTGAAGTATATTTGTGTTTTTTTGTTGTGTTGTGTAAAGTCTGGTTTGGCACACACTATCTACAGCCAAGAGAACTTGCTACATATCAAAAACGCAGTGCAGTAGTGTGAGGTTTTACGAAATGAGCCAAGAGCGAGAACCAGATAAATGCAAAATGGAGGCTTTATTTCTGAAGGGGGAAACCCCCCAACAGAGCTGGCAACAGTACTATGTCCACAATCCAAAAACAGTATCCAATGGGCGTAATCCAGAATCGTAACCAGGGCACCAATGACAAAGTTCGTGGTCAGACAAAAAGGGTTCGGTACACAGGCGTAGGTTTGGAGGAGAAACAAACTCATAAGCCAAAGACAGTCCGAATCCAAAACCAGGGCAGTAATGACAGAATCAAGGTCGGGCAGAAAAAAGGTCAAAACTCACAGATGCAACAATATCCAAAGAGGGCAAACCAAAAACAAGTGTCGGGAAATCCAGTCAGAAAGAAAATATCACGATGAGCAAGGCGAGGAACGTCGCACAAGACAAAAGAGTAAAGACGATCTGACAAGGAACTAAAAGTGTAGACACCTTATATACATATCCGCGTAAGCACATGACTAGGGTAAACAGGTGTAGTCAATGACATGGGAGTGACACATGAGGAAAACTAATTACATGAATCTGGCGAATGCCGAAACGCAGACAGGGATAACGAGACATTCCTATGAACGAATAAACGGCTCCGGTTAAGGAGTACTAAAGTGTACAGTCAAAAGAAAAGGGAAAGCCTGAGATATAAGTGGAAACTGCAGTAGAGATAATTAGTGATAGGCAAGGAGGGCGGAGATACAGATTGGGCGAATGCTGAGAGATCGTTAGTCTATTAGTATGTGCAGCTATACAATCCCGAGTGCAAGTTTGTCAGTTAGTATAAATGTACAATGTTAATCGGGGTTAGTAATAATCGAAAACAATAAACTGTTAGTAGGGTTAGTAGATAGCATAAAGAGAGAGGAAGGAAGAAAATGAGAAATGAAGAAAGATTGAAATCCCAGAAACCAGGAAATCACCCGAATGAGTGGCACGTCAGACAAGGGACCGTGGGCAAAGACCTACACAAGACAAGACAGGGTAAACGAAGTGCAGGACTAGAAATCACAACAAGACTATGAAAGCATGGCAAGGCTATGAAACATGGCAAGACTGTGAAACATGGCAAGACTATAAAACATGGCAAAGACATAAATAATACAAAACATGAAACATAATAAAACATGAAATCAAACAACAAAACACAATACATAATCATGGGGATGGTCAGGGGCAGGCAGTGGTCACTTAAACACAAAAAGCATACATGGCAAGGCCAGGCACAAAACTTAAACATGGAGCTAGGCAAAGCATGGCTGAGATGCAGATTCACAACAAGTAGTGCCAAAGGGGTAACTTTGGAGTAACTCTCTGCACATTTACAAAACACTAGAAGAGCTAGCCAGGCCACCTGGGCCTCCCTGGATTTCCATCCCATGCGAAAAGCGGTGCAGATGACGGAGAGAGACCGAACCTTCAGTCCCTGGCCTTCTTCCTGCCCTAAGACTGCCAAACCTGAACCCCACCTCTCATCCACCCTCGATAGGGACAGTGTGGAGAGGGTCCTGAGCCTCAGGTTCCGGGGTGCACACGTTTCTGAGGACCCCTCCTGGACGATAAATACCACAGTGGTCATCAAGAAAGCACAGCAACAGCTTACCACCTGAAGACTCTCCGGAAAACCAGCTGATCAGAGCAGCTGTTGATGTTTTTCTCGCGCTGCTGCATTGAGTCTGTGCTGACAGACTGCATCCCCGTGCGGTGCGGCCGCTGTTCCACAGCTGACAGGAAAGCCCTTCCAGGAGTGATCAGCATCATTCAGAAGATCATTGGCGCCCCACTGCCTTGACTGGAGGACATTTTCAGGTCCTGCTGCTCTCACTGAGCTAAAAAATCCATAAAAACTCACCCAACTCTGGACATCACCTATTTATCCTCCTGCCCTGTGGCAAAGGCAGGGTCAGTAAATCCCAGACGATCAGACTTTTTTCCTAGTGTTTGTCATTAACTGACCTTTGCAAACCCCAAGCTTACTTTTTACCCCCTCTGGTCGTGCTGCTTCATTTCATGACGGTAATAATCACCAGAGCAATATTTCCTACTGTAAAGTTACTGTAATAATCACTGCGTGTAAAATTTCTTGACTGTAATATTAATTAAGAGCAACATTCTGACTTTCTTTCCTTTTAAATTTTTTATTAGTCTATATGGTATTGTTTTCTTAAGAAAGCCAGTGTGATGGTTGTACTGACTGTCAAAAGAATTGAACTCTAAATTATGTTCTACTGGAAAATGTCCACTGATGATAGAGATATTTTATGCTATTCTATCTCTATTCTATAAGCCTGTAATGATAAAAAATTTTCTTAAACAATTGAAACAGGGATCACCAGTAATGTAAGAAAACTTTGTGATGCAATAATACACGTAGTCCGAGCTAAAAACAAATCGGTCTGTCATTCTATTAATTAGTCTTTGGAATTGCGTAAATGAGTGTGAGGAAGTAATTATATCTGCAGAAGGGCAGTCATACACTCATAGCCATGATGCAATTATTAATAATTTATTGAATTACTTACGTTTCATCGTGAATCTTTTTCAAGGCATTGAAGGATGATTCAATACCCTCAAGAAGACAAGTCAAAAGATGGGGAACTAATGCATGAATTATTACTGTATCATGGCCACAAGTGTGCACCCGCTGCTCTTCCTGTTTGTGTTTTCACAGTCGACATCTCTCTGACTTCGCTGTGGATTCCCTCCATTGTTTATTTTGTGCTCAGATCCCACTGTCGTGCGCTTCGTTTCGAACACCATGTAGCTGATCGTGGAACTTCTCAAAAGCTGCTTTCATGTCGGACGAGAAACAAATTCTTGGCACGCCGGATTACATTCAAAGTTAATGCAAAGATGCAATGTCTTTGCATTGACTTTAAATGTAATCTGTCATGCAAAAAATTTGTTTCGCATCCGTTGTGAAAGCAGCTTAAAATTTCAGGTTTGGTTACAAGGTGATGCGATGATCACGATTGACAATTAACCGTGTTGATCATAGGAAATCTTTGAACCATCCAAAACTTTTCTAAGATCAACACGATTGCCACGACTGACCACAACATCTGATAGGATCACCACTACTACTCCGCAATTAAAACCACGATTTCAATCGTGCCACGAATCCTGATAGTGAGAACCAGGCATTACTTGCTAAAAAGAAAACGTATATGGGAACCTGTCTGGAGTAATCATGCATTAAAGGTGCACCTAACTCCTCTGGCATTTTAAATACCGGAAATACAAAGTCCTAGCTACTCCAAACAATCTGTTTTAACATGATCTGTAAAGTTTGTTGATGTAAAGCTTTGATTTTTGTGGGTTGTACACAAAATCACCTTTTTAGTAGAACCACACACACACACCCAATTCTGAAATAGTTGGGACAAAGTGTAAAATGTGAATAAAATCAAAACACAATGACTTTCAAATCACACCAGCCAGTATTTTATTCACAATAGAACAGAGATAACACAGCAAATGCTGAAACTGAGAAATTTTACCATTTTATCCACAAAATGAGCTCACTTTAGACTTGATGGCTGCTACAGGTTTCAAAAAAGTTGAGACAGGGGGCTGTTTATCATGGCATAGCATCCCCTCTTCTTTTTAACACAAAGTGGAGAGTTTAGCCCCTGGAATTTGATCTTACTCTTGTTTAATACAGGCTTCCAGCTGATGGAGAGTTTTGGGTCTCCTTTGACAACCTTTTCATTTAATCATGCGCCAAATGTTCTCAATCGGTGAAAGATCAGGACCGCAGGCAGGACAGTTCAGCACAGGGACTCCTCTACTACGAAGCCATGCTGTTGTAATAGCTGCAGTATGTGGTTTTGCATTGTCCTGCTGAAAAACACAAGGCCTTCTCTGGAATAGATGTCATCTGAAGGGGAGCAAATGTTGCTCTAAAACCTTTATATACCTTTGAGCATTCATGGTGCTTTTTGAAACATGCAAGGGTCCCACACCATATGCACTAATGCATCCCTATACCATCAGAGATGCTGGCTTTTGAACTGAACGCTGATAACAGGAGGGGTGGCCTTTCTCCTCTTTAGCCAGGAGGACACGACGCCTATGATTTCTAACAGGACTGTCAAATTAGGACTCGTCTGACCACAGGACACTTTGCCACTTTGCTATAGTATTATGGTTCTGCCTTTTGTGTGCTGTCTTTGTGCTTATTTGTGCTTGTGCTTTACTTTCATTTTATTTTTTCAGCTCTCATTCCCGCCGTCTGATGTTCAATTCTCTCTTTGCCCAAACTCCAGTGATGTCACATGACAGCCTTCAGCATGCCTGCGTCTTGTAATCCAATCACGTTTCCTCTTTCGGTTTCAGCTCTGGTATTTCATTCATTGCTTCCACCTGTGTTTAATTCTGGGTCTCGCTAAACTCTGAGTGAATGCGTTCTCTGATAGGATAATTACTAACCCGTACTAACCAGCAATTATTTGAGGGTGATTGTAAATATTTCGCCACGTAGTATTAACCTGAATGAACTCATTTGCAAGTGCGAGCGTTTCTAACATTAATATTCCTGCCTAAGCTTTCCTTTATTAACTGCGTTTAACGCTGTGCTTTCCTCTGCTTCGCTCGTGGTGCTTTTTACTCATCACGGTTAGATTACCTTAATCTACCCTGTCTAGTTAGATTGATTGTCATAGAGTCTTGTCTTGAGTCATTATTTTTACCAGGTCCTCTTAATTTGTTTATTAATCCCATGTGTTTCTGTTTTCTTTCGAGATTGCATTCCGAGTCCCCGCCTCCTCTCGTGACTAAATCTGTGGCAAAGAGAGAAGAGACATCAGATAGAACTTTGTACTGACTTTGCTGAACATTGTGAAATCTCTGCCCCTGTGCCTTCCTGAGTATTTCCTGTGTATGATTCACGAGTCTTGTGTTTTGCTGCGCCCTCGTCTTTTCTGCCCCATTAGTGTGTCCGTCAGTTTAGTGAGGTCCAGATTTTGTTTTTATAGTTTATCCACTCTTGGAGTGAGTAATTCTGTTTCCCCCCTGCCTCTGGCAGTGTACCTTAGTTTTCCCATTTGTTCAGTGCATGCGCTCAGTGTTTTATTTCTGGCCTGTTTGCCAATTTTCTCCTAGTGTGTTGTGTTAATAAACACTTTAGATCCTGCATCTGGTGTTACCCTGACCTCTCCTTAACATACAGTCCATTTTAAATGAGCCTTGGCCTACAGAACACGGCGGTGCTTCTGGATCATGCTCAACAATGGCTTCCTTTTTGCATGATAGAGTTTTGGGTGGCATCTGTGGATGGCACGGCGGACTGTGTTTACTGACAGTGGTTTCTTGAAGTATTCCTGGGCCCATTTAGTAATGTCAATGATAGAATCATGTCGGTGAGTGATGCAGTGGCATCTGAGGGCCCGATTATCACGGGCATCCAGTAAAGGTCTTCGGCCTTGTCCCTTACGCACAGAGATTTTTCCAGTTTCTCTGAATCTTTTGATGATGTTATGCCCTGTCGATGATGAGACCCTCAAAGCCTTTGCAATTTAACGTTGAGAAACATTGTTTCTAAAGTATTTCATCATTTTTTTTTTTTTACACAAGCCTTCACAGGTTGGAGAGCCTCTGGTCATCTTTACTTCTGAGAAACTCAGCCTCTCTGAGACATCCCTTTTATAGCCAATCATGTTACATACCTGATGCCAGTTAACTTCATTTCTTGCTAAATGTTCATTCTGCTGATTCTCTTATATATTAATTGCTTTTTCAGCCTTTCTTTTTTGCCTGTGTCCCAACCTTTTTGAGACCTGTTGCAGCCCGAAAATTTGAAATAAGCGCCTTTTGTGGATAAAAATGTAAAACGTCTCAGTTTCAAAGTTTGAAATGTTTTCTATGTTCTACTGTAAATAACAGATTGGCTCATGTGATCTGAAAGTCATTGCATTTTGATTTTATTCACAATTTACACTTTCTGACAATTTACCAACTATTTTGGAATTGGGGTTTTAAATATTCATTGACATGAACATGTAATATCATTAACTTTGGTGAGAGGCTGTGGAGCTGCTCTCTGTGATGCAGCAGCTATAACATACTAAACAACTCAAATCAGTCATGGACCAGAACGTCTGAATCCTCCCGATGTGAAGCAGTCCAGCCAAGCAGCTGGAGACAGCAACTGAAAGCAAAGTCTCACCTTATACATGATGAGGAAGCTAATTAAGCTGCAGAGGTGAGTGGACCTGTCCTTAAATAGATGCCACATTATTATGTTGTCACTCTCTAACTGCAGTATTCTGGCTCATATAGATGAGTATGATACTGAATCAGCTGCTTTCAGCTAAACAGTGTGTCTTGAGTTTCCTGGCTGAACTGTGGTAGTTTTGGTAATTTTGTAAGTTTTTTAAAAAATTATTTTCATATTTTGGATTGTCTGTTTTTCATTTGTTCTGCTACAAAAGTTTTGCAATTTGCAGGAGTTTTAAAACCGATGTCGTTGATAGAATCTGTCAAGGTGCCACGAAACACTTCATGCCTTGAGTCCAAATCTGACATTTCTTTCTGCTTATTATTCTGTGAATGTATCCCTGAGTGGCAGGTTGGTCATGCAGCACCTAGTATGACAACAGAAAAGGTAATAAGCACCAACAAATTCAGGTTTATAAAAAAAAAACCCCGTAAGTCTTTCTGTCTTTTGGACAGATAATAGCTTCCTACATCCCAATTTCTTCCTCAGGATCAGTGGAGGAGGAAGCAGGTTTCACTGATAAAGTTTTTTTTAAATGTGTTCCTGCGTGCTTTCAGCACGACTCGCAGCATTAACCTCAGAAACAAACAGCCAGCAGCAGTCCCAGTTCATGACCGCGCACAGATCAGTCTTAATTATGTTCAGTTTCAGCCGCCGAGCCCCAGTTTACACTCTTCCCCCTGAACCCAACAGGATATGTCAAACCAGGTTTCACACAATCTGTGCAATCCACAGATGGCAAGCAGGGCCGTATCCTCAAAATTCAGGAGCCGCTTTCACAAAATCTTCAGTCTCAGCACTAAGGTTGCTCTGTCTTTCACACGTGCATGAACTTGTAAACAGATCCAAACAGATGGAGGAAGGTGAGATGGTGAGATCTTTCAAACCTTTTCAAATTAATGTTGACGAGCTCGCAAAATGTACAAAATTTGGCAAAAAATTTGATCTGATACTGACAATAGTACAAGGCCTTCAGCTGAAGCCTGATCTGGTGACCTGAACTTTTATCAAACCTGAGCCTTACATATTATAAACCCTACAAAAGTCCTACCCTATGGTTAGAGCGCTAAGAGAAAGATCCAGACACCCTGGACCCAAAATATATATCACAGTAAACGCAACTAAAATTGTATAAACCACAAAGTCCACATTGTTGGGATTAAAATCAGTTCTCCTGGAATATAACATTTTCCATGAAATAACCAAAACAGAAACGCAAAATGGGTTTTCAACGCCATTAAAAAATGTATTAAAATACATGCAAATTCAAAACTGCATTTGGCTCAAAATGTTTTACATCGGTTCTTGAAACAATCGCTTATCATGGGGAAGAGGTATGGGGTCCAATTACTAAACACAAATTTGGAAAATTGGACAAACTTCAAAATGAAGTCATGAATGCACAGTTCAATAAAAATATCAAGTATGTTTAGCGAAAGGAAAAAAATAATGATAACATTACTACTACACACCGACAGTTACAGCAACAGTTCACAGAACTCATTTACATTCAAGAAGTTGTCAATCAAATATTCAGTGAACTCCAATGAGTGACCTCCACTGCGATCATTACAAAGCCCTGAAATGCCAAAGGTTTAATATAAAGATTCCTCAGTCAACTTGACCCTGAGGAACCACTATCATAACTAGAATGCATCAGGCTCAGGACACTGACATCGCCCAAGCTCAAAAAATGCAACTATCATGGAAAAAAATTAAATAAATAAATATTTCACTCATTGGAAATATATGGCAAACGCCCAAAATAACTCAATTTTCACTCTGAACAGACTGTAGACCAGGGGCTGATCGCCCAAACATGGTGGGAGTTCTTTGCTCATTCTGTCTTGGGCACTAATTTACACTGAATCTGTAAGTGCGTCATATTCAGGGTTCAGGGGTAAAACTTGTGAAAAGACTACAGAGAAGATGGGCAGATGTGAACAAAATAGATTTCAATGAGTTTATCATTAACTTTACCTACATTTACCTTAACATTTCAACATAATTTACATCATTGCCAAAGAAACCAAGAATTATCTTTCCTTGGGGGGGAAGTTAATTCCAGTAACAGTATTACTACTTCACGGATAGAATAATGTTTTCAATAATCCGTGTTTATCCGTGCATTATTCCATCAACCAAACAAAATATGGCAGTGACAGCTAGACACAGCACCAAAGCTTTTCGGAGATAAGTCATACTGCTTCCGTACCTCAGCTCACAGCCTTTGTGTTGTAGCAGATGGCACATTAATTGCATCGATTTCATCGAAACAGCCTGTTACGAAGAGCCCGGAGGAAAATTTTGCCACGTGCCAACGCCGCTATAACAAAGGACATCAAGCAGTATACAAATTAGCATATAACAACAAGTGACTGAAAATTTCATGCATAAACCATCAACGTGTGATTCAGAAATACAGTGACTGATGTCAATCAACACATAATGAAGAGAACATTTACACAATAACGGTAGACTAATCACAAGCTTATCCTATGTTTTGCAGAAGTAATCATTAATTGATAAATTATAAGATTAAAAGTACATCAACTGATAAGCATGATGATCATGCTTCAAGTGTCTGTATACTTTAATGTCGGGTCATTTAACATTGTAAGAAAATAAATAAAACATCTGCCACAGATATGCCCTCGTTTTCTGAGGGCTGTGGTCAAAATCTCTCTGTAGCTCTTTATATATAACTTTCTGGCAATATGCCCAGCACATTAGGATTCTCTATAATACAATGCTACTCACCTACCAGACATAATAAACCATGCAAACCTCTTTGCTCTTCCGTGGGACTATGGGATTGCATCTAAACGGGTTCATATTTAATGACGAGAGTCAGTGCCTGATTCGGTAGCCTCAGTTCTTTTGGCGCAGTCGGTGAGCTATGAACTTGTAAACATGTGGTGCTGTATCAGGATGAAAGAAACACCAGTGTGAGTTAATACCTTCGTCTGTAAGGTTTTTTCTGAGGAAACAGATTGTCCACTTTTCCTCTTTAACCGTGACCCTGCTGCCGAGAAATAAAATGTAATGATGGACTGTTTCAGTAATACTAATATTTCATTCATTAAATCTTTATCTTGCCACAGTCTCTGTTTTCATTTTAAATGTGTGAACATTTAGTATCATCTTACATTGAACCCTATCCATCACACTTAAATGAAGTTAAACAATTAAAAAATGCACCCTGGAGAATGAAGAAGACTTAAGTCTTGGAGCTTCTGGGGCAAGTTTCCCCGCTTTCAGATGTCACTCCGATTTCATCAGTGCTTCCTATGAGGAGTCATGACCGAGCAAATAAATTGTCTTTTGTTATCATTCAGAGGTGATAGGAGAAATTAATTTCATTCCACAACCACATACTAAGTAAAAAACATGACCTAAAAAGAAATAATTGAACAGAAAATTATTCTATTTATGCGTGAATGGGGCCACAGTGGGCAATACTCTGTCCAGAACACAACGGCGAGGGTTTGAATTATCCTGCCCTCACTACGCGCAAGCAGTGCCAAGTCACTGCACTAGATAACCATTTCCTCACTAATGGCGCTAACATTCTCTCTACTTATCAAATTTGATAATTGCCACATACGGTTTTTCAATATTTTAACATAGTTAAACCTTCCAAAGAGACTTTAGCCTTGTGTTTTGGACATTAAACTCATTAGTGTCAGCATAGGCTGTGTGGCTCAATAAAACGTTGGACACTGGAGGTTTTAGTGTTCAATTTCTTTGTGTTTCTTCGACTCAGCTTTAACTAGATTTTAAATTAGAGGGAGGCGCAGGAAGTTCTGCTATCTTCAGAAATATACCTCAGCGCTTCTGAAACGAATGAAAGTTTTTTTTGTTCAAAAGTTTCATGGTCTTGTCCCACTGGATGCAACGTGCAATCTGACGGGCATTGGGACCATGGACCCAAAAGCTGGAGAAGGACCCAAACGCACAGGCTGAGTAAAAATAACAAAACTTTTAATAAATATTTTAAAAAAGACACTAATAACAGAAGGGGAGCAGCAGCACAAAACAGCAGGGCAGCAGTTCAGAGTGCTGCTGCGCTTAATAATATCACAGCCAACCCTTAAATAACCCGCCCTCACCTCCACCTCAACGAGCCACACCTGCTGCCTGCTAAGGTGGAGGTGAAGAATGCAGCAGGAGGAGGGACTGCAGGGACAAACCCTTACAGAGCGTCGCTAAAATGACAAAGACAATTCTGAAATAGAGTTTGATGTGCCGATTTTCACCCCTGCATTTTATGGCTGGTGTTGTTTCACAATTGCGCACAGCCTTAATAGGATCCTTGAAGATTTTATCTTACTTTAATGCTGCTTTAATGACTGCACACCCTCCAGCCTTCATGCTGTCACGTTCAGAGCTGTTAATTCGGTAGTTTTGTCCAACGTTTTTGGTGATTTCTGTGGTTTGTCTTTCTTGTATGTGTCTCAGGTGACACTGGAACCAAATGATTGGGCCTAAAGGAATTCAGATGCCGTGAATATAGATTGTTATGGCCCCAATTTGTTATTACATTCACAACATAACAGCAACAGCAAGGGATGAAAGACACAGTTTAAAAACTTAAACACATTTAATTAACAAAGACAACAGCTAACAATAACCTACAACTAATGACCAACTAATCTACTGACCAAGATTGAATAAAAAAGACAGAAATATTTACAGTCCCTTTGGTGGGTTTCCTGGTGATGTGCTGGGTGAGGAAAAAGGCTCAAACACAGGCAAAAATCCACAAAAGAAACTTCACAGGTCTTGAACAGAAATGACAAGTCTGGTCACATGTATCCTTCTCCTTGCAATTTCTCCTACTACTTTACTGTCTCAATTCTTTTTCTAATATACTCTTTTGCAGACCCCACCCACATTTAGACCTCTTTTTTTTACTTTTCGGGGACTTGCCCCAGACATGTCCAGGGCATGTCTAAACATAGCTCTAGTCTGAGCTGAACAAAAAAAAGGTAAATACTGCCATCTAGTGGCCTCTATTCTCATTACAAGATTTTCTTTTTCCTGACCCCAGAGAATGCAGTTATCTCCATGAGTAATAACTCAGTGGTATTTGAATAATCATATAGTCCTTTTTCTGTGTACAATGTATCTTTGGTGAACTTTTGGCGAGATTAGCGCACAACGTCTATTTAGAGACCTTGCTGCAAGAGTTGTGTACCAAGTATTTAGTGAACTTGTAAGAGCTCGAAGGAGTGGGTGCCATTTTGATTGGTATGTATTCTCATGTTTAAGTTAACTGAGGTAGGGAAGTTAATGACTGTTTTGACTTTTGGTTCGGTAAGCAAATTATATTTTATTTTCTTTGCTATTTTGCATTCGTCCTCTCAAGAGATTGTTGCTGTTTTTAAAGAGAAGAACAGCTGGTAACTACAACTACAGCTGGTCACTACAACTCAACCCTTGACTGGTCTGGAACAATGCTGAAGTTCTAATGGCAAATCTGAGGGTTCCCTTACCTCACTGGACAAAGTCCTCTTAAAAGAGCATGTGCTGTTGAAATTGGATCTGGACCTTGAAACGGTCTTCTCTTTGCACCGAGCAGAATCCACTGAGAAAGGGACAAAAGTGGAACTGAATACAGATGCAAAGATGAAGTTGGATTTTATGATGCCTTTACTGTAGCAAGGCGAAGGAAAAATATAGAACAAACAGTAAACAATGTTCCAACAATAATAGTTAGAATAATACACTGATTTCAAACATAAGAAAAAGTGCATTTAAAAAGTGCTTTTACACAGACTTGAATATGCAGTAATAGTCTCTACACAGGACTAGAGCTTTACAACAGGCTGATGAAGCTTACAAGGCTTTGCAGCGAATGAGTGCAGAGCTCATGTTTATATACACAGACTTCTAGCTCAATGGTAATTAGCAACAGATCCGGATGATTCCGGAAGAGCGCAGAATGCGGGCCGGGTCTTAACAGGCCGATGATGGAGGGCGCTGGAGATGTGGTGTTACAGACATCAGACATCATTGGACGGCAACAGGGTATGTTCCCAAAAGGACAGCACTTTCTCCATAGGCAAATTTTATAGTTTGGCCCAGAGGATACACGTCAGGAATGGGTGTAGGTTTCAGAGAGTCAACAGGAGAACTACTCTGGGCTCCAGGAATGTTCACTACAAATTTTCTTTGTCGGTTGACCAATATCCATAACAGTCCTTTCTTATGCGTCAGAAACAATCTCAAGTGTTGCGATTCCGATCACAGCTGTTTGAGTTATTGTAGTCAGAAATTTTTAATTTGACTGAGTTGTATCACCACAGGAAACATTACAGAGCCACCACAATCAATAACTTAATTCTTAATCCACCAGTAATACTGAAAGCATAATTGAGACGATTCCCATTGAAGCTGTTCGAGTTATTGTGACTGATAAAAATCAATATTTTGGCCTGAGGATGGTGCCACAGCACAGGTCATACAGGTCATAGGGTGACAATCATCAATAACATCCCATCTCTATGAACCAGAAACAGTCACAGGAAGTATGATTTGATTCCCGGCAAAGCTTTTAAGGTTGTAGGGTCATAAAAAACAGTCAGATTTGTCCTCAAAGCACCAGGGATGAACAGAAACAGTTTCATGTGATACCATAAAAACTGTAAAGTTACTGCAGTTTTTAATTATTGGAGGTCTGGTCCAGTGGTGGCGCTGTAGCGAAGGTTATAGGGTGACTATCACCACCATGCCTTTCTTTGCCTCAGAAACAATCAAAAGAAGTGAGACATTTCCTATTAAAACTGCTTGAACATTTGCATTTGGAAGTATAAAGTTTGACCAGGTGGTGGTGCTGCAGGAAAGGTCTTAGGGACACATACTGTAGCTATTCGTCCTCTATGCACCAGAGATGAACACAAAAACTTTACTGCGACTCCTTAAAAACACTAATTGAGTTATTGAGCTAAGGATCTGCGGCGGTGGCGGTGGCCAAGCCAAATAATAATTTCCCAAAACACATATTCATTCCAGGAATAGCACATTTCAGCACAATCATAAGAACCACTTGGAACGAGACAACACACAAATTGGTTCGCAGAGTATAGGTTTAATCACTTAATTGTACATACTTGGCTTGAACACGGACACAGAAAAATGCAAAAGTTGCCAAATCCTAATTGAGCATATTAGTTTATTTTCATATGCAGCTCAATGCAACACTTTCAAAGCATTAATTGAGTTTTCTAACAAAGCATTGGTCTTTATAAATATTTTATTTGGGGAGTGTTTATGTTGAGCTGAAAAACCTTAAATTAAAATCAACATGTTTTTAAAAAACCAAAGGCTGCATTTTCAGGGTCTGCTCTCATGAGGTCAGCCACAGAGTTACCAACAGATCCTACCATCTGGGCTTATTTGCACAGGCACAATTAAACTTTGAATAAAAGTTTCCAGAATGAGTGAACGTGATTTAGATCTGCAATGGTAAAGAATGATACCAACATCAGGCAGAGTTTATTTTATAAAGGGAGATATATGGGAGATATAACCTGACAGACTTCAGATATGGATTAAAATTCCACTCAAACATGCGTCTGATACCGTAAAAAAACTAGATAACACGGTCGCCACGGGGACCGAGTCGTGTATCTCCCCAATCCCCGAATTTCGGACAAAATGGCCACCAGCGGCCATGGTGGACATCGCGAAAATCGGTCTTGAGCATTGCTCAATAAATATCTTCGCCTAAAAAAAGGAGAGGAAAACTTATAACCAAAAAACTATGGTATAAATGGTCCAAGTCCAGGCACTCAAGATGGTTCAAAAATATATAAAAAGCCTTTAATCCACAGGGCTATGAACACATTAAAATATGCCAACACGTATCGGCTTACGCCTCCTTCAGGGTGTAATGACACAAAGACAAAGGCATCAGTTATATCTGAAATCAACGCAGGTGTGACCAGCTGAGAACATGCAACAAATAAAAGACAAAAATGCAAAAGCAGGACCTCCAGCAAATTAGGAAAGTCCTTACCAGGAAACCAACATAAAAATCAATCGGATAATGTTGGAATAAAACAACAAATATGAATCAGTTTGCGCCTTCTACAAAGAGCAGATCCTACAGTGGTGCCTTTCAATATGTGCCTGTCTGTCTGTCTGTCCGTCCAATGGGTTTGGCAGGGAAGGGGGCCGGGGGGAGATGCCCGTTTTTATGAGTAAAAACACATTCCAGTCTCAATTGCCATGGCTACAGAACAGGCCGAATAAAGTGCAAAAAAGGGGGAGAAGTGGGCTTTCGGGGTCTATACCGGTGCGGTTGCGGCTGACTGGACTGTCAATGAGTTTATGATTTATGATTCACCCTTAATGTTGTGGTCCATTCCTAGATGAAAAGTGTTGCATATTAGCACTTGCTACACGTGCCGTCATGAATGACGCATCGATTAACACCAAGACAGACCGCAGAGCCAGGAAGCGTAGCTGAGCTGCATATAGAAACGGTGTGACTTATGACATTATATTTTTGAATTGGCCTCATGAATCCATCTGATAAATCAGCACATGGGTCATTAAATGGTTCATCATGCTCCTGATATGATTCATTAGCACCACTGGGAACCATGTGGATTAACAGGTGGCGGAGCACAGTCTAGCAGGGCATTGGTCTCCATCACCCTGATGCAGTGGCGGATTTTGTCATTTCGGGGATGAAGGTGAACACAGGCATGGGGCTCTCCACAACCGTTGTTCTACGCCATCATACAATCTAGTATTGGGTAGACCACTTCCATTCTGAAAATCTGTTTGCTGTTTGGTTGAGCATGCTGTCTCAATGTAGAAGTAACAAGAAAATCATTGTTTCTTTGCTTTAGGTATTGACCTTTTTAATTTTTCCTGATATAACATGAGTGGCGAGAACAGGCCTTTCAGCACAACTACGCTCACCATTTCCTTATTACTATGGTGAATCTGTCACTTCAGATACTCAATGACTCAATGGTATCGAGAGCCAAGTCAAGCCTGCTCTTAAACTCCCAAGGTCTCTGCCTCAACAATATGGTCAGGCGAGCTGTTCCACAAAAAAGATATTTCCTGATATTAGTGCTGAATTTACTCTTGGCCAAATTCCCTTTGTGACCCCAAGCTCTACTAACAAAACTTGGCTGAAGAAATCCCACATAATTCACTGTTGTTATGAAATTTGAAATGCCACAATATCAATCCACAAGCCATCAAAAAAGACCTCAAAACCATAGCGAACCATTGTCTCCTTAACTGATTCAGCTGGATTTATAGCCTTATGTAGGTCAACAGTTTTGGACTGAAGTATTTTTGATGAAATATTAGAGTCACCCAAATACTTTTTGAAAGAGTGCAGGGCAGCCAACAAAATGCAGGTCCCTCTGAACTAAAATCCCCCTTTCTTCTACAGCTGTCTGCGCATTCTTGTCTGATGAGATCTCTTCCAGCGCACACAAAACAGCAGGCAACCTATCCATGACACTGTCACATGCTATATGTCCAGAATACCACAGTTTTCCGCTAATCACTGCAGTTCCTTCGATGCTCCATCAAACGTTTCCTGCTGCACTGTCAGCCTTTTCTGATGGACATTAGATCCACATATGACTGCATATAATCATTCTAGTAAAGAAAATACATTTTCAGCATCAGGTACACTTTGAAACACATCTGACAATTACTGCACAAAGTTTAAGCAATAGGCACTACAGTATACAGCATAGATAGCATATTTTGCTACCTCCTTTATCCTTGCTTGGGTACCAGAATTTAATCCACAGAGGCTCCATTATACCTTGGGGCTACAAGGTTCTGTCTATAATCCAGTCCGTCTTTCAGTAAATAACTATTATAAATAATAGGTTAGCAATGAATTATCTTGCTTGTCAACGCAGCAGCATCCAGCCTGTCTACCTCCTGAAACCCCAGGAGACTCCTGTGTTTGGCACAAACATAGTAGTATGTAACTGCAAGGGATATTTTCTCTGATTTCTCGACATCTTTTGTCTTGTCTACAATGAATGAAAACTGTTCACTCTATTTAACCTCATGCTTGATCTCCTCAACAGGCATTTCAGCCAAATATGACAGAATTTCATTTTGGATTGATTTACTGGTGTACAAAGCATTTTTGGGTTGTTGTTCCAGTCTCCTTTTAACCACGGGGTCATGGTTGCCAACCATGTTCAACATTTCTCTGAAAATACCCCTTTAAAGACTCCTTGTGACCCCTCTGAGCCATGTTTTCTGTCGCAGACGAGATTAGAATTTCTCCCATTGTCTTGACGTAGGTCTGATTTTCAAGCACCTGTTTTTGACGATTGCCTTCAATTGCAGTCATCAAAGATTCATTTCCGCTGAGATTTGGCATGAGAACAGAGCCCACTGTTTTTCAACATGGCTTTCGTCCAATTACAATATCCCTCAGTCACAGTAAATGTACTTTTTGTGGCATCAGAGGGGAGATATGCCGCTGAGCAAAACAATAACACCAGTCTTTACTCTGGGAATCTTCCAGCCAAGGGTGCATTTTGTACCATTCTGGGCAGACGTTCCTGCTTGTACATCCTTTATAAGTCACAGGAAATGTCAGAGCATGAGGCTGTCACTTTCAAATTTAGAAACATCTAAATTGACAAAAAAGAGAAAAACAGTGCATGAACTTCAAAGGTGTCCCGGCAGACTTATTGGTTCAAATAAATCTGAAAAGCAGTGCAAAAGTTAATTCACTTTGTAACATAACGTCATGAAAATACTCATTACACACAGTTTCAAACATAATTTATTCTTGCATGTCGATATGGCATTTCCTCTTCCAACAATTATTCAAATTCAGACATGGGGACTGCTGTTATTCCAGATGAAAATACTAGAAGAAATTAACTCAAGCCCTCCTGATAATGCAAATAATAATAATAACACCAGCTGGTCTAAAATTAAGGCTTCTTTTGTTCATTACAGTGCAGATTTCTGACTTTTCTGTATGAATTTAAGGGTACAAGTTATTTAAAAAGTGTCATACATAGTTGAATATAGTTCACTATACAAAGAATGAGGAACATATTTCTAATACCTCATGTTCCGTAGCTCTCTGGCCCGTGTGCCTGCAAGGCAGAATATTTACAGTAGCAGCGATACAGTGCATATCATCAAAATGCATAATTTTTTATGCAGGTGATGTGTTTACGCCTATTTATTTGGGCTGATGTCTTTTAGAAAGTTATGGGCTGTGTTTATATGAAACATGTAGACTTACTGTACTGAACAATGTATTTCAATCATATACATATCAGCAAATGAGATCACCTGTAAATGCATGGCTTTGGTTTTGCCACCTCACCTGATCTGCGTGCCACCCGTGTGCCACCCTAAGGAAGTTTACCTCCATCTGCACTGACTACTGCGTGTGCGTATCGCTCTTAGCAGCCTGCTTTTATTGAATGGGGATTCAGTGCTGTTTTTATTATTTGAATTCATTTTATTAATTATTGTGCTACATGGAATGCTTACGAAGTACCACTTTACAGACACACCACTTTCAAAGATATATTTATGACAATATATTCATATTTGGCCAATAGTATTAGAATTGCTCTGCATCTGCGCCGTGTTCAGGGCTCGCGGCCCCGTCAGAAAGGCTGTTAGCTTTGACCCTGTTGCTGAGAACCTGATTCTCTCCTCCGCTTCTTTCTTTTCTC
This sequence comes from Gymnothorax reevesii, assembly GCA_029721435.1. NCBI lineage: Eukaryota > Metazoa > Chordata > Actinopteri > Anguilliformes > Muraenidae > Gymnothorax > Gymnothorax reevesii. Next base: position 3,377,590 of record CM056588.1, read on the forward strand.
TCCAACACTCCCCTGTCTTTGCTTCATTTTTATTTTCACACAACTTTTCGTCTGTTTACACTCTGAATCACATCACGGTCCGTTGTGGGGAGTCGAAGGGGGTCGGGCGGAGCAGAGACAGTAGTTGCTTATGAATCACAGGCATTAGGATGTCATTTTAGCATTTGGATTTTTAGAATTACATGAGTAATTCATGAAAAGTAGAAGATAATTATAACCCCAAGTTTATCAGGTGTTTATGGGGCCCTGGTAGTTTGACACCCAAGGCCATTGCTGACCTGTGCCAAATGGTGAAGACAAACTCTGCCCTGATGGACAGCAGCTCTGAACTCAATGCAGTACCTGTAGGTCTCGCTGCAAATCTACCAAATGTTATGTAGGTTTATCCAGTATACGACAGATTGCAGGAGGCAGTATGAGGAGGAAAATGGGAGAATCTGCGGTGGCCCACAAGGAGAAAAATCCAATATCAGCCCAAAACATCTCTATCAGCCCAGAGACATGCTGCCGCTTCAGAAACAAAACTAATTCAACACATACTAAACTCCGAGGCAAAAGCAACAATGGAAATGCGCTACAGAAACATCAACAAAGCAAAGTCAATGACAGTCAAGTTACAAAAATAAATGCATCGCAAATAAAAAAAACACTGCACATCCTGTAAAAACCATCTGGAGATGTTTTTGGCTGTTGCAGCGCATCACCCTTGTGGGCCATTGTTGAAATCATCTGGAAAAATAAATGACGGTCCATCAAAGAGTAGCTCTGGTCCATGACTGCTGCATTTAACCAAATATTCCCAACACTAAGGCGGCTTTAACCCTTAAATTTTCAAGGAATGAAAAACGAAATGATCCCTCCCGCCCTACAGGAGCTCTTTTAAACAAGTTGCCACATGATAGGTTTTCAACAGCATCTGACTTTGATAACTCACTTCATTGGATAACTATAATAGCCTATGGCACTCAAAGGGTTAAACACTCAATCCCGGAGCACCGATTGCCTAACCGAAGGTCGAGGGAAAAGAAAACGATGAAGTACAGTATGGACAGAAGGTTCAAGTGGTCCATCTGGGAACACTTTAAATGACCAGAGGCCAGAGTCAACCACAGGTAACTCAACGGGCAACCAGACCAGAGTGTAACCGTAAAACAACCACACAGTCCAACACAGGGAGGGCCACCAGACTAAAGGCCTAAGGCCCGATTCAGAGTTAAACAGACCTATTCAAGGGTTAATCACAAAAATCCAAAGACAGTAAAGAAAGAGTGAGTGGAGATTTAAAAGTCAAACTGAAACCAGTCAAACACAAAGAAGGTCCACAATGATGGAAAGCGAGTTTTTCCGTGCCGGACATGTATACTTTGGTCCTCCCTCAACCTAACGTTTGATAAAACCTGAAAGCAGATGGTCTCAGCACCGTCACTGCAGCGCCCTTCCTGAAAGGTCATGAACTACAGGCATTGCTTTGTACCCCTATTGACGAAACACATCGTTATGACCAGCCTCTGGTAGACACATCTTAGAATGGACCTGGACACAAACCGGCTTAAATTAATGAGTATTTAATTTAATACCATTAAGTCTTTACTGCATTTCTTCTCTTCATTGTTTTGATGACCTAATCAGCTGTGCTAAGGACAGCACAGGTTGCCTCCGAACACAAACTCGTCTCCACCGTGCAGCAGTCGGCGAAAAGCTTTTGTAGCCCAGCCCAGGTCAGCTCTTCTGCACCTATAATTGGGAGGCATTTAAACAGAGAGGAGGGGAGAACATGTGCTGTTCCACCGGGGACAGAGGAACATCACACAAGTGGAGCCATTAGCATAGGACTGCTGTGGGTTAGATTTCGGTCACAGCTGCCGTCCTTCGCCGGCGAAGTTTGATGGGTCACTGAAAGGAAGAAAACATCTCTTCTCTCTCTCAACAGCAGAAGATGGAGAGAGCATGCTACTCAGATTTATTTTTAACAATAAGCTCAGACACCCCATAAAGCAGTCAATCAGAGAAACGCATAATTTACATAAACTTACGGCCCACTTACCGCCCACATAAACTTGCCTCCGACTCCAAACAGCAAGTAGTTAATGAGAGGAGAAACTGAGAAGCTGGTGACTGGCTGTGAAAACTGAATTTATCTGTGTGTGTGTTTTTCTGGTGTTTTTTTCCCTCTCTTTTCTGTGCGACTAGATTCAGAAAACGTCTTTCAGACACCAGGGAATCGTTAAAATGTTAAAAATCCAGGACCTGGGGGAGGACATTTTGCAGGTTTGTGGCAAATGCTTGAGGGGGAAATGGAGGACAGAGAGAAAAAGGAGAGGTTTTATTACAGCTCAGTTTCAGCAGATTGTGAATGAAACCTCTGGAAAAGCCATTGATAGGTCATACCAAGCAAAAATTTCCAGCACAGCGGAGAGTATTTCAAAGGCTTTGAGAATTCAGCATCTTTGGGCTCAAGTATAGGAGCACCATAGCTGAAAGAGACGACCGCTACCAGATCCTAGCAGATATAGTGCTACAATACCAGCTGTCATGCACAATAAATCAACCCAGAGACTACTGCGTCCCTGTTATGGAAAGTAACATATTGTCTGGTCCTTTACATTCCAATTAAAGTTGTGTGATGGTTTTTATAAGCCGCAAAGAGAAGGCTGGTGTTGTTTTCAGTTGTGTGTACGTGTGCATGTGTGTGTGTGTGTGTGTGTGTGTGTGTGTGTGTGTGTGTGTGTGTGAGCACCCAGATTCGAGTTGTTTTACAATGGAAACATTTCAAACTCAGCATTATATGTTATCCTGAGTATTATACAAAGTCTGTAACTTCAGAAAAATACAGTACACTGGAAATTAATGTAAGTTAATATAATGTAATATATGGCCTGAGTGAATACCTAGTTTGGGGCTAAAAATAGGGGTCACTGGTACATGGCTAAGAGGGTAAATTGGGGAATGGGGCGAGCATCCAGATTTGAGTTGTTGAACCCTGCAAAGATAACAAAATAAATGTTATATGTTATACGTTATATATGTTATTGAGTCTTGACAGAGATATGTCACTCTTTTATAATAACAGGACCTGTGATATGCCACATTTTGTTCTTGTGGACCCCTCATCACTTGAGGATGTATTTAAGCTCAAATCCTCCACCTGCTGTCTGGATCCACTTCCAACAACTTTTTTAAAGCTGTTTTAGTTGTTTAAATAAAGAGGTCCTGCAAATTGTCAACTGTTCTCTCCAGTCTGTTATTTTCCCAAGTGCATTGCACTTTGTGTCCCCCTGTCTGGTCTCATGTCTTGTGTTTGCACACAGCCCCAGTATTGCGTGCCACTCTTTTGAGTGATTTCAAGGTTTCTGGGATTTCAATCAATCCTTCCAATCTCATTTGCTTCCTTTGCCTTGCTGTCCTATAATTACTAACAGTACTAACAGTTTGTTATTTTAGTTAAAGTTACTAACCCAGACTTACATTGTTTATAGTACTAACTTACTAATGAGCACTAGGGATTGTATAGCTGCACTTTACTAATTGACTAACGATCTCTCAGCACTCGCTCTATTCTAGTCTCCACCCCTTGTCTTCACTCAATCTACTTTGCTGCATTTCAGCGGATCCTCCGCACTTGTTAAACTCTGTTGTGCCTCCTTATCTGTGCACTTTAGAACTCCCTAACCGGAGCCGTATGTCTGTTCACAGGCTGTCCTTGTGATCCGTTTTGGACTTCGCCAATTTTATGTAGTCAGGAACTTCCTCTTGTTCATTCCTTTGTAATTGGTCTTCCTATTGTAGCATGTGACTTCCTGTTTGTGTATTTAAGCAGTCATTTCACAACCTGCCTTTGTCAGAATGTTTCCCTTGTGCTACGATGGTTTATGCCTTGTACTCCTTGTGATTCTCCTCTGACTGGACCGTCTCTGATTTTGATTTTAGCTTTGACTTGGATTTGTTTGCATCTGTGTATCGAACCTTTTTTGCTCGACCACAAGTTTTGTGTTGGCTGCCCTGGTTACAACTTAGATTACGTCCCTGGGATTCAGATTTTTGGATTATGGACTTTGTACTGTTGCCTCCTGCTCTGCGGGGGTTCACCCCCTTTCCTAATAAAACACAAGTTTTTTGGATTACTTGGTCCTCGTGTCTGGTTCCTGAGCGTGACTTCACATTGGGGGGTAATTGGTGGGAGGGCATTGCTGATATGATCCCATTTTCAGGTGGTCTCTAGTTATTTCATTGTTTTGTTTTGGAAATAAATATAGTTTAGTATTTGTCAGGTCCAGGGGATCATGAATTTGGAGTCAGAAACAAGCAACCAGTCAATCAAGGAAGAACCAGTGTCCCAACCAAACTGAAGGCAGTCTCATGAATATCAGTGATACCTCTGTCACATTGTACAGAAATGCTACGTAAATATTTATTAAAAGGTTTTTCCTTGTTCTGTAGCATATTTGATTTTAAATATTATATAATATCCTAACCTTATACAAACTGTAAAGAAAAGCTCCCCTGACATTCTCTCAGTCACCATTAATGCTGGAAGAGCCCAGCTCTACATCGGACCAGGCAGAGCCCACAAAGAAAGAGCAGGGAAAAAAATGTGACCTTTATCCATAATTTGCAATGTAACTTTTCGCATCAGCTTTTGAGACAAAAAACTCTGTCAAAGCTCATTGGACAGTGCATCTTGTGTTTTTCAAGAAGTTTGAATTACTTTCACATTCACTTTCCTGCGTGTTCATTCAACTGGCCTCTGAGCGGGGGGTGGAATACATCAGATAATCATTGGCACTTTTGTAACTTGTTCACTTTTTGATTTACTTTTTGGACTTTTTTCTTTTAGTTGATATACTCAGCAACAAAAGTTTCTGTGACACCAATATTGTTAATTATTTTTCATAACGCAATTATGAAATTGTCATACATGGTGATATCAGACTGAAACAGTACACGTAAACACAACATTGAAATGGAAATCATGAAAATGCGAGAAAATGACTTTGCACGTGAAAATGTGCGTAAATCATGCTTGTGGATGGCAATAAAAGAGGAGAATTTTTGGAATGTTCACATTGTGCCTGATGAACGACGGAAGCATCACTTATCGAAAACACAGCCATTTCGGATCAGGAACTCTACCCTCTAAATGCCAAGACTGTCTGAAAATGATCGGTGGAGGGCCATTGGGATGATTGAATCCGGAACCTCGCAGAGGGAAGTTGCTCATCGCCTGAATGTCCACCAAAACACCATTTGGAACTTATGGCAGCGTCATCAGCAGACAAGACATGTCAGAGACCGTCCTCGCAGCGGCCGTCCACGAGTAACCACTCCCAGACAGGACAACTGGATTCGAACAACCCATCTCCGAAATCGATTCCAACCTGCAACCATAACTGCAAGAACGATACCTGGTTTGAGGCGACTGTCTGCACAGACAATCCGTCGCCGTCTCCGTCATTTTGGCATTGTCCCACGTCGGCCAGCAAGACGTCCAATACTCACAGTACAACACCGACGACTGCGTCGACAGTGGGCACAACAACATCGACGGTGGATCCAACATCAGTGGGATCTTGTACTCTTCACTGATGAATCAAGATTCATGCTTAACCGATGTGATGGTCGTTTACGTGTATACCGTCGACGTGGAGAACGTTATGCCAACAACTGTGTTCAGGAATTTGATCGTTTTGGAGGTGGTAGTGTCATGATTTGGGGAGGGATCACGGCTAGAAACAGAACAGATTTGCTTGTTATTGATGGAAATCTGACAGGTCAAAGATATCGCGATGAAGTGCTACGGCCATTGGTGGTACCGTTTTTGATGCAACATGGTCCCGGAATAACGCTGCAACATGATAACGCCAGACCACACGTTGCAAGGATTGTACAGCAGTATCTGATGCAACAACATGTCAATGTCCTGCCATGGCCAGCCAGATCCCCAGACATGTCCCCAATCGAGCATCTTTGGGACGAGATGGATCGACGTTTGCGGCGGTTGGATAACCCGCCAGCTACACTCCAGGAATTGCGACAACGTCTACGTCAGATTTGGAATGACATCCCACAGCAATTTCTGGCACATCTGATTCGGTCCATGCGCCGGAGATGCGTTGCTTGCATCATGGCACGAGGAAGTCTCACCCGGTATTGAAGTGTGAAGGTCACAATTGGTTAGACGTCAGACAAGTGCTTCATGACGCATGAAAATGACATTTTTCGTTTTGAGTGACGTTGGCACTGAAAAGTCAGTGTTTCTCCTGTTAAATAAACATATTGATTGCATTGAGATCTTTGCGTGTCATTTATAACATACACATAAATGGTGTCACAGAAACTTTTGTTGCAGAGTATATTTTGCAAACTTCATTACCAGTCACAACTTTTCTCTTCAAACAACAAAGTGCTGTTGGCTTTGGCGTGCGGCAGCCCTGCAGCAGAACCAGCTCACCGGCTCCAACTGCACAAAGGAAATAACTGCCCCACAGTTCCACACTCAAAAATGTCATCTCTTCTGAGGTCACAAAGGCAATAAAATCAAAATCATCACGCTGAACTTCAAACCAAATTCATTATTGCCCCGTTTTAGGACCACAAAAACTCTGATCAATTCTGATGTGGACCATTTTTATTGGAGACATAAACTGTCCGTGTCTTGCTAGCTTTTTCTCCAAAAGCTATGATTTCTCAAAAACGGGCACACGAGAAATAATGACCTTATTTACAGGATTTCCCAGGAACTACATTGGAGTGAAAGTACCTTAAATCGTAACTCAGCCGTCACGCAGCTGATTTACTGTCTCTGTACTGCCTGGAAAAATCAAAACAGCATTGTTCATCCCAGGTACAGATTTAACACTTTGACTAGAGTTTGACAGCATGTGAGTGTGTATATCAGTGTGCTAGTTTGTGTGTGACAGAGCTTTCACCCGCGGCCATGCTTATCGTATGTGCTGGCAGCCACTGCCTCGACAAAAACGCTCCTCCAACAAACTACTGTGTCACCAAACTACAGCAACCACCATACAAACAGCAAAACAAGAGATTCAAAAAGACCAAAAAGAGTTAAAAAACTTGAAAACTCTGACAGGCTCTCAGCAGCACTCTCTATACTCACTCCCAGTATGCAATCACAGAGAGAGACATTATAATTCTATAAAATACATAATTGAATCATTCTTTTATAAATACTGTAATCATTTGTTTACATAAATTTGTCTCGTTAAAGGAAAACTCCGGTGAGAAATTGCCTTAGGGTGTATTGAAACATAATAACGAGTACTAACCTTTGTCGAATACCCCACCTCCATAGGCATGCAACATTTCGAAATACATGGCTTTTTAGCCGAAGCTCCTAACAGTCTTACAATGGAAGTGAATTGGGCATAGCGTTGCCATGCAAAGAAAATGCTATTTTTCATCATCAACAAGGCTCAACGTAGCTCCACACTTCATCGGTAGAATTCCAAAGGCCCTGACATATAAAACGAGGCGCTGAGAACTTTGAAAATGCACAGGTAGTTTATTAAAAAAGACTGTTTATACAAACAGTACCTTGAGGTAGATTCCAGTTGCCTTCATCTTGAAACTCACAATAAGTCGATTGACGAGCACGAACGAATAGATTGCAATCTGTTCCCCTATCCTTCCTATTTTTCGTGCTCGTCAATCGACTTAGCATGACTTTCCAGATGGAGGCGACTGGAGAGAGACACAGAGAGAAAGAGATAGGAGGCCATTTTCACTTACAAGGCATCATTATTTATGTCTGAGTGTCACTGTGTAATAACAAGGAGTCCATTCGCATTACTCATGGATTCAACAAATATCTACATAGAGTTCAATAAAAACCGTACAGCATCAGAATTGGAAAATAACATTACACATGACAGAAACATTAACCACACGGGTGTCAAACCCAGTACTACGTCTACGTCTACGTCTAACTCTACTGGATTACTCTCTCCTGTCTTCAGTGTTGTTCTAAAAAAGGCAGCAAGATACTGTTTTAGGGAAACTCTCCTCAGTGCCTGCAGTTTGGGCATATAGTTTGTAGCAATTTGTCAATATGATTATTTGCTGCTGATATCTTGAAAAAAATAATTATTCAGCTCAACATAAGGCTGACTGATCGCTGCGTCCTGTTTATGCGAGTAAATGACAGGTTCCTGCAGTAAGATGGGATGTACCAGCTATACCATTAGTAATGTATTGTTTCAAATTGAAGCTGTTCAATGCAAAAGAGACAAAAATGTTTTTCAGTTCAAACTATTTTAATATCAGTGACATGAAACACCATAAAAATGCAATATGAATTTTATGTTTCTTTTTTGCTTTTGTGGTACTTTTATCTCTGAAAATATTCACATTAATTTGTGCAATAACCAAAAGTGAAGTAGGTATAAAAGTGGGTATGGCTTTCTGTTTGGAAGTTAATTCAACAAAAACAATGGCATATTGGAATTTCTACTATAATACACAAACAAATTTAAGTTTTTGTTGATAATTACTGAAACAGCCCAGCTTAAAAATGTGAGTTTGTGGGATCTTAGTCTAAACAATATAATCTGTGCCAGCTCATTTACTGTCACTAATAGCTGCCTTAAAAATGTGAATTTTTTCATGGTAAAACTTACTTCAAATAATAAGCAGTATTTTGATAGTGTATCCCCTCGAAGTAAACCTCTGGGATTAATGTGAGTGGTATTTTAATCACTTTTCATAACACTGTCTATTTGACTGACTTCGATTGCAGATTTGATTGAATCCTTAGATTCTTCTCTGTTAACCTGTGGCAAAGGGTGCTGGAAAAATTAGTCCCAGTCAGTAAAAGATCGATAAACCCTCCTGGCTTTATGTGATCTCAGGGAATGGTTCATAGGCCTTTGTATTACCTGGGTACAGGCAGGGAGAGGTGTTGCATTTGGTCAAATCAGGCAACTTCAGTAATCTCAGCCATTTCATCTGAATTGCCGTTAAAACATGTACAACGTCGGAGCTGCCAGATAGCTCACTCGGTTAAGGCACTGTGCTGCAGTGCAGAGGTGTCTATCACGTCGCGGGTTCGAGCCCCCACCGCAGGGGTCGGCAGCTTTTTCAGAGTAGCGCACAATTGCCGATTGCGCTACAGGGTTTGAAATTGGGAAGTGACTGCCAGATTTGGGTATTTAATAACAGCTTTGTTCGTTGCTCCGGCGCCTCCTGTTGGCCAGACGGGCGCTCGTCAGGAAGACTCTGGGTTTGTTCACGTTATCCTCCGCCCTCGTTCGGAACTTACAAGGATTCAACCAATGAGTGTATAAGAATCAGTGGCTGACGGACAGGTGCTTTGGAGGAGAGCTGTGAGCGGTCCTCACTATCCTGAGTTGGCAGCAAGGGGTCGCATACGAGCAAGCTTTGTACATAGTTCCCCAATTGGGCTTTCCAGATTCGGGTGGGATTGGAGATGCCAAATTTAAAAAAAAAACGTATGACCATTCAGGGCACCAAAAAGCAAAAACCTCCGGTTAGTGCGCTGAAGGATTTCAAGATGGCTGTCGTGGCTGTCGGAACGAGTTGAAAATCGATAGGCATCATCCCCTATGTCTGACCCTTCACGGACAGACACCCGGACGGATGGAAGAGGTGAAAACATAATGCCCCCGACCGATTTTGAGATCGTTGGCATCATAAAAATGAATAAACCAAAAATCTTGGAAAGATTTTGTGTGCCTGGTGGCTCATCGGTCTAAGTGCGCGATGTGTCCTTCCCGCAGCGACCCGGGTTCGACTCTGGCTCGGGTCATATGCTGCATGTCATTCATTCTTCTCGCCAACCTTCCTGTCTCTCCACACTGTACGACTGTCAAATAAAGGAACAATTCCCAAAAAAAATCTTGGAAAGATTTTAAAGGCACACTGGAAGACAGCGTGGAAGTGGGCTGATCGATCCTAAGCACCAGCCTGGTTGGAGAGTCTAGTGCCAAATTCACTGCCACTTCCAGTGAGACTTTTATTAAACTGATGAGTGGAGGTGGGGACTTTTTAAATAGACAAAAGCTGTCACAACAAAGGATTGAGATCTCTGGTTTGAAAAGCATATAAATTCAGCATTGTGGAATTAAAAAGAACAGCATTAGTAGTTAAGAATGGACTAAAGATCAAGCCTTGTGGAACACCTAGAAAACAGTAGTGGCAGACTGAAGATAAATCCATTTCAGTGTAACAGTGACTTTCAGAAATGATAATGAAATGTGTGAAATATTATGTCATCCCAGAGAGACGTGTCGGTTCGGTACATACTATAACTTTATGTATAACTTTAACAGATAAAATCAGCCGATTCTGAGGGGGTCAAGTTGGAGCCACTGGTTGATTTTTCATAGGATGACCTAATACCTCTTGCCGGAGGCTCTTGCTCTATATTATGTAAAAGATTTAATGGATAAAAACTTTCTCCAATCACGTCTCCAGCCCTCTCTCGGCCAAAATGTATTTCTTGGTTAAAAATCTTGGTATGTTCTTTGACTCCTCTCTCAATTTTTAGAAGCAGGTAATTGCAGTCATTTAGGGTGGCTTTTTTTCTACTTTGATTTATTTCCTGACTCAATCTCTCCCCAAAAGACTTGTAGTAATCCATGCATTTATATCATCTGACTTTGATGACTGTAATGGTCTTTACTAGGGCTTTTCGCAAGCCCCCCTTTCTCAGCTCCAACCGGTTCAAAATGCTGCAGCTAAGCTCTTGACTTCACCAAGTTTAACTTTGATAATTTGTTTGTAAGCCTTTAACTTCCTGATCAACCATTTGGGACAGAAAACCAATACTTTTCCATTACTTTTTTTTTCTTAGTGAGGAAGTTAAAGCATTAAAGCTTTACATGGTTTGGCACAGCGATTTACATTTGACCTCCTCAACTCCTTTTCCGCTGCACAGTCCCTCAGATCCTCAAATTAGAAGCTCCAGTCAGCGCCACAGCCCCACCTAAAAACTTTCGGTGACCACGCTTTTCCAGTTGCAGGTCCGTAACTGGCCTATTTTACATCTTGAGATCAGGTCATGACCTTCCATTGCCACTTTTAAAGTCATTATTCTCCCTTCCCTCTTTGGTTGTGTCAAGTTTTATTGTGTGTTTTACTGGCTTACATTTGTGTCAGTTTATTTCACTGCTTTCTTTCTTTGCAGTTTCACATAGATTCCCTTTTCCATGTCTTATTTAGCCGGCCTTAAAGATACTGTATATAGATTTTACAGATCAATATATCTTCTCCTTTTTATTTCTCCCATTCTGACATTGTCTGTAAAGCACGGTGTTTTTAAAAAATGTGCTTAATATAAAAGCTTGGCCATGAGCGAGAAGACATCTATATAAGGGAAGTTATTTGAGCAATTTTCCATTGGATACAAACATGTCTTGAATGCTGGATGTCATAATTGATTATTTCCTGAAACACATTAGAATTTTTCACCCAAAAACGACTCATTGTAACATTTTTTGACAGAAATTATTTGACTACGGAAGCCCCAGGATCACAAAAGCCCTGTTTCACTCGAATTTGATAATCAATGAGGCAGCAGTAGAACAGTAAAGATGGAATGTGTGCAGTTACGCCCGTCCAATTCCAATTGGAAGCGAGAGTGTATTATTAAACAGGAAAGAATTTCATCAGACATTTACAACGTACTTTTCCTTCAGAGAATTCTGCAGCGATCACCAGGAGGATGGGATTATGACACAGGATGATAGATAGGCATGGTATAGAATGGCAATTTTTTGGTTGTCTCTAAAAGCCCACAAGTGTGAGAGGAATGCAGGGGCAGCGGTGTTCACGTGATGACAAATGTGGAAACTGCAAAACTAACAGTCAGCAACAGCACCAGTAGCCTGATATAATGGAGGCTGACCGCACACTCTCACCCATATCTCTGCGCTGATTATCCACTGAATTGGGCCGTCTTTGCCCAAACCTGCCCCAGCCGGTAATTCATGATATCGCCACTGAAATATAACCGCTGTCAGTCCCTCCGCATCCAATACAGATATCAGAGGTGGCACAATCATGACTGAATTCCTCAGCGGTGAGCAGTTTTGATGATGCACATTAGAGAACCATATTGGGCTGTTTGTGATTTTCTCAGTGCAGTTTTACTTTCCAACCTGTCTCATTCTGATACAGATTTTCTGCTTTCATTCCAACTTATACACACCTGCATCAAAAACATGGATGGTATCCCCAAAAAGTGTCGCAACCAAAGTGATAAACAGTGAAATTAGGATAAAATAAAGGAAAGAATTACATCCATCACCCCATCCTGCATTTGAATATATAATTATATAATTATTTGCATATATTCAAATTATCACTCTCAGATAGAAGGAATTTTTTTTTTTTAAGATTTAAAAAAAAGATGTGACAATTATACAGTGTAGAGAGACAGGAGGGTTGGGTAGAGGAATGGGGGAAGACATGCAGCAAATGACCTGAGCTGGATTTGAACCCAGGACACTGCAGGAAGGACACAGCCTTTATGGTACGTGCGCTTAGACCGATGAGCCACCGGAGCGCCCCCAGGGAGAAGGATATATCATTGGCATACTTAACATGTAAAAGGTGAGTTATTTACAAATATTCAAATCAGCCAATGAAACCTTGGGGTTGCGGACAGAACTCGTCTGATACCAGCAATTAATTGCGGACTGAAAAGCATAATCCACCAGGTAGTTTACAGACAGCAGTACGGTGGAGATTGGGGGTGGGACCCCAGGACAGGACCGCAGGGAGGAAACAGAGGAGGATAGGCAATGCAGCTCAGTAATAGTAGGCAAAGCTTGAGCTGCAGTCGCCGGTCAGGCCTCTGGGATGCTGCAGGTGTTACGCAGGCTCCGCCAGCACTGAACTGCTTCAGAGGATGGAGAGGTAGCTCAAGGGAAAGGTCCCAGTCCTGGCTCCAGCTTGGGATTAGAGGCTTGTTACTAACAAACTGGACAAAAAGAGCAAACTGGCTGGGTCAGCCTGAACGCTGTCCCAGTCTTGGACCCTGATTAAGATTGGAAGCTCATTCTTGATAACTTGAATAGATAAATAGGAACAGTTTTGAGTTAACTTTATCCCAATCCTGGACCCTAAATGTAAACTTGTTTGAATTAACTAAATGATTAGAATGAATTCTTAAGGAAGTGGAAAACAGAGTTGCATTAAACCAGGAGTGGCATTTCCTATCCTGGACAGCCTTAGGTTGTGCTGACTGGAGTCTCTCCACCCAATTTAAACCATGGACACCAGGTGAGTTAAGTGTGGGATCAACTGCTTTCATTCATCAATCAAGTGCGGAGTAACACCAAAAACCAGCAGACACTGTGGCTTTCTGGGGCCAGAGCAGCGTTTTTTTGCCAAGGAAAGGATTTCAGGTCACATTTTATTTGAAGTGTTGCTCATAAAGGCTTTATAGAGCATGCATAATGCCTTCATAAATGAGACATAATGTCTTCATAAATCATACATAAGCAAACGTCATGCTTTGTAAAGGGTGAAATAACACATCCTTCAGTATGTGATGCCAGATGTGATATAACTGACGATGTGACTTTGCTAGTGGCTAATTGCGATTAAGGGTGACATTGTCAGCTAAGTGACATTGTCCTTGTCACATATGGCATCACATGCTGAATAAGGATGTGTTATTTCACCCTTATAAAGCATGATAACTGAATTTAAGATTATAAGTTATCATTACCTCTACTTGTCCTCTCAAGTTCAATGGTCTTTAAATTTTAAGGCAGCCTGGACGCTAACTTTTGTCAGTTGAGACAACTTTTTTTTTTTTTTTACAATATGGCTCTGAATCCAGCCTGGGCTTTACTGTGTTGGGGTTTGCAGGGGTTTGACATTTTGAATGGAAAATAGGAACTCTGGTTTACTTGCAAAGGCTGCGAGCTGGGCCACTTGGAGACTCTGGATTGTTCATCGATATAAATGGTGTTCATGCCCTGAGACTGTCAAGAGAAAGGGATCGCCAATATTTGCTCAGCTATACTTTGAATGACATAACAATGCAGGGAAATTGAAGAAATGAGTGTAATGATTTTGTGCCTGTGAAACCAATATGAGTAGCAGTTAGGAGTCACATTATATTGGCAGAGCACGGTAGGTCCACTAGAGACAGCAGCCCAATGCATTTTCTGAAATATTGAAATTACTGCTCCCTGTCACAACCCTCGAGTGAACTCCTTGTGTGCCCCTTCTAAATTCAGGAACTTGCAGCTCCGTTAGATGCATGTCTCACGATCTTGTCCGATCATGTCTTGTCCGTGTCTTGTTCAGCACAAGTCAGTTCTTCAGTTCAGCTTCATGGAAACAAGCTCCTAAGCCAAGGCAGAACACAGGACTGGAAACACGCTCTTGTTAACTCTCCTGAGTCTAATTTATACAAACTTATACCGACACTGCTCAAGACCGAATCAGAAAATTTGAACCTGAGTGAGGATCGAAGTCACAACTTGGGGATTCTGTCCCACCGCTCTACCAACTGAGTGACCGAGGCCAGTTGAGAGCATTTTGCAGGTTTGATCTCTCAAGACCACAATGCACATGACATACTGTCACTATGCAAATTTGGAAGATCAAGTAATTTTCTGAAGACATAGTGTTTCGATTCCACATTGTCTATGCCTTGTCCAGTTTGTCGGCAACAATCTCCCAATCCTTCTACGGTCATCAGGATTGGTACTGAAATTCCCTCAAGCTACTCCGTCCCCCTGTGGGAAAGTTTAGTGTTGGAACAGTCTGCACTTCGCCAGGGTGCTATCCCAGAAGCCACTGGCCGCTGACTGACAGCTCAGCCTTGTCTGTTACATCTGTGCAGAACTGTGCCGTCCTCATCCGGGGCTCCATGCCCACCTCTGTCTCAGGGGCTTCAGGCCCTAAATTACCGGATAAAGCTGTCTGTGAACAACCAATTGGTTCGAATACTGTCTCCGCATCTACTCGTATATCCTGGTCTGGACCGTAAGAGTTCCCAATAAGTTTTGATTTTACAGAGTTGGTCTTTTGAAAGCTCATGTCAGTGTAGATTATTCACTGAAGTACCTGTCTATGAGGGAGGGAGAGAGAGAGAGAGAGGGATTATTCCAAAATTAATTACCGAGTCAGGAAATAATGCAATTGCCTGAGTTTAAGAATGTCAATGAACTAATTAGTTTTCTGTCTAATTTAAACTGACCTTTTGATACGTTGTTGTATTTCGTGGAAACATATTTTAACATTTTCAGAAGAGGCCATGCCAAAAAAAGAAAAAAAAATTGTCATGGTCGAATTCACTGAATAAATCAAGCAAAGATTGCTTTTGATTCAGCCAGTCTCATCTACGGTCAAAAGGTCCCTTTTTTATGGCATTATTATTTCAATTTATTATGCCAGTTGTATAGTCATTTGAAAATTGGGGCCAAGTTTTATTAATAAGTGGCTCTTCCTGTTAGCAACCCATACATTAACTTTATTTGTTTAGAGATGGTGTTTGGATTTAGAAATATATGTTTATATAAACAATAATTGTGCTTGGACCCCTGAGGCATTTTTTTAATAGATGAGCTTGCCTGTATCAAGCTGTGCTTTGATTAGTAATGTGAAAAGTGCATTGATTGGACGTGATTGTCAATCTCGTCGTCAAGACAGGGTCTTGAGCTGAAAATTAATGCAACTTTAATAGAAAATAAATGCACCAAAGCTGCAGGGGTTCCAACTAAAAATTTGAGTGTGTAATCTTTTTTCTTTTTTTTTTCGTCCAGGCCATGTATTTTTCAGATAGTAAATAATCAACGCAATATGTTCTCAAAATAGGCTACAATCTGTACTGCACATGGTACAAATAATAACAAACCAAATTAAGCTCACAGCTCACTTTCTTATTCAACAACAACGCTTTCTGGAGGAGTCCAGCAAAATGATTTGTGCGCAGGAATTTCATGTAGTGTTTTAACTATCTTAATTACATTATAGTTTCCTACCATATTGTAGGTTCCCAAGTGTTTGCTTATGATGGGGTAAGCGTAGTCTTTCGGTCGGCAGCTGTGGATGGAATATAGATATAAGGTCCAGTACAGTTTTTTGTGGCTTTTACTGACAGTGCAACTGCCTGAAAATGTAACCAGCAGTTAGCATGATTTTTGTCACGGATTGTCTTCATATACCTGACTAACTGCATAATTCAACTTGAGGCAACTTGAATATTATCTCATGCACCCCTTGGCAGTTGGCCAATCACAACAGAGAAGGCTTTAAGATAATAAAACATGCAAAAACTTGTGAAAAGGCCACAAAAATGAAAGTATTAAATGGCCATAGTTTGGCCTCTTAAAAAATATTGAGAAGATATTGTTATTTATAGCAAATGAAATCCTAAAACCTCACAGGTATTCATATCTGGCGAATTTTTCTCATTGGTACGTTATCACCGTGCCATTTAGAGTTTGCTTTGTTGTGTATTCTTGGTTTGGGTCAAGCTTGAGTTTGGGTTAGTGCATTACATGCCGTCATACCTCTGAGAATTAAATCTTCCAGCATGGCGAGGCAGAAATGGAGGCCCTATTATCTGATGGAGCATCGCTTCTACATTCCTCAGCAATCCCTGCTAAAGTCGGAATAAAAGGATTGCATCTATAATCCTGGTCTCGATAAGATGTGGTGAATGGCCCTCCCTGACACTCACCGTGTTAAAACCAAAAATTCTTGTTACCACTCTGGAAGCTGTTCACAAAGTGAGATATGGTAAGATATGAAATGATTAGAGATGGACACAAGTGAATGGTGCAGCTGTTTGGATATATATACATATATATGTTTTTTTTTTAAGATGTCTTTAGGAATTATCCATTTGAAGCCAGTTTTTGTTTTCATCTCCATCTCACCATCTAATCACCTGCAGCAGAATGCAAGCGAAGGTCTTTAGGTCAGTGCAGGCCTTGTTATATTCCCTCATTCCCTTTGTATACTAGAATAAGTATGAACTTGTGTGTATGGAGGTCATGTGACTTGGTTTCCTGTGTAGAAACTAATGGATGCGGTAAAATCAGGACATATTGACATCTGAAATCTGAAAAACAACAAGCAAGATGCCATGGCTTTTTTGATTACTCAGCTGTGATTGGTTGAAGGATGTTGTAAGTGTTTGCATTATTTCCCAATAATTGCACACCTGCAAAGTAGTTCCAAACATGTTTCCCTTTTAACAATTTGCATTAATTTGCCACATTTTAATTCCAGGTTAAATTTAACAATCACTTTGTTTTACTTTGTTGCAAACATTGGAAGTGAAGGCAAAAAGAGGCCGACAACATGTGTCAGATTTCTGATGTCAGCACAGTGTGAAAACAACTGTCCAACTGGAACAATGAGGTCGTGCAACAGTTAACTGCAGCTCTTTATTAACAATCCTACTAACTACCACTCTTCAAGACGAGGCTATGTTAGCCTCTGTTGTGTCTATGCATCACAACAGTGATGTAAGTAAATAGTCTGCAAATCAATGCCATTTTTGAATGGAAACAGGAAAATCATCTTTAGTGAACCATGAGTGCATGGTAACCATAGTTAAAGCCTATTGCACCTCTTATTTTTCAATAACGACTGGGATGTTGTTTTATGTCGCTTACACAGCATCTGCATACTTTACTTCACTGCATATTCTGACCTCCACTGTGGAAATAGCCAGGCGTATTCATATTGTCTGTGTTGTCTAGTTTACCCTGTTTGAGATGTGAATTTAGTCTATATTAAGTTAGTTCTCAACCTCTCAAGTAGAAAAGCCCAGTAACTGTCTTTCTGTTTGTTTGGCTAGTGTTGGCTTCCCCCCCCTAAAATTGTACTGTGGCTGAGTACAATCCATTCCAAGAGCTATTTGAAGGGTCTAATTCAGGAATAACAACTTCCCTTTCTAACAGTAAGTAAACATTACGTATGGGATGAATAAGGAAAAACTAACCAAGAGCTTTTTGTATGTAGAATAAGTCATGTGTATTGATGAGCTAATAAGAACTCAATAATGACTTAAACATAACAATTAAATTACGAATATAATAATTCGCAGCAACAAAGTGTGACTTCATGTGTCTGTTAGGCATAGTTTTTTTCCTCTAAAAAAACTGAGCCGTATTCAGATTGAAAATAGTGTATCTGAGGCGGCTCAGAGCAGTCTTGAATCGCTCCGGAAACCCGTTTCAGATAGCGAAAAATAGGCGTAGCAGCTGCGCCTTTTTGCTGTCTTAAACCAGCGACCAGAAAGGCGGAGTCATTGTCATAGCGGTGGATACTTTCGCAATTATGACAGGGTTGTGATATGGACTTGCAGTGCTGTTGTATATATTAATAAATACTTAATATATACTTAATATAGTGAATGCGTGCTGCTCATGCCCTACATAGGACGGTGGGACGTCTTTTTTCGTAACAAAGCGAGGACAGATACCAGTTGAAAATTGATATATTATATATTTGGCGATTAGCGTAATGTCATAGATCTCCTCCGAAACCACCGTGAATAATGATTTTGTTTTCTGCATAGACTGGTTTTACTGTGTGACAAAGACAATGCGGAAGGTATCAAACTTAGTTTTGAAGTGAAAACTGCATTTTGTAGCCGCTTTTGCAAGTAAAACCGGCTAACTCAATCAGCTGTATAAACAATGTTCGCGCATATAGCACTACAGCCTATAGTGTTGTGAAATGCACAGTGATGGGTTCATAGAACACTGAACCATAATCTGAACCCTGACCCTTAAATGCTTCAATTTTTTTTCGACTGGTTTAGCTTGGTTATGAAAAAATTTTTGCAGGAGTGCCATCAATATCTCAGCTGCCGCCGTTATATGCTATTACCACGTACAGCAGCACTTCAAATTAAACTCTAAAATTTGTTGACTGGATGTAAGCTTGACGTTTTTGTGCACCCGAATGGTTCGGTACCCAAACATTATGGTAAGCCAAAAAGGTTCTGATTTTATTCAATATTGATGGAGGCTAAATATGGTACTATTTCCAACACCGTTGCTCCAAAACAAACGCCACAATTGGCGAAAATAACGCATTATTAACATTAGCACGAAATCTGTGTTTACGCAAAAACTGAACAGTTAACTGTAAAAAGGTTGCAAAATTAATTAAATTTTACATACCAATTAGTGTGAACTTCATTTTTGGTGCAAAGTCGGTGAACTCTGACCTATTGTGTATGAATCACTGCGGTACGAGTAGTAGCGGCGGCTTAACCAATTCAGACAGAAGAGTAGCGTATCAGCTGAAACATCAGGAGGTGTTTTAGGGCCGGCTCAGTATAGCACCCCTTTTCGACGCCATTCAGACAGAAAGTGGAGGAGTTACGGAGGCGTTTTAGAGCCGGTGTAGTCGCTCTGCCTGAATAGGGCTATAGTGTCATAAATTTGTAGATGGTCTTAGTTTGATATCCTAGTACCTGCTCCGTAGAAAATCGAATTGATTCATATTCACTGGGGTAAACAAAATCTGAACCTGCAAAATCTATCTGGCTTTATTATTCTGGCATTGTAAAATCTTTTATGAGAAAAAAATTGACAAAATATTGTGACTTGGCCCTTAAAGGGACACAACCAATTTTCAACCAATTATCTCCATCTGTCTGAGTCAGGGAAGTAGTGGGAAAAATGCAGTGGAGAGATCTGTGCTACTTTTCCCCCCAGGGCTGTCATTTGACGTGAACAGTAGATGGACTTTAAGCTTGGACCTCCAATGTCTGCCTCTGTGTTGCAAGGGGGAATTTTTCAAATGACCCTCAAAAAAAAAATTTCTTGATGATGCTGACATTATAAACTAGCTAGCTACATTTCCAACGGTGGAAATGGTAGATGTCATGGGCGAGGACTCATTTCACAGAAAGCCTGCTGGATAATGTGCCGTCCTAAGCATTCACTTTTAATCACCAACTAAAGGTTTTTATTAGCTTGCAGCAGCGGACTGGAGCAAGCTAGCAAGCGGGAAATTTATTTTGGTAACAAAACGCTCCGCAAACTTTACTTTATGTCAAGTAATGTTAATGTTAGTGCATAATAGTAATATGAGTTGGCTACAGCTAGCTAGCAATTGTAAAACTTTGCACATTGTTTTATGATCATTCCATTGACATGTGAGGAAACAGCTAACGTTATCTGGCGAGGTTGCTCGCTTGCCCGGTCACACTGCGGAAAACTGGATGGTGTGGCCGCAACATTCAGACTTTGTTTTCAGGACAATCCAGTAACTCCGATCAAAGATCTCTTTAGTAGTCATCAAGATGGAAATGCTATTGGCAACCTCTTGCATTAGTATTCTTATTTGTTGTCATGTTTGCAATGGCCTGTTGATGTTCTATCCCCCGTACTGTATTTGCCTGTAAAAAGTTTATAACTACGCCTCTCGCTTTGACCTTTTCATAGCCCACACAACTGGGCACAGGACAAACTCAGTATAGTTATCACAACCAGTCTTCTTCGCAGTAACAGGAATGGTTCTGCTTGTGACGCCCATGACTGCTGTACGTCACAGATCCACAGGGCGTAAGGGTGCGTTTGGAGTAATAACTATCACTGTGCATTGTAGAAGTCTTGATAGGAAATGCAACGGGAAGCCATGAGGGTGATGAATACGCAAATTTGTTGAGCTGGTGCTTGGACATGTGTATGGTTTTTGTGTAAATTATTTATGCTGAAACCACAATTTGAACCATTATAGCCAAATATTGGTGAAATGACCTGTTGACTCTGAGGATGCTTCTGATCTAACACAATGCTGATCCCCATGCCCAGGATGGGTCATTCGCTTCAGTTCTCGCAATACTCTCCAGTGGCACACTTGTTTTGTGCAGTTAATCAGTGCACAGGGGTGGTTGTTACCAGAAGTATGACACAAATGACACATAAGGTCTTTTCTCACTGGCAATCAAATTGGCTTAGCCCTGGAAATTGGTGGGGCTAAGGCCCCCCCTTAGACCCACCAATTTCCCGGGGTTAAGCTTAGCACCGCTTCTGTTCTCACTGGGTTTTTGGACAGTGGGCTAGCCCCACCGATAGTACAGGACTATCTAGCACCGCAAATTGGTAGAGAAAGCACCAAAATTGCAGTGCTTAGCACCAAATTGCGGTGCGAAGAAGGCCAGTGAGAAGAGAAACAGAAATAGTCCAGGTTAAGGAAGATGAACAGGTTGCGCTGCAACTAATCTGAGGTAAGGCGGTCATAAATATTCAATTCCGCAACGTGAGCGCGATGACGTAGTAGTAGCAGACTTCTTCGATGGAAATAAATATTTGTTGAATTGATATCAGAGATGCCAAGTCTGACGCATTAGGCGCGAGTCTCTCCTCTCAGTAGCACGCATGTTTCTGTGCCGTAGTCAGCAATTATTCAGTCAACACGCACTGAAGAAATTTGTAATGTGAATATAGGCCACTGGATGGCAGTATTTACCTTTTTTTTGTTGAGCTCAGACTGGAGCTTGGTTTGGGCATGTTTCGGGCATGTCTGAAACAAGTCCCAGAGAAAAGAAAAAAAAAAGTCGAAAAGGTGGGTCTGCAAAAGAGTATATAAAGGGGAGAATTGAGACAGTAAAGTGGTAGGAGAAATTGCAAGAAGAAGGATACATGTGACCAGACCTGGCATTCTGTTCAAGACCTGTGAAATTTCTTTTCCTTCCTCACCCAGGACATCACCAAGCCACCCCACCAAAAAGGGACTGTAAATATTTCTTTTTTTTGTTGTATTCAATCTTGGTCAGTAGGTTAGTTAGTTGTTTAGTTGTCTGTTCATTAAAAAGTTTTTAAAACTGTGTCTGTCATCCCTTGCTGTTGCTGTTGGGTTGTAAATGTAATAACAAATTGGGGCCATAACAATTCACTCGCGGAATTTGAGTCATTGTGCATCAAGTTAATCAGTTTCACGTGCATTACGATGGATTTCCCCACAAATGACACGGAAATTGATTATGACTGAAGAATTCTCAGGCTTGTCTTTACTGATGGATTGAGAGCAATGGAATTGCATAAAAATGTTTCAAATGGTCTTATTTCATTAAAACAATATAAACGATCATTAAACACATGTATTGTTTCCAATCCCTGAGTAAAGAGAAGCACGGGAATTCCGGAGTCATAATCGCTTTCCGTGTTACTTGTGATGAGGTCCACCTTTACACAAGTGAAATGGACACTTCAATGCACAAGGATTTTAATTCCGCATCGGAATCTCACTAAGCATTCAATAGATAATTACGCCCTACGCCGAATGTGAGACTTGGCATCTCTGCGATATTAAGCTATAAATTATTGGTAGATGACTGAAAAAGCCTTTGTTATATTTGTTTTTATTCTATGATTGAGTTTGAAATAGTGATACCACGGATATGAAATGAAATAAGATCAGAATGCATGACGTTATGTGTCGATGTTGAGAGGGTGCCGTGACTGAGGGTTTGCTTGGACACGTGTTTGGTGTACATGTCAAAAAGACAAGTTGTTACATTGACTGTATGTGTGCACGTACCCACGTGTACGCCGGTTTATTTGCATCGAACACAGCACACAGAACATGCAATACGTAGCTAGCTACCTGTTCTTCGTTTGGACTGTCATCAGCTCATTTGTATAAAATTTGACAATGGCCAGCAAAAGGAGCGATTGGGAAGACTGTGAAATTAGATTCACGAAGACTTGATAGTCCGGGGTTAACGACAGAAAGTGAGAATAGGAGCGATTTTTCTTAGCCCTCGTTTCATTGATCGTACGGTACTAAAAATGCAAGTGAGAAAAAGGTCTAAGGATAGTCCGTGGTTAGGGATAGTACAGGGCTTAGGATACTATGCAAAAGAAAACCAAGTGAGAAAAGGCCTATAATTGTGGGCTGTTTCCTCGGCCGTGGGGCTGTTGTGCTCTAACCTGCCAGCTCTGGCAGGGTAATGACAGGCCTGTTGTTTTCTCATTGACAGGTAATAAGGAACATCAACACTTACACCAGAACAAAGACTCTGGCTCAGGGCCTCCTGGATATGGCCGTTTTCACCGCCAACGCCTCCCAGATGAAGTATCTGCTGCAGCAGGGGCCTGAAACACAATTCTACTACTTCCTCTTTGTCTGCCTTGGGTGGATACAAATACGTTTATGGAACAAAGTCCTGGTAATTAAGAAGGGATGGAGCCTAGTGTCTCCTTTAGTGATGAGAATATATTAATGCTATGGAAAGTATCCTCTTAGTTCAATCCGATCATCCCTCACATTCTCAGTGTGGCCTCCTGTGTTGTGTGAAATATTAAGGACCGCAAATGCTCTGAACTTCAGCAGTCAGGCCATGCTTTTATCATTTTCATTCAATAATGGCTCGAAACTCAGAACAGAGTCGCTATTTAAAGCCAGTGGAAGCAGGCACTTTGTAAACTATCCTAACACAGTATGTACTGTGAGCATTATGAGTAATATCGCCTCATTAATGCCCCAAGGTTACTTTTGCAAACCTGGGGAATTACTTTACTGTTTCATTTCAATAATATTGCAATGTCTGCATGACAGAGTGAGCAATATGCACTTATGAAAAAAGTGCACATTATTACATCCTTTTTCCTCAATTCTAATATTCAGCGAATGTTCTGGGTGGATGGAGTTGAACTGAGCAGCTCTGTCCTTTTCCAGCCAGACTGAGTTGAAATTCACAATCTAAAGGCCTTTCTGTGTGGACCTTACATATTCTCTCCTTGTCAGCTTAGGTTAACGCCTGCAGCTACTCTTTTCCACCTACATTCAAAACAAACTCCAGCAGGTTATGTGGAAATGCTGCATAGCCTACAGATATGTGTAAGTGAATGGTGTGTGAGCCCTGCAGTGGATTAGCAGCCCATACAGGGTGTATCCCCTCTCCCAGGACACTGTACACTGGCATATCCCCCCACGCAGACGCAGCATTTCTGAATGCTTGTAGTATAAACCCAAGCCAAATGGATAAAACTATCATCTTTAACTGTAGAAATGTTGTAGACATTCAGCATTTAAGTCGTGGGACTCCGGACAAAGACCAAATTTGAATCTAATCCATGAGGCTTTCTGTGTGGAGTAAACATGTCTCCCAAATCTCCCCTGGAGTACCCCTGCAGTGACTCTGGTTTTCTCCTACCTTCAAAACTATATGCAGCAGGCTACCTGGAAACATTGCATTGCATTCATGTCACAATGCAGCGCTCTATGCATGAAGTTCGATGGGAACAGCAACAAGACATGAATTCAGAGGTGTTATTCTTTGTTCAATGGATGCGACCTTGTTGTCACAACAGCACTATAATCCGATTATTGCATTGAAGGCACGTGGCCTGATGCATGTAAAAATGCAAAGCTCTTCTCTTGAGAGTGCATGTCCATTGGACTGAAGCTTATTGCGGCCTCTCTGTTGATCTACAATGACCTTGAGTGCAGACAGAGGCACAGGTACTTAATGCGTGGTTACCAGCTCGCAGGCTCAACTTTCAGGTTCCTCCAAAGGGAAGTTATTCTTGATAACTTGTCCATCCACTCGTTCCTGTTCGTCTGACATGGCAAGGCCGATCACTTACCATCCGGGCTTTCTTCGATCCTGGTACTGACAGGAATGTCATACATCTCGTCCAGCACCCGAGGATCCCGACCGAGCCACTGCCAGTTCCCCTGTAGTTTGAGGTGTTGAACAGGGTTAGCTTTTTTACTCAAAGCTAAGAGTTAGCTTTTTTATCACGGAGTCACCACATGCCAAAGTACTACTCATTCATTCATTCACCCCGCCCGCAACGAAAGTTTCGGAAGGGTGTATGTGGTTGTCACAGTTATTTATTTATTTGTGTGTGTGTGTGTGTGTGTGTGTGCCTGTCTGTCTGTTTGCACTCTACAGGCCAGATCGTCTTCAAATTTGGAAGGGAAAATCCTGTGGCGGAAGGGAAGAAATGATTAGTTTTTGGTGAAGATCCAAAATATCCTGGATTCTGGATCAGTTTGAAGACCAAGATTGAAGGACAGACTTTCCACTGCTTATAGCTTGAAATTGATTGGAGATAGGCATGTAGTCACTATTAAATACTAATAGGAATTTGCGTATGGAGATTCTTTTACCACCAAATGTTATGACCTTCCGCGACCTTGAAAAGTCAAACTCAGCATCACCACTTTTCCGAGTGCTCTGGCAGCCAAATGGTGCAAGATGGACCCACAGTTACTATTGAACACTAATAGGAAGTCATATATGTGGAATCTAATGCCACCGTGATCTTCCCCTTCAACAGACCACGAAGGGTCAAAATGGCCCACCTTCATATTTTCAGGCTCTGTAACTGAGAAACCGCCGGAGATGGGCCCTATGTTATGCACAATCACAAATAGGAAATCATATATGGGGACACCAATTCCACCATGACATTGACCTTCACGTGGCGTTGAGGGCACGAGCAGGGCGATGTGGCCTTCTGGACATACGCTCTAGTTTATTTATTTATTTATTTATCCCGTCGCGTAATGTTTAAAAACCAGGGCAGTCCCGTTCAGACCATTCAGCCTGCTTTACAAGAGAGCCCTGCTGAAGAATTGAAATTTCTGAAATAAGTCATATAAACAAAAGTACCAATTCAGAACTGAGAAATATATATATATATATATAGTTAGATGTGAATATGATACAATATGCAAAAAGCAAAGGCTTGAGATACAGTATAAGACAAGGGAATAGACGAGAGCTGTAACAGTGAGAGAAATCAATTTGCTAATCGAAATGAACGAATATTTTGTTTCAGAGTTCGAGTGATGGGGATTGTTTTTTGGCCTCTGGTGCTGAGGAAACCCCGGTTAGAACATCACAAGCCTTGAGCTGACTGGCCTTTCGGAACCATTTTGAAGTGGAGCCCCTCTTGTCCTCAGTATTGTTTTTGTGCAGCCGCTGGCCCAGCTGCATCTCAATCCTCTAACCATTGTAAGAATACATTAGTCAGTCTCTGGCTTCCAGAATAATTTGAGCTTCATTATCGCAAGCCGGAGCTGGTTTCTTCTTCATGGCCAAGAAAGATGAGTCGCTGTTCCTCTCCGTGGACTACCTGAGATCGAATACAGTAACAGTGAAGAACCTTTATCCCTTCTCTTCAATAGATGCAGCCTTTTCCAACCTTCAGGGCTGTCAATTCTTCCCCAAGCTCAACCTGTGCAATGCTTACCATTTAGAGCGCACACCCAAAAAGATGAGTGGAAGACTCAGTGGAAGCATTTAACCCCCCCTTTTAGCCACTATGAATACCTGGTTATGCCATTTAGGCTCTCTGATGCCCCAGCAGTGGTCCAGAACCTCGTGAATGATGTCATCCGAGATATGTGTCTCATTTCATTTTTGTCTACCTTGACGATGTAATGGTCCTCTCTCAAACCAACAAAGCCCACATCTGCCACATCCGCTTGGTGATCCAAAGACTCCTGGAGAACCAACTATTCCTGAAACTAGAAAAGTGCAAGTCCTGCTGTACTACAGTCTCCTTCTTTGGGTTTGTGGTGACACAGGGTGCCCTGGAGATGGACCACTGGAAAGTGCAGGCAGCATTAGATTTGCCGAAGCCGAAAGACGGTAAGGAGCTGCACAGATTCCTGGGCTTCACTAATTTCTGCTGCCAATTCATGCGAGGGTGTTCCAGCATCACTGCTCCACAGACAAAGCTGACATCTGTGTAGGTACCCTTCGCCTGGACCCTCAGACAGCCTTCTCCTTCGACTACCTAACAGGTTGCTTTCCACCGCTCCCGTCAGAAAGCTTCCGGATCCCAAGCTCCTTTTGTCCTTTTGAACTTGATGCCCTTGTCTTTGGAGCAGGAGCAGTCCTCTCACAGTGAGTTGACAATGGTAAATTACATCATTTTGCCTATTTTTTCTTGCTGCTTGTTGACCGGGAACTGTTGGCAGTGAAGCTGACCTTTGAAGAGTGGAGGCATTGGCTGAGGGGGTGCCAGCTTCCTGACTTCATCTGCATTGACCACCACAAGCTGGGTACCTCGCCACGGCACACAGGCTAAATCCCAGACAAGCACACTGGTCCTTATTCTAATCAAGATTTAATTTATATCTTTTTTTTTTCACCTGAAGTGAATGAATGTCTGATTTAAGCAATGTCAAGGTAATAGCATGGAACTCTCCTGTTTTCTCATCTGAGGGCGGAACGCCATAGTGAGTGTATGAAAATTCAGTTTAAAGTACGGATGGAATTTTTATTTTATGTGCTCTGATCAAGAGGGCAAGCTTTTTAAGGCATATCATTCTATAACTCTGAATGGATTGCATATTGCAACTGTGGCATTTGGAAGGCTTGCAAATATGCCTTGCATTTAAACAGATGGTGTTATGCTCATTTAAACAAACCAATAGGTGGCAATGAACCGTAGCTGATGCTGGGTGAACATATTAATATCATCAGCAAGACTGAGATCAAGTGGATTTTATGTATTAATTTATTTACTTTATTTGACAAAAAGTGCACCACGCAGGAAAATGTTCACTTAACTACACACAAACTACCTCTACCATGTTTCTGGCCTTGCTTTGAACCGGTACTTAATTCATTCACATGAAAATGGGATGTGCTCAATGAGCGCAGCTAAAGCAAAAAACATTCATGCAGAAACTCATTGACGTGTTCTTGAATGGGTGTTTGTGCTACTCATTAGCACTTGGATGTTGATGAGGCACATCTGTTGCCAAACATTGTGACGTAATTTGGCAACTCATCTGCTCTAATCGAAAAAACAAGCTTTTCGAGGAATAGTCTTCTTTTAACTCCAAATACACATTTCAGATACTGCAAGTACTCCCTTTGGTCGGCTCACAAACAATTCTTTGCATTTAAACAGATTATGTTCCGCACAATTAAAACCAAAAGGCAGAGCAGCCTTTCAGAATTCTAACCTACCATTTATTTAATAATTTAACCCAAAGTCATGCACAAAGATGACTTCAATCATAAAGAAAAATAAACTAAACTAACATGGGCTAAATTATGGTAACTGGGGGATCACTGAGCAACAGCTTGGAGGAGCAGAGTATGTCACAGTCGACAGCAGCACATGATTGGTTAACAGTGGTTGCGTCATGGTATGAGGTTGAGAGCAGGTAGGGCTGGCAGAGTTTATAAAGGATAACAGGAAATCAGTGCTTGTGTTTGAGAGCATTCAGTCATCCGGCTTCAATTTTTGCCAAACTTTACTAGTATAAATAGAAATGTTACTCAGCAAAAGAGTTCATTGAGATAAAATCCATGGCTGTTAGAGGTGTTCCTCTCCTTCCATCTGTACTTGTCTTGGTTTATTTCTTGGCCTAAAAAAAAAATCGAGCCCATACTTCTTTTGAGAAACACAGCTGATTGCTTAATAATATCAACAAATTCACTGTGCCTTCCTGATGAAGCTGTTGAGGACGCTCTTCTTCAGCTTGGCACACACTCTATGTTTTGCCACCATCAACTACGGAATTAAACTTTTCTGCGAGTCAAGTTGGGTGAATCCTGCAATCAATATAAACGCAAATGAGAGCTATTGTGCACTGAGGTCTTCGGAAGCCTTTGTGATGATAATATTATTCAAGCAACAAAGAGGTACAAATCAGTCTTTGAGCGACAGATGAGATTTAGCTTTGAAGATCTGACATATTTTATCTGAGCTGAGGCCACATGAAAAGGGATTCTATAGCAGAGGTGGCAGAACTGAATGAAACCTAAGACTAACAACTTTCATTAAGGCAGGCATTAATAATGCAAAATAAAATAAATGCAAGAGGTGTGAACATTATGCGATAAAAGCAAATGCGCACTAGTGTGCTTTTTTTGCAGGTTATAATATTCCATTAGTAAACATAAAATACTTCAGGACTGTACGGAAGATCAATGTTTTGTACATACAGCTCCAATTCTGAAAAATTTGGCTCATTATGGAAAATTCTGATAGAATCACAAAGGAGTGATTCAGTGTTATATGATATTTAAAGCATGAAATCATGTTTTTTGATGTTTCAACAAGCAAATTCCATTGTTTATGGAAAATATAGTATCTGCTTATTTAGAAGCTGAAGACTGTTACAGACTCCGAAAAGGTTGGTGCAAGGACAGCAATATTGGAATTCGTTTATTTTAACCAGGTAATGCTTAGTTGCCACTGTCGTGCGCTCCTTTACGAACACCACGATTGGCCATTTGTAGCTGATCATTCAAACCAGATGCGAAACAAATTTTTTGCACGACAGTTGCATTCAAAGTCAATGCAAAGATGCAAATACACGCGAAACTTGTGTATTTAAAAAAAAATTGTTTAGCGTCCAGTGTGAAAGCGGCTTAAAATTTCAGGTTTGGATACGGGGTGATGCGATGATCACGATGGACAATTAATTGTGTTGACCGTAGGAAGTTTTTGAACCGTCCAAAACGGTTTCTACGATCAACACGATTGTCAGAATTGACCTCAAGATCTGATTAGATCTGATAGGATCACCACAATTACTTCACAATTAAGACCACGATTTCAATCGTGCCGTGAATCATGATAGTGGGACCCTAGCATAAGCTAATTGTGTACAATAGAATCATAAAAAGGCCTAGTCCCTTGATCTGAGCAATGTCAGATCAAGGCTCAAAATAGCCTGCAGATGCGCAAGCATATAATCCATCTCTTTCATAACAACGTTCTCCAAAGACAAGTTTGTAGGATTGCAGGCAGTTCATTATCTATTGTGTGTAATATAATTAAAAGATAGAGGTAACTCTGCTGACTTAATTAACGTGATGCGAATGCAAAATTTGTTATGTGCAAATTTTGGAGCAAGTATGCTGCCATCTACATACCAAGGGATGTCTCACCAAATCTTGGATTACAAGTGCATTGCTATTAGACAGCCTGCATTCTCGATCAAAGTTGTTTTCATTTGTCATTTCAGTGCAACTTTTGTGACCTGATCATGCCAGGAGGCATTAGCTGTCAAGTCTGTCAGCTCCGAGATTAGATGTTGCTTGCACTGGGATCCGATCAGCAGACCACATGCCGCATTGGCCTGGCTCACATTGACCTTGGATTGGATCTCAGCGAGGTGTGAGAAGCACGTGGGCTCAATCCGCAAGACGGGATTCCTCAGCCAAACGTGTAAACCAAAGGAACATTTGTAAACATTTGAGGAAAACCGGGGCTGAAGCACAGCTGAGACCTGCTGTCTTAAAGTACTGAGGTCTGACACCGGTGCACAAGACCAGAATTGACAGAAGTTAAAGAAATAAAGCATTATTTGAGGATATCGCAGATGTTTCAGCACTGAGGAAAACAATAGCTGCATTAATCACATCTCTGCTGCTCTCTCCTCAAAGAAGTGTGTCACGAGTGGGCCCGGCCACCTTTAGACAATAAATGAAATGCAAATGAAAGAGGGCTGCTCTGTCTTGCACCATGAGCCATTTTGGATGCATCAATTGCATGGGAATATATCCCTGTGGGAATACACCAATCAGCCATAACATTATCACCACCCGCTTAATATTGTGTATGTCCCAATTTTGCTGCCAAAACAGCTCTGACCCGTCAAGGCATGGACTCCACTCGATCTCTATTGGTGAGCTGTGGTATCTGGCACCAAGATGTGTGCAGCGTATGTTAGCAGGTCCTGTAAGTTGCGAGGTGCGGCCTATATGGATGTGAATTGTTTGTTCAAAACATCCCACATATGCTCGAGTGGATTAGGATCAGAGAAATTTAGAGGCCAAGTCAGCACCTTGAATTATCATGTTCCTCATAGCACTCCTGAACCATATTAGCCTTGTGCCAGTGCCCTTTATCGTGTTGAAAAAAGCCACAGAAATGAGGGAAGACCGAATCCATGAAGAGGTGTACTTGGTCTGCAACAATGTTTTGGTAGGTCACAAGTGTCTAAGTGACATCCACATGAATGGCAGGACCCAAGGTTTCCCAGCAGAATGTTGCCCAAAGCATCACACTGCCTCCACTGGCTTGCCTTCTTCCCATAGTGCATCCTGGTGCCGTGTCTTCCCCAAGTAAGCAATGCGCACGCACCCAGCCATCCACATGATGAACTAGAGGCACTCATGGAGTGCAAACCTCCGCCAAGGCAGCACAATCCAAATGTGCATGAATGGGAGCAAAGTTGAGTTACCGCATGTGATAGGATTTCAAGATGGCTGCCATGGCGGCCTTCGTGTTTCACTGATCGCAGTCAAAATCAATAGGGTCCATCCTTGATGTAATCCACCCACAAAATTTCAGACAAATCCAAAATTTCAGAAAAAAAGCAATGCACTTTTTGTTTTTAAAAAACAGACAAGCAAATAAACAGGGGCAAAAACATAACCTCTGCCCCAACTTTGTTGAGGGCTAATACATAACCTCTGCCCCAACTTTGTTGCCGGGGGTAAAAAGAGAATCATCAGACCAGGCCACCTTCTTTCATTGCTCCGTGGTCCAGTTCTGATCCTCACTCGCCCATTGTTGGCACTTTTGACAGTGGACAGGGGTCAACGTGGGTAACATGACCAGGATGCTGTTTTTTAGCCCCATACACAACAAACTGCTGTTTACTGTGTGTTCTGACCAGTGGCAGCTCGTGAAATGACAATAGGGGAAGCCCAAACAATCCCTTTAAATTAATGACTGGTCATGACCTGTTTTCAAGCATTCATTTATACTCCCATAGCAGAAACTCCGAAAACTCTCTACATTATCAGATGTGGCCAGTTTTCATTTAGAACGCATATTGATTACGACTCCAGACTTCTCATGCTTTTATTTACTCAGGGGTTGGGGTTGGAAGCAATGCATTTGTTTCATGATCGTTAAAATGAAATAAGATAATTTGAAACGTCTTTATGCAATTCCGTTGCTCCAAACTCCTCCATGCACAAGTACTTAAATTTCACGTGAAAATCTCTTACACACACGTTGATAGAATAATTGCTGTCTACAGCAGAGGAAGGTAAATATGCCACTTAAAGTCATGCCCAATGCGTGAGAGTTGACAGGTATGCGTTATTAATGAAAACAGGCCAAACCAGATAATGTTGAGTTTTCGGAATGTCTGTTATAGTAATTTAAATGAATGATTGATAACAGGTAATGAACAATCATTAACTTTAAAGGATTATTTGAGCTTCCCCTGTTGCCAATTCACGAGCCGCCACTGGTTATAACACCTCTCTATCAGAACCAGTGTTAATTTTTTTGAGCAATTTGAGCTATAATAGTCCTTGAGTTGTATTGGACCACATAACCCACCCATTGACAGATGTCATTGTAACGAGATAATCAGTGTTTCTCACTTCAGCTGCCTTTCGTCGTAATGTTATAGCTGATCTGCAATCACTACCCGATCAAGCAGGTTGCATTGAAGTTTCAAGTGTGGACGGTAATATGTCGACTCAGCTAAGTTCTGATCCGGCAGATCTGATGACAAAATGGAACTAATAGCTTCTGATTCAGAACGTGCTCGAGTCTCATTAAGACTCACATTTTATTGTTTGTTTCAAATGATGATATACACAATATAACTGTACGTGCTCTACATATTGAGTTAACTTGTTGCCTTCCTGTAATATTTTCACGAGTGAAAACAATATTTTTATGCAGCAAGTGCCATATTTTTGCCTCCCGAGCATTATGTGCAGATAAAGCAGTATTCCTGAAAGTACGATGCACTGGTGTGACCCCCGATGAAAATCATACGCAGACTTTATCACAGTAGAAGCTCTCAGAGTAAATGCACAGTTTTTCTAACATTAAGAAGAAAAGCCTGGGGTTAGTTCACTACCCCTGACATCATGATACAAGTTCTGACAGCGAGCAAAGAACTCCTGTTGATTACAGAGTGCATCTCGCTGTATAATAACGTCTGGCAGCATGTGATGTGGAGGATGTGTGCGCACGTCGGAAAACTCCTGAACTTGTTGAGGATACAGAAATTGAAGTGGCTTTATTATTATACGGTAACACACACAGTGCAATGCAGTTGAACACTTTAAAGATAGAGAAAATAAAAGAAACTTCATGGACGGAACAATCTGGGCAGGGAAAAGGAACTTGGGTACTGATTTCACTGAGTTCCTTTACATTTGACAGAGAAATTCTTGAGCATACAGCAACATTTAGGGTATGTTTTAAACGCATTTATCATTGTTAAAGGTATGGGCCCACTATCCTTCAGAGAGGACAAGGAGACCTGTGTTCGCCAGAAAACTCTCCCCTGAAGTCTGAACTTTAAACTGAAGAAAATGAATCACTATCTAACTGGGGTGAAACCGAAGTTTTTGGAAGTGCCACCGAACCGCTAAAATTCAACAGAAACAACTAAGCACTATTCAACACAAGGCCTGTCCAATGCACATGGAATGCATTCTAAAACCGCTGTGCAAATGTGCATATTTCAGGATTTTTAGATTTTCAGCAAATAGCATTTTCAATTTGGCCGTGCTTAACTTTTGCCCAGGTGAATAGTACAGCCATAATAATCCTGAACTTGCAGCAAGTGAACAATTTTGCATTTATTTCATAATGCTGATCTTTTTTTTCCCCAACAGACAGCTATAAGCCTGTTTTAAAAAGAATTTTAACCAGCCACTGACTAATATGATGAACAGCAGGGAACTATAATGTCCATAAAATCAATGTATCCAATGAAGAGGTTGTGATTCTGTTAAACCCCAGGACAGCCAAATTCACTGACCTAAACTGGCTCCATCAGCTTGGTTTAAATATTCAGATTTAAAATCCACAGTCAAGAACAAGCTTCTCATACGCTGTTCAAGAGTTATTAAAATTTTTAAAGAGTTTTAATTTGGCTCAAGTGAGTGTGCTGAAAAATCTTGTACTTCGGTCAAATCTTTGCCTTTTGCAGTATCATCACTTTTCGCCACTGTTGTCCCCCTGCCCCACATTTCTTCTCTCGCACAGAAAAAGCACAATTTCTTCCTTTAATTCTTACCCCTCTTCTTTGGCTTGTCCAGACATGCAGAGCACAGGGGTAACGCAGAACTCAAGACCCCGCTGTCGTCTCGCACACCAGGACTCACTGTGAGCTTGTGTACTTGGTCATAACGGAGTCGATGAACATTCAGCCTCCCTTTCTTCCCCTAGTAAACATCATTTATTCCCACTCTCAGCAGGAGTCACTTACAGTGATTAAATTCTAAATGGACTGAATCTAGTCTTCTGACCACTCAAAGCGCTTTCCAATATATGCCTTTCATTCTACCAATCATATATTGATTGGGAAGGCTGCCGAGCAAGCCGCAAACCTGCTCATTAGGAGCAGCATCTCAAGGACACTTCAGTCCGCCCTCTGGAGGTGCCAGGGATCAAATCTGGAACCTTCTGATTTCTAGATGACCGCTCCACCTCCAGAGCCAGATAAGGAAGTGCACAGTTCATTCAGAGGGACAAAAAAGAGCCTTTAAATAAGACGTCTTGTTTGGAAACTTTATAAAAAATTGTTGCATGTGGTATCAATGGGAAGGGCGTGCAATACTCTCTCTAACTATCAACACTTTTTACCCGGAGATGATCGTGGACCAGAGTAATCATGGATGTAACATGGGCTACAACGCCCAATATCGCCCATGAACAGCCCTGAGAATTGGGCTAAGAGCTGTGATTTTACTCGTCAGATCACTTGTGACACATAAGCTATCGTTTGCGTATTTCAATTGCAAGCAAGACGTTGAAATCCACAAAAATGTCGGAATTTTCGCTTGTCTTGTACAAAGTTGAAGAGTATGATTCCAGTGCAAGCGATGATATAGATGCAGATGAACACCAACAGCTACCGTAAGTGTACCCGCACGAACAAGAGCCTCAGGCACGGGTGAGTGAGCGGGAAGGAACTTCCGTGGTGCGTTCCCAAAAGCAAAGTTGCTTACTTACTTAGGTGGCATCATTGCCTGGATATAGTCAACATAGCTATGCAAGTTGCGAAAGTAGTTAGCATCTGTGCTTCAGAGAAACCTGCCCCAGAGCAAAGACAGAGGAAACCCGAACATGTTAAAGCCCAGAATTTTACTGAAGAGTGACCAGCTGGCTAACAGGAGGCTCTTAAGCTACAGACAGTGCTGATTTCCTGCAATTCCAAACTGGCAGTCCCTCCCAATTTATTTCCCTGCAGCGTGTTGTCAATTGCGTTGCACTGAAAAAGCTATCGGGCTCTAAAGCGATTCGGGCTCTGACCCAGGCCATGGTGCTCACGACTATACCAAAAAGCGGCACCTTAACTGGGTGACCTAACCAGGTGGCCAAACAATGACATACTTTTTGACGATCAGAATGAACAAATTAGGACAGGCAGATGATGGTCGGCGTTGCTGCGGCACGGTGGCGCAGTGGTTAGCACTGCTGGCTCACAGTGAGAAGGTTGTGGTTTGAAAACTGACCTGCGGCCTTTCTGTGTGGCGTTTGGATGTTCTCCCCGTGTCTGTGTGGGTTTCCCCCACCCACAAAACTGGCGTTTTAGGAGCGCCCCTGCCAATGCTCCTGACCAAGCAAGCGCTGTGGCTGCCCACTTCTCCTAACTATGAGATGAGTTAAATACAAAGGTCAAGTTACCCCACGTAATTCAATAAAGTATATCTTATCTTGGTCGATGCGCTGGACATCCTTACCCATGATTTACGCCATTAGAAAGGGCCTGTTTTTGCTTGGTTTTTTAGGGTGTGTGTGCGAGTTGACAGGGTATTCAATATGCCTCTTCAACTCTCTTTGGGTTTGAGTGAGTGACCAGAAATCGTTTCATTTATCATCTCCATGACATTAGTTTTCCGAAGAGGTATAATTTGCCCAATTTTTGATTTCTCAAAATTTGCAATTTTCGGGCTGAAAGATGTGATCTTAGCATGGAGAGTAAGAGCAGCTTTACTGTTACACAGAGCAGCTTCATTAAAAAGGTCCGAAATGTAGTGTTAAAATCATAACTTTCAGATTTCCCTTTAATCACAGGGGAATAATTATTTTGAGAATCAATGGTGTTTTTTTATGACATGCAAGAGGAAAAGTTTATTTCATTACAGCTGACGTGACTTTCTTTGCGCTGCTTTAAAATCCGTGCATATTGTACAATAACTCACTGTTAATTAGAGTATTGAGCTCTTCCTGTGTAATTTACCTCATCTCTGCTCCCCAGAGCCGTCAGCCGAGTAAATGAAGACTGTCTCCAGAGGGACTGCTGATGTGCGCACATTTCTGCAGCCCACCCATGAATACTGTCCGGTGGGAGAAAACTGTACCATCAAATCGGAGCAAATTGGATACTTTTCAGGGATTTTCAACATTTTCAACATTTACAGCAGTAATAATAGTTGGTCACACTGTACCCCAATTTAATTGTGTTATTTTATATTGACTTCCATTCCTTTGCCTTTAAATCAAGATTAAGTTCATATTGAATGCATATAAGATTTATGCAAATCTACAAAGATAGATGAATGTTTCTTCATGCAAAATCCCAAATCACACTCACAAAAATTAATCTGAATTAACTCCTAGTAATTTCTGTGTTTGGAAAATTTTGTTTGCAGTGTTCAAAAGATGAGTGTCTGATCAAAAAAAAGAAAAGAAAAAAAATATATGTATATATATCATTACTATACTGTGCATTTGTTTTGACCAAATGTGTCATGACTCCAAATTTGCATTTGAACTTCTATCTGACTGCATTTGTCATAATGAATGTTCATAAGATAATGCTAAAACCACAAATTAAAAGCACATCATACAAATTGCAAAATACAGAGATAAGCAACAGCGAAATCCATTAAACATGTAAACCAAACTAAATCTCCTCTTCTCGTCAGACAGATAATATCCCCTCTGCTGCTAGAAAATCAGTTAACTGGGGATGTCTAAAAAATGGAAAACTTGAAACAGAAAATTGTGCTTTTGCTTTGTTCAGTATGAGCAGTTCTCTGGTATTGAAGAGGACGGTTTATGTGAGGCTTACTGTACGTCATTCACAGGAGGTTATGTGCACCACCAACTTCCATGGCCTCATGTCTTTAATTTGGGGCCATGAAATTGTTACCCATTCAGGTAGCTTTGAGACAAAGGAACTGTTGAGAATGTTTTGCTCTTAAATTCCAGGAAGCATCTTCTCTTGCTCTTCAGATGAGCCTCAGTCTGTGCTGGTTGGGCCTGAGAATGTGGCTGAAGCACTAAAGGAGATCCCCGCAGCGCACATTCCGTTAACCAGTGTGGCCTGGCTATTCGTTGTCTCCATAATTGGACCTTTCGTCCTTTTCCAGGGTACATTCCAGCTGCACAGTGTGCCATTATCTTTCTCAGAGCCTAAATTGAATTTTCTGTGGAGAGATGTAAAAAAAAAAAAGACAGTTTGAGAAAAGAAGGAAAGAAGAGGGATATTGGGCATGTTTATTTTAATTATGTTCAGATGAGTGCTGTGGCCTTATCTCCAGCCTCGGGGCGCCGTGCTGCAGTGTTTGGCTTTATCACTGCCTTCAGACTCTATACAAATCTCTCTCTCTCTCTCTCTCATACAAGCTCTTATTTGTCTTTTCCACTGCAGGACTTTGCGGATGAACTTGCGACCATCACCATGCCTAAAATCACCATGATCAGGAACGTGATCCACAACAAAAGGGTTACGGGGTGATCCTGGTGAAGCCGGTTAATGATCCTTGAGCTTCTGCAAATATGTCAGCAACAAACAACATCATGCCGATCATTGTACCAAAATTACTTCACACCTAAGTGGGAAAATCCAGCCCGACGCTACGTGGAGTGCTGTTACCCTCTTTTAGGAGTGCAATTACTTTTCCAAAATGACCTGCATAAAGATTTTTTAATGCGATCAGTTTCCACACAAATATGCTTAGACCTAATTTTCATGCTGTAGTCCAAAAAATCATTTTATATGTGACCTATTTGCTTCTGTCACAATGAAATTCACTTTCCCTGAAATATTTGAAATTTCTGTAGTTCTGTGTAAAAGTGCAGTTGTAAGGTCTATTTTGTTTTGATGCTCTGAAAGAAATGTGGTTATAAATTCCACAGCATCATAATTCCATTCGCATTGATGTTTTCGTGTTGTCATCATCAAAATACTCGCAAAAGATTTTAATATTAAGATAGGTTAACTCAAAAATGCTCTCTGTGTCGATTCTGGCCTTCACTTCCAATGTTTGTAATTTTGTAATTTGAAGTGTCAGGTAAATTTTGCTTGGAATTAAAACATGGGGAAATAACGTTGTGTCAAAAGGCGAACATATCTGGAAGTACTTCATAGGAGTGCATTTATCGCAAAATAATGTACGCCCTTGAAACATCCTTCAACCAATCACAATTGAGCGTTCAACAGACCTGGGATTAACCAAAGTAAAGTTGACCACTTGATAAAACAGCAACCAGATGGGGGTTCAGCTATTCAGGTTGTGAAACTGCAGCCCATTTTTTCCAATACTTAATCACGTCTGTCCTGTTCCGACTTGTCACTCCCAAGCTGACTTTATCGCAGATTTTTAAATTAACTTCACGGAAATCGCACAACTGCAGAGGTCACAAATGTGAATGGTCAGTAGTAAATGCTGAATTTTGTTGCAGGTAGTCGTGGACAAAGCCGTGAAAGGAACAGTGAAAATAAGGCAGTGCAAATGAGGGACAGTTATTCTCCCTTTACATTTTCCTTTGGTTTCCGCAGGGCAGATCCTGTGCTGCTGGGTTCCTGCTCGTTAACAGCTATGATCATGCTGCAGTCTCATCAGTCCATGTCGGAGAGTGCACTTGAGTACATACTCTTCTCTCAGGCATGCCACATCACTACTTTTTATTATTACCTCACCTGGACCAAACGCTGTTGCCATCACTTGGTGTCCATCATTGTCTCTCGTCGTCTGTCCTTAATATTTGTCAAAAATCTTCTCTGAAACTACTGAACCGATTCAGACTTAAATTAGCCACAAGCATCCTTAGGATGTCTACTTTAAAAATTGTGTAGATAATGCCTGCTGCTGTTACTAAAAATAGAACACAGAGGTAAATTGAAAGGATCGATTTAGGATCGAAGGATAGGATAGAAATCATACAATGCCTCCTTGTAGCAGTTATTGGCCTTGAAATGTCAAATTTGACCATATTGCGCTTTTTTGGCCTATGTAATGAAAACTGTAACAGATAGAGAAAAACTTTCAATTGCTAAAATGATCAGCAAATAAAGTTCTACAAACGTCTACATTACACTGAAATTGTACAATGGCTCTTTCTGGGAGTTATTCGTCTTAAAACATCAAATATGATGATTTTTGTTATATTTGACTATAGCATCTGAATAAACCATCACATTCATTTTGCTCATTAGA
Source organism: Gymnothorax reevesii (assembly GCA_029721435.1). Taxonomy (NCBI): domain Eukaryota; kingdom Metazoa; phylum Chordata; class Actinopteri; order Anguilliformes; family Muraenidae; genus Gymnothorax; species Gymnothorax reevesii. The sequence goes on from CM056588.1 coordinate 3,416,927, forward strand.
TTCTTGAAATAATAGGCACAATCCCCTGGAATTTCCATTTGAATAAAAGTGAGTAATTTATTTATTTTCCATTTAAAATCTGATTTTGCGAAATTATGGGACAAGGTCTGAATCGTAATCATGTTTTTTTTGTAATTTCATTAAGATCCTGTGTTACTTGCATGCTGCAGTAGATTATGTTTCTGTAATTTTAAGAATTAGTTAATTCGTCCACTCTTCACACCAACCACATTAATAGTGGGCGACTCCATAATACCGAACATTCATTTCTTCAATATTGTCACTCGCTGTTTTCCTGGCGCTACGGTCCCAGTCATTCTGGATCAAATCCCCAGCATGTTACAGTCACTACCATCCTCCATAAACAGGATACTGTTTCATGTGGGATTTAATGACACAGCTCGTCAGCAGTCAACAACTTTTTCAACAACTTTTTAGTCTCTTAAAAAACTATGGGAAGTCTGTTTTTATCAGCCGCCCACTCCCTCCATTGGCCCGGGGGGTGGGGCGTTTTACCCAGACCTTAAGCCTCAAAACCTGGCTTCAGTCTATCTGCGGAGCCCTTGGCATTAGTTTTATTGACAATTTTAACTTGTTCTGGAATCGCTCCGCTTTCTTCACGAAAGACGGAATCCACCCAAATCGGCTGGGTAGCCGAATACTGCAGGCTGACATGCAGTACGCCGTCCAGACCTTTCCACGTGCATTTCACTGCCCACATGCCATCGGCTGACCCCTCTTCTTTGCCTTCTTCCAGCGCTCTTATAACTATTTTTTCTCCCGGTAGCTCCCCCCACAGGCTTCAACTGTCATTACCACCTTCACCAGACATTTTCCATATACAGACCATTATCACTGCCAGGGCCCATCGTCCACACATCTCATGTCATAGTGGAGTGCACACCAGGAATCTCTGTCAGCCCCCTCAATCCATTGGCTCCTCTTGAGTAACAATAAATCATTTTTATTGAATGATTTGTTCATCATGAAGGAGTAGGACTTTGAGGAATATGTTTTCCTTGAACTATGAACTTTGCCCTTGTGGGGAAATTTGTAACACTGGTTTGAGATTGACCAAAAAAGAAGGAATTTTGCAATTATATCTTTTATCTATCAATTTGTAAGTAAGTCAATACATGATCAAGAGAAATCATATGCATGTATTTTCTTCCGCAGGAAATCAATCGAGCAGAGAAGACTCCCGTAGCGCCCGCAGGTAATCTGACCAAGATCACACGGATCAGAGGGCAAACGATGAACGGTGGTCAAATGCCTTGAACTCTGTTCATATCCCCTTTCTTATAGTCCATTTTCAGTTAGTCATCCTCTGTTGTTTTCACATCTGCACCTTCTTCTTCATTAGTTGTCTATAGATGTATTCTTCTTGACCCGAGTCTGCTGACCGCAGGGGCCCCATGTTTCATTGCTCCAGACATTACGAAATTATCTTACCATCGAGCATAACCCATTGCCAACCATTCTGCTGTGTTTTCCATATGAGAGTTGGGACGTATTTAACAATACAGGGATTCATACTTACTAATTCTTTATTTCCATCCTTTAAAACAGGCCATAAAATTAATAGACCTCAGCAGATCTCACAAGACAGGAGGCTGCTATTGATGTAATTTATTGCAGGGCCTTTCCACAAACTTATGCATTCTTAATTACTATGTGAAGCTAAAAAGTTTCCTGGAAAGTACCAAGAGGGCCAGGTCATGCACTCAGACTTACTCTTTCTCTTAGTTCCACACAATGTTTTAGTTAATATCAGTACAAGGTTTGATTAGTGATATAACAATTCAGCAATGGATCAATATAGTAATGCTTCTGTTAATAACACATTTAATGATACATTTCAATACTCATTGATTTAAAGAAACTTGAATTTTAAGGTTACATAGATTAATATTTTCCCACACCCTCTAGATTGCCGTTACACCTGCACCCCTAGGACCTCGGGCCGAGAAAGAGCTATGGTTTAGCTATGGTGTATAAATACTGTTTTAACATTAGGATGATAAGTCCCAGTACCTTCTCTTCATTTGAACTGTTAATGTCCTAAGTCAGACTTCTTCATCCATTTTATTGCATTTTAATTTACCGTCCTCCTGGTTTAAACAGCTCCTTTCTGCCTGAATAGGATTGGATAGGGGAACAGATTGCAATCTATTCGTTCGTACTCGTCAATCGACTTATTGTTACTTTCAAGATGGAGGTGATTGGAAACTACCTCAAGGTACTGTTTGCATAAATAGTCTTTTTTAATAATCTACCTCTGCATTTTCTGCAGTTCTCAGTGCCTCGTTTTAAATGTCAGCGCCCTCGGAATTCTAGTGATGAAGTGTGGAGCTTCTGTGAGCCTTATTAATGATGAAAAAAATTGCGATTTCTTTACATGGCAATGCCATGCCCAATTCGCTACCATTCTAAGCCTGTTGGGAGCTTTGGCTTGAAAACCATTCATTTCGTGATGTTGCGTGCGTACAGAGGTGGGGTATTCGACAAAGGTTTGTACTCATTATCATGTTTCAATACACCCCAACTCAATTTCACTCCAGAATTCTCCTTTGAAGTAAAGACCCTTGTGCTAAAAGTTCTCAAGTCGCAAAGTGTCAATGTTGATAAATTGGTAGAATCAACTTTGGTAACAATCAAAGTTATCCTATCTATACCTCATGGTGTGTAAAAATGTGACATAAGTATACTAAACTCCAAAAGAATCGCAACAGTCAAAAACGTTTATATTTAGACTGAAAATGAGCTATTTAATAGATGATCAACAGCATTCATTACAGTGATATCAAAGGCAGACAATGGTGCAAGTTTAGTGAACCAAGTTGAAAAAAATGGTCTTTATACAGGAGCTAAGTCGAGAACACACGAAATGTTTGTTCGCACAGTGAATATCTGGTGTGTCCACCATTTGCCCACAAACAAGCAGTGTAACGTTGACGCATGGATGGAATCAAACCTGCGATACGGTGCTGGGGAATCCTCTTCCACTCCTCATGCACGGCTCGAACCAAATCCCGAAGGTTTGGGGGCGCTGGATGAGGTCAGGATACGACTTCAGTTGGTCCCACACATGCTCTATGGGTGAGAGGTCCAGGGAGTATGCTGGCCAAGGCGTAGCATCAAAATTTTGACCTATGAGGTCCCTAGTGTGATATGCAGAATGAGGATGAGCATTGTCCTGCTGAAAAGTTGTGATGTCATTGTGTACTGCAAGGTGAGTCAACGGAATTGGATGTAGTATGACGTTGATATTGGGGTACGCTGTCAGGGTACCATTTATGACAACAAGGGGCGTTCTACTGGTTGTTTAGATAACCCCCAACACCGTAACACTAGCTCTGCCCCACCTTTTGCCTTCATGCACAGATGCATCGGCGTAACATTCGCCATGACTGCACCACACACATTGATGTCTGTCTAGGTGGTCCAAGCAAATCCGTGACTTGTCAGAAAACAAGACTCTATTCCAGCCAGCCAGACGCCATCTCAGATGCTGTTGTGCTCACCTTAGACGATTTAGATGGGTCTGGCGATGGAAAACACAAGCATGCAGGTTGTCTGCTCGTAAACGGCGGCGAGTTGGTGCAGAACTAACCCTATTCTGACGAACACCTCTCGTCTCACGTGCTGTCTCAGCAGGCAGATCGAAATCTGTCACGCATGTGCAACAACAGAATGTACCCATCTTTTGCTTCCGTTGTCAAACGTGGTTGTCCTGAGCGTCGTCGATCAGCAACACTGCCTCTCGAGCGTTCTCTGATCTGGAGGCAGCTAATGGTGGACACATGGCCTCCCAAACGACGTGCTACATCAGGGAAATGCAGCCCTGCATTCAAAATGCCAATAGCACATTCTCTTTGTTGTATCGAGGTCATGGCTTCGTCATTCATCGGTATCATTTTTGTGTGTTTTCAAGTTCCCTGGCGAATGGGGGACAGAAAATATTCAATCAAACATCACCAGATTTCAAGTAACGGCTCTCCGTGTCCTAAACAGGACGTCAGTAGAACTCGTCGTCGCGTGCATCAGTAATAGCAAAACAGACACAAAATAAGCTTTTAATTTTTATCTTGAAATATTAATTATTCCTATTAGAATGATATTCATTTTTTCTTCGTGCACACAATAATTTTAAAATGTTGCGTTTCTTTTGGAGTTCAGAATACTTTTACTATTAGGCTGTTCAATTGTTTATAACCATTACTGCAGGTGTTTTAATAAACACATAGTAATTTACAGAGCAGTAAGCAATTTAATGGGCTATTCAGTGATAGTACAACCAATGCTCATGTTTATTTCCTTCCAAAAATAAATCATCAACAGCATGGTTTCTCCCATTATTGGATTTTCCACTGGATAGCCTTGAAACTGCTTGTTTATATTATCTTCCCAATTAGAGTATCCCCATAAGTTTAGGAAGTAAATATCTGAACAACATTAATGCAAATGCAGCATTATGCTCCAGCTTCCGCCAACTCACTGCGCACTGCAGCAAACAGTAAATGACAAATAGTGTTACAGTAAGAATAAGGGGCCCTGTTTAGACTGTTGCTGAATTTTAACTCTAATAGTCATGAAAATATACAGGCATATTCTGGCTAGAGGAGTACTGAGTGGTCTGCAATTTCACAATTCATGATAATTTTGTCACTGAATTCAAGGCATAAAGTGCTGATTGGTGTTTCCACGGGGCTGTGCGCTGTGCCTTCCCTCCATACTTCTACAGAACACAGGCCAGCACTGGCTAGCATTTCCTCTTAAAACTGGTAATGGTTGTGCAGAATTGCTTGCGTACCTGACAATAATGTGCCTGTCCCGGATTTTTTCTTCTCTAAAATATATTTCACTTCTTTTGCCAGTGCATTGCCATTACAGAGAAGGAAAAGTCCAGATGCCAGCATGTGTGGCTCCAAATTCTTTCATATATTTCTGCATTCGTGGTGGCCTGACAAATATGCCAGTCACGTATGATGTTGATTGACCATCCTCCATCCCCAGACCCTGATAACAGCCTGGGTTGCCCTTGCTGTCTTTGGTCCCAGAGAGCGAGGCTGCAGTTTTTTTCCCAAAAAAAATATTCAAAATCCTGACTGGCTTGACCACAAAGCAAGCTTCCATAGTCAAATGACACCAGCCTTGAAAAAAACTTGATATTTTTGGACGGCATTGATGAATTTTTTTGACTTTGAATAGTAAAGCCTCATCTCGCATCTGTGGCTACATTGGGGAATGACTTTCACTGGAAAAGTATTTCTGAGCCCACGTTGTGATGTCCATTACAGTCGCACAACTGTTCTCAGGACAGTGATACCTGAGAAATTGGTGTAATCGCACACATTCAGCTGCAGTTTTTGGTTTTGCCTTTGATGCACCAATATGGTTACGGGTTTCTTCCATCATTTAATTATTTTACTGACTGTAGAGGGTGAAATTCCTGAAATCCTGGTGGGTTGTCCTTGGGAAGCTTGCGCTCAGAGTGATGATAAGCTTCCATATCTGTTGGTGAATTCGTGAGCTTCAACCCATCTTTACTTTTGAGAGACCAAACTTTATTTTGATGTGACTCTCACTGTATTTCAGCATCTGTCACCTAGAGATGAAAACGGACTGAGACTGGGCATTTAAAGAAAACAGGAAACAGCATAGATTTGCTCCCAATATTAGTCTGTGTTCTCATCAGAGTCTGATGTGAGGTGAAGCTGGTGGTGAGAAATATCACACGGGCTCTGTTGTTACGTAACATGATTACAATGCCAACTGTATCCTGCCAGCAAGTCATACAAATTGACGATGCTATTAAACACAATAAAATCATGATCATAGGTGGATTTGGGAGGGAAAGGGGTGCACATGGCTTATTTTTGCAGAATGACATTGCACCAAATCTTTGATGTTGATTATCTTTTGCAACGCTGCAAAGTCAGGCCAAAAAAAGACCTCCTTGCAGTAGCAGAAATACCAGGGGTGCAGTTGCACCTGAGGCCAAGTGAAAACGGGGCCCGTTGGCAAGTATGTGATGTAACACTCAGGAACCAGCCGTGAGAACCAAGCAATGCAGTAGATGGGATTTTATTGAGCGAGGGGGGTAAACCCCCGCAGAGTAGAAGGCAACAGTACAAAGTCCACAATCCAAAAATCACAATCCAGTAGGGCAGAATCCGAGTCGTAAACCAAGGCAGCAATCACAGTACTCGTAGTCAGGCAGAAAAAGGATTCGATAAACAGATGCAGACAGAATTCTTTAACAGAGCCAAAAATCGAAAATCAGGGATGGTCCAGCCAGAAAAGAATCACACAGAGTACGAGGCGAAAAGAAGCGTGGCACAGGCAAACCAAGAGAAACGTTCTGACAAGAAACAGCTGTGAGAAGACTGTTAAAATACACACACGGGAAGTCAAATGCTATACAGGAATCAGGTGTAGAGAATCAGACTCATTACAAAGGAGCAAACTTGAGGGAGAACCTATTCACTTGAAATAGGCAAAAGCCAAAACGCGGACAGGGATCACGAGACAGCCTATTGACAAAACACTCAGCTCTGGTTAGGGATTTCTCACGTGCTCAGATAATGAGAAGGACAGAGTTGAGCTGGTGCGGAGGATCCGCTGAAATGCAGCAAAGAAGATCAAGTGAAGGCAAGAAGTGGAGACTAGAACAGGGCGAGTGCTGAGAGCTTGTTAATCAACTAGGCTTATGCCGTTGGAGGTGACAGCTGGGGGTATATCCCCGAACGTCCCCAATCCTCCAATTCCCCAATCCTTGAATAGACCTTGAATAGACTTGCATTTGAACTTAATTTCAGGTCAATCGGACAAATGATTCTGAAGATATGGCCAAAATGGTAATTTTCCATCACAAAGCGCCACCTGGTGGCAAAATATTGAACCATACAGGTATGATGTCATCATGTGACACGTTGTGAGGTCATGACCTTGCAGGTGCACATAGTTTCATGTCAATTGGAGAAATAGTTCCAAAGATATAGCAAAAATGGTGAATTTTATGTGACAAAGCTCCACCTTGTGTCAAAATTTTGAACCAAACAGGTATAATGTCATCGTTGGAAACATCCTCAGGTCATGACCTTTCATTTGCACTTGGTTTGAGGTCAATCAGACAAATATTTCCAAAGATATGATAAAACCAGTGATTTTTTTCAGTTTTTGGCCCCTGGTGGCCAATCTAGAAATTGTAAACTGTCCAAAATCGAATCAGTTCTTCCTCTTTATGATACTTACTTATTTGCAAAACTTGGAAATTCTAATTGAAAAATTACTGCAGTTATCGTGTTAACACTGAAATCTGTTTTTGGCCCTTGGTGGCCAATCTAGACATCGTAAATTGTCCAAAATCGAATCAGTTCTTCCTCTTTAGGATACTTACTTATGTGCAAAATTTGGAATTTGTAATTGAAATATCACTGAAGTTATTGCGTTAACACATAGTGCGGCTGCGGCGGTCGGACGAAAAACATAATATCCCCAGAACGCCATTTGGCGTTTGGGGATATAATTATTAAGGAGCAGCTATACAATCCCTAGTGCTCTTTAGTAAATTAAAATCTTAGTCTGGGTTAGTAACTTTAACAAAAACAACAAACTGGTAGTATTGGTTAGTAATATAGAAAAGCAAGGGGAAGGAAGCAAACAAGATGGAAGGAATGTTTGGAAACCCAGAAACCATGAAATCACCAAAACATGTGACACGCAGTACTTGGGAAAAGAGCTGTAGCTCAACACAAGACCAGACGGGGGAGACAAAGTGCAATGCAGGGCAAGAGTAAAAACATGGACCGGAGAGTTAACAGAAATATGGATACTGGCAGAAATACAAAACATGGTAATAACAAAACAAAACATGAACAGAACATGACAGAATCATAAAAAGTAAACATACCTCTGCTGAAAATTGAGCGCTGGAGTAGTTCAGGCAGCCGATGGAGTCACACCGAGGTCACAATGCCTACAGTCATGTGGAATATTCAACGCTAACAGATCGGCTAAATTTTGGATTTTCTCTGCTGCTCTCTCCACCAATGGCTTTTCACACAGATATACGGAAGGCAGGGAGGTTCCTGGCTCCCCCTGCTTATCGGCTGTCATGCATGTGGAAGGGCGAGAGGTCGCCTGTCATGGCGGCTTTGGTTTTTCGCCTGCTGTGATTGTTTCGGGGGGCTTTTGTTGTTGCTCTCTTTGCCTTTGGCTCTTCACATGTATGGAGGGGCAGGGAGATTTTTTTGGCTTTGCCTGCCTTTTGGCATGTCATGCATGCAGGTGGAGGGGTGGGAGGTCGCCTGGCATGGCGACTTCGGTTTTGCTCGGGGGATTCTTGCTGCTGCTCCCTCCGCCAGTATCCTTCTCGCGTATGCATGGGAGGGCAGGTGTTTGGCTCTCCCTGCCTAGATCCCAATGTCTGCCCATTATTTGTGGTTCTAAACCAGCAATAAGGTCTAAACTAACTCCATTACCTCTCTTGTGATATATATATACATATATTTTTTTTCATTTTTATAGTCCGTATTGTTTGGTTCTGCCTCTATTGATGGTAGGACTGTTGGCTTTGCTTGTCACACTCAGTGACTCTCCACCTGGCTGCATTTTCTCTGAGATGGATCTGGTTTAAGTGTCAATTCAGGTTTAAAGTGTTGAACACTTTTGCACACAATCCCTCGTGGGCTATTTCTGATGACTATACCTAACAAAATGCAAAGCACTGTCTTCAGCACTGACATCATTTAAACTGTCAGACTGATGTGGACATGCAGGAATGTCATTTAATCTAGCTAAATAATGATTGGTTGTTTTGATTGCAGGGTTTTTAAAAGGCCAATCAAATCATTCTGACCCTTTGTCGCATGGTGGTTAACTACAGTAACCGAACTCACCCACCGCCCTCCATGGAAAAGAGCCATGCAACAAAAGGTTCAGCGGACATCAGCTGGTTCCGATCGATCCGACCATCTTTATCCCCAGCTGAAGTGTTCATTCAATGTAGAAAAGCTTTCCCCCCAGAATCTGACTTTAATCTAAGGACCTTTCAACTGCAGGGATTCATTTCTAACTGCACTAGCACTTCAGCTAGCACTTTTAATAGCTGACAGAGCATAACTTAGTGTGGCCTTGTGCACAAATCAAAAATATTTATTATGGTGAAGATTAGCAATTTCATTGAACATTTTAAAGAAAGACGAATCAAAAGTAATAAAAAAAACTCTCAGGGGCATTTTCCCCCGGAAGAAAGCAAGGCTTAATCCTAAGTATCATTGCTCCTTTGTTCAGCATGTGCATTACATTTCATTGTGGAATTTTTATCTTTAAAGGGAATTAATTTGGACTCCACAAAAATAAACTGTTTCTGGGCCGTGAATGTATTTGGCTTAATGTCCTCCCCGAGAGACTTCAAGGAAAGACGAATAGGCTGCAGCGATTACCCGAATTTCTGTTTGCTTTTCCGCAGTGCAATATAAAACATCAGCCTGAGCTTTGATTTTTACTCTGCTGCATGCAGGAGGAATAAAAACATGCAAAGACTATCAAGGTATTTTAATGGTAATGCCATCAAAAACTCAAGCCTGTGTGGGCATGTTATCTGCTGCTATGCCTTTTTGCCCTTCAGCTGACGAAAGTAGTGGAGGGGTATTGTCGTGGTGAGCTGCGTCCGTCCGTATGTCTGTCTGTCTGTCTGTCTGTCCGTTAACTTGTCATTTCCGGACGATAGCTGAAAAACGCCTTGGCCAAATGCTCTCATTTTCTGGTGGTGTGTTGGGGGTGGTTAGAAGAAGGTCCCTATCAATTTCCGTCCCCCTGCAATAATCAATATGGCCGCCACGGCAGGGCAAGCGCAAGGCTGCGGGCTGAACACCACAATGTTCAAAGAAATTGAAATAAAAAGTACTTCAGCTTCAATTCGGTGTGCAGATGGATGATGTTAACAATGAAATAAATTTTTTAATGCAAGCAAGCTCCTTAATTCTCAAGCTAGGGACTATTTATAAAGTCAGGCTGCCTATCGCCTCTTTTATAGTCACCTTCCTTAGCCTCTCAACATGACTTCCGTGGAATAAAGAAAGGTTGTGTCAAGTAACTTTCAGCAGCCAACAAAATGAAACAAATGCTTCCATTGTGAAGTCCAGACAGTCATTATACGGGAGCTGGTTTTGTAGGCCGGATAAATAAACAATGTGCCTTATGGAAATGCTGCTTTCTCATACACGGGGTCTGAAATAGCAGGTGTAGTGAATCAGCTTTGTTTATGAACTGAAGTTGAATTGAGAGTACTCATTCATGTTGTTTTTGGCCTTTTTTTTTTGTCTCAGTGACCTGCTTCATCAGTTAGAGATCCTCTCCGCACGCAGGGTGGCCTCGGAATGATGGGGATGAGAGTCACATGAAATATCACCTTATATTAGTTTATCTAATGGGATGGGATGCCTTCAACAAGGTGTTCAAGATGTCCATCAGACAAAGAGTATGAACTTTATGAAGCACTCATATTTTATAATTCAGAAACAAACAAGTTAGCTATAACTCTGCGCTAATCATTACCTTGGGCAAATTTCTTACACCAGATTTCATCGTTTTTCAAGTGGATGAAAATTCTGAAGCCAATGGATCAGCGAGCAAATTAGTGAACTTAATTAATTTTGTTACCCTTCATTGAACTGAAGAGACCATTAAAGCAGGTGTGTTAAAGAGGAAATTACTGCACTGCATTATAATATGAAAGCTAATAAGAGCAGCAAATTAGGAAGAGCAGCCGTGTTCACATTGCAGCTTTGCTTGACTTCATCCATGTTAATGGATTTAATCTTAGCCAGTGCAGGTAAAGTGGGTGTAACTGCCCTAAAAGAGATGCGCTCACCCCTCCCATTCCAGGTATCCTTCTGGAAAATTTTAATTTATGTTTTGGAACAAGTTTGGCAGGGTCTGTGTACGGGGGAAACAGTGAAGGCCGTGCAGTGTCCTTGCCATGATGCATGCTTGACTAAAACAATAAGGGAAAAGAATGTTTTATCTAAAATAGGATTAACTCAGGCAGGAATAATCAATTGCCTGCAAAGGCTGAGCACTAGACCAATAATAAGTCAGAAAATGTAACCCCGTATTATATATATATATATATATATATATATATATATACACACACACACACACAACCCGTATTCCAAAATAGTCGGGACAAAGTGTTAATTGTGAATAAAATCAAAATGCAATGACTTTCAGATCACATGAGCCAAAGTGGTAAAGTGTCCTGTGGTCAGACGAGCCCTGATTTGACATTTTTGTTGGAAATAATGGGTCTCGGGTCCTCCAGGCTAAAGAGGAGAAAGACCACCCCTCCTGTTATCAGTGTTCAGTTCAAAAGCCAGCATCTCTGATGGTATGGGGATGCATTAGTGCATATGGTGTGGGACACTTGCATGTTTTTTTAAAAAGCACCATGAATGCTCAAAGGTATATAAAGGTTTTAGAGCAACATTTGCTCCCCTCCAGACAACATCTATTCCAGGGAAGGCCTTGAGCATTTCAGCAGGACAATTCGAAACCACATACTGCAGCTATTACAACAGCATGGCTCCATAGTAGAAGAGTCCGTGTGCTGAACTGGCCTGCCTGCAGTCCTGATCTTTCACCGACTGAGAACATTTGGCGCAAAATTAAACTCAAAGTCCGCTAAAGGAGACCCAAAACTCTCCAGCAGCTGGAAGCCAGTATTAAACAAGAGTGGGATCAAATTCCAATGGCTCAACACAAGAAACTTGTCTCCTCAATGCCCAGACGCCTCCACTCTGTGTTAAAAAGAAGAGTGGCTGAATCCTCACGATATTCATTATGGCCAGTCATGTTACTGACCTGTTGCGAAATAATCTAATCCGCTGTGAGATGTTCAGACAGTTGTCTTTTTTTTTTGCATCATGCAACTGTTCCAGCCTTTTTTCAACCTGTCCCAACTTTTTAAAAACATGTTGCAGACATCAAATTCAAAATGAGCAGATGTTTTTCAAAAAACAATTAAATTTATCAGTTTTAAGATCTGATATATTGTACTATTTGTACTAATTTCAAATAAATATAAATTCCAGAAGATTTACGTTTTACAGTGTCCCAGGTTTTTTGTAAATGGGGTTGTGTATGTGTATATACAGTGTGTGTGTGTATAAATATGTGTGTATATAAAGAAGGTAGTCAGTGAGCTCCTCTACTCTTACAAACACATGTGATCTGTGATTCTTCTTCTATATCAGTTCAAACAAAGTAAACATAATTGTTCATTCAATTTCAGCCTATTCTATTCCTTGCATGCTGGATGGAATCTGAATTCCAGGACAGTTCCCAAGGGAACACATCCGCCACTCAGTTTGTGGCCGTTAAACACAGCATGGAGGACGGCATCTGTTACCGCTTCCATCTGTTCTCACCGTTTCTCCTACTGAGTTGTGTGTATACACAGAGATAGTCACCAGAGACCTGGAATGTTCCACAACACCCAGCCATCCGCACCAACACAGTGACTGTGTGACTGAGTGAGTCTCTGGCTGCTTCGTCAGACATCCCTCTCACCCGTCGCAGCGTCAAGCACCCGCGCACCTGTTGGTCGGGTCACAGCATGTAGACAGTAGCCACCAGAGGCCGCGCTTGGTGTTGATAAATATGCAACACGCCTGGTTAACCAGTCAATCAAGCCTCCAGCGTCTGTAGCCGCAGCCTGCCGAGCGATGTTAAACCAGCCTTGATTAATTCCTCGTGTCACGCAGCATATTGGCTTTGTTTTCTCACTGCACCCTTTGTTTTTTGGCTGACTCCACACATTCATTACAATTACAGAGCAGCTTTCCTCTCTTGTTTATGAGGGAAGCGTCCCATAATTTATACCAGGATTGTTGTTAGAAGCGAAATATGAAGTGGACGTGCTCGTTCCCACAGGTAGTTCCCAACAAGGAGGAAGATAATCAAATAAAAATTTCTCGGCTCAGCATGACAGAAACCCAGAAACATCTGGTGAATATAAATGGCTTTCTGGGCTCTTTGAATATTCTATAAGGAATATGGTATGTGGAACGAACACGTATAAACATTCATCATCTCACAGATGGGCCGAAACTGCTGGCATTGGATTTCCATGGGTGAAAGCCTGGTCCTTATGGTTTCCTGTTCGGATACAGATACCTTTAACTTCCTTGAGCCCAACGTCCTCCCAGCAGTAATGCCAGTGTTACGGGATTTTCAAATGACGTGCCGTGAGCCTCTGACCCTAAAATGCATAATTGCTTTCAGTAAGATCACTTGATCAGACAATTAATAATAATCAAACAATTAATTTTCTGAATAATTCAGACCAATATATAAGCTTGTGATTCCTAAAAAAGTATTAAGAAGTGGCCAATCACTGAAGGCCTACATTTACAACATAGGTTGTACTTAGTAGTCATATTTTTGGATGGAAAAAACAAATTATGATTAAAAAGTTAATAAATCCAGTGCTTTCCCTAAATTCCATCTCCCCTTCTCAGACATTTTTAGCAGGGAAACAAAATTAACTTCAAGATTGCACTAAATAATGTTTTCTGCGCTGCGCTGCATAGGCTGCATTTGCAGGGGAACAAGGTTGCATACTGGTTGCCGCACAAAACAATAATAATTAATTTATTAAATTACCAAAACTGCTTATGTCAAAGCATTGTTAATCGAATAGTTTTGTGAATTGGTTATTCGTGCATCGTGAAAGTTTGACTCATGGCATGCATTTAAAACTAGAGCTACGCTCAGAGAGTGCAAGGACCTCCGCCAATGTACTCAGTGTTCTTTCTACCAGTGTTCGCTGGCAACCCCTGTGTTTATGCAGTGCTGTAGTCTTCGCGCATATATGTCTTTTATGTGTTTTTTACCATTTGCACGCCCTTGACCTCCCAAAATTGAATCACCTCTTCCTTGAACAATACTTAACCCTATAATGCCCAGACACAGACATCAATATGACCGAGTCATATTTTTGAAGTATTGAAGGGTAGTATTCAGATCCACTGTTCATCATTAGGTTTTGTGACAGCAAAATATACATTGCTGAACAGAACAACTTCTAATTCCAGGAGTATCATATCTAATACAGCCAAAAATCAGCACCCCTCCAGAACTCAACACTCACAATTTCAAATTATTTATATGCTCTCTACTATCTATAGCTATCCCTTAACATGTATAAGAATAAGTTTGTGTGTAATATTTACCTTGGAATGCCGAACATCACGGCCAAAGTCCAGGGAAATTCATGAATTCCTGTTCACATGGAAGCAACTACCTTGAAGTGAGTGACTAGGGGAGAGACTACTCGTGTAATCTCACTTCTTCGCTCTAGGTGGCGGCTCTGTGTATCAGATATCATACAGTGAGCAGTCGTGGTTGTGTTGCATCTTACCAGGTGGGCATGGTCCTTCAAATTTGGTATATCATTTATGATACAGGGGGCATTATAGGGTTAATCATTCCACCAAATGTGATGAAAATCCATCCATAACGTTTTGCGTAATCCTCCTTACCATCAAACCAACAAATCAATCAACAGACAAACGGTAATGATCATATTACCTCCTCCAACTTTGTTGGGCGGAGGTAATAATTTAATATGCATAGCATGCGTCGAACTTTCAAGGTAGCAAAGTCATTCATGAGATCTGTACAGTCCGGTGTCTGGAACGGAAATCATCTAATTAAATGAAATCTCAACCTTATCTCAACACCACCACCAGCAGCATTTACAACATAACATTCTATCTCAAGATGGAATTTAAAAAAATTCAGTTAAATACTGTCCATGCAATCTCATATTGTAGCTTTCTTCTTTGATGCAAAGCTCTAAGTCTTAAATCGTCAATGGCAATGCAGCTTATTGGAAATCCATTTGCTTAGTAAATTAATTCAATTTGTCATCCGATTCTTACTCGGAAATAGGTTGAGAGTTAACCTGCATTATGGTGATGTCACTGGTTGTCTACAGTTTTCTTTTTTTTGTGACATGAGCAGCCTTAACACACTGACCAGAGTAGGAAAGACCGCATTTTTAGACAAGTTTTCTTAAGCGTATCAAACTGATTGGACCTGGATGGGGAAAGAAAAAAAAAACATTTTGTGAGCTGCAGGAACAATGTAATGTTTTATTTTAATTAATTTGGACAGGAAAATGCTTGATAATTATTACTTTGAACAATACCGCAAGCTGAGGGGAAATGGATACAGATTGATCCTCACAAGTGAGAAAATTAACATGTAGTTGCTGATGAGGAAACCTGAATGGGAATGAGTTTGGAGATGTAATGGCTTTAAGGCAAGATGAGAGCCGTGTCATGATCCCTCCGAGGGCAACTCCGGAGTGAAAGAGCTTGATTGAAACAGTTTGAACTGGAAATGCACGTCTTTCCCCAATTCACTTGATGCCGGGGGAAAGCTTTCATGGATTCCTACAGTAGGTCCTAACAAGTCTTGCTTGAAATTGTGGGGAGAGATGTCATGTCCCTGACTGTCATATCTCTCAGATAGGTGGGGTCTTGTGAAGGTATTACATATTCTCATTTCTGAAAAGTGAAATTGCATTCAGCAATTTAATGTCATATGGCTGTTTTTAATCTTATCTTACCCTAGGCCACATCCTTGCTTCCAACTGATGATACTTTTAGCAGTTCTGCTTCATGTTTTAATGATTCATTGATTCTGTTCCAACCGTAAAGGACTCCTCCATGTGCAGTGAATTTTTTGTGCTTATACAGGTGCTCTACTGGGATGTTCAAATCAGAGCTGCCAGCCCTAGTCGCAGACAGCCGAGGGGTATATTGTTTTTTTTTTTACCACCCAGTTTAGACCTAAAAAACCAGGTATGTATTGTCAGGTTTGTAATTAATGGCTTTAATTGATATATTAAGAGCTGAGTAACACCAAAATCCAGCACACCTTGTGGCACTCCCAGACCAGGATTGCCCACTCTTGGTTCAAACCGATATGATAATTTTTCATTTCTGCATCCGTTGAATGAAAGATGCAAAGAGTCCCTTGTGACCAGGTTCACCTGCAATTTATGTGCAGTTCCCCCATAAGTAATGATGAGAATTTCCTTGTGGGGTAAATGGTATCCTGATAAGGTCTTCGAGCTGTGTTGCGGTTATGGTTGTTCGATAAAGCTCGAGCTGATTGATCTTTCAGTGCTGCAGTGTGGTTTCTCATACCTGATGAGTCTGTCTGTGGCAGACAGTTGCTTGTTTATTGCAGAGGGCTGACTGATAAGGAAGGACAGGCTGGAGTACAGAGTTACGGAGCTGCCTCCTGTGTTTATGAGGGAAGAGCTCCAGTGTTCCTGCTGCTGTGTCCCTGCAGCGCTACAGCCTGAGCGTTTCCACGATGCTGCTCAGTCCTGCTGCTCTTCCAATCACACATTAATGTATTCGATCATTTCTCCATTTTCTCACTTTCTGCCTCTCTCTCTCTCACACACACACACACACACACACTCAGGTTTATCAGCAGAAAACATAACCAAGTTTTTTTTGTAACTGGTATGGGTTCTCACCAAGGTATCATGCAAGGCTTGTGAAACCATATAACTTGCTGCGGTCTGAGGGCCTGGAATCTTCTTCCAAAATATCTTTCCAGGATTTGAGGATGAATATTCACTCATAAATACTATGTACACCCAATAAATAAATGGACGTTTCTGCCCTTATGTCTAAAATATTTTCCCTCACTTGGAAGATGAATACGCTCACATGAATACTATGTTTTTCCCTGTAAATTAGAAGCAATTTCTCCCCATACTTATAAAATATCTGTCCTGCATAAATGCTATATATACCCAGTTAGCAAGTGGTGTTTCTCCCCCATACATCCACAATAACTTTCCACAATTTGAAGATGAATATTCACACATAAATGCAATGCATACCCAGTTAACTCGTTGTGGTTTCCATCCATACATTTAGAATATCTCTGGAAGATTTGAGGATGAATATTCATTCAGAAATGCCTGGTATACTCAGTTAGTAAGCAGTGGTTTTTACTCATACATCTTAAACATTTCTCCAAGACTTGAGGACGAATATAAACATATAAACACGATGTGTAGCCAATAAGTGAGAGGTGGTTTATCCCCATGGCTGTGAGATCGGAGGGAGATGAACATATCAGCAACATCCCTGTTAACTATTTTTATTTTGAATACTTTTGCTCATGAAAATTTGGTATCTGACAGATATTGCTTCTTGCTTTTTCGCCGTAGCTACTTGGTGAAAATTGATGATACTTTTTCTTTTTCACTCCAGCCAAATATAAAATAAGTGACGGTAATTAAAATGAATAAGTAATATTCTTGAAATCTGTCAGTAAAATTTAATGCATTCAAGAATACAAACTCATTGTGTTCTTTTTGCCTCAGGAAAAATCAAAAATGCAGGTAGCTCAAACTAGGGAGCCCTCGGAATTTCTAAAGAGCGAGGGAAATGTAGTATGTAATAAAACAATATTGGAACGCTTTGTCTGCGGAAGAGAACCTGACAGCGATATTGATTGGATAAGGATCGGGGGCAAGGTTACTGACCTATTCTGTACGAAAGCTAGGAAACAATCTCTCTGTTCCACAGTACAGATTTTCATTTCTCAGCCCTTCACTATTATACAGGGTGTCCCAAAAAAATGTCCTCGTCATACTGGGCAACCTAAATATGGATGTTTCCCTGGATCCTTATAAGGAATCTTCTGACGTGAAAGATTGTCTTTCTCTCGTCAAAATCGGTCACGTGTATCAGACGTTACGTCAGTTTTGGTGCAGCAAGGTCATCCCCTCAACTATGAGTGACTGACAAAGAGACTTTTTTGCATTCTTCCTTTTCTTTCGTCTTTTTTTCTCTTAGCTTAATTTGCAATAACAATTATGATTATTTACAGTTCATATCCTTCCTTTGGACCATGAAGACGCTGCTCAGTTGTGAACTGTTGGCCAACCATCTGGACTATGCAAACGTGTGTACAAAATATTATCAAAGTTCCCCACCTCAATAAACAGGCCTGCATGGACACATTAATTATGCAATCAGACTGAAATGGACTAAGGCCAGTGGCTGCCAATCAGATATACTGCGCAAAGAACGGTGTGACTTACCTGCACAAAAAAAAAGACGAAACTTTTGATTGGCATGACCGAGTTTTCAGTTTGAAGATTTCTTTTCATGAACTGGGGAACTATGAATTCACAAAATGCCTGGTGGGGCCTGGACATTTTTGGGAAACCCTGTATATAATAATGCTGCCTTGTCAGTCTGTGGTGCTAGTATAACAGCTCAAGCTGATTTTCAAAGACATGACTAGTTACATTAAGCTTTAGGGGCAAAACATCAATTTAGATATTTTTATACATAACCACAATCACATAAATACATAATTGTAGTACAGTTAAGCAGCTGCACCTGGGTCTTGTTTAGAACATATTTATAATACCGGCCTATTAATAGTGGTTACTTTGTGCTGGGTCAACAGGAGCTACTTCTCTTTTCTGATGTCTTACAGAACGTTTAGCTTTTGCAAACTTAGATATTTTGAAACCTGCAGGTGTAGTTGCTATTTACGAACCCCAATTCAAATGAAGTTGGAACGTTGTATGAAAGATGAATTAAACAGATTACAATGATTTGCAAATCCTTTTCAACCTATATTTAACTGAGTACACTACAAAGACAATATATTTAATGTTCACACAATTAAACTTGATTGTTTTTTTTTTTTGAAAATATTCACTTATTTTGAATTGATGTCTGTAACACATTTCAAAAAGCTGGGACAGGGGCAACAAAAGACTGGGAAAGTTGAGGAATGCTCAAGAAACACCTGTTTGTAACATTCCACAGGTTCACCACTTTGTGAACAATTGTGTGAGCCAAAGGTCCACCAATTTAAGAACAACGCTTCTCAATGTGCAGTTACAAGGAATTTAGGTATTTTACAATCTACAGTCGATAATATTATAAAAAGATTCAGAGAATCTGGAGAAATCTCTATACATAAGCGGCAAGGTCCCTCAGGCGGCACTGCATTAAAAACTGGCATCATTCTGTAAAGGATATTACCATTAGGGCACAAGAACACTTCGGAAAAACCATTGTCAGTTAGCACAGTTCATCGAAACATCTACAAATGCAAGTCAAAACTCTACCATGCAAAGTGAATCTATCAACAACACCGAGAAACACCGCCGCCCTCTCTGGGCCTGAGCTCATCTGAGATGGTCTGATGCAAAATGGAAAAGTGTGCTGTGCTGTGGATGAGTCCACATTTCAAATTGTTTTTGGAAATCATGGACGTTGTGTCCTCCGGGCTAAAGAGGAAAAGGACCATCCAAATAGTTATCAGCACAAAGCTCGAAAGACAGCATCTGTGATGGTATGGGGATGTGTCACTGCCCAATGCATGAGTAACTTGCACATCTGTGAAGGCATCATTAATGCTGAAAGGTAAATACAGGTTTTCAAGCAACATATGCTGCCATCAAAGTGATGTCTTTATCAGGGAAGTCCCTGCTTATTTCAGCAAGACAAGGCCAAGCCACATTCTGCAGGTGTTACAACAGATTGGCTTCATAGTAAAACCGTGGGGGTAATAGACTGGCCTGCCTGCAGTCCAGACTTGTCTCCCATTGAAAATGTGTGGCGAATTATGAAGCGCAAAATATGACAGCGGAGATCCCGGACTGTTGAGCAACTTAAGTTGTACACCAAGCAAAAAAGGGTAAGAATAATATTCACCTAAAAGCTTCTAAAATTAGTGTCCTCAGTTCCCAAATGTTTTTCTTGAGTGTTGTCAAAAGGAAAGGTGATGTCCCACATTGGTGAACATGCCCAGTGCTTTTTTGGAACATTTTGCAGGCATCAAATTCAAAATGAGTGAATATTTCCACAAAATTAAAAAAGTTTAAAAAATTAAATTCAGTTTGAACATTAAATATCGTTGTAGTGTACTCAATTGAATATAAGTTGAAAAGGATCCGCAAATAACTATATTGTTTTTATTCATGTTTTACACAACGCCCACACTTCATTGGATTTGGGGTTTGTATTTAATCTACATTTTGATAAGGAATGGTTCACTGCATCATTCTGCATCATACGCAGCCTCCATTAACAGGTTTAAAGAAGGCTACCTTAGCACTGAAAAGTTTTATGATCCAGGGAGCCTGTCCTCCAACAAAATATGCCCAGAAAAGTCATTTGTCAAGCAGCTTATTACAACCTTAACTTACGTTTAGGAGTTAAGCGACCTCTAGCGGTCATTTAAATAACTACAATCTTGTTTCCATAGTCAGTGTCGCCGTCAGTAAATCTGTAACGTAAACTTAATCCGAACCCCAATCCTAACCCTATCCCCAACCCTAATCCTTGCTCAAACCGTTATTTTAAGTGTAAATATGACTGAAACTGTATCTGGAACTCAAACTGTAACTCTAACAGTACCTTCCTGCTGCCAGTAGGAGCGTGATTTTCAGAAACGCTCCAATGGGTCGTAAATTAGAGTAAATGAGAACTAGAAAACTCTGTTTCCACTCTGTTGTTGAGTCGTGTATCTCCCCGATCGATCACTTGCAAATTTTTACAGCCACACTGTTACTGGTTTTACTCTTGCTATGACATTAATATGCATCCCTGTACATGTATATATATGCAAATGAGGCTCAAAATGAGCAGAAAACAAAATCTGCAACAAAAAAAAATCGACAAAATGGCCACAGGCAGCAATATGGGGTGTCAGAAATTGCAGAGAATGGATCTTGAGCTGCCAAATTAACATCTTTGACTCTGCAAATTTATAGAAAAATCCTTTAAACTTTGAAGCCTCCAGAGCCTGGAACAGAAAATTTCAGCGGCGGCGAATGGCAGCCCCAGAACTAAACCATAGTATCTCCCGACTGTCGTCGTCGGGGAGATATAATAGTCAACCTACTTCAGCGTATGGTTGGAGGACAGGTGGCATCCAGACCAGGAGTCAAGTGTAGAGGCCGAGTACAATCCAATGGCGAGACTTATTGAAAGTAATAACAGTAGAATGGAACCCAGAATGCACAGTTCTGTTCAGATGTGGAGGGCGAAGCAGGGCGAAGCCAATCGCTGGCCAGTGGCCTTCTGGGATGACTGCTAGGGGAAGGGTACACTGTGCCAGATGCAAACTGTCCACATTGAGGATGGAGTAGCTTCAGAGGATCTTGATTTCAATCCTGATGACTACGAAGGGAATGAGAGGTTGTTCCTAATAAACAGGTCAAAGGAAATGACTTGAACTGGGTTTACTTGAATGAGGTCTGTATCCTGGACCCTGAGAAGACTTTGGGCTTGTTCAAATTTACTCAGAACAGAGAAAGCTTCTGTAAATTACCATCGATAACTGGTACGTTTCACTTAATAAAGATAAAGAGTTTCCACTTGAAATACTGACTGCTTCTGAGCTCAGATAGTGAACTACAATCCAGCAACTTGCAACTCAAGGCAGGGGGTTTCAATTCACATCACCTGTACATTAGGAAGTAACAATGAAACAGGACACAGCCAGGGAGGGGAAAACACGCTAGATGTGAACAAATCGAAGGAGGCATACTTCTACATGTTGTGATTCTGGTTTTGCCTTGCCTTGCCATGTTCTGACTGCCTTATGTGTATTTTGATTCCTTGCCATGTCTGGCTATTCCTAAGAATTATGTATTGTGTATTTGGTTGCTTTTCATTTCATGCATTGTCTTAGTTTTGATTTTTCCATTTTTACTTTTAGCCATAGTTTTTATTCCAGTCCATCTTTTGATTTACCTTGCATTGCACTTTGTCTCCCCCTGTCTTTGGTCTTGTCTTTGCTCACAGCCCCAGTACTGCGTGCCACTCCTTCGGGTGATTTAATGGTTTCTGGTTTCAATCTTCCTTCCCCATCTCGTTTACTTCCTTCTCCTTGCTTTTTCTATATTACTAACACATACTTACAGTTTGTTGTTTTTGCTAATTTACTAACCAAGACTAACATTGTATATAAGACTAACTTACTAAGGAGCACTCGGGATTGTATAGCTGCAGTTACTAATTGATTAACAAGCTCTCAGCACTCGCCCTGTTTAGTCTCCGCCCCTTGTCTCTCCCTAATCTTCGCTGCTGCATTTCAGTGGAATCTCCACACCTTATGCTTTCCTTTCTCTTAGTATCTGTGCACGGTAGAACTCCTTGACCAGAGTTGTGTCTTTGTCTATAGGTTTGTCCTGTGGTCCCGGTCCACATTTTGGCTTCTGCCAATTTCATGTGATCAGGTTCTTCCTAATGTGCTGCTCCCTTGTAATCAGTCTCACTGCTTCCGCCGGAGTTCTGTTATCATGTGACCTCCCTGAAGTGTATATTAGATGTCTCTTCACAGCACTGCTTTGTCAGATCGTTCTCTCGTGTTTACTTGTGCCAGGTTCATTTCGCCCTGTACCCATTGTGATTATCTTTCTGACTGGACCGTCCTTGACGACTGAGTTTTGCATTCTCCCTGTACTTTGCCGCCTTCTTGTGTTCTGAGCCTTTTTCGCCTGACTTGGATTTTTGTGATTGGTGCCCTGATTACGATTCTGGATTTCGCCCATTGGATTCTTAATAAATCTGGTGATTGTGGCAGATTTGAAAACCTCAAAATAGACAAAAAAGGTGTGTCATGTCTCATTGAAGTTAAGACACAGAGAAAAATGAACATCACTTTGCTTGTCTAATCAGGGCATTATGAAATTTGAACTGTATTCAACTGAATAAGATAAGGTCCTGTACATTCTAGCGGCACCTTAATTCTGCTCTTGTGCACCGATGCAAAATATAATTGGATGACTCGAGGCAGAACTTTGGCCACAGCCACCCCAGAGGTTTGGGCCTGATAAAATGGGATCAAGCTATAGAACAACGAATGATATACTGTGACAGACATTGTTTCAACTACATTATTCTGTCTCAGTGCTGTATTGCTGAACAATTCTCTTTACAAAAAGCCGGCAGATGTATTTCCGTCAAAATATTTCTGAAAAAGTAGACTTCAGCAGATAGATATATAGAGACAAACGGGGACTTGATGACGTGAGCACAAATTTCTCAGCACCAACAGTGAACTATCAAAAGTATGTCTTCCATCACTGTTAACATTGCTTTAATTATACTGATTATCAGTTTTTACACAATAATGTGCTGCTGCATTGTTCAGAATGATCTCTCTCAAAGGGGCCATCATTCGGGTAACATCACAGATGGAAGCTTGCTGCGATGATGAGGCCCTGATGCAAAGTCATTGAGAGAGAGTTGGTGGCTCGCAGAAGTGGGACCCTTGGGGAAAAAGGATACTGCGTATAATTTCTTTACTGGTTTTAATGACCGCAGTGGGAGAGTTTTCTTGCAAAGAATCTGTTTTAACACTTCCACATCAAGGCACTGATGTACTGTCTTCAACACACAGTGATCACAGCATTAAATCTCTACAATATTTGCAAGCGTGTTTCGCATTTGCTTCTAACTTTTGCTGCGGTTCCATCTTCGATTGTTTATTCATATCTAGCAGTGGCTCCTGAATCTACTGTAATTCACCTGCATCAAGGGAACGTCCAAGATGGCAACCTCCTCCGCTCCGGATCTGCCCCGGCTCCAGCTGATCCGGGGCAGATCCGTGGCAGATCCGGAGCGGAGGAGCTTGCTATCAGGGGTTTTATGGAAAATGACCAAAGGATCATCTAGAAAATTTCTAGGCCTCTCTGTAATCTGTCGGGATAACTTCCCTTAATTAGAGAATAATTGGAATGATGTCCAAAGAGAATTTTCAATGGTGCCCTCCTCTGATATATGGACCGGCTTCCATTGATTTTAAAGTCTGTCGTCAGCCTTTCTAAACTCCTGTCAACACAAGCTTACCAGTGCTGTCCACAGTGTGATGCCTCGTCGACCAACTCACTGGCAGAGGCTGTATAACTGAATAACAGCCACTGTTCCTGACTCGCTGAAGTCCTGCCTGACCTGCTATGATTTGCTGCATTTTAAACACAAAACCTTAGACTAATCCTCCCAAGACTTTCCTCTCAGGTGAATTTATGGCTTTGTTGATATCCCAACGGGGCACATTTCGGATTGAGCAAGGTCATTCTAAAATTGAGAAGTAAGCTGTAGGCAGGCCAGCACTGCCTCACTGCACCCATTCTCCTGTCAGGAGCATTGACTTTGCAGAGGATGTATCCAGTGAACCCTCCACGTGCTGGCGAGCACCTCCACTGCGTAGCCATTTTCTGACAAGATACACTAACCTTGCAGAGAACATACAATCTGGTGGCCACCCAGTGAACCTTGTATGTGAAAGCCAGCCCCAGCACAGTGCAACCATTCATCTTCAATGCAGAAAACATGCTGTTGCGGCCACTCACAACTATGGTGTCATTTGCCAATGTAAAGAAGATTCGGGTTCAGTGCCAGATCAATGCCCGCACCTCCACTAGTGCATTTGCAGAATGTTGACGAATGCCCCAGATCCGCTTGTTATCCAATGCATGGGTAATATATTTAGCAGCAGGTAAAAGTCATATACAACAAGTTTTAAGCAGACGAGCAGCCAGCCTGAAATCAAATTCAGTTAATGTTTCTTTGCACTATTTAGTGCTGATTATATATATTGTATTCGTCTCGATCCTTGACAACTGAGAGCACACAGCCAATTTTCACGTGTGGCCCATTTGGGTTATTATAATAGATAAGACTGTATATAGCGCTACTCATTGAAATCAGAAATATGAAGACTTGCAAGCTGTCACAGAAGTAAAGTCACTGAGGACCATCATCACTTTGCTATCCCTCCTGGCATCAGCATTTACTTTTGGTCATTTTTGGCCAAAGCAGGAATTTGGCAGATTTGGCATATTCCTGAAACTTAGTAAAATCGGCAGAGCAAAGACCCAGATGCAATGAAATTTTTAATCTGTTACCATGAACAACTCCTTCCTAACAGCTTGTATTTGCTGTACTTGGGTTTCAGTTTTTGAAAATGATGTCAGCCTTGTTAGAAATTAAAAAAAAAAAACCATCTTAAGAATGGGCTTCAGGGGGGTTCAAAAGGATGTTGGAGTGATGAGGTCAAGCATGGAATTCAGAAAGCTGTGAAGCACTGGTGTGATTTCTCGTGAACCATGCCTGCATATCCTTGAGCCAGAGTAATTTCACCGTAGTCCAGCAACACAGCAACTGTATGAATACTTTAAAAACAACTGTTTACATCCCAATAAGGCAGCCCCCAACAGGGCAAAAAACACATCTTTTCTTTCAGTTTTTAATATTTTTAAAAAAGTTTCTTATCTAACCATAGTTGTTTCTTCCTTAAATTGTTAGTAATTTGTATCGGCTCTATTTTTTTTTTTGAGTTGTATATGTTGTTCAGCTTTGAAAACACAAGATCAACACCTCCACATGCGGATGTGCAGGGATTATTTGTTATTAATGTTCTCAGCATTGCAGTATCTGTCACGGAGGCCAGTTAGTTGTGTGTTCAGCACTGCGGTATCTGTAACACTGGCTGGTTAGTAATGTGTTCAGCACTGCTGTATCTGTAACACAAGTTGGTTAGTAATGTTTACCACTGCTGTGTCTGTAACACAGGCTAATAAGTAATGTGTTTAGCACTGTGGTGTCTGTAAGCACTGCTGCACCTGTAACGCAGTGATATTTCAGTGAAGGAAATGTGTAAGCCAGGTCTATCTGATACACAGGGACTTAACTCCCAGGGCACAACGCCTTGTTGTAGACAAGCACTGACCCTCGTGGTTTATTCATGAGTTTGCGCTCCTGGTGGATTTGCCGACTGCTCCTACCATGCAAACAACGGCAGCACTATTCCCGTGTTTATTTATCACTGCGACACCGGGAACGTACAGAGCGTGCACAGCCATTTATCTCCGTCCAACATCCTCGGGAATCGCGTCCATATAAACCAACGTCCTGAACAGGAGCCGCTACCCCCCCTTGCTTCAAAGGCACAACGGCTGCTTCATTTTACCTTCGGCACAAACTCCGTTCATTAGCCCTCGTCCTGTTCTCCACTCATGTGAATCACTCATGGAGAAGAGCAGTCAGGAAAAGGACGAAGGATCGACTCGTAAGGCCTCGTTACTCTGTTCTCACCATGTGCCGTCACACGGACAGGATGTGTAAAAATCCTCTTTCCCTAAATCCAGGTCTTTTCTCCCTTTAATTGGGCTGCAGGCTGTGTGGACCTCTAAGCTCGTGTGCAAACTGTTATCCTGCTTTATAAAAGGAAATTTCCGGAAAGGAGAACAGAGATTAGCTGGCATAGATCAGGACCTTGACTTGTTATTCATCTAGGGCACTTGAGTTGGCTCCGGTAAACATCGTGACTTTGACAGAAGACAGATGGCACAGAAGCCGCTTTCTCTTGCTGTGCTCTGCATTCAGAGTGGGACAGTGACTGAAGGCCACCTCTTTCAAGCTAAAACTGTAAAATAGAAACTGAGTACTTGGTGCCGGGGTTTAATGAAGAACCGTTATCGAGCGGAGCTCCTGCCTGCAGCTTCCAACCTTGATCTCCCAGCCTGGAATGTCTCAGTAGCGCGCATGACTGCCGTCAGAGCAAAACTGACTCTCTACAATTCCAAGACATACAAAGGAAAAGATTTTCAATGGAGTTCAATTTTGTGATTTAGTGCCTCGAAATGACTAAAGGCACATTAAATAGGACAGAGCCGGCACCCCCTCGGAGCAACCAAAGGTAGCAAACTGCCCAATCAGAGGAAACCTTGGGCAGACTGTAAGGGCACATTGGGGATGGAGACAGGAGAAAAAATTTCACAAGGAAGGAGAGAAAGCAGGCAGAGAGCAGGTCTGCCATCTATCCATTCATTGTCTAAGCCAGTGTTTCTCAAACCTTCTCCTGCATGCTTTAGATCTATCTCTCCCTGCTCCAGCACAGGCGACTCATATGATCAGGTCATAATTAACCCCAGAAGATGTTTGATAATAAGCAAATCATTTGAATCGCCTGGGCTTGAGCACGGCGAGATCTAAAGCATGCGGGACTACGGGTAGGCCAAGTTAGATGAGAAACACCGGTCTAAACCACTTCCTCCTCACCCGAGTCATGGGGGAGCGGGAGCCTGTCTCAGCTAACCATGGGCAAAAGGCTGGAACACACCCTGGACAGCTTGCCGATTCACTGCAGGGCACATACACCATTCACTCACACACATATGGGCAATTTAGAGTCATTAGATAGCTTGAAATGCATGTCATTGGACTGTAGGAGGAAACTGGAGTATCTGGAGCAATGCCACGCCAAGACATGAAAACTCCACGAAGGAAGGCCTCAGGCCGGGTGCTATAAGGCAACAGAGCAACCCACTGTGCCAACATGTACATAGTTTATATCTGAAGATTATTCTGCTGCTATTTTTTTTGTTGTTTGTTTCTGATTGATGGGTAGTTCACGGAAAGGTGTGATGAAATGTATTGGGCCCAAAATATTCACACTTTTTATTGATACTGAAAAGCACAGATTTTCATGGAACCCTTTGAGCCAGGGCAGCGCCAGTAATGTGCTGTGAGGTCAGTCCCAGGGGAGGCTCTACCCATAATTAAAGTCAGATTTACTCTTCGTAAACTTTTCACTCGCACACCCAGGTAGGCACACACACTAACTGGCAAGTTATTATCAACTATGACACAGGAATCACACTCAACAGAGGCATGCAAAATGACTGCCTCTGAAATTTAACTAAATATGTTACGTTGAGACGTCCTGGGAACTGGGAATTCCAGCATACGGCGGTTGGGGTTGGTGGGCGGGCTGCGGGGGAGCTGGGGTTGAAGTGAAGCACTCGGCGACCGCATTTCAGAACTTTTCAACAGATGAAGGTAATTTCGGCGACAAGTACATACACCTGTATTTGCAGCATGGTCACGCAATTCGCAGTTTGGTGCATAGACCTAATTATAATTTCATAATTTTTCTCTACTGAATGTAGCCCATTATTTTGTTCCCGGTTAATTTGCATGGGGGAGAGAAGCCCTGTCTTCAATTGCCACTTGATTATTCTTGAATTGGAAAACGTGTTAATAAAGGAAAACCATCCAGAATTAGCCAGGAATAATTGTTTTCAATAAAGAGATGGATATTAGCCCCCAAATATTCAGGTCTGATGCCGCCCCTGTATTCAGGTACTCTCAGCTGAATTCATTTTATTGCTGCGGAACAGTGCCCAGACCCGACCAACTGAAGCAACCCCAGATTATAATTCTGGCTTCAGAGGCTTGAGCCCTGTGCATACATGCCAGACTACTGCTTTCGGAGCATTGAATTCTGAAAAAAACGCCTCAAAAGCAGTAGTCTACCGCCAAAAGCGGTAGAGTTGGCCTGTATGCCAGCGCATGATGGGATCGTCACTTCATGGGCTTCCTTTTTTACCCTGACGTGCGCATCACTCTGGAATAGAGTAAATCAGGACTCATCAGATCACATGACTATCGGCATTGCTGTTCAGTCCAATCTTTATGTCCAACCTTGGTAATTGAACTTATTTTTTCCACTAACGATCGGCTGTCGTCCACGGAGCTGTTTAGTCCCAATCCTCCAAGTTATTATTGCTTGATGCATGTGGACATGCCCTTACTTTTAAAATTAAACACAGCAATGAGTTCTACTGTTGATTTTTTAAATTACGAGTCTTCACCGGCTACTGCAGTGATCTCCGATTAGGATCGGTCATGATTTTTCTCCAACCCATTTCTTCTACGAAGTTGACAGTTCACCATTACCCGCTGTTTTCTTTGCTAGATGCTGGCCAATAATTTTCCCCTTATGAAATACAGTAACATCTTTTCCACGACCAAGAGATGTCTTCTAACATGCTTGTTTTAGAAATGAGAAGTTCTGCTTTGAATCAGTCAGGATTGAAAGAATTATTGCCAGTTGAAACATATTCATCACTGCAATAATGATTGAACCATAGGCGTTTGAGTATAAGCTTATTTAAATCTAAACAGTGACTTTTTTTTTTTTTTTCCGAGGGGCAGTGTACATTTGGCAATGAGTTGTAAATTCAGAAGTTGTGGGACAGGCGGTCAAATGGCAGATGTGAAACTGATGTCATGTCCTGTTCTTCTGAGTATAGATTGGGGAAAGGCAATTAATGATGACCAGTCTGATTGTTTCTTAATTAAAAAGATGAAAGACAGGAATTACTGGGGTTATATAATAATAAACCAACGATGCTGATAGGGAGTATTCACGAAAAAGGATAATCCAGTTTGGGCGGATAATTCCAACAAGGACAAAGGCCAGTAAGAGTGGATTAAAAGGAAAACTGTTGGGCAGTGAATGCTAGAGGGTGTGCATGAGTGAGTGTTTGAGTGTGTGAAACTGTTTGAGAATGCTTTTGATCGATTGATTGTTTTACTACCTAAGCAGATCAGCTGCTTTCTTGTACGCTACTTTAGGTTTATTGTATATTACTCAATCATATCAAACTGTTTTTGGTTTGTTTTCAGTGCTAAAGTACATTTCAGTTGGTGTAAGGGGAAAAGACCTGGTCAACTGGCTCTGACTGGGGCATTTTTTTTTTTTTTTTCACTTCTGCCATCACACTTGCTACAAGAAAAACCGGAAACAATTGGTCAAGACATGCTGTGAGGTTGTTAACTGGTATTTGATTTGCTGCGTGCATCTTTTACAGAGCCATCCTACCCCATAGTACAGGACAATCATGTATGCTGTTTATTTGTTAGTTTGAGTGGGCTGATGCATTATTGACAGCAATGGACTTGTACACGTTGGCATCTTCGCCGAAGGTGATGAATGATATTGCTCTCCTTTCGATGCTGTGTTTACTCGCTGCTTTAGGTCAGGTTATTATCCCCCAGCAAGAATTGCACTGGTGCGGGTTATATAGGATTGCGTTTCATCCGTCCGTCATACCTTCAATGGAGACAGCTTTCCTCGAAAACTATAGAAGTTACATCTGTCGAATTTCTTATCCCTGATAAGGTAGTCATGATCTTTGTTGAGTTTGAAAATGAATGCCATAGCATATTTATTTCCAGAATTATGACCTTGATCGTTGCGGCGATAGTGATGACACTGTCGACTTGTTTAACATTTCCTCTGTCTTCATTGGAGCAGCAATGTAATTTTTTTTTATAGAGGCCTATATTCATAAGTCTGGCTGCCAAACATTTCATGAGTGCAGCATGAATAGCAGAAAACCAACTGTGCAGTTATTGTGGTTAAACTTACTCAGTCAACGTGTCGCTCTTTGCGGTGTGGGAAAGGAAGCTGCAGTCGGCCTGAATATTTTCTGAACTTGTACTGTCTGCGCGTGGCCCCCGTACGATTTTATAACAGCTTTGAGTTACGCGGTGCTCCTGTCGCAAACTGAACTAACCGCAGCTTGTTTGGGTCACCGCACATGCTCACTTCAGCTGATATGCAAATTTGATCAAAGGTAAGAACCATACAGATCACACTGAGGTCATCAATTATATACAGCACTCTGCAGACATCTTAGGCACATTTGGTGAAATTATTTTAGCAAAGTTTTTAATAATGGAGAAATGTACTATACAGAGCTGTAAACTGTAAAAAACTAAATCAAACCAATATTTGGTGTGATTACCCAGATAGCAAGCACCTCCGTTCCGAATCTGCCCCGGCTCTGTGCCGACTCCAGCTGATCCGTCTCAGAGCCGGGGCAGATCCGGTGCAGAGAAGCTTGCTATCTGGGTACCTATTGCCTAAAAAGTTGGGACACTGTCCTGTTGTGCAATAGTTTTATAAGATGATTGTTTATCCCAAGCAAAGCGGAAAACTTGCCACTGTTCACAGATTGTCACACATGCGTCTATCCCTCCTAGTAATGGCAGGCTGCCATAATGATGTTTACATCAGGGCTCTTCCAGGACGACTCTGAAAACCCCGAAAAGTGTGGTAAACTCAAATGTTTTGTGGAAACAGACTACCACAAAAAATTGAGAATGCCAATGTGTTCACAGCACTTAAAACCTATAAAGAAAAATAACTAATTTATTTTCTTTCAGTTCCTTCAACACAATGCAATTAAGTTGGCCAACAAAATTTTTCTGAGGTTATCGGTTTCCGCAAAACATTCGAATTCACCGCACTATCAGGGTTTACAGTGAATATTATCTGTATCAACTGTTTTTAATGATATACGAACACTCATAAAACTATTTTTTAAATTAGCATTTGGAATTTCAAATGTACTTATTATCTCCAGCAACAACAATGTAGAAAACAAAGAGTGAACATCTAAAGCCAGATTTAAATGAAAAAAAAATGAGGCTGGCAAAAATAAATGAAAGAACTGTGGGATGCTGAAGAATTTTGCACAGCACTGTATACCAAAGCAGGCACATTTCGATGGGACGAAAGTACAGACTTGCTGTAGATGGGCCTTTGTCGACTAAAGTCGTCCGCAGAACTCAAGAAGTTGAGTCAGGCGACTTTTGTTGACGGGGGCACTAAGCAGCTTAAGGTGACAGACCTCCTGGTTTTTCATATATGGTGGGGACACACACTTTGTAATAACGCCCTTCTTTTAGGACATTGTGCTTTTTTCCTTAAATTGTTCCTGGCTGTAAAGAGCTGGACTATAATCATGAAGGGACATTACTTTCCTCACCTCAAGCTTTCAAAAGGGCTTCGTCAGGGATGCAATCAACTTCTCGGTGCCTCATTCAATTCACTCCGGTGCTCCGGATGGGACCCGAGTAAGCGATGTTGGGGATGTAATTTTGGTTCTGATTAACCTGTGCCCCATGTTAAGCCAGGCACAATGGCTCAGATTTTACCCTCACAATAGTCTCTTCAGTGAAAGCTTCAGCATTTTCAATGACTTAGGAGCCCAACTTGGAAAAAGTTGGGACGGCATGGAAAATGCACATGAAAAAAGAAAGCAGTGACTCCTAAAGCAATTTCACCTGTACTTCATTCCAGACAGTATTAAGACAAGCTTCTAAATGTTTTATCTGGTCAATTTAATTTAATTTAATTTAACTTGTAAATACAAATGTATTGGCCAGTGGAATAGGAGGCCAATTGCAATGACTAATGAGAAAGTGCAGCACGGACACTGTACAAACAGAGAGAATAGTTTAGATCAAATGAAAAGTATTTGCGTTTCCAAAGGACATGTAATGGTCCGCAAAACGGAAGCAATGCGAGACAGAAACAAGAGCCATCTGGCAATGGCGGATCCCCTTGGTTGTAGGTTGTGTGACCTACAGGTTGTGTGGACAGACGGACGGACCGAAACCCCCAAAAGGCACAACTAGACCATAAGGAGAAGCTCCATACTGAATTTGGTGTTTGTAAGTGGTATAGTTTTCAAGTTCTAGTCTGGAAACGATTTTATTACAGACGGACGGACAGACGGATGGACACACTGATCACTATATCCCCCCGGATTATATGCCAGGGGGATAAAAAGAACAGGATGGTGAGCTTGAAAACATGGAGTGGCAGCACAGTCTCCAGACTTAAACCCCAGCGAGACGGTTTGGGATGAACTGGACAGAAGAGTGAAAGCAAAGCAGCCTACAAGTGCCGCACATTTATGGGAACTTCTGCAGCAGAGCTGGGAAGAATTTTCTGAAGAATATTTGATTTCCATTGTAGAAAGATGCCACCAGTGTGTTCAGCCCTTATATCTGCCAAAGGTGGCAACTTTGAGTCAAAAGTTTAAAATACATTTTGGTTTAGAAATTGATTCCACAGTTTCTTTTTTAACTTTGATTGTTAATTTATTCTATCATGCCTATGCTTTCATTCCAGAGTAAAATGAGACATTAAACTGCTTAATTTTCTATTTTAAAAACAGGAAAAATAGGGGTGTCCTGAAGGTTTTGAATGGTAGCGTAAATCATTGTTTCAGCTTTAGCCATAATTTAAAAAAACCCAAAGTCAATTTGGAGGTTGTAGAAAATGCTGTAGAAAGTTATTGTTCATAATCCTTTAGTTAAAGCCGTGACGTGCATGTCAGGCTAATTGGAGACTCTGAATTGGCCAAAGGTATGAGTGTGTGAGTGGATGGTGTGTGAAGGGTGTGTGTGCCCTGAGATGGATTGGCGAGCTGTCCAGGGTGGGGCCCTGCCTTTCGCCCGTAGTTGGGTGGGCGACCCCAGTGATGAAGCAGTAATGTAGATAATGGATGGATTATTATTATTGTAGAGGTAGTATTAATGTCCTTAGCTGTAGTTTTGATGTCTGTTCACTTCTGTATGGACTCGGCTCCATTAACTCCGGCAAAAGACATTTCAGTGTGTAGTGTACATGCTGTACTTACAACATTAAACATATTAACTCGTTGGCACTTGATTTCAGAAAAAACAAACATCAGTAGAAATTCATCCCTGGACTGACCTTGCACCCAGAGTAAACAGCCAATAAACAGCCTTTACTCCAATCAGATGAATTCATTGCACTAATGACATGCTGTAACCTTATCTTGGCAAAAATCTGCCTGCTGAGGCCTGTGCAGATGTGGTCATTTGCTCTTTGGACCAAATCAGAATGAAGAGGAAAATGTCATCTATTGACCAATTGTTAGCACCGCACAGGGTGGTCTGAGCATCTCTGAATTTGCTGAATTCCTGGTATTTTTCATGCGCAATAGACCCTAAGGTTTGCGGAGAATTATGCGAATAACAAAAATAAATAAACACATTGAACAGCAGTTACGTGGGTGTAGACTTCACGCTACTGCCAGAGCCAGAGGAGAGTGGCCAAACTGATTCAAGCTGACGTGAAGTAACTCAAATATCGAAGGGTTACAGCAGTGCTCTGAGGAAGAGCGTCGCTGAACACATGCCCTCTTAAACCTTTCCGTAGCAGCAGCATAAAACCACTTCGGGCTCCACTGTAATCAGATAAGAGCAGGAAACTGCGGCTACAACGGGCAAAAGCTCACTTGGACTCTCCTGCAGAAGTTGGTAAAAAGCGGCCTGGTGTCACGAATCTGCGGTGACGCGCAGATGGTAGGGTGACAATGCGATGTGAACACTGCTGATCCATCCAGCCTTGTGTTTACAGTTCTGGCTTGTGCTTGTGTCGGGGTAGCAGCGTGGGTAATATTTCCACGGCACACAGTCGGCCTCCTCAAACAAACTGAGCATCATTTTAATTCCACAGCCTGACTGATTATTGTTGGTTCCTGTGTCCATCCCTTTTTGCCACAGAATGTCCATCTTCTAATGGATACTTGTGGTTTCCTGAACATGACAGTGAGTTGTGTTCCACTGCACTGACCTCCACAGTTTTCATCCATCAGATCTTAATCCTGCATGCTGCTTGTCAACATCGACCAGAATCTCTGAGAGCTGTTTCCAGCACACTGTTGAAGCCATAGATTTAGAGATTAGGCTTTTCTGGTGGCATAGAGGGATCTTACCCTTTATCAGATAATATGGTGTGTTACAATAATTCCCTGATTGGATACCTACAGAACGGAAATAATTCTCCTGATCTTGGAAGATGCAGTGGTACACAGATAAAATGTCTTTAGTCAGGTACAGGGAGAGCATTTCAACCAATAGCCTAATTTTTACAATGAAAAACATATTTTTTTTTCCTGCGCTTCTCTTTTGTAGTGACTGTGGGTACTTCCTGAATGATGTCTGTTTTCTTTCAGCGTAGTTTAATCACTATTTTTAACTCCATCCCTTTATCTCAATCTTTGCTCCTCCCATCAGGGCAACAGAGATGAGCGAGGAAAGGACATCAAGAGTGAAAAAGATGAATTTCGCCAAGTGGAAATTTTTGTTCCTCTTTATAGCTGATGTCCATTGCCGCTGCGGCAGATGGAGAGAAGTAAATTGAAGCAACAAATCTTTTATGGGTCACACATTCCAGATAAAAATGGTTTTGCTAAAATACTCGTCTTTGCATCGGAATCTCAATCATGACAGGCCATGATTTCTGAGCCAGCTGATGGATGCAGGGAGATGAGTGTTCAGATAGAGCCATTTTTTTCGCTGCCTCATATTGCCCTCTGGTCTCCTGTTTATGGAACCATTACACTCGCTCTTAATTTTATGTGATTGAACTGTACGCTTCATTACTTTCCTCAGGTGAGGTGTTATGTTCAATTACTTTCAATTCAATATGCTCTGAATTCTCTCCCACCAGTATTTTTTTATGTGCTGTGACAGCGTATGCAATATGCTCTGCCATTTCTGTTTTCTTTTGGGATTGTGAGCAGAGGCCTTTTTTTGGCAAATTTAGCTTCTTTGTGGGAGAGTGTTTTCATGGATGCTGCTTGTGACTGTTCGGTTTGCTCTGTGTTAGATAGCTCTACCTTTCTGTTTAAAAAAGACGTGTATTGAGAGATCCGAAAATGGGCAAATTATACCTCAACGGAAAGCTAATGTCATGAAGATGATGAATAAAATGCTTTCTGGACACTCGCTCAAATAAAAAGAGAATAAAAGAAGCATTTTTAACACCCTTTCAACTCAAATTCAGCACATCCTCGAAAAGACCAAATGAAAATAGCCTCTTTCTGGTGATGTAATCCGGGGGAGACGGGGACAAATGGTGAGGAAGTCGATCTCGAGTCCATCCACCATCGTCAGCCTGTTAATGTCTTGGTTTTGTATTTTTTTTTAAATCTAACGGATTACATTTTGATCGTCAAAAAGTTTTATTTTGTTGATAACGCAGAGCATCCCTGTAATAACTTGTTTTGAATTTTTTTCTGTACAATGAGCAGAAGTGTAAAACTTTCTTTGACAAAGTTCTGAGACATAAAAGTCTGCCTTACTTTGCCTCATAGAAACGAAAAAACTTTAAAAAAAACTGTACATGAGTGGAAGTTCATATAATTATCAATAAATATCTGAAGCTCTATGTACACTGGATAATTCCAAGAGCGCCTTATTTGAATCCCAAACACGGATGGTGGAACTGTTAGGCATCACAATTGTCTGGATTTGGGCTTGCTTACTGTTCAAAATATCGCTATTTATCCCATGAATTAAAAATCAGTGTGATGCATCCCATGAGATACATGTTTGGTATCACACACGTGGGATATAGCTTTCTTCTGTCACGATTAATCAGATTTCGTTCATTGACAAACATCAACTAATATGTTCGCAAAAATAAAAATAACTTTGCCAATTTTTTTGGAAACCGTTCACAATCACTGGTGCTAGCTTCTAGTCGACAGTTTATTCGTCAATGGGATGAATAATTAGTTAGCTAGCACGCTATAGTAATGAGTTCCACATGTAACTCTTGTTGTTGATGCTTGATTTTATTAATTTCATGGCGAAAACCATTAGCATGCTAGCTAGTGAATTATCATTGACTAGAATAGACTGCCAACCAGAGGCTAATGTTAATGCTATTTTTCCATTTTACAAGTACAAAAGTAATACAATGCTGTCATTTATAGGATTAGTAGGATCCCAAGCTAGAAATATCAAATTTATGAAACTGGAGTAGGGCAGAAATTTTATCATATTAACGGGGGAAAAATGCCCAGTTTGTTATGCAGAAATGAAATCTTTCATTTTTCTTTCATGTTTCATTGATGTGTTCTATCTTCATTTGCTCTGACTCAATAATACTTATACTGATGTTTACATGTCTGCAGAAATCCCACATGTGTGACCTTTATCATGATACCAAGATTATTCAAATAACCCTTGTAGTTGCAGAGATATACTCTATTCATTTTGGGCATGCCATTTTTAAAGCATTTTCTGAGCAAGAGGCCCAGGGCTAGAGTAACTAGTTAGTATCTTTCAAGTCTAGAGCTTGTCATCTTCAGAAATTCTTTGTAACCTGTAATGGTAAAAAGGGACATTATCTTCCTAGTCTTATAGATAGGAGCAAGCTTCCAAGCCTTTCTCTAGGTCTCCAGGATTGGGGCTGTGTTCCTGTTAACCAATCTTAAGTCTGTTCCTCAGCCAAGTTTATTCGGAACAATTCCTAAGTCTTATGCGGTCTTCGGGATTGGGACTGTGTTCCTACCAAACTCTCTTGTCCCGTCGTTAGACAGTTCAGCTCTGGACAGTATGATCTTCACGTGACTACTGCCCTTGGACGCCACTGGCTGGGTGCAGACAAGTCCTGCACCCAAGCCTCCGACCATCTACTACCTACCATCTGTCATTCTGCACTGGGCTCCGTCCCTCACAGTCATTACCGTATTTCAATCAATAAATCTGACTATTCCATTGCACTCTGTCTCTGCATTTGATTCCTTCACTGGATCATGACAGAATTATTCTGGCAAACCTTTGTCAAGTGCATCAGTATATAGTTTCATCCACAAATGGCACTTAAAATTTTACTTTGCAAAAAGGAAGCGTTTTTTTTATAGTTTCCAGATGCACAGTTGACTTCTTTAGGCTTAAAGGCAACTGCAATGGATAATCTCGTGTTTGTGGTCAGAGGAATCAATATTTCAGATCTTTTTGGAGGCAGAAGTTGACCCTCCGAACCAGTCTACGAAGCTGTTCTCTGTCATGGTTTGGGGTTGCATCAGTGCCCTTGGCAAAAGCAATTCGACCTTTTTGAAGGCTCCATTAATTCTGAAAAGAACTCTGAGATTTTGGAGCAACATTTGCTGCTTTCAAGACATCTTTTCCTGAGACACCCATGCAAATTTCAACACAACAATGCAAAGCCACATTCTGCATGCATTACAAAGGTATGGCTGCATCAGATGAGAGCGAAGGTGCTGGACTGGTCTGCCTGCAGTTCCACCTTATCCCCAGTAAAGAACGTGTTGGGCAAAACTAGGACATTAAAAACACATCTTCAGATTTGTTGCCAGGAAGAATGGGACACAGTTGCACCTGAAACCCCTAATAAATGTTTATAGACTGAAAGCACCAATTGATTAAGTATGGTACTTTGAAAGGGAATATAAACATGACAAAATAGTAAATACTTTTTGGAAATATGTTGCTAAAATCAAAAAATAAATTTGTATATTTTGAAAAATAGAATTAATGTGGTGACATCAAATAATGGGCAT
Source organism: Gymnothorax reevesii (assembly GCA_029721435.1). NCBI lineage: Eukaryota > Metazoa > Chordata > Actinopteri > Anguilliformes > Muraenidae > Gymnothorax > Gymnothorax reevesii. The sequence goes on from CM056588.1 coordinate 3,455,004, forward strand.
CATGAGTTGCTGCATTTTAATGTTTTTATGTTTTTAATTTTTATTTTAACGTTTGTAATACAGGTCAAATCACTGCTTTGAGTTTTAATTGTAACATAAACTCCTTTTTTTGTTTCTTTTGATTTGGGGTTGTATAATTTAGCAGTAATGCTATTTCGACAGGCTGTATTCCTGCACACAGGGTTATGTAGAGTTGTTTACCAGAGTTTCTTCCATGGTGCCATGAAAGCCACTTCACAGCTTGCAGTCGTTCTCAATGATGGCCATGTGAGCCTACCCTAAAAAATCAAAAACTGAAGTACAAACTGCTTGGTAATGCATGGATGAGAAATTAAATGAATGACTGTCCCTTCAGGCGATGCAGTTATGCTGTGATTTTAAGGGAGGTTATTTAATGGGCATTCTCAAGGCTGTTTTGCTGTGGCTGTGTTGAAAAGCACAGTCAAGTGATTTCTGAGTAAACAAAGCTTCTCACAAGAAGATACACCCATAAGTATTTCCATCACTGATCTACTTGGTTAAAATGGTTCAGACACTCTTGTGAAAGCACCATACACATACACACACACACTCGCACACTAGACACACACACACACACAAGTTCGCAGTTGAAACAAACTAGAATCCATCAAATTCCAATAATTTACTGCTTGAAGGTTACAGAAGAACAGCCTGTGTGTTAGTCAATGAGAGGCATCTAATTCATTACTGCTGCGAAAAACCATTTGCATCTTCCAATTTTTCTATTTTTACCTATTTAGCTTGTTAACTGTACATGTTTCAGATCATCCTACTCATACGACCAAGACAATGTGAGTAAACTGTGAGAAATGTGGCTTTAAAATTATCATTTCATTTATTGAAGATAAAGACTTCATTAAAATCTACAATCCCAATTCCAAAATAGTTGGGACAACGTGTAAATTGTAAGTAAAATCAAAATACAATGACTTTCAGATCACATGAGCCAATGTTATTTACAATAGAAGAAAGATAACATTTCAAGTGTTGAAACTGAGAAATTTTACATTTCCATCCACAACATGAGCTTATGTCAAATCTTTCTGGCTGAAACAGGCCTCAAAAAAGTTGGGACACAGGCACAAAAAAAGGGCTGGAAAAGCAATTAATCTATAAAAGAATCAGCTGAAAGAACATTTAGCAAGTAATTAAGTTAACTGGCATCAGGTGTGCAACATGATTGGCCATAAAAGGGACGTCTTAGAGAGGCTGAGTCTCTCAGAAGTAAAGATGGCCAGAGGCTCTCCAACCTGTGAAGGCTTGTGTAAAAAAAAAAATTGTGGAATACTTTAAAAACAATGTTCCTCAATGTCGAATTGCAAATGCTTTGAAGGTCTCATCATCGACAGTGCATAACCTCATCCAAAGATTCAGAAAAACTGGAAAAATCTGTGTGCAAGGGACAAGGTCAAAGACCTTGACTAGATGCCCGTGATCTTTGGGCCCTCTGACGCCACTGCATCACTTACCGGCATAATTCTGTCATTGACATTACTAAATGGGCCCAAGAAACCATTACTTCAAGAAACCACTGTCTGTAAACACAGTCCATTTTGGGCTCCATTCTGCCCAATATTTTGGATTTTTAACCAAAAACAGCCTACAAATCGTGAATTACGTGGAACCTGTTGACAAGGCAGTATCAAAGTGTTGAACCCAAAAGCTCGACTCCAGACACGAGTTCCAATTTCAGTCTTTTAATAAAAAGTAGCAACTTAAATACTCATACAGAAAACAAAGAAAAGCCAAAAAGAAACTTTCAAGGAAAGAATAGTAGTCTAACTGAAATTCACTCACGAAGAGAAAAACCTGAAACAAACAAAATTCACTCTAATGAGGAATATAATAAGAAACAAGGATAAAGCAAAAATGAAACCTGAAAACAATCTCTGCTAAAGGACCAAAAACAAAACAAGAAACAACCTAACACAACTTAGCATAGTGCTCATAGTACGGCAACCCAAGACGAACTGGCACAGGACAAGGGAAAATGCTGAATATAAATACCCACACAAGGAAATGGGAAACAGGTGGAAACGATCAGGGCGGGGCAGACAATCAGACCAAGGAAAACATGGAGGGGCAGGTGAACAGGATCAAGAGGAGTGAAAAATTTCAAAATAAAACAGGGAAATCACAAGACAACTCTCAACATAACTTTCTTGACATGACACCTGTGGGATATGTCATCTTCTGATGACTCTTGTTTCAGAACTGTAGCAGCCAAAAAAATTTAAATGAGCTAATTTTTCTGGATCAAATTGTACAATTTCTCATTTTCAACAATTGAAATTTTATCTCTGTTCTACTGTGAATAAAATACTGGCTGGTGTGATTTGGAAGTCATTGTGTTCTGATTTTATTCACAATTTACACTTTTTCTCAACTATTTCAGAATTAGGGTTGTATATCACCCATGCCCTCAACCTAATGAGTAGTTGTGCCACCCTTGGCAGCAACAACTGCAACCAAACGTTTACGATAACTGGCAAAGAGTACTGTTATGTATGATAATTTTTTGTACAGCTTTATATTCCATTTGTAAATGAAGATTTGTTACATGCTGTTTTGCTGCCCTGCTGGTCAGCTATATTTATTTTGTTCATTGGCACCATCTGGTGGCGTGTTTGTAAAATCATTAAGAAAAGTCTAGTAATTTCTAGAAGCTTCTGGCACTTTCCTGCTTGGAGGGGGCGGGATTTCCCTAGAATCCTGTGGATCTTTCTGGAAGGTTGCTAGACTATAAAAAGGCTGTGATTTTAAGCACAGCAGAGACTGACAACAAAGAGAGCAGACAGCAGAAGAGAGCAGACCAGAGTTTTGTTTTGGCAACAGTTAAATAGTGGCAGAGTGTTATTAGAGTACATAGAGTAAATAGTGGATATTTTTTGTGCAACTTTTTTTTGTAAAGAATAAATTTGTTTTAGTTGTACTGGCCAGTTTTCTTTGTTGTGATTTTTCCAAGTCATAACAAATTGGAGGTTCCACCGAGATTGGATTCACCGAAGATTATTATTTTAAATCTTTTGACTAGTTTAAAAACCAGCAATCATGACTTTTGATGTGGAAAGTTTTTTGAAAACTCCAACCCAGGAATTAATTTTGTTGGCAAAGAAGAAGGACTTGCTACAAATAGCCTCAACCCTTGGATTATCTGATGTGAAGTCATCAATGAAGAAACAAGAAATATTCAACATTTTGGTGCAACATTTCATCGATGAAGATATCTTTGGGGAAGAAGCAGCAGAATTAATTAAAGCTGTGGAAGTGCCTGCAACGGAGCTGCAAAGGCTTGAACTCCAGCTGCGCCAAAAACAACTAGAGCTGGAAGAGAGAAGGTTGGAGAGGGAGAAGGAAAGAGAAATGGAGGAAAGAAGATTGGAGAAAGAAATGGAGGAAAGAAGGATGGAGAAAGAAATGGAAGAAAGAAGGTTGGAGAGGGAGAAGGAGAGAGAACTAGAAGAAAAAAGGATGCAGTTCGAATTGGAAATGAAGAAAATAGAAGCAGGTACTGTTCCAAAATCATTTGGACTTTCTGATCATTTTGATGTGGTTAAACATATCAGACTTGTTCCTCCTTTCTTAGAAAATGATGTTGACCAATACTTTACCCATTTTGAAAAAATTGCTGAAAATTTGAAATGGCCAAAAGAGCATTGGACAATGATGTTACAAAGTGTTCTTACTGGTAAAGCTAGAAAACTCTATAACCAGTTATCTGTCCAACAGTGTGCTGATTATGATTTTGTCAAATCTGCCATTCTGAAGGGTTATGAATTAGTCCCTGAGGCTTACAGGCAAAAATTTAGGAATTCTTGCAAGGAAGCCAGTCAAACTCATGTTGAATTTGGCAGGTTAAAGGAACAGTTGTTTGATCAGTGGTGTAATTCCATGAATGTTGAAAAAGATTTTGATAGAATGAGGCAACTTATTCTGGTTGAGGAATTCAAAAGGTGTGTCCAGCCTGATATTAAGACTTTCCTTGAAGAAAAACAAGCCATTACTTTGCAAGATGTTTCTACGCTAGCTGATAGTTATGCATTGACTCACAAGACTTCTTTTGTCCAAAAATCTACTTTTTCTAAATTTCAAAGCAAGTTTCAGTCCAAGACTACTTCTAATAACACTTCTAATGATTCTAAGGCCACTTCTGAGAGGAAACCTTTCGGTGAAAAGCAATCCTCTGATTCTTTACCCTCTGTGTCTTGCCATTACTGCAAAAAGCAAGGTCACCTTATTTCTGAGTGTTATGCTCTCAAGAAAAAACAACAACGAGAAGAAACCAAGCCAACTGCTTTGACAAAGAGAGAATCTCTTGTGTCAATGGTCAGTTCACCTGATCTTCTACCTTCTGTGTCTGATCCGGTTATGGAGGGTTTTGAGCCATTCATCACTGATGGTTCTGTCTCACTTTCACATGATTTTTCCTCATCTGCTCCTGTTCGAATTCTAAGGGATACTGGGTCTTCCCAATCTCTTATTCTTGCTGATATTCTGCCTTTCTCGGACAAATCGTCTACTCAGGCTAATGTCCTTATTCAAGGAGTAGAATGTGGTTTTACAAGTGTACCTCTCCATAATGTTCATCTCAAATCAGACTTAGTCTCTGGGCCTGTTACTGTTGGTGTTAGGTCTTCTCTTCCTTTCAAAGGCATTCATTTGCTTCTTGGTAATGATCTTGCTGGGGATAAGGTTGTGCCCTACCCTATTGTAACTGACACTCCTTTGATTCATCAAGAATCTGACTCTATAGAGGAGGAAATTCCAGACCTCTATCCTTCATGTGCAGTTACTCGTTCTATGGCCAAAAAGCCTATTCAGGATGTTGCTGACCTGGACTTTAACCTGGCTGACACCTTCATTGGGCAGTCTTTTCATCAGGAACCTTCCAGTCCTGAGATATCTGGGAAATCTTCAGACTTGTCCTTGTCAGGTCATTCTAATGACATTTTGTCTCGTAAACAACTTATTCATGAGCAACAACAAGCTCGTGATCTAGCGCATCTTCTACCTCAGGCTGCAAGTGAACAAGAGGCTACTCAAGTTCCTGTCTGTTTTTACTACAAAAATGGTGTGCTTATGAGAAAGTGGCGTCCACCCGATGTTCCTGCAGATGAAGAGTGGATGATCACCCATCAAATTGTTCTTCCAAAGCCGTACCATCAAGAAACTCTTAGTCTGGCCCATGACAATCCTATGTCAGGTCATTTGGGTATCAAGAAGACCCTTCAACGTGTCAGACACCACTTCTTCTGGCCTTCCATGAGGTCTGATGTACAGGAGTATTGCAAATCCTGTCATACTTGTCAAATGGTAGGGAAGCCGAACCAAAATATTCCAAAGGCTCGACTTAAGCCCATTCCCGCTTTTGAAGAACCTTTCAGTCAGATCATCATTGACTGTGTTGGACCATTGCCGAAGACTAGGTCTGGTTGTGAGTACTTACTGACTATCATGTGTGCTTCCACCCGGTTTCCTGAGGCAATTCCACTTCGTAATATCAAGGCGAAGACTATCATCAAGGCTCTTACTAAGTTTTTCTGCTTTATTGGTCTTCCTAAGTCTATTCAGTCTGATCAAGCATCAAATTTCATGTCAGGCATATTTCAACAAGTTATGCATGAGCTTGGTATTAAACAATACAGGTCATCAGCTTACCATCCTGAGAGTCAAGGTGCTTTGGAGAGGTTCCATCAAACCCTGAAGAACATGATAAGGACCTACTGCCTTGACACAGAGAAAGATTGGGATGAAGGTGTTCATCTTCTTCTGTTTGCTGCCCGTGAAGCTGTTCAGGAGTCTCTTGGGTTCAGTCCTTTTGAGCTCGTTTTTGGGCATACAGTCCGTGGACCTTTGAAGCTACTGAAGGAAAAGTTGCTAGCTGAAGATGATGTTCCAATGAACTTGCTTCAGTATGTCTCTGACTTCCGCAATCGTCTTGCTAAGGCTTGTGACTTTGCTAAGTCTAATCTCAAAGAAGCTCAGGGCAAAATGAAAGCCAGATATGACCTTCATTCAAAAGATAGAAGTTTCAAAACTGGTGATAAAGTTCTTGCACTTCTGCCAGTTCCTGGAAACCCTCTAAGAGCCCGATATTTCGGCCCTTACACTGTCCTCAGAAAGGTCAGTGATCTAAATTACATAATTTCAACTCCTGGAAGGAGGAAACAAAAACAAATGTGTCACATCAACATGCTGAAAGAATACATTGATAGAGACACACAGCAAAAGCCAGTCAATGTGGTAAATACAGTTGAACTGGAAAATTCCGAAGATTGTGACTGCCCCTTAGAAAATGAACCTGGTCTAGTCAAACTTGAAAATTCAGACATTCTTCAAAATATTGACAGCAAGTTGTCCCACCTGGACCCTTTTCAACAACAGCAGCTAAAGCAGCTCATATTTGAATATAGTCACATTTTCCCTGACGTTCCATCAAGGACTGATTTGGTTTACCATGATGTCATCCTACAAGATGATGCCAAGCCTGTAAAACAGCATCCCTACAGAATGAATCCAGAGAAGCAGGAATACCTTAAACAAGAAGTCAAATATCTGCTTGAAAATGACTTTGTTGAACCAAGTTACAGTGACTGGAGTTCTCCATGCATCCTAGTTCCCAAACCCAATGGAACATATAGAATGGTGACAGACTACAGAAAAGCGAATGCTCTATCAAAAACGGACTCATATCCTATTCCCAGGATTGATGACTGCATTGACAAAGTTGGACAGTCAAAGTATGTCACAAAATTTGATCTCCTCAAGGGCTTCTGGCAGATCCCTCTAACAGAGAGAGCAAAGGAGATCTCTGCCTTCGTCACGCCAGATGGATTATACCAATACAAGGTCATGCCATTTGGAATGAAAAATTCTCCAGCCACCTTCCAACGTCTGGTAAACAAAGTGATTGCTGGACTGCCAGGATGTGAGGCCTATATCGATGATATTATCATCACCAGTGACAGCTTCCAAGAGCACCTCACCTACATCAGAAACTTCTTTCGGAGAGTGAGTGATGCCAAGCTGACTGTCAACCTTATTAAAAGTGACTTTTGTAAAGCTTCAGTTGTTTACTTAGGTCATGTTGTAGGACAGGGTCAAGTCAAACCAGTTGATGCAAAAGTCAAAGTTATCACTGAATTTCCTGAGCCAACAACTAAAAGACAGCTCATGAGATTTCTAGGGATGGCTGGCTACTACAGAAAATTCTGTAAAAATTTCTCTATCATCTCTGAACCTTTGACAAATTTACTGAAGAAAAATGCAAAATTTGTTTGGGATGAAAAATGTCAAAATTCATTTGACCAGCTGAAAGCGATTCTCAAAAATGCACCAGTTCTCTTATCTCCCAATTTCAAAAAGGAGTTCAAGTTGGCAGTTGATGCCAGTGACATTGGTGCAGGTGCAGTTTTACTGCAAGAAGACACTGATGGAGTAGATCATCCTGTTTGTTACTTTTCCAAAAAGTTTGATAAACATCAGAAAAACTACTCAACAATTGAAAAAGAATGTTTGGCACTTGTTTTGGCTTTACAACATTTTGAAGTCTATTTGACTTGTTCAGCTACTTCCATCAAGGTCTTCAGTGATCACAATCCCCTCACATTCTTGCACAAGATCAAAAACAAGAATCAAAGATTACTGAGATGGAGTTTACTTTTGCAAGAGTATGATTTGGACATTTCTCACATCAGGGGAAAAGATAATGTAATCCCAGATACACTTTCACGCATGTAATTTTATTTCTTTTCGTGATTGTGAAAAACGTAATTTTACTTTTCTATTTGATTGTGAGACTTACACTGTTTGTTATGTATATGATTGTTATCATGATCAATAATACGTTTGTGTAAAGTTCAATATTGTTCTGATTATAAAACTGTGTTAATTTTAACAAAAGAAAGCTTTTAGCAAACCTTTCTTTTCTTAAAGAGGGGAGGTGTTATGTATGATAATTTTTTGTACAGCTTTATATTCCATTTGTAAATGAAGATTTGTTACATGCTGTTTTGCTGCCCTGCTGGTCAGCTATATTTATTTTGTTCATTGGCACCATCTGGTGGCGTGTTTGTAAAATCATTAAGAAAAGTCTAGTAATTTCTAGAAGCTTCTGGCACTTTCCTGCTTGGAGGGGGCGGGATTTCCCTAGAATCCTGTGGATCTTTCTGGAAGGTTGCTAGACTATAAAAAGGCTGTGATTTTAAGCACAGCAGAGACTGACAACAAAGAGAGCAGACAGCAGAAGAGAGCAGACCAGAGTTTTGTTTTGGCAACAGTTAAATAGTGGCAGAGTGTTATTAGAGTACATAGAGTAAATAGTGGATATTTTTTGTGCAACTTTTTTTTGTAAAGAATAAATTTGTTTTAGTTGTACTGGCCAGTTTTCTTTGTTGTGATTTTTCCAAGTCATAACAGTACTTTTATATTTGGCCCTCTGTTCTTTGCAGGATTGTTTCAATTCAAATACAGTGGAGGGTTTTTGGCCATGAACTGCTTGCTTACCGTCACGGCACAGCATCTCAATCAGATTCTTTGACAAGGCCACACCAAAACCTTCATTTTGGGGTTTTTTTTTGAGCCATTCAGTAGTAAGCACTGAACTTGAGGCAAGAACCTACAGTTCTTTAGATTCTCGGATGACAGTTTGGGTTTTTGGTTTGGATGACTTGACGATGGGCTTTTGGTGGGCGGGCCACTCCTGAGAAGGCACATCACTGTTTCTAGTTTTTTACATCTCCCCCCTGAAGAAAGGGGGGAGGTATTGTTTTTTTTCCAGTTTCCTGTGAGCGTGTGCATCAATGTTCTCCCCATTTCTCGACCATAACTCAGAAATGGTTTGATTTCCATGAAAATTTGCACACATTTGCATCTGGTCCTGCAGATGTTCCTTGTGTTATTTTGAGGTCATTAACCATTATAGTTTCTTCCTAAGTGAAGAAGTTTCTTCTGTGAACATGGGGGAGGTGGGAGAGACATTTGATTTTTGCCTAAAAAAAAAAACTCCAGCTTTTTTTTTAATTTTCCATTTGTAGACTGTGGCTCTCTCTGCGATTAGCTGGAGTCCTAAAGCCTTACAAATGGTGTTTTAATTGTTCCCATACATATAGATCAGAACAACTTTGTTTCTGATTCATTTGATGGCTTCAGTGAGAATCTACAATGTAAATAGTCATTGTTACGTCCACAGCTCTTAAAGGGGTTAAAAGGAGGTAACATAAAACCAGATGTTAAGGTTTTACAGAGGTTTTTAATAAAATAAAAAGGATTTAAACATACAGATGCGTGACCGTTCCAAAATCGTTGACACTAAATAAAGCCACACCGAACTATTCGCAAAGTACAGTTTTGATCTAAACAATATCCGGAAATAATACAATCGGAAACAACAGTTTCTAAGTTTTATGGGGCTGAGTCAGACACGAACAACATATCCAAAAAGCAGCAATTTCTAAGTTTTAGCAAGCCGAGTCAGACAAGAACAACATATTCAAAAACAGGAATTTCTAAGTTTAGCAAGCCGAGTCAGACAAGAACAACATATTCAAAAACAGGAATTTCTAAGTTTAGCAAGCCGAGCCAGACGAAGTTTGGGCGACAGTCCACTTCAGGAAACAGCCGCCCCCGAATGACGCTCTCTCCAGCCTTTTAAAGGAGTTGCCATTTTCTTGTTGGTTGCTGATTGGAAGACAACCGAACACTCCCATAAGCAGTCGCCCCAATCCTCCACCTCCACCTGGCAATCTAAGGGGAGACGGTCACAGGCACGCACGCACACATGCCCCCATGCAGACACACTCAAACACTCACTCGGCATCAGCCGTAACACCCCTCCCCTTAAAACAACAACCCCTGGTTGTTGAAACAGTTTTCAATTATATACACACAAAAAAAAAAAAAACTTCTCAAAGCCTGGACAAGGCATCAGCCAAGATGTTCTCTTTACCTTTCTTGTGTCGAATTACCAGATTGAAGTCCTGCACTATCAACGCCCATCTCATCAGCCTCTGGTTATGGTTGTACATGCGCGCAAGAAATCTGAGTGGGTCATGATCTGTGAAGACAACAACTGGCAGAGGGCTGGAACCAACATACACTTCAAAATGTTGGAGTGCCAACAGCAAAGCAAGAGCCTCCTTTTCAATAGTGGAGTAATTTACCTGATGTTTGTTGAATTTTCGTGAGAAGTAGCACACCGGGTGATCGACCCCATTGACATCCTCCTGCAGCAAGACAGCTCCAGCTCCTATTGCGCTTGCGTCCACCTCTAACTTAAACGGTTGAGCAAGATCGGGAGCAGCGAGCACAGGAGCATGGCTAAGGAGAGCCTTAATACTATTAAAAGCATGTTGGCACGCTTGGGTCCAAACAAAGTCCACCTTGGGACTGAGAAGATTAGTCAGCGGCTGAACAACAGAAGAGAAATTTCTACAGAAGTTTCTGTAGTATCCTGCCATACCTAAAAAACTTCTGAGGGATTTACGACTGGAGGGGACAGGAAACTCCTCAATCACAGGTACTTTGGCCTCTAGGGGACGTACTTGGCCCTGGCCCACCTGTCGGCCTAAATAGGTCACGGTGGCCTTCCCAAACTCACATTTGGCCAAATTTAAAGTGAGCGAGGCGTCTGCGAGTCGGCTGAACACTTTTTCTAATACTTGTATGTGTCTCTCCCATGTAGTAGTGTACACAATGAGGTCATCCAAATAAGCGTTGCAATTTTCAACACCCTTTTAAACAATGTTCACTAGTCTCTGAAACGTTGCCGGTGCATTACACATGCCAAATGCCATGACAGTGTATTGCAAGAATTGATCAGGGGTAACAAAGGCAGAAATCTCAGAGGCACGTTCAGTCAGTGGCACCTGCCAGTAACCTTTGAGCAGATCTAGTTTTGTTACGAATTTTGCACTGCCTAAATTATCTACGCAGTCCTCCATTCGAGGGAGAGGATAGGAGTCAGGGACTGTGACGGCGTTGACCTTTCTAAAATCTGTTATGAATCTAGGAGATCCATCAGATTTCGCCTCTAGCAGGCAGGGGGAACTCCACGAACTAGAGCTGGGCATGGCGAAACCGTTTTCCAGGAGATATTGCGTCTCTTTTTTCATAATTTCCCTCTTCACTGGATTCACGCGGTAGGGATGCTGTTTAATGGGCCGAGAGTTTTGTACATTTATATCATGCATAAGTACATTAGTTCTAGTGGGCACATCATTAAACAAGCAGGGAAATCCCTTTACCAACCTGATGACGTCATGCTGTTGGTGAGGTGACAGGTGACTCAGCACTGAGGGAAGCCGTTGCAGCATCTCTGAGTTCGGCAGACGAGCGCTCTGAAGAGCAGAGTGGCGCATAACCAAATCCTCACACTGAAAGTCTGCCACAATCGGCGCACATGCTCCTAATACTAGGCCAGGCTTAGTTTCAACCACATTCGGGGATGCTTCCCTGGAGTAATATTTCTTAATCATATTAATGTGACACACGCGCGTCTTGCGCTTCCTCTCAGGGGTGCGGATTATATAATCAGTGTCACTGAGACATTCACAAATTTCATATGGGCCAGAGAATCTGGCTGAAAGAGAGGATCCGGATATGGGCAACAGAACCAAAACCTTGTCCCCCACTTGGAAACGTCTTAGGACAGCGGAACGATCATAACTACGCTTCATAACTTTTTGAGAAGAGGACAAACACTCCCTTGCTAATTTTTTTGCACGATGTAGCTTTTCACGGAATTGACAAACATAATTTAACACACTTCCCTCCATGGAGGATTTACGCGCGAGTAACCTCTCCTGGAGAGATTTTAACGGACCGCGGGGAGTGTGGCCAAATACGAGCTCCGCAGGACTGAATCCTAAGGATTCTTGCACAGCCTCACGGGCAGCGAACAACACAAACGGGACAACTTCATCCCAATTTTTTTCCGTTTCAAAACAATATTTACGCAACATAGATTTAAGAGTTTGGTGCCACCGCTCTAAAGCGCCTTGGGATTCGGGATGATAGGCGCTGGAAACTACATGCTGGATATTTAATGTTTTGAGGGCCTGATTGAAGAGTTTGGACTGGAAGTTTGTACCTTGATCGGTTTGAACTATGCGAGGGAGACCGAAAGTAGAAAAAAACTTGATTAATGCTTTTACAATGGAAGTGGATGTTATTTTTCGTAGCGGTACAGCTTCGGGAAATCGGGTGGAAACGCACATGATTGTTAGTAAAAATTTATTTCCGCTCTTTGTTCTAGGTAGCGGGCCAACACAGTCAACAATGACACGATCAAAGGGCTCTCCCATAGCGGGTATAGGATGCAGCGGGGCTACAGGGATGATCTGATTGGGCTTACCTGTTACTTGACAAACATGGCATGAGCGGCAGTGTTTCACTACATCCGCTTTTAATCCTGGCCAAAAGAAATGTTTTAGTACTCGCTGGAATGTTTTAGTGATACCCAAATGTCCAGACCACGGACTTTCATGTGCCAAAGATAATACATGCTGTCGGTACACAGTAGGGACAACCACCTGGTGCACTACACTCCAATCCGAATTTATTGTATTACGCGGACACCATTTTCTTAACAGCACACCATCATCCAATGTGTAGGCTACTTGCTCTTCCTTTGCTCTGTTGGCACTCACCACATTCGAGAAACAACTTTGTAATGTCGGATCCGCCCCCTGCGCTGAGCGCAGGCGCTCTCTGGAGACAGGCAGGGACGCACCGTCGGGATGAGATAGGGCTGCGCTGTGAGTATGCGCCTGGACAGTTACAGCGTTGTCTTCAATTTCATCGGGTTTAGGTTGGCTCTCAGTCTCTACTTGATCTGAAAATTCTGTCATGAGAAAGCTGTCAGACAAAGGTACAGTGTTGTCTTTAAGTGACTGGGAACGTGTGATGGCACAGGAGGGAAAGACATCAGAATTTGGGATTGGGTCTACATTACCCGACTCATGGTGTTGTGGCACATCCAGCACCTCTAAATTAGGAGTCACTTTGCCCCCAGCAATGTCATTTCCTAATAGAAATGCAACACCTTTAATTGGAAAGGCAGGGCAAACAGCCACGGGAAACACTCCATTCACTAATTTGGACTCAACATGCACGTAATGCACAGGTCGAGGAACATAACCCAACTCAATCCCATGCAGCACCGCACCATAACCACAGGCTGATTTCTCCGAAAATGGCAACACACTCGCGAGGATCACCGATTGCGAGCAGGCGGTGTCTCGCAGAATGCGCACCGGGCGCTGATCAGCAGGCTCACCTGAAAGCGACACAGATCCTTTCAAAATAAAAGGCTCAAAACACGAATCGGGCTTATCATTATCATCAATGTCAGTGTTGATTTTGGAGTTAATTAATCCGACACCTTTTGGCTGCAGCACACTTTTGGACACCTGTTCCTTACGTTTTAGGGTGAGACAGTCAGCGATAACGTGTCCAGCTTTGTGACAATAAAAACACTCGCGCTCTTCTTTCTTTAAGCTCTGAGGCTTTGACACACTACCGGAACTAACCGGAGAGCTGCGAGGTTTTTCTAAAGGAAACGTAATCTTGTGCGTAAGTACATATTCATCTGCCAAAATAGCAGCAGTAGTGAGCGAATTGGCTTTCTGCTCATTCAAATGGACAACAATACGTTCAGAAATACAATTTTTAAATTCTTCTAACAAAATGACTTCTCGCAGAGCATCAAAATCATTTACTTTAGTAGAGACAAGCCATTTATCAAACAAGATTCCCTTGTCCCTGGCAAATTCACTAAAAGTCTGGCTCGGCAGCTTTTTTCGGTTTCTAAATTTCTGCCGATAGGCTTCGGGAACCAGTTCATAAGCGCGGAGAATGGCGGCTTTAACACTGTCATATTTTAAACTTTCTTCTAAAGGAAGTGCAGAAATGGCTTCCTGGGCTTTACCATGCACTTTGCACTGAACTAAAAGTGGCCAAGCCTCTTGAGGCCAGTGGAGTGCGGAGGCAATGCGCTCAAACGCGCTGAAATAACAATCCACCTCCGACTCTCTGAAAGTGGGAACTAAAGTGACGTGCTTACTGATATCAAAGGAACTGTGATTTGCATTAGTGGAGGGAGGATATATACCTGGCGGTGAACTGAGCACTTGAGTCTCCCTCTGGGACTCGAGCTCCAATTGGCGTATTCGGACAGCTGTTTCAGCCTCAATTTCGAGCTTTCGCATCTCCAGCTGATGTTTCAGCTGCGCGTCTCTCCTCTCAGCTTTTTCTCTGGCCTCCAGTTTCAACCGGGCGAGCCTGACTTTCAACTGGGCTTCGCTCGTGGACCCAGTGCTGGCTGAGGAGGACGAGGACGAGCCAGATCCCGAGCGGGAGCGCTTTTCTCGCTCTCTCGGATCCGAACCACTCCCACTCTCCGGTACAGTCACGGTGAGAGACTCCGTGTCCGGCTTAACACCACCAGCAGCCCCGCTCAGGGCGCCATCCAGCGGCACCGCAGGTGCTGCTATCAACTCTTGCTCCACCAATGCATTTATAATTAAGTTTTTCAACTCTTTCTTGAGAATTTGCTTCGAATACGAAATTTGAAAGTGATTAGCAATTTGAATTAATTCGTCCTTTCTACAATTATTGATCTGTGAAAGGGAAGGCTCTGAAATGAAACTTTCAATGTTAAACGGCTCCATTCTCCGCACCGTTCACAAAACACCAGGAAAAAAGAGGAACAATCAAATAAATAGGTCCAAATCCTAATACTGTTATTTTCAACCTCCTCGGGAACTTAAATTGCTCTCGGACGGGCCCCCATTATGTTACGTCCACAGCTCTTAAAGGGGTTAAAAGGAGGTAACATAAAACCAGATGTTAAGGTTTTACAGAGGTTTTTAATAAAATAAAAAGGATTTAAACATACAGATGCGTGACCGTTCCAAAATCGTTGACACTAAATAAAGCCACACCGAACTATTCGCAAAGTACAGTTTTGATCTAAACAATATCCGGAAATAATACAATCGGAAACAACAGTTTCTAAGTTTTATAGGGCTGAGTCAGACACGAACAACATATCCAAAAAGCAGCAATTTCTAAGTTTTAGCAAGCCGAGTCAGACAAGAACAACATATTCAAAAACAGGAATTTCTAAGTTTAGCAAGCCGAGCCAGACGAAGTTTGGGCGACAGTCCACTTCAGGAAACAGCCGCCCCCGAATGACGCTCTCTCCAGCCTTTTAAAGGAGTTGCCATTTTCTTGTTGGTTGCTGATTGGAAGACAACCGAACACTCCCATAAGCAGTCGCCCCAATCCTCCACCTCCACCTGGCAATCTAAGGGGAGACGGTCACAGGCACGCACGCACACATGCCCCCATGCAGACACACTCAAACACTCACTCGGCATCAGCCGTAACAGTCATGAAAATAAAGGAAATGCATTGAATGAGAAAGTGTGCCCAAACTTTTGGCCTGTACTGTATTCTTCTATCATTAAAATTAATTTGATGATCAGAAAGATTTATGTCTGACAATTATGCAAAACTAGAGAAAATAACGAAGGGGGCAAAGGCAGCACTGTAGTTCTCCAGTGTTTCTGCCCACTCATTATAGGCTTTATTTATGCATTAAAAGAGAAAACCTTTCTCTTTCTTCTTTTACTAGAGTATAAAATGCCATTCTAGATGATGATGTTCTATCTGTGAATATTTGGATAGTCTTGTAGTGGCACAGAAAGGGTGTCCAACCAGTGCTATGTGCTTTGAGTGAGGAACTGTTGTAATTACTGGAGACATTTTTAGAAAAATCAGCTCTAGCTTCCTCATCGGACTCCTGTGGTTGGTCCATTAGGGTGACGGACAGCTGTGATTTGCTGCCAGGCGGTTCTGTTCTTCCACCTGTTAATGCGCCTCCCAATGGTGCTAATGATTCATATCAGGAGCATGATGAAACATTTAATGACCTGTGTGCTGATTTATCAGAAGGATTCAAGAGGCCAATTTAAAAATATAATAAGTCACGGAATCCCCACATGCAGTTCAGCAAAGCTTTCAAGGTCCGTGGTCCATCTGAGTGTTAATCAATGGGTCATTAGGGACAGTACGCTTATCAGGTGCTTGTATGCAACACTTTTCATCTTGGAACGGACCACTGCATTACGGGTGAATGAGTCATTATCCACTCGTCCTCCCTCAAAATGACATATGGACTTTCAGTGTCCTGAAAATTCTTCCAAATATGTTCAGATGGTTAAACGATCCCTCCTGTTCAAACAGAATGGTGAGTGGAGTTTTAGTCCAATTCAATAATTTAAAGACACAGGCACAGAAATGCAGGAAGATTGCCTTTTAGCATTTGCTACCAACCCATAAGAATGCAACACTGCTATAAATACCAGCTTTGTGAAGCTCATCACATACTGCATTTTTCTAGAAGTTGCTCTGTGTAAGTTTGACATGAACAAAAAAACACGTTCTTTCATTCAAACCCAATTTGGAAAAAAGTTGTCACATTGTGGAAAATGTAATTAAAATCAAAAGGAGAGATTCAGAAAGTCCATTCACCCTTTATTGAAAACCTTACAACACTGTATTTAGAGTCCTATCATGTTCATTTGATTGCTTATTGAAATTATTGTGCCGTGCGATGATTGATTTCCACTGTGTAACATCATCAGGTCTTTTGATCACAATCATAAGCATTTGAGCACTGAAGACACCAGTCAGTCAATTCAAGCAAGAGGATTTGTAATTCATCACTATTAGCAATTTGTTTGATTATAGGTTATGTTTCACCCCCGTTTTTCTGGCTGTCTGTCTGTCTGTTTGTGAACAACATAACTCAAAAAGTTATGCACGGATTTGTCTGACATTTTGTGGGTGCATTGCTATTACATCAAGGATGGACCCTATTGATTTTCACCGCAATCAGTGAAACAATATGGCCGCCACGGCAGCCATCTTGTAAACGTATGACATGTGATTACTCAACTTTGCTCCCACTCATGAAGCTTTGGGTTGTGCTGCCTTGGCGGAGGTTTGCGCTCTACGAGTGCCTCTAGTTTGAGGTTTTCTTTAGCCAAAATCCAAACTGATCAGTGTAATACAAAATTCACTGCAATATACTGAAGCCACTTGAAATCTTTTGACGTGTCTTCCTCAGTTTACAATGTTTGTCCGTGACTTTGCTTGCCATTACGGTTTTTAATTTCTTTTGTGATGGAGCGTTACTCTGCTCTTCTACACTGGAAGGATCATTTAAAATTACTGCAGCTGATACAGAACGGAGTGACAGAACAGCATCAAGCACAGCTCCTGCACGATTAATGGCAAATGATACAGAACCGAAATGGAAACCAGCCAATCATGTTGACCTGATTAAATATTCCAACCCAAAAACGTAATTAGAATGCAAGAGTTTATTAATTACGTCAGAGTGTAATGTATTAGTCTATAAATTAATGTACAACAGGCGTCAGAGGTCGCTTGCACCATGCACCTAAAATTTTATCTTCTTAGCACATTCTGTAGTTTTTACTCCAATTGGCCAGCATTCAATCATTATTTGTTATTTTTGTATTTGTTGTATTATGACTGCATTCTGACCCTGCATCTGGTTCCTCGTCTGGATTATTAAAAATCTTGACTCTTTGCCCCATGGCGACATTTATTATTATTATTATTATTGAGCGCAAAATTATTTTGGCAAATTTATCATCTAGTGACCCTCTGCAAACAAACTTGGATTAGTTTTTAGAGAGGCGAGCTGTATTTCAGAGGAACTACAGGTATTTCTCATGACACCTGAACTCCTTGTGGCTCTCATTTAAAATGTAATTAGAGTTCAGTCAAACTAATGCATCACTGAACACCAAAACCTCCACAGCGTCCAGTGCTTTTATTGACACACCTCACTGAGCCACACAGCCTGTGCTGATGCCTATGAGTCTCCTGTTTTGAACAGAAATCACAACAGACTGAGTAAATATGGGAAAAAAATTGAACAGCCTCATTTTGCAATTATCAAATTTGATAGGTGTGCGCAGAATTTCTGAGTCTTCAGTGAGAAAATGGTTTCTGAATGCATTTACTTGGCTCTGCTTGCACACTGTACAGGAAGGATCATTCAGATGTTGTGTGTCGTGTTGTGGGAATAGTGTCCACAGCAATCACATTCCCACATTAATTAATTAATTTTCAGTATATTAATTAATTAGTTGCCATGCTGTGTGTGTGTCTTTGGCTGTGGTTGTGGAATGAAAACGTTTTTTTTTTTCCAAAGCCTCTGAATGAGTGGGAAAAAATATTTTAAAAACACCTTTCATGAACATACCAAGTGAGGCTTTCAGTTCTGGGTTTAATTTAAAAAAGGTTATTTGCCGGTCATGAATACATATGGGAAGCAATGATAAAATGAAATGATACCTGGGGCTTTAGCTATAATGTTTATTTTGTTCAGAGAGAACATTCATTTGAAAACCTGCCCCCGAAGGTCCAAGCCTTGAATTTTGTTCACTTTTTCCGCAGTTCATTTTCTAAAGTGCATTTCTTATGGGTCAACATTAATTTAGTGTCATGGGAAAGGTGTGATACAAGATAACATCGAATGATCACACATTGAAAATGAAAGCAGATTACCTGAGTCAAGATATTAATATTTCCTTGATTAAATATGAATTACTCAGAGTTCATCATAACATATTTTTTCTCTGCTGCAGGAGTCACGTCCTGAATTTTTCTGAATAATTTTCCTCTGCAACTGAGTCCTCCTGAACAGCTTCCCCTTTAGGTTCCCATAAATACTTCTCATTATTTCATTATTGTCTCCTGTTTCGCCCTGTCTTTGTTCCTCCTGCTCTCTCTCGTTCCCTGTCGCTGTGGTCTTGTGTAGTTTAGTTCCTGATCTGTTTCTCCGCTTTACTGGATTATCTCATTTCCTCAGCATAAACTAATGAGTAAAACAAGTATTTAATAGGGAATCTCTTCCCAGTGTTTGTGGCCTTGACGACTGGATTCCTCTCGTCTCTCCTACACCCTCAAGCTCAAAAGTGCACCTGCTTGCGTGCCCTGATTCATTCGGTGAGCCATCCCGGCTTCAGACCTCAGACTAACTCACACCCCCTTTGACTAACTCTTGCCCGACCCCCCCTGTTAACCCGTCCGCCCCTCCTGACTTTGGACCGTTTCCTGACAAAGCTGCTTCTTCTCACACTTAATCGTCCTCATTTAATACCCAAGGCCATTTGGCTCTTTCTGAGAGCTGCGTCCGGCTCTCGTTCAGTACCTCCCAGCAGCGCGGTCATGCTGGAAGACAAAAGTAGAAAATCTGTTTCTTGAAACTAACCTCATAGAAAAAAACTATTAACTCACAAAAGTGTCCCGTCCATCATGGTACAGCAACACATATTTGCACAATTTTGAGATTAATTTTCTAGTCTGTCAGTGACAGACTGAGCCAAGAAAGCTGATTCCTCCAAAATCATGCACCAACCCTGGCCTTTCTTATCAAACTATTTACACATAAGCCGTATGGTAGAGTACATGTGCAGTCTTCTTCAATAGTTATTAATAATTGAAATAATAATTGAAAAGATGTTTGTATGCCTTTGTTATGTCTGATAGGTGAATAGCATTGTAGAGCACAGAATCCTGTAGCACTAGCCATACTGGCAGAATGTTATACACAAAGCTCTAAAAAGATTTTGCACACAGCCCTCAGAAAATGAAAGCATGTTTGTGGCACAAGTTTTTTTAAACTCTGTTCTCTGATACATCTGCTTAAACTGGTCTCTCAGGTCAGGTGATTACTATTCACAATTTACAGTAAGGTAATATAAACTCATGGAGCTGTGATTTACAAGTAGTTCACTTAAGATGCATGATAATCATGCTTAACAGTCAATGTACTTTTAATCTAACAATTTATTACTTATTGATGACTTTTGCAAACCATTGGATAAACTTAGAATAACCTATCCATTAATTGATACATTTGCTGTTTTTTGATTAGTATTATTATTTATTGTTACACATGGGCGAATTTTCAGCCCTTTGTTTTTTTTTCATACTAATTCAGGTCGTCCTTCTTTCTTTTGTTATAGCACAGTTGGATGAGGCTCTTGGCAAAACTGTCCCGCTCGCTCCGGGTAACATGCTGTTTCGATGAAACCAATGCAATTAATCTACCATCTGCTTTAACACAAAGGCTGTGTGTTGAAATATGAAAGCAGTGAGAAGCAGCTCTGCGAGCTGCTGGAGCCGTGTCAGGCTGTCACTGTCGCATTGTGTTTGGATGATGAAATAATGCGAGGATAGACTCCAGAGATTATTGAAAACTTTACCCTCACCATGTAACAATAATGCTGTCACTGGAATTAATTCTCTCCCTATGAAAGATAATTCTTGAGTTCTTTGGCAATGATGCAAAAACGTCTTCAGAGGTAAATAGAAAACTCGTTTCAGTCTGTTTTGTGCACACCCCCTTGGATTTACCCAAATTAAAAGACCTGCGGCTCATATTCTCTTCTGCCTTTATAGTAAAGGTTTAGGTTAAAATACTTAAGTCTAACACTCTCCCCTCTATTACAGATTCAGTTTTAGCTCCGGAAGCATGAGCAGAACCCCACCTTGCAGTTTGGCTGCTTTCACACCGGACGCAAAATGAATTTTTCGCGCGACAGATTACATGTATTCGCATCTTTGCATTGACTTTGAATGGAATCTCTCGTGTGAAAAATTTGTTTCACATCCGGTGTGAAAGCAGCTTTACCCTGGCTGCACAAAGGATACTCAGATATTAATATTAATTTTTCGAATTGGAGATGTGTTAGTTGTGTAATTAGACATAAGTCCCCGAAGCAGAAAAACAGCATAATGAATATACACCACTGGACACTAACAAAGACGTTCAAGTACAGGGACGTAATAAATACACTGAGAGGCATTAAAAACGCAAAGTGGTTTTTATCGTCTAATTTGAAAACTGATAGTTTTTCCTTTTGCTGATTGACATGATGACCATCAGGTGTGGTCAGCATAGCAGAATGTCAAGTGTCTGGGTTCGAATCCTTTCTTGGTTCAACACCTCATTATGATTATCTAAATGCAGCACAGTTCCCTGGATCATGGTCGTGAATCACACTGGGAGAGTCATTTTGTACATGAAAAGCTGAAGATCAGGGCCGATTAAAACACACATAAACAAAGTCACATCATTCCCACTTCAAATGCCACAAACGAATGAGTCTTGGAAGAATCAAACATTTTGAATGTTGAATGATGGCCAGTCTCAGAGAAAAGATTCTGGACACATTAATGTCCATTAAATGACTGTATCCAGAGTGCAGGGATGACACAGAATGACCCGATGTGTCAGCTGTCGTCCCCGACAAAAACACATTCCAGAAAACGCACTCTGCCATGTCAGATAATGCATTAGAACTGCTGAATTGACTGCCAATGGAACGATAACAGCGAGGGCAACTCTCCGTACCAAAGGCACAGATTCCCGAGACCGTGTTTTGCAATTACGAAAGAAACCATTTACCGCTACTTAAAATCGTATATTTTATTATGCATTTTTCAATGCCTCTCAGTGTATTACACTGATCTTACTTGCGGACCCTCTGCGGATGGCAAGACAAAACAAGTTTCTTAGCTTGTCTATAGCATTATATGTGTCACAGGGGTATTTTTATGGACCCGTAATTTAAAAAAAAATTCAGGTCTAGACTTTTCTAAAGTTCTGAGGTAGTGTGGTTCTGTCTCATCTCTCCAGGACTGAAGCTTGTGCCTCACCAGATCTTCTGTATTGGCTGATTACTTTGGCTTGGCTGTGATCCCTGAGTCTGCACATTGTTCAACATTTTTCAAAATGTTTAGGTATTCAGTCATGGTTTAGAGACTGTTCAGGGCCAAGTAGCAATTCAGTTATCTCAGAGTTTAGCCATTTCTTTCCAGTGAATCATTTCGCTCTTTTATTATGATCATTGTGTTTCTCTTAGCATGAACGATGCCGCTGTCCTGGGCCTGACGCTTGTTCGTCATGATAGTATTTAATTCTGGGGAAGTCCCTGTTGTTGGTGGAAGTAGAACAATATCATCTGCAGAGAGTGAGAATTTCACTCTGGGGTCAGACAGGGGAAGGCAAAGCGCTGCAAATTTAGCAAATTTCATGGGTTTTGCCAACTCAATTGCACACAGTTCTGTGAAAAAGTACAGTATTTGGCCCCTTACTAAATCCTAGTGTTTCTCTTTATTTGTTAGATTTTAAATGTTCAGGTTATCCCACTAATTTTAATATCAAGAACAACAGTGCAAGTAAACATGAGATGCAGCTGCGGCAAACCAGGGGCATTCCCAAACTCAGGCTGGGGGAAGTGTGAGAGGGAATCTTCTACACTCTCAGAAATAGGGGTACAGCAGGAGTCCATTTCTGTTCCCCAAGGTAAATTCAGCACTTATGTAATTCATTTAATTATAGGACCTCAAGGTACCTGTGTGAACCTTTTTAGGGTCTAAAAGGTACTTTTATGTTCCAAAACAAATAAAAACCCACTTCTAAAGTACAACAGCAGTACCTTTGAGGGTACTGCCCCAGTGACAACCATGGCTTGCCTTTTGAACAAAAAAAAACGAAGAGCTACGTGTGGCCGGCCGAAGGAGGGCCTGGGCAGAGAAATGAAGCCCAGACTCCCAGGTATGAGTCAAACCCGCTGACCACATCACCAAAGAGCCAGGCTCGTTGGCAAGGTAATGAGGGTGCGTACTTATTAGGAGGCATTTCTATCGACAGGACCCTGTCACATACGCAATTTGTTCTGAACTGAGAGAATGTCCTCGGTGGGTCACATGAGCAATATGCGGGCTGAAAATTTTGTTGAAATAAATTATAGATTCCACAGAGAAACGGAACGCTCAAACACATCCATCCATCCATTTTCTATACCCGCTTATTCCTCACTAGGGTCACGGGGCGAGCTGGAGGAAGCTCTGGAGCTTTCTGGCCCAGGGAAGTCCCGTTGAGATTGAAATCTCTTTTTCAAAGGAGCCCTGGGGGTTGAGGTGGGGAGAGAGAGGGCAATTTGCACAACCGGGGATGATCAGGTGGCGGGTCGAAACTTAAGCCATGACACCGGGGAATCCCTTCTCTTGTCGATGAGTATAATAGGATCTTTAATGACCATGGTGAGTCAGGGTCTCAGTTTAACATCTCATCCATAAGGCAGCATGTCCTTATCACAGCAGTGGGGAGGGAAGGTTGCCATCTACTGACCACCATCACCTCTTCCAGCAGCTACTTGGTGTTCCCACGTGGTCTTCCATCCAAGTACTGACAGGCCCACACCTGCTTAGCTTCATCCATGCTGCTGGAGCAGATCAAATAGTGTTTTGGCTGCTGTTGCTTCTGTGTTCTTCATATTACCAGACAGGTTCTATTTAAGTAGTGGTTACATCCAGCAGTTAGTTACCCTGGGTGAGTCTTGTAAAATTGAAGCAAATTAAATTAAAAATTAATTAAAAGCTACAGGGAGATTCCTGTTTTTAAACAGGAGTACCTAGGGTTGTATAACGTTTTTTCTTCAGTAAAATAAGTAAATTCAGTAAATTAAATTATCATATAATACCTGCATTTTGAATTTAATCTAGTTTTCTTTGCCTGATATTGAAATTATTTTCACGATCTGAAACATTTGAGTGTGACAAATGATTCTAGAAGCAATCAAGAGGGGGCAAACACTTTTATCCAGCAGTATAAAGGTTTGAAAAGATGTCACAGTACCTCCTCTGGCCACTTGGAGCTCTTTAAAATGTCATGCATATGTGTGAAAGACAGCGCAAGTGCTGAGACAGGAGATTTTGTGTAAGCAACTCATGAATTTTGTGGAAACGTTCCTGCTGGCCATCTGTGGATTGCACAGACTGTGTGAAACCTGGTTTGACATCTCCTGTTGAATTTGTGGGGAACAGTTTAAAATAGGAGCTTGAGGGCTTAAACTGAACATAATTAAGACTGATCTGTGCGCGGTCATGAACTGGGACTGCTACTAGCTGTTTGTTTCTGAGGTTAATGCTGTGAGTCGTGCCGATAGCAGGCAGAGAAACATTGTAAAGAGATTTATCAGTGAAACCTGCCTCCAGCACTGATCTCGAGAAAATATTGGGACAAGAATGTACCAAAGTCAGAAACTAAAAGGACATTTTTTGAGAAAACTGAATTTGTGGGCACTCAACTCTTCTGTGTTCAGACTAGGTGCTCAATGATCAGCCTGCCACACATTTACCGAATGATAATGAGTTTTATATATATATATATATATATTTATATATGACTAGCCGTTTAGGAAATTATAATATATGATTGAAACTCTGAATGAAACTTGATTATATGGATTGAAACTTTGAAAATATGTAATGACACTCTGAATATATAAAAAGAAACTGAATATATCGAATGAAAGTTTGAATACATGGAATGAAACGTGAGAATATTGACTGGAAGCTGACGTCACCATCTTGTGTTCTGAGACGATTAGTTATCGCTGTTCCTGCAAAAGTGAGAGCGACATTATAAGTGAGTCAGCACAAAATCTGGTCTCAGATATCATCAGCACTTCGGCGAACACATGTATGGGCCATAACACCCATAACTGAATCCAATATTGTTCTACTGATGAAGAAATATATTCACTCTTTCATAATGCAGGGAGCGACACAGGCCACAGTGCCGCACGTCAGGCAATTCAGGCCAGCGTAAATCCTGGAAGAAACATGCCTTCACCCTCGCCGGTGCACTGCGGTCAAGCTATCACCAGTTCGAAAAATGACGGTCGAACTATCACCGCAATAAAATTGATGTGCAAATACAGTGGATAGCGCAGTGGTAAAGTCATGTGATGCAACTGCTGTCAAGAACCATCTTCTGGAAAGAAATAACGAGGTTTATTCAACGAAAGTATGTGAGTATTTTGTTCAGAAAAAAAAAACCGTGAACAACTTCCATAATTTGGTTTTACAATGAATTTCTTTTTTCACTAAATAGCTGGCACTTTGTACAAATTGACACTTAAGAGTTTGGCGAAGTGCCATAATCCAGATCACAAACAACTGCATCTCGCATCGCCAGTGTTCTGCTATAAGCATAAAAAAGGCAGATATTACTCGGAATTATTGTCGGAATTGCCGTCAAAATTGGTGTTGTAGAGGTGGACAAAAAAGGAGAAAATTAAAGTGGGGATCATTGCACTTGATTCATAATACCATAATGCAACAGTACTGCCCAAAAATCACTTCTAAGAGAGAAACTTTAAGGCACTTTGCCGCAAAAATTTACGGAAAGCCACTGTTACATACTACTTTATTTTTTAAACAAAATGTCACACCTTTTTGGAACATGCCCACAAGTAAGAGATTGAGTACTTCCCTGTCCACTGTTTAGAAGGCACAGCTTATGGAGGATTCCATTAGTCTGTTCACACTGATTATTACAAAATAACAGCATTTGATTTAGTGATTTTCTTTCAACTTTAGACAACAATGAATTGTTTGTTTGACATCAAAAATATTTCCCAAACAGAAACACAATTACAAAGCAGAGGAAGGGCTCTATCTTACAGCTTGTGCAAAGCCGCGCAGAGCATGGCACAAGTTACTTTGCTCGTGTATGACCAGCGCAAATGTCATTAGTCAATCCAGTGCATAGATGGGAAAGATAGCTAATTGCACCAAAATTAGTACCCATGAACATGTTGGTCTTAAAATGAGGTGTGGTCAGGCAAATTGTTGGCGTGTTGCTATCTTGTGGTTACATTAAGCTCATGTGCCATTGTTCCTGGTCTTAAATCAATCCTCAGTTTTCAGCTATTATTTTAAGGGACCATTACTGATAGGGTAGATCCACTATGCCATAAAGTTCCGCAAAATTGGCTCGCGTAAATTTACATAAACCTACATATGGTAGTCGAGTCCATAGTGCTCCGCAAGTGACAGTAAAGATCCACAAATTGATAAGGCGGTGGATCTGCAGTCATGTGAATATACAGGAACCCACACATTCCGCTATGGAGGATTTCTTTCAATCATGCTATAAAACTTGTCTATGACGTTGAATTGTTTGGCTTGAGGTGAGTTTCTGTAAATATTGATGTTTCTCATTGATATTTGAACATATTGACAGTAGATTATGGCATGCTGCATTCCATATATTCAGAGATTAATTCAATATATTCAGACTTTTATTCTATATATTCAAGTTTCATTCCATATATTGTTTACACCTCAAGCCATTTATTTACCTGGTAGGTGTTTATTATGTCCTATAAAACAAAACAGCAGCAAATTATGAATCCAGGTCATGCTGGTAAAGAATTTGGGCACATCCGCATTTTCATATGCGGATGTGCCCAAACCGGTCAATGATATATGTTGTATTCATTTTTTCATGCATACAAAATAATTTAAGAAATGGTGGGCTAATTGATATGAATGTCTCTAAAACTGTTGGACAAGTGATTTTGGTGACGTGGGGAGATAAATTAGCCTGATAGAGGAGGGTATTTTGTCGCAATGTGTCTCCATTGGGTTCCTGCTTTTATAATCTTCTAGCTGACCATTCATACAGTTGTGCCAAATATATTTTCTTCCCTCCTGATCGTAGATTGGAAAGAGTATAAGAGCGCTGGCTCGGGCTGAGCAGACCCCTTCAACATCCATGAACTGGACTGTAAAACATTGCCCTCCTGGATAGAGCTTTAGCATAAACCTGAACTTGTCAAAAATCTGTGAGAGAATACTCATTTCCTGGTAAATGTTTTACGTGTCACCACAGTACCTTAGTTGATATTTTCAAGTCAGCTTTCACAAAGTAAAATATTCTGCCATCAGTCTTTGGCTGATAAGTTGACTGTTTATAACTGAAATCATTATCCTGCAAACCACAAGGATGGGAGATCTGTGTTTCAGCAGGAATAATTGAAACACCTTTTACTAAAACCCCATAAGTAACACTTGACTTGACTTGTGGGGTTTTAGTAATCAGTGCTTCAATTGTTTTCTTATTGTAAATTATTTTACATTCAAGTTCCTCACCCAAATATCACTGTGCTGACATTTTTACTTATGGCATTTTCTTTGATTGGTGGACACCAGGTCATATCATGTCATTGCAAATTCGTTTCTGCATTTCTATTCATGTGAGACAGGAGGAGCAAATTGGCTGCCTCCTGTATTCAATGACATCAGTTGGAGTGCTGCCCTTTAATAAAAGCTTAGTGGATGAGTGGAGCATCTTAAATCAATTTGACATGATCAATAGTGAGAATATGCAATGGCAGAATGTACTTCAGCATTTGGATTACAAAACGGGGAATGTTTAAACCTTGGGAATGAGTATCTCGAAGCTGTTTCAAAGTTGGAAGGCTTGTCAGTTTTTTAAAATCTAAAGAGATTTCTTTTAAATGACTGCTCAGTATGGAATCGCAGTCAGGGTGCACATTTTAGGACATCCTCAGGTCTCAGAGTGAGGTATCAGGTGTCAGGAAAGCCTCAGTCATTGGTCAGACAAAACGGTGACATGTCTCAGACAGACCTCAGTCAAACCAACCGGTCTCAGGCTTCAAAATAGACGTCATCAGAAGGAACGGCATCAGATAAAACCGCCTCAGATTAAACGGTTTAAAAATGAAAATCATCAGACAACATGGCGACAAAAAACGGCCTCACATATACGGCCTCAGTTCGTAAAACACAACATATTTTATTTTGAAAGAACCGGAAGTTGATTGCTTAGCTACCAAGTTCGCAAGCCTAGCTAGGCAACAGTTTGGTGTACGGATGTCAATAGAAAATAAATTAATAAATAAACCATTATTTTACTATCTCACTCAGCTAGAGTTGAACCGCAAGCATTTATTTTATATCAAATATAGCTGCTCCCTAGCCTTAATTCGCTTAATTGACTGAACTCCGCTGAAACCTCTATGGACGGTGATGCCATTTTCTCAGAAAACTGATTGGTCAGTAGGCGGTGCTTTTGCACGCTGTGATCTGAATCTAAAACTAAACCTACTCCGGAGCAGGTTAGCCGTTCAGCTAATGTTGCCGCGTTGATAAACCTCGGTAAGAAGCGAGCCGGCTTCATGGTACAGAAAACCCAGGGTTAAACCTGAAGTTACCGCGATAAGCCCAAATCCAGCTTTATGGTACAGGCCCCTCATAATGTTGAGAGTTTTCAGAGTTTCTGTAATGGTAATTTAAATGAATGATAAAGGTCAAGAATTAGGCTATCCGTGCTTATTTTAAAGGGCATCTAAAGTCGATTCTCAGGCAGGACGTTGAACGTCCAATGTTTACAAACAAATCACTTGCTTTTGTTGACAGCTTGCATTGTCACATGACCAATTTCATTCATCAAGCAATGTACACTTGTAGATAATCCTTTTATTTCGGTTTGTTTGCGCAGGTGCAGCTCGCTGATTGGCCAAAAAACAAAAACAATGGAATCGACTTTAGATGCGCTTTAACTAAACAAGGAGAACGGGCGACACCTGATGGTCGTTGGGATTTTTGGAGTGAAAGAAAGTCAGTTTTATTAACATTGAAAACAGGCTGTGACCAGTCGTTATTTTTAAGGGATGGTTGGTGCTTCCCCGATTGACAGTTCACAAGCCACTACTGCTTGATATGTACAACAATGAAATCATGGTAGACTTTGTACATTTGCAATGGACACAAACTCCCCCCTTAGAGCCAGTAGTAACTGACATTTTCTCCAGGAATGTGACTTTTTTATTATTTATTTTCTGTATCTATTTAATGTCGTGGCAGGAACCAGTGCTCTAAATGTTTGCAGTGAGGGCACTGTTGCTTCACCCAGAGTGTTTTAGCAGCAGGAAGCCATTCACCTGAATTTGTTGTGTTTTTCTCAGTTTCCCTCCGACTCAGGATATAAAAGGAAACTGAGATGAACCAGGAAGCTTGCTGTGGCAGCTGGCTCCTCCAGGTTCTGGGGAGGCTGTGCATATGTGCATGACAAACACCGAGAGACAGATCCTACCGCAGGTTCTGTTAAAAGCGTCTGAGCTGCAGGCATTAATCTAATGCCTCAGATAGCATACAGTCCAAAGCATGCTGTGCATGATGGGGAGGGCAAATGGTGTTCTATTCTTCCTCAATGGGGAAATGAAACATCAGTGAGGGGTTATAATGGGGATCTGTGCTGTCCAATAGTATTTGGACTTCGAGCCTATTTTTGTATTGGCTCAGTACCCTGTAATCCAGCTCAGTGAATTTGAAATGAAACAATAAATATGACATGAAAGGCAAATTGCCATCTTTAATTTGTCAACATTTGTGTCCATAATGCACATCATGCCCCATTTCGGGGACCCAAGCTAGCTCAGATTCATTGCAAGTGTCCTTAAACTCTTTGTTGTTAAGGGCACCTACAGTGTTTTAATCTTCCTAAATTGTTATATACAAAAACAACTTTCTGCTTGTTATTTTCTGCTTGTATAATTCCTTTAACTGGCCACTAATCTAAAACCATATTGAAACAACAAAATAAGAAATTTAATATGAATAATAATTTTATGTTTTACCTCTGTGGCGTAGTATTTGCTAGGCATGTGTGTTCACCGATGACCACCAACATATTTCAGGGCAGCAGTCTGTCTTCCTCCAACATAATGACATTTTCTTCTGACAGAATTGACTGGTTTATGCCAGGGCCGGCCCTTGCCTATACGATTGCCTAGGCAAAAATCCATCCCTTTATTGGCAACAATTAGTCCTGGCTTGTTCGTAATAGTTCTCCTTGATTAACACGCTTTCCAATTTAAGAATAATCAAGTGGCAATTGAAGACACGGCTTCTCTCCCCCTATGCGATCTAACAGCGACAAATGGGCAGTTCAGAAAAATAATTATAATTTGGTCTATGCACTGGCACTCAGCGACGTAACTTTTTTTCCTGCGAGAGCGGCATTTCAGAAATCTTCAGGTAATTCTGGTGACAAGTCCGTGGTTTCGTCCGTTTACATTTTCCAATCGGACAGCTGTCTATTTTTGACAGCAAGTTGCGTGACCGTGCAGCAAAAACAGGTGTGCGCACTTGTCGCCAAAATTACCTTCTTTCGCAAGGGAGTTCTGAAATGCTGCTCTCGCTGGGAAAAAATTACCGTTGCCCTGTGCCAGTGCATAGACTTATTTATAATTCAATTATTTTTCTGTACTGACTGTAGCCCATTATTTTGTCGCTGTTAGATCGCATGGGGGAGAGAAGCCGTGTCTTCAATTGCCACTTAGCTAATCTTGAATTGGAAAACGTGTTTATAAGGAAAACAATCTAGAATTAGCCAGGACTAATTGTTGTCAATAAAGGGTAGGATATTTTACCCCAAATTTAGCGGTCTGGCGCCGGTCCTGGTTTATGCTGTCATATTTCCACAATCCTTTTAAAAAAGAATAGTTATTTCTTATAAGAGCACATGGAAGAAATGAATGGGAGAAGATGATATGAATTCCCTCTGGAAACGCTTTCCATTGGAGATTGGAAAATTTCTCCTCCACTGCGGTGTGATAATCCCCAGTTGTTAAGAGGAGAGGCCCCCTCTCCCAGACACCCCCCTCATGAAGCCCTTTTTACAGCCAGAGAAGTCAGCACTAAGCCCCCATTTTGTGCATTTCCATGTGATTCAGCAAATTGGCATTCATTGCCTCTGGCAGTATAATGGGACTCAGTTAATTACATTTTGTTCAGGGTTTCCTTTTGCAAAAACATCCAATTTTATGAGCTGCCACTGTTTTTATTTCTTTATCCAACCTCTGTGGAAGCAAATATCTTCAATAAATTTTATTTTAATTGCCCCTTCCAGTTTGGGAACTGCTGTAAACTTGGAGTGTAATTTCGAACTTCAGCATGACTGGATGTACAATGACTCATCCTTCCTACTTCATAATTTAGTTATTCTTGTGAATGTCATTGAAAAGCAAGTGTTCTTTTCAAGAGTGGAATGGCTTTAAGGTTAGAGCACAAACAAATGGGGCACAGTGATGGCCAATTAAAACAGACTAGAGATGTAACACTTAGGGTAAGCTTCATGGGAGGTCCTGGGTTCAATCCCTGACGAGCCCCCAATTATGTTGCTAACAGCTTCACTAATTACGACAAAATGACACAACACACTAATGGGATTGTAAAAGATCTTTAATTCCATCTAAGAATAAATCCAAAGTGAGAGATTTAGGAATGTAATGCGTCATATAACCCAAGCCTGAACGTACATGTCCCCAAAACTGGTGCCATGGTTACCTCTGGAAGATCTCTCTTCCTCAGAGGGGCTACCTGCGACCCTTTCATAGGTGTGACTCAGGCCAGGGACAGGCCTTCCACAGCTGTATTCTAAAGAGAGGGAGTCAAGCAAAACAGGCCCTCTACCATTGCAAAAAAATCTAGCAGGAGCTCAGGGCAACACTAACACCGTTAATATCTTCTCCTGTTTTTGGTTGTTTGAAATATGCAATGAATGAAAACTTTTTTAAGAAACAACAGAAAAAAAATGTTACTCTCTGCCACCTAAAATACTCTGATTCTCCCTTTAAAATTGTCCGGTAGGCGGGGCCCGAGAAAACCTCTGTGTGATTTCAGTGGAATCGATTGTAGTCTTAGCATGATTCAGCTTTGAGTCACTTCACGTACATCTGCTTGCAGAAATCAACGCGGTGCTGCTGCGCAAATTTGATCCATTTTGCCCTCAAAGTGCGATCTGAGAGAAACACGTGTATTGATACGACAGGTGTGTAAAACGTATTAATACTCCTCTGATTGATCGGCGCTCCAGCCACACAATATCGGCCTCCTGTCCTCACTGCCTTCCTTTTGCTTTCCGCCATGTTTTGTCATGAATCAAATCACCTGACCTCACTATTGAATCATGTGACACGCATCCCTGTGAAAATTTTCAGGTCAAAAAAGTGGTATATTTGAATGCAAAAAAATGGGCTCAGTAAGGCTTTTTGAAGCGTTTTAATGTCAAATACCGATTGATACCAAATACCGATTGTGCCATATTCTCTTTCGGGCCGGGATGCGGAATGTTCTTCAACAGACGAGTCAATAATATGACCTAAATCCAACTGAGTCTGCATTTCACATGCTGAGGGCAAAAGTGAAGGCAAAATAGGCCAACAACAGAGCAGTAACGGCAAACAGCTGCAGTGAAGGCCTGGCAAAACATCACCGGGGAGCAAACCCAGGCTGCGTCCCAAAAGTTAAAAAATCACGTCCTATCCACTGACTCCTAACCACTTTTCCTCAATCTTTGTGCAAAACATCATAAGGGAAAGGAAACTAGATTTAGTCAGTAAGCATGGCTTACAGGATACCCCCCGCAACAAGTAGTCGGGCAGTACCACAGTCAATAGACCTTCCACCAAGAGAAAAAATTTTCAAAATCGGATGAGTGGGTTATAAGATCTAGGTCCGGACGCACAGACGGACGCGCGCACACACAGACACACGCACGCACACACACACGGACGGATAAAGCAAATCCAGTATACCCCCCCCCCTAAACTTCGTTGCGGGGGGTATAAAAACTTCGTTGCGGGGGGTATAATGAGTAAAAGGGAATTCCTAACTCTCCAGTGATCTGGAAAAACCTAGTAAGTTCATTAGAGCAAGTTTCTCGCAATTTAAGAAAAACTCTTTGATTCCAGATTTTTTCGAAGACATAAAAATGAAGTTCAACCAGGAGAGACTCAAGTGAAATGGAGAAAATATTTATTATCCTTTGAGCATAAAGGGTTAACATGCTTATAATCGAATCAAGTCTTTGGCGCTTGGACTCTTTGGGAAGACTCGAAGATCGGGAGCACTGCCCGGAGCAGCCGCAGGAAATCCCCCGAAGAGTCCAGACACTGGTGGCGGTGGTGGCTGAAGACCGGTGAAGCTGGAGTGGCAGAACGGGAGGTCTGATGAGTAGGGTGGCGTTGAGGCGGAGGCGGGTCAGCGAGCGGCAGCATGGGTGAACTAGGGCGGAGAAAATAACATATTTAAAAAGACGGCAGCAGAATGATTGGCTTGCGATGCGACTGAGGTGTGCCCTGGTTGGATAGAAGCAATCAGCTGCAATGTCACCTGACTGCTCATTGACAGCCCCGGATATTGTCTGCGGAGAATCAGGAGTGGACATGCATGACCGAAATAGACGGGGTTGACGAGCGCGAATGAGAGAGAGTCTTCCTGCCTGAACTTTGGCTAAGCTTCATTTTTATTTTGACCAGCTTCAAATAACACCAGTTGCCAGTGTTTTCAGATTTTCACCATCCTTACTAAGAGCAAATAAGGATTAAACTCCATCTCTACTATATGGGACGTACTAGGTTTTGCCGGATCACTGAAAAACTGCTTAGGGAGGCAACTGCGCAAATAAGAGAATCAAAATGCACTAACACTAAGCAACGTGATCACGCGTCC
Organism: Gymnothorax reevesii; assembly: GCA_029721435.1. NCBI lineage: Eukaryota > Metazoa > Chordata > Actinopteri > Anguilliformes > Muraenidae > Gymnothorax > Gymnothorax reevesii. Next base: position 3,488,469 of record CM056588.1, read on the forward strand.
CCTGCCTGTCAAATATGTTTCTTTATGCGATTGGCCAATGGGCACTGCTTTCAATATTGCTGCTGCGCAGAATTGTGGGATAGCGTTATCTGCTTTCTTTTCAAAAAGGATGGTTCTGTGTACACTATGTTAAAGGAGGTAAAGACACTTTTCCTTAACATTTAAAGAATTTGAATGCTCTTATCATGGCTGCAATGTAATTATTTCCGGATCATTTTTATTTAGGAGGTAGGAACTTTCCTATGCAAAAAAGACTATTCGGACGCAGCCCTAGTATCGGGTGATGTCTGCGTGTTCCAGACTTCAGGCTGCCATTGATTGCAAAGGGTTTGACACTGCAAATTTCCAAATGGAAATAGAATGTCAGCACTTCAGGCATATTTTGATTGTTTCTTTTCTAATCCAATGTGGTGTCACACAAAAAAATGAAACAATGATCATTGTTTCAGTGCCCAGATATGTTTGGTTCCATCTGTGTGCACCTGTTCCATTGCATTTACCTCACAGGGTCAGACTTTCACAAGTGCCTGGTGATTTTCTGGCTTCACTACTGCTCACTTTCTCCCTTTGAGACATTAGGTGGAGACACCAACCAAGCTGCTCCAAACTGGAGGACTGGAGTCAACTACTCTCCTCTCCTTAAATGCTCACAGTAAGTCGGCAAGTCGCCCACCTGAATAGATATTTTCCTCTGTGTCTAGAGATTAAAGATGCCAACAGGCATTTCCCTTTTCGTCATAACCAACGTGATCCACCTTAGATAAAACAGAGAAATGTAATAACGCCAAAGTAACCACCTGCAATGCCCATGCGACATTTACTGCGACGGACACATCAAAATACCATCAGAATATCAATTACTACTACATGAAGACACAGCCCTTGCAGTGATTAAAATAGTTTTGGAAAGCGTTCAGCCAAGTCAGGTTTAATCTGATTTTCAGATAGCATCACTGATACCCGGTTGTTCGACACACAAATTGGTTCAGTCAGTTGCCATGTTTACAGGGAGCCCTTGTGATGAGACTGTAGCTCAATCAGAGAAAAACAGGAAACACCTCGATATGAGTGAATTACGTGGATCTGACTGAAAGTCTCAGCTGAGCAAATGAAAATTTCCTGTCCTTTTGATAATCTGTTCAATGGACATGGAAACGCTTGATTGGATCGAGTGCAGTAACACCATCATGACATCTGATGCATGGCTGAGTCTGAAAAAGCAGGGATGTGTGCAAGTGAGCAACAAAGATAACTTTTAAATTAAAAAAACAATAAAGAATTCAAAACAGTTGAATGACTGAAGAGGGGCAAAAACAACTAGCAGGTTGAACAAGGTTGAGAGAAGCTGAATGAGGTGGGAGCACACAGGTCTAATCATGAAATGATCAGTCATTATGGATATATTATACACAACATACACACTATTAAGTGAGACAAATATGCAGGAATAGAGGAAATCAGGAGAGGGCAAACAATTTTTCATAGTTCTGTGCACTGACCTTTGAATCTGGTTTCACACTGGTCTGAAATGTGCAAAGTGCTGTGTGTGTGCGTGTGTGTGTGTGTGCATGCGTGTGTGTGTGTGAGTGTGCTCGCGTGTGGGTGTGCGTGTGTGTGTTTATGGGCAAGAGAGAGAGATAGAAAGTCACAATGTCACAAAAATTGTGACAATACTTGTCACGCGGACAGATTTTTCATTGCTTTTGGATACGTTAAATGTGCAGTGCAAATGTTTTGTTTGATAGCTCTTCAGCATGAATTATGCATGTCCTCCGTTTGCACTGGGGGTGACTGTAATACTCCGGAATCTTCTCTCCTGTCTGTATCCTTCCCTTTCGTCCCCCCCCCCACCCCCCCGGGACCAACAGTAGAGACCCAGACTGAACACAGGAACGAGCTTCGTGCATAAGTTTGACAAACAAGACATTTTTTATGATGTGAAACTTGGCTTTCATTTCCTGTGGAGTGGATGTTGTGAAAGTACCACAGTATTTTAAGTTTTTTTTTCTTTCCCCCTTAATTGCTTGGGGAGAATATCGGGGGAGACATTCATCCCTTTACTTGCATGGTCCTGTGCACAGCATGGCCAAATATGCCTTACAAGTTTTCACGTCAGAGAAATTCAAATAAGAATGTCTGTCTTTTTGGCAGAATTATACTGAATTACACAATTACACTGAAGGCTGCGTTGTCTTAAATTGCACAAAAGGGTAGGAATTATGAGGTGGCGTATATATTGGAGTGAAGAAATTGGAAACAATTCTATTCTTGTGCTCTGATTTTGATTATATTTTTGTGGTTTAATTATCAATAAGCTCATATGAAATGTGAGAGAAAGGAAATTTGAGTTTTTTTAAAGAAATAATGATTTTAGATTTTAGATTTCATTAAAAAGGCAACCAACTGATTTTCACTTTTCTACATGTAGAATTTTAAAGCCTTAAGGCTGCCTTTGCAGGAAAACGTTTCTCAGCTATTAACATTGCAAATGGTTCTTTTAATGACTTTAAAATGAAGATTTTTTTTTTTTGGGAAAACATTTATTTATTTTTCAAATCACTTACTGCTTGAAAATGTGTGTTTACTCAAGCTTTTTACGGATACGTTACAGACTGCAGCTGGTGTGATTTCACGTACTGACTTCGCATGCCTTTGACGAGAATCTTCACCTGGTATTTGTGTACTTCATCACACACCTGGAATCAACCTGCACTGCCTGTGTGTGAAGATATTTTTCAGCTACACTGAGTGCAAACCTCAGTGGGTAGACTGTAGATTCAAAAGAAATAGTTTCCAGAGCAAACTCTGACCCTGGACTAGTCTTTGCTTTTCTCATATAATCAATGTGGGCAAATTACCTTTCCCTGGATCAGTTATTTTGACTCCATTACATTAGACTCTGATGCTCAGGTTTGTGACAGTTATCTAAGACAGAAATGGAGAGGTTACTGTTGGGAGTTTCTGTGGGCTGTTTTCTGGTGTTGTACAGGAGAGGGTCAGGTGGTTAATTCAGTGTAAAGTGGCTGTATGGGGAGAGCGTATTGGGTGGATGAGGGTCAGGTGGTTAGTTCAGTGTAAAGCGGCTGTAAGGGGAGAGAGTATTGGGCGGATGAGGGTAAGGTGGTTAGTTCAGTGTAAAGCGGCTGTAAGGGGAGAGAGTATTGGGCGGATGAGGGTCAGGTGGTTAGTTCAGTGTAAAGCGGCTGTAAGGGGAGAGAGTATTGGGCGGATGAGGGTCAGGCGGTTTGTTCAGTGTAAAGCAGCTGTAAGGGGAGAGAGTATTGGGCGGATGAGGGTCAGGTGGTTAGTTCAGTGTAAAGCGGCTGTAAGGGGAGAGAGTATTGGGCGGATGAGGGTCAGGTGGTTAGTTCAGTGTACAGCGGCTGTAAGGGGAGAGAGTATTGGGCGGATGAGAGGGAGGCCACACCGCTCTGCAGGAGTCATGTTGAAATCCCCAGGAGCCTTTAGTGCTCTCCACCTCATCACAGGAGCCCAGGCTGAGGGAGTGAAAGATCTCCCGCTGAGGCTCTGATGAGATAAATGCTGCGGTTTAAAAGGCCAATAAGACTGACTCTCACAGGAGCAGCACGAGCCCAACGTCCTGCTCTCCTGTGGGGTCGTCACTCTAAATCCACCTGAACTGCAGATGCTCCATTTCCCAGGCCTGATGCACACTGTAATGATGGATTACCACAGGACCTCTGACATTCAGCTGTAGGGCTTTAGGGGGGATTAAAGTGACCTTGTGTATTTGAGTCATGTTGGTTGCAAGGTCTCACCCCTGTTCCTAGCTTATTTGATGGCTGATGTTTTGATGATATGCACATATATGAAAGCCATTCATTAGGTGCTCAAAAGGTGACCTCAAGATATCAGACCCTTCTTCCTCAGTCCCTAGATTTCCTTCGGAGTCCATTGATTTGAACTGGTTTGTAAGCCTGGCCTAATTTCCATGTTCTTTTACACAATGAGGATCTATAAGCAGGTTAGTTTGATGTAATGTACTACTGCACCCTTGTCTGATACTCAGTGAAACTTTTTTCTGTAAAGCAATGCACAGATAAATGTATTGCAGTCATGAGTGTAATTATGTTTGTATATTTTTCCACTTGATCCAGTTGAGCTGATTTGATCTGCCTTTTATCGCTGCTTCTATCGATGTGTCCTCTCTTCTGTGCAATACATTTTATGCTTTTCGCCACAGTAGTCATCCTGGGAGACAGCCTCTTTCAGTCTAGTGAAAAGTGTATGGTACTTCTTGCACAAATTGCTCTGCATGCATCATTTTTGCAGTGAAAACACTCAGGCACACATTAATGCATATTAATTACTTCTCGAAATAATAATCTGATTTACAGACCTGAATTAGCTTTGAGCTTGATAACTGACGACTGCTTTGGGTGGAACATTTGAAAATCCACATCCAATCAACCTTCCAGACCTGGGTGAGATGCAGAAACTACTGTCATGATTGGGCAAACGGTGCATCCAAATGAAACAGTAACTGTTTAAAGCAGATGCAAAAAACAAAAACAAATAAAAAACACCTTGACGATACCAAAATTTTAGCACTTGGTAGCAATACCAGTTTAAATCTTTGATTCATTATATGGTTTGTGTTGCCAAAGCATGAAAAAACATTCAATTAAGCTCATTACTTTATAATAACTTTTTGACAATTGTTAAACTGCACAAATAACACTATATTACAATTTAACAACATTTAATCTTAAACTGTGCTATGCCCCTCCCCCTGAGCATTTAGGACTTTTGGCTACCTGTTTTCACCTTATTATTTAATTATCTCCCCTGCTTTTTCAGTCAATCACCTCACTTGTTTACCCTAAATTAATTAGCACTCCGTGCCGATTCAAACCTTAGTTCCCTCTCTCACAGGCAGGGAGCATTAATACGTAACACCCTTTCGTTTCCTTTGCAAAAAAAAAATTAATAAAATTACAGTGACAAATAATAATTAATTATGGCAGAATTTTTATGCCCCTGTCCGTCACAATGACGGAAAATCAGAAAATGGAACGTAACCTCTGCTCTGCACAAACTTTCCAAAAATGCTCTTTAAATTGACTAAAAAACTTCTTAAATTTAGAGAAAAGAAAATATTGGCTTTTTCAGTCCCTGCCAATGCTAATAATCAATGCTTATGTGATTGAGAGGAAAAATGGGTTCAGACAGACAGAGTTTTTCTTATTTTATTGTAGAATAAAATATGGCCTACATAACAATAAAGCAATAATTAAAGAAGAATTTTGCATTTCAGAACTTTTTTGTTAGCCAGATCACATGAAAAACATTTATTTAGCATCTACACCCCATTTATACCTGGTATTAACATGTGATCTGTTTTCCAAATAAGTTATCAGGGTTGAAAACATTCCATTCCTACTTGACTCCTGGTATTTTGATGCGTTCTCGTTATCCTCGTTGAGATGGGATTTCTGTCCTCCAGCTGCGCGTGAGGCTCTGACACGGACGAACCCTGCGGCCTCCTGAGCTTGAGAGGGAGAAGCCTGCTCTTCAGTTCTACTTTGTAAAAGTGAAGAAAAAATCCTGAGAATTTTTTTCCCGAAAATACTGTGAAGCCACGAGCATTTTCATGACCCATGTTGAATTCATCGATCCCTATTCTCTTTAGTACATATACTCAGTGGCGCCACCAGGGAGTCGATGAATTTGACATGTTAGAATCATGATGGGTAAATTAAGTGCATCGTGACTTACAAACATGGGCTCTTTCGTGACATTTAATGTGATTGGTTTCTTTAATGCAGTCCTTACATGATAAAAAACCACATATTACGCTTTCATTATTTTGTCATTTAGAGCCAAAGGGTCGAAATAGTCACATGCCTATGGACTGTCCCAGTTAGAGAATACCTCCTCTCCTTGATAATTCCTTATTGACTGAATTAGGGCTGTGTGATATGACCTAAATCTCATATCCCGATATAGGTTACCTGATATCCCCATAACGATATATATCACGATATAGCAAAATTTCTAAAGCATTCATTTTCATGAATAAATGGTTTATGTAAAATCACTACAAGTAAAAAGAGCTATTTCTCATTGCATTTAGAATTATGTACTTGACAAATAAAAGGTACTTAATCATATTTTATTATTTTTCTCCTTTCATTTGTACCCTTTGTGCAAATTTTCAATTCAACAGTGAACAAAATCTACAATACGACAGTAAAAGAGAAGTGAAATGATGGAAGGAGTCTATCGGCAATCTGTATATGCTTCCTGATGCTGGCACATTTCTTCCCAGGCAACAATGGTGCCCTGAGTGCACCATATGGAGCGACACTTACTTTTCTGTCAAAACTTGGCCACAGCTACACCGCAGGTGTGTGCGGCTCCTGCAGAGGCCCTCTGCACCTCTCCAAAACCAGGGCTGCATGTGCGGAGATGCAAGGCCGTTTAGGTCCGCTAGACTTTGTTGAGCGACCTCCATGTTTCGTGCCAGTTGATGAAGACAACAAGAAGCTGGTCTGCGTATCTATTGTGATGTTGCAGCCCATCCCTAAATTCTACATACTGCAAGCAGTCACTAAATTTACAGTGAAAAATAAATCAAAACATTGCTTTGGAGTGAGCATTTTGTTTTAGAGGATGCAGTCATGACTTCTTCTATTATTTGAGCTTCATTAGCACGGCTAATAAAATGACAGTGCCGTCTTGTTGTAGTGATCGGTGAAGTGCAACTCTCAGAACAAACCAGGTCGACCAGTACGGCATAGCTGCACTTTCAAACCATAGTCGAACACATCGTCCAGTATAATTCAAGTCTGCTTTGTCCACTCGTATCCTCAGGACTTCCGACAAGCGGTTATTTTATGCAAAAAAAAAAACAACAAAAACCGTTACACTTACGCTTCAAGCATTTAACAGAAGTCCCGCCTCCCAGCTTGTTCCCAGAGACTAATAAAGTTTTTGAAACACGTATTCTCCCTTCTCTCAAAAACTTTATTAGTCTCTGGGAACGAGCCTGGAGGCAGGACTTCCGTTGAATGTGCTAGATTGCTTGAAGCGTGTAGTATTTTATTATTTTTAGCGAAAAATAACCGCGTTTCTACTCGGAGGATACGAGTAGACAAAGTAGACTTGGATTATTCTGGACGATGTGTTAGACGATGGTTTGAAAGTTTGTCAACAGATGTTTTGTGGAGTTTTGCCCTTGCTACTAGGTGACCCCATTTGCTTCCAGAGAAAAGGAATTAGTATATTTTTCAAAACTCTCCAGTGGCCAAAAATTTGCGACAGGTGAAAAACAACTTTGTCCATTCGAGACATCTAATGCTGAGTAATTGAAATGCAAATTATAGTTTTTGGGTGGACTATCACTTGAAACTGTGTTATTATGTATGTCAGGCAGTCAGTTAATGTGGCCTATGCTCAATAAACTCCCATAATAAATTACCGGAAACGATTTGATTTGAAACACAATGACATAAACGATAGAGCCATTTTTCTATCGATAGACATATTTTTGTAGTGGTATGATATATATATATATCGTCATATCCCACAGACCTAGACTGAATCACAGCGTCGGTTTATTGTAACTTCAGGGTAAATAAATAAGTAAATAAATAGCTGCGCCAAGCCCTCATAACCTTGAGTTTATCCATCTGTGATTCAGTCTATTCATGTAATATATTATTGTCAAAGAGCCTCAGAACCTCTTATGGAATGTAATGCCCACATCACACATCATTTGTAAATCTAATCAGCCTTACTTTGCTTGAAGCGAAGTTGAATATCTAGTTTGAACAGAGGAAAAAAATGAGCATTCTAATGTAAAATTCATGTTTTCTTTTAATCTGAAATAATCTTTATGAGTTTGAAATCATCATTTTAAGTTCTATGGCTGGGAAACTGCTATTATGCTCATTTTAAAAATGTTTCATTCTTGTCATTCTTGATTCTAGTTATACGTTTGCAGAAACATGCCCACATCGAATTTGCTGCACGAAACTTGCTGTCTCTCTTAACCGCAACAGTCAGCCATGGGACGGTTTAGGATCGGAATCAGGGCCATTCTCACAGCCAGGGACCTTGCCAGGAATTGAGTGAGACAGGCCAATATCCAGCAGGAGATGGCAAAGTTAGAAATATTATAATCTAGATGTATTGTATGTAGTGTTTGTGGGCTGTTTAGATTTTGTGTGACATGTGCTTGACATGTACTTCACAGGTCTTTTCCAGGTCTTTCTAGAGGAGAAAGAACCAGAGGCAAACCCAGATTTTCTACATCGCATCCACATAGACCACTAATCTCCAGTTTTATTTACTCCCTAAACCCATGACCTGAAGGCCGGGAGGAGCTCAGGCTGTTAATGGCAGGTTTAGGTAAATGCCTGATAGCTTTGCCTGAACACAGCAACCATGCAGAGGTAAGCATTTCTGAAATTATATGTTATAAAGAGGTCATTAATAGTGGTAATTTATTAGTAATAATTGGAGTGCTTATGATTTGTTGTAATGTGTAGTCATATACATAGTCTTCTTTCAGAGATTTCAGCTGTGCTTTTGGCTGAATACTCCAAACTGCAGACTCTGTATGGTGGATGGCTATCTTATAAGGCATTGGGTAAGAGGATTCTGCATTAGGAATCATTATTAACATTGTATGGCATTTAAAATGGATGATACGTTAACAGAAGTTGAAATTTTATCTTACAATTCAGGGTCGGTTGACAACGCTGACCATCTTCATTACATTTAGGAAATTTCTGCACAAAGTTAACATTATCGCTTTCCTGTTTCTGAAAATGCTGAAGGAGGAAATGACCAGAGAAAACCCACCACGACCCCACCTGAGTCCGAAGGTTATACCGCAAAACTTCTTAAGCCATGTCAAATCGCAGAAGATGCATGATTTTCATCATTCCACCGCAAGATGATGTAGACACCATAGCATTTACTGTTGATGCCCCCGAGTTCAGCAAAACGCCAAAATCGCAATGCAAGATGAGGAGAAATTTTACTGTTAAAAGTTCTTGCCCTGCATGTGAACTCTTGCTGCAAGTCTGCAGAAGAAACTGAACAAGTAGGTTTTTTGACTTTATTAAGCAAAAGTATCTTGCTCTCGAAATCTTTTTAATTTGTCAGGGAATGCATATAAAAGGGGAACTCCGGTCAATTTCAACACGTATCTTTGTTGTTTATGGTGAAGGAGTACTGTCAATAGTGAGACAAACGAAGAAATTTGGTTTTGCCTACACCGAGTTTTTCTCCTGCTAGAGTTCACACCTAAGCGGCTCGAACGGGGCAGGCTTTTAACGTGCTTTTAACCTCTTAACACGATCGAGATGTCATTTCAAGTCCATAGCCATGTTAACTTAACCCTTCCAAGTGACCACAGTGAATTTGACTTCAGTAGCTTATCTAGAAATGCATAAAAGGTGTACTAATTCACTCAGTGCACATACCTCTGTTTACTTCCTGTGTTCCGGTGAAGTCCACACTAGTCAACTGTCAAACTCATGTAATCCAATATTCCAAAGTGTAATTTTTCCACCAAGAAATTATGATTACGAATTGCTGTGGTCATGTCCATTGTAATGACTATGTGGCAACATAGCAACACTGCAGCCTAACATCACAACTAGCTTCAACTACATTTGAATTCTCGCGCGGGCTCATTGGGAAATGGCACTACTGGTGAGTGTTGGCAACATCCGCGGAGATCGGAGAGCTGACAGACGGTGCTTGGAGTTAGATCAGGAGGAATATCAGAGGAAATGGTTCGACTGTGGTTTTCCAAATTGCGGCAACAAAATGAACTGGTATTTCTGCTTGAGCTCTCACCGTTTACCCCTCCGCAACAGATAGACTTTGCCGTTGTGGCTGGTTGCACTTCAACTTGGTGTGCAAACTCCTTTGCAAACATTACGTCGGAGAGATTACCGTGTTTGCAGTGAAAATTTCAAAGAGGACGACTTAACCGAAAAGAGCGACAAGTGCTGGTGTTCTGTCAAATTTTGCTCCCTTGTCAAAAAATGCTACTGTAATGCAAAACGATCGTACAGTCTTTGTTTTCGCCTTGATATTGCAATATGAATCAGATTACAGTAGTAACTTTATTTGTTTGCTTATTAAAACATAAGAAGATTTTATAACGAGTTGGATAAGTTTGTTCAGTATACACTATTATCATCTAATTTCTGCATTTTCAGGGAACTCCAGCATGTACATGCAGCACGCTTACAGTTACAGGTCAAAATGTGCACTGAAAATAAATCTATTTTTATGATTTTTGATTCTTAAGATTGATTATGATTCTTAAGATATGAGTGAGGAAACAGCCCAAGATTTTAAGTTTGCGCAAGCGCAGAACACTGCCATCTGAAAGTAACTGCCATTCCAAAAGCGAAAAGGCCAGCTGCAGACATATTGGAGGTAACGTCTTCATGATTTCTTCTAATGATTTCCCTTGGTAGCCTTGGAACATACATGTATGCATTTGGGGCTTTTCATGTGAGATGATCTGTGATGAGTTTGGAGTATAGCGATCTAATTTCTAAGTTTCTGGCCTGCTTTGATCTTGAAAAATTTTGGAATATTGGATCGTACGAGTTCGAAAATTGACTAATATGGACTTCACAGGAAATAAAGAGAGGTACGTGCACTGAGTGTATTAGCGCACCTTTTATGCATTTCTAGGTCAGGTACTGCAGTCAAATTCACTGCGGTCATTAGGAAGGGTTAAGTTAACATGGCTATGGGCATGAAATGACATCCCGATCATGTTAAGAGGCTAAAAGCACGTTAAAAGCCTGCCCTGTTTGAGCCGCTTATGTGCGAACTCTAGCAGGAGCAAAACTCAGTGGAGGCAAAACCAAATTTCTTTGTTTGTCTCGCTATTGACAGAACTCCTTCACCACAAACAACAAAGATACGTGTTGAAATTGGCCGGATTTCCCCTGTAAGAAAATTACTATTCAACTATAGTGCTGTCATTAGTTCATTAGTTGGCGGGGACAGGCAGCAAATATTTGACAATTTCAGGATGCATTTGATAAGAGTTATCCTTTTTATAAACAGAGATATCAAAGAGGATAGTAACTGTATCTGGAGGAAATCCAGTCATCAAGTCCTCAGCATTTCTGGAGTGAAATTAATAAAATAGGACCAAGATGTAAAAGATATATTCCAATGGATATATGGGGAAAAGGAGAAAATCTACTAAGATAGATGTCTCAAGTATTGTGTAAATGGGAAAATGGTTTTGCTAGTATGATTGAAAATGAAGTAAAAGACTTTGATGAAAGATTCTTCCAGGAGACTTGTCTATTAAAAAACAATCTAGAAGAAGAAATGTTAGAAGTAAACTTTCAAAGTAACAGGTTCCTTAACAGGGAGATCACTATGGCAGAGATGCAATAGGTAATTGATAAATCAAAAATAGGAAAAGCTACAGGGATAGAGGATATACCAAATGAAATACTAAAATCACCAAAGCTTGCGCAAATACTATTTAATTTGTTTTATAACTGTTTTGGACGCAGTAGAATGCCATCAATATGGTTGAAGTCCATTATAAGCCCAATACCAAAATCACAGAAAAATGATCCCAGAGTTCCCTTAAACTACAAGGGGATTAGTCTGATGAGCATTGTTTATAAACCGTATTCATCTTCACTCAATGAGAGATTGATGGAATTTTTGGAAGGTGAACAATTGCTGGTAGAGGAGCAGAATGGCTTTCGTAAGGCGAGGGTGTGTATTGACCATATTTATACAGTATGTGCTATAGTAAGAAACAGACTGAAGGAAAATAAATTAACAAACAAGTTTCATAGGGTTTGATTTTGTCAATAGAGTACCTCTAGTGAACAGATTGATCAAAACAGGGGTAGGTAGAAAATTTTATCAGGCAATTCGCTCTCTTTACAGTGCACCCCAAGCTTGTGTGAAATTGGTTTCCCACACCTTCAGGGGTTAAACAGGGAGATGCGCTCAACAGGACAACAACGAGGATGCTGAAGAAAAACAAGGTCAGGATGCAAATCATGATCAAGATGTATCATTTACACCCAGTAATCCTCACAGTAAGTGTCAGCATGATGTCATGACGCCCTTGAAAATAACTTCACATACTTTCATGCTATATTGATCTTTGATGAAATAACAGTTATTGTTGACTGGATTGTGTGATTTAAATCACTATTAAGAATGAGCATTTTTGTGAACAAAATAAAAAAATAATAATTTATTTCTTTGGTTTTCGTCCCATGTTCTTATTTTCTAGCCGTGGGACTGATTTTTTTTCTTTCTTACAACTGTTATCCCCTCCCCAGTTGGGTTTTGATACCCAGTGACCACAAATGTTGCTGGATTGTCTCCCTTGCTTACGCAGATGATTTATAGTGCAAAATTTAGAAAAAGTGTTGATGTCAGTTTTTCTGGTTTTGGCCTAAATTTTCACTTAGCGTTAATTTAATCTATGCCTATGCAAAGCAACTATAGTATATACAATATAGTATTTATGAGAAAGTTCCTTATGGATCATTTACAAACATTAGATTTGAATTTATCATTGATTTATTTTACTTATGCTGCCTACTGGATTTTTTTTCAGCGTCACTTCTGAGAAAGAACAGTACGCTCAATGTAAGGGTTTTGCTCTGAGTACCAGTGATGTGCTCGGAGGACAGGAAGTACTGGACTGGACTGGTGCGAAGATGGACTTGGTTGTATTTATTATTCCTTCAGCACATCAGGAAGGCTAAGTAGAATATAATACAAAAGAACAAGGAATCGAGTTTCCTGGAAAATACTATGAGTAATATAGACACCGGTCTTTAGCTACAGTACAATGCATTACAAATGGAACAAAAGAACAAGGAATCGAGGTTCCTGGTTATAAAGGTAAAGTGTTGGTATTAACAATGAACAGCACTAAGTCCAAGAGTTATAATGTATATACACGAAATGTGGCAGATAAGTCTTTACAAGACTAAGACTTGAATTGGAGAGAGTAGAAAGAATCACCCGTAGTCGCTGATAGCAGTTGAATGTTAGTTTGGCCTGCAGGGCGCTGTTCGTGAAACTGGAAATTATTTGCGGAACCAATCAAAGGGCGTGCCACTGAAAAATGACTGTGCAAGGCTTTATGCCTAATGACTGAAGAAAACTAACTGATCCACAAAAAGCGTGAGTAATTTCCTCAAATTCGTGAACAGATAACTTTCCGCCAGCGAATTCTGTATCGATACCAGACACTTCAAACAAATTCAATTTGCGTTAAAAAATAAATAAATAAATAAAAATAAATAAATAAATATAAAATTCCATTTGCGTAACCGGTCCACGTGCTGTAGGAATGAATAGGCTAAACTAAATTTCAGGTTTGCAACAGGAAAAATAATTATTTCGGCACTTGAGTGTAAAATAGGCCTAATAGTACATAAAAGCATGTATTATCTCCGAACATAAAATATTGCAGAAATGATACCTGACAAATAAAATCCTCACCAAAAATAGCATGATATTTATTAATCCAGTTGCGTATTATACTGTACTAAAGTTTTAAATAGTAGCACAGGTTGAGCAAACTGTATCGTCAAATATAAAAAGGTTTGCAGAAATGATTACCGGCAACATCACCCCCGCCAAAGCAAATTAATATTTTATGTATGCTTACGTTACTTTTGCAATCATATATGGAAATAAATCGCCAACAAGCTGTGCCATTATCTACATGTACTGACTACTGTCAAAACGACCGTCCCAACAGCCCTCGTGGCTCAGTTATAATCGCCCAGCTACCCCGTGCGCGGTAGGCGGTAGGCGGTCTTCTTTCGTCTTCATGCGCGTCAATACGCTGGTCCTACTGCACGGCTGACGAAGAGATTTCCCGGTCCTACTGAGAGTTTAACGCCCCCGTACTGGAGGATTAACGACCTTTTCTTTGGTTTTAACGGCGGCTGTACTGTCTTAATTAAATCACGGCAAAAACTGCAGTAGAGATGTGAATGGAGCTAGTCTGGTTTGCGTTTCCCGAAATCACTGATGCTAACTTCCATGGTTGGATCCATTAACTTTGAATGGACGAACTACGTTAGTTGCCAACGTTAGCAACTATGCTTCTGGGAAACAAACCAGGGCTCCATTTATTTGCAGAAATGACCGATTGATCACACCAAGTTTCACCGTCAAAACAACCAAAATTAGGCAATGAAAACTTTCGTACGATAGATAAGAGGAAGCTTCCTTGCATTAACCACTCCTTCCCATCCTTTCTGACAGTTTTAAAGGGTTTTATGCCCTTGATTTCGACATCCCACGTTCTATGAGTGGAAAGCTGGACGAGATGTCCAACCCGCTTTTTTTATCTTAAGTGGTTGATGCAACATGCAGTTCCATTGGTTGAAGTCTTGCGTGTCCACACACTGTTTCTCATGGGCCTTCGCGTGTAATGCGAAAGAGGTTGGAAATGCTGTCTAGATGGCGCTGCAGTTCAGATAGCTAGGCGCGCAGAATTTGAACATTTTTTGATGGATAGGCGTGTATTTATTTGCGCACCTAAAATGCAATTTTAGATGCTCAAAGGCGCGTACGCGCAGTTGCGCGACTTTCATAAAAAGGCCTGTGCATGCTTGTTTTGAGTTATGGATTTTAATTTTTTTTTCATCAACTAAATCGATAGAAATTTACTGTTGTGTTATTTTTATTGTCATGATAGTAATTAAATAGCAAATAAAGCGCAAAATTAGATCTGGGGTATCTTCATTTTTTAAAACTGTCTCAGATGAGTCAGTGTGCTATACTGTTAATTCATGCAGTTTATAATATATCCGCAGTTAGGTAACTCTGTCTTTAGAAATCATCTTGTTTCTTTTGCAAGAGATTATGAATAACAGTGGCGGTAAGCCTTTCTGGAAAAACTACTATGACCAGGTCATTCATTTTGATGAAATATGCTGCACAAAAGTGTATCAGTGTGGTTCTGAGTTGTTTTGAACAGTTTCTGGGAAAACACAAGCTGCATGGGTAATGATAAAATCCAGAGTTGGCATTAACTACATGGTCAATACTTGTCAAGCATTGTTTTTGTTGGTTTTGTGTCTTTCAAAGGATAACTTATATTGGAGTCATGCATTCTAACCTACCAAAGCCATCCACATGCGTCTTCCTGCCCATTATCTAGACTTCCCAGCATTTAAGAAAGACTTGATGGCAGGTGTGAATGCAAATGACAGTGGACTTGAGCTGATGTAAATGGTCACAGTAAAATTTGTTACTGCAATTGCAGAGCTTGTACCAAAGCAATTTGTCTCAACGGTCTTGCTGTTGTTTCCAACAACTGTTACAGAGCGATCTTGTCAGCTCTTCATGATGTTGGTGTTAATCTGCTAATTCTTATTTTCTGAGCTAATTTCTTGGATAATTTGAATCGATTTCAATGACATGCAATAATTTTAAACAGGCCTTTTGAATGGGTCTTCTAAGAGAAAAAAAAAAGATTCTGCACGCGTTTAAAAACCAGTGGACTGTAGATTCATATTTGTATGTTTTTGTCATGAATGATATGGAATAAAACATTTTTCATAAGCCTCTTGTTCACAGTCTTTTGAACTACAGTGGGCAGAATCCTTCATTTTTTCCTTGTTCAGTTTTTGGATTTTTGCTTTATCATCAAATGTAGAAGCACAAGAAGGTAAATATTCTTGAAAAAAAATGTTTTTTATTTATTGGAATTTGCAAAGAGGGCCTTAAAATCATAACAGTTTTTTTTGGATATGAAATGAGAACAACCATTCATTGCACATTCATTTTTCTTAATTATCAAAGGTTGGAAAACAAACCCTTTGAATTATATCAGCCCTCTGGAAATAAAATTAATGCTGCTAGCAGAGTTGAACAAGCCATCGCATCCTTGTTGACATTGGCAGTTGTGGCTGTATCCTGGCGGGTGCAGGTGTGCACTTCAATGCCTCTGCAAGACCTTCTAGCCATAATAGAAAAAAGTGTATCTGAGGCGGTTCAGAACAGTCTTGAAGATGCCCCTTTTCGCCGTCAAACCACTCACACAGCGACCAGAAAGGCAAAGTCGTTGCCATAGTGGCGGATACTTTTGGAACTCTACTCGCAATTATGGGAAAGTCATGCTGATATGGACTTGTCGTGCTGCATGCATTCATTATATTAACCGAAAATGCATGTGCAAAGCTAGAATTTCAAACTACTGTTCTGTCAATTTACAACACTTTGCCTTGAAAACTCGCCCACGATTTCAGAAGCTGCAGATGGACATGGATGGAAAGTTGAAAGGGATGGGCAAATTGGCATTGAATGGATTACAGGAGCACCTGCACCTGACATAGTACTTTCACTAATGTCATGAAAATGAGTCAGAGTGCAAAATTGGCAGTTATCCATGTATTGACAATGGGTTACCTTGCACGCCAGCCTGTAAATTGCAGGACTGTGACAATATGAGAGAAGAGGATGAGATGGAAATAGTTCTCCACAAGGATGGAAGTGACTCTGATGATGACGTTGAGTAACTTCTGAGTGAGTGATGTTGAGTTGACGTCTTAAATGACTTTTGTGTTTCCCTGTCATACTAGTGGCAATAACATCATTGCTAATTGTTTATTGATGCTGAATGAATCCTTCTAGATACTTCGTGAATGAAATTAATCATTTGATGACCATTCACTTTTTTACAGCAAACTTCCTATCAAAAATAGTGTTAAAAACGCATTTTTCTTATCTAAAACGTTAAATTTTGAAAGTTGTAGCATAACAATTGTATCAATTTTACATGAATGTCAGTGGAATTGGATTCTCTCAAAAAAAACTGAACGGTTAACCTTAAAAAATGTTTCAAAATTAATTAAATGTTACAAACCGAGAAGCCACTGCACCAGCACAAATAGCGTGAACTATGTTTTCGGCGCAAAGTCAGTGAACTCTGACCTATTCTGTATGAATCACTGCGCTACGAGTAGTAGCGGCGGCTTAACCCATTCTGACAGAAGGTGACGCATATCAGCTACTCTTTTTCGCCGGTGCTGAAACACATCAGGAGGTGTTTTAGCGCCAGCTCACTTTGGCACCCATTTTCGACGCCTTGTGCCATTCAGAAAGTGGAGGGATTGCAGAGGCGTTTCAGAGCCGGCGTGATCATTCTGTCTAAATAGGGCTTAAGATATGTCCTGTGATGAGTGCACATACTTTATGTGTCAGGTATGCGGTGCTAGCTATGTTACTCATGATCCTTGTGTTACTATGTGTCAAGTGTTGATCAAAGAATTAAAATTTCAAGAAAGTAAACTGTCGGTCACACCGGTCTCATTTCCTGCATCCAGTAGGTGAAGCATTAAGTGACCAAATATTATCTCATGAATGTCTTCTGACCAGGGCTTCGTGGAATAAAAAATGAATTCCAATCATCAAATTCCAAACTACTTCTTGAAGCTTGAAGGAAAATTTCATGAGGTAAAGGATAAGTGTAAAAGGGAATTCTTAATGGATCTGGAAGACAACTGTGCTAAGAGGATTTGAATTCACTGTCAGTGGGCGACGTGACCATGCATTCTCATTTGTTTTAGTGATTGTTCAGATGGATGGTCTTTGCTTTAAATATTTCTGTCCCATGGAATTTTGGGATGGTGTTATCTCTTTACAAAAAGTATGATTCAGTATACCCGATGGTAAAGGAGGAAGCACTGAGGCACCTTCCCTAAACTTCTAGAGAATGCAAACACACTTATTATGGCTACCATGTGCAAACCCTGAGTATTTACAAACCCCAATTCCAGTGAAGTTGGGACGTTGTGCAAAACGTGAATAAAAACAGAGTACAATGATTTGCAAATTTCATAAACCCACATTTTATTCACAATAGAGCATAGACAACAGGTCAGATTATCAAAGTGAGACATTTAATCATTTCATGAAAAATATTAGCTCATTTTGAATTTAATGGTAGCAACACGTCTCGATAAAGTTGGGACAAGGGCAAAAAAAGGCTGGAAAAGTAAAGGGTACTATTAAAAAACAGCTGGAGAAGCATTTTTCAACTAATTAGGTTATTTGTGTTGTGTTCCAGGGTCCTGGGTCTTTGGCCAGGACAGTGTTTTGGGGGTTTTAACAGTTTCTTGTGCCAGGTTTTAACATTCATAGTCATTACTCATGTCACAGTTTTAACAGTCTTTGTATCAGGTTATCACATTTCATAGTTTATGTTTATTGTTCATGTTTTTACTTTTTCATGTCTTGCTTTGTCTCTTGCCAGATCTGCCCAGCCACTCCACCGCTTGTCTGTGTTCCGCCCCATGTCTTCGTTGTTGCACATTTCAGATCTCTGGTTGGCTTTGGTATTTCACCCTTCCTTCTGTGCTGTGCTGGATTCAGGGCTGTTTAAGCTTAATTGACAATTAACTGTTTTTATGTACTAACATTTACTAACATTCACAGGGAGGTGTGATTCTTAGACAGGCACATTACTAATACTACTAATTTAGACAGGGAGTTATTGTCATGATTCCTGCTTTGCTATTTCAAGTCTTGCTGAGCTTTTCTGTTCTAACATTCATGCTTCCTTCCAATCTGCATACTTCATTGGTACTTAAGCTGAGCCGCTCATTTTCTTAATGAGCAAGTCTTGTCTGCCAATCTCTGTCCATGTCTCATGATCTTGCCTCTTGTCTCTTCTCCAGGTGTTGCTCTTCATGTGTCCTGATTTCTCTACCTTTATCTGGAGGCGGTGGAAGTTGGCTGGCAGACAGAGTCTTTCCATGTTCGCTGCATTTCATGTCCACAATGAAGTTTAGTATGTAGTAGTATTTCTTCTTAGCCAAGTCTTGTAGTTTAAAATTCTTAGTCATATTATTTTTTTCTGTTCACGGTTTTCTGCCTGGAGGTTCCAGTGGTTTTGTTTTTGCTGTTTTGGATTGATAGTTATCAGCTCTGTGAAGCTCTTCTTAGTTGAATTTTTGCAACCTTTTGGGTCAAGGTTTTTGTTAGCTCTCGTGCCTGTTATTATTTATTTTAATAAACTCCCAGTTTCCCTCTATTTTGCGTCTGGTGTCTATCTGATCTTGTATCAATTCGGCAACAGGCCAGTAACATGACTGGGTATAAAAAGAGCATTTTCGAGAGGCAGAGTCTCTCAGATGTAAAGATGGGCAGATGTTCACAAATCTTTGAAAAACTGCATCCAAAAATTGTGGAACATTTTCAGAAAAATGTTCCTCAATGTAAAACTTCTAAGGCTTAGAATCTTATATGTACTGTCGATGAGATATTCAAAGAATCTGGAGGAATCTATGTGCACAAGGAACAGGGCTGAAGGTCAATATTGGATATTTGTGATCTTTGGGCCCTCAAGTGGTGCTGCATTTAAAAAAAGGCATAATTCTGCACTGGAATGCACTGCATGGGCTCAGGAATCCTTCCAGAAATCACTGTGTCAACAATTGCAAATTAACACTGCCATCTTCTCTAGCCTAAGCACATTTAAAATGGTCTGAGGCGAAATAGGAGACTGTATTGTGGTCAGATGAATCAAAAATTTGACTTTTTTTTTGGAAACCATGGACGTCGTGCGGACTAATGAGGAGAGGGACTATTCAAATTATCAGCACACAGTCTAAAAGCCTGCATCTGTGATGGAATGGGGTTGCATTTGCGCCTATGGTGTGAGCACTAGTGCTGGTGAGATGAAGCTTCATGAAGCGTTGAAGCTTTCCAGCCAGATGTGTTGAAGTGTGGTTCATTTCTTGATGTTTCGAATGCACTCTAGAGCCACCTATTGGTCAATAAAAACACATAGGCTACGAATTGCGCTTCGTAGCAAATGGTAATCAAGCATAAGCCTTTATCACGAAAGTGGCAGAATCAATAAATGCAAAATAAAATGAAGTATTTTGACCACATGTTATGTCATAACGAAACTAAAAGATACTTTTGGGGACAGGACAGAGGGCAGTGAATGCGCATGTGAAACAAAGAGCCTTGTATTTTTGTTCACAAATAATAGGCGTTTCCCCTAATAATAAAGTGAAAAACTATCAAATTAAGGGAATTTATCTACTGGAAATTATCTGAAAAGGTTTGAGAATAAGACGGCACAAAATAGTCAAACAATTTGGCCTAATAGCCTCACTAAGCGACCTTATTCGGTGAAATCAAATCAAAGTATTCCTGAACAGGAAACAACTTTCTCTTTCTCGCTGCCTCCATCGCACGCAATGAAAAACTCGCACATCGCACAAAATCGCAAACCGCTCCGACAAACTTCAACCGCTGACAACAACCCAACAACAGCTGTAGAAGAGAAGTGGGACATTTTATAGTCGACTGACTGACTGACGTCATTTCGCAGAGACGATACAAGCCTTGACACGGAGCTCCGTTTGGAAGTGCTTCACATTTTTGATACAGGCTCCGAAGCCTCGGTATCGCCGGTAACAGCACTAGTGAGCACCTTACAGATTTTGAAAGGCACTATCAAAGCTGAAAAGTATATTGAGGTTTTACAACAACATATTGTCCCATCCAGATACTTTCTCTTTTAGGGAAGGTTTTGCAAATTTCAGCAAGACAATGCTGAACCACATACACCATCCATCACAACAGTGTGGCTTCAGAGTAGAAGAGTCCGGGTGCTGAAATGGCCTGCCTGCAGTCCAGACTTTTCACCAATAGAAAACGTCTAGCGCATCATAAAATGGAAAATTTAGCAAAGGAGCTGATTTCAGCAGAAGTGATTTTGCGAAGCACAAAATCCCAACATTTGCCACAAGGCCAATTAAAAAGCGTGCGTATTGCATATCTCCTCCCCGCCAAATGCAAGATGTAATCCACACACAGGTGGAGGACATGTTACAACAGGGAATTGTGGAGGTCAGTCACAGCCAATGAGCGGCTCCTGTTGTGATGGCATGGAAAAAATACGGCACGTGGCGCTTTTGCGTCAACTACAGGGGCTTAATTTGTGTGCACTGCCTGATCAACGGGCTACAACCGTTGCCCAGTGTTTGTTTGAGGACTATATTAGTCAATACGAGGTTCCTCAAAGTCTTCACACAGACCACGGGCGCCAGTTTGACTCTGAGCTAGTCAAGGAGCTGTGCAAGCGTCGCAGAATACACAAAATTCGAACATCACCATATCATCCCATGTCCAATGGGATGGTGGAGGTAGCAAACCGCTCTATTAAAGATCAATAGGCTAAGTACCTGTACACCAAAGGCGGTGAGTGGGATGAACATTTGCGACAAGTTGAGTTTTCTTATAATGGGAGCATCCACTCAACTACTAAACTTATGCCTTACTCTTTAGCCCATGGCAGAGAAACTAGTCTCCCTGCAGACCTTCTCCTTGGGAATCCACTCATGTAATCAAATGCCATCCATGGCACCCCAAGTGACTATGCTAATTTAGTATAAGAGACTGCATTCTGCTGTTCATTCGGCAGCTGACTATATAGCTGCCGCGACTGCTCATCAAACTTTTCACCATGACTGTCGCACGTGACACTCCATATGAGCCAGATGACCTGGTTTGGGGTCGACCTTCCTGCTTTGGCCAGGCACAAGCTTTCTCCTAAATGTACTGGACCTTTTTGAAGTTTTATAATGATTTGATGCATCTACTGATGAGGTTGGGACTGATTACCAGATTCTCAATCAAACCGATCCACAGGCAAAGCCAAAAGTGGTCCATCATAACTGGTTAAAGCCATACCTATCCCTGTGGACAGCAAACTCTGCTTCACCCTCCAATGGACTGCCCCCTCACTCGCTGGCACCGCTGAGTGGCCCACATCCAGTCACTGCCCTGTCAGGCTCTGGACCTTACCTGTTTACTGCCGCTGATGCCCAGGTGCAGCGTTCACCACCAGCTCCAATTCCGGACGGTGCTGTGTGATCCCTTCCAGCTGTGGACAGCGCTCCTAAGTCAGTGCTAGCTTTGGACAGTACCCTCAGTCCTTCACCTTTGGCCATCAACAGAACACGGCTAGGACGAATTATACGTCCTTCTACTCGTTTCAGGGATATGATCTTTAGTTAATAACCAGTTGAAAGACAATATTCTGTTTGTGACACTGTTTTTGTTTGGGGCATTTCATTGACGGCTTGCACCACATTGTGCTGTATTTTTTTTCTGTACCCATATGTGAAATGGGGCCATTTCTTTTTGACAGGGGGAAGTAGTGTAAGATCTGAAAAATAAGTTACTTTTCAGACACTGACTGTAATATAGGTTACACAAAAATACATGTTCATTGGTAGTCTCGGCAATACTGTATGCATAGGATGATTTGCATGATTGGAGAGAGAGTTTTGAGTGGGGAGACTGGGATTGCTGGGAAGAAGGCGGGGTCGAGAGGCGAGAGAATGGCAGTGAAGTAGACCGGATGTTCCGTATGCACAAGACGAGTAAACTAATGAAAAAACCCTTGGTCTGCAATTATTCTTATTTGTGGGTAACTATTCTGAGAGAAGACCCGCTACCAACATAAATATTACACTAGCTTGTAGTCTCGGCAGAAATATATAATGACAACTTAAGAGGAGTGCAGTGCTTGACAGATCAATCAAACCATCATCTTCAAGTGAGTGCAGCACACCACAGTAAGTTGGTCACAGCACACCAAAGAGCTCGCCAAAGTCATTCAATTCTGGACAGAGAGGTTGGATAAGATTAGGTATGTTTTACATTTGTTTATGCAAAAAAATTTATATGAGCTTTTTTATTTTTTTTTCCCACCAAAGATTTGACTAAGAGGCCTGAAAAGAACATTTGTGTCACAATTCAGTGAGTTCTTTTTTCTCTTTTTGGTTCATTTTTGGATCTCATTTCCATTTCCATGTTTCAACCTCAATGGGTCTTTATCAGGGCCTCAGGATTTGAAGCCTTGATGAAGACCCATTCTGGTTGAAACATATTGGCTTTTTTAATGTTCTAGCCACTACAATAAAAGGCTTTTTATTCCATTTCTTCTTCCATTTCTCACACGTGCCTGGATTACCTTCCCATTTTTGAATCATTACTTTCCTCTGTCTTCCAAGAGCACATGACCCACCTTTTAAATTCACATTTATTATTCAGAGCAACTGGTCATCTCGGCCTTTTCAACTAACTTGTGTAGTTCTGTGATTGATGTACTATTGCCCTTGGAACGAGAATCTGATCAGACAGACGACTGAGAAGAACAGCCTCTTGAGAATGCACAAACTCAAGATAATCCAGGTCAAGAGGCAGCTGACTGACAACATGCAGAGTTCATGCATGGTGCCTCTCCAATATGCTTTGTACAAGCAATTCCAAGAGAGAGAAAGAAAAAAAGTGTGGGAGGTCAACAATGCTGGTACATCCTTGACCATGGCTGGTAGGCTTCTATATTCTACAGAACACTGGCAGATGACCGATGTGTATTTGAAGGTCCTATCCTTTTCAAAAGCCTAAGTAGACTCATGCCACTGTGCCCATTTGAGAAATAAACCAAAGAGGGTTAATTTTTTTGGATTAGCATTAGAGCAGTTTTCTGCAAAATATTTATTTCTCTCTACCAAGTGAGAAAACTTAAACAGATAAAATCATATCAGGGTGTTTGAAATAAAACTCAGAGAAAACACGGAATTTGCACTTCAGGGTGCTCATATTTTATCCGGTCACACTAGATATTACAATTAACTCACAACTTTGCTATCCCAAAGAATTTGGGCTGACTCGATGAACAAATGATGCATAGTGGAATTACAGATCTGAAGTGTGCAAATGTAATTAGAAGTAATACTTCAGCTCTTTGTCAGCAATACATTAAATTAATAGGCTGAATCGGGTGGAAACACATGGTTATCAGACCCTGACACAGTACTTATTTACTTATTTATTTATTATTTCCGAAATTATTGAGGAGTCGAGGTATTCTCTAACTGGGACAATCCACAGGCAGATCACAATTTCATCAACCCTTGGGCTCTAAATGACAAAATATTGGAAACAAAATACAAGGTTTTTATTGTGTAAAGACTACAGTACAGAAAACTGATCCACAAAAACATGATCACATGATTTATTTATTACAAACCTCAAAAAGAGAACGCAGAATATACGTCTCCAATTAGTCCATTTTGGAAGTCACGGAGAGGCAACGAGAGGATTGGGGAGAGGGGGGGAAAGAGAGCGTGGAGTAAAGCGAGCGGTTTTTGAATTCTGCCCCTAACAAGCGATCAACGTGGTGTCAACTCGTTACACCCCATGGGGCAAATAAACAACCAATAGGAATGAAGCAAAAAGTAAACAGACATGACAGAAAATTGCACGTGCAGAGTACCTTCGCGATAGTTTTTAGGCGATTTTCCTGATGAATTGCGCAGTAACACCAAAAAAAGTAGTAAATAGACCGAGCGAAGAAAGCAATCGTTGCCGTATTTGAAAGTGTTGTTTCATTGTCAAGTATGGGAACGAGAAACCTATTTGAATGTCCGCTGAAAATCTTTATAATGTTACGAATGGGCAAGGCAGCCATGGACAAGTGTTTAACTGTCAAATACGACCAATCAGAATGCTGCGTTCATGAACGAACGCAGGGAATTCAAAAACCCCTGGCTTTCATGCAGACTCTCTTTTCCCACCCTCTCCCCAATCCTCTCGCCACCTCTCAACTCGCACCTCCCACTGTAAACAAGAGAGCCTGCTGGCAGGCTAATATAGCAGAGAGAATGGGGGTCAATGAATTCAACAGGGGTCAATGAAAATGCTTGTGACTTTGTGGCACATGAGGACACATCCGATGCCAGGTACTGTCTTGGGGAAACCATTACAGAACCAAACCATAACAGATATCCCTCATCCATCGGTGGCCTCCCCCAAGTTTCAGCCGTTTCAGTTGAAACGGGCCCCACCCTCTAGGGGGGCCCCCAACTGTCAGGCAAGAATTAACATTCTAAACATTGTCTGTATGAAAATATGCGGAGGCGCACTGCCTGGAAAAGAAAACTGGGCAAATATTTGAGGCCCCCCTAAAAGGCAAATGTTTGGGATCCCTGACAGCCACTCAAATTGGCACATTTTGCTTTTAAAAACCCAATTAAGCCTTCTAGGAGGGCATTATAGTGCACCCCCGGCCAGTGCCTCAAAAGCCCCCTAAATGGGTCCTCTTCTCGGAGTTATGGCGAATGCGCAGAATACACAACAGTCCATGGACAGTGTTGCTGGTTTTCTCCATCAGATTATGTTCGGCGCATGGACACTGAGCTGGCTAAGATGAGTAGTAATTATTCATCATCTACAAATGATGGAGGCAAAATAGCTATGGTAGCTCATACTCTAGGAATTTTGAAAATACAGTCATCACCTGAGCCATGTTGCTAGTCCCTCGGGCTTATCAGTTGGCATGTGAACGACAAAAACAAAAAAAACCAGTGATTCGCTTGCTGCATTCTGGGAGTTTTTAATATTTTATGTAATGGTGAGTTTTGCTGTATTCATCTTAAAGTATAATCTTGCAATTTTATGATTTTTTTACGCATTAACTTATCTATGAACATTATTGAAATTTCTGGATTCAGGCCAGGTCACAGTCCGGTAGACACCGGAACTGGCCCAGTCAAAATACTTCTGATCGGTAAAACGCGGCAATGATATGCTATATTTAAGTTGCAATATTATAGAACTCGACTGCTTTGCTTTTATTGGTGTCGGATCAGTAGGCCTATTTGATGGAAATTAGGCACCTGAACATTTGCTTCCAACCTTTCATTGAAATGGATAACGTACGCAGATTTCTAAAATTAGACGTTATGGCTGTAAGGTAGCTTCTGACTACTCTATACCCATGGAGTTTCGGGACCTAACCGAACTAAAGCCAACGAGAAGCAAGTTATCTGGGACTAGTCGGAGTTTAGGCATCTCTGGGTGGACAATTACTGGTGCGGACCTGTTCGATTTTTGCGTTTCTGTTATCAGTGCATAATATTAACGTTACACAATGTGCTGCGCTTTAATATAACGTTTGCTTAATGTACTTTGAACGAGAGAACACGCTTCTTAATTCACATGGCATCGCAACTGAATGAAAAGCTTAATAAGGTGAACTCGCTGAAAAAGTATTGATGGTTTTGTATACATAAATACAGGCCTATGCAAATTTGAATTAAGGTCTGGTAATACGAGTCATCTAGTGCTTGTAAAACTAGTCCACTCAAGCGACATTAAATGATATTGGTGGGATTTTTGAAGTTTGCATTGAATCCAAATTTTACCGTTTCATTATCTCAGTGATTACGCTGTAGAGCTATCCCGTAACCCTGTCCCCTTCAAAGAAAACAAAGAATAAGGGCTCTTTGCACTGTTTGTATTTAAACCTGAGGCATTTTAAGATGGAAACTACGTTAAAATTTCTAATTCAGTGAAGCATAAATTGCACGTAGATGTCCGCAGTTTGCAATGCAGCCAGCTGGTTAGGGTGAGTGGCACATTTCAGTCTTTGAGAAATTTATCACATTTACACATGCATATATTATATTATAAATATTTTAATAAATCATCACAAACATCAAGTTTTAGCCAGAAAAGTTGAAATAGGCTGGATAGGCTAAGGTGCGAGCTTTCATCCAGCAAAATGATGAAGCTCTTATGGTTTACAGGGCCCCACATTAGCTTTTGAAACGGGCCCCCAGATGCCTAAGAGCACTACTGCCCTCTTCTTACTGTTATCGTGCACCAAGAATACAATGGTGGATGAATGCCCAAAGCACAATTTGTTTATATTTAGCAAGGTTTATATGCCCCCTGTGGTTATATAGCTAGCTATGAAGTTTTCAATGCGCTCAGTTTAATCAACTAGAAGATCTTTAAATCATAAACTGTAATTAATGTACCCAATATGAACTGAGGGTGACATAGTGACAGGCCAAACCAATCAACTTATAGACTAAACGTGAGGTTTTATGAAATGAGCCAAGTGCGACAACCAGTAAAATACAAAAAGGAGGCTTTATTTCTGAAGGGGGAAACCCCCCAACAGAGCTGGCGACAGTACAAAGTCCACAATCCAAGGTCAGAATCCAAAGGGCGTAATCCAGGTTTGTAAACACGGCACCAATCACAAAAATCGTAGTCAGACAAATATGGGTCAATAAACAAGAATGTGGCAAAGTACAGGGAGAAGGCAAAGCTCAAAGTCTAGGACGGTCCAGTCAGAAAGGTAATCACAATGATACAAGGCGAGAGAAGCGTGGCACAGGTAGCAAGGGCAGTAACGATCTGACAAGGAAGTGTAACAAACAGACATCTAATAATCATTCCCGGGTGACCACATGACAAGGGAATACAGGACCAATCAATGGGAATGATAATCATTGAGAGACACATTGGGAACAAACTAATTACAAGAATTTGGCCGTAGCCAAAACGCAGACAGGGATCACAAGACAAACCTATGGACAGAAAAACAGCTCCAGTCAAGGGGCTCTAATTTCATAGACCAGGCGCAGGTGCGGCGAATGGGGGGTGCGCCGCGCCAACGGGGTGTGTCCAGGCGTATGTTGCAATTTCGTGCTCGGTGTAGCCTGGCGCAAATACTCCTCTGCCCCGCCTCTGCCCCTCCTTCCAGCGCAAGTTGGCAAAGAAGGCGTGTTTGGGTATAACACAGCCGAGTCAAATATTGCTCATTGGCAAGAGAAACGATGGATAACGTGTTCCTATTACAGCCTGTTGCCGCTTAAAATTTTGGGATTAACATGCATGGACAACAATCCAAGATACGTGACACATTTATTTTCAATATGTGATCTTAACTCAGTACGAGATCATAGCAATCAGGCTGTGTTCCTTTCCCCCACTAAAAACGATAAAACCTAAGTGACAATAATAGTAGTCTAGTACTAAGCCGCTTGCACACTAGATGTGAAACGAATTTTTCGCTCGACAGATTGCGTCGAAAGCAGTGTCTTGTGTCCGAAAGTCTGACAGGTGTAATGTGAATATAGGCCACTAGATGGCAGTATTTACCTTTTTTTTGTTAAGCTCAGACTGGAGTCATGTTTGGACATGTTTCCAGACATGTCTGGGGCAAGTCTCAGAAAATTAAAAAAAAGAGGTCTAAATGTGGGTGGGGTCTGCAAAAGAGTATATAAGGAAAAGAATTGAGACAGTAAAGTAGTAAGAGAAATTGCAAGAAGATGACCAGACCTGCCATTCTGTCCAAGACCTGTTAAGTTTTCTTTTGTGGATTTCTTTGCCTAAGTTTGAGAATTTTCTCATCCAGGACATCACCAAGCCGCCCCACGAAAAGGGACTGTAAATATTTCTTTCTGTTTTTGTTATAATTCAATCTTGGTCTTTAGTTGTAGGTTGTTATTAGTCTTTGTCTTTGTTAAAAATTAAATGTGTTTTAGTTGTTGAAACTGTGTTTGTCGTCCCTTGCTGTTGCTGTTGTGTTATGAATGTAATAACAAATTGGGGCCATAACAAATTGGGGGCTCAAGGTCCAGGATAGACCATTGTGTGAGTAATTTATTGAAAATCTAACATTCCAAATTGTGAAATTGTTTTTGTGAATTTTCCTAGATATATATTGACAACAGCAATGGATGATTTCTTGGCATCACCAACCGTAGGGGTTTTGAAGTCTTTTAAAAAGACAGAACTGCTAGAAATTTGCAGACAGTTGGAGTTGACAGAGGTAAAACCAGCCATGCGAAAAGCAAGACTGGCTAGAGAGATAGTTGAATATTACATTGATGAAAATGTGTTTGCACCAGGAGATCTGGAACAGTTTCCAGTGGAAAATCCAAATATAGAAATGGAAATTAAATTAAAAATGCTAGAGATTGAAAGGGAGGAAAGAGAAAAAGAAAGGGAATTTGAGAGGGAAGAAAAAGAAAAACAAAGGCAGTTTGAGTTAGAAAAATTAGCAAGAGAAGAAAAACAAAGAGAATTTGAGTTAGAAAAATTTGCAAGACAGAGAGATTTTGAATTAGAGAAATTCGATAGAGAAGAAAGACTCCAAATGGAGCAACTAAAAATAAAAATTCAAAGTGAAAATAAATTTCGGGCTAGCCAGGAGGTAAAACTGGTGCCTCCATTTTCGGAAAAGGATGTTGACAACTATTTCCAGTGTTTTGAAAAGGTAGCAAAGAGTTGCCAGTGGCCAAAGGAACACTGGCCTCTGATGTTGCAAACTGTCCTCAAGGGTAAAGCTCAACAAGCCTATTCGGCTTTGTCTGCAGATGATTCCTCTGATTATGAGGTTGTCAAAAAGGTTATTATGAGAGCTTATGAGTTGGTTCCAGAGGCTTACCGACAGAAATTCAGAGGTCTGAAGAAATCTGAAAATCAGACTTATGTTGAATTTGCTAATGAAAAGCAGGTTTGCTTTGAGCGCTGGTGTACTTCTATGGAGGTCAAGGATGATTTCAACTCACTGAAAGAGATGGTGTTAGTTGAAGAATTCAAGAACTGTGTTAAAGATGATGTTAAGACCTACCTTAATGAGAAGCAAGCACTGAATTTGCAATCAGCTGCCAAATTTGCAGATGAATATGTTCTCACACATAAGTCCAAATTTCAGTCTAGCAGTAACAATAAATGGTCCCAATTTCAGAAAAAGGGTTACGGTGATACCCAAGATTCCTCACCCAAAGACAAAGACAAATCTGGTGATGGTGCTCAGAAATCCAGTCACAGGTCTGATCAAAGTGTGAAAGCTGACAGTGACAAAAGTGGTCTAGTTTGCAGTTATTGCAAGAAATCTGGTCATGTTACAACTAACTGTTGGTTCCTTAAAGCTAAGAAAGAAAAAGAAAAGGATACCAAACCAAATGCCTTTGTGAAAACAAGGTTAGAAACCCCTGTAGTAGATAACCAATCTGCTAAATTGCCTGCTTCTTGTGGGGCTAAAAAGCCTAATACAGCTGACTTTGTGAGGGAGGAATTTCTTCCATTTGTGTCAGAGGGATTTGTGGCTCTGAATGAGCATACTACTCCTGTCCCCATATATATCCTAAGGGATACCGGAGCTTCTCAGTCACTTTTGTTGATGGACTCTTTGGAGTTACGTGATGAGGCCGCTTCAGGGGATTTCATACTTGTACAAGGTATTGAAAGGAGGACTGTATCTGTACCCCTGCGCTCTATATTCTTGAAGTCAGATTTAGTTACAGGACAGGTAAAGGTGGGACTTATGTCAAGTCTACCTATAAAGGGTGTTTCTCTGTTGCTAGGCAATGACCTGGCTGGGGGCAAAGTAGTTCCCCCTGTTCATCTTACTTCACAGCCGAGCACTGAAGATGGGGATGAGGACCCATCTCTGTATCCTTCTTGCGCAGTGACTCGTGCTATGGCCAAGAAGGCTAAAGAAGAAGATGATGTGGTGCCGTCCAGTACATTGAATAGTCAGGACTCAGGTGGTTCGCCTCATGACTCTGATTGGCCTACTATGGTTTCTCCGTTTGAGGACTTATCAGATACTTTTATCAGTTCTCTATTCAGCCAGCCGGATGGGTCTGGTGATTCTGATGTGTCTGGAGACTTGTCTCTGTCCAGAAAGCGGTTGATTGAGGAGCAAACTAATGATCCTGAAATTGGTGTACTAAAGAGGAGAGCCCTTCCTGAAAAAGAAATAGATGCAGTTCCAGTTGGGTATTATCTCAAGGATGGTGTGTTGATGCGGAAGTGGCGCCCTCCTGATATCCCTGCCAATGCAGATTGGGCAGTGGTCAGGCAAATTGTTGTTCCGAAGGTCTATAGGAATGAGATCTTAACAATGGCTCATAGTTTACCTTTAGGAGGTCATCTTGGTGTTAACAAGACTGTTGATAAGATCATGAAACACTTCTTTTGGCCTGGGCTTCGGAAAGACGTTTCCAACTTTGCAAAACCTGTCACACTTGTCAGGTAGTTGGAAAACACCAGTTAGACCCACCTGTAGCTCCATTGCAGCCTATCCCAGCATTTGGGGAGCCATTCTCTAGGGTCATTGTTGATTGCGTTGGTCCATTACCCAAGACTAGATCTGGAAATCAGTACTTGTTGACAATCATGTGTGCATCTACCAGATTCCCTGAAGCCATACCTCTACGTAACATCAAGGCAGCTGCAATCTCGAAGGCTTTGATAAAGTTCTTCACGTTGTTTGGCCTTCCCAGGGAAATTCAGTCAGACCAGGGTAGCAATTTCACTTCAGGATTGTTTCAGCAGGTTGTGTATGAACTAGGTGCAAAGCAGATTCTTTCTAGTGCCTATCATCCAGAAAGTCAGGGTGCCTTAGAGCGGTTTCATTCCACTCTCAAGACAATGATGAGGACTTATTGTTATGACCATGAGAAAGACTGGGATGAAGGGGTTCATTTGCTGTTGTTTGCAGCTAGAGAAGCAGTGCAGGAGTCTACTGGATTCAGTCCATTTGAGCTAGTGTTTGGTCATGAAGTGAGAGGACCTTTGCTATTATTGAGTGAACAATGGCAAGAGAAAGAGCCGCATATCAGTCTGTTAGACTATGTTGGCAAGTTCAAGGAAAGATTGCGTGCAGCTTGTGACCTTGCCAAAGAGAACTTGAAATCAAGTCAGGGAAAAATGAAAACTTGGTATGATCATAAGGCTAGAAGCCGTGAGTTTAAACCAGGAGAAAAGGTCCTTGTGTTGTTTCCCTTGCAGTCCAATCCATTGCAGGCTAGATTTCATGGTCCTTATGAAATTCTGACAAAACTCAATGATCTCAATTACATTGTGAAGACTCCAGATAGGAGAAAACCAAAACAATTGTGTCATATTAACATGCTAAAGCCTTATCATGACAGAAATGCTAGGGTTGCAGCTGTCACTTCAGATTCTCCAATGGTCGAAACGTGTGAAGATGAGGGGGAGTTTCAAGATGATGAACCAAGAATTAAAGCTGAAGTTCTTTCATGTAAATTATCAAACACTGAAGTGTTGCAAAATCTTGATGTAAAACTCCAGCACTTAGAACCCTCACAGAGAGATCAGTTTGAAAGGTTGATCAAGAAATATGAGGATTTGTTTCCTGATGTTCCAAAGAGAGTTACTATAGCCTCTCATGATGTAGATGTTGGTGATGCCAAACCAATAAAACAGCATCCATACCGGATGAATCCTGAAAAGAGAAAGATTGCTGAGAAAGAGGTTGAGTACATGTTAAAACATGATATTATCAGACCCTCCAACTCAGATTGGAGTTCACCCTGTGTGCTAGTTCCAAAACCTGATGGAAGTACTAGATTCTGTACAGATTATCGCAAAGTCAATGCTGTAACTAGAACTGATGTGTTTCCAATACCTAGGATTGATGATTGTATTGATAGTGTAGGGCAAGCAAAGTTTCTGACCAAGATTGATTTATTGAAGGGTTATTGGTGTGTGCCTTTAACTGAGAGGGCCAAGAGCATCTCTGCTTTTGCCACACCATCTGGATTGTACCAGTATGAAGTCCTACCCTTTGGCATGAAAAATGCCCCAGCCACGTTCCAAAGGATGATACAGTCTACAATCGCCGGATTGCCACACACGGGTGCATACATCGATGACCTGATCACATGGAGTGACTCCTGGGAAGAACATCTAAAAGATGTAGAGACGTTGTTCCAGCGCCTGACCCAGGCTAACCTGACTGTTAACCTGAACAAGAGTGACTTTGGTTGTGCTACTGTCACCTATCTTGGCTACGTCATAGGCCAGGGTAAGGTGGCACCCATAAATGCTAAAGTCCAAGCCATCATGGACTTTCCAGTTCCTGACAACAAAAAAGCTTTGCGCCGCTTCCTTGGAATGATCGGGTACTACCGCAAGTTCTGCAAGAACTTTGCTGAGATTGCTCTCAGTCTAACTAACCAACTGAAGAAAGGCGTAAAGTTCACCTGGGATGATGCATGCCAGAGAGCCTTCGATCGCCTGAAGTCTCTGCTGTGTCACTTCCCCGTGCTCAAATCTCCTGACTTCAACAAACCGTTCTCCATCGCGGTCGATGCTAGCGACCAAGCTTGTGGATCTGTGCTCCTACAGAGAAGTGACTCTGATGACATTGAGCATCCCGTGGCATACTTCTCCAGGAAGTTCAATCGCCACCAAACAAACTATTCCACAATAGAGAAGGAACTGTTGGCTCTCGTCCTTTCTTTACAACACTTTGAGGTTTATGTTTGTACAGGGGAAAAGCCAATGATTGTGTACACTGACCACAATCCGTTAATGTTTTTGAGTAAGATGAAAAACAAGAATCGGAGATTGTTGAATTGGAGTTTGATTTTACAGGAGTTTGACTTGGAAATTAAGCATGTGAAGGGTACAGACAATGTAATTGCTGATTGCTTATCCCGTGTTTGAATGTGTATATATATATCATGTGTTTGAATATTGTATGATATGTATATATAGACAAGTGTTCACTTAACCATTTTGTATTGAAAAGAAAAATTTTGCCTTTGTGAGTCAAAATTTTTCCCTTTTGGAATGGAGGTGTAATGTGAATATAGGCCACTAGATGGCAGTATTTACCTTTTTTTTGTTAAGCTCAGACTGGAGTCATGTTTGGACATGTTTCCAGACATGTCTGGGGCAAGTCTCAGAAAATTAAAAAAAAGAGGTCTAAATGTGGGTGGGGTCTGCAAAAGAGTATATAAGGAAAAGAATTGAGACAGTAAAGTAGTAAGAGAAATTGCAAGAAGATGACCAGACCTGCCATTCTGTCCAAGACCTGTTAAGTTTTCTTTTGTGGATTTCTTTGCCTAAGTTTGAGAATTTTCTCATCCAGGACATCACCAAGCCGCCCCACGAAAAGGGACTGTAAATATTTCTTTCTGTTTTTGTTATAATTCAATCTTGGTCTTTAGTTGTAGGTTGTTATTAGTCTTTGTCTTTGTTAAAAATTAAATGTGTTTTAGTTGTTGAAACTGTGTTTGTCGTCCCTTGCTGTTGCTGTTGTGTTATGAATGTAATAACAAATTGGGGCCATAACACAGGGTTTCAATATATCTCCGTGTCGGACAGTTTATTATTGTTTTCCTCAAATCTACGGACTCATTTAGATCTTAAACATGAATTTTTTGATAAGAGGGCTCAGTTCTTCAAGATGAGTACCGAGAATTTCAATCAATGTTTCTGTTTAAGCTCTGCTCAATAAAATGAGTCGACACTGGCGCAAGACAATGTACAATGTCTCCGAGTCTGACAGCAAAACAAAACAGGACGATTAGACCAGATTGATAACGAAATAAAGCATAAAAAGAAACATTTTAACAACAGAACATCCAACGAACACTGCGATGAATTTATTTGCGGGTCATCTTTTTTCAATGTTGGTTGGTGATGTATATGTATTTTTATTCTTTATTCCATTATAAATCTGTTCTCATATCAATACTTTTATTTTTTGCTGAGTGCCGGACATGGAGTATTTTGAATTTCGCGTCGGACAGTCTTGATCGTGCATGCGGTAATTTATTCACACGGTCAATGGTCATGGAATTGATTTGCTCTCTGCTGCGGAATTATAGCGAGAATCTGTTTGATTCATCTGACTAATTTTCAAAAGAAAGACCGATTAAAGACTGTTGTCTATCTTCATAGGAAGAAAACAGACTAATGGAAAGATCAAGAAAAGTCGATAGTTCTTTGCATTGACTTTGACTGTTATCAGTCGTGCGAAAAATTTGTTTCGAGTCTAGTGTGCAAGCGGCTTTACCGAACATGGAACGCAAGCATTATATGCGCACTGCCCGATGCCGAGGCAGTTTGTGGTTGGCTGAGAAAGATGTGACATCATTAATTTGCATCATTGATTCAGTTGCCTCGATTAAGTCAGGTCGAGTTTCCATCATGCGTGCCAACCGCCTTTAATCTGACATCAGGACAATCAATGTAGATACTATAATTTATGTCCTTATTAAGATGGTTACGTTAGTGCTTCCTGTAATTATGTATTGAATTGAAATGCGCCTGACATTCTGGAAACCTGCCAGTGAGGTTTCTGTGACGTGTGCACACTGTGTGCTGGTCAGCCAAATTACCACTGCACAGAAATGAAAGCAGGTTAAAGCTGGCGAGCTTTCTGCGCAACTGCAGCGAAGACTTTTCTACGAAATTGTCACTGCGTCTTGATGAATAAGTGACACCCCGCCAAACCCATCTCGGCGCAGGTTCCTCTGCTCGCGGTGTTGCACCTCACAAAATTACCACTGCATGGGCTGCGCCGGACAAAATTATCACTGCGTGGGCTGCGCCACGCTACGCCACCTGCGCACCAGGAAAATTAAAGGAGTTCTAAAATGCATAGATAATGACAGTGAAAAGGCAGCACGAAGTAGTTGTGGGGACCCACAGAAACGCAGCAGAGATAATTCGGGAAAAACAAGAGGCGGAGACTAGAATTGGGCGAATACTGAGAGATCGTTAGTCAATTAGTAAGTGCAGCTATACAATCCCGAGAGCTTGTAAGTAAGTCAAAATATACAATGTTGGTTAGAAATTATCCAAAATTACAAACGATTAGTATGTGTTAGTATAATAGCGAAAGCAGGAGGGAGGAAGAACTCGAGATAATAAAGGAAGATCGAAACCCAGAATCCAATAAATCACCTGAATGAGTGGCTCACAAGACAAAGGACTGTGAGCAAAGATACACACATGACGGGGAAGACGAAGTGCAAAGCATGGCAACTCAAAACATGGCATGGAATAAACTGAACTAAAACATGGAAAACAATAAAACATGGAATGTAAGTATCAAAACACAATACATGATCTTCAGAATAGTCAGACATAAGCAGAATTTCAAAAACACAGAGGTCAGTCAGAATCATGGCACAAGGCCAGGCAGGAACTTGATACATAAGAATTACAGAATCACAACACTTTGTTCTAGCGTTCGCTAATTTAATGAAAATTGGCCTGACTTTATATGAGCTAGGTTGCCATTAGCTAGCTCTCGAGGTCATTCACTTTTTGCGAGCTTGCTATATATTTTGCAGGCATCCTAGCAACGAAACTTAATGATTATTTTACCTTAAATTTTTTTACTGACAAAAACCTCCAACCCACCTATTGGCTGCTCTTTTTTTTTTTGGCTTAAGCCACCATCCTCATGTCCAAAGAGGAAATTTCTAATAGACTCGTGTTGAATTATTCTTCTTTTGACTTTATCAATACATCATTTAAAAAATGAGTAGACAAGTTGAGCTGCAAGGTTTTTTTTTTTCTTTTAATTTATTTACTTTGAACTGCTGTGATCTGGATTCGAGGCTTTGTGGTATAACGGAACATGCAGTTTTACTGATAAGCTTATCCCTTAGCCCTAGCTGGGGTTATCAGCAAGAGATGCATCTGTCTCTGTCACTGCTGTTTTCTGAAGACTGAATTTTGGCCGCATTTATGCTTCTGCCAACTGGGCAAAACCTCAATTTACCCGAAGAATTTGTAAAAGAAATTCAAAGGTCATCTAGGGTGAAATCTCTGAAGCATTAGTGTTTGCTTTTGAAACATTTCCTGTTCTGGACTGTATGTTAAAGGCATCAGGTGGGGCTGAAATGGTTTCAAACTTTTTTCTTGCCATTTTTGCACTCCAATAAAAAAATTAATCCATTAAAAAATGTTAATCCTTTGGGAACATCTGCACTTTCTACCGTATATTTCAGCTGTGTGTTATTAGTGGACAACAGCCTTCAGAAAATCCAAAATGTAAAAACTTGCACAATAAAAAGCAGCGCAGGTTGGGGGTAGGTGCAGATCTCTTTGAATATCAAAGGCATACTCCTTTTTCAGAAATACATGTTTCAGCAAAACGCAGGAAACTGGATGCATCACATCCGTGCTTGTTCATTTGTTTTCCCCTGCAATCTGGCCGTCTGAGTCTGTTTGGTTCTATTTCATGAACTGGGCTCCATTATTGAATGATCTCTTTCCCTCACCCCTCCATCTGTGCCTTCCGCATGCCTTTCACCTCACCTGTTCCTGTTGATGCTGTGATGGTTGGCAAATGCTGTGGCTGGAACGAAAGGAAGTATAGCATGAT
Organism: Gymnothorax reevesii; assembly: GCA_029721435.1. Lineage (NCBI taxonomy): Eukaryota > Metazoa > Chordata > Actinopteri > Anguilliformes > Muraenidae > Gymnothorax > Gymnothorax reevesii. The sequence continues at coordinate 3,525,487 of CM056588.1, forward strand.
AAAAGACAAACACAGACAGAAATCAGAGAGGGAGACTCGCGCTTCCAAAGGACCTAGATCCAGTCCGGGTTACAATAAGGAAGCAAACGCGAGGACGAATGAACGAAATAAAAGGGAAAAATCTTGGGAACCGAGATAAAAAGAATTAGCACCAGACGGTGCCCAGAAAGAGGAAAAACAGAAAGATTCCCCTGCTAACAGCACTTTCCTCTGTGCAGCTAATTCCTCAACAACTCTCTTACTAGAGACCTCACCGACTAAAGTGCAAACTAAACACTGACACTCTAGCAAAGGCGGCGAGGCAACACTTGGGCTTAAATAGAGTCTGGGCGCCGCCCACAATTAATACCAGCTGGCCCAAGAATCCGACTGTGGACAAAAGGATATCGTCCTGGACGAGAGTAACAACGAAATCTCCCAAAACAACGCCAACCCCCAAAACCATCACAGATATTTGTCGCAGGGTATTTTAATTCATGTCAGGGGAGCTAAATGTCCATTTACCTACCTAGGATAAAACCTGGACTGAATTTGGATTGTAGGTCCAGATTTGAAGATCCTTGACCTACAGAGTTCTATGTTTAATACCTGAGAATTTAATTCAGATTCAGAAAACCAATATTGCTTGAGCTGAACGTACGTACGTCTTAGCAAAAGTCACATTGGTGAGTACATTAGTTGGTTAACTGTAGCAAGGAAGCACGTGTTACTGTAAAGAGTTCAGTTGGCTTTTAGTCCCTCAATGCTGCTAAGAATGACAGGTTAAATAAAGCTTGTAATAACCCAAAGACATGACAAAAGGCAAAAAAGATGCAATTCCTTTGACGATTCAGATTAGAACGTTTATCCATATAAAAGTACAGATCATGTAAAAAACTGTATTTGTGTTCTTATGACTTCTTATGAAAACAAGATGCAGCTATGCTGTTGCTTTCAGAAGGAGCATTTGTCACGGACTGTAAGGCAGTTTCTTCTGGCAGAAAATGTCTCCCGGTCTCTTTTCCTTTGTCTCAGCATGAAAATAATCAGGGCTGTTCATCAAACACCCAGAAAATTGCCTTTATCGTTCTTGCAGATGCCGTCAGCTGATAACCTTTAGCTGAATGAGAGAATTTCACAGCCAGCTAGTTTTGGATAAGTGGGAAATATTGGTCTAAAACACTGAGTCTCAGCGGGCCAGGAGCCAATTTTTTTGTTGGAGGAAGGAGGATGTAGTATCATGACATCTGATACACGATGAATATAAAGTCATATCTGCGCTCGGCCTGAGCATCTGAAGATTATGGATCTAGCTTGTGCAACTCGGTTTTATTGGATCAGTACAGAGACAGGGGTCTCATAAGTGTGGATGCAGTTCCATGCCTCCATGAGGCCCAGCAAGAGCTTCTTTATGAGTGTGTGGGCAGGCTGTTGGCATGGGTGTGCTCTGATAGGGCTGCAGTCTTATCATCATGGGAAATGATCACACTTACAATGTCGAGGCTGTCATTTTGAATTTCAGGTAATCAATCTAAATTGTTTGACAATATTGACATGTTTTAATTATGTTATACTTATTTACAAAAGCACATGTCAAAAAACTTTGGTGGCTTGTTCTATTAACTGTGTTTCTGTTAAATAGATGTCCAATTGTGATTCTCAGACCCTGTAATTTCAATGTTATTTGGCTAAAAGAGATAAAAGCCGACAGATTGAGATTCTCCAACTTGAAATTTGGGTGTTTTGAGCACAAGATCTGCCCTATTATTAAAAATGTCCTTTGAGAGACGAGACAGACCCAAAAATACAAAGCACGTTTTTAACCTAAAAAAACAAAAGCCATTAATAAATTGCATGTCCCCTGACCGCTGTGACACACTCAAATATACCAAAGTTAATCATGTTTCCAGAAAAACTGGAAAATAAAAAAGTCAAATGTAACCACAAGCATTAATTAAAGAGGTCCAAGCCACATAAGGCAATCATCAATTTTGAAGACACGCATTGTTTGTGCATGTCGAATCATTATTCATGGTATTGTTTGCCCTGCAAGTTTCATGTAAATTGGTCATTGCCGAGCCAGTCAAACAGCAGCTGTTAACTGACTGGCTAACGGAGGTCATGTTTTTAATGATTTTCTGTTGGTAATGTGGGAGGGCTGTTCGTAGATTACTGGGAGACACTGTATGCAAAATTAGAACCGATTTGGTCAAATGGTTGAAAAGATAGAGGAAGTTCTACATTGTTGCACATTACAGTGCACATTATGGCCTCAGCTTCTTATGGTATCGATGTAATTTCTTTAGTTTTGACATGGTCGGACATTGCGATCAGGAGTTAAACCCCATTATATCAAAATATATTGGTTGACTCTGGCCTTTTTTTTATTTACATCAGCAACTGAATTCATACATTATCTTAAAAAATTGGGCGGAAGATGCTATGTACCAAATTATGTACTAATTAGACAAACCCTCTAGGAGGAGATCGATTTGTAAATACTTATCAATGGTCGGGGCGCCCCGGTGGCTCATCGGTCTAAGTGCGCACACCATAAAGGTTGTGGCCTGCCTGCAGTGACCCGGCTCGATTCTGGTTCGGGTCATCTGCCGAATGTCAGCCTCATTCTTCTCCCCAACTTTCCTGTCTCTCTCTACTGCGTGACGATCAAATAAAGGAGAAAAATCTTTAAAAAAAGACATTTAAATGGCAGAAAATCCCAATATGATGCATCATTTGTGTCCCAGGGGCTTCTTCATTCTGCAGAGGCCGGGAAGTCAGTAAAAAAAAAAAAAAAGAATTTTGAAAGCAACCAAAATGGCAATTGCGCAAAACATATTTTGACTCTCCAAAAGCCATTCATCTGGCCAATCACAGTAATTTTAATAAATGTTGCTCTTTCAGACATCTCAAAGAATCAGGTAAAATTTCACAAACTATGATACCTGAGTGAGTGGACGGGCTGCTGAAATGCGATTGGTTGACAGCGGTCCTCGTTTGAGCCGTCCTGTAGTTATCACAGATATCCATGGGCCCTTTGTACCACAGGCAGCATGCAAATGTTTAAGTCAATCGGGCCATTATTTTCAGAGTTGATGATCACTTGGTTGCTACTGCGCCTCCTATGGCCAGACTTAAGATTTAGTCCTACCCAATGTGGTGTGAGTGTGACCAGTAGACGTAAGACTTCAAGTCTGCTGATGACTCCACCCTCCATTGAAAAGTTCTTCATTGGTATTCTGCAGCTACATCTTTTTACTTATCAAAGTTTTCATGATATTTAAATATTTTGTTATGAAAGTGCTGAGACCTCTGGTTCTAAAGTTATAGTCCAGAACATGATACTTTGGCCACCTTTTGGTCAATCTATGTATAAACTCCAAAATTGCTAAAGGCCCCACTCCAGCATATAGTTGTTGTGTGCCAAGCTTAATGCAGAAATAATGGTTTTCAAGTTATACTCCAGACTCAAGTATTTATTGACAGATAGTCAGAAGGTCAGACAGACAGACAGTTGGACAGAGCAGTCATTATATACCCCCTCATCATATGCCATGGGGATTTAAAAAAATTGATAGATCATGCGTGAGTTTACTGTTGAGGCTGCGGTGGATTAGAGGAAACACATACAGTGCAGTTGTGCAGTAGTGTGGCCCATTAATGACTGTCATGTGCACAAACCGGCCAGAGCAACTGTTTAGATATTAAACCCACCATTTTTGGTTGAATAAATATCTAAAATTACTGTATGCTGTAAACAGAAGTGACAGAATGTGAGCGAAGTCTGTTTTCTTGTATAAAAAACAAAACTGTCGTTATGTGTGTTTCCATCTCCTTTATGACTCTTGGCAAGTATGCAACAATCGCAGATTAAAAGTCCAAATGTGTCAGAATTGGCACAAGCCCTATACAGCATATAATGCTGGTCAGCGAACAGTGAACATCGGTGATGAATATTAACTCCAGGAGAGTTGGTAATGATCTAATAATTCCTGCTTTGAAAGTGTCTCCAGCCCAGTGGAATCGTGGATTTATTCACATTCTTAGAAGGAGAGCACTCTCCATTGCCCATAATTGCTCGTATTGCCATCCCATTTTTGAGCTTTGAGCTGTTCTCCTGGAGGGCAAAGGGCCACTGGTGATGAGAGGAACGGTGAGAGGCCCGGGGAGTCCAGCGGAGCACAATGACCTGATATAAAAGTTTAATGAGATCCCCGTTTGACAGTGAGATTTTTCATCTGATACTAGACTTGGAAGTGTGGCCAGATGCCTTATGTATATGAGCTTTACTTTAGAGGAACCAGGCCTGCAGCCGGCCTCTATGGGAGATCCATCAGCGATGAAATGATAACATCTCGTAATGCGCTGGGAGAAATCCATAAGATTGAGCATGAAAGTGCTGCCATTTTTCACCAGTCAAATTCAGCCCAGCAATGCCTTGAGGTTACTGCTTTGGTGTTTTCAGTGGCAAAGGTCATTCATTGCATGAAAGGCTCCAAGGTTTCCAATTAACGAGACGGCTCCATCTCACCTGGACTGCAAATCCATGGAGACCATTTTGGCTCTATGTATTACCCAGGCCACCCAATCAAACTTTTTTTTTTCTCAGAGAAGATAAATCTTGCCCACTCCTGGAAGCTTTGTCAATGAAACATTAGGCAGAGAAATAAATCTCGCAGGTGCCCACATTTTTCCTCTGGAGGCGATCATTGTAAAGCTACAGTATTATTCCGGAGCTGATCGTACATCTACTGGTCCACTTTTCACGGGGTTATATATATGAAAAACTGTCAAACATCACACTCAAAGGACGGTCACCGCTGGGGATCAATAAAGTAATCCATTAACCCTTGTCCCTGCGCTGCATAATCATGTTAACTCTCCTTAATGGTCAGGAGTAAAAGTGGTTTAGCTTTTGTCAAATGTTAATTTTTTCACTCATAAACATGGCCATTTGTGTTTCGGCTGCATCATGTGCTTTTAATTTCAAGTTAGTAAAATTTTAATTCCTTTGCTCCTGGGTTCCCCCATTTCATAAGCAAGGAAAAATTAACTCATCTCAACCTAAGCATTTCTGTAATGAAGGTTTGATCGACTGGTTTGGCCGGATTTGTACGTCATCCATTTTAATCGATTATTTTAGTTTGCCATTTAAAGTGTTGCAGTGAAATGTTTTACTTTGTGTTTTATGAATGTTAGATCGTCTTTTACTTAATCCTTTTACACCCACATATGGTAAATTCCTTATTATGCTGATTGACTCCTCTGGCCGAATACAAATTTATATATGTTTTTTGATTACCTCACCCTAAATATGGCTTCTTAGAGAATTTCAAAATTTTTGGACTCTGTTTAACTCTTACGAGATTGCGTTGGAGATGATATAGAGCAGTTACGCAGTTTAAATTTCTCTAAAAACGGAGTGCTGAGACATTAGCAAAGTGTGTCAAGACTTTTGGCTGGCACTGTATCTTCATTTGAAACACCCAGGACTGAGCGCCAAAGAGAGCGTGTCATCCACAGACTCTGCACGCATTTTTAATTTTTTAAAATTAATTAGCCAATTGTATCACAAAACCTCTCAACTGGATTAAATCAAACCCAGTGTACAGGCCTAAGCATTTCACAAGAATGTGACAAAAGCATGAAATTGAAAATACCGTAATGATGCCATGTCTTTTAAACGTATCCAGTAATGATCGTGTTATAGTGTGCATTTGAAGCCTCCGTTTGCCACTAACATGGCAGTATCCCCTGCCGCCTCAATTTTATGTGTTCGTACAGACGTACGGACAGATCCCAATTCTACATCATCAAGGAATTATTCATTTATGTCACCTTTTTTTAGATAGATGTAACACCAGCACAAATTGACAGTTCTGAATTTTTTTTGTGTTTCTTTACAGGGATCCTGTCCTTCAGGGACATGGAGTACCTGGACTGTCCGAGCCCCGTCTCTCACCCTGCAGTTGATGGCTCCTGCTGATCCGGTCCTGATCCGGTTCAGCGACATCGTTGCCTCGCCACTTCCTGAAGCTACAGATGCCACTGCTTGGATGATTTAAGGCAGTGAGGCAAGCGCCGTTCCTGTCTATGCTGGTTTTTGTTCCAATAGCAATTGTAATTACAGGATTTTAACAAGCTGTCACTGCCTTAATTAGGTGTTTTTTGTGTGAAGAGTTATTAACTACTCTTTAGCCAAATGATACATAGAAACATCCATACATGCTATGAAGAATAAAATACCCTAGAAAATGATGTGTTCATTTCTATACTGCTGGAAATTTGAAGTGATGTAAAATTTCAAACAGATCAAATTAGACACTGAGGAAATCATAAACCCCAAATTAGGCTGCTGGACACAGCTGTTTCTAGTCATTTTAAAAAAAGTTCAGGTGAACTTAATTAGATTAACACAACGCAAAACTGGTTTTACTCATTACCATTTGCTTGTCGAATAAGTTTGTCATGATGTGCCAATTACTTTTCATCAATTAGGAGCCAACTACATCTTTAATGTGACTGGTTAAATTTTTTTCTCTCATTTTACGCTGTCAATTCCAATACTTCGCAATGTGGGTCTGGTATTTTTTATTCTTGATGGCAAACATAGATATTTCCCCTTATCATATTCTTCCTGATAAATAGATGGAATTTGCACCTGAGATACAAGCACAAGGCCCAATATGAAAATGCCACATGATATTCTCTATTAACTTGTGAGTTAAGAGGGCAAATAACTGCTCTAAAAGTTAAATGCACTTAAGACAAATTCACAGCTTGTTAAAATCCAGCGATTTTAACTGTGATTGGAACAAAAAGCAGCACACAGAGGGTCCCCAGGATGGATGTGAAAGAGCACTGCATTAAGGAGTTTTTTGACGGCTTTCATTGTTGGCAAGCCAATCAACAGAGCTCAGAGGACAGGGCCCTCCCTCTATAGCCGGGTCCCTCCTGAGATTTCTTCCCACTGGGGAGTTTTTTTTCCCCCGCTGTTTGAGGATTTTTTCTCCCTACTGGGAGTTTTTTGCCTCATTTGCTATAGTGGGAATTACGCTGGGCACTGCCCCTTCTATTTATTTTCTCACTGTAAAGCGTCTTTGTGACAGTTTATCTGTGAAAAAGCACTATAGAAATAAAATTGAAAGTTGAATTGAATTCAACTATTGTCCAATGTTATGACCTCTGCCCGAGCCTTAATTGAATGTTCAGTTACTCTGGTTATTTAGAGTGTTCCCTGTTGTATTTCACGATCCTTCCATCAGGATACTTCTTTATTGTTTTGCTTTGTTATTTTTGGAGGTGACTCTGGGTGGAGACTTGTTTCTGTAGGGGGTACACCATTGGCTCGCGTGGACTGAGTGTACTGGAGTTACGTGTTTAAAAGCCGGCCCATGCGCAGTAAGCCTTCGAAGACCAGCGGTAAGTGTAAGTTAGCTCTGGTGAGGCAGTGTCGGGACCGGAGCTCTGTTCAGCGTGCAGCGTGTGCTTCCTTCGTTTATCTACCTGTGGCTGCCCTACCTAGACCAGGTCGTTGCACCAATCACACAAGTTCCAGTGAGCTACAAAGTCCCTGGAATCACCACTCAAAAATAGTTCTGAGTGAAAAATCTGGTCCTTGACAAAATCATCTGATTTGCGTGATTTCAATATTAGAAGTTGACCAAATCTGTAATCATGTCTGGTCTCTCGCTGCTCAACACTACGCAGCATATTTTAGGAATATTTTTCGTTTCATAATGCACCCAAATGTTTCACTGGGTTACAGGTTTGGACCGCAGACAGGCCAGTTTAACATTCAGACTCATTCACTGCAGCGCTATGGTAATGAAATACATGCAGATTGTGGTTGAATGTTGTCTTGCTGAAATAAGCTAGGCCTTCCTTTAAAAAGATATTGGGCTCTAATTTCTTGGTGCAGTGGTAATTTCGTCTGGCGGCGCCCACGCAGCAGTAATTTCGTGCGGTGCAACACCATGCGCAGCCACTTTGGCAATTTGGTGGACGGACGTGCGCCTAGATGGGTGTGGCGGCGCAGTAGGGGGAGGTGTTACATATTCATCAAAATGCAGTGACAATTTCGCAGAGAAAGTCTCCGCTGAAGTTGCGCAGAAAACTCGCCAGCCCCAACCTGGTTTACTTTCTGTGCAGTGGTAATTTGGCTGACCGGTGCACAGTGTGCACACGTCACCGAAACCTCACAGGCAGGTTTTCAGTTGTCAGGCACATTTCAATTCAATAAATCATTATAGCAACCACTATTTCATGTAACTATCTGAATCAGGACAATAATTATAGTATCTATATTGATTGTTCTGATGTCAGATTAAAGGCGGTTGGCACGCGTAATTGAAACTCGGCCTGGCTTAATCAACGCAGCTGAATCTGTGATGTAAACTAACGACTTCACATCTTTATCAGCCAACCACATATATAATGCTTCCGTTCTATGCTCAGTAAAGCCACTTGAATACTGGACGCGAAACAAATTTATCGCACGATTGAATACAGTCAAAGTCAATGCAAAGACGCGAATACACGCGTCTGTTTATTCTTCTGTTTTCTTCCATTGAAGATAGACTACAGTCTTTATTCAGTCTCTTTTGAAAATTAGTCAGATGAATCGAACAGATTCATGCTTCATTTCCGCAGCAGAGATAAAATAGTGCTTGTAGTCAGTGACCAAATCAATTCCATGACCATTGACATTGTGAATTAAATATCGCATGCATGATCAAGACTGTCCAACGCGAAATGTAAAATACTCCATGTCCACCAGCCAGCAAAAAGTAGAAGTATTGATATGAGAACAGATTTATAACGAAATAAAGAATAAAAAAATACCACCAACAAACAGAACATCCAAAAAAGATGACCCGCAGATAAAAAAATTGCAGTGTTCATTGGATGTTCTGTTTGTTGTTAAAATGTTTCTTTTTTTATTCTTTATTTTGTTATCAGTCTGTTCTAATCGTCCCCTTTTTTTGGCTGTCAGACAGAGTATTTTTCATTAAATTTTCAACAGGCATTTCACATTGTTCCGCGCCAATGTCGACTCACTTTTCTGAGCAGAGCTCAAACAGAAACATTGATTGAAATTCTTGGTACTCATCTTGAAGAACTAAGCCCTCTCATTAAAACTTTCATGCTTAATATCTAAAAGATTCAGTAGATTTGAAGAAATTTAAAACATAATCGACTGTCGGACACAAAGTTATATTCAAACCATCCAACTGTAGGACACGGAGATATATTAAAACCCTGTCCGACTTTCGGACACGTAGGACACTGCATTTCAACGCAACAACGCAATCTGTTGTGCAAAAAATTTGTTTCGCGTTGTGGGAAAATATTAATCTATGTAACCTCAGTAATCAAGTGTCTTCAAATGAATGAGCATTCAAATCTATTAGTATCCTCTAATCAATTAATCATGAAATGGATAAAGTATGATAATGTATAATTTAGCCAATATATTGATTACTATGTGCTGTATCATTGTATCTGATGTTAACCATGTGCGCAAAAACAGGGAAAACTAATGGGATACACAGAAGTCTGGGAGCAGGAATAAAGGATGAAAAAGGGCCGACCATAAATCTATGTTTATACAACAGGTCTTGCAAGATCTTAGCAATGGCTTATTGATTTCTTAATCCATTCCAATTGGGATAGGAGATTAGGGAGTGTAAATTCTCCTGTTGTTCTTATCTACGGGCCCCCTGACTTTCCTAGAAAACAGACTTTATCGGGGTAAAAAAGGGTTGCGTCCCATGGTGAAATGTCTCGTGATGTCTTGAGTGGTAGCTGCGGGGCTCATGGGTTGGGAAATCCCCGGTCAGGTAGAGTTCAAGCAGTTTGCAGATGGAAACTATATGGAATCAGAAGATTGGCAACAAAGGGACAACTAGCTATAAGAAGAGGGACTTCGAAGAAGCTCAGGGCACTCATCCATCGATGAGTCCGAGTGCTTAGAGTACCTGCACCCAGAGAAGCTGTGCAGCCCTTCCAGCTCTGCCTCGACTTCTCGCTGAGGAGCATCTGACTTGTATCATCTGATGGTTTGATGCTTGTTACCTTCATTTGATCACATGCATATGATTTCTCTTGATTATGTATTGATTTAAAAGATAAAAACATAATTGCTACTATAAACTGTGTTTGGGTCCTTCATTTAAGGTCAACCATTACCGCTATCCATTACGATTCCTCAACAGCGTCCAGTGTGCAAGCGGCTTAATACTATTATTGTCAGTTAGGTTTCATCATTTTTAGTGGGGGAAAGGAATACAGCCTGATTGCTATGATCTCGTACTGAGTTAAGATCACATATTGAAAATAAATGCTATTCATCGTTTCTCTTCCCAATGATGCAGGCAGAAGAAATAAATGAGCCACCGTCGTATTTCATTCCAATTTCATAAGTTTGAATGATCTGACCTAGTTTTCGTTTTAAAATTCCATTGAAGTTCGCTAATGGTAATAATTCGAGAATGCCTCATGTTCGTAATGCTTAATATAGACGTAAGCAGTGCAGAAAACAACCCTGAAGCAGCAGAGAAAAATGCAACATTAATACATCATGCAGATATAGGACAGAAACTTTTATATTCCAACACTAAAGGTGAGGAGAGGAGCTCATTGTATTGGTGAAGATTTGACTCGGCTGTGTTAAACCGAAACACGCCTTCTCTCCTCCCTCTTTGGACAGAGGACAGAGGAGTACTTGCGCCGGGCAGGAAATACGCCTGGACACACCCCGTTGGCGCGGCGCTCCCACTATTCGCCACGCCTGCGCCTGTTCTACGAATTTACAGCCCATTATCTGCATGGCAGCATATGTAGCTCCAAAACCTGTATATATTGTTCAGCATGAATGGTGTCATCACAGATGTGAAAGTGGCCCATGCTAGGGCACTCATGCCCCCTTATACCATCACAGATGCAGGCTTTTGAACTGTGCACTGATATCAAGCTGGATGGTCCTTATCCTCTTTAGCCAGAGGGACGTGGTGTCCTTGATTTGTATAAAAAATTTTAATTTCACATTTTGACTGGTCAGGCCACAGAACAGTTTTACACCTGCCTCAGTCCATCTTAAATGACCTCAGGCCTGAAGAAGACGCCAGCGTTTCTGGATCTTGTTAAAATATGGTTTTATTGGTCACATGGTAACACGTGCCTGCTCAGGCTGCGGTGGATCTCAGGTGCTTCCTGTCTGCCTGTATCGCATTTGCGGTCGCACAATGCACTCCAAATATGCTGCATTTTGGCTGCACTCATTCTGGTCATCAGCTTTTCAATCACCTGATGTCTGTTTTGTTGTGTTGGTCGTGGCATCGTGATTTTTCACAAACATGCACTGTAAAATTTTTAAGCCAGGATTTTTATAGCCAGGGTGATTGTTGAGCAGCATACTACATTTCTTTTCTCGCTTTCCTTCCTGCGGATTATTTGGGGAGCGGCTCATGTACTGGACTATTGTTGTCCGCACATAGTCTGCCGACTTACCCATTAGTTAGAATTCACTATTCTTGAGCTAATACAGTATTTTAAATATCCTTGTATTTACTTTTCATAATTACATTATTTGCACAAAATTTTGTATGTTGTTGCTGGCTGCGCTTCTGATGCCTCTTGGCATGTTAGCAGGGAAACATGAGACCATTTTTTTCATAAGTATTATTTTCTTATAATGTGTGAAGTGTCAATGATTGACCTGTGGATCTGCCGGTCTCCATAGGCGATATGTCTGCTGCAACTGGATCTAAGGTCATTTTGAACTGATGTCTGAAGGAGCAAGAATGTTCCGTTTTACCAATTTACATTTCTGAGATTCCCCGCTCGCTTTAGCTGAAAGAACAGTAAGGAAGGAAGTGAAATATACGTAGGCCATTGGGAAATCCCTGCTGTCTGAAACCCTACCTTTCTTGGAGAAGCTCTGACCTTTAACTGAAGGTGCTGCTGCACTTAATATCCGCTGTCTGCATCGGCACAGCCAGGATTCAGCACCGGGCTGCACAGTGTCACTGTGCTAAATGTCAGGGCTTTAATAGGTTGTTCCACTCGACAGCCCATTTCAATACACTTAGTCACATTTGCGCAGTTGACTCTCTGAAGTGCAGGTTTGAATTATCCTCTCGCCTGCAATAGTGTTAATTCAATTGACGGTCACATCTTTTTATTAATGTTGGCAAGGCATTCTTGTGCTTTTCCAAACTAACAGTGGCACTTGATTTTATTGGGTCTCAATTCAAGGTGTATCATGTATATTACAATAGAATTATATCTAATTATTGTCAATATTTAAACTCAGTATGAGAAATAATGAAAGTTGTTTGGCTGTCTTAAACAATGATGCGAAATCTGCTGATTTGAGTGGGTAGTTAACATAATATTTAATCTACTGATTCTGGATCTTACACGGATTTTAATTAATCTATTTAATGAATGAAGCAGGAGGGGAAGAAAAATCCTCTTAAACTTTGCGTTCCGATGCAGTTCTCTGAACCAATCATCTCCTTCATTAGCTGCCTTCCTCCACCTGCTATTATTGGCTTAAAACCAGCGCCAGCCTGGTGTCACGGCTGAGTTATGACCTTCTGTCTTCTTATAACCCTTTAAAGCTGCTGTGCATTCTGTCAGATCAGGAACAGGTTTTATTTTTTCTGAATGAATGTTTATTGCCATCGCTGGACTCCAACCGCTGCCCCCCCAAAGCGCAGAAATAATAAGACCTCATTGAATTTATTTTGCTTGCTAGTTTATTATCCGGAAAGGACTACTAGAGGCTCATAGCTGTGACTGCAAACAAAACACAACCCTTCAATTGACTCCTGCTTGCTTTCTGTCACCACTTCGGCACCCACGGCATTGTTTGTAAACATTACGATTGACCCGTAATCATTACAGTACGTGAAAAGGAGTTCTGGGAATTTGCACTTTATTGCACTTCCTTAATGATTTGGATGTGTCTCAATGAACTTGAATTGAATTAGAATCCTATAAAATGAAGACCCCAGTAGAAAAATGATCAGTCACATTTTCACATTGGGGAGAAATGATGAATTAAAAATTAAAAACGATCTTCGAAACAAAGCACTGAAAAAATATGCAAAAAAATATAAAATACATTATATAGTTTTATTATCAGGGGCAGATCTACCAGGGTGGCATAGGGTGGCAGCTGCCACCCTAAAACACAGCCTTGCCACCCCAGTCGGCAGGATTTAATTCAAAGAAACTAATAATTGTTTTAAACGGATGTTTTGTGCAACCCAATTCTCAGCTCTGGCTCCGCCCCTGTACTGAATTTAGCCCATGATTTCATCGCCGTTAGATCTCATATGGAGAGAAACCGTGTCTCAGACCCGGGGAGACCAAGTGCAATGCATGGTATGACACAAAACATGGACCGGAATATAACTGCAGGAGTGGAATATGGCAAATATACAGACAAAGCAAAAACACGAGACGGCATAAAATCCTGATCACAAATACAGTGCAGGGTCAGACAAAGCAGAATACATAATCAAACATGGCAGTCAGGCAGATCAGGATCTTAACAGATTCTCCTGACTCTCATAAAAAAAGGTGTTTTTCTAGGTATGTTATGTTTGCCGATTTGCTGGTAACTAACCCAGCAATTAAAAAAAGACTTGAGCAACAGGCAAAATGCAAAAGACACTCTTAAACAATACAAAATGAAATACTTCTATGCTTCGCTGCAATGGTGAAAAAAGAAATCATTCAAGAGTGAAAAAAGTCAAACAATTTTCAGTGATTGAAGATGAAACCAAAGATCAGAAAAAAGAGCAAATCTTATTTGTTTTGAGATACTTTTACAATGCTGTAGTTCATGAGAGCTTTCTAGAGTTTGAGGTGGCAGAATGCCTGGATCACACCTTAAGTGATCAGATTATCTCCTTTCAAGGGAGGCATGGGCTGGAGTGCAGGGAAAATCTTGTCGGCCAGGGCTATGATGGCGTGGCAGTGATGCGTGGGGCACATGCTGGTGTCCAAGCAAAAATGAAAGTAGCCAAATATGCCTTCTATGTTCACTGCAGTGCACACTGCTTAAACTTAGTCATTGTAGACTCTGAAAACTGTGACTGATGCAGTAAACAACTTCTCATTATTAGAACGACTGTAGGGATTCATATCTGGCTCTTATGTAGACAAGAGATGGCTGGAAGTGCAGCAGGAGATGTTTGATGGTACACCAAGGGAACTTCAAAAGCTCAGTGATACACGCTGGGCCTGTAGGCACATAGCATGTCGCAATGTTATGGATAGGTTACCAGCAATAGTACAAGTGCTAGATGAGATTGCATCTGAGAACTACCGCAAGAGGGATATTGGCACAGATTGATCTTAATTTTATTGGATGTCTCGGGTTACTCAAAATTTGTGTCAGACATGCCCCAGTCTAAAACAGTGGACTATGTTAAGGCTGTTGAGCTAGTTGAAGTACTTAAAGAGACGCTGTTCCAGTATCATAGTCAAGCTTCTTTTGATGAAGTATGGAGTCAAACACTTGATGTGAGGGTGCGATCAGGAACCAGACAATGCAGTAGAACTTGTTTTATTATTAAAGGGGGAGAACCCCCGCAGGGCAGAAGGCAAAAGTACAGAGTCCACAATCCAAAAATCAGAATCCAGTTGGGCAAAAATAGGATCAAAAACCAGGGCAACAATCACAGTAATCGTAGTCGGACAGAAATGGGTCTGGTTCACAGGAATAGGTATATCAGAGAAGCAAAGCCAGAATCCAAAGGGCGTAATCCGAATCGTAACCAGGGCAGCAAACAGATCTCGTGGTCGGGCGGAAAAAAGGTAAAAACACACAGATGCAACAATAATCCAAAATCACAAAGGCAAAAATCAAAAGTCGGGCAATCCAGTCAGAAAGATAAACACTGAGTAATCAAGGCGAGAGAAGCGTGGCACGAGAAGACTGAGGAAACGATCTGACAGAGAATAACTGTGAAAAGAAACCTAATATACATTTCCAGGGAGATCACATGGTGAGGGACACGGGTGCAAACAGTCAGACTGATTACAAGGGAGCAGCACATAAGGGAGAACCTAATCACATGCAATTTGGCAGAAGCCAAAACACGGACAGGGATCACGGGACAAACCTATACAAAGACATACAGCTCCAGTTAAGGAGTTCTAACGTGCATAGATACTTAAAGAAGGACAGCGTGATCAGATGTGGAGCTTCCATAGAAAATGCAGCAAAGGTAATCAGGGAGAGACAAGAGGCGGAGACTAGAACAGGGCGAGTGCTGAGGGCTTGTTAATCAATTAGTAAGTGAAACTATACAATCCCTTAGTGCCTGTTTGTAAGTTAGTATGATATACAATGTTATTGAGTGTTAGTAACTCCTAGTGAAAATAACAGTTAGTATGGTTAGTAAGATAGAAAAGTAAGGCGAAGTAAGCAAACTGGATTGGAAGGAAGACTGAAATCCAGAATCCAATAAATCACCTGAAGAGTAACACGCAGAACTGGGCTGTGTGCAATGACAAGACAAGAGACCAGACGGGGGAGACAGAGTGCAATGCATGATGGAAAACGTGGACCGGAGTCAGACTATGGCAAAAAGCAAAATATGGAAAAGTAAAAACTAAGACAATACAGAAACTAATCAAAGTTACCCAATCCCAATACACATACAAAGAATAGTCAGACATGGCAAATATCAAAATACACAAAAGGCAGTCAGAATAAACATGGCAAGGCATGAATCATGAGCAAGGCTGAAACAGAACATGGGCAGATGCCAGAATCACAACACTTGATTTACGTGAACAAAGTAACATTGACACGGCCCAGGGAAACAAAAAGAAGTCAAGACAGACAACAAGGTCCCTTCGGGACACTGTCATCCCCCTCCACCTTGGGACAGCATTTGGTTCCAAAAGGCAAGCATTTTTTTGTATCCGTTTGTGTACTGACATGACTGGAGAAATAGATTTTCCAAAACAAACTGTCACATAATGAAAGGTGTTCAAGCACTTAGTCCTACTTTTTTGAAAGATGAGGCTTTTCTTTTATAGGCTGAAGCTTCTGATTCAAATATTGAGGATCTTAAACATGAGTTACATTAGACAGAACAAGAGCAGCGCAGAGCGTGACATATGCCCCCGCCTGTATGTTGATCAAGGGCATATTAGGATGGCTGCTGTGGCGGCCATATTAGATATCGCACAATGCTGGTTTTTGAAAGGAACCTTCCTCTAGCCACTCCCAATACGCCATTAAGAAATGGCATCAATCCGATGAGGGATTCTATAGTTATCCCACGGAAACGGAAAGTTAACGGATGACGGACAGACGACGGACATGGTGTCGACATAATGCCCCCTCTCCTCTCTGGAGGGTGGGGGCATAAAAAGGGAGGAACAGGAGAATCCCACCACTCTAATGGGGTTTGCTCAATCTCTGGAGCCAAACCAGGATGTTTTTTATGAGTTATTCAGGGTGTGTAAGATTGCAGTTGTTTTGCCTGTGAGCAGTGGATCGTGAACAAAGTTTTTCAACTCTCAGGCTAATAAAGACTTATTTGCGGTCTACTATGACGAAGAACATGTTATCAAGTTTGGCTATACTCAGCATTGAATCCAAACGAACTAAAGTTTTGGATCTAGATAAATTTGTCAGGCGTTTTGCTGAACATGGTAATAGGCGTATTCAGCTCTTAAAGGCATGACAACTTATGCCATGCTCATTGGTGAGCCTTGAAAAAGTGATAACCTGATAAGTGTATTTGCTGAATACATATTAATATATATGCATATTTTAATATATTATACAGTGTGTTTAAATTGTAAAACTGTTTGTGACCCAATATGGTCAAAATAGTTTTGTTTTTTTTTAATGGTTTTTATCTCCTGTAGTGAGTTAACAATGTATGGTTACTTATTACCTCTGCCAAACGAAGTTGGCAGGAGGTTATGTGATTACCGGCGTTTGTTTGTTTGCACGATAATTCAAAAAGTAATGCACGGATTTTGATTAAATTTTCAGAAGGTGGGTATTTGGACAAGGAACAGGTGGTTAAATTTTGGCATATCTAGGCCAAAATACAGCTGAGATATGCCAAAGTTAAAGATTTCAAGTCTTTCCAATGGGCCGGAGTTCCAATCGCCGTGCTTTTGGGTTTTGCTGCCACCTGGCAGAGGTCTTCGCTCTCTCAGTGCTTTTCTAGTGTTGTGAATGTTCTACATTGAAAACAATATAAAGGCAGTGAGTGAGCGAGTGGACAAGTGTAGACTCCCTGTGTCATCATCAGAACAAAGTTAAACTAGCCAGGGATTTTGCGCATATTTAAATCCGCCCAATGCTAGAATTCCCAATCTTAAAAAGGTAACCTAGGCCTACCTCATTCTCCAGGCTGTTTATTTTCACTGCCAGGTCTAAGCTAATACGTAACTATTTTAAAATGTTGCTTGCTTTGTCAAACAATCAAACACAAAGAAGCATTCGATAGAAATGTAACGTTATAAAGTGAAACATATGTTCATGAATGCGATATGCCACTGTTTGCAGTGTACCTTAAATGTAATTACTGCTTAGCAAAGCTAGCGCTGGCCTAATGCAAGGTTCGTGAGCAAACGTTATGTCTTCACTAATTACTTTTGTACAATACAGGCTCGCAAGGTCATCAGCATCTGTTTGCCAGCGTTACCGTTAAGATAAGCTAAACGTCCGTGGAATATTCGCGTACGTAACTTCATGGCTCAGCCTGTCGTGCCTTACATAATTTACGAAGAATAATGAGTGCATGAATTTATGAACTGAAGTATTTTCATTTGCATCAATAAAATTTACAAAGAACTAACGTGGACTCACAATGAAATACTGTTGAAAATAACATTTGACAATTTTTGTGGTCACTGGTTTTAACGGTGGTTTTGATGTCTTCAGTTCGTACATGTGAGTGCAAGTATCTAGGCCAATATACAGGTATATATACTATGCGTATGTATATATTATATACATGTTCCAGTCCAGTACACTATTCTCTCACAAGATGGGATACCCGGACCAGTTATTACCTCCGCCAATGAATTTGGGACGGAGGTTATGTTTTTGCCCCTGTTTGTTTGTTTGTCTGAAATTTTGTGGGTGGATTGCTATTACATCAAGGATGGACCCAATTGATTTTGACCGCAATCACTGGAGCAATATGGCCACCACGGCAGCCATGTTGAAATCCCGTCACACGCGATAACTCAAACAGTACGGCACGGATTTGTCTGAAATTTTATAAATAGACTGCCTTTACATCAAGGATGGACCCTAATTATTTTGACCACAATCAGTGACACAATATGACCGCCATGGCAGCCATCTTGAAGTTCAATCACATGCGATAACTCAACTTTGCTCCCACTCATGCACTTTTGGATTGTGCTGCCTTGGTGGAGGTTTGCACTCCACGAGTGCCTGTAGTTCCTAATACAACCTATTTTGCACCAGTTTGATTGACCAGAAAAATGTAAAATGTTGGTTATCCTGAGGTCAATTTGAAATTTGTATGCATTTGTTCAATAAAAATGGGAGCCATTTGCAGACTGGGGAAGATGTTTCAACATGTATAATGTCTTGCAATGGAAAGCACCTGAATGAAGTTATGTTCTTCTGTCCGTCTATTTCTTAAACTAATTCAGCGCATAGACTTCTGCCAAATGTTGCCACTGCTCAAAAAATATGTAAAATATAAAAAATCCAAAATTTGGACTCGGATTGTTTTTCCTTTGTGGTCTTCAAATAAATGTTGAAGAAGGTAAAGAGTTGAAGTTTCAGTGAGGATACAGTTTCAGAACAATTCATCACAAACTGCTGCTGAACACGAAATGGCCGTTCATGGGCCTTGTGCCTGAGAAAACATTCATGAACTGTTCACACACTTCTTCCTGAACTATTCATGAACAGTTCATACACATCTACAGTCATGAAAATAAGTACATTAACTTTTCAAGAACCCTTTTAAAGAATATGTGAGGAGTTTTTTTTTTAGTAATTTGCAAACTGCTCATGAACTACTCATAGTTCAATTTTTGTGGGGGATGAGACCAAATTAGATCAAATCATCCCATATAGGATCTAGTCACTCATTAGCTGTTCAAGTAGCCATTATTTTTTTGTTCATTAGAAAAATCTGAGTGGTAAGGATTGCTTATTGCCTCATCTCTGAAATGGTGAGACCAACCTGGTGACTCAGAAACCTCCCAGTTTCTCAGGAGGTTCATATTGTTTTCATTGGTCTCATGTAAATGGCATCAGCAAAAAAAAAAAAATCTTTATTCCTTGTTGGGGAAAGGTTTAAGCTCAGGAAAAGGAGGGCTGCTCTCAGAAGTTAGGCCGAATTATGATGCCACTGTTCTGGTTACCGGTTTCATTTGTTCTACTGTCCTGCTGAGACGGGGATAAAGCCCGGTAGCTTTCAGCAGAGAAATACCTCAAAACAATCTTTACGGTACAGAATAAAAATAAGGGAAACGCAGATGCCCTACTCAGGACCCAACCTATAAAACAATAAGATGAGTGGAGGCCCCTTTATTATCATGTCCACAGAGTATTGCAAACGATCCATCTTCAAACTGCCGCGGAATAGCAACAGAACAATGATGACAGCATCATAATAGTTTCTTGCTGTCTCCAGCATTGTTGCCAGACCTGGAAAATGCCAGGATAAGCTGTGTTGGTGGTGTCACAAAAAGAACAGCCTAGAGGGCATTCCAAAGGGATGCTTACAACATGCAAAAACATCCCTGCTACTGTTGGTTCAGCTGCATAGGTCTCTCAGAACGTGTTTCTGCATTCAAGCCCATGTCTTCAAACTGTGATTAAAACCATTAGTTATGCAGTACCAACCGGCAGCTTTTTCAGAGCAGCGCACAATTGGCCATTGCGCTCCAGGGTTTCAAATTGGGAAAGGACTGCCGGGAATGGGAAATAAAGTAAATTGCTTTGTTTGTTGCTCAAGCGCCTCCTGTTGGCCAAACGGGCGCTCGTTAGGAAGATTCTAAGCCTGGTCATGTCTGGGTATCCTCCATCCTCGTTCTGAACTTGCGAAGCCTCAACCAATGTTATACCAATACAAGTTTGTTGTAGCATATTCTCACATGAGCCACCAGTGAAGTGTATCTCCCTTAAAACTGCACTCTTATACAGAAAACACTGTTTCCAGCAGAACTATGGCAGGATTTCAGCTCTGGGTCCCCATTGTGGCAGACAGATTCCTGACCCCTCAGTTACAAGAAGGTTCCCGTGATTTCTAGCATAACCCATATTATGGCCTCTGTGTGACAGTCGTTCATGTCTGAGAAATTTAATGAAGCCAATTAGCAGCTCCAGCTCTGTCCTGGCGATGTCTGCCTGTGCTCTCATTAAGAGGCCATTGAGTGGTGTTTAACTGTGCAAAGCTAACTGTAATCAGAGTGAAGCTTCAATATCGCACACAAGTGAAACCTTATAGCCACTGCTTTCTGGTCGGGAGAGTTAAGTAGAGGGTCAGAAGAGATGAGTTCCAAAGATGTGATTCACTTCAGTCTATATTCTGTGAAAATGGTACCTACGTCAAGAGTCTTAGACAGAGTTTTATTTTTGGTAAGATTCTTGTTAAACTTTTTTGATATTGTTGTCAATTACAAACCATAGAGCATCAGTTAGTTGTAAAAAGGCAAATGGCAAAAATAAAATACAACCCCAATTCCAAAATAATTGAGATAATTGTGTAAATTGTGAATAAAATCAAAACACAATTACTTTCAAATCACATCAGCTAGTATTTTAGTCACTATAAAACAGAGATAACATAGCAAATATTAACTGAAAAATTTTGCAATTTATTCAGAAAATGCACTCTGAGGGGCCTGTTTGCCTTAGTGTAGCATCCCCTCTTCTTTTTAACACAGAGTGGAGGCGTCTGGGCATTGAGGAGACGCGTTTCTCAAGTTTAGCCATTGGAATTTGATCCCCCTCTTGTCCAATACAGGCTTCCAGCTGCTGGAGAGTTTCGGGTTTCTTTTGACGGGCTTTTTGTTTAATTATACGCCAAATGTTCTCAATCGGTGAAAGATCAGGACTGCAGGCAGGCCAGTCCAGCACACGGACTCTTCCACTACGAAGCCATGCTGTTGTAATAGCTGCAGTATGTGATTTTGCATTGTCCTGCTGAAATACACAAGGCCTTCCCTGGAATAGATGTCGTCCGGAGGGGAGCAGATGTTGCTCTAAAACCTTTATATACCTTTCAGCATTCATGGTGCTTTTTAAAACATGCAAGTGTCCCACACCATATGCACTAATGCATCCCCGTACCATCAGAGATGCTGGCTTTTGAACTGAACACTGATAACAGGAGGGGTGGTCTTTCTCCTCTTTAGTCCGGAGGACACAACGCCCATGATTTTCAACAAGACTGTCAAAATTTGGACTCGTCTGACCACAGGACACTTTGCCACTTTGCTACAGTCCATTTTAAATGAGACGCAGCGCTTCTGGATCATGCTAAACAATGGCTTCCTTTTTGCATGATAGAGTTTTAGGTGGCATCTGTGGATGGCACGGCGGACTGTGTTTACAGACAGTGGTTTCTTGAAGTATTCCTGGGCCCCTTTAGTAATGTCAATGATAGAATCATGCTGGTGAGTGATGCAGTGACGTCTGAGGGCCCGAAGATCACTGGCATCCAGTAAAGGTCTTCAGCCTTGTCCCTTACGCACAGAGATTTCTCCAGTTTCTCTGAATCTTTTGATGATGTTATGCACTGTCCATGAGACCTTCAAAGCCTTTGTAATTTGACATTGAAGAACATTGTTTTTAAAATATTCCACAATTTTTTTACGCAAGCCTTCACAGGTTGGAGAGCCTCTGGCCATCTTCACTTCTGAGAGACTCAGCCTCTCTGAGACATCCCTTTTATAGCCAATCATGTTACACACCTGATGCCAGTTAACTTAATTACTTGGTAAACGTTTGTTCTGCTGATTCTCTTTTATATTTTAAAAAATATGTTATATTTTTCATTTTTCAGCCCTTTTTTTCCCTGTGTCCCAACTTATTTGAGACCAGTTGCAGCCAGAAAATTTGAAATAAGCTCATTTTGTGGATAAAAATAGTCTCAATTACAACATTTGAAATGTTATCTATGTTCTATTGTAAATAACATATTGGCTCATGTGATTTGAAAGTCATGTATTTTGATTTAATTCACAACTTTCGCTTCGTCCCAACTATTTTGGAATTGGGGTTGTATTATATTAGTGTAGAGTGCATCTACATCAATGGAAAAGAGGTTGCCACCTGGAGGGAATGTCACTTTTTTCAAAATTTGAACAAAAGTTTATGTATCCTTAACATAAGAGGGATGTTTATGTGATAAAGGGTTCAAAAATGATCAATATATTCCGCAATTTCATAGGATTCACTCGCACAATCAGAGATAATTGGTCTTCCTGCAGGTACCCTGTTGGGTACTGTCCATAATCCTGGATTTTAGGAAGAAGATAGAACTTTCTCTGTTGTGGAGGATCGTCGCCATAAAGGTAAATACGTTGTTATGAGTTATATGTTTTTTATGGTACAAGTTGTTTATAATTTTTCTAACATTTTCTTGTGTTATCAATTGGATGGGTTCTTCCAAAGGCAAGTAGTGTTTCTTGTTATCCAATTGGCTGTTAGCTTCTAAAATGTAATCCGATTTATCCATGATACAGATTTTGGATCCCTTAACTGCTGGTTTAATTATTATGTCTGTGTTACTTTTGAGATTTAGGAGAGCTTTCTTCTCTTCCTTATTAATGGGGAAATCTGAAATGTGATACCCTATTGAGAGATGTCACATCGCTATTAATGAGGTCTCTAAGATAATCCGAGATATCATTTTCCTCCGGTTGTATATATAGTATGTATAAAAAGTTCTTTTTCAGATTTATTATTATCCTGAAAATGTTCAATGATTTGAAGACATCGATGATACTGATGTAGGTCTCTTCTAAGGCTTTGTTTGTCCACCTTTTGAGGTGTTGGAATGAATAAGAGGCCCTTTTCCAGAACCGTGATTTCCTCCTTAGTTCATTTAAAAGTAAGTGATAGATGAAACACTAGAAGCAGTTGACATCTTTTACGAGTTGGGTTCCCACTTTAAAAATTAATTACAGTTTCAACACTGTCAGTGAACCTGGATTAAAATAAAAAGCTATCTAAATTACACTTTTGAAACCAGTGTGGCGCCATCTTGTGGCGCATACAATATGAAGTCACAAGGTTGGTTGGCTTGGAACTCCTTTATTTGCTTGCATTCGATTAACTTATGACAGCACTGACTCGATGGAGAATAAGGAACCTCAAACTAAAAAACGATGCAAGGGGGGGTCTCTTTTGCATCGCCCCTGGATGCAGCTAAAAATCAAGGAAAGATTGTCCATGTTCATGCTTTGCCTCTTCAGAGACAAGTGGTTCTTCGTCGTTGGCTAGCTGCACTGAAACGAGAGAATCCTCCAGTTAGCCGTGAAGCTAGGGT
The DNA here is from genome assembly GCA_029721435.1 of Gymnothorax reevesii. Classification (NCBI taxonomy): domain Eukaryota; kingdom Metazoa; phylum Chordata; class Actinopteri; order Anguilliformes; family Muraenidae; genus Gymnothorax; species Gymnothorax reevesii. Next base: position 3,549,009 of record CM056588.1, read on the forward strand.
TTGTTGTGAACATTTTGTTGAAGAGGACTATGTGGAGGAGAGGTTTTTTGAGTCCGGCAACCTGGTGGTTCGACGATCCAACAAACTTAAGTCCGAGGCTGCTCCCTCTGTGTTCGACTTTTCCTCTTATGAGGTTGGGTGTACTGACCGTCCGACCCAGTCAACTAAAAAAAAAGTAACTGTGCACCGTAATGAAAGGAAGCATACTTTGTAAACTAGCCTCAGACGTATGGTTCTAGTTCTTAAAAAACTTAAAAGTAATCCAAATACATATTTTAGATGCGTGCAATTAAAATAGTGCCCATCTCAGCCTGCTACTGCTTGCCAACAAATTGACGATATCATAAGCATGCTAACTAGCTGGACTAGTCAAAGTCAACTTTATATACTTTATGCACTAGCTTCCAAACTGATTAAGTGCTTTTGTCAGCCAAACGGCGACTATTGGTGACTAAGCGAAAGTAGACTTTTTCATCCATACCGACGTTTCAAACGTCAGTCTGCCTCGTTTTAGCCTTCATGCTAAGCAGCTATCGTTAGATAAGGTTAAAATACCTGCTGTTGATGGGCCGCTCCAGAGTGTCCTCACGGACTTCACGGAGGGAGAGCATGGAAATTTCCAATACCTCCCTCTCACAGCAGAGCATCTGGTAGGTGCGGGACAGGGTTATGCACTGCATATCCCCGAGCAAGTGATCCACGTTCACCTCCCGACAGCAGACGGACTCGCTTGCAGTCGGCATTTCAGTGCAGTGACCACACAGACACCAGGTTGTGTTACCCGCCCTCTCCACACCAGAAGGAACCGACGGCTGCTCCTCAGATGAAATATTGTCCTCCTCCTCACCGGCTCGAAGGCATAAGCCATTGGGTTTCTTTGGATCCCCTCGAAATACCGCTCAGCCTCGTCTTCTGACATGTTTAACTCGGTGAAATGTACGCCTGTGACTATCTCGAATCTCCAGCCAACCAACCTTGTGACGTCACCAGAGGTGCGACAGCAATATGGCGGCGAGCCAGAACGAAAGCTTACTTCAGTACCGATCATAAATCTATTTTATTTTAATGTGTAATTGTTTTTTTGTCTAATTTTTTCTCAAATAAATTCCAACACACTTAAGTCTGTACAAAACTTGCACAAACTGGGCTGTTTCATGTCCGCTTTAAAATATTCGAAAGAATTTGGGTGGGAGTGATTGACAGTTTAACTGAGCAATCCAAGAGTCAAAAATGAGAATAGCTGTTTCAGAAGTCCAATGCACTTTATATCTTTGTAGGTGAAACTTTGTCTGTGGAATGCCCTCTAATACCCGGTAGGTTTTTTCAAGAAATTGATTAATTTGATCAGCCAGATTCTGAACCAATTGTGTCTGCTGTTGTGAGACCTGTATTAAGGGAATGAATATTTCTGCATTGGGAAATGCCCTTTTAGCTTGTTTAAGCAGTGATCGATCATTTTTCTCCATTGTTAGGATTTTTGACCACTTAAGCAGTTAAGACCTACAGAAATGACAACCTTTTGTACCTCCTGGTATGGGGAAAGTTTCTCCAAAACATTGGTAATGTTATCAATTTTTGCTCCTGGAAAGCTGTCTATTTGTAACGTGTCTATATTATATTCTGGAAGTCGAGCCATATTTTAATCCCCTATGAGTAACAAAGGTTTATTATACCCCCGCTACGACGTAGTTGGGGCTATATAGCGCTCTGCGCATCCGTCCGTCTGTCTGTGTGCCTGTGCGTCCGGATTTGTTCAAACATAAAGCGGGGATATGTGGGCTCTGCTCACTTCTACACTTGTATGGTATCAATTCCCAATCCACATTTTTTCGATAAGTCCTTATATGTCTTCGAGATTTCTGAGGAGAAAGTGGGCGAGTACCCTGAGAAATATCAGCTTCTGAATTTGTATTTAACTGTTGTAGTCTCCACCCCCAGATTTCCCCCTATATTTATAGGTATGGGATTGGGTCCCTGATGGGGTGTGGGTGAGGCAACCGTCAACACGTCTTGACCAAAGACAACCATGTTAGACCTACAAGGAGGTAGGTTTTTTGTTTCTATTGACATCATTTTCTTCATTCATACTATTTTCTCTGCTTGAGTCACTGAAGGCGATATCAAAGTTACCGGTCAAATTTCCTTCATCTGGAGGATCTTGGATGGGGTCTCCAGTTCCGTGTTGTGGCATAGAGTTGTGCTGAGACCTCCAACATATTCCTGGAGTTAGAGTTACAGGGTTTATATGTCCACTATGTTTCTGGAGAGAGAATGGAGAAGTACTCTGAGGTATTTCAGTTCCTAAGTTTGTATTTAATACCATGTCTTTTATAGTCTCAGCCCCCAAGTTTCCCCCTTTATTTATAGGTGTGGGATTGGGTCCCGGATCGGACGTGGGTGAGGCAGTAATCACCATGTCTTGGCTAAAGACAGCTACAATGGATCTGCGAGGAGGAAAGTTTTTAATTTTGATGTCATTATTTTCTATGCTTATGCTGTTTTCTCGACTTGGATTCCTGAGAGCAATGTCAAAATTACCACTCAGAGGCCCTTAATCTGCAGGGTCTTGGATGGGACCTTCAGTTCCTTGCGTGCCATGGAGTTGTGCTGAGACCTCTAACCTGTTTCTGGAGTTAGTATTAGGATTAATCTTAAGTTTAGGGTTAGAAACAGAGGTTGGATTAAGGTTTGAATTCAAGGTAAAGTTAGAAGAAAGGTCCAAGTTTTTGCCCAAATCCCCAAAAGAGGAAGTAGGCCCTAAGGGAATATTTTGCTCCTGGTGAATTCGCAAAGCTCTAGCCAGGCTTTGAGTTGAACCACGCTGCTTCACAGATGGTATACTAGGGCTTGGGCCCAGTTGGTCTTGGGCCTGCAAAGGCGGAAAGTCTACTGGACTGAAGATCGAGTCTTCTCATTCTTCTAAGGTCCTAGCACATTCTTGGACCTGAGAAGTGAGTGTTATTATCGTGTTCTGATCCAATTTTTTCCTGTATCGTCTCCATCCAAATGTTATAGCTTTTTCTAGGGCCACTTTGTTGAATTCAGGCAGAGCCTGGATGAGTTCCGCCATGACCCCATCACAGTGTTCCCTCGATATTTGAATTTTTTTTTTGCATCCAAGTAGCTGTATTTAATGCAACTTTGTTTGCAGTGTTTGAATTGGAGGAAGAGGGTTTGATGAAGGCAGTTAATTTTTTTGTTTGTCTCATCATTCCCGCTGGAAACTCCCCTGTATTTTCAGCCCGAACTATAATTGTTGAGTGATGAGTGGCTTGTAAGACTTTTAAAGTATAATTTTTCTGTTTTAACAGTGTTCTCATGTTCATTTATTGGGTTTTCCTCTCCTTGTGGTTCCCCTTGGATTGGTTGACAAAATATATGGTTTCTCTCCCCCAAAGGGTTCCTCGGGGTTTGGTAAGCCTGTATATGGTTTTTCCTTCTCCTAGGGTTCCTCTGAGTTTGAGGGCCCTGTGTTTGATTTCTCTCCCCCATTGATTTTCTATGAATTTGTGGATCATGTGTTTGATTTGTCTCTCCCATAGAACCCCTTGGCGATTGAAGATTATATCAGTGGTAAGTGCGGTTTTGTGTGTTACAAAATAATTGCTTATTTTTATGGAGGGAGGGGGGGGGAATTAAAGGGGCGTGTTTTTTATCTGATCTGGCTCTTAATTCCAATACAATTCTCCCACTTGTGTTACAGTATTTTTTGTTGATTCAGAAAGTTGTTTTTTATTTGTAAGCTCGAATCTGGGCTGGTAGAATGGACCAATGGGCTACACTCTCCAAAAAAAACTTTAGATCGAATAAAATACATAGATTGGCAGTTCACTTCAGGTGACACACACACACGCACTCTGTCAAAGTCACTACAAAAGATCCAATTGGAGTCCATTTTAAAATGTGTTGGTTCCAGTGGTAAATAGTACAAAAGTTTAAGGCCCTAGGTCCGGTCGCCAGCCCCTCCAGGGGAGGCTTTTCCCACTATCAACTTCACAAATCTAAATCATTTTGTTCTTTTGTGAGAGGAAAAAAATGCAAAAAGAGTTTTGAAAATTAATTATATTTTTCTTTTTCAAAACTAACTGAAAGGGTTTGAGCTGGAGTAAGAGTTAGGTTGAGAAACCCAAGTTAAAACCCCAAAATAGAAAAAAAAGCATTTAAAAGAGTTAAAAAGAATTCCTCACGTTTCGGCAAATTTTCTGCCTTCTTCAGAGGAGTCACTTAGAACAAACATTAAAGATCCCCTTAATCACCAGGAAAGACAATGGTGCTTCAAGCAAAAAAGAAAACATTTATAGTAACTTTGCTGGTATTTACATGTTATAAACCCTGCATTAGGCGCTCAATCAATTTGGTACCCGTCAGTGGCGTGCTCAGGGGGGAGGGCACTTTTTTGCACACGTGGAACATGTTATTATAGTGTGAGATTAAAACAATACACGCACATGTTCAATGCAATTCATGACTACTGTCATTCATCCAAGAAGGCACATGGGTAGCCTTTATGGGGATATTTTTCTCAGGCTCAGTTGTTTGGTGCTGTATGAGCAGTGGCGTACCGCCAGATGTCAGGAAGGCCTTCAGTAACATCACCCTTTCCTGGATAATTGCTCTGAGACTGTTGGCGATCAGGTTTGATTGATAAACAATCAAACAGTTAATTAACAGAATAGCCACGACCAGTCCGTGACACGTAATGATTAAGAAATGCTATTTACAAAACGATTGCCTGTTGGCTATGTCGATATAATTGATAAGAATCCGCAAGGATGACAATCTGCAAAAAATCCGAAACTTTCGCGGACTTCACAGCAATTGTTTTCGTCTTCACTCAGCTGTGCTACTACGCACTTTGGCTGTCACATTCAGAGTATATGGAACGGTTTCTCATGGCTAATTGCTCAATGAACGTCGCAAATTAATTTACGCAAATTCAGAAATTATAAAGACGTGTGCTATTGATATTTTTTTCAGTAGCCATTGGTGTGCGGAAGTAAGTTAAAAGCCGTATAATTTCGTAGTGCAATGTATAACAAGGCTTTCAAAAACAAGTTAGATTCTCGTCGGTTCCTCCAATCAGTCTGAGCAACGGTTGCTAATCGGGGAGGTAAACTGTGAGAGGTGTCTGTCATTAAGGAGTGAAAGGTGAGGTTATTGCTGGCCCTGTGTTTCTGCCGACGGACCGTCACTGTGTAGGAGACATGCTACTGCACAACAAAATGATTACAGGTTGGGCTTGGAGGGCAAACTGTATGATTTCACTTGATCTTTGTGTTACCTGGCTGGTGGGGCACAAGACTGTGGCTTCCAGTCGCTCAGCTGATATGCTCCTGCAGCGCATCTATATGCACTTCGTGCGTGTTCACGTGACAAAGGAAGAGAGGTCGGAAGTGCGAGAGGAGGTGGCCCATTTCAGGGCATTTTTTAATCACACAGCTTTTCTAAAAGATCATTTCAACATTGGCCCCACTAAAGTGTTAATAATAATAATAATAATAAATATAATCATTCCAAAAAGAAACGAAATTTCAAAAGGGCACTTTCATTGATAAAGGGCAAAGGGGCAAGTGCTGTAGCATCACCTAGCGTCTATTTGTGCACGCCACTGGTACCCATGATGTACCAAAGATGTAAATCTTGCTTTTTATGTAGTGTTAGTGGGTGATTTCAAAAGGCAAGGAAAATTTACTTGCACAAATTGGTTTTGAAAATAAATCAAGTTATCAGTTTTATGCCTGGAATCAGCATTTTTATTTGCAAGAATAATTTCATTACTGTCACAAATGTTGCTCTTACTCTGATAACCAGCAAGGCAACAACATCTTTCTTTGGGCAGAGTATGAGGAAATGAAGCTGTTTGCCACAGACAGAGCACTTTCCTTACATCACAGACTTGTTGGGGACATGTGTTATCCGGCACGAAACAGGAAAAAAGAGGCTTTATTACATCTCGGTCTATTGAAACACGTCACACGTAATGAAGAACCGCAAGTGGAGCGCAGAATCTCATCAGCGCAGCAGTAATGGGCCCTAAATGAGCTTCAGGCAGCTCAGTCCTGCTCTCATAATCTGTCATGCATGGAGCTCGGCACACCTAAAAAAAAAAAGACACGTCACCTGGGCCTGAGACGTGCCTGAAATTTCTCCAGGAGAAATTTAATCCTTCCTGGGTTTATTTAGTTTAATTTCCCGCTATTTCCAGCACAGATTTTGCTCTTAGACAACACTGGGAACATGAGATTTGTCATCAACCGCTCAAATATGCCGATGAGTTACAACGACTAAAGTATGACCTCCCAATTCAGGCCTTTTTTCTAATTTCACGATAGGGGAAAAGGTTGCACTTTGCATTAACACATTTATTGTAACAAGCGTCTCCTCACAAACGTGTTTTGGCGTAGTGCCTTCTTCACTGTGCTTACAGACATAGTTATTCCACAGGTTATGTACCCACGCTAATGCACTGACACACCCTCATCGATCAGGTGATAGTGCAATTATGTATACTGCATGAAAATTACCAATATATGTAACCATACCAGCACGTATAATTAGGCGTCATAGTAGCACTGCGCATATAGCGAAGACAGATATGCAAAGTCATAGTAAAAAGTATACTATAAAAAGCAGGTTAGGGACATGTGAGGGTGCGATCAAGAACCTGTCTTGAGAGCCAGACAATGCAGTAGAACTTGTATTAAAGGGGGAGGACCCTCGCAGGGCAGAAGGCAAAAGCACAAAGTCCACAATCCAAAAATCAAAATCCAGTTGGGCAAAAATAGGATCGAAAACCAGGGCAGCAATCACAGTAATCGTAGTCGGACAGAAATGGGTCTGGTTCACTGGTACAGGAATGTCAAAGAAGAAAAACCAGAATCCAATGGGCGTAATCCGAATCGTAACCAGGGTAGCAAACATAGATCTCGTAGTCGGTCAGAAAAAGGTCAAAACACACAGATGCAACAATAATCCAAAATCACAAAGGCAAAAATCGAAAGGTCGGGCAGTCCAGTCAGAAAGATAAACACTGAGTAATCAAGGCGAAATGAAACATGGCACAAGAAGACTGAGGGAAAACGATCTGACGGAGACTGCCTGTGAAAAGACACCTAATATACACGTCCAGGGAGATCACATGGTGAGAGACACAGGTGCAAACAGTCAAACTGATTACAAAGGGGCAGCACATGAGGGAGCAACTAATCACATGTAATTTGGCAGAAGCCAAAACGCGGACAGGGAACACGGGACAAACCTATACAAAGACATACAGCTCCAGTTAAGGAGTTCTAATGCGCATAGATACTTATAGAAGGACAGCGTGATCAGATGTGGAGCTTCCACAGAAAATGCAGCAAAGGTAATCAGGGAGAGACAAGAGGCGGAGACTAGAACAGGGCGAGTGCTGAGGGCTTGTTAATCAATTAGTAAGTGAAACTATACAAATCCTTGGTGCTTGTTGGTAAGTTAGTATTATATACACAATGTTAGTAGGTGTTAGTGACTTCTAGTGAAAATAACAAACTGTTAGTATGGTTAGTAAGATAGAAAAGTAAGGCGAAGTAAGCAAATGAGATCGGAAGGAAGCTTGAAATCCAGAATCCGATAAATCACCCAAAGAGTAACACACAGGACTGGGGCTGTGTGCAATGACAAGACAAGAGACCAGACGGGGGAGACAGAGTGCAATGCATGATGGAAAACATGGACTCGAATGTGACTATGTTGAAATGCAAAACATGGAGAAGTACACATTAAGACAATACATGAATAAACCAATACTAACAGAACACAATACATATTCTAAGAATAGTCAGACATGGCAAATATCCAGAAAACACAAAAGTCAGTCCGAAAAACCAAGGCATGAACATGGTCAAGGCAGAACAGAACATGAGCAATAAGCAGTGTCACAACAGCTTGTTACAATATATGTGTTTATGCAAAGTGCGGCCTTTTTTTCTCATTTCATTATTTGCTGATTTTGGTCTTGCACTCTTAAAGTCTGGGAGTGAAGTCCGTTTGTGCATTTATACTTATCATGGTGCTGATATTGTTTTATAGTGCTTCATTAAATCAGCAGCTCGTTCTCATGCTTGCAATAGCCCAGTCCAGTGACATTCTTAGCACTTCTGTAGTCAGTGCTCTGCCCATTGAGGTTTATAAACCGCTGCCTGACCATGGCACGTGGGCGATACGGCCCAATATTCATATCACAATATATTTCTTTATCTTAGCTGATGACAATATAAATGACAGTTGATACTTATTTCCTTTTAATTTCAATCAAATATGTGACTATCTTGCTAGAATCAGACTTTTGGCTTGATTGTGCAAGTGAAGAATTACTCAGCTGACCTGAAGTAGCTCCGCAGTAGCCCTGGGCTGGTTGGTGCCCCTTTATAATTCAGCACTGATTTCGAGGCAAGAATGTTTTTGCACTGATGGTCCAGTGTGACTATCATAATTTTCGCTCGGCTAATATGGATGGCAGAGCCAAATTCATTTTATGGCACGCATTTCCTTAATATTGCTAATACTGAAATCAACTACTCTTCAAGACCATGCTTTCGTACTTGTATTTCAAGTTCAGATGATTCTGTTGGTTGACTCCGGCCTTGTGAGTCTCGCTTATCTTTGTGCTTGTATTTGTGGTGGAATTCCATGGTGAAAGCTTAAGGCTTGAAACAGAACTGATGGTCACAGTGGATACGTCCATAAACACCCGGAGAATGTGCTAGAATGAGCTGGTATTGGAGAGCTGAAGAGAGGCTGTCACTCTCACAGTAACAGGTAATGAACAGGGACAGGGTGAGTAACCCTTTTATCAGGACATTTACCACCAGCTCCCAGATCTCACGAACCATCAGAATTCAGGAACAGACCTCCACTCTCAAATGATTTGTGAGGCGTTTTCTTGCTTACGTCACAAACTTCTGCACAGATTATGACCCTCGGCCTTTATGAATGATAAAAGTGTTTACTTCAGAACAATTTAATGAACAGTTTGCGAAGGTTTTGTAGTTTTGCGTTTTAGTGTTAGCATATGGAGATAACATTCTCATTTGATACTGTTAGTTTATTTGCACTGAAAATAATATCACTGCATGACTTTGGATTCTCAGCTCAATAGTAAATAGGTGAACATCCTGATTTACTGATTATAGAAGCACGTAATCTCTGCAATGAAATTGGCCGGTTCTGTTAAAATCATTTATAATACTATACAATCATAACAAGAAATAAGAGAAAAACAAAGTCTTGGCAGATTGAATACATATAAATGTGACATTTTAGCAAAAGATTGTGATGGCTGTTGAGATTTTGTCGCCAAAAGCAGAGGCCAGAATTAAAAGGCGAAAACCGCTGAGAGCTGAGGGACTCAAACAGACTAAAAATGCGAGACTCCCGCTAAGAACGGACCTGGACGCCGACCGAGGTAGAAAACAGGCGAACACGAAGATACAAAAAGAAAAGGGAAAATAAAGCAAAGATTCCTTTTCTAACTATCTCTAAGCCTCAAATATGCAACTAAGCCCTTAACAGTACTCTGTCTCAAGACCTTACCAGTTAAAGCGCAAATATGACACTGACACTCTAGCAAAGGATGCGAGGCGAAACTGGAGCTTAAATAGAGTCTGGGCAACGCCCCCAATTAATGCCAGCTGGCCCAGGAATCCGATCGGGAGCAAAATGATATCGTCCCAGACGAGAGCAACAAAAAGAGCACTCAAAGCTTCTAAACCATGACAAAGGTAATGCCTTATATTGAAGTCCTGGTGATATCTGATTGATACTAGGTAATAAGGCCCTTTATAAGGCCTTAAAAGATGCTCTTCACCATGATTTTTTACAAAACCCAAAACCAGTGAAGTTGGCACGTTATGTAAATCGTAGATAGAAACAGAATACAATGATTTGCAAATCCTTTTCAATTTATATTGAATTGAACACACTGCAAAGACAAGATGTTTAATGTTCAAACTGAGAAACTTATTTTTTTTTTGCAAATAATTATTAACTTAGAATTTAAAGGTAGCAACACATTGCAAAAAAGTTGGCACAGCGGCCTTTTTACCACTGTGTTACATCGCCTTTCCTTTAAACGACACTCAGTAAACGTTTGGGAACTGAGGAGACCAATTTTTGAAGCTTTTCAGGTGGAACTCTTTCCCATTCTTGCTTGATGTACAGCTTAAGTTGTTCAACAGTCTGGGGTCTCCGTTGTCGTATTTTATGCTTCATAATGCGCCACACATTTTCAATTGGAGATAGGTCTGGACGACAGGCAGGCCAGTCTAGTACCCACACTCTTTTACCACAGAAACATGCTGTAACACGTGCAGAATGTGGCTTGGCATTGACTTGCTGAAATAAGCAGGGGCGTCCATGAAAAAGACGTTGCTTGGATGGCAACATATGTTGCTCCAAAACCTGTATGTACCTTTCAGCATTAATGGTGCCTTCACATATGAGTAAGTTGCCCATGCCTTGGGCTCTAATACACCCCCATACCATCACAGATGCTGGCTTTTGAACTTTGCGCCTATAACAGTCCAGATGGTTCTTTTCCTCTTTGGTCCGGAGGACACGACGTCCACAGTTTCCAAAAACAATTTGAAATGTGGACTCAGACCACAGAACACTTTCCCACTTTGCATCAGTCCATCTTAGATGAGCTTGGGCCCAGCGAAGCCGGCAGCGTTTCTGGATGCTGTTGATGAATGGCTTTCGCTTTGCATTGTGGAGTTTTAATTTGCACTTGCAGATGTAGCGACGAACTGTAGTTACTGACAGTGGTTTTCTGAAGTGTTCCTGAGCCCATGTGGTGATGTCCTTTACACACTGATGTAGGTTTTTGATGCAGTACCGCCTGAGGGATTGAAGGTCACGGGCATTCAATGTTGGTGTTCGGCCTTGTCGCTTACATGCAGTGATTTCTCCAGATTCTCTGAACCTTTTGACGATATTACGGACCGTAGATGATGAAATCCCTAAATTTCTTGCAATAGCTCGTTGAGGAATGTTGTTTTTAAACTGTTCGACAATCAGCTCACGCATTTGTTCACCAAGTGGTAACCCTCGCCCCATCCTTGTTTGTGAATGACTGAGCATTTCAGGGAAGCTGCTTTTATACCCAATCATGGCACCCACCTGTTCCCTATTAGCCCGTTCACCTGTGGGATTTTCCAAATAAGTGTTTGATGAGCATTCCTCAACTCTCTCAGTCTTTTTTGCCACTTGTGCCAGCTTTTTTGAAGCATGTTGCAGGCATCAAATTCCAAATGAGCTAATATCTGCAAAAAAGTACAATGTTTACCTGTTCGAACATAAAGTAACTTGTCTTTGCAGTGTATTAAATTGAATATAGCTTGAAAAGGATTTGCAAATCATTGTATTCTGTTTTTACTTACGATTTACACAACATGCCAACTTCACTGGTTTTGGGTTTTGTATTAATAAGACCACATCAATGCTAACAATAGCATTAATATACAAGTGAGGTGGTGCCTCTTAAGTATAGAGCTTTAGCCATAGCGACATACCAAATTAAAATTCCTGCTCTTGACCCAGTGTCCATAGCATTCCTTGGTAAAACGTCAATGCCATTATGTCATTTACGTTATCCCTGAACCGCTATCAGTAGAATAAGCTTTAAACAATCCACTTATACTCAATATTGTAGCCAAAAAAGCAGTTAAGGAAATAAAGCAAAAGTAACCCTAAAAGTACTGGGTTTGAGGTGGTGACCAATCGTATCATGACTTAAACCGTACACTGTCGATGAATGCCTCTTGCGTTATCAACGTGGTGCCGAACCTGCTTGCTCCTTGGTACTTCCAACCTTTTAAACCCATCCAGTTGGTCCAAAACACCACAAAACATAACTATGATTCCCTTTGACAGTTAGTCCAAAACACCACAAAACATAACTATGATTCGCTTTGACATGTATAATAGCGTCTCCACAGCGCAAAATATAACATTTATGTTATTTGCGTTATCTATCATATATACGTTATCCAAAGCAACACGGGAGGATTTTAGCCCAAACACCGATGTAACCCCTCTGAAGATGCAGAAGATGCAGTTGTGGTCAACTGTGGTTGTGTCAGCTCCCTAAGATGAGTTCAAAATGGATTCCCATCTTATTTCGTCAATAGCTTTACTATTTTGTAATAAAAGTGAGCATTCATCAGATTGACTTACTTTTTAAATTAAAGGAATATTATAAACAATTCATGTTTGGTATTAGGCACCCATTTTGAAAGTTATCAGTTGTTTTAAATGGTCATTATTGTCTGTTATCAGTTCTATATGTAGCCTGTTGGGCTGGAAAGTAGGGGAACCCACTTTCCTCTCTCGCTCTCTCTTGCACCTTACGTCACAGATTGGGGGTGGGATTAGGGTAGTGGTTACGTTCGCTGAAACAGGCGTATGTATAGACATCTGGGGGTCCTTACGTGAGTAGCTTCTTTGTATGCTAGTCAGTGCGGTGGAGTGGTGCTGTGCTTTGGGTGCTGTTACGGGCTACGAGGGTGTGGGTTAGCAGGTGTGCCAGGGGTGGCACAGTCAGTACACCCTAGTGGTGGTTACACATAGATCTGGAACAGAAGTACCTCCTGCACCTGCTACTCAATCGTGCTTTTGTTTAGGTTAAAGTTCAGGTTTAGGTTAGGGAATATCAACTGGAGTTTTATAAAAGACAGTCATGTCTCACAGCTCCGACAGTTAAAATCGCAGGAGGGAGAATCAAACCCACAACCTTTTCATCAGGTGCTGCTGGATCCCTCTGCTCATTCAGTTGACTGATACACTGGTTTGAAGTGTTATCGGGGGCGGGGGGATCACATGAGGGAAAGGTAGTTTAGTTTGGTCTTTAGAGGGGCTTGGTAATCCCCGAGACCCTCTAAGTATGAGTTCATGCCCGCAGCGTGTGCCATCTTTGAACTGTACCCCCGTAGATCATTGCATATGTACTCTCAATTAATGAAATATTACAGCGAAGGAAAAAAGAATCTTTTTCTCAGATGGCTTTAAGATGGGTGCGATATCTACCCACTGAGTCTTTTCACATAAGTGGGTGGTTGAGTGGTGATTATTTTTAGTGAAAGGCTTCAAGCTCTCAGTCTTGTCATAATGTGGGCAGCATTGCATGTTTAGAAGGCCTAAGGTGGATATCTGCTAAGTGCTCCTTTTTTCATAAAAATCCTCACTGAACTCAGGCATGGTATTTCATGCACAATGAATGACCTTCACCGCGTTTGGGTCATAGTCCAAATATGCCATCCAAGCCTTACATGAAAAGAATAAGAAAATATTATTATCCCTGCCACGAAGTGTGAGGGGGATATAGGTTTGAGCTCCGTCTGTCTGTGCGTCCGAAAAGGGGGCAGCTCTTCTCAGGAACTATTAGAGATAGGACAACCAAACTTGGTGTGTAGCTTCAGATCATCAAGGCCTTGATGGAGTTTGAAAATGAGGTGCGTGCGATTCAGGCATTTGGCGGGGGATGTTGTTGACCATGTCTACTTGTTTCAGTATACAAGGTGCGCTGAATACTCCTGGTGTGTTGAGCTCAAGGACATTGTGCTTGTTATCCCGACTGAGACCATGTCCGAACGTCTGCCTCTGGTGTTGACTGAAAATCATGCCAATTGATGTCATACTTATTTAGATATCAATAATTGTTTGTTTTTTTCACATTTTATGGACTTCCCACCTTCCATATTCAAATTCCCCATACTTAGCCCAACAATTGCTTATTAAAATAAGATGCTTCTTGACTAAGGAGTGCGGTATGTCCGTATTTGAATGCTTTGGATTTGTGAGGAAGAAAATTATGTTTTTAATGTGGTCAATAATTCATCAGAGTCAGTTACAGAGCCTCAGATAGTTCTCATTTATTTCGATCTAGTTCCGTTGGACATCAGTTACGTGACATTTGTTGATCCAGGGCTAGAAATTTCGACCGCTTTGGTCACATAATTAACACTGTGCGACCCAGTGACGTGCAGTCGGAGGTTAGTTTGGTGAGGCAGAATCCTCCCCTTAAGACTTAAGTAAGACAATTCGGCGGAATGACGGGCCAGTTTAAGTTTCCGCGGTGGTCTTACTCCGTACATCGAACCTGAAATACTCACTAGACAGCAGATGAGCATGTGCTTGCCTCCAGTAAGCCGAAACAATGTCATCAACAAATATTAAAACAGTTCAACTTATGCGTTGAGTTCAATGCTTGATGACATATATATAATGTATTCTCCTTTAATATGCACTTTTACTCCCCAAAAAAAAAAAAAAAATTTAATTGGGCGTTTATTTTCATTCTTCTTTATAATCCGATTAACAAAATGTTTAAACAATATACAGAATTACCGAGAGCTAATTGAATGCATGTTAGACCTGCCAAGATAGTTTATGAGAAGTCTCTCATCTGAGTTGGCCCAGCAATCACTGCTTTAAGACACTCTTTAAGGGGACCTATTATGCTACATTTCCAACTTATTATTTTGATCTTGGACTCCCTTAGAGTGCTCCTGATTGTTCAAAGTCCAAAAAAGGGTCCTTATTTAGCTCATGCTGCCATCCTCAAAAAGCCCCAGTTGTAGTCCATTCCAGTCCCTGTCTGAAACGCCTCGTTTGGGCTGCTCTTCCGTTATGGCCCCCCCTCCCTGTGTGCCCACTCTCTTCTGATTGGCCAGCTCTGTGGAGGGCAGAGCTGGGCGGGACAAGGTAGAATACAGTTTTCTGGGTCTGCCTCCCAAGTGTGAAACGTGAGACACGTCTGCCAACTGAGCAAAGTAATCAGCAGGGAAATTCTGCAATCAAGTGCTGTAGATGTGTATAGATCTAATAAAATGAACTTGTTCTAATAAACGCTGCAGTGAAAGTCTGGCAGCTCAAGCTCGAATTTGCTGTCTACCTACGACTTCTATAGTGAATACACCGGTATTTCCACTCAATGGCTAGGATTGAGGAGAAGATAGAATCCACTCCATGTAGACACATTTGTAGAACAGGTCGACATACCCAAGTGTTGACCGGAGACTGGAGAAATCCAGCGGGTCTGAGTTTAGAGGGAAACATCGACAAAGAGTAGCAGCAAAAAGTGAACCAACAGCTTATGGACTGCTTCGGTGTGTATTATAATGACCTGCTGGCTCGTGTGCATAACTGCAGTGTGTCGTTAGAGTGGAGTAACGAACAGCTTCTGCGCTGGTATATGACGGAGGGGCGAAAGCTCCAGGCTGAACGGCCATTTCAGAAATTGGCCGTGGTAATGGTTTACTTATTGCGGCGGAATGACCGGCGTTTGCTCGCAGAAAAATTACATTGATTTTGAATGTAATCTGTTGCACAAAAAATGTGTTTTGTGTCTGGTGTGAAGGCGACTTAATGTGCCCATAACACATGTATTCGTGTCTTTGCATTGACTTTGATTATAATCTGTCACTCAAAAAATTCCTTTGCGTCCGGTGGGAAAGCAGCTTTATGGGTAGTATGGACAACTAGATAAAGCTCAGAGTATGTTATGAACATATTACAGGTTTATAAGCTTAAGTTAATGATCTGTTACCGTGGACAGATGCTTATGTGAAGCTCGCAAATTGATAACTTCTACAGGAAAGGACTTCCAATTCAATCTACGCCTTTTTCGGTGTTTTATTAGCCAGAAAAATTTCTAAAGGGGGATGAAATTACCACGGCAGTGCAGAGAAATCATTTGTTATACCAGACACCTTAGAGCTTGTGCGTTTCTCGATTGCTTTCACCGGTAGCATCAAAGAGCTAGCCCAGATATTGGTGAAGTATCCAGCTGATCCCTGTCATAGATAAGTGAAACCATCGCAAGCAGCTGTAAACAAACCCAAACGCAAAGCTCTGCAAAACCTACCTCTGGTCTAACTGCAGCCTTTTCAGCTCAACTTTGCAGAGACACAACACCTCCCGTGTAGCTTCAACTGTAATGGCTACAGTCAGGCAACGTTATGATGAAACTGCCAAATTGATGCTTACGGAAGTAACACAAGCAAATCGATCAGAATTTCTGCATATACAGTACAAATTACCAGAGGTCTCCAGGTAATACTAATCCCTAATAAGGCTTTAGGCTTACTGGATTAAAGTGCATTCATTGATAAAAAAAAATACAGCAATGCGGTGTTAAATTAAATTTATTGATATTCGATATTGATATTTCGAATGATCACTTTTTGAATAGTCAAAAAAATTGTGAAACAACAGAATTCACTAAAATGAAAATTAAAACATGGTATTTGTGAAAAAATGAAAGAGAATCAGGAATAAATAAAACAGATTTATTAATCTTACTGAAATGGTGCCCAAACCATTGGAAGTAGTGAACTAGTGAAGAGTTTAATTATGTGGCACATTGCGCATCACTTTAATCAGAGCTTTCTAGATGTCAGGCTGTCGTCATCTAACGAGTCCATGAATGCTGGCGAGATGTATTTATTCAAGGGTACAGACAAATACTCTTTTATGATATCCTAGTCGGACTCCGTTTAATTACGATATCGAGTTATGGTTGGCAATAAGCAGCCCATTTAATTTAGTGCAAATGGCCAGTCCTAATGATTTTTTTTATGGATTTTAAAACCTCATTCAGGCAATGATCAAAACAAACAGATATGACTGTGTATGAATAATACTGCTGCAGTCCACAGAACATGAGGACAGAACATCCTGTCTGCTTACAGCCATAGTTCATCAGTTTCCCTGCAAGGATTTGATTTTGAAGGGAATTTTGATAAATAACTGAGATTAGCCTTTTTTTCTGAGTGAAAGAATGAAACATCCTATCATACTTTGAAAAGTTTCCAATGGGAAAATATAAAATGTATTTGCTAAGGCATTCATGCTCTTGTTCCATCAGTTGTTTGTAAAAATATATTTGGGATGTCTCGGCGTGAGATTTTGTGTTTTTTTTTGTGTTATGTGTTTCTGCGCCCGGGATGGAGGGGGGAAATTCAGGCTCAAAAAAGCACAAAATATAGGCGACAGCGAAGCTAAACCTAACGATCACCTGGCAGTGCTACTTGGAAAGTTTTAGTCAACCTTGTAATTATATGTTCTACAGATTTACTGCTATAGGAAAATGGTGATACTGTATAAAGATAAAAGTGTAAAATGGAGATGAAATATAAGAATGGGTGGGCTCACAGTTATGCAGTCTGATTGTTCATCAAGAATCTGCATATTATGGCTTTAAAATGTGTGTGACAGGGGCACCATAAGATTAGCACTCCATCCATGAAAAAAAATAAATAAATAAAATGATAATCTGATAAATAAATACATGAAATAATATACAAAAAAAATGTTGAAATAAAAAGTTCAATTATCAAGTTACTGTGTGGGTCAGTTTGAAAATAAACAAATATAAAAAGAAAAATAATTGACAAATTGCTTGTTTTTATATTGATTTATTTTCAGATGTTATTTCCTAATTTTTCCTTTTCTGATGAAATTTATTTATTTTTGTATTTCCTCACCCACATGTTGATGTAGTGATGCACCCCCACGGTGTCTCTGAATGGTCTCTGGTTATTAAATATAAGATTTATATAAGAGTTCACAGATTCACTCTGCTTGTCTTGCTCCCCACAATAAGCCAGTGCGCACCCTTACCCCCACATTACACCAGATGCATGTTGGGTCCGTCTCCGCTCCGCCACGGCGGCACAGCTGATCGGTTTCACTTTAGTCAATGAGTGTGTTTACACCACATTTGCTGCGTTGCATTTCTCTTCTGTCCCAGATCCGGGGACTTGGAGCCCTGCGCAGCAGTTACGCAGTTCCGCCGAAGTTCAAATGGAACACTTCAGCACAGAGAAGATTGATCGGTACACAGATAAAACACTGAAAAATCAATAATTGACAATAAAAACGCTCACTGTTGGTCCTGGTTCATATTGCAGGCTAGGACAACAAGCAAAGTGAGAAAATATGTAAAATTAATCGACAAACATTTTTCAAACAAATGACAAACCCAACTCAAAAAGGAAATTAAGAACTCGTATTTATAAATGGGTTACTTATCCATGGTAGAAGCACAAAATCTCAAAAAAAAAAAACTCATCGAAGCAAGTCAACTGCTCTTCAACCCTTTCGGTAGAGAGCAAAGCTGTTGCCCGTTTGCCGTTTCACTAAATTCAAGATGTGTCATTAATCTTGGGCCATCGCATGTGATTCCATAATTACCGCATGATCTTGTCAGGGTGGCTCATTGGTCTCGGCTCTGGAGCGTTTGGACCTGGTGTGCTGTTAAAACGCCATCAGTGGGTGTTGATGGACGAAAAATCAAGGCTCAAACACGCAGCAGGGCAGAGGCGGGCAGAGAGGTGTGCGGCAGTTTGGTTGGTATGAAAGCTGCACCCACAGTGGCTTTTTCTGGAGAAGGTTCCCCACCCCTGTTTTAGGCAATAAAATTTGAGAACACAGCGTTAAAATAGTGAGTTAAATGGATATTTTGATCAGAATACGCTGGCAGATGTAAACAGCATATAACTTTGGTGCAGGCCAGGCAATGTATATTAGACAGTCACTTAATGAAATAGCTTGCATCCATTTTTGCACAGATTAGCTGAGGTATTTGAAAAATGTACATCCCGTGGAGCTCTATTTCCATCCATCAATCCATTCTCTATACCTGCTTCTTCCTCATGAGGGTAGCAGGGGGAGTTGGAGCTTATCCCAGCTGACTACAGGCGAAAGACAGGGACACACCCTGGACAGCTCTACAATCCATTACAGGGGGCACGAGGACCACTGTCAGGTTTGCCTGGGCTGGGACAATGTGACCTCAGAGGTCCAACTGGTCCCCCCGATCCAGGGACCGGGACAACTGACTCTACTGTCCCCCCCCCTCGGCAACCCTGGGGCGCACACATCTTTCACGCACCACTCGCTCTCTCACTCATACCTACAGGTAATTTACTGCCTCCGATTAGCCTGGCATGCATGTCTTTGGACTGTGGGAGGAAACCAGAGTACCTTGAGAAAATCCACGCAAACACGGGAGAACATGCAAACTCCACACAAAAGGCCCCAGGCTGGATTTCAACCCACAACATTCTTGCTGTGAGGCGGCAGCTTAAAAATGAGATTTATCATCTAATCACTCCAAGAAATTAATGTTGAAATTAAACCATCAAAACTTGTTCAACAACGTGTGATTTTTTTTTTGTTTAAGAAATGGTTCCTGACCTGACGGGCAAATGATCTGAAACTAAAATAAGTCAGTTCTCTGGGATTCAGAGGTTCAGGATGTGAGTGTCAGCACATTTCAATTAAATAGAATGCAGTTAGCCTACATCGTGTGCATTTGCAAATTTTCTTTTTATAAATTATGGTACGAATATAATCAGTTGTGAAGGTTTATCTGCGATTATCCTCTATGTGAGTGCAGCAGTAAACATGTTTGCCTCTATGCTCTGCACTAATTGCAGA
This sequence comes from Gymnothorax reevesii, assembly GCA_029721435.1. Taxonomy (NCBI): domain Eukaryota; kingdom Metazoa; phylum Chordata; class Actinopteri; order Anguilliformes; family Muraenidae; genus Gymnothorax; species Gymnothorax reevesii. Next base: position 3,568,488 of record CM056588.1, read on the forward strand.
AACTTTGTTTCAAAACATTTCAAAACAATGTTTAAAAAGTTTGAAGCAGTTTCAAAGATTTGTAGTTGCCATCTCAACCGACTCGGGATCATGTTTCACTACATCGACATTACATCATAGCCGATGGCACCAGGCCAGAAGTGAACAAGTTAAGAGCAAGTTAGAGGAGACTCACCATGGCCAACGAAAGATGTCTTTTGGAAGTGGAGAAATAAAAGATTTTATATGTCATCAAAGGCCCTTGTTATAACGACAATTCAAGAAAAGAAAAGGCACGGGTATCAGTTTCAGGAGTTCTGGGAGTGGGTGGTGAGAAGGCCGTAATTTACATTTAAATTTGTTGATTTGTCTGTCTTAATGTAACTCGTACTGTAATGTGAATATAGGCCACTAGATGGCAGTATTTACCTTTTTTTGTTAAGCTCAGACTGGAGTCATGTTTAGACATGTCCTGGACATGTCTGGGGCAAGTCTCAGAAAATTTAAAAAAAGAGGTCTAAATGTGGGTGGGGTCTGCAAAAGAGTATATAAGGAAAAGAATTGAGACAGTGAAGTAGTAGGAGAAATTGCAAGAAGATGACCAGACCTGCCATTCTGTTCAAGACCTGTGACGTTTCTTTTGTGGATTTCTTTGCCTGTGTTTGAGCATTTTCTTCATCCAGGACATCACCAAGCCACCCCACCAAAAAGGGACTGTAATTATTTCTGTTTTTTCTTATTTATCAATCTTGGTCTTTAGTTGTAGGTTGTTATTAGTCTTTGTCTTTGTTTAAAAATTAAATGTGTTTTAGTTGTTAAAACTGTGTTTGTCATCCCTTGCTGTTGCTGTTGTGTTATAAATGTAATAACAAATTGGGGCCATAACAGTACAGTCAAGTACTAGTAAAATGCCATACAGTAGTTATGTTGCTCAGTAACGCTACATTTCACAGCACAGGACTTGTGAGACATTATTTAGGCTGTGGGCCGAGTGGCTGAATAGGCTTCTAAGTGTGAGAGTGCTCCAACCTACTTGGTAAAAAAAGAACAATATTTCATGTATTAAAAATAAACAAAGTTCAACCAAAAAAACGTGGACGTTAAATTCATCAAGGTATAGTCACTTATCATCTAGATTCACATGAAGTTCAAATTTGAGAGGGGCTCCCAACAGTGTCTTTACAATACAGGAGTTTATAGTGAAATATTATTTCTAAAAAGTACTCAGAGCATCAGATTCCTTTCAATAAATGATATTCACATCTGCAGAACTGTCCTCAACCCTGTTTCAGAAAAAGTTGGGACACTGCATAAACTAGAAATATAAGGAATGCAATGATTTGTAAATCTTTTGAACACTGAATTTAATGGAAAATAGTACAAGCACAACATATAAAATGCTTAAACTACAAAATTTTATTGTTCTCTGAAAAATATCTGCGGATGTTGAATTTGATTCCATTTTTCAAAGGAGTTGGGACAGGGACAATAAAACACTGAAAAAGATGTAAGATGCCAAAAAAAAGTAGATCTGGTGGAATACCTTGCTACTAAATTGGCAACAGATGAGTAAAGAATAAAATTTTTTTCATTTATCTGTAAAAAATGGCAAGGGCCAAAATACTTTAAAAATACAAAAAAAACTGCAAGGGCAAAGAGGTCAACCATTTAAGGATAATTTTTCTCAGTGTAAAAATGCAAAGAATATGGGGGTTTTATCCTCTGCAGTTCCTGGTACAGTTCATAACCGACAAAATTATTCAGTTGAAATCATTTCATGGCTTCGGACCTCTTCTCTTAACCACTGTTATTGTACAGTTTGTTGCTGCATCCACAAATGCAAAGTTTGAACCATCTGCAAACAAGATACAGAAATGCTGCCACCCTCTCTCGGCCAAAGCTCATTTAACATGGACAGAGGCAAATTGGTCGGACCACAGGACAGTTTACCAATCAAATTGTGAATTTCTTTTTTACAAATCATGGATGCTGCATGTGCTGCCTGCTCCAGGCTAAGAGGGAGAGGGATCATCAAACTCGATCTCACAGTTCAAACGCCAGCGTCTGGGAGGGTGTGCGTTAGTCTGCATTGGGTGTGCATTAGTGCACTTAGCATGTTTAACATCTACCTCTGTGAACATATCACGCAGTGGTCATTTTGTGCAGTGCAACACCATGTGCAACCACTTTGGAAATTTGGTAGACGGACGTGCGCCGAGTAGGGGGAGGTGTCACGTATTCATCATGACGCAGTGACAGTTTCGTGGATCAAGGCTCTGCCGAAATTGCGCAGAGAGCTCACCAGCTCCAACCTGGTTTAATTTCTGTGCAGTGGTAATTTGGCTGACCGGCGCACAGTGCGCACCTGTCACCGAAACCTCACAGGCAGGTTTCCAGAATGTCAGGCGCATTTCAATGCAATAAATTATTACAGCAAGCACTATTTAATGAAACAATCTGAATCAGGACATAAATTATAGTATCTATATCGTTTTTCCTGATGTCATATTAAAGGCGGTTGGCACGCATAATGGAAACTCATCCTGACTTAATCAACGCAGCTGAATCAGTGATGCAAATTAACGACTTCACATCTTTCTCAGCCAACCACAAACTGCCTCGGCGTCGGGCAGTGCGTATAATACTTGCATTCTATGCTCAGTAAAGCCACTTGCACACAGGACATGAAACAAATTTTTCGCATTAATGATTGCAGTGAAAGTCAATGCAAAGACGCGATAGTCGGAGAGGGTTTTAATATAGCTCCGTGTCCAAAAGTCATAAAAGTTCGAAATTTTTTGAGTATTCCAGGAATTATGAGATGTGCAAACTTGGCCATGTTTGTGTTTGACATTCAAAAAATCCATATTGACAGTTATCGACTTTTCTTGGTATTTTTATTCATCTGTTTTCTTCCGTTGAAGATAGACAACAGTCTTTATTCGGTCTTTCTTTTAAAAATTAGTCAGATGGATCGAACAGATTCACGCTTTATTTCCACAGCAGAGATAAAATTGTGCTTGTAGTCAGTGAGCAAATCAATTCCATGACCATTGACAGTGTGAATAAATTATCGCATGCACGATGGAGACTGTCTGACGCGAAATGTGACCTGAATAGGGTACATGACACACTTTCTCCCCAAGATGCATCCACACACCAAGTTCGATGTTCCTAGGTCATACGGTATTGAAGTTATGGAGCGGACACGAATGCAGACGGACGGACGGAGTGCAATCCTACAGTCCCCTCCGTTTCCGGAAGGGGACGAATAAAGAATTAAAATATATCACCAACAAACAGAACATCCAAAAAAGACGACCCGCAAATAAATAAATTGCAGTGTTCACTAGATGTTCTGTTAATAAAATGTTTCTTTTTATTCTTTATTTCATTATCAATCTGTTCTAATCGTCCTCTTTTTTTTAAATCTGGCAGTCAGACACGGAGATATTGTACATTGTCTCGCGCCAGTGTCGACTCACTTTATTGTGCAGAGCTTAAACAGAAACATTGATTGAAATTCTCGGTACTCATCTTGAAGAACTGAGCCCTCTTGTCAAAACATTCACGTTTAAAGTGGCTCGCACACGAGCGTTTAATCCGGCGTTTAGGCCGTGCGCCTCGGTGCGTTTATGAAACGCCAAATGAGCGCATGGTAAGCGGCGGATTGATGTCCTGCGTGCGCCAACTCTGTGTTTATAAACACAGACCTCTGGGTAAACACATTGGTTTTGAACATGTCCAAAACTTTTTCGAAAATGCAGAAGAGTGCGTCTATTGACACAAACGCTGCGTTTAAGAACGCATGAAAATGCACGCGAACACAGGAGAAACGCGCAGCGTTTGTTTCATTGGCAAGCTCCAACATCAGCGTATCGTACGCACCCAGGTGGTACCGGCGCTGTAACCAGGGTCGCACCCAAAACTGTCGCCTCATCTCATCAGCCAGCTCCTGTTCTTGCCTCCTTCGTCGTCTGCGAAGCCACAGCCAGGCTACAGAGACCGCCAAAACCTTCCTGTCGCGGTCTCACAAGTGCCTTTTCCAACGGGCGTCTTCCAAGGATGACATTTTCCAGGAAAATGTCCAAAGAACAAGGGAGAATAGCTAGTACAAGTGATGAGAAGATAGAGTTTAGCGGGAAGAAGGCGGAAGAAACGCTATGTACCGAAAGTCGTCAAAACGCACGAAAACGCAGTTCATGCGTTCACGTGGAGTCAACTATGCGCTAAATTGTGCGCTTGTCGGCGTTTTCAAAACGCACTAGTTGACGCCGTACTCAGCGCTCGTGTAAGACCTGCTTAATATCTAAAAGAGTCAGTAGATTTGAAGAAATTAAAAACAATAATCGACTGTCCGACACGGAGTTATATTGAAACCACGTGACTGTCGGACACTGAGAAAAATTAAAACCCTGTCAGACTTTTGTACACGTAGACACTGCGTTCCACGCAATCTGTCGTGCGAAAAATTCGTTTCACGTCCAGTGTGCAAGCAGCTTAATACTAGAGTACGATTATTGTCTCTTCGGTTTTATCGTTTTTAGTGGGGGAATAGAATATAACCTGACTGCTTTGATGTTGTACTGAGTTAAGATCACATATTGAAAATAAATGTGTAACATATCTTGCATTGTTGTCCATGCATGTAAATCCCAAAATTTTAAGCAGCAACAGGGTGTAATAATAGGAAAACGCTATTCATCGATTCTCTTCCCAATGAGCAACCGTCGTATTTCATTCCATCTTCATCAGTTTGAATGATCTGATTTAGTCTCGTTTTGAAATTCCATTCAAGTTCACTAATGGTAATAATTCGCGAATGCCCTCGCTTGATAGCTAACTCATATTCGTAATGCATAATATAGACGTAAGCAGTGCAGAAAACATGCCTGAAGCAGCAAATTAAAATTCAACATTAACGCATCATGCAGATATGGGACAGAGGCATCTATATTCCAACACATTAAAGGTGAGGAGAGGAGCTCATTTCATTGGTGAAGATTTGACTCGGCTGTGTTATACCCAAACACGCCTTCTTTGGCACTTGTGCCAGAAGGTGGGACAGAGGTGTACTTGCGCCAGGCTACACCGGGCACAAAATTGCGACATACGCCTTAAAGAGGTGTACATGCAACCTGGGTAACAAGAGCTGTCAGGAGTTCTTCAAATATTAGAATGTAATACTGAATAACATGAAAATTTTAACCCCGAAGACCCCTTAAATTTTCTTTTTTTTTGTTGAAAATTTCGATAAGTGCATATTAAATGCATATTACCGGAAATCACAATTTTGACTGATTTTCAACCCTGTGGCATTCATAAATTCATTAACATTCTGGTTGACTTGAAATTTGCACTGAAGTTGTATCTGTTGGAGATCTATGAAATGACATAGGATTTTCTAGATAGGTGCATCCCGAGGGGGTTAATTTTGAAAATGAAGCAAGTTGATAATGGTTACATAACAGAGCTCATTAAATATTTATAAATGTTCAAAACAACAAAATCCTATGTCAATTCGTAAAAATATGTTAAACCTCCCATATGAGACTAATTTGAGTAAAATCTGACCATGGGTTATTGAAATATTAGTGCCGAAATATGTTTTTAGATTTTGTCATTAAAGTGCCATTTCCATGGCAACCATGTTAATTATTTTCAAAATACTACATTTTATGTGGTTAAAATCATGCTGAGTATGTTTATTTCTTAGTTTTTACATTAATATGGTTATTTCTCCACTTGACCCTGAATACCCCTTAAATATTTCAGTTGGAAACATAAAAACCGAGTGCAGTGATGTTGCTTTAAACATCACTGAATAATGTCACTGAGCCTGACTACAGCACAAAGCTGGATGTACTGTTAAACGCTGCTATGTTCACTCCTCGAAAAAGAAATTTTCCAGATTAAGTAGGCATGGTTTCAGTGGTTCGTTATCATCCAGGACACATTATTATTTTCTGAATGAAGGTGAAAGTCTGAATGACTTTCTTTGGGTATTCTAAATGCAATGCATCAGCCAACTGGGGGAGATTGCAGGCAACAATGTCATCTTCAACGACGACAGAAACGCTGTCAGGGCTGAAGTGGACCGCATCAAAAGTGCTGTTGGTGACCATGGTGAGAAGAGCCACAGGGGTGGCGGCAATAACTGGGTTTTCTTCCCGCTGCAAAATACAAACAATGCAATTATGAAAATCTTTCCAGATGCAAGGGTTGCAAACCATGCAGTGCATATTCATCTGTACTCACCACACACAAGGTTCATATTTTATAAACCCACGATAGTTACAACACTCATGACAATTAGGCATACTCATTTTTTTTTTTTTTTTGCAGCAGATAGCAACCGGAAGAGAAACTATTCTGAAGAGGGCAAAGCAGTAAGAGTTTGGGAACCATTGCCACAGTTTTATGTCAACCCTGAAGTGACTGATACTGACATTTATGCACGTAGCACTTACATTGAATACGTTCATGTCTTGAAGAAGTCAGGAGTCATCCTCACGCAGGTAGACCGAGAGGGCACGAAGAGGAAGGCCCCCTCTCATGTGGACATCATGTCGTTCCTAGAATAAAAAATAAATAATCATTATTCTAGTATTTTTCTAGTACACCAAGTGCCAAACAGTCCAAAAATACTACCTTTGAGATTTCTAGACAAGTCACCCCCTCCAGCTGTAAATACCTCCAGAGAGGCTCACTCCGACCTTAAACATGACAGTCTAAGGGATCAGGAAAATAGTGCAGTAGTTTAATGCCAAAACACTGTGCCCAGACCAAATTCATCACACACTTGCCTGAAGGTCATAAATCCTTAAAATCTCCCGCAGGGCCTCTGCTGTCTTGCCTGTCCGTGAGGCCTTCAGTCTGTACAAGGCCACCAGTTGCGGTGTGTGTCTGTCAAGCTCGCAGTAAAACTGGTTGCGCAGATTCACATTTGTGATGCGATGGAAGTCTGCAAACACCTGCAGACACAAATGTAAAAGAAGATCTTGATTTCAACCAGGATTATGTGATTTGTCAATTAATCTAGGTCTCATCGTTGCCCACATGATAAAGCATAAATTAGATGGTGGCAGAGTTAAGTGCCTGTGTGTGTGGAAATTGATGGGGGAAAATGTTGAGGCAGGATTTCGCAATGTGATGAGGGGCAGGAAAAAAGTTTTTTAACTGCGACTCCATTCGTAGAGCTGGCCGGCTCTCCAAGAGGTCGATAACCCGTGGATCTCCCTGAAGTATTCCCTTACGATGAAGGGCGAAGGGGGAAGGTTGTCTGCATGAGCTTCTCAATCAATAACTGGTTTCTCTCTGACTTTTCAACCTGTTGTTTGATTTGAAATTTCATTTGTTCCTGAGTGACTTGGTTCTCTCCTTTGGGGAAGTTTGGAAGGTAGTTAACCTCAGCATGTCTGGCTCTCTATGTTGGAATGAAGAAGTTCCTTCTCAGGGTCAGTTTGGCCCCTCTTGCCTGTGTTGATGGAGACCTCTGCACACCCAGATCTGGCCAACTTGGCTCTATAATTCCCCGTCTTGAACTTCAAATGGACTTCCCACCCACACCAGCCACTGTCACTTCCACATTCTCTGAGGCTTGGATGAGCTGGGATTAGGGCTTCAGCTGCCTGACCACCTCACCTCTCATTTGGGTAGGGTTTGAAGCTTTGCGTTGTTTCAGCCATTTTTTTCCAGGAGATTGAAGTTGGCAAGGGTCCAAAAGGACAGAGTCTTTCCAGATCTTTCTGAAACATTGTTCCCTTCTTCCAGTACAAGCTCTACTTCATAAGAAAAAGTAGGCACAGGAAAAGTATCAGGCCAGTTCTTCTGACGCTGTGCTAAAGGTACACATGGGAGTATGCCAGTGTCTGAACTTGCAGTTGAGCTGGCATCACTTTCACTTCTTGTGACCTTCAGTATACCCTTCTCTGGCAACTCTATAACGTCCACAAGGACACTGAGTTGTCCATCAAAATCAGGATCCTCATACTGCAGAGTGACGTCACCATCCAGTCTTGGCCTGAATTTGTCTTGCATTATATTCTTCAGCTCTTCTCCTGACTTTGGTCGCTCAGTAAGGGTGAGCTTCATTGCAACATCACTGGCAACAAACACACGTCGCACAAACTTCTGGGAAGCAGCCATCTTCTTATCTTGAAGTGATGCTTTATATTGTGTAGTGCACAGAAAAACAAGTTTATGAAGTTAAATTATGATTATAAATGATTATTCCGCCTCTCTCATCTAACCTGCCCTGTACCCCTATTCTCTCCCCATCTCTCTTCCCCATCTCTGCCTTTTGATTTTCTTCACAATTTACTCTTTGTCCCAACTATTTCAGAATTGCGGTTGTACATACCACAAACATAAAGCTGAATCAGACTTTCCCCTCGGACCACATGTTTAAAACTGGTGCTAAAATCTGCTGGGCTACATTTTAAGGAATATGAAGCAATCAACTTTCAGTGAAGTAATATAAATCCTTGAGTCAGAAGCAGTCTTCCATCTGTGTTATATGCAGAGAGGGGTGTCATGTCATTGAGCTCTGATGCCGTGTGAACAGTCAAATTCCCAGGTAAAAGTTCATAGGACCTTAGGAGTTCAATGTAGTGCGATCTGTGCACTCAGCAAAGAAAGACAACCTGGTTGTTTAAAAGGAAAATCTGTTCAATTTTGCAAAACTGAGGTGATCCTCCCTCCTGCCCCACAGACACAAACATTCCTGCATCATAATCTGCTCCATCAATGCTGACCTCTGATGTGCTGTCAGTTATTTGTTCAATGTATGCCCTCGCAACATTAAAGAGTGCCGATACCATCACAGAAGAGACATTTGATGTCTGCTGGTGAGGTTTAAAGAAAGATGGGGCCCTGAGATGTTATGCCACCATGTTCTGATGCCGGTCTGCCAGAGTTTTAAACACATTCTCAAAGTTTTGTGTGTCATGTATAACACACTTGAAAAAGCAGTGATTTTTCCCCTCAAATCTTATTGTCCACAAGTGGTCCAAAACAGCGTATGAGGTCTGGGTAATGTTCAGTGTAGTGATGTTTGGGGCGGAGTGTATAATCAGGAAAAACCCCCTGCAGCATATGCCTATGATCCCGTAGCTTCATCTGTTAGTGCTGGATGGATTCTTCTGTAGATGTGGGGCAAAGCACCACCTCAGCAACGTCCTTCAAATCCATCAGTACAATCCATGCTCCATCTCCCACAGGAACCATGTCACCAATGATCAAAGGAAGAAGTCTAAGCAATGTCGCATTTTCATGACCATTGCCACAAAAGGTCTTTGGAATAGGTTTAGGTTTGCCAACTTTGTCTGTGTGCTTGTATGGAAAAGACACAATTTTCCCATTTAGATACTCAAGGGTTAAGAATTTGCAACTGATCATTTCCCTGATACACAAGGTAAGCTCTACAGGCACAATGCCCTCAAAAATATCATGCAAGATATTAAGTGGGAAACCAGTGACTGCATGAAAATACTTTAGACTCTGTCTCAGAACACAGTCTCCCTGAACACCAACCCTACCTGTATCGCCCCCTCCTTGACATCATCACCGTCATGGCTGGATTTGGTCCTCTGACCAAATGTTTTACTCCCAACCTCATGAGACTGGATTTCATCTTGAGTAGCCTTGCAGAAACTGCAAAAATATTTGGGCCTGAAACACTTTGTAAAGCCTGCTCATGCATGGGCTGCAAGATTATATGACACCACAGACGAGACTGTACCACAAACTACCTTACCAATCGATTCAATGAATAAACCATCTTGCTCAAGAGTATGGATATCTCATAACAGAGGACCAAGTGCTCTTTCGGATCCAAACTTCTGAATGTCAGACACTTTTCATATCGCTGCAAGCTGAATTACATACAAGGCTGATCTGTATTAACTGGGTAGGTCAGCTGGGACCCAGTACACGCAACACAGCATGTGGACTTTTCGCGATGTGCCCAGTGGATTTGCTATTTCAAGTACAAAAGGAGTGGTAGCTTTAGTTTGTCTGTGGGAGACAGTAATTAATTCTCTTTAAGTCTGAGCCATCCTGGTGGCTTCCATAATGACCTCCTTGTGCCACCTTTGTTTCTTGAATTCTGTCCAGAATGTCAGTATGTCTGAACATTTTCTGGATCATCTCAAGAATGGGAACATGCACCCGTTGTGTGTCCAGGCTCTAGCACATGCTGTACCGGCATTACTACTGGGTAGTTTTCTCAACAAAGGATTTGCTTTTTTTTGGTTGACAAAAACTCCTCACCTTTAGCTGTGGCTCTGACAAGAATGTTACTCTCCATAACAGCCCTTACTACTTCATCAAGAGTAGTTTCAGTCACAGACATCTAATCGCCTTTCTGAATAGTGGTTCAGACAAGGGAAATATCTGTGTCAACTGCTCAAGTATTTCCTGAGATGCCATGTCTGATACATGAAGAATCGTTTGCATCTTTAGTAATAATGATAATTTAATAATTTGCTAATTTAAGCTGCAACTGGGCTTTTAAACTGTCAACGTCACTTTGACTCTCAGAATGATGAAATGTATCTGGACCCTCACACTGAGCAGGTACCTCAATTTATGTACTACTAAACACAACCCTGAAAACCGTACATTATTGGCATAAAATATTAAATCTTGTGGCAGCAATATCTCCAAAACTATACCATATTTTCCTGTTATTTTCTTTTTTTTTTGAAGCTAATATCACCAGCTATACAATGACATACTTATTCTGAGTATTTTCATGAGAAAATATTTTGAAAAATTATTTGGTCATAAAATTTTAGAAATGTATGGCAGAACCTGCCTTTTTGACAGGAGCACTAGGAAATATATGATAATACGAAAGCGGGGTTCGGCCCAAGGCCTAATTTGCCAAATCAAAAGTTATATTTATTTCAAATGCATTTCAGATTGTTTAACGATTAATGTAAATTCACCCACTTGATGTTTTTTCTATGTAGGAAAATATAGGGGAGCATTAAAAAAAAGCATTACATGGCATTACATGGTAAATATGAAGATTGTAAATGTTACTATAATGCTGTTGACTGTAATGCGCCTCCCCTCAGGAATTCCTATGCCTGGCGACCTGCCTTCCTTAATTAGTCAATTATACTTAGTTCCCTTCACATAAATAGTTGTCACCTGCTTCTGTCATGTTAATTATGTTCCCTTTTCCATTTAAAGCTTCATTTCCCCCTTCATGGGCAGGTAGCCACAGTCTGTTTCCATTTTTTCTCTCGTGCACTCCCTTTCAGTTCTCCTCAAGGTTTTGTATTTATTTTTGTTATAATGCATCTTTTATTTTATAAAATCCACATCCCTGCACCTCGGTCCTCAGCTTCACTCCTGACCCTGGTGCCCTTCTACCATCTCTGGGTGCCAGGGCGTGACATCAGTCGCATTCGACTGGTGCTTTAGTGAAGTATTTGTTGAATGAATGATTCAACTGGTATGGGAAGCGCAGAAATGTGATCACTGACCAGCGAGAAACCTGCATGAAGGTCTTGAAGTAACAAAAACCAGTGCAAAAGCCACATGAATGCCTAATTGCTATTGAATGGTATCATGGGAAGTATGGGGACGAAGATATACTCAAGCACCTGTATCCTGGTTCGGAGATTGTGCTGCTTCAAAAACATCTTCCAAATTGATATTAATTTTATAATGGGCAATAATGTGCGTGATTTGCATTAGGAATCACCGCATACTGCGGTAAACCAGGAAAAATACACAAAACATCTACTTTTCTTTGCCTCTGTGCTTCACTGCCAGCTGTGGTAACTGAAAAGCCTGCAGCGATAAATGAGATGCCGACTATTCATTTAATTGAACTGGTAACCCATGTGTCAAACTTAGCACCCTCTGGATAGTGCACTGGCTTAGCAGACTGGTAACTCACACACTAAGGTAAGCTACTTGGATTGTCATATATAGCTTCTGCGGCCAGCAACGTGTCGCATATTTCTCCCCTCTGGGGCAGGATATATGGATCGAGTAGTGAGATGTTGCCAGTCGCAGAGCCTAATGACGAGCGAGTAGCCTGTAGGTTGCTGGCATTTGCTTGTGACCAGTCAAGCCATTTGCTGATGGAATGGGTTGCTATCCTCGGTGTGCTAGTTACCAGCCAAGCCAGTGGTCAATTCATTCGGTTGCGGATGCTATGTTAGATGCATGAGTTATCACCTGATCAAATAAATAGTCGGCTTCTTATTTCCCTCCGCGGGCTTCTCATTGGCCAGATATGTAGCTGGCTTCAGCAAGGATAAAGCATTCTCTGTATTCATAATTTTAACCCTAAACCCACAACCTGCTGAGAGACATAAAAGCAGGTAAAATGGAAAAGTTTTCCCATGTGCAAAATTAGGACATGGGTTGGGAACTCAGTCACCATTTTTCCAATAAAGTCCCTATTGACCCAAGGGATATACAGTATGGAGTAGCTGTTCCCAAATGGCTACAAAAGATCGCAAAAGTGCACCGATTTTGGTTCCAGCATGGCATCATTGTTCCTCATTTTGAAAATCACACATAGCAATAGCGCAGTGCATCGTATTTCACCTAGCAGTAGTCTTTTTTCCCAGGAGGGAGTTAATGTGTGAGATTTATGTAACTTTTCACTTAACACACTGGGAACAGCAAGATGTACCCATTCTATACCCAAAGTAGCAGAGTTTGATTTCAAAAAATGAAGCCTGGATTTCTACGGAAAGGGAACAGAAAAGTCAGGTCCATTAGGGTTTGTTCAGTGATAATTTCCTTTGCAATACCGCAACAGAATTGACATGAAACGATCAAGATGTGCTTGAAGTATAGCATTTCAGCTTTCAGGGTTTAGTCTGAACTGTTTTGGAATTACAACCATTTTTATTCATGTCCCCCCCAATTTTAAGGTTTCAAATGTAATCGAACAAACTAATATCATCCTGAAAAAACAGTCATTTTTATTGCTTGGTTGCAAATTCTTTGAAGTCTGGAATGCATTGACATTAGCAGGTGAAAGGTTACTTCCCTGAAGATGCTCAGCCAGGCCGCGAGCGAAGCTGTCTGCAGTGTCTTTAGTGCCTGTTCTTGGGGCATCGTGCGCTCAGTTCTGCCTTCAGCTGGTGAAAAGGTTTCTCCTTTGGATTCAACGCAGGTGTTTGACCTGGCCATTGTAAAACATTCAACCTCTTTGCTGTAAAGTCCTGGGTTTCTTTCTCAATATGCTTTAAGTCGATGTGCATCTGTTCTGGGAAGCAATTTGAAAGTATTTGGCTGAAATTAATAATATAGCTCTGTAGAATTCAGAATTCATCTAGCTTTTTTGTGCAGTCACGTTAATAAATACAAAGGAAATGATTCCATTGGCACTGGCATATATGACTAGATAATAATACTGACCAGCACACTGCTGGTCAGTGTGCTTGATCTCACAAACTGTTATTACACCCCCCACCCCGGAAATATTATTTACTTACATATATCTCCATAATGCTGTAGGAGATGGCTTTAAAGAAATTGTCCAAATATTAATCGACTTAGCTGTAAATCTGAAAACATTGAGTATTTGGTGGTTGTATACACTGTGATTGACTTACAGAGGTGCATGTTTCACATAGTCAAAACTGAAATAATCATTTTGGATCTGAATTGTATTTGTATGAATCAGAATTTCTGTAACAGCTATATTGTGAAATTACAGAACATGTCATTACCCAAGGCCCGACTGATCGTACTGACTATATACAACTTAAAGAGATGTTTTTTCTTATGTTGAATATTAAATACTAGCCGTGACATTTGATCTCTTGGACATTCTGCTTTTTTTTTAACAAGGAGAATATGTATTCAATAACGCACTTTGAATTTCAATGTAATAAAAGGGGAAAAAATGCTTTCAGGGTTTTATCAGATATCTCATCTGTCTCCTGGCCAATGGAAGGTCTTTTCTGTGAGACACAGGATTTATTTCTTATGTGTTCTGTGTTCACTGCTGCAGAGGAACAACCGTCCCTCTGTGTGTAAATTCCATCATCATATGTAAATATAAATCGTCTCTGGCCTCTTGCCATCACACCTTGGCCTTTCCCCGCATTCACTCAGAGGGACCTGGAAATATGAATCATCCCTGGAATGTAAATCTTTAACGCTTCAAGTTGAAAGTGAGTGAACTTAGTGTGTTTTTTTTTTTTTTTTTTTCAGGATAGCCGTCATTTTTACTCAGATCCACTGGCTTATTTAGCCTAATATAACCAAGGCTGCTCCTGGCAAAGACATGTGACTCTGACAATAAACGAGCCACTGACACGAAGGAGAATATTTTTTTTAAATTTCTGTCTCCACTTCTTGTTTTTGTAATGCACTGAGGTCTCCAGTGAGAAAAGCACCACACGCATGTCCTCTGTGTTGACTACAGGTTAAACATCAGCTTGCATGTTGAGCAGTGAGGTGGGGGAGAGTCCTGGGCTCATACACTGTGTTTAATCATCTCCACAGAGACAACAGTCATTGGACGAATAGAGTATTGTTCAGAAACATGGCAAGCACCTCCATTAACAAAACATGAATATATTTCTGAACAAAGAAAACATTTCGTTCAACTTCGTATGTCTGCTCATCAGTGAACAAGTCATTGAACTTACGAGCACTTCAACAAGAAAACGTAGTCAGACAGTAAACTGAAAGGGGAAATCAAAACATCCACTGCTGGGGATTCTCAAAGTAGTCAAACCTTCTGGGGATTCACAGTGTTGCTAAACCTCCGTGGGACTCACAGTATTGCCAGCTGGGAATTCAGCATGCATCCAAACATGCTGGGGCGTCACAATATAGCCAAACCTACTGGGCATTGACAATGTGCGAAAACCAGCTGGGGTGGCCAGATCTGCTCAGGATTCACAGTGTTGCCAAACCTGCTGGGAATTTCAAACTTTGCCCAACCTGTGGGGGATTCACAATGAAAGAACTTGCCCAGCATTCACCATGTTGTCAAACTGGCAGGGGATTGACAATGTAGCCAGACCTGCTGGGCGCTCACAATACTGCTAAACTTCCTTGGGACTTGCAGTGTTGCCAAACCAGCTGGGAATTCAACATGCAGCCAAACATTCTGGGAATTTTCAATTCAGCCAAACATGCTGTGAATTCACAATGTCGCTGAACCTGCTGAGGATTCACATTGTAGCCATGCGAACTTAGAATTTATAATGTAGCCAAATCTTCCAGGATTTTTCATTGCAGCGAAACCTGCTGGGGATTGATAATGTGGCCGAACCTGTTGGTAGCTCACAGATTTACAACGTAGCCAAAGTTGCTGGGCTGCCCAACTTGTTAGCAAGATGACATGCTTGCCAAGCACAAGAGAAACACAAGATTTCTCCAAAAAAAGAGGTATTTCTTGGATCTCTAATTTCCTTCTCTGGCTGAGGGCATATTTCTCTGTTGGAGAACATAATGTCTGCTGGAGCTGACTCTCTCAGGGCCGAACATAATGGTGTGTCGTTTCGGGCCTGCCAACTCTCACGCATTTGGCGTGAGAAATGCGTGAGATTCAGTGGCATATTCACATTCCTGTGCTTTAGTCAGCAATTATTCAATCTGTGCATTTGAAAGAGATTCTGAGGCGGAATTGTCCTTGTGCACGGAGGTTTTTCAGTTTCACATGCGTCATGGTGGATTTCACCACTAGTAAAATGGAAATAACTTATGACTCCTGACTTCGCACGCTTTTCTTTACTTAGGGGTTGGAAGCAATGGAATTACACAATGTTTCAATTGGTCTTATTTCATCGAAACAATTTGGACGATCGTGAAACACATGCATTGTGTTAATTGAGCAATTTCTGACTACAGAACAGGAACATGAATATGCCACTGAATCTCACCCATTCCTCACACCAAATGCGTGAGAGTTGGCAGCACTGTGGTTCTGGTGCGAAAATAATTTGGAAAATGTAACTCGAGGAATTGCAAATCAGGACCTTCCAAAGAAGGCACTATGAGGCCACTGTAAGCCTGTTGTCAGTGCAGATACTCCAAAGACTACGGTCGACAGAAGTGGACCTGAAACTGACCTGAACATAGAAGATTTCTCCTGGTTGAATGACCCGGGGCAAGAAGATACATTCATGTCAGTGGGTTTGGGTTCACCGCTGTGAGATGACATGTAACAAGCCCTGCAAGTAATTTCTATCTATATCTGGGAATCAGTTTGCTTTCTGTGCAATCTGAAAGGCTCTGACTGTGGTGATAAATGTATTTTGTGCCTGACTGGACTCCTGACCATATTCCTGCCTTCTACATCTCTGGGATCCCTTCCAACTAGCATGCGCAGCGGAAGAATCCACGTGGTGTTCTCATGATGACATGACTCTCTCCGTCCCTGTACTGTGTCCAGTATTGTCAGTACTGTATTGTATTATTGTATTGTATAAGAATTGAATATTGATGTCAGTAATCTCAGTACTGACACCAATTTTCAAAAGGTTTCCAGGAAATGGCAGAGATTGGGAAACTTTAGGAAATGGCTGACTAAAGTCATACTAGTTTCAGCTGAATACAACTTAGACTGAGGTTAGGGGTGTGAATCTCAATGGAGATCCTCAGAAATTCAGCAAAAGGTCAGCATTGCATGGATATTCTTGCAGGAGACGTTTCCAGATTGATGATGATATGCTTAAGACTTTTTTGGACCATTTTTCTCCATCTGCTTTTTGTCTGGTTGGTATTTTGGGAGTCGTGATTGTGGAGAGAGGGCTAGAGATATCTGGGCTGACAGCTAAATTAAAATAAAGTCTAATTTTATACTGTTCTAACTTACTCAGATTCTTAAAAAAAAATGTTTATTAGCTGTCAGATTATTTGCGGTACATGAATTCAGACGGTCTGAAATACACACAGTAGGCTACCAGTTGTAAATATAGATGGGTATTCTAATAATTATTACAAATGACAACCATGTCTCATTGGGCAAAAGATTGTGTTGGTTGAGTATTTATATCTCAGATTATTTATATCCTAATTTGATTGAGATCTGCCAGTCCTCATGGATGAACAGCACACTATTGCTGTCACAACGCTCATGTGAATTCATTCTGTCTCCAGCCATTTAACAACCTGTGCGTCTTTAAGAAGTAACGTCTTCTTTGTTTGGTTTGCATCTCACTGGCAACCCTAATCCCCAGCAGTGTCTTGTCCCACTGTTACCCCACCTCTTGTGAGAGTTAGGTATTTATATCCCCTCTTAAGAGTTACAAGTCACTGGATTGTCATTTCTTACAAGCACTTAGAATCAGTCAACATTTACTTATAATACTCTTTTTCTTTTAAAAGTAAACCATAACCATTAAAGACCGTTATTAACAGAAGTTAAATGGAAAAAGCTCCCCAGTCTTTCTAATAATCTCCAGGATTGGGACTGGATCCTAATAATCCTTTCACAGTCTGTTCCTTCACCCAGTTTATTAGGAACAAGCTCCTAATCCTCCTACAGTCATCAGGCTTGGAACCACGCCCCTTCAAAACTTCTCCATCCCACAGTTTGGCTCTGGCGAATTGAGCTCCACCAGACAATCGTTCCAGACAGCCGCTGGCTGGAGAATGGCAACGCCTACATGGCTTTGCCCACAAAATCGGAGCCGAACTGTGCTATTCCCCTCTGGGCTGCGTTCCACTGTCTGCCATATTACTATCAATGAACCCAACTATTGGATTGTACTCTGCCTTCGCCCTCGGTTCCTGGTCTAGATCATTACAATTGTAATGCAAAAATTTCTTCTATTACAACCAAACTTTGAATTACCCATGCTGATATAATGTGCATATAAAACAGTTCCAGTAGAGGCTGTTGACACATACACGTGTATGCATATAAAGTAGAAACAAATGGCCAATGGTTATATTTTCTTGTGAATATAATTTCCTCTTGTCACAGGTTTCCAGCTGTTTTACTGGACACTATATAAAATCAAGCAGAAGAAACGTACCCACTGCCATCTGCGATTCATGTTTTTTTTTGTATGGAGGACAAAGCCAATAAAATGACTTAATGAACAAACTGATGTCCCTTTTTGGATAAGGAAAGTTGAGCACCGTCTTCCGCAATAAAATTCATCCCATCTCAGTTATGCTGCATTGTTTTGTGGAAAAAGCAATAGGACATACGTACGACCATTCAAATGAGTTTTGGCCAAACTCTTCATCAAAGCCTTATTATCAAAGGCACTTGTTCTGGGCTTTGCAGGAGAGTTGTTGATAATTTGCGAAATATGTTTTTTGTTGTTCGCAGCACAGTAGCTTTTACTTATTTCTGGCATAACATGTTGGTGTTTATTATTTAAAAATCTGTTTAGATTTAAATTGAGTAATAAAAATGATTTGAAGTGCAATGTCCCTGAATAGTTTTTGCGCATTTAATTCTCCCAAGAATACAGTAATGTGTGTTTTTATCTAACAGGAGTGCTTTCCAATGTTGATTTGTGTTCAGAAAAATCCTTTGGGTTAACCACTGTACTTATTAAACGGCTTTGAAAACAATTAAATTTTTTTTGGCCCTGGCTTTGAGCAATGAATTTAGTTGTTTGCCATGAGAGGATGAGGTGGAACTTGGGAGAATTTCCCCCACAATGAAGTGATTGTGTGTAATGTGTGAGGAGACCTTGCTCGCTGCGAGTATTTCAACCGTCATGCTGCGCTTAGGCATGAGCACCGGCCAGGACCGCTCATGATGAGGACAAATAATGCCTCCCTTCTGTTAGATAAATAAGTCCTTTATGAACATCAAGAGGGGTTAAGGGGTTGTTGACCTACTTTGTAAAAAGATTTGCAATGACAATATAATAATAGCGCTATTCAAAGCTAAACTTTACTTTTTGTGAATTTCATATTCCTGGTGTTTAGTTTTCTCAGAGAGGAAGGGCACATTAGAGACATAATTTGTCACAAAACTGTGGTCACCTTTGTTTAAGTTTGTCGCTTCTGTGCAAAGGAAGGTCTTCTGCTGCAATATGCAACAGAACCAGAATAAATCCGGGGATCCTGTGTTGTGTCAGTGGTTTTGGCTGGTGGTGGCGCTGTAATGGTGTGGGGAGTTATTTTCCATTCTGATCGATCTTGTAAATGTCACAGGTTGCTTGAGTATGGTTTCTGATCATGTGTGTCCCTTCAGAACCACAGCCTATCCAGCCTAACCGTGACATCCAGTAGGATAATGCGCATGTCACAAAACACAGGTCATCGCCAGCTGGCGCCACGACCATGAAAATGAGTTCAACACACTCCGCTGCCCTCCTCAGTCACCGGATCTCAATCTAGTAGAGCACCGTTGGCATGTTAATGAGAGAATTTTTGTTTATGCCGTATTTGTTATATTTCAGCTCCAAATATAAATCTTGAAATGTTATGCAATAATTGAAAACTTACAATTTGGACCTATTACTTCATGGTAAAACTGATGAGTCAGCAATTCATTAAAAACGTAGAAATTAAAATCAAGGACCAATTTTTTAAAGGGAAACTGAGGCCAAAAAAATGAACAATTTTTTTGCTGAAGCTACATCAGTTAGAGACCAAAATAATATAATTTTCAGTTGTTCGACCACCTGTGACTGAGAAAATTAACTCTAAAAAGGATATGGACAATATTACATCTGCAAGCTCGTCAAAGTTGGTCAGTGACCTCACAACGTCATCTTATAAGACCATCACACATTTTTACAAGTGCTTTATGCACTTTTATGGGGTTTTTACTCTCTCTGTTGAACAAAATTTAATCTGTTCCACAACATTATGACTACAGTTCCAAAAAATCATCTCAGACAATTGCTCATATTCAAACGACTCTGACTGCTCAAGTGAAGGTTTTTCACAAGCTTTTTTTTGAGTTTTGAGAAGTTTGGGATCCAATCTTATCAATTTGAGCCAGAGATCAGTGTAGCCGCTGATAGCACTGAGAGGTAGAGGCACCAAACAGCGGAAATAATGATGAGGAGGACCAAGATCGGCTTCAAAATTCAAGCTGGCCAGTTTTTCCTCTGTGTGAGTTTACTTGCATGAAAGCACGACAGCACCAGTCTGTTTTTATGGATTGAAAATATAAATGGTAGTTGTTTGTCATTATGTATTTTTATGTTCGTAAACATGCACGCTGCAATGTTCTTCGCGCGATCAGTTTGTGAGGCCGGAGGAACAGACTTTGATAGGAATTAAAGTCGAGCTGAGACAGACGGCATTTCGAGAATATCTAACTTCCCTATCATGACGTATTTCCGAGCGAAACAGCATAGACAGGCGTGACATAAGGTCGGGCGGAATTTGATTTGACCGTTGAGGAAGTGGGAGTGTACTGACGGGACAGCAGTATCCGTCAGGGAGAGAGAGACAAACCCCATCCTGAGCTCCGTGTAGTTGGTGAAGCAGTCCACTGTAAGATGCCCTGCGCATAATCTGGAGCTGTCACAGATACCACTGTCCTCAAAGTGAATAAATTCTAGCCAGCGAGTCCATAACCGCGGTATTTTGGGGAAACAAAACAAAGTTTGCGGTAGCAAACACCCAAAGACGCACAGACGTACCATGCTACCTAGCAAACGAATGAATCTTAGCTCTGCGCCTTTAAAAGTTTAAGATTGATTGACTGGTAGATGTCATTATATTATTGGTTGAAATTGGTTGGTACTAGCTTGCGTAAGCACAGATCATATTTTGTTTTACAGGAAGAAACCATGATTGGATTTTGATATAAGAATACAAAGAAACTGATTTTTTGTAATTTTTTTTGTCATTTATGGTTAAATAGATTCAAAATCTGACCAGGGACAAGATCTAAAAGGGTTAACCCTTTCAGCGACGTTTGAACCTATAGTTGCCCAATGATGTAAGATATCAAAATCAGACGCTGGTGAAAACCTGTCATGTGGCAATTTGTTGCCACATGATAGGTTTTCAACAGCTCAGGATAACTACATTTTTAATTCCTTGAAAATGTATGCAGCGCTCAAAGGGTAAAAAGCCATTTTTCATTTCATGAGAATGCGGTCCCAAGCCCAGGACCTTGACAGAGTCTTGGGAGCGCGTTCCTGTTTACTTAATAAGGAGGAAATCTTCCATAAATTACTACCATTAAAGGCTATATTTACCTTCAAAAGCCAAAGAGTTTAACTAACAAATACTGAATGGATTTAAGCACACAAGGCAAATTACAATCCAACATCTTGTACTTAAACCCCCTCCTTTGAGCTCCATGTCATGGGTCAAAGGGTGAGAACAAGGAAGTGAGACACGAGGGGATACGGAGGCACACAGGACACAAATCCATCAAAAACTAACATTTACTTCTTGTGACGACACCCAGTGTCTACACGGTCAATCACTTTCTCAGATTTACGCTTTTTATGCAGTGCTAGATCAGGCCTCATATTTTCACCATTTTACAAACAAAACATTAATCATAAAGTTGTGAACGAATTGCCATTAAGTTTACAAGCTGCAGTTTGCTTGTGACACCCAGGTCCTCGATCGTGCTATTTTTGCTTTTCGATAGCCTTCACCATAGCAGCTGGACAACTTGCATTATCTGTACAGTTCAATCACGGATTTGATTTGTCATGAGCATATTGGCCCGTTAAGAATTTGTTAGTTTTGTTTATTTTACATCATTTTTGTTTGCTTTGAACTGAAGAAATATGTCTGGTGAGACTCTCCATTCTTCACTAAGATAAAATTTAATTGGGGTGAGCACACACAAGCAAGTCCCTTATTAGTCAGCTCAATGCGCCCCCTTTTTGTATGTATGTATGTATGTCATCAACCGACTGCTCGAAATTCGCTCGGCCCAAACATGCTCTGCGTGCTACTAGTAAAATATAAACCCCCATGGTGCGCTGATATGGAGAGCCAACAGAATACCACACAGCGACTCCGTGTTAAATTCAGTCTCACGCAGCCTGTACTCAGGGGAAGGCAGAGGGCCACTTGTGTCTCACAGTGAGGGGAACTGACTCATTTCTGAGGCTTGACTGACCCTCTGAGAAGGAAAGGCCTGGTTATTATGGAGTGCAGCCCTTGGGAAGAGCAGATGTGGAAGGTCCCTGTTTTAGCAGCAAGGTTTTCATTTCATAGATATGTTTGTAATACACTCGGGAGGAAGGGATTTCACAATGAGAGCTCTTCATCTCCAGCATTTCAGTGGAGGCTGTGGCTGGGTCCAGGGAAATGTCACACAACTCCTCAGACAGAGACTGCCGTCTGTTAAAGAAACATGGCTATGTTATCTTGTTTAGTTTTTATTTCTAGGATCTTCAAACAATGATATTGTCACTACACACAAAAAAACTCAGGTGCAGAAAATAGTAAAAAATTAATGTTCATTACATTGCTCAGGCCGAGAGCAATAGCAAGGAGAGCTAAATGCAGTACAAAATCAGGATCTGGGAATCGTAGTCAGACGGACAGAGTTCAGAGGACGGTTTGGCTGAATGCAGCACAGAATCAGGGTCCAGAACCGTATGTAGCGGAGGTTCTACAGTCAGATCAGGAAGCACAGCAACAAGTGAGATACAGACTGGCTTGGGAGCATCAAATAAATACAGCACAAGTGCAAACACAGTAGGCTAACGCAGCACAGTGGCAAATGGGCAGCCGTGAACTGACTGAAAGAGAAAGACACTGTACAATTACAGACCACAAGCGCTGACACGGTACCGGAGGGGAGGGACGCGGGAACACAGGACTGCCGGTGCGAGAGATGAAGCAACACCAGCGAACGCTAACAGAACAACTAAAAACAGTCCAGGAATATGGGAGAACAGACAAACAGAGGGAAAAGTAAACAAACATGCTGTATGTGGGACTGAATAAACAGACACCAAAACCACATGCAAACAGGGCAAACATGACGGGGACAAAAAAGCAGGTCAACTGAAATACTGGCTACATAAATTTTGTAAACATGCCCCTGTGCCAATTTGCTTTCTGATTCAGGTCCTCTAGATCCAATCAGAGGTAAATAAATAAATAAATAAATAGTATTTTCAAAACTGAACCAAGGAAATGTGAATCATTCACTCACCTCCATTAAAGTAGCAGTGCACTTTAATGCAAGTGTGTAAGTGCCAGTATTGAAAACTCCTGTAGAAATTATTGACAAAATGGTTTTCGTTTTCTATTTTTGAGACCCTCCATGTACCTTGCTGCCAGATTGACAGGGGTTGGAATCTCATTCTAAACAGACATGTCAAAAATGAAATTTGGGAATAATGGTTTTTTAGAGAAGCTTGCCTTGGCAGCACAGATGAGAGGGTTTCTCCTGAGTGCCTTTGTCTCACATAAACTGGGTTCCGGGTTTTGAGTCCCAGCCGGCCAGGACCTCACTGTGTGTAGTTTGCATGTCCTACCCGTGTTTGCGTAGATGTCCTTAAGGTATTATAGTACCCATACCAATGCCCCTGATAAAGGCTCTTGCTTTAAAACTGGAGGTCTGTTCGATAGCTGCCACCCGGCTCCCACATGACTAGGATAGGTGAAATGCAGACCAAAAAAATTCATTCCAAAGTGAAATGTGTGAATAGATAAACATTAGAACATGAAATTTAACATTAACCACAGATAGCAGGACAAAAGGCTGCTTTTGAAATGTAAAGTTTGAATGACACCCTTTTTTGTGCAGTGAGAGGGTATGGGCTGGGACAGTGGTTTTGAACAATCTTAACACACAGTGATACTCGATACCTGTCATGACGCAGACCTGGAATCATGTGTAGAGGCGGAGTACAGTCCAATAGGGAGGGTCATTGACCGCAGTACGGTAACACTGGGGATGGAACTCCAAGAAGCGCAAGCACATTGTGATACAGGTGTAAGAGGCATAGCTGAGCCGTCAGTCGCTGGCTGGTGGCCGCTGGGATAAAAGCCAGAAAGAGTCACTCTTCACCAAAGCTGAACTGTCCCACAGGAGAACGGAACAGCTTGAGGGGAGTTTGGGCCCTATTCTGATGACACAAGAAGGACCGGGAGCTTGTTCCTGACACGCACAACAGAGGAACAGACTTGGAAGGGTTAACACGCATGCTGTCCCAATCCTGAGAACTTGTGCCAACTACAGAGGATCAGACTTGGACGGGGTAACAGATGCAAGGTCCCAATCCTGGACCCTGCTTTGGCTGGGGACCTTAGTACGATTAAACTGGACATTGGAACTGACTTGAGCTGGATTAACTTAAATGTGATACTAATCCTGGACTGTGAGTAGGTTTGGAATCTAGGATCCTATTAAACTGGGTGGAGGAACTGACTAGAGTTGGGTTAATTTGAATGCATTTTGTGTTCCAGGGTCCTGGGCCTTTGGCCAGGACAGTATTTTGTGGTTTTAACAGTATCTTGAATCAGGATTTCACATTTCATAGCTCATGTTTATTGTCCATGTTTTTACTTTTCCATGTTTTTGTTTTCGCCAGGTCTGCCATGCCACTCCACCGCTTGTCTGCGTTCCGCCCCGTGCCTTCGTTGTTGCACATTTCAGAGCTCTGGTTGGCTTTGGTATTTCCCCTTCCTTCTGTGCTGTGCTGATTCAGGGCTCTCTAAGCTTAATTGGCAATTAACTGTTTTTAAGTTACTAACATTTACTAACACTCACTGGGTTGGTGTAATTCTTAGATAGGCACATTACTAATACTACTAATTTAGACAGGGAGTTTGTTGTCATGATTCCTGCTTTGCTATTTCAAGATCTTGCTGTGCTTTTCTGTTCTGAACATTCATGCTGCTTTCAAACTGCATACTTAATTGGTACTTAAGCTGAGCCGCTCATTCCCTTAATGAGCAGGTCATGTCATCCAATCTCTGTCCTTGTCTCATGATCTTTCCTTGCCCCTTGTCTCTTCTCCAGGTGTTGCTCCTCATGTGCACTGATTTCTCTCCCTTTATCTGGAGGCGGTGGAAGTTGGCTGGCAGACAGTCTCACCGTGTTTCATGCCCTTGTGGGTTGTATATCAGTGCAGTATTTACGTCTCCTTTATAGCCAAGTCAAGTTCTTGTTGTTTGTATTCTAGCCTGATTATTCTATTCTGTTGGTGGTTTTCTCCCTGGATGTTCCAGTGGTTTTTGTTTTTTGTCGTTTGGACTTTTTAGTTTTTAGCTCTGTGCAGCTTACCTTAGTTGGATTTTTGCAACCCTTTGGGCCAAGTTTACTGTTGGCCTTCGTGCCTGTTTTCTTTTGTTTTAATAAAATCCCAGTTTTCTGGCATCTTGCTTTTGGGGTCTCACTGACCTCGCATCAATGCACGACTCATCCTGACTCTGAGTAGGTTTGGAAGCTTATTTGAGATCACTGAATCAAGAGAAACACTGAATTATGTTACACTTAATAAAGATAAAGAGTTTCCATGAGAAAAACTGACTGGTTAGAGATTACACATAATAATGATCAAGAATTACTTCTTGGAATACTGACTAGTTCGAACCAGTAACAGCAAATTATAATCCAGCCACTTGCATCTCAAAGAAAGGGACTTACAAACATGTCACATAATAACCATGAAACGAGAGACAGATAATGAGGGACAGGTTTGCAAGAATTCTGTCGATGACGTCACAGTCGAAATGGTTTGGCACGGCAAATCTCACTCAGTGGCACTAGAGAAACATAATTTTGAATTGTTTGCTCTTTGTCATTATTTATTTGCCGCTGGAACTGCTTTGACAGTAACCTTCAATTATGTTACCACTTCAAATTCTTGAGGTTTGCTATACTTATTTTGCGTCATGAGCACTTTATGATGGGTTTTTCACTCAATCCAGTGGTTTTAATGTGGTCGAAACCTACTCTCTGTATCGATCAGTCAAGTTGTTCCTGACTGATCAGGACGTGTTTGGACGTCTGAGATCGGGGGAATCATACTGCTAAAACAGGAAGTGCTCTCCCAACACTGCTGCAGGGTCAGTATCCTATAGGGTTCACAGTCTTGGCATTGCGTATAATTATATGGACTAACTTGGTATTCATTCACAAGCACAGACATTCAGGCAGAGAACTGCTGATGATTTGCCCTGAGATTTTCGAAAACTGGCTTTCTGCTGCTTGCTGGGTCATGCTCTGCTTGGCTCTTGGCTGGCCTCTCTACTCGAGCTGTGTTCACCGTGGGGCCGCAATCATGCTGCCGTCTGATTGGAGAGTCCTCCACTCTCCAAACATCCACAGTATTCTCCCCTCACTGAAATAATAAATAATATTATCTATCTCCTTCAGAAGTAATTATGCAAATTAGCTTTTTTTCTCTTTTTTTTTAACAATGGCAACCTGACAAAATATGACTCCTTGTTTCTGAAAAGGAAACTTTATCTGAGTTGAGTTACCGGTTCTGCATTTCCAAAGTGAAATTTTTGTTGAAGCTCTGCCCTCAGTAAAATGTGAGGAAGTTTGCCCATAATTTTAATATCATCAAAGACCTTGATAACTTCCCCATAACATTGAATTTTGTAGTCATTTTATATTACCGGACTGAACTACTGTGCAAGTGCCCGTACTGGAATGAAAATATTTGAGACTAGCAGCAGGATGAAGTAATGGTAATACCTTCGAACTTGGTCATAATAGCATCATTTTTAAAAGCATTTTTATGGCATTAATAGCATTAGTCATTCCTACGTGTAATACTTTTACAGTGCACCTGGTTACCTACGTGACCCTTTAAGCAAGGGTCAATGCTACCTCTCTGCAGGAGCTTCTGATTCATTGGTCTTTTTAAATACTAATTTTAAACACTAAAGGTCCTCCTGCATTTGGGTATATGAATTATAAAATCATTTGCCAGCAATTAAAAGCTAGATTTGAAATAGTATTGTGTTTTCGGTCTTAATCCGCCATTTTACCTTATTCTATTTTCAGAACTAACTCTGGGAGATTGACACAACTTCACTGGAAAATGTGTGCATTTAGTGACAGGATCTGAAAACCTATTGTGCTCATTCAAGATTTGCAATCGTGAGCCGTATACTCACAGTGTGAATCATCTCACCACTCAACACAGAACAGAAATATAAACCGTTATTGACCACATAACACACAGCTCAGTTTGAGAAGGGTTCATGATTTCATGTCTTTATGTTCCAAATTAGGAATCAAGTGCAGAAGGTCAGTACGGTCAAACAGGTAGTTTATTGACAGCTCATACTGTAATGTGGGTACATCGCCAAAGAGAAAGATGTGAGGATGACCAATGGCCTCTGGGATAACAGGCAGGCGGAGAGCACAGTTTGCCAAACTGTCCTACAGGAGGATAGAGCAGCTTTAGGGGAACTTGGTTCCAATCCTGATGACCACAGAAGGATTAGGAGCTTGTTCCTAATGTTATGGCCCCAATTTGTTATTACATTTACAACCCAACAGCAACAGCAAGGGATGACAGATGCAGTTTTAAAAACTTAAACACATTTAATGAACAGACAACTAAACAACTAACTAACCTACTGACCAAGATTGAATACAAGACAAAAAAAACAGAAATATTTACAGTTCCTTTTTGGTGGGGTGGCTTGGTGATGTCCTCGGTGAGGAAAATGCTCTATGGGGCACAAATCCACCAAAGAAACTTCACAGGTCTTGAACAGAATGACAGGTCTGGTCACATGTATCTTTCTTCTTGCAATTTCTCCTACTACTTTACTGTGTCAATTCTTTTTCTTATATACTCTTTTGCAGACCCCACCCACATTTAGACCTCTTTTTTAAAATTTTCTGGGACTTGCCCCAGACATGCCCAGAACATGTCCAAACATATCTACAGTCTGGGCTTAACACAAAAAAGGTAAATACTGCCATCTAGTGGCCTCTATTCACATCACACTAAAAAAAAAAAAAAACTGACCAGAGGGTTTCGCTTGAGCTGGGTCAATTTGAATGTGGTGTAATGTGGAAAAAAATACTCGATGGCAGGATTTACTTTTTTTTGTTAAGCCAGTCTGGAGCTAGGTTTTTTGGGCATGTCCTGGGCATGTCTGAGAGGGGAAGTCCCAGAGAATTGAAAAAAGTCTAAAAGGTGGGGGCTGCAAAAGAGTATATAATGAGGAAAATTGAGAGAATAAAGTAGTAAGAGAAATTGCAAGGAGAAGGATACATTTGACCAGACCTGTCATCCTTTATAGCTTGTGGGAATTGTGTCATTAAAGTTCAAGTTACACTTCATAAAGACAGAGTTCACTCAGAATACTGACTGGCTCTATGCAAAAATTTTAAATTACAATCCAGCAACTTGCAGCACAGATCAGTGAGTTCAAATGCATGTCACTGGAGTACTGGAAATTAACCATGAAACGAAATATAACCAAATGTCAATTTCATGGAGGTCTTGATGTTCAAGCAGATTTATCGTGCTGTACAATCCTGCTTATATTTGTGTTTCCAATAAAAATACCTGAAATAGTTTTGGAATCTCCTTTTAAAGATGTGTGTAACTGACTAACTACTACTATGTTTAAATAAACCAGTCTTCAATGGGAAACGGTTTTAACAGGTGGGAGACTAAACAAATAAACAGTTTCTTTGTATTCTGACGCAACTTATACCTGGTTTTTGCAGTTGTTAGAATCACATTGAAAGTTGACATACTGATTATGAAAAGATGATAGCCCCGACCAAGAAGACTTTGCTTTGAGACTGGCTGCCCATATTTCCAAACTTTCACATTTAATTTTTAAAAAATGTGCGCATCGGGAATATGTATATTTCCATCCACAGCATAAGGGTTCTGCGAAAAGACACTTCAACTGCAAATTAAATGGTGCGATGATGATATCAGCAGGCAGATTATTGAGCTCACACAGGGAAACTGGGCTGCTGGACAGTCTAAAGCACTTGAATGCCAAAGTCATTTAATGGCAGATGAGATCTCCCAGCTCTCAACATGTCTGGCCTGAATCCACAAGGCTTAAGAGGGTTTTGGCTCTCGCAGAATTACTGCCCTGCTTGAGAGGCTGAATAAGATTCGGTTACTGCTGAAATTCTGTTTCAAAATCACAAGTATACAACACCGAATTAAATACAAATACAATACAGGATTAAAGCGCCTTCCTCCCTCTGTCTGGTGTTTTTAATCCCTGTATTCTCTTCTTTTTTTTGCACAAACATGCATTGTTTACCATGTTCCTAAGGGGAAATAAGCAGAGACTGTGAGTAAGATCAATGAACAGTATTTTCTTTTTAAAATGTTAACAGTTAGGGGTTCGAAATGCAGAACTGAGCACTCTTATTTTTCAGTGCATTTTACTGCATGTGATGAAAATATCTCTTTTTCATCCAAAATGACCATGTGTCATATATCCTTGAAATGACAGCTAAACATGTCCAAATGCACTGCCATAAAATTATACTTTTGGCTCAGAAGCAACAAGTATGTAACACTGACTATTCGGTTCATTCTATTGATTAATAATATTGTCCACTGACATCATTGACAAATTTCTTCATTCTACAGTCAAACGAAATTCCAATTTTTTTAGCCTCCTACCATCATTATCCCACATTGAGTCAAAGACCTTCATTTCTCCCTGAAATAGGCTACAGTCTTAAACTGTTTGGTCTGGAAGGTTAGGGAACTAATCATTGGGATAGTTAATCGTCAATGTCCTTATAAGGTTAAATAAAACCGTTTTCTATAGAGGACCATTTGCCCCATTCATGTGAGAAGATGTGTGGGAAGACATTGCACACAGAGGAGAGAAATGAAAATATCAGACCTTTGTTCAGCCTCCATTTCGAGCTTAATTTTTGTAATTTTCCCTCGAACCAAACATCGAATGTCCACTGACTATTTTTTGATGATTTTCTGTGTCTCGCTTTTATTTTTTTCAAACTAATTCACCTTTTTTTTTTGTTTTTTTTTTAAAGTTTCTCAGTATACGCTGGTGGCTCGGCTTGCTTGGTAGCGGCACTGCATTGCGGCGCAAGAGTGACCCCCGTGGCATCGGTTCAGATTCGGCCGTGGGTGTGCCAGCTGTGGCCAGCATCCTTGTGCGAGCAGCTCATGATTGGCTCTGTCTCGCACAGGGATATGGGAGGGATTCAGTCCTTTTCAGTTGCCATAGTTCATTGCTTGAGTGCCTCCTACTGGCCTTCTGGGTGCTTGCCAGTTGCACTGTAAGCAAGCACATGTTAGGGTTTCCTCTTGTCTCATTCTGCGCATGTGAGGTTTGAATCTCTCTGTAGTGAACAGAAGCAGAGGACGTCGGCAGGTGCATGTTTCAGCAGAGAACAGCAAACGGTCTGCGCACTGCTAAGAAGGCAGCATGAGACAGGCACAATGCATACTTGCAAATGGTTGGACATTCCAGATTTGGCTGGGACAGTTAATGTTGAAAATATATGTGGTGTGTGTGTGTGTGTGTGCGCGCGTGTGTGAGTCTGTGTTTGTGTGTGTGTGTGTGTGTGTGGGAAGAGGCCCTCTTCAGCAGAGCTGTGGTCTGGGTTCGGCTGAGTGTCTGATTGCTGACTTCCTCCTTGATTTCCCCTGGTGTGAGGCACAGGACTCCTGTATCCAGCCCTCCTCCGATGCGCCTCTGATAACATTCAACTCCCAGAGAGCGTCACTGACTCAGGCACTAGTGCTCACCGGTCACATGTACGGGAATCATACACCTCAGATGTGAGGTCTGACAGCTGATAAAAATGATAATTAAATGCAGACATTTCCCAAGGGCCATTTTATTTTCTGTTGACAAATGTCTGAGTCCAACTTCTCAACAACGGTGGGACAAAAGTGACTTTACCCTGCTCTTAAGCTCAATTATGAAAGGGGACAGATATCACAGCCATCAATCTTTAGACACGAGGAGCTGATCAGTGAAGCACTGTTGTTAGGGAGGTGGCACCGGCTCACATTTCTTCTTGTGCATTCATCAAATGTTGCAGGATATTGTCAGACAAATTGACCGGCTCTCAGCTGATGCTACTCTGAGCAAAGCGAGTGACAAGGACAGGCTGCCTCACTCTGAAAATCATGATGTCTGTGACCAGTAGAGGGCACTGTGACTCTTGGCTCTTCAGTTCACAGGACGCTACCTTTCATTCCAAATATCTCTGATTCCCTGCTTGGTATTCTGGAAACTCCCTGTGACTGACATTGCAATTATAGGTTTGCATTGTTGACGCCTCCCTGAAAGAGCATGCCTGCCATTTTCCTGCTGGTTGAAGTATTGTGTGTCCCTCTGTCTATAGTAACACATGTAACCCTCTTGAAATGCTAAAAAAAAGATTTGCCCGCTGAGAAATATTGTGCTAAATTGGTTTCCAGCTCCTATTCCTTTATACATCCACTTGATATACTCAAACAAAAGCGATGTCTCAACGTAAAATGAATAAGTTCCCCTTTTCGAAGGAAAAAAGGGTGAAAGACGGAAATCCTTGGACAGATATTCTCTCTCTTTCTCTCTCAGAGTGGAGTCCTGATGAAATAATACCCTGCCGGATGACAACAGCCTCCAAATGCCTATTTTCTTTTCAGTTTTAAGGACATAAATTTTCAGTCTTTGCTTGGGAGTGGAAATGAAAGGCACAGAAGCAGAAATCCACTTTGTGTGTGAGCGAACAACCAAAGCTACAGCACTGCTTGGGATTTGTCATGGATAGACAGTTCCTTCGTGCCAACAGCAGCTTAATAATTCTGACTTATAACAAAAACCTTTTTTGTATTTTCCCTCAATTTTAAGTATCACTCTTGACTGCTAAACTTCCAGATCTGTCATGAACAAATTGTCATCAATATCCTTCCTTTACCTCTTCAAAGCAAACCTATTGTGATATTGTACTATTTTCTGTGTTTTGAGTTCCAGGCTTGGCTTCCTGGGTGTTCCAGAGTCCAAGTTGAAAAGAGAGGGGTGTCCAGCTTTCTAGTTAAGACTCCAATACTCTGGAATGGCCTCACGATCAATAATAGAACTGTCGAGTCATTATCTTCTTTTAAATCCCTGCTAAAGAATCATTTTTTAGCGGCTGGATTTTAAATGACTAAATTCTTTTACTGAATTATTATTCTGTTTTTCAAGTATTTTTGGGTAAGTCTGTTTTCACAATCTTATTATTCCTGTTTTTATGTATGATTCTATTAACCATTTCCACCTTGTGCAATGTTTTTTATATTTATTTACAAGCACTTCGTGCTGTATTGCTCGAAAGGTGCAATATAAATAGAATTATTATTATTATTATTATTATATTCTTGATTTCTTTTTGTGTTGAAGCAGCATAAAGCGGTTGTGGACGCACAAACAGGGGTGTGTTTCCCGAAATCACAGATGCTAACTTACATAGTTGGACCCATTGACTGTGAATGGACGAACTATGTAAGTTGCTAACATACTTAGCAACTACGCTTTTGGGAAACGCGCCCCAGGTTGTTTATTCTGACTTTGTTCTTCAGTTCATCTCACCATCCACTGTTTCTTTCGCTCCCCATGTGAAGTCATCTTCTCACCCACTTCTGTGTCTCTGTCTGTCACAACATCTCTGGGGAACAGTTTCTGAATGGGCCACAGCATTGACTCATCAAAATAAACATGTTTCTTGTAAGTGCGCACCCACTGAATTCCTTCACCACGGCGGAGAGCATTTACTGTCAGTGATATTATTCTGTTCGGTATCCCCACGCAGAGCTCACCGCTCTTCTCCTTTTAGCGTTTCTGTAACTCTTACTGCCCTGTAAATCACATGGCCTGCGCAACACGAGCCAAATTACTGGGCAGAAATAGAGCGTCTCCGCCCAGAGTCTTTCACACTGGATGGAGGAGAGGGCCACTGCAGGTCTGTCGCAGAAACTGCTGCTGGCACTGCAGTAAAAAGAATCTTCCATGCATTGAGTATCATTGATTAGCCTACAACTGAAACACTCTCAGTGTGGGGGTGTCCTTTGGAAATAACATCTGAAAGGACACCCATGACTGCCATGACTCCATGAGAAATATAGTCGAGATTTTGAGTAATGAATTTGAAGTGAGGTATTTCTGTTATGTGCCCTGGATTACCGTTTTTGTTGTCAACTAAAATGGAAATGAATTGCAGCAAACATAGGGGTGATACTTTAAAATCTTTGTGTATTTTACTTGCTGATAAATGCATGGGCGTCATTAATTGCACTTAGAAGCTCATTTACTGTTCTCGAGGCCCTTAAAATACTACATTTATCAAAAGAAAATGACAGTGGTTGTCACTATACAGTTACACAACAAGTACCAAACAGAAAGATAAAATATTTCAATACTTACATATGCCACATTTAAAAAAAAAAAAAAAAAACATCAAATCATCTCACTCAAATTTGGGGGGAAAAAAAATCACAGACTTTTAAAATCAAAATAAAATCCTTTTTGTCAACTTCAAGTTCTGAACTGTTTGATTGGATTATTATTTCACAAAATGAAATGAAAAATGTAGTCAATTTCAGCCATGATACCATACCAAATAAGGTCCAATAGCTTTGTACGAGTCGGTGCTTACCATGTTCAGCTGAGAAGCAAAAACAGTCAGTTAAATTAATCAGTTATCTGATGCTAGCATCAAATGAAAATCTAAAAAATTCTTGCAATTTCTTTTTTTAGGACTTAGTCGATTTCAAAATAGGTCATAAATGGCTGGCATATGGACTTTTGAATTTTACTGTTTTACACAGGAGTACCGACCAACACAAATATACTGTTTGAAGCTCAGTGTGATCAGTGTATAGTCTGCGCTTTAAATAGGATGGGTGTAATATATAATTTCAGTGCTAAATATGATTTCAGCTGGTCATTCAGGTACATCAATCACTGTATTTATAAATGCCAACACGTTTTCATTAAAAATGTTTCAATATGTGTGATGCAAGTCCTTGGGAGATCTGAGGGGCCGTTTCTTCTGAGAGGGTAATAATGTTCAACATCCCTAATGACAGCAAATTTCTCCTAATGGGTCTTTAGTGTTCCACTCTACAGTACCGCATGGACCCTGATCGTGTCACAGTCATCTTATAGATTTGCTCGTCATAATAAAACAGATAGGCCTAGTGATCAAATATTTATAAACTCTCTCAGATAGGGCAGTGAATTAGAGAGTTGTCTTGTAATTATATAAGCCTATGACGGCATTATAATCATCTTGACAAAGACAAAACCTTGAAGACATTGGTGCCTGCTGCTCCCTGATTCAGTGGTAAAGTACTAATTCTGCTCTTATTGACATTTCATTGGGAGTTTGGAGAGTGTTCTCACTCATTTATGCCAATACTCCAGTGGTAACTCTGATACGAAATTTATACTGCTTGGATATGCAACAAATGAAAAGTGTGTTTTCATAGATACTTTTTTGCAATGGAATTAAAACAGGGTTGTTTTTACTGAACAGTTGGGGAAAATCTGTGTAGCTCTTGGACAGAGTGACTCACTCTTTTCTAGAATGAGCCGTGTGGGTGCAGCTCTCATTTTAACCAACCAGTCACACACCTGATTCTACCAATCAAGGCTCTTTGGCAAAAGCTTTCAGGGTTGATTAGAAGAATCGGGTGTGTGACTGGTTGGTTAGAATGAAAGCTGCACCCACACCGGCTCATTCGAGAGTATCCCTGTCCAAGAGCTACACAGATTGTGCGAGGACATTGTCCCGTTTTCAGTTCCCGTGCCATACTTTTATACAGTCAATTATTGCATGTATCATATATAGTATTTAGCATGTATAGAATTTTCACTTAAATTTTATGTTGTCAAGAGGTGGCGTGAGGACCCACGGGCACATAGCTAGAGAGAAAAAAATGAACCATTTTGGTTGATTCTGAGTATCAAGGTCAGGTTGTGGAGAAACAGGTGAGGTACTTCATCGGGGAGGCTGAGAAGTCATAATCGGGCAAATCGAAAAATCAGAAACTCAGGACAAACAGAGCAGAAGAACTGAACAGGCAGGCAGACGTCAACGGCTCTTACAACAACTTACAGAAATGAACGATGACGCGCTCACACAGCGCAGGAAAGGGAAATAAATACACAGGAAGCAAATCAGCAAATCAGAAACAGGTAAGGAGTAGAGGGAGGGGCCAGAGTACAGGACAGTAACTCAGCTGCAGAAAATAGCAGACTTGACACATGGGAGGGAAAAGCAATGAGAAGCAGGGGAACAGTTAACTACTAGGCTGAAACACACTGGCAAAAATCACAGGCAGGAAAACAAAAGTATAAACACAAGCATAAACTTTGACCTGTAGATATCATCCAGACATGATTTTTCTAGTGTCAAAAACATCCTTGCTGTGTTTTTCCCATATTTATGGCAAAGCATGACCATTCTCTGCCAGCTTAGTATAAAGGAATAGAAAAACAACAGATTTAAATTACAGGGAGAGAAAGAGAGAGAAAAAAGGAGGTTTGCTGAAACATGCACTTCACAGCTATACATAAAAATTTGAAGAAAAATTGGGGCGATCAGTATTTCTGAGCTGCTGGCTGAAGGCTTCTAAAGGCAAGTATATAAATTAAAGCCCAAGAATGTTCCAGCCTCACAACTGGAAATAATACGTGATGTGATTTCACGAGATTCCCTGAGAGTCTTGGGTATAAAGGAGAAATCAATCGCTCACTTTGGCAGTGTCACACGGTCGGATGAAAAAAAAAAAGGAGGCAAAAAAATACTTTTAACCTCTTCCACTCCTCACTTGTCATTGGATGGATCCTGGCGCAGCTCTGACTTTGCCTTAAAGCGCATGACATCACCAAACCTGTGTCCATTTAGGTTCCATTATTACCAACTAATTTGTTCAGGTGCACTGACCAGTCTGTTTCCATTTCCCCTCTGCTTGCTTTATTGTTCAATGCAACAATTATCAAGCGTTTTCCTGTCCACATTAATGGTAGTCATATCTTAAAATGACAGTGTCTTTCAGAGGTTCTGAATTCCTGCAGCTCAGAAAACTGTATTTTTTTGTGCATGTCCGCCGATCAGCTTGATACGCCTAAGAAAACCTTTCTTAACATGCTATTTTGCTGACTCAGGTCTGCGTGTTTAGGCTGCTCACGTAAAAAAAAAAAAAACTCCGTCTACAATCAGTGACATTACCATAATGCAGGTTAACACTCAACCTATTACTGAATAAGAATTGGGTAATAGATGGAATTCATTTACTAAGCAAATGGGCTTCCAATAAGCTAGTTTGCCATTAAGGATTAAGACATACATATTTGCACCCATAAGGAAGGCTACAATATGATAGATAGATAGATAGATAGATAGATAGATAGATAGATAGATAGATAGATACAAAACCCAAAACCAGTGAAGTTGGCACGTTATGTAAATCGGTACTTGCACGGTATTTGCAAATAATCATTAACTTAGAATTTAAAGGCAGCAACGCATTGCAAAAAAGTTGGCACAGGGGCCTTTTTACCACTGTGTTACATCGTCTTTCCTTTTAACAACACTCAGTAAACGTTTGGGAACTGAGGAGACCAATTTTTGAAGCTTTTCAGGTGGAACTCTTTCCCATTCTTGCTTGATGTACAGCCTAAGTTGTTCAACAGTCTGGAGTCTCCGTTGTCGTATTTTACGCTTCATAATGCGGCACACATTTTCAATGGGAGACAGGTCTGGACTACAGGCAGGCCAGTCTAGTACCCGCACTCTTTTACTATGGAGCCATGCTGTTGTAACACGTGCAGAATGTGGCTTGGCATTGTCTTGCTGAAATAAGCAGGGACGTTCATGAAAAAGACGTTGCTTGGATGGCAACATATGTTGCTCCAAAACCTGTATGTACCTTTCAGCATTAATGGTGCCTTCACATATGTGTAAGTTGCCCATGCCTTGGGCACTAATGCACCCCCATACCATCACAGATGCTGGCTTTTCAACTTTGCGCCTATAACAGTCCGGATGGTTCTTTTCCTCTTTGGTCCGGAGGACACGACGTCCACAGTTTCCAAAAACAATTTGAAATGTGGACTTGTCAGACCACAGAACACTTTTCCACTTTGCATCAGTCCATTTTAGATGAGCTTGGGCCCAGCGAAGCCGGCGGCATTTCTGGGTGCGGTTGATAAATGGCTTTCGCTTTGAATTTTAGAGTTTTAACTTGCACTTGCAGATGTAGCGACAAACTGTAGTTACTGACAGTGGTTTTCTGAAGTGTTCCTGAGCCCATGTGGTGATGTCCTTTACAAACTGATGTTGGTTTTTGATGCAGTACCGCCTGAGGGATCGAAGGTCACGGGCATTCAATGTTGGTTTTCGGCCTTGTCGCTTACGTGCAGTGATTTCTCCAGATTCTCTGAACCTTTTGACGATATTTACGGACCGTAGATGATGAAATCCCTAAATTTCTTGCAATAGCTTGTTGAGGAATGTTGTTTTTAAACTGTTCGACAATCAGCTCACGCATTTGTTCACTGAGTGGTCACCCTCGCCCCATCCTTGTTTGTGAATGACTGAGCATTTCAGGGAAGCTGCTTTTATACCCAATCATGGCACCCACCTGTTCCCAATTAGCTCGTTCACCTGTGGGATGTTCCAAATAAGTGTTTGATCAGCATTCCTCAACTCTCTCAGTCTTTTTTGCCACTTGTGCCAGCTTTTTTGAAGCATGTTGCAGGCATCAAATTCCAAATGAGCTTATATTTGCAATAAATTACAAAGTTTACCTGTTCGAACATTAAGTAACTTGTCTATGCAGTGTATTCAATTGAATATAGGTTGAAAAGGATTTGCAAATCATTGTATTCTGTTTTTATTTGCGATTTACACAACGTGCCAACTTCACTGGTTTTGGGTTTTGTAGATAGATATTATATTCAGTAAAAAGGCGAAAGGCCCAAAATACGTGCATTGTATCATGACAGTCTCTGCACATTTATAGTTGATGTGTTATATACGGCAAACAATCATGCAACTCCACTGACATCTCTCTTATCAATAATCCTCTGTACTTTATATAAATATAATCATAATCTGTGTAACAAAGAATAGTCCTTGATTGACAAAAGGGGATTAAAAGCACAAAACTATTATAGTTTCAGTATATTATACCTTAAATTTTCATATTGCTTCCATACAAGTCAGACATGGTGTTCATCTTTCTCTAACCTCAGGGGAGCATTCCATCAATGTTGACGTAATCTGTCTACATACAAAATAGAACAGTATCTTCCCTTTTTGACTGCGATTCTAAAATTGTTACATTTAAAAAGTGCAAAAACTACTTAAAAATGTACGGGTCGAGATGAAACGAGACAACTTTCAATGTGTAAATGAGACCACAATACGAGATTGCATGGACGGTACTTAAATGAAATTTCTCGAAATTCCATCTGGAAGTAGCCTGTAATGTAGCAGTAGGGAAGGGAATCTCCCGGTGTCCCACTCAGGACACACTTGGGTTCGGCGAAAAGATGGTGGTGCCCTGCAGAGGGCTGCCAAACTAGCTAACAACAAAAAGCTAGTAAATTCTATTAAAGGCGGCATTTAGATTAGATTTTGTGTAATTAGTCTACCATCTGAAATGGCAATTATCTCTGAAGATCTCATGAAACACTGTGGTATGTTGAAAGTTAAGTAAGCACATGGCATGCATATTAAATGATTTCATATTAAATGATGCAAGCCATGCATCAAAATTTCACAATGCACTGATAACCAATTTACTGAAGTTCAGTTACCAACGCTTCGATGTATGAAGCATTAGTAATTTAATAAATTAATTCTTATCGCTTGGCACGGAAACCAGTGTGCAACTAACTACTCTTCCCTGCAAATACACCCTATTCTTTGGAATACTAAAAACATTTGGATTAAGTGCTGTCCTAAAACAAGTCGTGCCAGGCACAACAAACCCTGCCCCTCGCACAAACCTACTTTTCCAAAATTCTATCTTAACTATTCTGGGTCAGTGGCGATCCCGAAAACCAATCTGTGGTGAATCTGGCCATTAGTTTTGCTGTTAAACCAAACCAAACCAAAAACATTACCCCTTGCCCTCTCCCTTTGAGTGGGGCAGGGTAATAAATTAGGTTGTACTGCTGAAAAAAATCCTACAGCCCCAATTCCCAAATAGTTGGGACAAAGTTCAAATTGTGAATAAAATCAAAATTCAATGACTTTCAAATCACACCAGCCAGTATTTTATTCACAATAGAACAGAGAAAACATAGCAAATTTTGAAACTGAGAAATTTTTCAATTTCAACCTCAAAATGAGCTCATTTTAAATTTGATGGCTGTTACAGGTCTCAAAAAAGTTGGGACAGGGGCCTGTTTACCTTGGTGTAGCATCCTCTCTTCTTTTTAACACAGAGTGGAGGCGTCTGGGCATTGAGGAGACAAGTTTCTTGAGTTTAGCCACTGGAATTTGATCCCACTCTTGTTTAATACAGGCTTCCAGCTGCTGGAGAGTTTTGGGTCTCCTTTGACGGAATTTTCATTTAATCATGCACCATATGAAAGATCAGGACTGCAGGCAGGCCAGTTCAGCACACGGACTCTTATACTACGAAGCCATGCTGTTGTAATAGCTGCAGTATGTGGTTTTGCATTGTCCTGCTGAAATACACAAGGCCTTCCCTGGAATAGATGTCATCTATTCTATTGTTCTATGTTTTGCTTTTGGGTGTGTGGTGTCTTTGGTATTATGTTTTTGTGTTACCTGCCTCGGGACAGCGGATGTAAACTAGCATTGTTGCTATAATCCGGCATATTTACATCTATTGTTCTCTGAATAGATGTTCATTATTGTGCATTGTCCCTATTGAATAAATAAATCTGCAGGGGAGCATATGTTGCTCTAAAACCTTTATATACCTTTCAGCATTCATGGTGTTTTTTAAAACATGCAAGTGTCCCACACCATATGCACTAATGCATCCCCATACCATCAGAGATGCTGGCTTTTGAACTGAACGCTGATAACAGGAGGGGTGGTCTTTCTCCTCTTCAGCCCGGAGGACACAACGCCCATGATTTTCAACAAAGATGTAAATTTTGGACTTGTCTGACCACAGGACACTTTGCCACTTTGCTACAGTCCATTTTAATTGAGCCTTGGCCCACAGAACATGGCGGAACTTCTGGATCATGCTCAACAATGGCTTCCTTTTTGCATGATAGAGTTTTAGGTGGCATCTGTGGATGGTACGGCAGACTGAGTTTACAGACAGTGGTTTCTTGAAGTATTCCTACGCCCATTTAGTAATGTCAATGACAGAATCATGCCGGTGAGTGATGCAGTGGCGTCTGAGGGCCCGAAGATCTCGGGCATCCAGTAAAGGTCTTCGGCCTTGACCTGTACGCACAGAGATTTTTCCAGTTTCTCAGAATCTTTTGATGATGTTATGCTCTGTCGATGATCTTCAAAGCCTTTGCAATTTGACATTGAGGAACATTGTTTTTAAATTATTCCACAATTTTTTTTACACAAGCCTTCACAGGTTGGAGAGCCTCTGGCCATCTTTACTTTTGAGAGACTCCGCCTCTCTAAGACATCCCTTTTATAGCCAATCATGTTACACACCTGATGCCAGTTATCTTAATTACTTGCTCTATGTTCTTTCAGTTGATTCTCTTTTATATTAATAGCTTTTTCAGCTCTTTTTTTCCTGTGTCCCAACTTTTTTTGAGTCCTGTTGCAGCCAGAAAATTTGAAATAAGCTCAGTGTCTATCTTCTATTATAAATAACATATTGGGTCATGTGATCTGAAAGTCATTGTATTTTGACTATATTCCCAATTTACACTTCATCCCAATTATTTCAGAATTGGGGTTGTAGAATGGGAGATTGAATTCAGAGAAATCACTGGGTTAATCGATTATTTTTGATGATGATTTGCTTTTTTGTTTTTTCTTTGCATTCATACAATATCACAATTAATGCAGCCCTTCACTGATCTGTCATTTCTTAATAATTTGCTTTCTTAATAATCACAGGCTTATACAGGGTGTATAAAAAAAATTGTACACTTTGAAAAATGTCTCCAAAATTGATATATCATTTTCCAAAAGTCTGTCATGTATTGATGGACCCATGCCCTCATGCTCCTACTGACAACTTGTTAATCGCCTGCTGTTCCGCATGATTAAACATGGGTTGTTTATTTTCACCCAATCTAAACTGGCCTGCGCACAGAAATGAGAGGGTTAAAAACGAAACAAACCCAATGGTTGGCAAGTTTAGACATTTAATTTACTCCTCACAAATGTTCGTGAAAATTGGATTAACCCTTTGTCTGCTACCAGCCCACTAACATCGGACTCACATTTTGCTATTCTCAGCACACTTACAAGAGCATGACTGTAAGTCCATGGTTCAAGGATCATTGCATTCAAATTTCAGTCTTCGACATGGGCACCATTCCTCCGTACACAGACCTCTGCTCTCCTCAGCATGTCATAAACAGACCTTCGGACCATTGCAGGATCCTGCCTCAAAATGGCATCCTCGGCAATCTGAGTCTGAAGTTGGCGGGCAGGTAGCGGACAAAGGGTTAATATCATTTTCAGTGAAGTTGGTGAGAAAGAAATTAAATGTCTGAACTTGCCAACCATCATATTTGTTTCGTTTTCAACCCTCTCATTTCTGTGTGCAAGACAGTTTAAACCGGGTGAAAATAAAAAACCCCGTGTTCACTCATGTGGAACAGCAGGTGATTAACAAGGTGTCAGTAGAAGCATGAGGGCATGGCCCATCAATACATCATGACAGATTTTTGGAAAATTATATTATATCAATTTTGGAGACATTTTTCAAAGTGTACACTTTTTTTTATATACCCTGTATATTGTTCTTGATCATTTAGTAAATAAATTGAGTGATTATTAATCAAGTGATCTCCAACAGGAACAGCTTGAAAGACGTGATGCGTTGAAGGGTCAGGGGCTCACGGCAAGTCATTTGAATATTCCGTAACAACAGTGTTTCTGCTTGGGGGATGTTGAGCTTTAGGAAGTTAAACAGATGATTAGTCTTGACCCAATTTCAGTCATTTTCCTTCATTAAAAAGCCCATAAAAATCAACTGGTAATTATACACTGAGCTGAATTCAATTCAGGAGTGTTTTATTCACATAAGCCTACATTTTACAAAAAGATTCAAAACGTTGCAATTTTCCATGTTAGCTTCCGGGATATTTTGCATGGTACGCTGACTGCGTTTGATTGTTGAAATTAAAACAATTATTAGTTACTCATGCTCACAGTTTTGAATGAAGTCAATTATATCAAAGTAAATTTAGCATGCAATTTGAGTTTTAGTTCTCATCTTACTGTGGCCGGCCGAAGGGGGGCCCGAGTGGAGAATTGAACCCCAGACTCCCGAGTAACAGTCAAATGTGATGTACAGTTCAGGAACCACACGCGAGAGACAGCAATCCAAAAAACGTATGCCTTTAATGAAGTCCGAGTCAAAGCCAAAAAACACAGGAATTGCCAAGCCACAATACGAAATCCAAAAACAGTATCGACTAGACAGGCAGGGGTCAGAACCAGTAAGACAGATGGGCAGAGGTACAGAAACGAGAGGCAAAAAGTCGTAGTCGATGGGCAAAGCCAATGGTCATACACAGGGCATCCAAACACAGAACTCGTGGTAATACAAAAATCGGTCAAAATCCAGAAAGACAAAAACAGTACAAAAAGGGCAAAGGCAAGAATCAAGGTCGGACAAACCAGTAGAAGTGATACAATAATCAATGGCATACGAGGCGCTCTGCACAAAGAAGTATTGATCAACGTTCTGACAAGAGCTGTGAGTGAAAAGACTGCTAATATACACACAGGAAAGGTCACATGCTATACAGAGATCAGCTGTGGGGAATGAGGTTAATTACATCGGGAGAATCACATGAGGGAAATCCTTACCACGAAAATTGGCGAGAGACAAAATACGAATGGGAATCACACAAACAGCCTATGACATTTAAACAGCTCTGGTCCAGGAGTTCTAGGTGCACAGATAACGAGCGCAGGAGAGTGATTAAGCACGTGTGAGAGATTCTCGCTGAAACTCAGGAGAGGACAGAGACAGACAAGGGGCGGAGAATAGAACAGGGCGATTGCAGAGAGGTAATTAGTCAATTAGTAGCGGTGCAGCTTTACAACCTAAACTAGAGTGCTAATTAGTAAGTTAGTAATCGAATATATATATATATATATATATATATACATGGATTAGTTGTATTAGACTATGATACAAATGTTAGTCTTGTAAGTAATCAGAACAGAAGGGCGGAGGAAGAAAACAAGATTCGAAGGAATATTTTAAACAAAGAAATTCATTTAAATCACCCGAAGTCTGTGGGCACGCTGACAGGGAAGATGGACTGAATCAACTAGATCACAAGACAGGGAGACAAGTGCAATGGAACTGAGACATAGAGTGTAACAAAAATCTGAAAGTTACAATAACCAAAAAGAATAAATAAAAGACAATAATCATAAACACAAAACCAGCGCATAAAAAATGACTAAAAACCAGAACCATGACATCAAATGCACTGACCTTGTCGCCAAAGAGCCAGGATCATTGGCAAGGCAGCCGGGGGGTGTACTTATTAGGAGGCATTTCTAGTGACAGGACCCTTCAACTGTCATATCACCATAATGGGGTGAACTGGAAATTCCAGATAGTTCTGTGTGTTTTTGGAATTAACATATTGTCCATAAAGGAAAATAATTGAAAACAGTTAAAGATCAGCAGTTCAAAGGGATTTTTGTGTCTCATAATGCTAGGCAGCCATGACTGCACTTTAGTGACCTCAGTGATGAGATTTGATCGACTCTCAAGAGGGTCAATTGACTCTCAATTGAACAAATGTGTGCTAAGCAGCTGTATTGCAACAATGACATGTCGCAGTCGAATAGGCCTATTTTGTAACAACGTCATCAGCTGTTTACCGTGCTGCATTATGGGCGATACCCTTGGTCGGTATCCTCTACATGTTATTCACGTCCTCAAATCTGAAATATCTATCTTCTATCACACAATACGGTGAAATTGTTCCTTTAACATCACTCTCTTGCAAAATCAAGCCACCATTTTGATAAAAAACATACCCTGACTTTTCCCTACAACGCATTTCAATAAATAACCGATGATGTACTCATGCTTGTGCGCTATTCAATTGTCAGTGATTCGCCAAATAGGATATCAGTAGATGTTATTTTTCACACAGAATGCCTTGACTCAAATTAGCATATGTCATGACAATTCAGCCAGAATGTATGGATGAAGAAATGCGAGGAGTTTCCATGGTTACCACAGTCCTGGAATACCATTCAGTATTTTATCAGCAAGTATGTTTGCAAGCACTTTTCAAAGAAGTAGACAGGATTATTCTGGATCTGTGTTGAGAAATTGCAAATATTAGAGGCTATTGAGTTTCCTTTATGCATTTCTTCAGTTGTAATGTCTTGGACATGTCTTAAAGGTGAAATTTAATGCCGTGTATTTTATTAATTTTTTTCTACCTATCTTATTGGAGATGACGGAAATTAAATAGCCTCTGCAAGTCAAACTCTGACCAGGAGTCAGCGAACTGAAGTGAGCTGTGG
Organism: Gymnothorax reevesii; assembly: GCA_029721435.1. Taxonomy (NCBI): domain Eukaryota; kingdom Metazoa; phylum Chordata; class Actinopteri; order Anguilliformes; family Muraenidae; genus Gymnothorax; species Gymnothorax reevesii. The sequence continues at coordinate 3,612,994 of CM056588.1, forward strand.
CCCAGTGAAGGATGACACGCTGGCCATTAAAATGCTGCTTAGAGATCTGCGTAATTCCCTCTGCACCGGAGAAAAGGCTGCAGGTGATTTCAGGATGGAAGACTGGAATGTGGAGAAACAGGCCCTCTGGGATATGTAGTGCCTGTCAGTTACTCTTATGAAAGCCATGCTGATATTGCTTCGGGCCAAAGACTACAAACACGGACTGATGCTTTTTTTAAATGAAAAATGAGTTATTGCTGTTAGTTATTTCTCTGAAGTTCTCTGAGCACTTTTGAAAGACAAATTGTTTGTTTTGCCAGGCCAACAATGAATTTGTGAATAGCTGAAATTCACAGTCATGGCTTCATAACAGACAGAAGAGTGATTCATGAGTAATTAGTATTATTTCTTTGTTTACAAGGGGAAAAGAACTTGTCATTCTTGAAAAACAGTTAGCTAGTATTGAACGGGCAGCAACACAATGAAAGCAACATTGGGTTGATAGGATTAGTCGACATAATAATAATAAAAAACCGTGCCCGCTGGTTTGTATTCACGGGACTTAGCACGACATCATTTCAAATGCAGAGGATACCTGAAATCTTTTGACCCCAGGAGCATTGTGGACGAAGGAAGAGCTGTGAAGGGAGAAGGGGTTTGTTCTACAACAGTGATTTTGGTGGATTTACACCTGCATATCACCAAACACATAGCATCATACTGGGTAACTGCTCTCTCGCAGTTAAAAATGTGAGAAAGGAGATCTGTTATTGAGATTTACTATTCACTCCAAACAGTGCAGAGACGAATGAGGCTCCGGAAGAATCTCCCATGATGGCGCCTCTTCACCCCAACCTCTCCCAGATTTTCTGGTGGATTTTGTGTTGCATACCATCAGAGGCACAGAAGCTTCTCACCCGTTAATACATAATTGCTTGCAGTCTGTTCCCATTTAACATTTCTTGATTAACAATCAAACAATTTATGAATAATCAAGACCATTACTTTATAATTAAAAGATTATTCATTGAGAAATGACCAGATCACCAATAGGCTCCACAGACCATGTAATTACAATACAGGTGAAATTGTAAGAATGACATTAATATAAATGATCAATTTATCCAAAACCTACTCTGAATGCCATCTCCTGTTTTTGCTTTTTTCAGCTGTGTAATTTATTGTAACATAATTCAAAATGTTTTCATTGTTAAGAGGAAAACAGTTGAAATGCTAAACAAACATTGGCACAAAACAATATCAGTCATCAGGCTTGCTAACATTCAGCAGTGTGCAGAGGTGATTATACGCCACCACTTTTGACTAAAAGGGGTCCTAATATATCACTTCTCTATAATGTTTTGGAGAAAATGCTTTGAATATCGTATTGTACGGTCTGATCCCTTCAGTAAAACATGGAGGTGGTAATATTGCAGTTTGGGGTTCAGTCTACTTGACAGGAGCTGCTGACCTCATAGGAATCATGGATGAAATGCAATGATCAAAGCAAAGGGTGGCCAAACTCAGTATTTACTTTTTTCTGTCAGAAGATATTACTAATTTGGTTTTTACAATAAATTATCTGTTTACCTATTTTCATCTATATGATTCAATATAACATTAAATAAATACTTGAATAGTACTTGGTTTCCGATTTATTTTCATTTTGTTAAGTGTGTAATTATCTCTGGACATCACTGTTTGTGCCATTTTATGACTACAGGAAGTAAGGAGCATCAGAAGAAATCTTGACATTTTCTGTGATCATCAATGTGGATCAGAAAATGCCAGATTACTGTGTGATGCAATGAGCAATAATGCCAGCTAAAGACAGATTGGGCGGTCTTTCCACTGATTAGTCTTTGCAAATAAGCAATTTAATTTTTTTTTTTTTGCTGATTAGAAGTGGAGAGCCAGTCGCAATTTCACAGCCACAATGTTGTAATAATTTATAAAGTTTCAACTCAAGTCTTCTTCAGGGAATTGAGGGATGAAATATCCAGAGGAAAACTTAGTTCAAATCCGTTGGTAATTAAATAAAAAAATTATTATTGCAGGCTGCATTCCTTCTCTCTCTTAATGAGATGAAGTTAGCTGGTTTAGAGTTAACATGCATTTTAAGGTGAGGTGACTGAAGGGTTTTTATGCCTCTGACATCATGGCACTGAAAATCCCAGGAGGAACAGGCTGAGAGAACAATGGTGACATTATGACACATTGAACAAAATGGATTTTGGTGGCGTGAAAAATTACATTTTACACTAAAGCATTTCCATGAGTATTGAATTATAATACAAAAAGGGCATTATCTAATACTTTACTCAAGATCTACAATACAGAATTTAATCTCATTTTTAAAGTTAGGAGAATATTTACTTCCTAAAAAGGGGGCGAAAGGTTTTTTTCAGTACAGTCCAAAAGTTTGGACACACCTTCTCATTCAATGCGTTTCCTATATTTCATGACTATTTACATCTGAAGGCATGAAAACTATGAATGAACACGTGGAATTATGTACTTAACAAAGTGTGAAATACCTGTAACTGAAAACATGCCTTATATTCTAGTCTCTTCAAAGTAGCCGCCCTTTGCTCTGATCACTGCTTTGCACACTCTTGGCTTCTCTTGATGAGCTTAAGAGGTCGTCACCTGAAATGGTTTCCACTTCACAGGTGTGCCTTTTCAGGGTTAATTAGTGGAATTTCTTGCCTTATCAATGGGGTTGGGGCCATCAGTTCTGTTGTGCAGAAGTCAGGTTGATACACAGCCGACAGCCCTATTGGACAACTGTTTGACGTAATTTCACGTGTTCATTCACAGTTTTGATGCCTTCAATGAGAATCTACAATGTAAATAGTCATGAAAATAAAGGAAACGCATTGAATGAGAAGGTGTTTCCAAACTTTTGGCCTGTACTGTATGTTTTTTCCGATGGAAAGTAGCAGTTAAATCAAGTTGTTGTGTTCCGTGGGTCTGTGTGTCTGGTTAGTCAATTTTAGGTTTTTATTATTTTTTTGATGTCTGTTTTTAGTCCATGTCTTAGTGTTTCACATTTCATTCCTCTCCCGTGTTAGTCCAGTCCACGTTTTACCCATGTACTGTCTTTGCTTTCTCCCCGGTCGCGTCATTGTTTGTAGCAATTTTCTGTCTTAATTGATTGTGACACTATTTCGGGTGATTTAATGGATTCTGGGTTTCATCCTTCCTTCTGTTCTCGTTTGCTAGTTTCCCCTTGCTTTCCTATATGTACTAACAATTAGTAACATTTTGTTGTTTTTCTAAAATTACTAACCATACTAATATTGTATATAATACTAATCTACTAACGAGCACCGGGATTGTATAGCTGCACTTACTAATTGACTAATTATCTCTCAGCAGTCGCTCTGTTCTAGCTCCGCCCCTTGCTTTACTGTTCACTGGCTTTGCTAAAGTTTCCCGCAGAATCTCTGCATTCATATCATCTATTCTGGCTCTTATTCTGTACACTTAGGAGTCTTTTTATCCAGTTTATTTATCCCGTCTTTGGGATTGTCTTGTGATCCTCGTCTGTGTGTTAATGTTTATCTGTTTCATGTAATTAGGTTTCCCTCGTGTTCCACCCCTTGTTAATTATATTAAGTTCCTGCACCTGTGTCTGCCCGTGCCCCTGCCTTATATCAGTCTCCCTGCAGCAAGCCAGTTCAGATCTGACTTCGCTGCCGCTCACACCATTCCCTGCCCAGTGCACCTGCCTCTGGTCCCCTCATCTCTTCTGTGTGTCGTCATCAGCCGCATTCCCAGCCCAGCCTTCCCTTCCTGCTGCCTTCAGCCCCTGGTGCCCCCTGTCTTCTGAGCCCTGTGTGCCAGTTCCTTTCGCCTTCTCCAGAGCCCTGTGTGCCACCTGTCCAGTGCCCAGTGTGCCAGTCCCCTTCGCCGTCTCTAGAGCCCTGTGTGCCACCTGTCCAGTGCCCAGTGTGCCAGTCCCCTCCGCCGTCTCCAGTGCCCAGTGTGCCAGTCCCCTTCGCCGTCTCTAGAGCCCTGTGTGCCACCTGTCCTGTGCCCAGTGTGCCAGTCCCCTCCGCCGTCTCCAGTGCCCAGTGTGCCAGTCCCCTTCGCCGTCTCCAGTGCCCAGTGTGCCAGTCCCCTTCGCCGTCTCCAGTGCCCAGTGTGTCAGTTGCCTTCGCCGGCTTTTGAGTCAGCATTCCTGCCGTCCTGTCTGCCCCCCTCCTGATGTTCTCCCTTCTCCCGGCCAGCAGGGTAGGGCAATACTTTTATTTTTACCTCCGCCAAGGAATTTGGGGCTGAGGTTATGTTTTCACCCTTGTTCGTTTGTTTGTTTGTTTGTTTGTTTGTTAGTCTGTTTGTGAACAGCATAACTCAAAAAGTCATGGACGGATTTGGCTGAAATTTTGTGGGTGGATTGCTATTAGATCAAGGATAGACACTATCGGTTTTCACCGCGATCACTGAAACAATATTACATTCACATAATCTACGAGTGCCTCTAATTATTCCTCTAGTTATTGGTTAGCATCCCAATTACCACGCTGTAAAACAAAAAAAAAGTTGTCTCAACTGAAAAAAGTTAGTGTCCAGGCTGCCTTAAAATTTCAAGTTAACTGAATTTAAGATCATTAGTTGAATATTACCTCAATTTGCCATCTCAAGTTCAATGAGCTTAAAATTTTAAGGCAGCCTGGACACTAACTTTTTTCAGTTGAGACAACTTTTGCTTTTTTACAGTGCATATGAATTCCCTAAGAAATGACGTATAATTTTGAATAGGCTTCGAGTTAGTAAGTCATGTACAGGTAAGCATCTGCAGTTGTCGTCATAGTGTTAAGCATAAATGTGGACTCTGTCAATGGCTGAAATGCGTCGAAGAGTGCATCTGCTTTAATTGACTGAACTGTTGCAAAAAGCAATGATGCAGTTGACTGTTTTTTAATTGTACTTAATCATTGTTAAACCCATTGATCTAGGAAGTTTCTTATTTTAGCAGTCTTCAGAGAAATGAGCACTGCAAAGTTTAGTCTACATAGTGGGGTTAGTGTTGGTGGAATTCAGTCATAAATTCCTTATTATTGCTTATTTGGTTATTAATTGTTTCTCCTTGCTTGCTCTTGATTTAGTATTGATTTACTTGTTTATTCAGTCATTAAGTGTTTATCCTTACTTGTTCTCAACTGGCCTAAGTGACATTGGCCATGTGTAATTGTAAACTTTTATATTCTAGCTCGTTCCTATGTAGAAGCGTCATGAGGTGTGTTTACTGAAACAGTTTGTTCCTTCTAAAGCCTGGAGTGTTCTAGATAAGACCCAAGGAAACATACATTTCTGCGGGGGGAGAAACTTTCAAGAATTACTGGAGCCAGACTTGGGTGGGATGCGCACGCGCGCAGCTGACGCAGAGGGCGTACATCATGACGTTCTGCTTTTACATATATCCACAGCTAAACGGAGATTTCTTAGTTTTTGTTCTTCCTGTAACGAAGACCCTGTGTGGATCCTATTTACTTTTATCTCAGTGTGATTTCTCTCAGGAATGAAAATTAAAATTCTCACAACAGTTGGCAAAGACAGATCATGTGTTTCTCATTGCACTCGCCCAAAGTCGTACAAAATCAGGATCTTCAGGCCACTGTTAAAGACTCCTTTTCTCCTCACTTGTTTCAGAACATACACCAGCTACACTGGAATAAAAACTATGAAGGGTTGCGCTTGATGTGAAAAGAGAATTCCATTTAATCCAAGCGACTGAAATAAGGTTTCTGTGCAATCTAAAAAAATTGATTTGTTAAAAGAAAAACAAAATCAGCAGGTAGACTAATTTGATGTAACAAATTTATGTAGTATTTTCACTTTGATCTAAATACTTTTTTCAGCATAGGTTACGCAGCCACGTGGCACAGTTAAAGGGTCACCAGAACAAAAAAACAAATTATTTAAAGCAAGTTTATTTTAAGACCCGCTTATGATGAAGAAAATCTTTTAAAATCTAACTGGGAAAGATGGTGAGTTCCAAATTCTGTTCATTTCTGATTTTTAGCTGAGGAGCTGAGTTTGAAAAGTTAAGCAGCTTTGCTCATTTCAAGGAAAATAGAGACCAATTGAACTTCATTTTTCCAAAATCTTCAAACAATGTCATAAGCTTAGGGCAAAATGCTTTTCCCTTTAATATCATAATGTTTAATGTTTCCCGTTAAGGGAAATTTTAATATCCCTTTTATGGAACCCCCACGCTGTAAAAAATAATGGTCCCATTAAGTTTTGGGAACCTGTATCTTCTCCTTAAATCCACTTGACATTATATTTTTTTGGCTAATGCATGATATTGTGTGATTCTTGGAGAGAACATTATCCATAATCATTGAAATTTTTGTGAATTTATGCTCCTTTAAACTTAGTTATCCATTGTCTTCATTCATTGTGAGGTGCAACAATGCTAATCTGCAAGGTGAGTTAACTCTCATTTATATGAAAGCTGATGAACTTCCCTTTGTTAGTTTAACCAACTTGAAATGTATAACAAGGCAGCGCAATCTGATTTTGCTGTGTGTAGTGTTGTTTCACGATCAAATAAATTATGTTTACCCCGGAGAAACATTATATTCCACAAATAAGCATCAGCTGTCATACCTCTGTGCTTCTTTATTATATTATGCGTTATAATAGTCAAAACTTAGCTTATGAATGTTAGTGAGCTTTTCATGCAGATGAGCAGAGACCTGCAGAGATGCCTGTCATCAGTAAAACCAAGAATCGTTTTTCCCTTTTGAATTTTATCTAATTTCCTCTTCCCTTTCACCCTTGAATTGCTCATGTGTGGGGATTTCCCTGGTCTTAACTGCTGGTCGGAGGTCCTTGGTCACCAGGTGCAATTCATGTTTGTAAAGTCTTGGCTGTTTTATGACATCATCATGGCAGGACTGCCATTTATTGGTAGACTATAATGTTATTCCTGGACTAGTATTATTCTGTAGATCCCTGAGCAGCACTTACATGCTGATATCAGATTTCGCCAAAAAGCCAATATTGAATCAATGATTTTTACTATTGCTTAATCGGTGTATTATTCACTCAATCAGTTGATTAAACAGTCTAGTCGGTCTATTATTTAGATTAATTAATTTTCAAAATCATCATTAGTTGCAGTCCTACTGAACAGTGGCCACTGTAGGGAGAATATGGACACTTTATAAAAAGCCCAGCATTCTGTGGTTACCCACTGAGATGTTTCTGAGAATGGATTAAACAATCAGCCCTCAGTACAGCAGTTACTCCACCAAATGCATCATTGATTTGAAAAACAAATGCAAAAATGATGTTCAGCTGAATGGTGTACAGCAGCAATAGATTTCAATGATATCGAGAGGAAAATCGAGGAAGAAACTGGACCTTAATGTTGTTTTCAGGAGCTACTCAGAGAGTGTTTATCTGCAGAGTAAATCTTGGCCAAACTCCAGCTCCCGAGGGCTGCTGTGGCACAAGGCAGATTTATGCTGTTTGGCAGTTTTATGTTTTATTTTGAAGTACAGATTGGGAAGTATAAAGTTGGCTGTGATTGGAATAAATTCGTATGCACTTATATACACGCGCGCGCGCACACACACACGCACACGCACTGTGTTTTCTACTTCATATCCAAGTACGCTGAGGAATGAAGCTTTTTTCTTTGAATTGACTGTGTTGCAGTTTTTGGCCGGCTTCAGTCGGCCGTAACTGAACATGTCATTGGGTTAACAGCTCTTGGAGTCCGACATACAGTAATTGCTGAAACGCCAAGTTTTTTCTCATGGAATTCAGTGCTTCTTTGGGCTGCTGGGAGACGGATCTCTATCAAAAATATGCATATTCTCACCTGCCATATGGCCTCATATCATCGTGTACCTTGTTGGCTGCAATACATGCAGTACTGTATGTCAACATGTATGTCTACATATTAGTAGAATTGACTTACAGTGCTGTGAAAAAGTACTTGCCCCCTTCTCGAATTCTTCTTCTTCTACTTATTTTTCATATTCCAACATTTCAGATCATCCAGTTTTTATCATAAAAATTAAAAAAAAAATTTGAGTTAAGATAAAATGTAGCTTTTAAATGAATGTTTTGTTAATTGAAGGTAAGTAGCTCAAAACTCACATCACCCAATTGAAAAAATAATTGCTCACTAAACTTAATAAAAGGCTGTGCCACGCTTGCTAGCAACAACTGCAATTAAATATCTGCAACAACTGGCCATGAGTCTGTTACATCACCGTGGCAGAATTTTGATCTGCTCATTTTGCAGCATTGTTTCACTATAGCGATATTGGAGGGTTTTGAGCAAGAACTGCCTGTTTAAGATGAAAAGGGAATTCCATTTAATCTAACTGATTGAAAGTAGGTTTCTGCGTGATCAAAAAATTTGATTTGTTAAAAGTAAAAAAAAAATCAGCTGAGAGAACAATTCAATATCGCAAAATTTATGCAGTATTTTCACTTTGATCCAAAAACTCTTATTTTCAGTGTCGGTAACACAGCAATGTGGCTCTGTTAAAGGGTCACCAGAACGAAAAACATAAAGGTCTCAAAACAAGTTTATGACCCGATTATGATGAAGCAAATCTTTAAAAATCTAACTGGGAAAGATGGTGAGTGAACAAAGTGTGGGCCCGTGTGCAGTTAATTTCTCATTTTTAACTGAGGAGCTGAGTTTGAATACACTCCATCTGCAGTGGGTAACTCCCACTACCCACTGCAAGCCTTCGCACTCAGAATGTTTTTTTACCCCCCCCCCCACAGCCCCCTTCGCTGCCTAACCCACCGGACGGACGGACAGACAGACAGGCAAATACCAAGAGGCACTGCTGCAGGACCTGAGTAGTACGAATGCAAAGTTTCGATAAAACCATGCAACGGTTTTGGAGTTACACTCCGGAAACGGGGAGGGAACGCAAACGCGAACAGAAATTGAGCTGAAGATAACATGTCTCCTCTGGGGGGGCACAGCAATGAACATGAGGCTGCCATTCAAACTGCACTTAAGTGTGTGGATATTCACAATGTGACCATATAAAATGTGGTGTAAAAAATGAAATTTTCTGCAGAAAGTTATAGCAGAGTATGTGCGCATTACGGGATACTGTCATTCTACAGAATCAGTATCCCGCTTGATTTCGGGAAACCTTTTGATCCTCGAGTGATTACGCCGCAGAATATTTGATACCTTATGGATCCAGCTCTCACGTTACACACACAGGAGCTGGGGGAAGTGTGTTGGGTTTCAGGAGAGATGCTGAGCTGGAGTTTGGAGAAGAAGGCAGGTCAGGGCCTGGGTGTGAAATCACTGCCTCTAATGTCAGATAATCATGGAGGGGAGAGAACTGAATAAAACCCAAAACATGGAGGGCAGTTTGGGTCCATATGAAGCCTCTGGTCACAGGCAGGTGAGAGGGTCATACAGACGGTTTATCGGGAAACTAGAGCTCAGGTGAGAGGTGCTGAGATACAGACGGACCAGCCATCAGACTACACTTAACATGGGCCCACAATATGTACACAAAAATAATCACTCCACAAACCAACACAAGTAAGGACGATGCATTTTTAAAATAATCTGTATTATATATTCACATTCCAATGCCCCACATAGCAGACGAGTCTGGCCCGGATCCGGCATTAAGCCGGCACTGCTGGGCGACTGCTGGCATGGCAAGTGGTATGTCGACGGGATGTGGGCCAGGTCTGGCAATGATGGCACCGTTTCTGTGATGGCATGCCACATGTGGGCCGGTTGTATGCGAGCTGGCCCTGTGCTGGCCCATATGTGGGCCAGCTCTGGCAAACCAGATCTGGGCCACAACAGGGCTGTCAACCTTTATGTATGTGGGCCAGAATTGGGCCGTAAAAGTGCATTATTTGGGCCAGAACTGGGCCACAGAAATTTTGCTATGTGGGGCCTGGTGATTTGTGGGCTGTTTATTTGCCAGAGAGTAGGTGGGCATGTGCAGGGGAGGGGGGCACGACGCTGAGAAAGAAAAGGAGTCGTCTTATCGCCGGCGGAAAATTCTGTGTTTTGCTTGATTGATTTTAGATTAGCCATTTAATGGAAACTGAGCGCGTTTGTAGAAGCACTACGGCGCTGTCAGTTTATCAGAGGCACTGTCTCGGCGAAGATGAAATCACAGTGTGGCCCCATTAGACCAGGCAGGGAGGCAGGCAGCTCAATGCTGATGGTGAAATCACTTGGACAGATAATGGCACAATTACCTTCTCCATCGCTGAGAGCATTTGTTTAGAGAAGTATACCAGCATATATTGGCATTAAATTAAATATTTATTCAAACTGTGGAAACTGAGCGGTCAGTATTATTTTTATCATGGTAATTCTCTCTCTGTCTCTTTCTGTTTCTCTCATCTTGGGCATTTTCTGCAATTAAGTGTGTTGTTTGCATGTCGGTTTATGTAATTCGACAGCTTTCTGTGGAAAACCTTCTTTTGAAAGAGTTCAGAGATGTAGGGGAATTAATACTTTTATAATATTTACATATGAGAACTATTGAGTTCAGACTCAGAATGAGATGGAGCTAATCTTCACCTGACAGCACCCTGTACAGTAATGAATGAATAGACATCAGCAATTTCTGACTTAAGAGATAATGGTTCATTGTTAAAGTAGTTTGTTTCCCAAGGGGAAATGTACTTAAGAATTCATTTCTGTTTCAATGCCTGCATTGACAGTGTGGAAGTCCATTTAGCCCATTGTCCTGAATTCCCGAGTGTACACCAAAATCCATGGAGGGGTAATAACTTGGATTATTTATTTATTTATTGACGTGCCAATGAGGAAGTTTTTTTAACCTCTCCATGGGCACAACGGTTTTCCACCGCAACAGAACTTGTAATAAAGTGCTTCATGAGTCTCATCATTACCCCTGGATTCAAATTCAAGTTTTTTAAATCCGGGATTATCTGTATATTAAACAAGCTTTTTCAAAATGTGGAATCAGCATTTAAAGAAGAAACAAAGCAACAGGGATGGTGTTTGACTGGCAATAGTCAGTTAGGGGCATATTCTCCCATTTGTACATAAGATAAGCTTTTATTTAAACATATTGAAAAATTTCCGTTACAAAATGCACTGGGCAGAAGGTGACTGAAAAATAAAATCAAAATTTTTTGCACGTTTGACATACCTGATACTATCCTCCTCATTGTAGGACAGCTGATTTAACCACAACTGAGTAAAATGCAGTCAATTAATCAAATTAGTTGATTTTAGCGCAATCTGATTTCAAACTGCACGTATGCAGTTATGAACAAGTTCCTGTTATGCAATAAATATTAACCCCAATCCCCATTTCTACAGTGTTTGTGTCATGGTTTAGTTCTGCTGGCAGAAGGCAAGAAACGCAGTCGCTGTTTCTTTTACTCTGTCATACTTTTACCAAAAAATGTCATTCAAACTGCAAAATGTTAAGCTTGTATAATTTTTTCACTGTGCAAATTTTTGTAACTTCAATAATTTTTTCATTATAACTTTTAAAAATAATTTCTGTTACAATGCATTCTGGGGACTTGCAGTGTGGTGACGTCACTGTTAGAGCGGCGAACAGCGGTAAAATCTTCAAGAAGTCTTCTCTTAAACTTGCTCTAGCTCCCACAGTTTTCGTTCCACATAAATATTTTTTATCCAATTTGTTCCAAAAGTTGGGCTGGTCAAGAACTATGTAACTATGCAAGATATCGGACTAACGGTTTTGGCAATATGAGCCTATAAGCGACGGGAGCACTAACCAAAACTCAATTTACTCCTATATTAAATCAGGCAAGAGAATTCTGGTTGGGAAGCTGAAAGAGACAGTTTTATATCTTGCTCATGTTCCCACATTTTTGGCACTACACACACAATTTTGCCATATTTTGCTAACCAGACTCTCCTCTTCAGTATGGGATCTCCATTTCGTAGATTGAAATTACTATCTTTGAGGTAGAGGCAGTAGTACGTGAGCGATGCCTTAGCTAAAATCTCCGTCGGACCAAATGCTTTAGCCATTCACTCAAACGGCTCAGCGAAATTTGGCCTAGCGGTATTGCAGTTTAATTCTGCCCTCTGATGGACTTTTTCCTGGCCTCAGCATTATCATTGTTCAAATGAAGATTGATATGACTGTTGGACAAATCTCATTCTTCTGCGTCAAAGTCAGTGAAGCACTTTTCGGTATGGTTGTTTGTTCGGTCGCTCAGACCAGCTCCAAGACAGCACATATAGGGCAGCAAAGACCGATCTTTTCGCAAAGCGGATCCATGAGGACATATTACAGTAAAAAAATTGCAAAGCAGAAAACAATCGCTCAAGCTCCTAGTCCAGTATATACAAGAAAATTTTTGCAGTAGCAAGATATATTTATGATTGTATCTTAAACAGGGGAAATATTGGTATCAAAATGACCAAAACTGCCATCCTTGCTAAGCCAGCAGACGTAACTTTTGCAAACACATTGAGTAGTTTAATAGTTAACGTCAGCTAGCTATTGATTATGTCATCTGTAGTGATGGCAATTTCAATGCTCAAGTTCGACCCGTTTCAAACATGTTCTGTGCACTGTGTGTTCACTGGCTTACTAGCTAACAAGAGCACTCAGAGAGCGCAGCACCTCCGCCACGCCAAGGCAACTTAGTTAGTTAGTTATTAGCATTAGTTATTTTCACTGGCTGATATAGGATGTTGTTCGATTCCATCGCCAGCAAAACCCAAAAGCACGCTGATTGGAAATCCAGCCCATTGGACTTCAGATCTCTGCCAGCATAGCTGGATTTGAACTTGGGCCTATATCTCAGCTATACCTTGGCCTAGATATGCCAAAATGTAATCCCTTGTTCCTCTTGCGCTACTCTAAGATCCTGCTAAGCTTGGTTAAAATCTATGAGGTCATGTTTATCCTGCTAAAAAACAGACAAACAGATAAACGCCAGCAAACACATACACTTCCTTGGCGGAGGTGAATAATAGCACCGAAATAGGAGAGCCATGAATAATATCACAACGTGTGTGAATGATATCTTGCATTTTGCTCTTGCTCTTTAGCTTGCGAACACAGAGCGCACAGAAATGAACAGAGAGCCGCAAAAAGTCGCATTTCACTACCTTGCCAGGTTAGTGTTGTATAGTTAGGGACTGGGGGAGACACTGACATTGAGCTATAAGCAACAACAGATGCAGCAGTCGACCAATGTGGCCTGCCATGTTTGTTCTGCCATAAAGCTTATTTCTCAGCGTGCACTGCGGTGACCAAGATATGCACAGAGCCATCGAGAGAAATGCGTCCACCTCATTGACTCCAATTGACCCTTTTTTTTAACCGCTGGGTTGAAGAAGTCATGATGGAGCTGAGAAGTCACAATTCCTTAAACTATTACTTTCAGCTTTAAAGTCCTGTGTTTACATTTCAGCAGTTTTTCTACATTTCTTCAGCAATTTCCTCTGCCTCTCAGTTTCCAAGCACCTTCATTTTATAAGCCAACCTCTTCAACTTTTCTCGCTGAAGCAACCTGCCTTTTCTACTTTTAAGATAATGTGGCAGGCTGGAGGAGGGCTCAGGCCGGGGACTGAAGCCCAGACTCCCAGGTAAGAGTCACACGCACTGACCACATCGCCAAAGAGCCAGGCTCATTGGCAAGGGAGCCAGGGCGCGAACTTATAAGGAGGCATTTCTAGTGACAGGACCCATCAACCATCACAAGAAGTAAGAAAATGGTTTCTCACATCACAAAGTCAGGGTTGGCTGGGGCGTGATACTCCAACATCTTTATTCTGGTTCGGTCTTTTCAGAAGTTGGACTGATTGACTGAAGGCCCGGATTGGAGTTTACGTCACTTTAATTTTTGTGGGAAGGAGAGCAGATAATATGAAGAAACAACAATAGTTTTTTCCAATATGTATTTAAACACTTGTTCTCTTTCACTAATAAAATGCGTTTGCTGCCGTTATACTAGCTACTCAATGACTGACGCAGAACTCGCGCCAATTTACATTTAACTTGATCAGTGCAACAGTGATTAGTTGAACTCTTCTAAGTTAATTACATGCACAAATGAAAATTACAAGATGAGCAATATCTCTGTTGACAAAATGTCAATGACTGAAACCCTTTTATGATATAGTTTGCCGGTTTGATTGAATAATTTTCCCTTTTTTAGCATATTAATTGAGTAGAAATTAGTTCAAATGTGAAGTCTGGAATAAATTGGAATAAAACACCGGGTGATCATTAGATACTTCAAATTGAAAATACTTCTAATCATTCATACTCAACCGTGCACCTATGCACCAATATTTATAAGATTGCATCTTTGCCGAGAGCGGAATAAATTACCTTAAATTTGGACAATTCCATCAAAAAAATTGGAAAGATTGACAAAGTGGCAAAGAGAACTTTTTAATCATTGAATTGAACAGAGGGTTTTGCCACCATTTGATGTGAAATGGTTTTGGAGTGCTTTCCCTGGATCAAGCTGGAGTTAGCGTAGCATTACCTTTAAGTGTCCTTGTAGGAGTTTCAGTCAGCTCGGAGTGGGCCTTTATCAAACCTCCCCACTACTGAGTATCTCTCAGTGTGAGTGTCCCTCAAAGCAATGGAGGTTACTTCAGAAAAGGGGAGGCGGTATAAACATCCTTCAACTTTGGGATGCCCTTACCCTTTATCCAATGGCTAGCGAAGGTTGTCATCGCAATGCTCACCGATAAACGTGTATGACAGTGTAGTTACTTAATGATTCACCTTTTGTAACCCTTGTGTGAATGCTGTCTGTCTCTCCTGCAAATTGAGTAATGTCTCCTTGAATTGGTTTGGATCTCGCATGTCCCCCTGATTCCCAGTTGTGTCTTGTTTTATAGCTGCCCCACCTACTGTGTGTGAGAAGTATTTATACCTCCTCTTTTGAGTTGCAAGCTGCTGGATTGTGATTTGTTACATGCGCTTAGAACCAGTCAGCATTTACTGAGAAAAGTATTCGGCCTGTATTCTGAAGTCAGTTCTCAATGTCGTTTAACTTAGACCTTGGTCTAAGTATGGTTTAATTCAAGCTTATTTATCATTCTATTCAAGCTTAAACTTGGAGTTTAAGATTTACATTCTTATATGTGGTTTAACCTAGACCTCAATTTGCGCAGTAACGTTATACACATATTTAAACTAGGTGTTGGGATGGTTAAAGTTTAGTTGAACTCCCTTACATGACTGACAAGGTTCATCTGTTGGATGTTCAAAGGAGAAGAGCCCAGTTGGTTTAACTTTTGCAATCGGCAGCTGCTGTGCCAGAGGCACCACAGATTGACAGCAAAAGCCCCTTTAAAACCTTCAGATCTTCACTCACTTCTGCTGCTCTTTCGATTCCCTGAGGTCTCAGCGGCCGCACCGAGCCCACAGGATGGCGTGAACTCACTCCCACTCCCTCGCCTTACTTGAATTGATCTCCCAGTCATTCTCTCTGCTCTCTCAGATCTCAACACCTCCCTCGACTAATGCTGCAAGAATCTGTTTTCCCTGGTTCCCAATCAGCCATTCAGATGGTGAGTCCAATCTCATCCATAAAGGGCCAGTGTGGTCGCTGGTTTTTGTGACAGCCCAACACTTACACACCTGCTTCTCATTATCAAGGTCTTGATTGACCCCCTGATCACTTAATTAGTTGAATCAGCTGCTGTAGCCCTGGACCCGATTGTTCAAAGCTGCTTTAACTTTAATGGCTGGTTAGCGCTAAGCATTTTACATTATGACCATTCTCTAAATAAGATTCTCAGGAGTGCTTTTCAATACTTAAACTAATCAGGGGGAAACCTACAAAATACACCAAAAACATACAGACATCTGTGCTTTTATTCAGAGATATAGATACTGTAGTTTAGACTTAGCCACCGGTTAAAGTTAACGCAGCTTTATTAAAGCCCAGGGCCCGGTTGTTCAAAGACCTGCACCTACTCTGGCCCCTTGCAGATGAGATTGGTCACCCCTGCCTTTCAGCTTTTGGGATTTGATGATTTTCCGGACGTATTTCAAACACTTCTCGCATGTATTTCATGCAGATATCGAAACACAAAATTGGTTGTACTCCACTGCAAGTGCTGTAGATGTGTCTCCAAGGCAGTTAGGCTCCGGATTAAATTAAGACACCAGGTTTGAATTTAGGGCCCGGTTGTTCACAGACCTGCACCTACTCTGGCCCCTTGCAGATGAGATTGGTCACCCCTGCCTTTCAGCTTTTGGGATTTGATGATTTTCCGGACGTATTTCAAACACTTCTCACATGTATTTCATGCAGACATTGAAACACAAAATTGGTTGTACTCCACTGCAAGTGCTGTAGATGTGTCTCCAAGGCAGTTAGGCTCCGGATTAAATTAAGACACCAGGTTTGAATTTAAACAACATTTAGATTAAATTTAGACTGAGGTTTAACTAAACCTGGCCGTCAGAAACTAAAACTGACCAACACCCCACTAATCTCCTGTCTAAGTGGGGTCTAGATGGAGTGTTAGATTGAACCTGACTTTAGAGTAAGGGGGTTTGTCTTTTGAAAGCAAAATGTGTTCTTTCATTTTAGTAATAAATGACAGTTTCCTTCCTTGTCTAGTTAATAGGAATAAGCTCCTAAGCCATTCTCACGGTCTCCAGGATTGGAACAGTGTTCCTCCTAAGTGACTCCATCCCTCCATCCTCGGGCTCTGGTGAAGCACGCACTCCGTCTGGCAGCCATACCAGAGAGCCCCTGGCCGGAGATTGGCAGCGCCTACACACTGCTTCGCCCATAACACACTGAACAGTGCTATTCTCTGGGCTCCATCGCCCTGTTACCAATCAATTGTAATTTGCCCCTGCACTTGATTCTGAGTTTGAATATCAACCCACACATTTTTATTTTACACGCGTTATTGACAAAGACTGATATGAATGAGTGGTAACACAGCGCACTCACTATGTTCATCGCATGGTAAGCTTGTGGAATTTAGAATCATTAATTCAGTAAATGCAATTCTCCCATGGTTTCTTAACTGCTTTTTTTTTGTCATTTGCCAGCCTCAAACTGGATGGGTCCTTGATTATATCATAGTTCCTGAAATTGCACACCAGCAATCATGTCAAATCTAATTAAAAAATGCGCCATTGTCCGGGGTCCACAACGGCATGTTCATTCCAAAGTACAAGGAAAACTCTTTGACAATTTCCTGCACTCATACAGGTAAATCAAATGTCTGTTTGTGATGAAGCAATTTATTGCTGACTTTCTGGAAATTACTGTATGGAACTCACATTTGTGGATGTGTGCATTTCCTCCTTTTCAAACTCAATAGAAGTGCTGCACTTGAGAGGACTGCGGTTTGTGAGCCTCCATCAGTGCGGACTCGCTGCGGAGAGTCTTATAACCCTCCTCTACGTCACGGTCATTGGTTTGTAATGAAACTTAATGTAGGAAGCCCTCTGCATGACCGTGCAAACAGCGGAGGGGTGGACAGGGTGAGGGGAGAGGGCCTGGTTTCATAAAGGTCCAGAGAGAGGCCACAACCGAGGTGGGGAAGTCAGTTCCCAGAGAGCCATAGCTCTGCACATCTCAGACACGTCTCTTCTCCATCCTGCCTGATTCAAACAACTGCCTTGTTATCAAGCATCTGTTTCAAAATCATGTTCTCAAAAAGCCTCAGTCCTTTTAATGAGATGTGTCAGAGCAGAGAGACATCTAAAACATGCCCGGATTTCTGAGAGCAAGCGCCCCATAGCTCTGATCAAACACCAGACTTTCCTGAGTAAATGAGCCCAGATCTCCCAGACTTGGCCTTATGCAGTGGTGATAAACAGTTTTAACTTGGTGCTGCCTTAAGTTGGACGTCTCCCCATTCTGAAGTATGGCCATTTATCAACAGCACCCAGAAAAGCCGCCGGCTTCGCTGGGCCCAAGCTCATCTTAGATGGACTGATGCAAAGTGGAAAAAGTGTTCTGTGGTCTGACGAGTCCACATTTCAAATTGTTTTTGGAAACTGTGGACGTCGTGTCCTCCGGACTAAAGATGGTATGGTGGTGTATTAGTGCCCAAGGCATGGGCAACTTACACATATGTGAAGGCACCATTAATGCTGAAAGGTACATACAGGTTTTGGAGCAACATATGTTGCCATCCAAGCAACGTCTTTTTCATGGACGCCCCTGCTTATTTCAGCAAGACAATGCCAAGCCACATTCTGCACGTGTTACAACAGCATGGCTCTGTAGTAAAAGAGTGCGGGCACTAGACTGGCCTGCCTGTAGTCCAGACCTGTCTCCCATTGAAAATGTGTGGCGCATTATGAAGCATAAAATACGACAACGGAGACCCCAGACTGTTGAACAACTTAAGCTGTACATCAAGCAAGAATGGGAAAGAGTTCCACCTGAAAAGCTTCAAAAATTGGTCTCCTCAGTTCCCAAACGTTTACTGAGTGTCGTTAAAAGGAAAGGCGATGTAACACAGTGGTAAAAAGGCCCCTGTGCCAACTTTTTTGCAATGTGTTGCTGCCTTTAAATTCTAAGTTAAAGATTATTTAAAAAAAAAAAAGTTTCTCAGTTTGAACATCAAACATCTTGTCTTTGCAGTGTATTCAATTGAATATAAGTTGAGAAGGATTTGCAAATCATTGTATTCTGTTTTTATCTACGATTTACATAACGTGCCAACTTCACTGGTTTTGGGTTTTGTAGAAATAGAAATTTAGTCCTATTTGATGTGATGTAGTACCACCTGTCAAATAAGTACTTTAGAGAAAATAGTGGCTTTTACTCTGATTAGGGAATTTGTCATCAGAAATTCTCCTGTTGACTGAAAAACTGGCAGTGAGAAAGTGTCCATTTATAAATCAGGTGAGCTATTAAACGATGAAGACACAAATGCTCAGTATTGGGTGCTTACATGACATCTTATGGGGTCAAACGAGACATTAGAAACACCATTCTGAAAGCACAGCATCATAAAATTCTGTTTAATCTGGAGAATAGGCAGGAAAGTGTTCTTGGAATCTGTCTCTGAGTCACAATAACCCATCACTCCAGGACTCAGAATCATCACCCAGTTTTTTTGATAATAGATATTTCTCAACAAAGATTTTATAATTTGGAATTGAATTCAGATCTAATGCATGGGAAGAATCTTCAAAATGACTTAAGTTTTTCTGTTCTTAGCCTGTGAAAATATGATTGTCTTCTTTCCTGCTGCTAGTTTGTTTTCTCTCTGTAAGTGCATCTAGCCAATTTGTCATAGAGACGTCACTGTCTAGACAACTACCATGAAGAGATCTTGTAGTCCCATGTCCAGCTAGGCAGTCCATTACCCCAGGAGAATATAAAATCCTGTAAGCCCGCTTATAAAGTAGTACTGGTTGTTATATTTGACAAATGATTCTGAAAAAGTGATTTAAATATGTAAGGGCAACCTGGTGTCCAAAAAAAGGGATAAATTTAAGGCAAAACTCTGGCTCTGAATGCTGGTGAGAGCAGTATTCTGATGGAATGGAGGGTGGGGTGTGTTTTCAGTGGCTAAGGTGAATGTTTGATGGTTAAAGCTTGTCAAAAACCTCAGAAGCACATCATTCCTGGACTGCCGATTGGTTTCATTACTTCCTCCTCGTGTGAGTGTGGTGTGAGATGCTGAAGATTGAAGGGTCATCTTTTATACTTAGAGCTCATCTGTGGGACAAGTAACTCCCAACCTGAGCACAGGAGTCTGTCGCATAAATCATACTTATGTTTTAAAGTGTCAAGAATTTCAGAACTGAGAAGAGCCAAACGCAAAATCTCAGAATATGTTGCAGTAGGCAAAACAGAACTGAACTCAAAACTTTTAACAAGTGAATGTCCACGATCAGGCTGATGTCGCTGAAGGTTGAGGAGTTGGGCTTGGAAGGATGGAAAGGGTTGGACTGAGATCAGCAGCAGGGTTGGAGGTGAGTAGGACTGAGTTCGGTGTGCTCATTGGCACTGTAAAGAAGACCAGTCAGACAGATGCAAACAGCGCTGTGTAAGTGGAGCTGCCATAAATGAGCCAGGGGGAAGCAAAGAGCGATGAGTGGGGCAGTGACAACAGGAACATACAGGTTAATCCCCCCCAGGGGATGCCCGTTGTCACCATACACACTTTCTGACCAGCCCAGTCGATGGGAGCTGGACAACAGCGAGTGGTTGGTCTGGTCCTGGAAGGCTAAGGCCTTTTTCAACAGGAGGGTGCTGGCTTTTTTCCATCCTTGGCAGGTGTAATGGATGAAAGTTGAGCTGAAGGGACCTCCACCTCTCTTCTCTTCGCTTGGAATGGGAGATTGTTAGCCCATACAACACTCAAAAGAGGACATCTTGAGGCCAGTCACAGGGAGGGAATTATGAACGGGCTCCACCCAAGGAAGATGATGTGACCATTTGGTAAAAGAATCTTCAGAAAGACATCAGAGAGTCTTGCCCAAGTCCCTTTACTGGCCCACTGATCTCTGGATGGAAGCTGGACAAACGGTGAGGAGTGGCGCTCACCAGGACATAAGAATTGACCAGGGAGTTGTGGCCCACAATCAGAGACAACCTCTAGGGGGATGCCATGGGGGCACTTCACCATGGTCGTGGGCAGCCTTCCCCGAGGGTCAGAGTGAGCTGCTCTTGAAGAATGGTCCACGATATCAAAACCGCAGATAACACCGCCCATCCAACTCAGGCATCCCGGCAACAAAGTCCATAGCCATAACAATGCAAGCCCATAGCTGTGGTCGGTGGGGGACTTCAAGGGGCTGGAGGCGGTCACTGGGTAGGTTGGTTGCTGGACTTCGCCTGAAGGGAGACATCAGTGCCCGATAAACATCAAAATGCTCCACCACAGGAGGAACAGAGGCTACACTGTCATCTACAAATACTTGCTTGCGCACATTTTTATTCAGTCTCTATTATTACACCCCAATAAGTGTTTTTATTCCCCCGTGTGTGAAGTAGCCTTTCTGAATATCACACTGCAGCTGCCATGAAAGTAATTTATAAAGACAGTATTGGTTCATCTTCTGAGGCAAATCCTAAGAAGACTCTGAAAAAGCTCCATTTCACTCAATCATTACGTGTCACTTTCCTGAAAGTCCTCTCAGCTCAGTTGACAAGGAAAAATTCATTTGTGGGTGAATTTAAAGTGATATACAAAAGTAACTTTAAAAAATGCTTTGCGGTTTATTCATTAACTTTTAGATGGACACTTTTAACACATAAATGGGAAAATAAATCTTTAAGTACTCATACAAAAAGCCTAGGCGATTGTTTTACATTATGCAATGTATTTGAGAGAGTTCAGAATATAAGGCACATGAATGACCTCACTTAACTTAAAATAAATCAAAGGAGGTTACTGTACATCAGTGGTTCTCAAATTCGGTCCTGGCGCCCCCCTGTGTATGCTGGTTTTTGTTCCAGCCGCAACTGCAATTCTAGGATTTTAACAAGCTGTTGATTTGTTTTAATTAGGTGCATTTATGCAAATATCCACAGGTTCCTCATTGGTGAAACTCTTAACACATGGAGGTAAAACCCGACAATTTACTTGGCAAAAAATGTAGTCACACCTGTTGTGTTTTCTGTTGATTTTATTTGGTTCAGGCTGGTTATTTGGGAAAAACTCAAAACACCTGCATTCAGAAACCTAATTTGGAGCTTATTGATTTTCTAAGAGTCTAATTTGATCTGTTTAAAAAAGTTTTCACCTGAAAATCCCAGCAATATTGAAAATTAAGCACAATATGTTCAAGGGTTTTTATTCTCCATAGCAGAATGGATGTGTCCATCCAAATGTGCCTTAAGATGATAAATAACTACTCTAAACATGGAATGCTGCTAATTAAGACAAAGTAACAGCTTATTAAGATCTTAGAATTGCAGTTGTGGCTGGAACAAAAACCAGCATACACAGGGGGGCGCCAGGACCGAATTTGAGAACCACTGCTGTACATGAAGTAATAGACTAATTTCAAAAACAAATATTATTTTTTCATCATGTAACATGGACAACATTTCATGTTTTCTTTCTTCCGGTTCCCCTCACATTTACGAAATTGCAAGTCTAGGCAAAGTAAGTCTCCTTTGATTGGTTTACATCTCACATGTGCCGTCATCCCCGGAAGTGGTTTTTTTACATTGTTTTTTTCCTGATGTACCTGTGACATGTATTTAAACCCCTTGTTCTGAGTTTCCAGTGGCTGGATTGTGATTTGTAATTCATGCTGAAAGCAAGTCAGTATTTTAAAGTAGAAACTCTTCTTCCTTATTAAGTGAAATGTAACCTTTAATATTAGCTATTAGTGGAAGCCTTCCTCTTTACTCAATAAATTCAAACAATCGTCCTAGCCTAAATTAGCTTCCAGGTTTGGGACTGTGTCCAAGTTGACCTGGTGCAAGTCAGCTCCTTTGTCCAGTTTAATAGGAACAAGCTCCAAAGCCTAATCCATTTAGACAGTTTGGTTTTGGCGAAGAGTGCACTCCATCGTGCAGTCATCCCGAATAGTCACTGGCCAGAGATTAGCTTGGCCCTGTTTTGCCCGCTGCACCATAATTGAACAGACCCTTCTTCTTCTGAGCTCCATCCCACTGTTACTGTGTTATCATCACTAAACCCTACTACTGGATTGTACTCTGTCTTTGCACTTGATTCCTGGTCTAGAATGTCAGTTGTTTGCTAGAGTTTTGATTCAAACTTCGGTTTGTTGTGTATTCCATCAGTTATGTGCGGATTAAATATGTAATTAATTCAGATTTGTCATGGCCGAAGGAATCGGGAGGCCAATTACAGCAGCTCAGATAAAACAGTACCAGCGAGAACTTAAAATACCCACATGGAGAAATATTAATAAAGAAACTGAACAGCTCTTGCGCTTCCGAAATGAATGCCCTACAACACAAACCAGGAAGCAGAGCGAGAGAAGAACAAACAAATAGGGAAAGTAAAAAGAAGCTTCCTTGTTGAAATTTTTTTTTTTTTTTCATTTTATTTGTTTTTTTTTATTCACAAGTTGAAATGTTACCACAAGGATTCGCTGTGTAAGAAGTTTTTTTTTTTGCATCTGGTCATAAGTCCAACAATTCAAAACGTTATTCAAGGAACATTATTAATTAACATTTTTGAAGATGAAGGTGCAAGACAATGTTTGTCAAATCAGATAATCAACCCAGGATTTGCCAAACTGGCCATGAGCAGGTCTATGTAAAAGGGTTGATCTTTGCACCATATGACCAATCACAACATGGATAAGTCTACCAGAGCTGCACTTTTTATATAAGATAAGCAAACTATCCAATCAATATGAAGAATTTAAAAACATAATCCAAGCTAAAAGAAACAGAGTTGTGGAACAACTGTGTTAATGCATAAGTTATTTGGCTTATCAATATCACTGGCTCCTCATTAATTTTCAATTTTTTACCCCATTAAATAATTGTATAGCTTTGATTTATTCATCAGGCATGTAAGATCATTTCAGCCTCATTCTTTCAGATGCAGCTTTAGCAGTTTTAAAAGGTCTTGGGAGCAAATAAAAGAACAAGAATGAAAAGATGATTCTAACCAGTAAGCTAATTTGCAAATTCATCGAGTACAACTTTTCAGTGCTTTAATCAGTCTCTGCTTTTGAATGATATCAGTATACAGAATGCAGATTAAATGGGAACCTAATATGCTATTTATCCAAGTTTATATTTTGGTCTTTGACTCCCCTAAAGTACTCCTGATTGCACAAAGTAAAAAAAGAGTACTTATATCGCTCATACTGCCATCCTCAAAAAACTCCATTTGTAGTCCTGCCTGAAACACCTCATTGGGGTGGCTCTTCCGATATGGCCCCCACTCCCCGTGTGCCCACTTTATTCTGACTGGCCAGCTCTGTGGAGGGCGGATCTGGCGGGACGAAGCCGCAGAACGCAGTTTTCCGGGTCCGGCAAAAAGAGTGAATCTGAAGGGAATCGACGGGAAATCTGGAATCTAACGCAGTACATGTGTATAGACCTAATAAAATTAACTTGTTCTAATAAATGCAAAGGCGAAAGTGGAGGACGCAGTGCGAAAGTCTGGCAGCTCAAGCTTGAATTTGCTATTGGCTACAGTTTGCTACGGCAACAGTTGCCGAGTACAGCGGTTTTACTACTCCGCAGCTCGGATGCAAGGAAAGCTAGAATCCACCCTATATAGACACATTTGTAGAGCGGGTCGACATGCCCAAGTCTAGACCGGAGACCGTAAAAATCCGGTGGGTCTGAGTTTGGAGGGAAACATGGACAGTGAGGAGCAGCTAAAAGTGGACCAACAGCTTATGGACTGCTTCGGTGTGTATTAGGACCTGCTGGTTCATGTGCATAGCTGTGGTGTGTTGTTCGCGTAGAGAAACAAACAGCTTCTGTAATCCAAATTACTCTATCTCTCCTTTATTATTTTCATGACAAAAGATTGTTCAATATGGCCCATTGGCTAGTTGCACGAGATAGTGTTAAGTACTTTCTGAAATACGCAGGGTTGCATCAACATTAAGGGTTTGCTTCCATCACTTATTAGTCTATATCAGATGCTAAGCAGATGACAGGTATATCATCCCGGATATGTGCTTTTAGCTATTTGGCAACTTTTAACTTTAACCTTTTTTTTTTTGGACTAGCAGTATATCTTAATATTGCGACCTTAAAATAGCAGTCGCGAAGCAGAAGTGACTATCACGGCACGAGTTTGAGTCCCGGTTGTACCAACTGGCAGTGGTCAGCATTTGTTCGTTGTTTTTGTTGCATTTCTGCCTCATGATAGCAACATGCCAAAAATATAGCTGACCACACCTTATTTTAAGATAAAACGCTCATTGGCACTCAGTTTGGTGCATTCGCTTTTTAAGCAACATGGACCCTGGACGGGAAAATTACTCCCCGTGGTCTTAAAGTAGCAAAGACACTAGTGTCGCACTTGGCGTTGCTTTGCGGCGGGTGTACGAGAGAGCACAATGTCTCCTACCCGTTTCATTTTTCTTTTCTTATGAATTCCCTGTCAAAAGCAATTTGATTTCTATCGTGATGTTATCAAAAGACTGACTCAAACAAGGCCAGGGCCTGTGGGCAGAGTGCAGAGATTAGTAAGTATTCATTCCCCAGTGACATGTTTGGCTGCTTGCTAAAGATTAGCTGTACTGTATATTAAAATTGCCCATGCCCTGTGATTACTGTTGAGGCCTTCAGAGACATCTCACATAATGGAAATGGGCAGCAGTTTCAAATCTTACCTCTACTGCCAAACTTTTTTCTTCTTTATCAGTGAGAGCATTATCTCTGCTATAACTGGATAACCTCCAGTCATTTTAGAGCACAAAAATAAAACACATGCAAACAGACAGGATAAAGAGTAAGAGGTAAGATTTAGAATATATCTTTTCTTGGGTATGGCAAATTATGCTGTGTGCATGAATTTAATTCATTAGAATGCGACAAGTCCCCAAAATTGACGGTTTTGCGGGTTTGCAAATATTATCTTTAATGATTATACCTTTTCGAGAAAAGTTTTGGGCTTCAGTTTGAACAATTTGACACTGAGCATCTAAGCTTTCAAATGGTATATCGTTTGCCTGGATTGGTTGAGGATTTAAGTCTTAGTTTACAAATGAAGGATTCAAAATTTGTTTGAAAATTCCATAGGGCCCTTATTAGGGCCCAGTGACAGTTAACAGGTTAAGTTTGCAAAGGGTGTGCTTTGTGACTTCTACTCTTAGTGTTTCAGTCGAGCGTCCCTCGGGGTATAGTTGATTCTTCCCGCAGTTTCATTTAGTTTCTGTATTGATCGAGAAATAGAGAGCAATGATGCGTATTCCTCCAGAGACTGATGGTTTGCCACATTTCTTAAACTATAATAGAACCTAGATAAATACAGAGCTAAATCTTGGCCATAAACATGCTTCAAATCAAGGGCGTAGGTTTAGTGTGAGAATTGGTTGGGACAGGTGTGTGATGCGATCGCACGTAACACGCGAGCTGGAAAACTTTTGTAAATCTGAGTGCAGATACTGCCTTTACCATACAGAGAGATCATCTGAATGAGTGTTTCTGCATTTTTTAAATTATGCTACACAAGGTGCCTCCAAAATTTTCATACAAAGATGCCACATACATAAACTTGCCACAACCTTAACTGGCAGCTGCGGACCATCTCCGCGCACTCATGAAACCCGCGCAGATCTAGTAACCTGGGCATTGATACCGAGTGAGTGGATATATAAGTACGTTAGGAAGTCAGCTCGTAATCCTCTCTGTTAAGCATCTTAATATGCGGTAACGCAATTGCAGCCACCATAAACACTTCAAAATGGACCATCGACTATGAGTCGGAAAGCCGCAAACCAAGTGTTAATCGGACTGGATCATGTTAGATTTACGATTACATGTTTCTTTCATTTCCCCCACTGAGCCAAAGTTGGCTCGGACATGAGACTTTCAAAGGTTATATTTGCTGTACATGATGAGACTAACTTCAATGCTTTCCCTATAATTCCACAGAACAAGCCATAATTATGACCTCACCTGAAGCCCTGATACACCTGTATCCCCAACAGCTCTGTTTCTCTAGTTGCTGCTGTGATTCCTGAGTATAAAATAATTAATTAATAATGGCACCTTTGCAGGATTTCTCCGCTGAAATTCACCTCAAATTTGACATATCCACCTGGCTTATATTTACTCCTGCTGGCAACCCGATTACAAACCAACATGTGACAGAAACCAGGTTTAGTTCGCGAGTTGAAACTAGTGAACATGCTTAATTGAAATTCGCTGACATTATTTTCCGGTAAAGACTCATTTAAGGTAGCTAGCAAGTTTTGACTTTAAGTAACTATCTGTTTCTGACAGTTAGATCACTTATTCAACCATCATTACACTGGGCATTCAGTTTGGTGAAATATTAGCAGCATGACCTGACATGGAGCGACCTTTTTTCCCTCACGCTCTCAGACAATGAAATTTCCACAAAAGTGATACGTACCTGAGGTAATATCAATGTATGACATGAGTTGGGCCATGGGAAAAGTGCTATAATTACGCAATTAAGAAAAATCTGGAACACATACAAATTACGGTTCTCTTCTACGGGTAAGCCATTGCAAACACACGTAATCAAAGCTGGCGATCCAGTTGCGCATCTCAAGCTCCGCTTTGGACAAAAATTAATATTCATAACCTGAATAGCGTGGTCCGTTTACTCTTGACTTTTAGCCTTCAGATAGCCCCGCCCTTTCAACCAATCAAATGCTAGAATGCATAAATGGATTGTCTTGGAGACGTAGCCTCCACAAGTGGATCTTATATGGCTTATCTGGAAAGATGATAAGGACGACTTCGCTAAAACATTGGTAGGGACAATCTGGCTTCCCAAAATATTGGTAGGGACATGTCACAACCTTCTATATACAAACCTATGCCCTTGCTTCACATCACAGTTTAAGGAGCACTTTCAAATATTTCCTCTTTCTTCACATATACCAAAAAAGACTAAAAAGAATAAAATGTCATGGGTATAGTTTTGGAAGCGATTGATACAGTATTAGCCCTAACCACATGCATTTTGTAACTTGCAGATGTTACATCAATTTCTTAAAATATCAGATAAATGGGTCTTGGTTAAGCAAAGCAAAAGGGATATATTGGCTTTGTTATTGTATTACAAGTACAATAAGTTGGGAACTACAAATGTTTTTTCTTTAAAAAGTGTTTTGTATTTCATTATTCTGTAATATTAAATTCTGTATATTACTTGTTGGAGTTAATCGTTTTCATGTCGATCAGTGTACAAAAGTGTACAGTCTCACGATTTCCCATGTCAGAGAAAAGCGTATCTTACATCATCTCGGGCCCAGCTGTTTTTGCCTGATCAGTAACCTTCTGCAATGTCATACCTGTGACCCACCCGGCTGCCTAAAATATCTGACGGTGACTCCCAGTCCTCATAAATGGTGTCCTTATTCCCCCTGTCTTAAAGCACTGCAGGAGGAGAGAGAGGGTAACTTTCACTCCAATTCTCCCAGTGAACATTCAGGAGGACGACAGTCCGCAGGGCACCAGAAATGATCTTCAGCGTGGAGAGTGAGACGGACCTGCATACTGTGAGGCAGAAAAATGTCCAAGAGCTTTAAGAGCACAATAGACTGACTCTTTATGGTAATGTGGTATCTATTAAAACAAACTCAAATGAAAGGTGTCCGCAGGCTGGCCTTAAATCACTGTTAATCAGTAAAAAATCCCAGCTGACGCTCCATGAGAGGACAGACCCTTTTCCGGCTCTGTGGTTGATATCTCTGAGGGCTGCATATACTTAATGGTCACTTGCACTAATTTAAACCGAAGGTCTGGATTGATTATTTTTAGGTATTTGAAATTTAGCAGTGATGTGTCAGTAGAAGCTGGATAGAGAGATTATCTTGGATACTGTGAGTGGTACTACAGTGTGATTTTGGCTTTGTTGATTCATTTACTGTAGATGATGGAAAATGCCTCACAAAGAGTTCAGGGGCTTAATTTCTGGTTCTCTTAAAATTAGATCCATCTCATTAAGATGATAAAAACCAAATGAAACCTTGGAAACTTATGTGTTTGAATTAACATGGACAGTATTTAAATAGTCAGCGGAGCTTTTTCACTGAAAGTGCTTACTTTGGTTAGTTTTGAGAAAAAAAAACCCAGAAGAGATAATAATGGACTAATAATACATATATAAAATCAATAAAATAATACTTATTCATTTATTTCCACTTAGAAATTATAAATGTTGCTCAGATTTGTAAATGTGATCTCTTCTTAAGTGTACTCATTGCATCAATACAGACTTGATTAGCTTTGTCGGCATCAGTCAGCCCTCTGTGATCCCTCGCTATGCCTTTAGCTGCTATGACAGTTGAATAATTCAGTGTATATAATTTCACAGCCAAGTTAATTTACTGCTGAAGTGGTGTAAGAAATCAAAGTGAAAGATAAATCTAACCATGGAGTGGGAACCAGGCATTTAAGGCGAGATGTCTGATTGGATTATGCCTGGTGTACGTCTGGATCAGATCAGTAATAAACTCCAAATCAAAGCTGGATATTTTCCTCTGTGTTTTAGAGTAGCTTGAAAGGAGACACCACAACACGCTCCCTTCAGGGAATCTGAACAGGCAGCCTGAACTTATCTAATACTGCTAAAATAAAGCACTGCGGTGTGAAGGACCACAGTTCTTGTAAATGAGCATTTCATTATCTGCTGCTATGTTACTTGGTGTATTTGCATGCAGTACAGTAGACTGTAGGAATTGACAGAGTTGTAATGAGCTTGATCGGTCACCCTTTATCACCGTAATTGCTGCTGACTACAAGAAATGAGTATGTGGAGGTTTTATTGGGATCTTTTCACTTTAAGTACAGAAAGTTGGACATTAAAGCCCCTGGGAACATAAAATCAATCTTCAATGTCATGTTTCAAAACTGACTTTGTTCTGAAGCAATCACTAAAATTGAGAAAAAACAATAAAAAATGAATAAATTAAATCATAGTGCGAGGAAATGTCAAAGTCTTCAAGGTCGAAGGTCATGGTACCATTAATTGGTGACCTTAACCTTGACCTCGAGGCTTGAGTCGTCATTTTCAATTGGCCTAAACTAAGAGTTAGTGTCAACAATATGAGCTAATTTGGAATGAAATGAGAGTAGATGTTGTGTTTTTTTTTTAATCTGGCATCTCCAATCCCACCTGAGTCTGGAATGCCCAATTGGGCAACTAAGTACAAGTCTTGCTCATATGCGACCCCTTGCTGCCAATATGGGAGAGTGAAGACAGCTCACGGCTCTCCTCCGAGGCATGCGCCTGTCAGCCACTGCTTCTTATACTCATTGAACCTTCGCAAGTCCAGAACAAGGGCAGAGGATACCCGCCATGAACAGACGTAGAATCTTCCTGACATGCGCCCAACCGGCCAACAGGAGGCGCTTAAGCAACGAACAAAGCAACCATTTTATATAACCCTTCCCAATTTGCATCCCCGTTCCACAATGGCCAATTGACCTATGGCTAAGCCCCGCCCCCTCCACTGACTCGGACAGACAATCAACAATTTAGAGCGGGCACTAATGGCTGGTATCACAGTCGGAGATATTTTTCAGGATGCCATCGATGATTTTTGGCGATACGAGGCTCAAGCATCACCAAGAAGTCCTGGGTTACACTATGCATTGGAGGAATACATTAATAAATTTAGAGTGGAGAAGATCAATGAAATTTTAAATCAGAAGCTAAAATTTTCAGGTCTCCGGGCGATCAAATGCATCTCGTTTCCTTCGCCCTCTCACACAAGAGAGGATTAGCATTGTTTGTGCACCGCAATCTAACCTGACGTCACGTGACTGAACTCCTAAGTAAACAAGGTGACATGGTGATTAATGCAGCCAAGAGCTCACATTAAGCCACGTCCCTCAGCACTGAAGTTAGCCATAGAGTTTTCCAACTTTATTTAATGTTACCTAAAGGCCCGGTCACACCGCCAGAACTTTGCTGGAGCGTTCCTTGATTGGTAGGGAGGGGGGGCCGAATTTCGACAACGCTCGTCACTGCGCACAAAATGGGAAAAAAATCGAAACACGGGCGTTGGCTTAGCGGTGCACCGCTGAAGCCGGCGTTGCTTTAGCGTTGGTTTAGCGGTAGCGAGTGTTGGTTTAGCGGCGACGCGAGCGTTGGTATAGCGGCGTTCTGTGCATGCGGGCTTTGGCTCGGCGGGGGTATAAAATTGGTTTAGCGGAATACCGCTTGTGACTACAGAGCTGAACGGATCGTTTTGATACAAGTTCTGACAGACACACCTCTGTCTCTCCTTCTCTCTCTCTTCTCCTTCTGTCAACAGCTTGTTGCAGTCTGAGGAGGTTCTGATTCTGCTGCTGGACTAGTGCACCAGTCATAGCAAGTCTCTCAGCATCCATGGTACAGTTTTACTGTAACTTTGAGCAATTTCGATATAGATGAGGTCTGAACTCAACGGCAGCTCGATTCCAAATGAGCTCCGGGTCCATTTCTCCCCGTATTTATAGCCAAGTTCTGGTCCCGCTCTGACACCTCTATACCAACGCCCAACCAAAGTTCATCGCCGCCATGGCTCGCTTCTTCAACGCCCGACACCGTTCCAGCAACCTCGTGTCCACTCGTAAAACGCTCACAACCGCTCCACCAAAGTTTGTGCAACGTTCAATCGCCGCCCAGGCAACCTGGCGAAGCAGCGGTGGTCCAGCGTTCAAGATTTCTGCGTTGGCCTAGCGGACCCAAGCGTCCACGAACTTGCGTCTAGCGGTGCCAAACTTTGAATGGGTGTTGGTGGAGCGGGGGTGAACTTTGCCGGGGCGGAAAATTGCCCCATCCTCACCGCTCGCAATATTTTGTGCAGCTCAAAACTTTCGGAGCGGTAGGAGGGCTCCTCAAGAAACATCAGCGGTGGTCGAGCGTGTACGGCGCTGCTTTAACGGGGGCCAACTTTTGTTAAACGGTGGTGAACGGTTACGAGCGATGATGAATTTTTTTCACCGCTCCAAGAACGCTCCAGCAAAGTTCGGGTGGTGTGACCGGGCCTTAACTCAGTGATGTATAAGATAACTTTACATTAGTCTCCAGCGAAGTGACTAGATGTCGCCTTAAACATGGTTTTGACTTAGCTTGGAACAAATGTAGACATCCTTCTCTACCTTTGTTAGCTACGTTAAGCTGATAGTGGGGTCTTCCACAAAACTTTAAGCTGCTTTCACACCGGACGCAAAATGAATTTTTCGCACGACGGATTTCATTCAAAGTCAACGGGTGTATCCGCTTTTTTGTATCGACTTTCAATGTAATCTGTCGTGCGAAAAATTCGTTTCGCGTCCGGTGTGAAAGCAGCTTTATCCAGAGGAGACACTTCTCTCACTTATGATGTGGCTTTGGGAAGGGTATAAAATACACCCCAACGCCCAGCCTCTCGGGATACCTCGTATTTGAGTTGAATTTACCCCATGCACAGCGTTTGACCATTTTTTTTAACTTAGAAACATTTTTAAACCCCCGTAAAAGTGAACAATTATGAGTTTCCATAATTCATTTCTTTTTTTTGTAATTTACTTTTTTATTGAGTTTTTCCTCAAATAACAGAGTACAACAGTTCCCATCATCCTGGTCACAATGCTGAGGTAGTTATAATCCGAATCAAGAATGATGAAAAGACAAAACCAAACAAGACAAAACAAAACAAAAAAGACAAATACAACCATGAACCTGGGGAGATTCGTGACATAAATCTCACATCTTACAAGGAGTAATTAGTAAATTCAAAAGTTGTCAAAGACACTCCAAGAGATGGCAGTAGTATTCAAATTATATAAAATCAGGTCTTGATGTTGACACAAAATAAACCCAGATTGACCAATTCTCATTAAATTTGTCATATTGATTTTTCATTGTGAAAGTAATTCTCTCCATATTATACAGGTCATAAACTACATCTATCCAGTCGTCTATTGTTGGTGGGACCTTCTGGAGCCATTTCCTTGTCAGGGCCTTCTTGGCCGCCACTAATAACACTCTCAACAAGTATTTAGTTACTTTTCCACATTGTAGTTCCTCAAGATCGCAAAGGTACATTGTTTTAAAATCATAGTTAATTCTAATGTGGAAAGCTGATTCCAAGTTGTTGTGAACACTTTCCCAGAAAGGGGCGACAGAGGTACACTTCCAAAAAATATGAAAATGGTCTGCTACAGTACACCCACAACATCTCCAGCAGTCGGTTTGGTTAGAGTATCTGGCTTTTTGGGCCGGAGTGCAAAAGAATCTAATAATATTTTTCCAGCTAAAGAATCTCCAGGAGGGGGAACTTGTCATCTTCCATTGGTGTGAACAAATCCTTTCCCACTCCTCCTGTGATATTGTTAATTTACTCTCTTTTTCCCATTTGGACTTAATTGTCATTGTGTTGTCGCCTGCTATTGTCTGAATAGCGGTATAGAGTCTGGAAATAGTTTTCCTGTAGGTAGAGTCTTTAAAGGCTCCCAGAAAAATATCCATAATTGCTTTACCCGTTTCCTTCCCTTTCCTTAGGAAGGATTTGTAAATAAAGTCTCTGATTTGGAGATATCTAAAGTGGTCTTGATTTTCTAAACCATATCTGTCTTTCAGCTCTTGAAAACTGAGTATTTGATCCTGATTCAGCAGAGCTGTATGTTGTTAGACCTTTGTCAGTCCATACAAGAAACCGTTTGTCATAAACACTGGGCATAAAAACAGAGTCATACGCAAACCACTTAAGGATGCCCATCCTGTCTCTCATGTGGTGTCTTTTAGTTATGTTATTCCAAATCTCCAAGGAGCATGCTATCCAGGGATTATCAGGATCCGAAATTTGGTTAATTAGTGAACAGTCACCAATTAACATACTCAATGGATATCTCATGCTCATTGAGTTTTCAATTTCTTTCCACCTTGAGCTATAACTAGGTGTACACCAACCTACTAGAAACCTAAGTTGGGCAGCCTTGTAGTAGTCCATTAGGCAGGGGAGTGCTAATCCTCCCCTGTCTTTGGTCAACTGGAGTGTCTTGAACTTTACTCTGGGTTTTTTCCCTGCCCAGATGAATCTAGATAACAGCCTATCCCATTCTGTAAAATATTGGGGGGGTTTCTCAACAGGTATTGATTGAAATACATAGAGAAATCTTGGCAGTATATTCATTTTGATTATATCTATGCGTGAGTATATATTTAAATAGGGTAACAGGCTCCATCGATTTATGTCATCTGTAATCACCTTCTTGAGAGGGCCATAATTAAGTTCCTGTAATCTGGATAAATCCAAAGGTAGGGTGATTCCAAGGTATTTTATGCTTTCCTTGTCCCATTCCAAGTTATATCTTGAGCGTAGAGAAGGAGATGGGTTATAGTGGAAATTGAGAACTTGGGTTTTTTTCTTATTTACCCTGTACCCTGAGTATGAGCCATAATCTTCCAGAACTGACATCAAAATTGGCAGAGACTTTGTGGGATTAGTTATATAAATAAGGATATCATCCGCAAAGAGTGCCAATTTCTGCTCACCTGCACCCAGTTGAACACCTGAGATGGAGTTATTCTGTCTAATCCATTGCGCTAAGGGTTCTATAAATACAGCAAACAAGAGGGGACTTAATGGGCAGCCCTGCCTAGTGGATCTCTCTAGCTGAAATGAGTCACTGAATTCCCCATTAATTTTTAATCTGGCTTCTGGTTTGGTATATAGAGCCTCTAATGTCTTGATTAATTGCATTTTAAAGCCAAATTTCTTCATAACTGTAAAAAGAAATTTCCATCGGACTGAGTCAAATGCTTTTTCTGCATCTATACTAATAAGCATGGCTGCAATTTTGTTTTGGTTTATATGTCTAATAATTTGTAAAGAACGTCTGATATTGTCATGTGTCTGGCGTGTCATTACAAAGCCAGTTTGGTCCATGTTAATCAACTCAGGCAGAACTTTCTCAAGCCTTTTGGCAATAATTGAAGCAAACAGTTTATAGTCCAAGTTGAGGACACTGATGGGCCTATAGTTTGAACAATCTAGCTTATCTTTTTCTCCCTTTGGTATTACAGAAATAATGGCCTCTTTCCATGATGCAGGAATTTCGCCCTTTTGAATGACCCAATTAAATGTTTTAAGTAAAATTGGTATCAGTGGCTCCTTGAGACATTTATACCAAGCAGATGTAAAGCCATCCGCACCTGGAGATTTACCAGATTTTAGCCTATTGATGGCTGAGGAAACCTCTTCTGCAGAGATTGGTAATTTCAGAGCTGAGTTTTGGTCCTCTGTCACAGTTGGTAAATTTAAAGCTTGTAGCATTGAATCTAGTTTGTCATCATCGTCAACCTGAGGTTGTGAATATAATTTCTCATAGTAATCTTTAAAACAATTTTTAATTTCTGTCATGTCTTGTATGATATCTTTAGTCTTTGGATCCCTTATTTTAAATATTGTGTTTTCTGCCTCTTGTTTTTTTAATTTGTATGCCAATAATTTGGCATATTTACCACCTCCTTCATAATATTTTTGTTTTGTGAACATTAATTTCTTTTGTATCTCTGATCTAAGTAATTCATTAATTTGATTTCTAATCTTTTTCAGTTCCGTTTCTATTACAGGGTTCAATGTGAGCTTGTGCTCAGACTCCAGCTTTTTTAATTTGAGTTGCAGGTCACTGAGACTTTTGGCCCTTTGTTTCTTCAAAAAAGAAGTCGCTGCAATTGCCTTCCCCCTCATTACCGCTTTGCAGGCATCCCAAAGAATTGGTGGAGAGACTTCACCATTATCATTATCTTTTACATAGTTCAAAATGTCAGTACTAAATTGTTCAGTCCTGTCTTTGTTCAATATAGAGGAATTAAGTCTCCATAAACCTGTTTTATTCCTGCAGTCCTGAGTCACAGTCATGTATACTGGACAGTGGTCTGAGAGATCCATATTACCAATACGGCAACCACTCATCCTATTAAGATCCCTCCCAAATACAAAAAAATAGTCAATTCTAGAGTAAGAAGTATAGGGAGATGAAAAATGAGTGTAGTCTCTGGTTGAAGGGTGGTAAAACCTCCACACATCTATTAGACCCACCTCTGAAGTGATATTAATAATCTTTTTAGCTAATTTCTTGGGTTGTGAGATTCGGGTGTTTGAAGAGTCAAGAGATGGATTGAAGATAATGTTAAAATCACCCCCACATATCAGAGTTACCTGAGACTCTGTCACTGCCCTGTTTAATATTTGTTGATATAAATCTAAATTAGATCCAGGGGGGATGTACACATTGTATAGTGTAAAATAATTCCCATTAAGCATTCCCTTAATCAATATAAATCTGCCTTCCTTATCTTTAATAAGTGATATGTGATCATACATCACTGATCCAGAAATCAAGACTGCCACTCCTCTGTTGTGCTTCAGACCATTAGATGATGAGAAAACCTGTTTGAAACCATACCTTTTGAGTTTAAGGTGTTCTATTTCAGTCATATGGGTTTCCTGCAATAGAGCTATATCAATGTGCTCTCTCTTGAGTTTTGAGAGAATTTTGGTACGCTTAACAGGGCTAAGTAGCCCATTGACATTAAAAGAAATTATATTAACCATGGCTTAAAGAAAGTTTGGTTTGAAACTCTGCCCATAACAGTTATTGAAAGCATGACCTCTCCTTTGTGATGTATTTCCATCTCCTAGTATAATTATCTCCCCTATCAACTTAGAACAGATAAAACAGCATAAATGAACATCATTAAACAACAACAAAAGTCCAATGACTTCCATAAAGGAGGGGATCCATATCCCCAATTCCCCTGTTGGTAGGGGGAGGAGGGAAAGAAACCCCCACGAAGTGGATGGGGCCCTCCCTAGTGGTGGAAAGACTAAGTGCGTTCCTTTACCTCTAGATAAGTCCAACATTTAACTAAAAGTTTCCTGTTCAATCTGAATTAAGTCATTACAGCCTACCGTCTTTGAGGCAAAGCAGAAGTGAAGAAAAGTGATTTACAACCAGTCCTTGAGAGTCTATTGAGATTTTCTTCTAAAAGCTTGCAGCCTCGCTCTTGCCCTCGACTCGACATCGCCTGTCTCTCCCGTGGTCACTCGTTGCCAATGGAAGGCGTTCCTCAGGTCTCCTTCCAGGCGAGAGCCTGAATCTTCTTTAGGCTTGGCCACCTCTATTCCCCTCGCTCTCAGCTCCGCAGTCGCCTCTTGTACGTCCTTGTATGTCTCCGTTCCAGTACTCCAGTGAATTCGAATTTTTGTAAATGGCGTTTGAAAACGGATGCCTTTCTCTTTTAGAGCTTTTTTTACGCCCGCGTAAGATCTGCGTTTTTCAACGACTTCAGATGCGTAGTCGTGATCAAAGGAGATAGAGTTATTCGCTATAGAAATTTTCTTTTTCCACGCCAACGACAAGACCATGTCTTTAACAGAAAATTGTTGAAAGCTTACCACGATGGATCGTGGTGGAGATCCGGGAGCTGGTTTCTGAATTGAAGCTCTATGTGCGCGTTGAATCTGTAAGACCGTGTCTGTTGGAAGTGTAAGCTCGTCAGTCAAAAACTGTTCCAAAAACTTGAGCATAGAGTCACCTTCAGTGCCCTCGGGTACTCCATAGATCCTGATGTTACACCGCCTGGACCTACTTTCCAAATCCGTAACTTTTTCCTGAAGTCGTCTTCTCTCTTTCAGAAGGAACAGTAGGGATTCTTCCGATACAGCGTTAACCTCCTCCAGCCCCGCGACGCGTTCCTGCAGTTCGGTGATAGCTTGGCCTTGGGTCTGAATAGACGAGCCCAGCTCCGTTAGCTTCGAGTTGAGGTCTTGTCTAAAGGCGGTCAGCTCCTCCTTTAAGTCCGCTTTAAGGTCTCCCTTTAGATCAGAGATCGCTGACTGAATGTCTTTTTTAAAATCCTTGAGATCGTTTGTCATAGAAGACATTTGCTTAAGCAGTTGTCCCGGAGATTCACGTTCACTCTCTTTGTCGGAGCCTAGCCTAGCATCTTGGGAAGAAGAAGGTTTTGGCATGTTGGTAGTTTGTTTCTTGTCTTTCGTCGATTTTTTTAGATTCTGGCTTCTCAAAGTAATCCCCCTTCTCATTACTTACACATTTTACTCAAAAAACCCTGAATTCTAACAGCGGGGTTACTATTTGAAAAAGATTGAACAGAGAGGATATCAGACGCGTGTTCTCAGCATGTCGTCCGGCCGGAAGTCCTGCTCCATAATTCATTTCAATGGATGTTCAGACTCAGAATGTCCAAGTATATGGAGAGGGAATACGCACTGTGATTGGCTCATTGCATTTGAGGGCGTGGCTTAGCCATAGCTCAATTGTGTGCTACTCTGAAAAAGCTGCCGACCTCTGCCGATTGGTATGACCTGGGCTCAAAGGCTAGTTATTTTCGCTAGAAATGTCAAATTAACAGACAGACAAACTGAACCAATAAGTGAACATGTCTATGATGAAATGCAGGGTAAAAATAGCTGACTAGACTCAGCTTTCCTGCGGACTGTATGCATAAAGCTGAAATGAAAATTTCAGCACAAGAGATGAATTATATTAACTGTACAATTGGCTGAGCTCGAGGCCCTAATCAATTAAATTTGGTCGATTTCTCAAACACAACATGACATCACTTTGAGATGAAAAAGTTTATGCCCACTAGAAAAGGCAAATCTTCAGATTGGCGTATCTACTTAGATGCAGTCATCTTCTCATTCTTCGTGTTTATATACTGTATACCCCCAAGGTCCAAAAAAATAGATAATTTTTTTAAGGATAAGGATAATTGATGACTTAAAAAAAAGATAGAGGAGGCTTCATGACATCAATTCCTTGGGACTTTGAGCCATACTCATCTATTTTGTTGGGTTCGGAAAATAGTGTCTGAGTTGATTTGGTCCTCTGTCACCCACTGTGATTGACAGTAAAGGAGTCAGAAACTTCTGAAGGTGAAGAACAGTCCGTATGATTTTATAGTGTGAGCAGAAAGAAGTCAGCGAGAGGATGATCATTATTTATTCATTAATGTTTTATCCTCTAAGCAGCAATGGATTCTCTTGTTTTGTTTATATCTCCATCTTTTTTCTCTTGATGAAAACACAACCCTTGTATTTACTTAATTGTTTACTCCTCTGTTCCTGCAAGCTGATTGTCTTTTAGAAGTTTTATTTCCTTTAATTGGTTTTGGGTTTTGCCTCCCACTGCCAGGTGTAATGCATTCAAGTGTCCCACTGCCCTGCGTTCCCGTGGTGTACACTACCTCACTCTGTGGCCGAGTCCACACGTACACGGGTATTTTAAAAACCACAGTTACCCCTCAGCCAGACACGGGCACGAGGGGTATTGTCGTCCCTTCGGCGGGCGGGCGTCCGGGCAGTTGGGTGGATGCCAATTTTGTCCGGGCTATTTCTCTGTAACCACTTGGGTTAGGAAGTTCATATTGCATATGTGGACTCCCCATGGGGGGTAGGTGTGCCTTTTTTAGGTTTCGTCCTAGTTTGACCTTTGACCTTGCAGCAGTGACCTTCGGGGCTGAAGGGTGTTGCCCGCTTCAGGGTGGCCCAT
The DNA here is from genome assembly GCA_029721435.1 of Gymnothorax reevesii. NCBI lineage: Eukaryota > Metazoa > Chordata > Actinopteri > Anguilliformes > Muraenidae > Gymnothorax > Gymnothorax reevesii. The sequence continues at coordinate 3,652,087 of CM056588.1, forward strand.
TTTATTTTCTCTGTGGTTCGGCCTTTTGTACACAGGCAAACAATGATTTATGTCACTAAAAACGAACGTTTATGAAAATGCCAGCAGAGCTGCTGAATTGTCCTTTGTAGCAGCCCAGTTCCCCAAACAAACAGTAATCAACTGGGGTTCGACCTTTCCACCTACAAAAACAATTGGGAAAGGTAATTGAGGGCAATTATCTCCCCAATTACCTGCAGTCATCCTGAGAAAGCAGCAGGTAACCGCATGTCAGTGGAGGCTGCCACAGCTGAAACTCTTTACACTTATTAAGACGGCCATAATGTGTGCCCTTTCAAAGTAGTAGAAAGAGGTAGAGGGTCAGTAGACTCCTGGGGTGCGTTTGATTATTGCATTTTTACACCCATGTAAGTACCCGAGTAAATAACGAATGGGTCGAGTCACCACTCGAGGAGTGTGCTCTACTCTGGTGCGACTACCCCGCCTTTCGGCAGGGGAGGTGCTCTCGTCGAGGGTAGTGTACAGCCTACAATGCATCGCGCACAAATAAACGCGGCAGAATGCAGGTTGGTTTTTGTGTTGTCTATGTTCGATTTATCTTTGCACACTGATCTTACTTGAAAGGTTTTAAGTAGTTTATGACATCAAATAGATCTATATAGTGTAAGGAATACGATAATCAAAAGCATTAGTGTCAGAACGTCCGCTACTAATAAGTATATTGTATGTTGTCATCATGGGGAGCATAATGTACCACTGTAACAGGTTCAGGCCCTTGACAAATATAAAAAAAAATTAAGTGGAACCTGTACAAAATTAATAAAATTACATGTGGTAGGTCTAGTGCAAAATGAGAGGAAAAATATATTAGAATTTCATTTTATTGGTATTTTTTTCAACAGTGACTTGGCATGCTCAGTTGCAGACCTTCAGAATATGGAGAATGATGTCTTGAATAAAACAATATGGTGAAACAGGTATGATATATCTACTGATCTAGTGAATATGACTGACATCTATTCATTTATACATTTTAATTACCCCGCCTTGCCTGACGGGGGAGGGCAAGGGGTATTGTTTTTGATTTTGTTTGTTTGTTTGTTTGTTTATTAACACTTAAGCAGCAAAGCTAATGGCCAGATTCACCCCAAATTTGGTTAAGGGATTCGCCACTGACCCAGAATAGATGCCTATTGAAATTTGGAAAAGCAGGTCAAAGTATGTGCGAGGGGCGGGGATTGTTGTGCCTGGCACTTGTTTCATTTACTTTTATTTTGTAGATGTAAACTTGAATCGATACTGATTAACCGATTGTTAATTGTAACTTCAAGCCATATAATTTCTTTAAGGAAATTACGTCACTATCAATAATAATATATATATTTTTTATTTTAAATTGCAGTTGTTCCTGTTGTGTCAAATACCAGTAATCCCAAATTTTGGAGGTCAGAAGAGAGGATGGCGCTTGTATCACTGTGCCTTGCCATGGAGAATGAGCTTGTTTTGAACAAAGCTCATCCAATGTTTTGGCAGAAGGTCTGTCGAGACTTGAAGCAAAAAGGAGTTGAGTGCACAGCTGAACAATGCCTGAACAAACTCAAGTTCATGAAGCGAACATGGCGCAGTACAATAGATCACAATGGTAAGAAGTGATAAAAAAATGTGAATTCATGAAAGAGTTCAATGAAACTTATGGGCATCAGACTGCGGCTTGCCCAGCACACACAAGCGCCACATTACAATGAAAATGATGAGATGCATGTAAACCCTCACAGGACTGCTCCATCTCTGACAACATCCAGCTGTTCCTCCTCATCTTCCACCAGATACACCTCATCTTCCACTGGATCAACCTCATCTTCCACCAGATCCACCATGCGCTGCTGTTCAACTTCTTCAACAAGTTCCATCATACCCACAGCTTCCACCTCATTTTCCACTACGCCCAGTGCTTCCACTTCCACCATCAGGGAAAAATCCAAGAGACCCACAGCCACACAAGAGACCCACAGCCACGCAAGAGACCCACAGCTTGGCAAGAGACCACAGCCACACAAGACACCGCAGCCACGCAAGCCAGTGACGCAGAAAGTTACAAGGTAAAACAGATACAAGGAAAGACAAGAAGCAAGAATGAAGCAGAGTACGGAAATGCATGATGCAAAAATTAAGTTACTTGAGGATTATTTGGTGATATTGAGACAAAACAAGAAGTAAATAGAGGCACTGATAGAGTGCAAACCTCCGCCAAGGCAGCACAATCCAAATGTGCATGTGGGAGCAAATTTGAGTCATCACGTGTGATAGGATTTCAAGATGGCTGCTGCCATGGTGGCCATATTGTTTCACTGATCATGTTCAAAATCAATAGGGTTCATCCATGATGTACTAGCAATCCACCCACAAAATTTCAGACAAATCTGTGTATTACTTTTTGAGTTGTGTTGTTCACAGACAAACAAACAAACTGGGGCGAAAACATAACCTCTGCCCCAACTTCTTTTGCGGAGGTATATTCACTAGTTCAGGCTGTTAGGTTTTTTTACCTCTTACAGTTCACATTTTTCTTATTACAGGTCATGATATTGATCATTCAAAGTGCGCTGTATATTTCAGTCTTCGCTAAAATATAATGAGCTTAATTTTATCATTTTGTGTAACTGATATGAGTACAAATGTGTAAATCAAAATATCCAGTCCGTAAAGCAATATTTTGGTCATTGAGTTTATTTTATCTCGTTGTTGGAGGTGCTACCTTAGATTTGGAGGATTTGTGTATCATTAATCTCTTCCTCTTATTGGATTATTTGGTATTTAATGGGTCACTGGTCCAATTCGAAGTTCAATATGTAACACTGGCAGAGAGTAATGCAGATTAATTTAATTTTATCTGTTACATGACTTGTTTTTTTATCCTAAAATTACTGTCGATAAGAAATCATTCATTTTGTAAGAGAGAAGCCAGGAGATAACATGGACAGTGCCTGTTGCCCTCTGTTCTTAACATAGTGGCATAATAAAGGCATAAAAACCTATACTTCCACCTCAGCTGGCCTCGTCTCCAGTCAGGCATGGCTGGGAACAGTGGGGCAGTAAAAGTTATCAGGGTCCAAACATCCTCTACAGATGCACCCCCAATTCTACCACTGAGATAAAGGGGCCTGAAACGAAACACTTCAGCATGGGTGATTGAGCACATTAAGCATGGGGAAGGGAGCGCATGGCTTGGTTGCTGCAAGGAATTCCTCTCACAGCAGGGTGTGACCTGTGCTCTCTGCCCTATTAGTGCCATAGTGACCTCTTCTGGTCACACTGTCACCGCACCTTTTTTATTCATCAATGTAACTGTTCTGATTTAAGAGTTTCAATTTACACAAAACCCACTGTTACACTGTTTTAATTGCCCTCATATCATCACTGAATTACTGTATTATACCTGGGGTAATAGTGATGTGAATCTCATGGGGAATGGGTCTGTTGGGAAGGAAATTCATAATAATTACATCATTATAATTCTGTATGTAACCGTGTTTGGTATGCATCTCTTCAGCTAAATTCAAGGAGTTGAATGAGTTGTATTTCATATCCACGATATTTCAAGAATACATAGTTTCTGTTCCCCAGCAATGATTTGTCCTTAACCAGAGGTATCTCTTGAGGTATTTACACTCATCTCTCCCCCTTTGCAGAAGTGCTTTGGGACCCCTCCTTGAGGTCGGTCTCTAAGGGTCCTGGCACTGATCTAAGAACTTTTATTATCTCCTTTGAATAATAAATGTTTTCTTATTTCCTCCGGAGGGGGAAGTCTAAATTCCGATTTGGGCCATCTGTGCGGCCTGATCAAAGGCGCCACCAACCTTAAATCTGAGAGAGACGACCTAGTCTGGGAAGATCGTATCCGACTTCCCATACATTGGTCCGTGCATATTCTTCGTTTAATGGTTGCGTAATTCGGACTTCTGCACGACCATTTGTATGTAGCCTTTTCGCCAGGTATGACTTTTCTCTCATTTTCTAAACTGTGTGTAACTTGTAATTGGGTTATGTTGATTTGTTCGATTTAAGCTCTTGCCTACCTGGTGAATAAACTATTGTTATTTCTTTAAACTTGAGTGGCTCATAACTCTTGTACCTTCTTTTTAAGCTACGTCACGCCGGATGACCTAGGGGTATGCTCAACTAAGGACTGACTGATCAGAGGCTTTAGGATGAGCATCGGTTTTAATCAAGTTAGATAGGCAGCCAGGATCTACCACCATAAGGATTCATGTTTGCCGACTCTGGGAGTTTTTAGCCTGAAGAAGACCCATGGACGAAAAGTCGGTTATTTGTTAAAATTCCTATGAAAGAGTCCATGGGCGGATTGAATCTGGGTTCGCTATAATTCAAGCCAAAAGATGCTGTAATAGTGCTGACTGACTTTTAATCCTCTGGTATTACCGACGAACCTAAGCAACCAAAATAGTACTAAAAACCCGGGGGTATATATTTTAGTGACGCAGGCTTGCATTTATGAGTCCGGGGATAACCTCCCCGAAGTCCACGCAGGTGTTCCCTAAATTATTATTATTATTATTATAATTCTAATTTGGAGTCAGATATTTAAACGAGGATATAACTACATCTTGTATTCTAAATTTATTATGGAGTCAGATTTGAAGCGAGAGTAACATTGTAATCGTTATGCTTAGTTTGCTTAAATCACTGATAAATCTGACGTTTTCAGTTGCTGCGGGTGTCCCAATGTGCACCTGGGATTATTCGCAGCACGACATTAAGTTAGATGATTCCTTGATTTCGGCATAGCCCCGTTTTCGAACGGAGAACTATTGAGAACACCTCAGGTAAGTCTCAAACTGGGTCCAAGGCGGGACACAGGCATAAAAGATTTAATTGACACGTTCCATTGCCTCATAACAGCTGGATCTACACGCGTAAACCTTCGCCCCTGGCTCCTCCGTCGTTGGTCGAGCTGTGTGGGGTTTTACAATTTCTTTGTTGATAAAAATCTGGAGACAAAAATAAGATTTTCTTCATAAGTCCCACAGTTATCCTGGCAATATACATCTACACACATACTGCCACTCAGAAATGGGACAACCATTAATTAAATGTATTTATATATAATATATTTATGTAATATAACACATACATATGAAGGAAATTATTACATTAAAAATGAATATGACATTGTAGCATTTTCAACAAGTAACACTCTGTGTGAACATTCCACAAAAACAGTTAAGGAATTTCTAGTGAAAAGTATTTTTAGAAATGGTTTTCATAATGAGGTCAATATATTTGCCAAACAACAAAAATACACATCACTAATGATGGAATGTGGATGGATGGAATCACTAATCTGAATGTTTTTAAACTCGGAATAACAAATTTGCTGTATTGCAAAATTTAGCATTTTTGACAGCTATTGAAAGAAAAAACTGAATTGCTAAAATATTCAACTTTTTTTTGTAATGTATATTGTCCAACACATGAACCAGTTAATTTGCGCAATCCGGCACCAACAGGGACATCAACGTACAATATAACTTGGAGACACAATGTTTGGCTCATTCACAACGTCCTGGGAGAAGAACTCTTCTGCTGAGTCATCAGAAAATACACACAGATTATATGTTGCACACAGGCAGACATGATGAGGTTACAAATGTGAGGTACATCAGTTGTTTCCATGTTCTGCAGTTGACGGAATCTTCCCCTTATAAAAGCAAATGTTCTTTCAACAACTTGCCTGTTGGCTGAGATTGTCCTGTTGAAGTTACGCTGGTCCACTGTCAGGTACCCATTATCACAGAATGGAACCATCATGTATCCAGATAGTGGATAGGAGATGTCACTGATGATGTACTTATGCGGAGCCAAAATGTTACCATTTTCCAGGCCATAAAATATGGGACAATTTCGAAACGCACGAGCATCATATGCGCGGCAAGGCCAACCTGTGTATGCATCTGCGACGATGGTTTTGTCGTCACAAATCAATTGCAGTTGGATGGAGTACTGTCCTTTCCTCTTGGTATTCATTGTCTCTACCTGGTGCAGATTTTAAGTGGACATCACGTCCGTCTATAAATCCAACACAATTTGGGATGTGGGATGTATTTTCGGTGCTCTGGGCCTCTCTTCTTGGGCCTCATTATCTGGCCACTTGATCAGTTTTTCAGCGAGTTGAGAGACAGGGGCTGATACTTAGTGAAAATATTTATGTGCTGTGGACTTTGAAACGCCAAACAACCTCGCCACCACTCGGTAACTCTTTGTTGGCAAAGTACCACAGAAACATCAGAGGCTGTTTTTCTGGACTGATGGCCTCTCTTCCATGGTGATGTTATTCTTCCAGTGCAGGCGAAATTGCACCTGTGGGCCTACCATGTAGGTACAGATTTATTAATGATAATCAGATAATGTTTGTGAAACTAGTAGGACCTGAAATCGGCTCGAAAGTCAGTATCTGAATATGATTGTACAGTGTCCTCCACAAAGCCCTCAGGTTTTGGCACATATTGCCTCCGAAAAGAGAACAAATTGTGAATGATGGTAATTTCTTCTTAATCATCTGATTCATCATCACTGTCGAGAAGAAAATAGTCGGCCACAAGGGGATCAAGGGCCGCCCTGACTACTGAAAGTTACCCGTGTACAGAGCATTCTAAAGGCCCGTTTGCGGTAAACTTGCATTAACGATTGGAGGGGAAAATAAAGGATGAAAAACAAAATTGCACCTGTGGGACTTCAATGTAGGTGCAGAGTTTATTAATGATAATCAGATAAGATTTGTGAAACTATATATAATAGGACCTGAAATCTGCTCGAAAGTCAGTATCTGAATATGATTGTACAATCTCCTCCACAAAGCCCTCAACTTGTGGCACATATTGTCTCTGAAAAGAAAACAAATTGAGAATGATGGCAATTTCTTCTTCATCATTCAATTCATCATCACTGTCGAGAAGAAAATAGTCGACCACAGCGGGATCAAGGGCCGCCCTGACTTCTGAAAGTTACCCGTGTACAGAGCATTCTAACAACCTGTTTGCGGTAAAGTTGCATTACCCATGCGTATTGACTCTACAGGGGTGATTACTTGTGCACAGGTCATTATTAATCCAATGCAGCCCTGGAGAAAGGTAGAACAGCGGTTCATATCAGGGTGGGAATGTTTTGTTTGCTGAATTGAGTACCCTGGGTGGGAAGATATTTTTTGGATTGACTGCTCCTGAGTTTGCAAATTTGCTCGTCAGTATTATCCTCAGATTGTGTACTTGAATTATGAGATTTTACAGGTTAATGTTTGGTCACATGATAAAATCAAACAGAAACTTGACATTGGACCACACACTACCCAGCAATCACCTTAATATATTTGCGTATCAGTATGTAAGATTAATATAAAAGCAAATAAATTGTTTCTTACATAATGTTTCTAAATTGCGTAGAATAAGCATGTAACTTTGTCGTAAAATACTATGAATTATGTCAAAAAAGCCATGATAGAGATGAGTTCGGATTCATGATAATAAAATACAATAGAATTATAAATTCTGTGACATAAATCGCCATATTAAGCTTCTGTGCAAAGAGGCTAAGTGGAGCCTGTCCTGCATTGTGAGTGACACAGAAAAACAGCACATGACCCCTGGTGATTATTATCTCCGCCATGAAATGTGAGGGGGATAATGGTTTGAGCTTCGTCACTCCGTACGTCCGTCCGAAAAGGGGACAGCTTTTCTCAGGAACTATTAGAGATAGGACAACCAAACTTGGTGTGTAGCTTTAGACCATCAAGGCCTTGATGGAGTTTGAGGTGCGCGCGATTCAGGCATTTGGTGGGGGATGTTGTTGACCATACTTGTTTGCGTTTACTTCAGTTGCACAGCTTTAAGCCATTCAGAAAGAGGGAGAAACTTCCGAAAGAGAACCCCACAGCAGAAGAGTGAGAGAGAATGTGTGGAGGATGGAGTCTTTTGGACGTGAACAGGGAGATTAATGAGGAGTCTCTCTCAGTGCGGCAGCGGTGGTTAAAGTCAAGGAGATAGTAAATAGAACTTAAAGCGTAACTCACCCAATCACAGATCGACTTGTACGTGCGGCAAAGACACATTTCAGCCCTCAGGGTACACAAAAAACTAATGTTAGACATTCTATACATTTGTTGGTTTAGAGTTTAACGTTGTGGGAATAGAGATGAAAATAATCATTAGTAAAATAGCCAAAATGTGAGATGCCATTTGAATGTGTCCAGAGGGATATCAAATTGTAGGAAAGAATAAAAAAAGTCAGAAAGAGGACATACAGGTATTATTACTGAATGAATGATTTAAAGAAGCAAAAAAAAACTAAAAGGAGAAAAAAGAATTTTTAAAAAAATCCAGAAAAACCAATGACGTTCAAAGAAGCATGCTTCCCTAGATTCACACTTACAAATTTAAAAAATTGGACAGTTTATTTTTAAAATTTGTCTCTGAGAACTTTCACCCCATCACCTTTAGATGCATAACTCAATTTTGAGAATCATTCATTCTAACGAATGACGCTGTCAAGGGCATGAATTCAGTGAGGCTTTTTGCAGAGTAATTCATTGAAATGTCTATATTGGATCATGCAGGAACCTGCTTAATACTGCAGAATACAGAGTGAACAAAAAGGCCCATGATTGCCTTCTTCAGAATAAGGCAATCAATACAATTTATTCTGAATAGAGCAATCAATACCATTGCACAGGTTTTTTGATGCAAAAAACCCTGTAAGTCCAGTGTTCTAGTTTGGTACAATATAAAAATTGCATTTTCACTTTATCCGGGGATGCAATCTTGTCTCATTACATACTCGGTGCATCAGGCAATGCTGAAAAGCCGATTACCGTGCTTTTTAAAGTTCCAATATTTGTGAGCCTTGACTGCTTTGTTTCACTTCACTCTGGGTTAGTTCCAGTGAAGTCATCAGGGTAGCAGTCTTTATATGAAATTTAAATCAGTCCAGTAACATCTATCCCTCAATTTTCTCTCAATAAAATATGCTGTGGTCCAGTAACGTTAGATTATTGAAATGAAATTTCATCAAGACTTCCCTCACTAGGATGAGAAATAATATGAAAAAGCACAAAGATAAAACAGGAAGCTTTGGAGAACAATATTATCCCTGTGACTCACTTGCGATAACATAAATGCACTTTTTTCATGTTGTTTTAGCAGCCATATTAACATTCTCTTTGAAAGCAATAGAATAGCATCTGAAGAGAGCAGCTTCTGACATTTCATCTTATTAACAGGACTTTTTCTCAGGTTATTCTCCTATGGCAGCGTGGATGATGGACATATGGATACATTCCACATGAAGTATTTTGGATTTTATTCTGAGCAGAGCTCTATTGCACATACAGCAGCTGTCACCACGGTAACACAGCCTTCGTTCTCTCTCCCCCAGCATCTTCAAGCCTATGTGCTTCAACTGAGAGAGACTGACAACAACTTGAATATTAAAAAGGTCTTTTATTCTCTGAGAACACAAAATATATGCAGCACAACCCAAAGGCTGTTAAAGGTTCAGGATGGAACAAGAAAAGGGTGGGGAGCACAGAAAATAGGATGTGAAAACTGTCAGTATCACATTTGATGATACGAGGATATAACAGGTCACTCAAACATTTTGCAAATCACTAAAGGTATAATAAGTCATTGTCGCCCAAATCTCTTCTTTGCGTTAATCACCCTAATCCAGATCTCTATACCAACGCCCACTGACATGGAAGGGAAATGGCATGATTTTACCCCACTGCAGTACCCACAATCTCTCTCATTTCATGGTCAAAAATGTGAACGATTTTATCACCGTTATCTCATGCAAGTAACGTCAGAAACCTAGTATTGCCGTTTGTGCAGTAGTCGCTTTGAAAACGACGATATGCAAGCTGTTGTCATTTTAGAAACCTTTTCTGACTCCTCTTAGTTTGACAGATAACTAATGCTTACCAATGTTATCAAACTTATTATGTTCTACTCCCATGTTCAATATTTCGGTTGTGACTGTTGTTTATCATCATTATTTTTTGGATTATCATAAGAAATAATGAGAACTACAGTTGAGACTGTTGGGTTCTATCAGAAAGCAATACTGCAACTGAAGTAAGTGTAACTGAAAGAGTCCTTGAACCTGAGGCTCTATTTGAACAGGATTTTGTTGTCAGGACTGATGTCCGTAATGCATTTGCAAGTCAAATAAGTGATGCAATATTTTATGAGCAGCTTTTGACACTATCGATCACGGAATTTTATTGGACAGGCTGAGTAACTGGGTTGGGGTGTCAGTGGTTTGCATCATACCTGAGTGAGAGATGTTTTTCAGTTATAGCTGGCCCTTATAAGTCTGACAATGCTGCCTTTTACTGTGGTGTGCCTCAAGGCTCGGTGTTAGCTCCACTGCTTTTTGCATTATATATGCTGCCACTGGGTCATTTGATAAGCAATTTTTCTGATGTTGCATACCATTGCAATGCGGATGACATTCAGCTGCATTTCTCCTTTAAACCCGAAAACATTCAATGTCTCGATGTCTTGTTGGAATGTGTGGCCGCCATAGAGGGTTGGATGGCAAATAACCTCCTTCAGCTGAATGCGGCCAAGACCGAGGTGCTGATAATAGCCTCAGACAGCATTGCTGCCAAGGTTAAGGATCATCTGGGCCCTCTCAAAAGTAATGCCCACTCTTGCATTAGAAACCTGGGGGTACATTTTGACCAGTCGATGCTCCTGGATAAACATGTTAAGATACTGAGTCGCAACTGTTTTTTCCACCTAAGGAATATTGCCAAATTGCGCTTTGTCATCGCCCACTCAGAACTGGAGATGGCTATACATGCTTTCATTTCATCTAGGCTGGACTATTGCAACTCGCTCTTTACGTGTCTGAACCAAGCATCCTTCCATCGTCTTCAACTGGTGCAAAATGCTGCAGCCCGTTTACTCACTAGGTCAAAAAAATCTTGTCACATCACCCCCATACTTGCGGCCCTTCATTGGCTACCTGTACACTTTAGGATCCAGTTCAAGATATTGGTTTTCACTTTCAAAGCTATTCATGGCTCTGCTCCCAGTTACTTCTGCGACCTCATTACTCATCATACCCCTAACCGTTCTCTGCGGTCAGCTGACCGGAGGCGCCTGGCAGTGCCCCGCACTCGGCTAAAAACTAAAGGGGATCGGGCTTTTTCAGCGGTAGCCCCCCGCCTCTGGAATTCGCTCCCTCTGGCTCTTAGAGAGGCAGAGTCTGTGGCTAGCTTTAAAAAGCTGCTTAAAACGCACCTTTTTAAACAGGCTTTTCTGCCATAGGCCTGTGGCCCTGAATGTACAAATGCTTTTTGATCTCTGACCTTTGTGCCTTCTCGTATAGTGATGATAGCCACTATGTTGTCTTTCCTACCGTTTTTACACTGTTTTAGTTTGCTCTGTTCTGTTTTAATTGCTCTGTTCTATGTGTCATGATGTTTTACAACGATTTTATGCTGATTATTTATGTTGTTTTTAGTTATGTACTTTTACTGTGAAGCACTTTGTGTATACGTACTGCGAAAAGTGCTATACAAATAAACGTTTACTTATGAAGATTCAACAGAATCTGTTCAAAATCCAGTCATTGCATTCTGCCAAGGGTCCTCCCCATCAAATTTGCATTGCATTGTGGATCATGTGATGACAAGCACACTTCTGGTTGGCAGGTTATGAATGCATGGTGTTAATTGCGAAGGCTGTGTTTTTTGAACTATTTCATGAGGATTGAAAACAGATATTAGTTACGTTACATGTGTAAGGATAGGATGTCAGTTTGAGGCCGCAGAGAGCACATCCCACTCAGACAAAGCAAAGAAACTTCACAGATCCGTTCGTGAGCGATTTCACCACTGGATAAGAAAGGCAGGCAATTGACCACAGCCATTTAACGGAAGTGGCCGTGCCGACAAGCAGAGACGAGCAGCCAGGGGAGGCAGTGACTTCTACTTTTATCGCTGGATTTTGTCAACCTGTTTCCATGTACTATGCCTGATTGATAATCAATCAATTTTTACTTTTTTCCCAAACAATTAAGAGCCCGTGTGTATCCCGTAATGATTACGAGGCGATGATGACAGAAACATTCATTTATGGTGTACGCTTTGTTTCAAGACTGCTAGGATGGAAATCTTAATAATTACTTAGAAAAAAATTTCAACTCTCTTGGTAATTCTGTGTATCATTTTAACGTTTTGTACATCAGATTGTGAAAGAAGACTGAAAAGTGTCCATTCAAATTGCTGAGGTTTATATGGGATTATCTTTGCACCATGTTCAACACTAGGTTAAAAAAAAAACACCAAATTTTTCTCTGGGAGTGCAGCAATCTGTACTAGTTAGCTGGATGGCAAAATCGGACAGTACTAGTAATAGAGATTCGCCAGTAATTGTTGCTTTTCCCTTCAGTAAAACTAATCCCATCAGAATAGAGTTGAGGTCATAAAAAATATTAAATAATGTCTGTTCACTATCCACCCGAAAACAATTGACATTAAAGCTGTTAGTATTGCAAAGACTTCTGGTGCTTTTGGGCATGACGGCTTCAGACTCAGCTACATGATGATAATCTTTAATTTATTTTGTTGATCTTAATAGAACTTTGGTGCACTTGATGTAGAAACAACATTAATCGGGCACAGAAATCCAATATACCTACCAGTAGTTAAACAGCATTACTGCACACGCACTGCCCATAGTGCAAGTTCAGGAGATCGAGCTGGATTGCAGCTTGTTGTCTTCTACGAATGTGAACGTTAGTCTTTTTAAGCATGGTGGCCACCGCGTGGGGTGACTCACGCCTTGTAGAATAAAATAGCTCATTTTTATCATACAAAGCAATTTGACTCCACATCTTATGTGGGTGTATATCATTTTAGACATGTTTATTTATTGACATGACTTAATTAATCATTTAAGTATCTTTTCCAGGGACCATCTGTGATGATAAAAAAATTATACATACAAAAACAGACAGATACAGAATCATAACACCATCAGTACCAGAAGCTTTCAGTAATTGTAATCAGAATGTCTGCAATGCCCAGATTAAGCATATTCAACACTCAGCTGCTAAAAATTTCATAAACCTATTTTACATTGTTTTACATTGTTTGAATTTTGAAGCTGATTTCCACAGAGAAACTGTTGATTTAGTTTGATTAGTTATTTTCACACTTGAGCAATTCCCACAATTCTGCAAACAGAGAGTAAGCTTATTGTGAAAAGCAGACTGTTGCTGAATTAATGTATTTTCTCTTTGTCTCGAGAAAAAGAAGGAAATAAGCAGTTATTTGTCTCGAAGGGCACTCCTCGGGTGTACAGAGCTCTCTCTTGGCGTTAGAAATACACCACTCCCATCATGGTTTCAGGTCAGTCAGGTAAACTCATGTATTCGGATTGGAAAATTTTATTGACATGAAAATATTATGACATTTTACTTTGGCAGAGGATTCTGCTTTGGAGGTTCTGCTCACCATAGCAAAGCAGTAACATATTAAACAACAACAAAATATTAGGCCGGGAGCTGAGCCCCCGAATCCCCCCATTCTCAGACAGCGCTCTACAGAACCGGACAGACAAGGCCAGGGTGAACACGGCAGGCAAATACTTTTTCTCACCTTGTGCATGAGGCAGAAAGTTTAGCAGCAAAGGTGAGTGAACTTTGATTGTGCGTAAATAAACCAGAATATTACATTTAGTGCTATTGCTGCTCTCTGATTGGTGTATTCCCTCTGATGCGGACTCACTTGCATCAGATGATATCGACTGACTTGAGTTTCCTGTCTGAACGAGCTCCATCGATTACTGCTGATTTATACGAGAAACTGTCATGGGGCAGTAGTACCGGCAGCCTCACCCACAGGCTCAATAAAGTTTTAATTTAGCTATGGAAATAATTCTGAAACTGTTATGATCCTCCATTTCATTAATAAAAATAGCAGAAATGTTTAACTCTGAATGTTTTACTCAAATGAGCACAGCAGTTTTCTTTCCTGGCTGATTGTGGTGTTTAATTAAATGTTATTAGATATTCACCTGCCATCATAACCGCATTAAGCTCCAGCCTTTAACAGCCAGGTCTCACCCCACAGAGAGTTCATTAAACAAGCTGTGCAGCACAACCTCGGCTCTTCTCTACTCCTCCCTATTCCAGTAATCCACTCATTTTTGTAGTTTGTCTTCTTGAATCGATTTCTCATGTTATCTCCTCCCTCGGTCACCGGTGTTATCATTTGTATGCCTTGATTCTTTGTGAATTTCCCATCTATATAAGTCAATTGTTCTGTCACTGTGGTTGCTGGATTGTCGAAGTTTACACCCCGCTAAACATTCCAGTCAGTATCTTTTAGGATTGAGAAACTCTTTTTTCATGTATTTTGGCACATTAAAGAGTAATAAAATAGTAATTTCTCTTTGGAGTCTGATTCATGGGAACAAGCTCCCAAACCTTAAAGTCAGTCTCCAGAATTGGGACTATATTGTCATTTACTCAGTTCCTGTCTGTTCCTCCGAGTCAGTTTATTAGGAAGACCTTAAAAGTCTTAATGGTCTCCAGGATTTGGCCTGCATTCCTGTTGAACCCTTCAACCCTGTTGGTAAGTAGCCCTGCTTCTGCGAGGGAGATTCTCCACCTGGGTTCTTCCCCAAAAAGGTCAGTGGCCTGGGCATGGATGCGTCACTACCTCTGTCTGGAATTGAATTAAAAAACGAGTCAATCAAGACATAATTTCTGGGAAAGTTTCAGGTGGTCGTAAACTATAAAGTGTAATGAGTAACCTGGTTGGCATGGTTAGCATTGTTAGCATACCGGCTAACAACAATAGCTACGTTGGCCAAGTAATGTGGTTAGCATTGTCACATGGTTAGCATAGTTAGCATAACAGCTAACAACATTAGCTAAGTTAGCTGAATAACGTGGTTACCATGGTTAGCATTGTTAGCATAACAGCCAACAACATTAGCTAAGTTAGCTGAGTAACCTGGTTAGCATTGCCCTTTCATTCTTTCTTTGTTCAGATTTCAGTTTTTTTAATAAACATCCAAGCATTCTACATAATTCAAACATTATATTTTCATGGCAGCTATTTAGTGTGGTGTCAGCGAACATTCAAATCATTCAAACTTTATCATGTTCAAGACAGAATCGCAGTGTGGCTTCAGCTTTCAGCATTCACACACTCTGAAGAAATTGCAATTCTCTAGTCAATCTTCAAATCAGAATTGAGCCATTTTCATACCTGGTCCTAGATTGGATACAGATTTGATACATGGCCGTACAACATCAGTACGGTCAGATCAGTACGGTCAGTCCATGTGGATTTTTGCTAGCATGTAACCGCTGAGTGCAGTTAATAACCTAAAAAGCAAGCTATCTTGTTTTCTATGCCTTCTCAACCTGATCATATACAGCTGACAAACTGTTCGCCGTCGTCTAGGAAAAAGTCCCAAATATGCATTCATTACAAGGGCGTTCGTTTTCTCGGTTTGAACCAGGGTTTAATACTATGGGGACGATGTATGGCCGGGCTCAGCTGAAGCGGGGAGAGAGGGGGAGTGGCTTGGGGAGTTGTGCTGGGGAGAGGTAATTACACAGTTGTAGCGGGTTGACTAATTATTACTCTTCCCTTTATATCTGCACTCGTGTACTGGAGCGAGTTGCTGTGTCCGAAGTCACTCACTACTCCCTATATAGTGGGTTCGCCATTTTGTAGTGCTGTACGAATTATTATCCCCTATATAGTGAACTCATTACATCCCACAATCCACCGCAAAATGTAGGGAACAACCGATAGTCACTAACCCAGAAATACGTCCCATCATGCATTGCACACAGACCGAACAATAATTAATTGTGCCACAGCAATGACGCCATTAACAGCGCAAACAAAACTAACCGGGTCGTGTCCGAAAGCATTTTTATCTTCTGCCCATAAGCCACCATATAGTCACCCACTAAAGTCTGATGCACCTGATGGTGCTGCCTTACCTTTGTGCGTGTCACAACTTACACAATAAGTTAAGTATCAAGATCCAAACAGAAATGATAGTCCTGCATTCGTGAGTTTACACTGAGAGTACCCCCGGTAACAAGGTACTTCGCAATAAATACCATAAGTGCTCTCTCAAATATGTTTTTGTTGTTAGAGACACAGATGACTCGTGCAAAAATGTATCAATGTGCACATGCCTGCTGTTTTAGAGGGCAGACACGTTCACTTTTTGGATGGATGCAGTTCACTTGAAATTCTGAATGTGAACCGTCAGGATAGGCAAATCTGCTCCAAGCAAAAAAATCTGAATTTTATGATGCTTGTAATATGAATGTAGCACTAGCGCTGCATTGTTGATTGGGGATGGACACACACCTTTAACCGTGGAATAAATTTCACAGAATTCCCTGTTTTTTTGTGGCATCACGGACTACCTGGAGAATTTAACTTTACAACTGTCTTTATGTGTTTGTCCTCTGCTCTCGGATCGCTCTGCTTTACTGTTCTGGCTGGTGTCGGGAACAACGGAGTTGAGATTCTGCCTTCTTGCCATGTCTCTGCTCTGCCATGCCATGACCATGTCTGCTTTGCCATGCCCACGATCTGTTTACTATGTTTATATTTGGATTTTTGCAATGCCTAACTATTCTTTGTAATGTGTATTGGGGATTTGGTTACTTTGATTTATTCATGTATTATCTTAGTTTAGTTTTTCTATGTTTTACTTTTTACCATAGTAAATTCCGGTCCATGTTTTGCTTTTTACCATGCATTGCCTCCCCCTGTCTGGTCTCTTGTCTTGTCATTGCTCACAGCTCCGGTATTGCGTGCCACTCTTCGGGTGATTTAATGGTTTCTGGATTTCAGCCTTCCTTCCAATCTCGTGTACTTCCTTCATCTTGCTTTTTCTATATTACTAACCAGTACTAACAGTTTGTTGTTTTTGCTAAATTACTAACCAAAACTAACATTGTATATAATACTAACTTACTAAAAAGCACTAGGGTTAGATGGTTTCTCTCAGTTTACTTGTGCCACGTTTCTCTCGCCTCGTTCTCTCAGCAATGCCTTTCTGGCTGGACCTTCTGACTTTTGGCTTTGTGATTTTGGATTTATTGCATCAGTGTTTTTTGACCCTTTTCTGCCCGACTACGAATTCTGTGATTGCTGCCCTGGTTACGGTTTGGATTACGCCCACTGGATTTTGGCTTTGCTTCTCTGATATACCTGTGCATGTGAACCAAACCTATTTCTGTCCGACCACGAGTACTGTGATTGCTGCCCTGGTTTTTGTCTCTATTTTTTGCCCAACTGGATCGTGAATTTTGGAGTGTGGACTTTGTACCGTTGCCTTCTGCCCTGTGGGGGTTTACCCCACCATAATAAATAAAATCGGATCTACTGCATTTCCTGGTTCTCGCGACTGGTTCCTGATCGCACCCTCACAGACAGGGTCATTTCTTGACATCACCTGTGGGACTTTTACAGTTACTGTCTGTATGATTGCTTTAGGTCGCTGATTTTTCCTTCGACCAATTTGTCCATTTTAATGCTTTGTTTTGCTGTTACTTTGCTTACACCACCCTGCATCATTTTTGCGGAATAAAATCCAATACGTGTTTCTTGCTTATTTTGGGGTGCTGGTTCCAAAAATGGTGTCTGTTTTACTATGGTCCACAAATCACTCCCTACGAGGTCAAAAAACTGCTGGTTTTCCACCCCCCCTTCATTCCTGGGGCTCATTGTGTTTGCAGGTATTTGTTCCAACCGCAGTTGCAAACATAGGATTTTTATTTGTCAAGCTGTCTTAATTCAGTATATTTCATATTTGGGCTGTGACTTAACGGTCTTCTTCCACATTTTTACAGTAATATCCATGTGTGTCATGAACAATAGGAGACTGTTGAACATATTGTATTTTTAACTAGATTGCCAGTAATTTCAGGTAATAACAATTTTATCTGATCGAATCAAACACTGAGAAAATCTTTTAACCTCAAATAATGTTTCTGATCAGGAGTGATGTCAGGTCCAGTCCACACATGCAGGAGTGATTTTAAGGGGAAGGTTTTTCCTCCTTTGTTTTCAAAAAAAAAAACTTCTGTCCACAAAAAGACGACAAAAACAGACTTTAAGTGCTGTAAAAAGCATCCCAATCCAACAGGCAACAATCATAAAATTTAATGTTGAACCATGGTGGCCAATCACAAGCCTTAAAAGGTTTCACACAAACATATATATATATACACACACACACACACACACGCGCGCGCGAGCACAAATACAAACGCGTGTGATATCATGGATGACATAATTCATATAGCTGACATAAATATAATAGCAGAGAATTGCAACCTTTTTATATTTAATGATTCCACTGTTCCTAGACTGTGCTGTACAGACTACTGCCCTAATTAAGAGATAAGAGTCACCTGAGGGTCTGCTCGAACCGACTGCTCTGGGGTACGTTTCCCAAAATCACAGATGCTCACTTTCATAGTTGGCCCCATTGACTGTGAATGGACAAACTACATTAGCAGTTACACGTTTGGGAAACACACCCCTGTAGAGCCTTTCGCAACACGGGCGTATCCTTCACGGCTCATCCCCTGTCCCAAAGGTCTGTCTATCTCCTGTCATCGATGTACTGTCTGATCTGCTCCCCCGCTTTGCGATGTTATCATTTCTACTTCTTGCTCCTTTTGTGAATGTCCCATCAAGTTCATTGTGATTTAAGAATGGTTGCTGGATTGTCGAGCTTTATATCCGACAAAGCCTACATGTTGGTTTGTGTTTGTATTGAGCTAAGCTCTTCTTTTGTGTGTTTTCAGTAAATTAGCTATATATATATAAACTTTATTACTCTTAATTATGGGAATAAGCTCCCAAACTCCTAAATCAGTCTCCAGGATTCGAACTACATTCTTGTGAATCCACTGCTCTTGCCTGTTCCTCCAAGTCAGTTTATTAGGAACACATTCCGAGCCTTCATCGGTCTTCAGAATTAGGACTGCATTCCTGCCCCAGGACAGCGCAGCCCACAGTTCACCTGGACTGCCCCTCTACAGTTCTGGGCTGCAGCCTTTCCCTCTTCAGGGACCGTTGTCCTGTTAATAACTCCTCCCTTGTGAATTGTAACTTGAATCTGCATTTGGTTCCTTGTCTGGATTATAACAGACCCTAATTCATAAATCGAGGAGGACAACTTGTGAGGCCGTGTGTGGAAGAGTCGTCCTTTAAGACATGTCCCAACTGTTATAACTTTCAAGTTAATTAATATATTTGTATAGGGAACTCAATATATGTGACTGAACCATTTTAATGAAGTGTTCCAAGGCTGGTTATACCTTGAGCATGGGAAACTCTGTCATTATCAGAGATGTTGTTGTTATTCCAAACTTGGTATGACTGGTTATAATAGTGGTGGTCAAGGAAGCAAAGCAGTAATAAATACCAAATTTTTCACAGCAGTGCCAGCATAACACATGAGGGGAAAAATTCAATGAGACCTAGGAGCAGTTTCCTTAAAATGGCTCCTCCTAAGACCTACTGTAATTTGTCACTGAATACAAGTTGTTAGGTGGAGAGATGTTGTCTGGGCTGCCTTTTAATGAAGATGTGCCATCTTTGTTTCACAGAGACGAAGGAAGAGATGAAATACTGTACTTCTGAAAGGTTATTATACCTCCGGCGCCTTTGAAAGGAATACAAGGACTTGCAGTTCTTTATGGCAGAGTAAATTTTCTCTGCAGCTTGTTAAACTTCCCAAGTTCTGTTTAACCATTAAATGTTACTTGTTTCATGACAGGATCATTTATCTATTTATATACTTTCCTTCCTGCCTGTTATCAAACTGACAAAATTTTGATGCTGGCCTTTATATCAGTGAAAGTAGGTTCAGAGACTTTGTCAGAATTCATCAGGGATTTGTGTATTCTGCCTGCATTCATTGCAGGGCACACATGATAAAGGCTTTACCTTTCACTGGACCTGCATTACATGATACTTAAATTCAGTTTTAGACACGGGGCTATATTTTTGTGCCTTCAAAACTGGATACACGTGATAATTAATAATTACATTACTTTGTCTTTTGCTTTTGTCCAGTGTAAGTTTTTCCTGTTCAGTCTTAAATGCATTTGCAACTCAGTAGGTTAAACACATTCGGGGTGTGTGTCAGTTTTCATGTCAAAGACCTCGCTTGCATTTTCACTCATCCAGACCACCTTTTAACACAAATGCTGTCGCTCTGTTGCAGTTGAATTGAAGCCAGTGGGGCTGTTCGCCAATAAAAGGCTGTCATTTCCTTCCCATGAGCAATTCTGTTAGGTAGCCTGTACACAATACCTACAACATGGTGGGGAGGGAAGATGACATGGAGTTCTTAAACAGGTGAATGGCATGTGAATTTTTGAGACTGCATGTGCGTGTGTGTGTGTGTGTGTGTGTGTGTGTGTGGGTTGCAAGCAAATAATCAACTTCAGGCCCCCCCATGTTATAACACTGGTAGAACATGCATATACATTGGGATGCACAATCATATTAATAACTTTTTAACTGAATTCTGGCACATATGTGTCATCTCCATTTTATGTCCCTGTTCTGCGTACGTAGCCCTGTACTTATTCTGTGTTCTTCTGTTCTCTTTCGCATCTTTCGGTTTGGTGGAGAACATCAGCTGAGAGTCACAGTGATTAGCTTGACACAGCGGGCACCTGACTGGCAGACTGATCCTACCCACACAGTAAGGAGAAGTCGGGGAGAGAGAGATGGGCAAAAATCAGGCAGTCAGTGAATGACCAGAATAACCAGAGGCACAATCATATTTTAAGAAAGTTTCGTTAAAAAAATAGTAGGATGGAGTTAGCATGATGCCACACACTAAAAAGACCGGATGCATCCCGTCATACACATCATTTAAGAGAACAGAAGTCGAGCCCCCCGAGGCCAGGAAAGAGCTGGCTTCCATGTGCGCAACTTGCGATTAAACGCACAGATGCTTATCAATCCTTTTTCCTATTTTGGCAAACCAATATTGTGAGTTTTTTTGTGCGGTTTGGTTTTTTTCTGTGTCCAGTATAAACAGGTTGAAACCAATAGTTTTTCTTTGGTTTATTTTTCCATATTTGCCTTTGAAGTGGGACCGAATCAATCATTTTTCTATTTTTTAACATTAGCCATTACATATATTGTTGACTGTTACATCGTTTCTAATAACATAAGTGCTGTTTTGTACGTGGTTTAAATCACACCCATTTTTCCTACAAAACGCACTACCTGGTGAATGGCCTCTATCCCCCCAGTTACCTCCACAACAGCATGGTTGTCAGAGGACTGAAAGAGGCAGTGGTAATGTCAGGTTCTTCACCAGACAAATTTCCTAGTTTGCTATGGCATTCAAGCACTTCATTTAAGGGAATAACCCCTGCTATTCCACTTGGCCCTCATAGAACCAAACCCCCACCATATTCAAACTTAATTCATTTCAGTCCAGCCCCTCTGACAATAGTGCTACAGCAGTGCTGTCGCTGAATGTTACCAAATTACCAGAATGGAGTTAGATATGCCCAGTTTTCATCTGCAATACCGTTAGGTCTTGTGTTTGCCAACTGCGCTTACATCGTCTGATGTTAAAATATCAAGAATATGGGAGCAAATTTGACAACTTGGATGCAATCAGCAAATGCAAACGCTAATGGTTTAATGCCAGATCAAATGCAAATGCCAGATTAAAACTGGGTGTGTCCACCATTTCAGTAGTAACTTGACACAAGGTGATGGCGCAACTGCTGTGATGTTTTCTAAAGGGTTAGTCTAAGATGAATTGATTAACTGAGCGTGTGTTGGGGGTTCGGTTCTATTAAGGCAAATCAGTTCAGCTGATGTCTCTCCCTTTCAAACCAGTGCCTTTGCACTGTAGCAGACGAGCAATTTTATTATGTCTGTTGAAGACCAAGCGCCCAACTTTGACAGGCTCTGCCAAGAATACTTCTTCCAAGATACCAATACTTCACCAGGTTTTTTTTTTCTCCATTTTCTATGAAAATATGTGGGCCATTTAAACTGTATACAAAATTATATTTGTGGTATTTGAACTGAAGTTATTCGTATTTACCCTACTCAAACAAAATATATACAGTGCTGTGAAAAAGTATTTGTTTATTTCTTATTATTTTGCATATTGATCACACTTAAATGTTTCAGATCATCAAACAAATTTTAATATTAGACTTAGATAACCTGAGTAAATACAAAATGCAATTTTTAAATGATAATTTCATTCATTGAGGAGAAAAAGCAAACAAAACCTACCTGGCCCCATGTGAAAAATTAATTGCCCACTAAACCTAATGACTGCAATTGTCGCCGCCGAGGGTGGCACAACCAATCAAAAATTTGCGATAATTGGCAATGAGTCTTTTCCATTGCTGTGGAAGAATTTTGGCCCACTCTCCTTTGCAGAATTATTTTAATTTAGGCACATTGGAAGGTTTTCGAGCATGGACAGCCCGTTTAAGGTCATGCCACATCATCACAATCGAATTTAAGTCCAGACTTTGATTAGGCCATTCCAAAATCTTCATTTTCTTTTTTCTTAAGCCATTCAGAAGTGGACTTGCAGGTGTGTCCTGCTGGATAACCTAAGTGCGGTTCAGCTTGAGGTCACAAAATGATGGTCGGACATTTTCCTTCAGGTTTTTCCGGTAGAGAGCAGCAAAGAAGCAGCCCCCAGACCATCATACTACCACCACCATTTTTGACTTCTGGTATGATGTTATTTTAATGAAATTCAGTGTTAGTTTCACACCTGATGTAATGGGACACACACCTTCCAAAAAGTTCAACTCCTTGTCTCGTCAATCCACAGAATATTTTACAAAAAATCTTGGGGATCATCAAGATGTATTTTGGCAAATGTGAGACGAGCCTTCGTGTTCTTTTTGGTCAGCAGTGGTTTTTGCCTTGGAACTCTCCCATGGATGTCATTTTTGCCCAGTCTTTTTCTTATTGTTGAATCACGAACACTTGATTCTGAGACTTTAACTGAGACAAGTGATGCCTGCTGTTCTTTAGATGTTGTTCTTGGTTCTTTTGTGACCTCTTGGATGAGTGGTCAATGCACTTTTGGAGTCATTTTGGTAGGCTAGCCACTCCTGGGAAGGTTCACCACTGTTCCAAGCTTTGGATAATGACTCTTGAACAGTAAATAAATTATTCAAGAGTAGGTGAACATTTTATAGTTTGAATGACGTTTCTAGCAAAAAGTATTACAGAGTTAAAAAAAGCTGGAAATATCTACATTTTAAAGGATCTGTTTCATTTTTTCCTGTGGGAGAAAAAAATAAGAAAAAGTGAAATATTTCTAAAAGTATAAATAGTATGAAAGAGAAAAATAATACCAATAATGTCCAGAAAAAGCAGCATGTTTTGATATATGAATTGTTGAAATACTACAAAGTACATAGGACTAGTTTAATCGGGTAG
Source organism: Gymnothorax reevesii (assembly GCA_029721435.1). Lineage (NCBI taxonomy): Eukaryota > Metazoa > Chordata > Actinopteri > Anguilliformes > Muraenidae > Gymnothorax > Gymnothorax reevesii. The sequence goes on from CM056588.1 coordinate 3,675,605, forward strand.
AAATAGGGTAGAACGGCGGAAGAAGTAAGAATAATAATAAAAAGTATCAAGAAAATGGCCGACATGAAAAACAATAATCTAATTAACGATATGCACTTATTTGAATACAGCTCCACTGTCTGAGAAGCAGTCCTGTAGTACTGCCATGTGCAACAGCATCAAAAACAAGTTCCTCGGCACAAACCTGGGACAGCGCCTGCTGTTACCATTCAACCCACAGCGATGCACACTCCTTTATTGCAGACTTAGAAACGGCCACACTGGGCCTAAGGTGATAAATGTGTCATGATGGATAAAATTTTTCAGAACGTTACCGCTACACGTGTTTCTGTTTGTAATGGCACAAAAAGTAGAGCCTCGTGTCCAAAATGTGCTGTTTTATGGGCGTTTAACTTCAGCTGTAATATCACTGTGCTTCATGTCTATCGGACGACCTGTCACCTATCTCTGATTCACCCTTGGCCATTAACTTCAAAATTATTCAAAAACGATAAAAGTCATTAAAGCCAACTTATTTCGCAAGAGAATTACTTCAAATTGAAAATATAATTGAGTCTTGTTGATTGCCATTTTTAATGTAATTTATTAGACAATTAAATTCCATTAATGGGTGCATATATTGATGTGAGTTCTCATTTCAGGCCTATCCCATCATGCCTCTGGCAGAGCATCCATCACAGCGCAACTTCATGAGTCGAGCCTTTAGTGCTTCATCGTGAAATGGAACCAAATTGTTTGAATGCAGTTTGAAAGCTTAAAATATTCCTGGGATTCTATTGAATGAATTTAATTCCTTTTGTAAGAGATGCATTCAGGGAACAGAACGACGTCTCTTTTTTAATATGGGAAAGAGTGTGGCTGTGATCCCTTGCTATTACGCAGTCATTAGTAATTTCAATAAGCTTTTGATAAGCTGTTCCTCAACAGCTTTATCACTGCGTCAGGAAGTCCCAGACTTGCATGTGCTCTCTTGTGAAGCATCTGATGTACAATGCGACCGTTCGCAAGCTGTTTTCAGGCAGACCTGAGTCAGAAGCAGGCAGCTGCCAGCTGCACCTCTCGGGGCTAATAGGCTGATCTCAGCAAACCCCAGTGCTTCTGATACATGGGTTCAGCTGTGGTTAACGAAGGCGACTCCTACTGGTCTCAGTTTGTCCCTGGTAAGGTCTAAATTCAAAATCTGGTCATAGGGCCCACTATTCGTAACACTACCTTAATTAACCAGATCAGCCTCCTAGCAGCCCTTAGTGTCTGTAAAAAGTATTTTTGGAATGAGATGGGGTTTGTCCGGACCTGCATTATTTACCTCGCCTTTTACCAGATGAAGAAAAATGTGCTTTCTTTTGCATTAGTATGCACACTTATCGATGATATGCATGCCATATGGGCTATTTTGGTGCCAACAATAAAACCAGGCCAGTGGACTTAAAGGACTCTGTGTGTAAGATTTAAGGGGACCTATTAGTAGAAATTGAACACAATATTCATGAGTTTTTTTTTCAGCATCATTGCCACATATCATTTTCATGTATCATTTCAGAGACCTGAAAATGAGAATTTTTGCGTGTTCTTTACGTTAGAATGCGGCCGTCATGTCCACAGGTGGAGCAGCACCTTTTCCATGGAGCTCGCCATTTTACACCACTATGTTTTCACAGTAGCCCAGAACAGACTAAGCAAACCCTGGTTGTAGAGCAAACACTGGCTGCTTTTTTGCGTTTTTCGCAGCCATCATTAGTTTCCTATATGCTTGGAAGGGGAGGGTGAGGGGAGCAGTTATCAGGTGGTTGCGATCTGTAATCTCACCCCTAGATGGCACTAATCCTGTCCAGTTTACAGTTCAGAACGGTGTTCCCCAAATCACGGTCCTCGTGGGCTGAGATCTGCTGGTTTTCCAGCCTCTCTGTACTGGGGAGCCAAGTGTAAAAAAATTTCTGAAGGGCAAGAAAACCGGAGCTGGATTTGGATTGGAGGGTCAGATTTGGGGAGCCCTGGTTTAGAAGATTTAAAGACTTATCAAAAAAATAGCATGAGGACAATTTACACACACACACACACACACACACACACTTATAGCATACGCTTTAATTACTAAGGTTAAGCCCACCTTTCGAGTGAACATACATTTGCACTCCCAAGAATGTGTGACATGCGGTGAGTAGAATCCAGCTTATTCTTTTGGGAACGACCCTCTGTACAGATTTCCAGAGAGAAAAAACAACACACTATTACTGAATGTGTTCAGGCAGCAAAAAATGCAATGGATCATATAATTTGAATGTTTAAAAATTTAATTTAAAGATCAAATGTGTTGACCAGTCAATTGAATGGTGAAGAAAAAAAAAATCTCAAGGTCTAACAAAATCAATTGCAAGTTGCCCTCTGTAGAGCTAAGAATACTCATTCAGATACTGGTATGAATTCCAAAGGTTCATCACAAGCCTGGAGACCCAGCTGCAGTCTGTTTTGTAAGTTAGCATATTGAATGCAAATTAAAAGTATTTCAGTGTCTAGTTCACAGACAGGAAACCATTGGAGGCTACTTGAATTATATGTGTGTGTGTTATTCCATTGTAAAATAATTTATTTTTGGTTCATTAGTCACCTTTGTATTTTCCTTCATTTCAAATTTTCAGTTGTCCTTTGTTAATTTATCATTTTTCAGTCTCAATCTTGTATCTCACTCTGGAGAGTGATTTGACTCAGCGCTTGCATATCGGGCGATGTGGATCAGCTGTTGATCTGTGTCTCGAGGCTGGCAGTTAATTGGTCATTGAGAGCAGCTGTGGCACATTTTCTCTCATCCAATGAGGGTGGGATGACAGCCTTCCTGTTTCCACATTAGGAAAGGAACTGGCTTATGACAATTTATTCCCGATCCCACTTGCTTTTATAGATGCCTTGAGCAAGCAGCTTCATTTTATGCATGACCTTGACTGCTGTTCTAGGGCTTTATATTTGATGTTTTTATTGTGTTGCTTAAAGGAAGATACATGGTAAAAACAGATTCAAAACTAGGCATGGGAGAGTAGAAATAAAATCCTGATCTATCTATCTATCAATCTATCATTCCATAAAGGAAATCAAATTGATAAGGTAAAACATTACTGCATTCAGTATTTTGTCTCGCATTCTTTCTGGTTTAATAGTAAGCAAACATGATTTGCTATGCTCTGCTTTCCAGTTTCATTAGCATTTTCTATGCCGACCAAACTTTTTTGGAAACAAGGTTGCATTGTATTGAAACTCGTTTCAGATCAGATGAGGTTGGGGATAACGGTGTTGCACGATGGCGAGTTGATCCCTTCAGTTTAATGAGAGGAAGGGAGAGAAACAGGAGCAGCTAACCTGCTTAAACTGGGAAGCCGTGTTGTTATGAGGTCCTGCTACATGAACCAAAAACCAGTTAAACCAAAGGATACTGTCACCCTCTGTAATGTAGACAAGACCTGGTGCAACCTAGAATATGGCTGGGCTGCCAACTGCTGTATGAGAATGTGGGCCCAAGAAAAGGGTATTGAGGCAAAGCTCATGCAATCATATGAGGTGCAAGTTTAGTAATGAGCAGGAGATGATAAATTATTTACAAAGTGGGTGGGGAGTGTGAAAGAGTGTGAGTGAGGGAGTGGGAGTGAGTGGCTGAATCCAAATATCCGCACTTCTCCGTACTAGCAGACTTGCAGACTTTGCGGGCACGTTCACGGGAAGTCTGGGAGTGCTGAGGACTGTCCAAATCCACAATTGATCCAGTCCTCAAGGGGCCTCAAGGGGACTTTCTGCGGACTTCCAGAGAGTCTGCTTAGGGTGCAGACTTCAGCAGATTTCTCTAGTGTAATTACCCATAATACATCACTGCCTCATCTCACCGCACGTCTCTGGCTTCTTATAAGCAACTGTGAGCAAATCGGAAGTTTCATGAGCATTTCAGGTTCGATGTACTGAGTAATAACACCACGGAAACTTAAACTGGCCCGTCATTCTGACGAATAGTCTTACTGAACTAGTTAATCATTCTATTCTGCCTAACCAAGCTAACCTCCGACCGCACGTACGTCACTGGGTCGAACAGTGTTAATTTTGGTTGCAATTTCGAGCCTTGAGTTTTGACACAAGGGTGATTGCAAAATTGTGCTTATCATCTCGTTTTAATGCATCTCTTTCTCACACCTTTTTGGTATAATTATGGTTGCCATGATGATGGACCTTAAACTATCATATAGTCTTCCCAATTTAACACTGTTGACGGATGTGACAATGAGACCATCTGGAGTCCCGGTTGTTCAAAGCTTCGTTAGTTCGGTAGTGCTAACCACCTAAAATTATGGCCATTTTCTAAGATCCTCGCGAATGCTCTTATGTTACATTACTTAAACTAACCAGGGGGAAACCTACGCACCACACCCAAAATATTCAAATCTGTGCTTTCATTCTGAGATATAGACGCTGCAGTATAGACTTAACTACCGGTTAAAGATAACAATGCTTTGAATAACCGGACGCTGATCATTTTATGTAGTTTTCTGTGTGCTCACATTTTAATATGTTGTCAAAACTTATTTTAGATTAGAGCCAGCAAACTTTGTACTGCCTTCCGGGAGTTTCGAGGAAGTCAGATGACAAAATGCGGAAAAGTCGCAGAATTAAAAGTGGGCGGGGCGGAATAAAGTGAATATAGTGAGGGTGTGAGAACCAACTTCAAAGTTTCCTTTTTCCCCCCCATGTTTTGTCTTTTTTGTCTTCATGTTATGGACAAAGAATCCACAGTTTTGAGTAAAACTGCTTAATAAACATGTTCGAGTGTAAGAGTTTCCATGCATTTACATTAAACATTATTCGATATTGGTGATGGTTGAATATGGTTAACTATGTGACAAAAAATTTCAATGAATTTATGACTATTGAAAGCTCTCAAAAAGACCTTGTAGTTGACACCAAGATCATGAGAATTGGCCAAGAAATAAGAAAGTTGTGGAATTTTATTGTGCCCCCAGATTGTTTGGTATTTATTTCAGTCGCTGCGGATAAAAAAAAGTGTGTTATGAAGTGAGCAATTTTGGTCAATTGTACCTCAAAAATGGTAAACAGTCAAAAAAAATTATATAATCAATGTTTCAGAAAAGACATAAAATTCAAGAATTCAGGAAAGAAAGCATGAACGATTTTCATATGCGACTGTTACAGCCTGACCTAGTATTGCACTTGGTCACGTACCAGCTAATAATGTCCGATAATGTCCTCCATACTTGTTAACTGTTGCATCGGTTGCGAGATTGAATAGGGAAATTAAAAACACATTCTGACCATTGTTATGATTCTTTCATGCTAGATTGATACGATGCGTTACATTCCTCTATCTCTTTGGAATCTCGCAACCGGTACCAGAAAAAACAAGCATGAAGGACTTAAACAAACCGAACCAATCTGGCTTGAAAGGAGATTAGCCTAATAACGGTCCGCTTGTGCTCGTAATGCGACAAAATCAAATGGAACTTTTTCAAATACCAGGATGCTAGCTAAGGCAAGGGCAACAAATGTGTCCACTATGTTAATATTTAATCCTCCTTTCGCTGTTCATTGAACTTGATCACAAAAATACATTTTTTCTCCTTCAAATTTAGTTTATTGCTGTCTGTGTTTTGTTGCTGTGAATTGTTTGCACATTATCTCATCAAATAAAGATGAAATCCCTGGTATCATAAAATTCAACAAAAAAAATCTTTTGAACTATTCAACTTTGTCATTTTGGAATGGCTGGGCTGCATATTAGTAGTTGGCGCATTTGCATTTTTGGGAGCTGTTATTTTCCTAGAATCAATAAAGGTCAATCAGCCTTTATTGAATAAGAGCCTGTGGCTGTGGCTCGCGTACATTAAAGGTGAGAGTGGGGAAGTTAAACCCGTTCAGTTAAATTTTAGGTTAAACGCACCTCTATGGTGCTGTTGTTAACACAACCTCCTGCGTATTATCTAAACACACAGTGCATGTCCATGTATGTATTATTTGTAGAAGCATCGTGTTTTTACAATGCTTGTGTGGAGGGAGGCCTATTGATGATTTTAATAATTAGTCTTTCCACAAGTTCACAATATTAAATTAATGTATTCTGCTCAACACTAAACCATTTTTCATATATCATGATCATGAACACGGTCATTTATAATTTTATTTTTAATTCAGGTACTTTTGGTTTGTGGAATTTGCGCAGATGATCACAATGCTTCGTGTTTGGCTGATACATACTTGCCCTGGTCACTCACAGGCCTCTATTTTTGTGCCCTTGTAAATGGAAATGCATGCGGCGGTAACTTTATTCACAAATTTGTCACGAATGGTATATTTATCTCCTCAGCCCAGTGTTCGTACTGCCATAGGTGCATTAGCGACACGGGGGGTTAAATTGCGTATGAAATGCTATTTCAATGTATAAAACTGGTGCTGCTACATTTTTGTGTCAAAGACCTTGTCTGTAATTTGACTCACCCATACTCACTTCTTAACACAAATAGAGTTACTTGATGGTAATTTCATGGGGATAAATCCCAGCCAATGGAGTTGTTCTTTCACATATCCTTCATATAACTTTCTCGCATACTTTTTTATCTTCTTTTGTTACTCTACCATTAAATAATGCTTAAGGAACGGTGGTGGTGTCTGATGGGAAAGGGACGGCGGAGGGGTATTTAAAAGGTGGGTTTTTTCTTTGTGTGGGAAAATACAAATATTAGTATCGGCCTCTCGCTTGCATGACTGCCGTTTTGTAAACGCAGTTAAAACCTCAGCAACGGTGTGAGCTGGTGTTAAGATCAAGACTAGGAATCAATTTAATCTATGACCTTCTGGCTGAATTAAAAGATTCATGTAAAATTAATGAAAGTATGCTTGCACATCACTAACTCAAGAAATCAAATTTAGTAAACTTAAGTATGTCAGTACAACACAATAGTTATTTTTAGGTTTTTTCAAGTAGATGTGACAGTTTGAATAATTAAGAAATGCAACCGTAAAATATTAGTTGATATAACCTGGGGTTGATCAGACGCAAAAACGCTGTGAAGCTATTAACCTTATTTTTTAAAGTTTTGTTTACCTGGGGTTTTTCCCAAGTGTACCGAGGGGTGATTTGGATTCGGTCTGAATACCAGCTGAAAAGAGCTGCCTCAATTGAACAAGGTGTTTGCTTTTCTTCTCCAGAAGTGCCCAATTATGGGCAGTTTGCCCGTCACATCTATCGCCTCTCCTCCCTTTCTGAATCATCTCAGTGAGCTATTGGTTGCGTTTCCATTTCGCCACAGAACATTGACAGCTGTTTGTCCCCTTTCAATGTAGTCTGCCAAGTCTTGGAATACCTTTCAGTTGATTTATCCACAATTGTCACTAAATAGCCTCCTGGGAGGGCCATGAACACAACTTTAGGCATTAATGATGGCATTAACCCTTGAGCGCCATCGCAACTATAGTTGCCCAATGGTGTAAGATATCAAAACCAGATGCTGTTGAAAACCTATCATGTGCCAACTTGTTTGAGCTCTTTTAAACATGTTGGCACATGATAGGTTTTCAAAAGCTCAGGATAATTACAATCTTAATCCCTTGAAAATTTATTCGGCGTTCAAAGAGTTAAGAATTTCAGAAGACTTCTTTCTGCTCTCAGTGATTACAGCATTGAAACAACTGGTGATCAATATTGTGTTATCATTCACCTGGTTCCATTTTATACCAGCTGACTGCAACCATTTTTTAATATTCTGAAGTTAAAGGCAATCCTTTGGAAGGCTTTGGCTTTGACCTGCCCTCTCCCTGGCATATCTCATAAATCTTTAATATTTCAAAGCTTTGAAGTGTGCGGCCCTCTTCACTTGGAACTCTCAACAAAATGTGTCAAAGGAGGAGACAGCACCTCGGCAAAGTATATTTTAGCGGAAAGTAGAATTCTGGAACTGTCTGAAATGCATATTTTAATTTGGTAATGTCCAGTGTGACACATTTTTAAACCAGCGAGTCTTCAAATTGGCTTCAATACCAGGGGGCAGACATTTTTACTTGGATTTTGAATTTGTTCTTCTGAAACCTCTCCTTTAAAAATGCTTAATAAACTGAACCTCTCGCAGTTTACATCTCCCGATTAACCACAGTTGCTCAGACTAATTGGTAAAAACCGACGAGTCTAATTTACTTTTATGCATTGCACCACAGAATTGAGGACAACGTAAAACATAAATATGTCTTCATGATTTCAGCGCTCGTTAAGTGGCACAGATTAGTGGACATAAGTTTGCGAGGCTGCGGGAATCTGTTCTTTATTCTGAATGTTGTCACGGCTAAAGGGCACTGTAAGGTTACACAGCTGTGTGACAATCCCAAAGATGGCGAGAATGGATGCTGCAAAGTCAGCAAACGTTTTGGATTTTTAATGTCATATCAATTAGATAAATGCAGGCAATGGAAATTCAGCTTTCATTATCATTTCTAATCTAGGTCATGTATTGGTCTTGGTCTCTCAGTCAAAAAAATTGTTTGATTGTTAATCAGGTCAGCTTAAATAAATTCTACTTCAATTCTACTTTCCGCTGAAATATACTTTGCTGAGATGCTGTCTCCTCCTTTAAAATTGCCAGAGGCACAGTAATTACATACTGTATGTTTGTTTCAGTCATAAAGGACTTGGTCTCTGGAGTTGATCTCACACTAAATATGTAACTTAACCTACCTAAATCCATTGCTGGTTTTATTTATTTATTTATGTTAATGGTTAATAATGACAGAAAAATTAATATTCATGATTGTCTTTGTGATGTGTGTTTTTGTATGTAGCCTTATTGGTCTGGTCTTTGTTGTTTCAATCTCAACGAGGCTCTTCCTGGTTAAATGAAGGTTAAAAAGAGAATGAAAAATTAAATTCTTAGATGGTTACACACTCCTTGTCTTTATTGCTATAGCTATCAATCAGCCTGTGGAGTTTGTCTGCACATGTACAACCAAACTGCTTTGAAGGAGCAGAACTTCAAGCTTTTCATCTGTGGACATGTCTGCTATCACTGGAAAGACCTCATTGACAAATGTACTGTTTACGATATTGTTTTCTTTTATGTCCAGGCAATAATGGAGAGACCTGGTGAATTCAACCTGTAAAGATGTACTGGCTTATCATCACAACGTTATAATTTTCTAGACACAAGATTGCTCCTGCATTTTAAGGTTACTCAGAACTATGGATATATTCACTGGCACATCATAAGTTTTCACTTGATACTTTCTTTTGTCCTGCTTTTGGAAGGATTTATAGTTTTCAGTGGAGTGAACTTCTTTTATGTTCTCAAACCAAAATGATGTGCGACTGAGAACTTTTGTTTCCAACTCTATGGTGATCCGAATTTGGCTGACCTTTGAAATACAGTTTTCCAGCCATTTCTCAGTGCAGGCAGTGTCAATAAAAGCTGATCCCACAGATTCGGTCAAGAAATCTCAGGGTCAGAAATTGAGGTTGCAGTAAATAATGTTATGTTGCATCCCTCAGCATTTTCAGTCTCATTGCAGCAATCTACAGTTAGTCTTACAAGTTCACTGCTGTGTGGACAGTCTTTGGCCCAAAGAAATGTGCTCTGTGATTCTGATCTTAATTTTTTCAACTTACATCAGGTCTTGCCTCATGGAATGCCAGCGGAACGTTACAACTGGAAAACATTCTACCAATGCTACCAATGTAATTCAAAACAGAAACAACATTTGAAGACCTGTGTGCAAGAGGAACGTAAGTCACTAAATAACACTTTTGTGATTTTGGGGGGGTCAAAGTTTTGAAAACATGTTGCAGATATTATAACCCCAATTTCGAAATAGTTGAGAGGAAGTGTAAATTGTGAATAAAATCAAAATCCAATGACTTTCAGATCACATGAGCCAATCTGTGATTTACAATAGAACATAGATAACATTTCAAACCTTGAAACTGAGACATTTTACATTTTTATCCACAAAATGAGCTCATTTTACATTTTCTGGCTGAAAAATGTCTCAAAAAGTTGGGAAACAGGCAAAAAAAAACGGGCTTAGAAAGCACTTAATATTAGAGAATCAGCTGATAGAACATTAAGCAAATAATTAAGTTAACTGGCATCAGGTCTGTAACATGATTGGCTATAAAAGGGACGTCTTAGAGAGGCTGAGTCTCTCAGAAGTAAAGATGGCCAGAGGCTCTCCAACCTGTGAAGGCTTGCATAATTAAAAAAAAAAATAAAAAAATTGTGGAATACTTTATAAACAATGTTCCTCAACGTCAAATTGCAAAGACTGTGAAGGTCTCATCATCGATAGTGCAAAACATCATGAAAACTGAAACAGAAACTGGAAAAATCTCTGTGCGTACGGGACAAGGCTGAAGACCTTTTCTGGATGCCCGTGATCTTCGGGCCCTCAGACGCCACTGCATCACTCACCTGCATGATTCTGTCATTGACATTACTAAAGGGGCCCAGGAATACTTCAAGAAACCACTTTCTGTAAACACAGTCCACTGTGCCATCCACAGATGCCACCTAAAACTCTATCATGCAAAAAGGAAGCCATTGTTGAGCATGATCCAGAAGCGCCGCTGTGTTCTGTGTCCAAGGCTCATTTAAAATGGCCTGTAGCAATGTGGCAAAGTGTCCTGTGGTCAGACGAGTCCAAATTTGACATTCTTATTGGAAATCATGGGCGTCGTGTCTTCCGGGCTAAAGGGGAGAAAGACCTCCCCTCCTGTTATCAGCATTCAGTTCAAAAGCCAGTATCTCTGATGGTATGGGGATGCATTAGTGCATATGGTGTGGGACACTTGCATGTTTTGAAAAGCACCATGAATGCTGAAAAGTATATAAAGGTTTTAGAGCAACATATGCTCCCCTCCAGACGACATCTATTCCAGGGAAGGCCTTGTGTATTTCAGCAAGACAATGCAAAACCAAATACTGCAGCTATTACAACAGCATGGCTTCGTAGTAGAACAGTCCGTTTGCTGAACTGGCCTGCTTGCAGTCCTGATCTTTCACTGATTGAGAATATTTGGTGCATAATTCAATGAAACGTCTGTCAAAGGAGACCCAAAACTCTCCAGCAGCTGGAAGCCTGTATTAAACAAGAGTGGGATCAAATTCCAGTGGCTAAACTCAAGAAACTTGTCTCCTCAATGCCCAGACGCGTCCACTCTGTGTTAAAAAGAAGAGGGGATGCTACACCATGGTAAACAGGCCCTCTGTGTCAACTTTGAGACCTGTAGCAGCCACCAAATTTGAAATGAGCTCATTGTGGGTAAAATTTCTCAGTTTTAAAATTTGCTATGTTATCCCTGTTCTATTGTGAATAAAATTCTGGCTGGTGTGATTTGAAAGTCATTGCTGTGACGGTGCGTTCAGGAACCACACGCGAGAGCAGAAAATCCAAAAATCATATGCCTTTAATAGCAGGATCAGGACCGGAAGACACAAGAATTGCCAGGCCAAAAATGAAATCCAAAAAACAAAGTCGACAAGACAGGCCGGGGTCAAGTCCAGGGAAGCAGAAGTGTGACTGTACATAGACAGGAGGCCAAAATCGCAGACAAAATACAAAACAGAGGGTCATACACAGGGCATCCAAAAACAGTAGATGTGGTCAGACAGAAATTGGTCAAAAAATCAAGGTCGGACAAAACAGCCATGAAGAAACAATAATCGTTTGGCACACAAGTGACTCCGCACAAAGGACTATTGATCAACGTTCTGACAAGGGCTGAATAGCAGCGAAGACTCTGAATAGACTGAAGGGAAGGCTCATGCTATGCAGGGAACAGGTGAATTGGATAAGACTAATTACAGAGGAAGGCACACATGGGGGAATCCTAAACCACAAGCAATTGGAAAAAGCCAAGACACTGACGGGATTCACGCTGATGACCTATGACAGATAAACAGCTCCGGTCAAGGAGCTCTAAGTGCACAGACAATGAGTGCAGGATAGTTATTAAGCGCGTGTGAGAGATTCTCGTGGAAACGCAGGGGGAGGCAGGGAAAGCAAAGCAAGAGGCGGAGACGAGAACAGGGCGAGAGCTGAGATTGAATTAGTAATAATTAGAAGAGGAGCAGCTTTACAGATTAACCCAAGTGTTTATTAGTAAGTAAGTAATATATACACATGGATTAGTTGAGTTAGTAGACTATGATACAAAATATAAATGTTAGTATAATTAGTAATCTAGGAAAGCAAGGCGAAGGAAGTAAACGAGAATTGAAGTAATAAATGGTATGAACTGAAAACCGGAATATACAATAACCAAAAAGAATTAAGAAAAGACATAACCTTGACTATAATGTCAGGCATCGATCAGGAACCAAATGCGAGAACACAGGATTGCAAAACAAACTGCTTTTATTGAGCGAGGGGGGTAACCCCCGCAGGGCAGAAGGCAACAGTACAGAGTCCGCAATCCAAAAGTCAAAATCCAGTGAGACAGAACAGGAATCATAACCAGGGCAGCAATCACAAAAATCGTAGTCAGGCAAAACAGATTCGGTACACAGGCAGTGGTTAGTGGGAGAAGCAAACTCATAGACCAAAAGGGCAGTCCAATTCATAACCAGGGCAGCAATCCACAAAAATCGAACACCCAGAAGTAAACAGTAATCCAATAAGGCTAAACCAAAAAATCAGTAGTCGGGCAATCCTGTCAGAATCAGAGACGCAAAGAGTACAAGGCGAGAAATAGCAGCACAGGTAAACAAGAGAAACCATCTGACAGGGAATGACTGTGAAAAGACACCTGATATACGTTTCCAGGGAGATCACATGGGGAGAGACACGGGTGCAAACAGTCAGACTGATTACAGAGGAGCAGCACATGAGGGAGAACCTAATCACATGGAATTTAGCAGAAGCCAAAACACGGACAGGGAACACGGGACAAACCTATACACAAATATACAGCTCCAATTAAGGAGTTCTAACGTGCATAGATACTTAAAGAAGAACAGCGTGATCAGATGTGGAGCTTCCATAGAAAATGCAGCAAAGGTAATCAGGGGGAGACAAGAGGCGGAGACTAGAACAGGGCGAGTGCTGAGAGCTTGTTAATCAATTAGTAAGTGAAACTATACAATCCCTTAGTGCCTGTTAGTAAGTTAGTATTATATACATTGCTAGTTGGTGTTAGTAACTTCTAGCAAAAATAACAAACTGTTCGTATGGTTAGTAGATAGTAAAGTAAGGTGAAGTAAGCAAATGAGATTAGAAGGAAGACTGAAATCCAGAATCCAATAAATCACCCGAAGAGTAACACGCAGGACTGGGGCTGTGAACCACGATCAGACCAGAGACCAGACAGGGGAGACAAAGTGCAATGCAAAATAGAAAACATGAACCGGAATGTAACTATGGTAACAAGAAGAGCACCGCTAACGGTGCATAATACGCCCGTCATGAACATGGATCAGGAAATGCACAGACATGATACCAATATCCAACAGACAACAGCCCCGTGTGAGCTTTGACCTTTGTCCGTGACCTTGACCTTGACCTTGGAGGGAGGGCCGTAAACATGGTACGCGACACTCCGCTCAGTGATGGTACACGTGTGTGTGAAATATCATGGATGTATCTGAAGCGGTTGAGAAGTTATGCTCCGGACAAGCCCCATCTGGGCCCCATGTGACCTTTGACCTTTGCCAGTGACCTTGACCTTGACCTTGACCGGGTGAACAAAATCATGGTGCGCGACACAGCATCTAGTGATGGTGCACGTGTATGTGAAGTATCACGAATGTAGCTCAAGCGGCTCAGGAGTTATGCCCCGGACAAGAAATTGCTAACAGACAACAGACGGACGGACGGGGGTGATGACATAATACGTCCCGTCTTAAGACGGGCGTATAATAAAAAGTAAACTATGGAAAAGTACAATAAACACAATACATAATTAAACTAAGGCAAACAGTATGCAATACATGATTCTAAGAATAGTCAGACAGTGCAAAAATCCAAAACCAAAAGAGCAGTAAAGATAAACAGGGAAGCATGGATAAGGCAGAGCAGAATCATAACAAATGAAGCATGGCATCAAACACAGAACCATGACAAATGCGTTTTGATTTTATTCACAATTTACACTTTGTCCCTACTACTTTGGAATTGGGGTTGTATATAAAGACCACAATGGAAAAATGATCATAGTTGTGATTGTGTGTGTATAAAACTATATATAAACTATATATATATAAACTTTGGCCCCAAAATCAAAAAGTGTCTTAAATGACTTAGGTTCTTCTTGCACACAGGTCTTCATTTGCTCTTTAATTTGTTTTTCTCTCTCTAATGTATGGTTTAAAAACCGTTTTCCACAAAAGAAACCCCAAAACGTCTTGTTCAAGTGCAGTATCCTCTAACTTTACAAAAGCCGTATTACTCAAAATGTAATGGATTGTATCTCTGTATAACATATAAATGTATGCTTGCATACGTAATTACATTCAAGGTACTTTTTAGCATGAAATTTTCAGTAAAGTGATACTGCTAACAACACATCCCCCCTGGAATATGAAGATTAGCTCAGCGACTGGCACCAGGCCGTATATGAGTGGCTGGTAAGCCGTGAGCACATTTTCAATAAATGAATGTGCTGTAAATATATACTCATCATGACAGATAACTGAAATGATTTAAAGTCAATCTTTGCACCAACTATCAATCCTCTATTTTGTACATTGCTGCCCGAGAGCACAACGCCTGCAAAGATTTTACGTGAAATTGTTCTCATAAAGGATTTTATTCCTGTTTCTTTTTTTGTGTTTCCCTGACCCCATCCCTGAAGGTGAATATTTGGTCAATTAAACTGTGCAAATTTTTTTATTTTCTTTTTAGCTCAGACCATGGATTACTGGGCCCTGACTCAGCAAATTTTGAGGCTGGATTAGTCATTGCGCCACAGCTGTTAGTTCAGCATCAGCCTGACTGATGAGTTTATTTTAAAACTAAAAGGAAGGTCAATAATATTTACCTCAAATTACTTTTCATCTCAGGATACTTCATATGTCACAAACCTTGTGTGAATTATTTGAGTGTCTTGTCGCAATTCAGCAGTTTGTGTGTCTGTTGTGCGTCTCTACGCTGATTCTTATTTTGCAGTTGAGCGCGCAACGACAGCATTGCATTTTAGCACTCTAGTTCAAGTCCAAATCGCTGGATTGTAAACCTCCTTGCATGAAAGTTATCCCAGTCCATGCTTAGTTTCAAATCTTCTTTGTCTTTTTCATAATGCAGCTATTACTTAAGTGATACCATTTCTGCAAAGAAGTCATTCTAATCATTAAGTTGATTTGAGCAAGCTTCCAGTCCCAATCACGGTCCAGGATTGGGACCAAGTTCCAGTCTGATCGTGTTCTTCTCCTCAAGTTTCCAGTCTTAATCAAAATTCAAGATTGGGACCCTACTCCAGCTAACCCATCCTTCTCCAGTTTGTCAGAGACACTTTTCGAACCCTGAACTGTAGCCAGGACTGGGACACTGTTCCCCACTCGCTGCCTCTCCATCCTCTGCAGCTGTGCAGTACTGGGAGAGCCTGTGCAGCCCCTGGCAGGATCACGGACGCCTGGCTGGCAACAGGAGCTAAAGCTTCGCCTATTACTCCTGCGCTGCGCTGTCCGTCCCGTTATCCGATCCAGGGCTCCCACCCCCAAATCTGTACCGTATTGCTGTCAAACTGCAGTTGGATTGTGCTTCTGACTTCGCTTGTCCTGGTCTGGGCTGTAACATTATGATAAATATCATTCAGTTTTTCTGAATTTATTGCAGTTATTTTTTCTTTTGTTGAAAATTTAAATTTATGCTGTGTGTGAATACCTACAATCAATTTGAAAAGGTTCATAATAAGAGTAGTTATTGAACTTCCTTTCACGTCTTTGATTGAAGGGCTTATCGACTGAGACCTTCATGCCATTTGCAATATTTATAGAACACAGAAAATTGATATTTCTGCGAAATACTATGAAATGCTATGAAATTATAATTGGCGATTTTTGAGCAAAGGGTCGGGAGATCAGTCCTTAACATTTGATCAGCTGTTTTATGATCCATTGTTGTTGCTATGGTGAGCTCTGTATGGGGTTGATTTCTACAACATCACAGCTCTTGTTGCTTAGATAAAGGACTGTGCTATAGAGAAGTGCAGAGATTTTCATTGGCCTCCTTCACAATCACACCACCTCTCTGTTCAGGTGATCTGTATGATAAGTGCGAAGACTGGGTACCTACAGTGCCAAACATCACAAGATATCACCCCAACATCACGACTTGTCTTGGCAGGAAGCAATCTTCGAGGCATCTTTATCACAAAGTCATTGATGCTGGATTCCTTTTTTATTTAAACTTGTTCATCAGACAAAAGATAGTTGCACAGCGTAGAGGTGGCATAGCTGGCAGCAAGTGCTGTGATAATAGTGTTGAGTGCCTAATTGTGATTTCCTCTATTTTGTCTAATCACCTGATACATTGTTTCTGAATCTGAAAATTCTTGTTGAATACTTATGTGCCACGTCTCGTGTCTTTTCATTTTCTCCCCCGCAATCCAGCTGCCCTTATCAGTTTTTACTTAGGTCGCCCAAATCAGTTCTCATTATTTAATTATGGTCTCGTGCTTTGGCTTTGCATACACTACAGGGTAGACGTTTGGAAGCAACGCCAATAGAGGTCAAAAATTTGGAAGCAACTTCAAGTTTCTGTTCACAATGCCTTTCTCAAAAACCAGTATGAAATCTTTGGATTTTGGGATGCATTTACTACATGATTAGACTTTTTCTTTCATTGAACCATTTTCACCATTTTCAAAAATGGAAAATGCACCATTTTCCTCTATTTGCCTTTAGGTACTGTATACATTGATGTTACCAGGCAATTGCTGAATAAATGTTAACAAAAGAAAGGAGGGGCTTAGTTTTTGGGTTGAGAAGATTTGCAAGAGTCACAACATAAAAAAAATAAACAAATCACAGTTTGCATTATTCACTTTATGTCGTGGTTTACAGCCCACCGGATGCCGACGACAATCTGGCGGGCACTAGGACCATGGGCCAGGGCCTGATAATTTGAGCAAAAATGTATTCAGATAAGGGACTATATAATAATCATGTTTATTTTGTTTCAAAGTATGCCAATGAAACTGTGATCTTTTTTTTTGGACAAATTTGATCTTGCTTCCAAACTTTTGGTCTCACAGCGCCGTGAAAAAGTATTTGCCCCCTTGCTGATTTCTTAGTTTTCGCATATTTTTCACTCTTAAATGTATCAGATCATCAAAAAATTTTTATATAAGACAATGATAACCTGAGTAAATACAAAATGCAATTTTTAAATGATGATTTCATTTATTATGGGGAGAAAGCTATCCAGACCAACCTGGCCATATGTGAAAAAGTAAATTCACGAGCCACACCCAGGCCTGATTACTGCCAAGCCTGTTGAATCAAGAAATCGCTCCAATAGAACCTGTTGACAAAGTGAAGTAGGTGTTATGGCCCCAATTTGTTATTACATTTATAACACAACAGCAACAGCAAGGGATGACAAACACAGTTTTAACAACTAAAACACATTTAATTTTTAACAAAGACAAAGACTAATAACAACCTACAACTAAAGACCAAGATTGATAAATAAGAAAAAACAGAAATAATTACAGTCCCTTTTTGGTGGGGTGGCTTAGTGATGTCCTGGATGAAGAAAATGCTCAAACACAGGCAAAGAAATCCACAAAAGAAACGTCACAGGTCTTGAACAGAATGGCAGGTCTGGTCATCTTCTTGCAATTTCTCCTACTACTCTACTGTCTCAATTCTTTTCCTTATATACTCTTTTGCAGACCCCACCCACATTTAGACCTCTTTTTTTTTATTTTCGGGGACTTGCCCCAGACATGTCCAGGACATGTCTAAAAATGACTCCAGTCTGAGCTTAACAAAAAAAAGGTAAATACTGCCATCTAGTGGCCTATATTCACATTACACCTCCATTCCAAAAGGGAAAAATTTTGACTCATAAAGGCAAAATTTTTCTTTTCAATACAAAATGGTTAAGTGGACACTTGTCTATATATACATATCATACAATATTCAAATAAACACGTGATATATATATACATATTCAAACACGGGATAAGCAATCAGCAATTACATTGTCTGTACCCTTCACATGCTTAATTTCCAAGTCAAACTCCTGTAAAATCAAACTCCAATTCAACAATCTCCGATTCTTGTTTTTCATCTTACTCAAAAACATTAACGGATTGTGGTCTGTGTACACAACCATTGGCTTTTTCCCTGTACAAACATAAACATCAAAGTGTTGTAAAGAAAGAACCAGAGCCAACAGCTCCTTCTCTATTGTGGAATAGTTCCTTTGGTGGCGATTGAACTTCCTGGAGAAGTATGCCACGGGATGCTCAATGTCATCAGAGTCACTTCTCTGTAGGAGCACAGATCCACAAGCTTGGTCGCTAGCATCGACCGCGATGGAGAACGGTTTGTTGAAGTCAGGAGATTTGAGCACGGGGAAGTGACACAGCAGAGACTTCAGGCGATCGAAGGCTCTCTGGCATGCATCATCCCAAGTGAACTTTACGCCTTTTTTCAGTTGGTTAGTTAGACTGAGAGCAATCTCAGCAAAGTTCTTGCAGAACTTGCGGTAGTACCCGATCATTCCAAGGAAGCGGCGCAAAGCTTTTTTGTTGTCAGGAACTGGAAAGGCCATGATGGCTTGGACTTTAGCATTTATGGGTGCCACCTTACCCTGGCCTATGACGTAGCCAAGATAGGTAACAGTAGCACAACCAAAGTCACTCTTGTTCAGGTTAACAGTCAGGTTAGCCTGGGTCAGGCGCTGGAACAACGTCTCTACATCTTTTAGATGTTCTTCCCAGGAGTCACTCCATGTGATCAGGTCATTGATGTACGCACCCGTGTGTGGCAATCCGGCGATTGTAGACTGTATCATCCTTTGGAACGTGGCTGCGGCATTTTTCATGCCAAAGGGTAGGACTTCATACTGGTACAATCCAGATGGTGTGGCAAAAGCAGAGATGCTCTTGGCCCTCTCAGTTAAAGGCACACACCAATAACCCTTCAATAAATCAATCTTGGTCAGAAACTTTGCTTGCCCTACACTATCAATACAATCATCAATCCTAGGTATTGGAAACACATCAGTTCTAGTTACAGCATTGACTTTGCGATAATCTGTACAGAATCTAGTACTTCCATCAGGTTTTGGAACTAGAACACAGGGTGAACTCCAATCGGAGTTGGAGGGTCTGATAATATCATGTTTTAACATGTACTCAACCTCTTTCTCAGCAATCTTTCTCTTTTCAGGATTCATCCGGTATGGATGCTGTTTTATTGGTTTGGCATCACCAACATCGACATCATGAGAGGCTATAGTAACTCTCTTTGGAACATCAGGAAACAAATCCTCATATTTCTTGATCAACCTTTCAAACTGATCTCTCTGTGAGGGTTCTAAGTGCTGGAGTTTTACATCAAGATTTTGCAACACTTCAGTGTTTGACAATTTACATGAAAGAACTTCAGCTTTAATTCTTGGTTCATCATCTTGAAACTCCCCCTCATCTTCACACGTTTCGACCATTGGAGAATCTGAAGTGACAGCTGCAACCCTAGCATTTCTGTCATGATAAGGCTTTAGCATGTTAATATGACACAATTGTTTTGGTTTTCTCCTATTTGGAGTCTTCACAATGTAATTGAGATCATTGAGTTTTGTCAGAATTTCATAAGGACCATGAAATCTAGCCTGCAATGGATTGGACTGCAAGGGAAACAACACAAGGACCTTTTCTCCTGGTTTAAACTCACGGCTTCTAGCCTTATGATCATAGCAAGTTTTCATTTTTCCCTGACTTGATTTCAAGTTCTCTTTGGCAAGGTCACAAGCTGCACGCAATCTTTCCTTGAACTTGCTAACATAGTCTAACAGACTGATATGCGGCTCTTTCTCTTGCCATTGTTCACTCAATAATAGCAAAGGTCCTCTCACTTCATGACCAAACACTAGCTCAAATGGACTGAATCCAGTAGACTCCTGCACTGCTTCTCTAGCTGCAAACAACAGCAAATGAACCCCTTCATCCCAGTCTTTCTCATGGTCATAACAATAAGTCCTCATCATTGTCTTGAGAGTGGAATGAAACCGCTCTAAGGCACCCTGACTTTCTGGATGATAGGCACTAGAAAGAATCTGCTTTGCACCAAGTTCATACACAACCTGCTGAAACAATCCTGAAGTGAAATTGCTACCTTAGTCTGACTGAATTTCCCTGGGAAGACCAAACAACGTGAAGAACTTTATCAAAGCCTTCGAGATTGCAGTTGCCTTGATGTTACGTAGAGGTATGGCTTCGGGGAATCTGGTAGATGCACACATGATTGTCAACAAGTACTGATTTCCAGATCTAGTCTTGGGTAATGGACCAACGCAATCAACAATGACCCTAGAGAATGGCTCCCCAAATGCTGGGATAGGCTGCAATGGAGCTACAGGTGGGTCTAACTGGTGTTTTCCAACTACCTGACAAGTGTGACAGGTTTTGCAAAAGTTGGAAACGTCTTTCCGAAGCCCAGGCCAAAAGAAGTGTTTCATGATCTTATCAACAGTCTTGTTAACACCAAGATGACCTCCTAAAGGTAAACTATGAGCCATTGTTAAGATCTCATTCCTGTAGACCTTCGGAACAACAATTTGCCTGACCACTGCCCAATCTGCATTGGCAGGGATATCAGGAGGGCGCCACTTCCGCATCAACACACCATCCTTGAGATAATACCCAACTGGAACTGCGTCTATTTCTTTATCAGGAAGGGCTCTCCTCTTTAGTACACAAATTTCAGGATCATTAGTTTGCTCCTCAATCAACCGCTTTCTGGACAGAGACAAGTCTCCAGACACATCAGAATCACCAGACCCATCCGGCTGGCTGAATAGAGAACTGATAAAAGTATCTGATAAGTCTTCAAACGGAGAAACCATAGTAGGCCAATCAGAGTCATGAGGCGAACCACCTGAGTCCTGACTATTCAATGTGCTGGATGGCACCACAACATCTTCTTCTTTAGCCTTCTTGGCCATAGCACGAGTCACTGCGCAAGACGGATACAGAGATGGGTCCTCATCCCCATTTTCAGTGCTCGGCTGTGAAGTAAGATGTACAGGGGGAACTACTTTGCCCCCAGCCAGGTCATTGCCTAGCAACAGAGAAACACCCTTTATAGGTAGACTTGACATAAGTCCCACCTTTACCTGTCCTGTAACTAAATCTGACTTCAAGAATATAGAGCGCAGGGGTACAGATACAGTCCTCCCTTCAATACCTTGTACAAGTATGAAATCCCCTGAAGCGGTCTCATCACGTAACTCCAAGGAGTCCATCAACAAAAGTGACTGAGAAGCTCCGGTATCCCTTAGGATATATATGGGGACAGGAGTAATATGCTCATTCAGAGCAACAAATCCCTCTGACACAAATGGAAGAAATTCCTCCCTCACAAAGTCAGCTGTATTAGGCTTTTTAGCCCCACAAGAAGCAGGCAATTTAGCAGATTGGTTATCTACTACAGGGGTTTCTAACCTTGTTTTCACAAAGGCATTTGGTTTGGTATCCTTTTCTTTTTCTTTCTTAGCTTTAAGGAACCAACAGTTAGTTGTAACATGACCAGATTTCTTGCAATAACTGCAAACTAGACCACTTTTGTCACTGTCAGCTTTCACACTTTGATCAGACCTGTTACTGGATTTCTGAGCACCATCACCAGATTTGTCTTTGTCTTTGGGTGAGGAATCTTGGGTATCACCATTACCCTTTTTCTGAAATTGGGACCATCTATTATTTCTGCTAGACTGAAATTTGGACTTATGAGTGAGAACATATTCATTTGCAAATTTGGCAGCTGATTGCAAGTTCAGTGCTTGCTTCTCATTAAGGTAGGTCTTAACATCATCCTTAACACAGTTCTTGAATTCTTCAACTAACACCATCTCTTTTAGTGAGTTGAAATCATCCTTGACCTCCGTAGAAGTACACCAGCGCTCAAAGCAAACCTGCTTCTCATTAGCAAATTCAACATAAGTCTGATTTTCAGATTTCTTCAGACCTCTGAATTTCTGTCGCTAAGCCTCTGGAACCAACTCATAAGCTCTCAAAATAACCTTTTTGACAACCTCATAATCAGAGGAATCATCTGCAGACAAAGCCGAATAGGCTTGTTGAGCTTTACCCTTGAGGACAGTTTGCAACATCAGAGGCCAGTGTTCCTTTGGCCACTGGCAACTCTTTGCTACCTTTTCAAAACACTGGAAATAGTTGTCAACATCCTTTTCTGAAAATGGAGGCACCAGTTTTACCTCCTGACTGGCACAAAATTTATTTTTAGTTTCAATTTTAATTTTTAGTTGCTCCATTTGGAGTCTTTCTTCTCTATCGAATTTCTCTAATTCAAAATCTCTCTGTCTCTGTCTCTCTCTTTCTGCTCTTTCCTCTTTCTCTCTCTCAAATTCTCTTTGTTTTTCTTCTCTTGCTAATTTTTCTAACTCAAACTGCCTTTGTTTTTCTTTTTCTTCCCTCTCAAATTCTCTTTGTTTTTCTTTTTCCTCCCTTTCTTTTTCTCTTTCCTCCCTTTCAATCTCTAGCATTTTTAATTTAAGTTCCATTTCTATATTTGGATTTTCCACTGGAAACTGTTCCAGATCTCCTGGTGCAAACACATTTTCATCAATGTAATATTCAACTATCTCTCTAGCCAGTCTTGCTTTTCGCATGGCTGGTTTTACCTCTGCCAGCTCTAAATGTCTGCATATTTCCAACAGTTCTGTCTTTTTAAAAGACTTCAAAACCCCTACGGTTGGTGATGCCAAGAAATCATCCATTGCTGTTGTCAATATATATCTAGGAAAATTCACAAAAACAATTTCACAATTTGGAATGTTAGATTTTCAATAAATTACTCACACAATGGTCTATCCCGGACCTTGAGCCCCCAATTTGTTATGGCCCCAATTTGTTATTACATTTATAACACAACAGCAACAGCAAGGGATGACAAACACAGTTTTAACAACTAAAACACATTTAATTTTTAACAAAGACAAAGACTAATAACAACCTACAACTAAAGACCAAGATTGATAAATAAGAAAAAACAGAAATAATTACAGTCCCTTTTTGGTGGGGTGGCTTGGTGATGTCCTGGATGAAGAAAATGCTCAAACACAGGCAAAGAAATCCACAAAAGAAACGTCACAGGTCTTGAACAGAATGGCAGGTCTGGTCATCTTCTTGCAATTTCTCCTACTACTCTACTGTCTCAATTCTTTTCCTTATATACTCTTTTGCAGACCCCACCCACATTTAGACCTCTTTTTTTTTATTTTCGGGGACTTGCCCCAGACATGTCCAGGACATGTCTAAACATGACTCCAGTCTGAGCTTAACAAAAAAAAGGTAAATACTGCCATCTAGTGGCCTATATTCACATTACATAGGTTAAAAGATCTCAAAAAGCAACACATCATGCTGTGAACTAAACAAATTCAAGAACAAATGAGAAACAAAGAAATTGACATCTGTCAGTCTGGAAAGAGTTGCACAACCATTTCTAAGGCTTTAGGCCTCCAGTGAGAGCTATTATCCACAAATGGAGAAAACTTGGAACAGTGGTAAACCTTCCCAGGAGTGGCCAGCCAACCAAAATTAGTCCAAGAGCACATCGATGACTCATCAAGGACGTCACAAAAGAACCCAGAACAACAGCTGAAGAACTGCAGGCCTCACTTGCCTCAGTTAATGTTGAATCATGAACACAGACTTTACGAAAAAGACTGGGCAAAAATGACATCCATGGGAGAGTTCCAAGGCAAAAACCACTGCTGACCAAAAAGAGCACAAAGGCTCGTCCCACATTTGCCAAAATAAATCTTGATGATCCCCATGACTTTTGGGAAAATATTCTGTGGACTGACGAGACAAAAGTTGAACTTTTTGGAAGGGGTGCATCCTGTTACATGAGGCATAAAACTAACACAGCATTTCATTAAAAGAACATCATACCAACAGTCAAGCAAGGTGGTAGTAGTGTGATGGTCTGGGGCTGCTTTGCTGCTTCAGGACCTGGATGACTTGCTGTAATTGATGGAACCATGAATTCCATGAATGCCCAACCATCAGTTGGTGACCTCAAGCTCTAGTGCACTTGGGTTATGCAGCTGGAAAATGATCCGAAACACACTAGTGAGTCCACCTCTGAATGGCTTAAAAAAACAAATTAAGATTTTGGAGTGGTCTAGTCAAGGTCCGGACTTAAATCCGCTTGACATGCAGTGGCATGACCTTAAACAGGCCGTAAATGCTCAAAATACCTCTGATGTGGCTGAATTAAAACAATCCTGCAAAGAAGAGTGGGCTAAAATTCTCCCACAATGATGTGAAAGACTCATTGCCAGTTATCGCAAATGTTTCATTGCAGTTGTTGTTGCCAAGGGAAGCACAACCAGTTATTAGGATTTAGGGGGAAATTACTTTTTCACATAGGGTCTGGTAGGTTTGGATAGTTTTTTCCCCTTAATAAATGAAATCATCATTTAAAAACTGCATTTTGTATTTACTCAGGTTGTCTTTGTCTAATATTAAAATTTATTTGCTGATCTCAAACATTCAAGTGTGACAAATATGCTAAAACATAAGAAATCAGGAAGGGGGCAAATACATTTTCATGGCACTGTATGTGCTCCCGCTCTCCTTTGTTTGCTATTGTTAATTGTCATTTAGTGTTTTTAAGTCCTCTGGCTACGCCTTCACTTTGCTGGATTGCTCTTTAACCTCAGGGTTAACTACCAAGATTGATGAGTAACTATTTAATAGGGAATCTCTTCCCAGTCTTTGCAATCCCGCTGAATGGCTTTTCCCAGTCTCATCTACGCCCCAGTGTGAAGATGTGCACCTGCCTGCATGTCGTGGTTCGTTCGGGTGCCATCCCGGCTAATAATTTCAGACCAGTCCCTTTGACACTGCCTTGCATGATGGCCCAGTAATCCTGTATGCCACTGCTTGCATTCAGACCGTCTCCTGACTAAATGTCCTCCTAAGTACTTTTGAGTAAAATCTTCTGCAGTTAGTAAAAATGCCACTCAAGCCTTTTCTGTGATCTGTGTCTGGCTCTAGTTCTGAAGTTTGAAACAAATATGATTGTCTCTGTGCTCATGATTTGTCTAGCAACACTGCGGTGTACAGTTTTGGTCAAAATTCCTTTGCTAATGAAAAAAAATCCTAAAACGGTATGTATGCGCATTTGTTTATACATAAATGTGCCAAAATATTCAGCAACAAAGCTAAGTGTTCATGAATTAAACTGATATTCAGAATTTGAAACTTTGGGACAGTTTCCTCGTTAGAGTGACTGAAAAACGGACTGTACAGTCTCATTAGGGTACTCATATAGCAGCAAAATATTTCATATTGGGACACCAGCGTTGTCTTCAATTACATTTGTCTGCTTCTCAATGAAGCCAAATTTTCAAATTCCATTAATATTAGGGCTAATAACAAAATTTAATTATGAATTAATTATTAATTAATTTAAAAGACACACCCCCTGGTCATTTGCTACCCAGTGACAGCTTGGCAGTCTGTCTTAGGCTCTAGAGTTTCAGTCAACCAACCAATTTGAAATAAATTGAAATTGTTTTTTTTTTTTTTTTAAGTCAACAATGAAAAAAGTGTGCTCTGGGGACTTGCAAAGCAATATACGATTTCCTGAACTCGTGAAAAATGCCATATTTTCCTCTTCCCTCAGTTCAGTCAGCCAACTTGCATGAAAACAGCCAACTTAATTATTGACAGACACGTAGATAGACTAATTGTTTGCCGACCCCGCGGCCTACTGAGCGTGAGAAGAAGACAGCAGAGAGTGTCTGAATCCCCCCCTCAGGAGAATTAAGTGCCCACATTTGGATGCTGGGCTGGAGGTGGGATGTTAATTAGCCCAAGCCAGAGAGCTGCAGTAGCAGGCAATGTTACTGACAGCAGCAGAGATTGACGCAGTGCAGTAGCAGTCGGTGGCATGCTTTCGCAGCAGGGGCTACAGAGAACAACAGCGTAAACAGCCCACGTTTCAGAGGGGCAGGACACCAGATTATTTTTCATAACCAAGTTAGGAAAAAAATTCCAGTAATGTACAATCTGATTGGCTGACATATGCACAGAGTGGAGGTGGTATCACAACTTGGAAAAAATGAGCATGCGGGCGAGAAAGTAGAAAATGAGAGGAACAAGGGTGTCTGTGAAAATGAGGGCATCATTGTCTGATCTAGCTCTGCAAGCTGTGCACTATGAAAGACAAATTTTCACAAATATCAGGAGTAGACCTCGTTACTTATTTAAGGCCATATTTCAAGATTGGCTTGACAGCAATGTCTTGGACTGGCCAGCTAGATCCAAGAGTGCAATCTGATACTTTTGCAATTTGTGAGGACTAATTTTTGAAAATTTTAAACAGTAAGTAGCTGGAGAAATCAGTGTAAGTCAAATTTTAGGTGTCTTTGGGACGCCATCTTTCACCCTAAAAATGAATCTGTCATGTGAGCCAAAGCTAATTTCACTATTCACAATGTATGCTCATAGTTGTTCTATATTCACAATTGATTTTCCATCCTCTAAAGTCTGTGAACTGAGCCCTAAAATGAGTCATACGCCAGAAGGCTTTCTGTCAATCTTTTTTAAGAAGGTAAAGCAGATTTCTTGTCATCTAATTCTCAACACTTTTTATAGCTGGCTGAGTGGCAGCAGAATGTTGGCACCTTATCTGAAGAATATTATGAGAATGGATGCTAAAATGGGAAGGGGTTATGCCTGGTAAATATAGGCCATAATGCGGTATCCTAACAAGAAATAGATTTAGCCCTTGTCATCCAGCTCAGTAGGAGGGGAATCATATTGAATTAAGGCATTATAATGGTCCATGAAAATAGTTCTTCTAAAAGCCGCAGCTCAAGATGTCATCATTGTTATCAAGTTAAAAATGTTAAGCAAAGATCAGCCGAGAATCACAGCTGTAAAGGTGGTATGATGGCACATTGGTTGAAGGAAGAATGAATTTCGAATTAGTTTCAGTATTTGGTGAGGGCACACAATCTTTGATAAGGAAAAGAAAAGAGCTCAGGCGTCGAGCTACAAAGAGCTCAGTCAAAACATTCTCCTGTCGCTGTGTAACAATACCAGTCAATCATGTCTGAAGTCTGGGGGGGAATGCTCAAATGTCACAATGAGATGATGAAGCTTTTAAACTTTGTGTGAAGCCTTGCCTCTCTGAAGCATTTCCTTTCAATGCTTCTCCTTTAGAAGAGAACGCTCTCAGAGGTAGTCTGCTGAGGCAGAATGGCAACAGACAGAGCTCTTTCACTGGCGTGAGAGTGTGGGCAGGCTTCCTCAGTGCTTTTTAGCTGTTTTGAAGGGTAAGATTTTTTCTTGGCTCATGAATCCCAGAAGCAGCAGGTTTTTTGCCTGAGAAATGAAGACATCATATCTTCAAGCCCACACCTGCACATAAATGAATATGGAAGAACATAAATGGTTCTACGCTTGCTGGCACAATTTTGGCTGGAACAAATGCTTTTTAAGTGGAGGTCTGAGATAGATGATCCACTCAGTTCTGTTTTACATCACTAAAATACAATGTGGTGTGATCTGGGTACTGAATATGGTTTGAAGCATAAAGTCGGCAAGAACGTGGGATGATTCATTTGCTGTGACAAGCCCCACTGGCACGGTCGATGTGTTGTCAGTGCCACCCGATGCACGTGAATATTACCTGCACTAAATATAAGTACAGCTTTCTATACAGACAGAAGCTTTTGTAGCTCGTACCTGTGGCAACAGTAGGGCCTGCAGAGACTCACCCATTCCAAGCAGATTTAATCAGCACTACCAGTATGTGACTTAAATATTATTTTTTAGATAATACATGTCTAAGTTTTTAATATATTAGAACATTTTAAAAAAATAATGTTTTTCGCAGGTATAATACACATCATGATACCAATTATAGACAACATCTGTCACAATATGACCCAAACTCTAATGTTCATTTGACCACTCTGGTTCTCAACCCTTCTAATACGTTTTTATCACATAACTGCAGTACTCTTCCCATAGCCCAGCTCATGACATACTTTCTCTTTTACATAATTTAATTGGCTGAGAGCGCAGGAAAAAATTGCTCTGCGTTACATCATGCTCTTAAAAGCCAAACTGAAAACCAAGTGTAACGTTTGTTAATCAGTATGGCTTTGTGCTGTTGCAAGCTAGCTTACTACCACTCTCATAACTAAGTTAATGTTAATTAGTTAGCAGGCTAGCGTGCACTCAATAACTTTCCATAACCATTATGTAAAATTAGTTTGTAAGCTAGATACTCAGTGAATTTTAAAATCCATGAGGGGTATGCAGTCAAAGGGAACTCCCTGCCATTGACACCTCGATTGTCAACTTAGGACAAATTGCTGAGTGTCTTTCTGCAGAGACAACAAATGAATTAAAAGGCAACCTCATCGGGATCACGGAAATAATTCTGCACTTGCAATGAGATTTCTCGGAGGCCAAGTTGAAAATTGAGGCATCAGTGCCGGGAGGTTGAATGTCAATGTCACGACTGCAATAACTCGTCTCGCTTGATTTGCCATATTATAAATTATGTTTGATGCAGAAAGTGCCATGTCAGTATTAGAGATTTCTACCTTCTCCGTTGTCTCTTGTCGCTGTCCTCATTGTCATCTGATGCACGTCACTATGAGATGTTAACGAAATAACTATATTAGTTCTAGATACATAGCCCTCATTACCAAATTAGGATATGCACTGATAAAATGGGTTGCCATTCATTTTTCACGAGTGGAAATTCCTTTTCACGTATCTGAAATTCAATTCTGACTAGTTGCAGAGGAAATTGTAGATATCTGAAATATAATTGTTACTAGATAGTATGTAATTTCAGATATCTGAAATGCCATCGCAGATATCTGAAATGCAGTTGTAGATATCTGAAAATTACATTCTTACGAGTTAGAATTCCACACAGATATATTAGTAATTTAATTTTGACTGATCAGATTTGTATTTTTGATATCTTAATTAACATTATGACTTGTGAGAATGGATGTAAATATCATTAATTAGAATTATATCATTATTTAGAACTAGTCAAAATTACATTATGGATAAGTCAACTAGGAATTATAATATGTCAAAACTGAATTAGAGATATCTGAAATAAAATTTGAATGGAAATTAATGGTGAAAGTTGCAAATGAGTTACAGATATCTACATTTATGTTTACATCTATGGACATTTCCACTAGTAAAAAAGTCACTGTTGACATCAAGGATTGATATTTTAACTAATGAGAACTGAGTTGGGGATATTTTCAATTAAAATGTCCACTTGTCAAAATGATATTGTTAATATCTACAATTGTTATCACCTCTTCTTATTAAATGTTTAAATGGCATGCTAAACACAATGTTTCGCAAACTTGTTTTTTATAAATAGTAACTTCTAGCGAATGCGTGCTAGGAGTAGTAGCGAAAGATCATCTTGGCTTTACTGCTATGGTACTTGGGCATGTGCATGTATTGGTATTGTTATGTACAGATGAACGGTGGCGTTATATGATGTGAGTGTAGCCGATACAAGCATTTCGCTAGCGAATGTGGTGAAGTTAGCCGGGGTGTTCATAGTTAATCATAGTTAATGTGCTGGGATTTGTAGTGAAAGATCAGCTTGGCTTTTGAGTTCGCTCCAGACTGACTGAAGCCAGCACTGCAAACCTGGGCTCCGGCTGTGTGAAACGAAGCGATGCTGAATCGAGCCTGTGGGAAGCGATGAGAAATGATAAGGCCAGCGTTTGTCTCCCAGTAATGTAATGACGTACCATGAATGACGTACGTTGTGCGCTACGCACTGCTGACCGAGGGAGACAGACTCATCTCTCAAACAGTGGTAGTGATAACTGAAAAATGTGAAAATCTGAGGATTGTCAGCTCTGATTCTGAAAAGAACTGAAAATATACAGAGCTAAGCTCTGATGACAAACCCTGATTTGATGTGCAGGAATTTCTAAGTTGTTTCATGCAATAATGGTGAATTTATATTAATTTTCCCCTGAGTTAAATAAATATAAACTCTCCTTTTTAATCATACATTTTATAATCCTGCCTCAGGTGCACTTTTCTCTTGAAGGACCAATAATGCTGCGTCTCATTGTATTCAGTAGATCTGCATCAAAAAGCTTATACAATCTTCGAGATTGACCCCCACAGTCCCCCCACCCACCGCTCCCCCTAAAATTCAACGCTATTGTGCCTTGACCATTCTGATTTATCAGGTAATTTTAAATTTGCCACAGGGTATACATAACATATTCTTAATCTTAAAAAAGTTTGGGGTGCAGCCAAGGAAATAAATCATTGAAATAATATTAATGTGCCCACTCAAAATATTCTCTGGGGAATGGGAGGGGGGTTGCTGTTTGATTACCTAAGGCTGTGTTTTGTCAGGGGCTTTTAATAAATGAATAGAAACTCAATGTCCTTCAAATATAAACTCAGTGGGTTAATCATCAATTGTCTGAAACAGCTAGGGAGGCTACAAACGGTTTTTCACAGCCAGAAACCATTGCTATACCAGTAAATTTAACTAAATGAATCCCAGGCGCAGTAAATGACTACACAGTGGCCATTATAAATCCCATTGAAGGCTCGGCGGGTGTTACCAGAGAACGGAGAGGAATAGCACATTAGCTCCCGCAGCATTGCAGTTTATTGCACTCGTCTAAGCTGGAGTTGAGCAGGTGAGAAACTGCGGGGCTCTCCTGACCTTTCCCAGTGATATTCACGCCCTGCTGTCCTGGGCGCAGCTCTGCTGCAGCTCCCCCCTCCACTGCCTGCTCCCCCATTACTGCCTCATTACTTTTTAAACCCCCCGATGTGCTGCACCTCCGCTGCTCTACCAGGTAAAACGGTCGGGGGAGGGGGGGACTTTTCGAGCTGACGGCTGAGAGCCTGTTGCTCTGTAAAGAAAGAGGGAATGTATAACGGGTGCCCGTGTTCCCCCTGAGTTCACTGCTCCATATTTCCCCCCAGGTTACTCTCCTCTTTACACAGAATAGGATGACACACTTCATTAATACTTTATTGAGTCATTCTCTGAGAGACACTCTGTCAGAGTCACGGGGGAGTCCTGTAGCCTCTCCTGTGGAGCTGCATGAGGAAATTAATTCGCCCCTGTCTTAAATCACCGTTTCCCCCTTCCTACCAGGGATTATAATAATTGTGTGGCTTCTGTGGTCGACTGTAATGTAATTGTAGGAGGGCATCGAGAGGCCCTGAGTCTGCCTGAGAGATACACAATTTGTCTTGGAAGAAAAATAATTACGGCATTATTGACTGCAAGTGTTTGTGTAAAGTGAAAGGAATTATGGTATTAATGGCAGTGAAACATGTCTTAGTCTGTTGATTTATCAGACAGGAGAGTGCAATGTTTTTATTTTAATGAAGTCTTTTATTTCATTGATCACAAGCAAGGTGATTCACACCAACTGATTATCTGCTTTCAAGGACACATTACAGTTTATGATCATCATTAGTGAGTGCACTCACTTTACTATTGGCCATTTGTCTCAGAACTGTCCTGCCCTTGTAATCCCAGGAACTGAACGCTAATACTGGAATGACTCATGAGTGCATCTGACTGTATTGGCATCGTGGACGAGACTCTCCAGATCACAATTTCATCTGTACACTTGACTATTCATAACTCTCTCTGAGAGAGCCCCAATATTAACCAGTTTTAGTAATTACTTTTTAAAAAATAATAATAAGCGCCTAGCACAGCAAACTGTGCCCTATTTTTGGGCATTATGTTCTTTTGGGTTTGACCTACCAGTCAAGGTCAAAGGTCATGATGTCAGTTTACTCACCATGCAGGAGTTCCTGCATGTCATTAATAGTAAACTATCTACAGTAGTAGCATACACACACAAGAGACCTCTGACGTTGTGCCCGCTTGAGTGAATGCTGGCATCGCTACTCTCTCAGAGGTTTTGCTGTCTGTGTCATCTTGCTGCTACTGACTGAACAAATTCCAGCTGAATTTCACTGGACTCTGGACCCCTTCCATACTGCAAACTGCACTCTTGGAACTTTGGTTTAGTGATGGATTTATTTTATTTCCACAGACCAACCCTGCTTATGGTCCATCCTCCTCTTCAGGCCAAACGCGAGCCCTCGCCGCCCTGCTCCACTCATCACTGGCCTGGCTATGTGTGAGAAAGCCTGAACTTTGTTGCTGTGTCTCTGTGGGCTGGTTTTTTGGGAAGGTAAACCTCTGCAATGACTGGCTCCACTACTCTGCAATGATGTTCTTCAGTATTTTCAAAATTAAATCAAAAGAATCTTTAAACAACTCCAGTTCCATCCCACACCTGGCTCTCTGTTTACCTGTGCCTCTAATACTCTTGTCACTTCACTCTTACAGGTCCAACACACATCCATGATTTAATTTCAAAATTAAATTCCTCCTCTTGCCAACTGGATCACTGAAAACCTGTCTCCCCGCTCTTGCTGCCTCCATTTTCCAAGATTGTAAACAGCTCTCTCACTTCTGGATAAGTTCCTCTGTCACGAAAGAATTCCAGGGTCACCCCAATTCTAAAAAAGCCTCCCTTGATCCCACATCCTTAGTAGTTACAGGCCTATCTCACACCTTCCCTTTCTGCCTAAAGTTTTAGAGAAGGTAGCAGCCACCCAATTGCAGGTTCACATTTGAGCTTTCACAGTCTAGTTTTCAGACCAATCACAGGACAAAAATTCCCTCCGCAGTCATCAATGACTTCCTCCTTTCAGCTGACTCTGGATTCATTTATTGACTGCTTCTTCTTGATCTTAGCGCCGCCTTTGATATGGTTAATTACAATATCCTGCTTTCTCACCTCCACTCACATTCAGATATCTGTGACACTCCGTCAACCAAGTTCAGATCTTGCCACACTGACAGACAGAATTTTATCTCCTTCAGCAATCGCAAATCACACTCTGCTCCAGTTTCCCAAGGTGTCCCACAGGGCTCTGTCCTAGGTTCTCTTCTTTTCATGATCTGCATGCACCCCCTCGGCTCTATTATCCATTAACATGGTCTACAATTCAATTTCTTTGCTAATGACACTCAAATCTATCTTCGTACTAAACCAACTGTTCGCCTCCCTCTTTCCTCCCTCATTGATTGCTTGCAGAAAATTAGGCACTAGATGGCTTCAAATTTTCTTAAACTGAACTGTGAAAAAACTGAGATCCTGTTAGTAGGGTCCAAGACAGCTTTTTCAAAGGCTGGTGATCTCCATCTTGCTACAGATAGCATCACTATCACCTCATCCAAAACAGTTTGCAACCTTGGAGTAATTCTCAACCCCGCACTCTCCTTTCTGCCACATATTAACTTTGTTGCTATAAAAGCTTTTTTCTTCCACCTCCAAAATATCGCTCACCTTTGCTCTTCCCTCAGTTGTCGTGAAACACATGCATTTTTTAACTCTCGCCTGAATTATTGCAACTCATTACGGAGACCACACCCCCATCTGCAATCAAGCCTCCTCTTCCTTCTTCAAACTCACCAGAATACTGATTGCAATCACTTGTTTGTTTGTCTATTTAAACTCCCAGTACTGTTGCCTGGTCACCAGTTGTTGTAATTTCTGCGCAGGTTTTCTCAGCACCTGTGTTTCATAACTCCTGCGTTTCCTAGTCTTATGATTCTCTTGTGCATTTAGATTTCCTATGATCCTAGCTCCAGCATTTCCCAGTCTTGTTTATATTCTTGTTTAATATTATTCAGATCCTCGAAAAAAGTTATCCTTTGTATATGAGGTGTTTCCTTTGAAACTTTGCATTTGGTGGGTTGTTGCTTTTTTTGCCTTTTGTGTTCGGTACTTTGTACTTTTGTTTAGTTGATACTTTAGGTTTTGATTTGTTACTTTGGTTTTGTAAGGGTTTGTTAGTTCTGACTATTCCTTTGAATAGGTTCCCTTGTATTTCCTCGGTTTATGTATTTCTGTCTTAGTTATTTGTGTTCAAATATCCCAGTTTTGTCTTAGTTCGAAAGCATTTTCTTGTTTTGTCACCCATTTCCTTGTTCATGTCCATTTGTGATAATTTTTAATAATGTTATTTTGATATTAAATCTTCTGCCCAGTTCCATGACTTCGCGTTCCATGTCCTCCTGGCTGAGTGTCGCCAGACAGCTGTACTGAGAGAACAGGTTTTTACCAGTCTGTTATTCCATCCTCTAGTATAAATTAAACGGCGTCAATAGGCAACTACTTCAATGGTAGATGGAGATCCAGTTTTAGAGATCATCACCATCTCCCTAAACTCTGTATCTAATTGGCTCAACTCAATAGAGCATGAGCCTTTCAGGGTTTTATTACAGTTTTCCTTAAAATGAGCTCTTCCACTATTACGCGCCTGTCTTTCAGAAAAGAATGGTCTCCCAAATTTTGCGGTATCAGTTATGATTCGGGTGTTTTATCAGACTGGCACTATGACATGCCATTCAGCTCCTGTGTTATGGGTAATTAGTGTGTATTATTAAATTGGGAATATTACATGCTGTTCAGATCTTGTGGTATCAGTAATGATGAGCATGTGTTATGAGACTGGCCCTCTCAGAACGGTGAATGGACTCAAGTGCCCACAGAAGAAAAATGGCAGAATGGATTTTAATAGACTTATTTTCTGTTTGCAAACGAAACAGGCTGCGCGCACAGCTTGGCAAGGGAAGGATGGCGGACCATAATAGCTTGTCAAGCCACGCGAGGGCATTAGCCATCAAAGATCGTAAAATCTACCTAAACAAATTAACTTTGACAAATGGCAACCAATTTCCAGATTCGTATGGTATCAGTGAGTGGGTAGATGACGTTAGTCAGTGGCCCAGTATTCTGTGGCCTGATATATATACCCATTTGATCGAGAAACCTACCGTGTACACTTGGGAGGAACTACGAGCATACAAGTCACTGGATGCTTATAACTACGTTATCTGCAGACATAAGCAGAATGTTAAATACCGCTATAGACTTGGAGTTTTGTGTCTCGAAATCAGAGGTCCTTCCTAGTCAAATACAAAGGCATTAAAACGCTGTGTATGACGCATGGGTTATAAAAATAAATAAATAAATAAACAGAAGACTATGTCCTGACAGCTAATTGTACCTTCATGGCAGGCTAAGTATAATTTTGTCTTGTTGGCTTGCGAGCTAGAGAGTTGGACTGCGCAGTTGTCATGCAAACATGAAATCTGCTTTGGTTTACCATTATTCTCACATTTAATGTCTGGAACCGTGAAACGTGTGTCAAAAAATTGGTAACATTAATTTCAATGGAGCAAAGCCCACTTGCAGCATGTGTCATGCATCAGATTTTTACTTTTCGCCATTGCTCGATTTCTTCAACTCAATAAAAACGCATTTGTCTTTTAGGTTAGCTATTTAACTATTTCGCCTGGTCATGGTTGGTTGCACACAGGAAAACCTCACATGCAGTTGTTGAAAGCGATTTTCCTGCTTTTTAACCAAGTCGCAGTTTTGAAAGGAAATCCGTTATTTTGTGCGCATTTAAGTTATCAAGCAATTGACAGTTAGACTGAACCTAACTCAAGGTATACTAGTAAGAATTGAACACTGCTGAGTTAGCTAGCTAGCTAATTTGCTGCGGGGTGAAGTAAAGTACTTCGTGGGGTACTTGACAGCTAAATTTAGGAAAATTCCTCCTAAATTTTTTAGGAGGAAAATTATGTTAGTATATAACAAAGTGCGCAGTAACCTGAACGTCACACTTTTTCATCACTTAAAACAAGCTTTATCGGTTGGTGTTTTCAAAATTAAATGTTATCTTGCTGAATATTTTGAGAGTGACACCCATGGCTTCTCATTCGGGTTGACAGCTGTCAATGTTGATGCGGCTAATGTTTTCAGTGGGCGTTTAAAAGCCTCAAGGCAACGTTCAGAGTTAGACTTGATGCTTTGCTTGTGGCTAGTGGCCGTTATACGGATGTTATCCTCTCGAAATCCTGTAAAACATGAGTCCACCAATTTAATATCAATTCTGGCAGCCGTGCACGCAACAACCAGAAATTTCGGTGCTGGAAAAATATCTAATTCAATATTTACAGATTCATAACTCGTCAGACTGGATTGGGGAGACCACTACTTCCATTGCCAAGATTCGCACGCATCTTTTTGATGACATCGGCTGTAAATGGGTCTAGAAGGAAATCAGGGCGAGACAGCCCAGATTGGTAGCAGGGAGGTAGAGTGCTAAACAAGTCCAAAAGGCTGAATCAAAGTCATTAAACAGGCAATAACCCAAAAACCAGTCAGTCAAAACGTGGCGCTGAGGAAGATGCAAAATCATACAACACAAAACAATCTGAATTTGTAGCCAGAAATCTAACTAACACAAAGGGCCAGGCAAACACAGAAAACTACAAGACAAAATAAATCAGAACCGGGTAACCACGCGGGGAAAAGAGGCTCATGAGTGACTCAGAGTGCGCAGAGAAAACCTTGGACTATTGCATACCTTTCCAGAAAATTCTGTGATGAGAGCAATCTTTTTTGCGCTACATTGCTGACAGGTGAACTCACAAACACATTGACAAACAAATGCCACAAAAAATACTATCCCTCTATGAAACGTGCAACACATGCCAGGCACTTGAAAACTAATTAACATAAGGATGAGACATAACTGGCCTCCCAAACTCTCAGCAATACTTCCGCATCCACTGTCTTCAAGTTGCCTTCAGCTGAATCTCCCATTCGCACAGTGTTCTCTCTCTTCGGCCTTACTTGTGCTGCTTTGCACAAGCTAGCATGTGTAATCCTCTCAGCAATCTGGGCAACATATAGCTGCCCTGCCATACTGTTGATCAGCCTGTTTTCACACATACAGAGACAGAATAAGCACGACTCACGCCGTCATCTCCCTACAAGCAGAATCCCAAATGTATATGTAAATGAATGGCATGCAAAAAGGAAGCCATTGTTGAGCATGATCCAGAAGCGCCGCTGTGCTCTGTGGGCCAAGTCTCATTTAAAATGGACTTTAGCAAAGTGGCAAAGTGTCCTGTCGTCAAACAAGTCCGAATTTGACATTCCTGTTGGAAATTATAGGTTTCGTGTCCTCTGGGCTTAAGAGGAGAAAGACCACCCCTCCTGTTATCAGCGTTCAGTTCAAAAGCCAGCATCTCTGGTGCATTAGAGCCTATGGTATGGGACCCTTGCGTGTTTTGAAAAGCACAATGAATGCTGAAAGGTATATAAAGGTTTAAGAGCAACTTATGCTGTCCTCCAGACGACATTTATTCCAAGGACGGCCTTGTGTATTTCAGGAGGAAAATGCAAAAGCACATGCTGCAGTTATTACAACAGCATGGCTTCATTGCAGAAGAATCTGTGTGCTAAACTGGCCTGCCTGCAGTCCTGATCTTTCACCGATTGAGAACATTTGGCGCAAAATGAAACGAAAAGTCCGTCAAAGGAGACCCAAAACTCTCCAGCAGCTGGACGCCTGTATTAAACATGAGTGGGATCGAATTCCAATGGCTAAACTCAAGAAACTTGTCTCCTCAATGCCCAGACGTCACCACTCTGTGTTAAAAAGAAGAGGGGATGCTACACTATGGTAAACAGGCCCCTGTCCCAACTTTTTTGAGACCTGGAGCAGCCATCAAATTTGAAATGAGCTCATTTTGTGGATAAATTGTAAAATTTCTCAGTTTCAACTTTTGCTATGTTATATTTTGCTATATTTGCTATTTGCTTGGAGTGCAGTGGGTGAGGCACAAATTTGCAGAATTTAGAGAATTAATCCATGATCATGATGCAGGTGTTACCTTCAGAATCCAGTCGCTGGTGAAAGCTGAATCTCTCCAAACTGCTGTCGCCCAGTCTAGGGCCTTCCCCAGTGCTTTAGGTGGAAAAAAAGAAGTGCCGGTACTCCCCCTTTTCAACTGTTGGCAGGTAAATTAGGTTGGCGGTGGGCGGTGGGTGCCAGCAGATCATCATTAAGTTTAACATTCAAATACTAGAATATGATGCTGATTTTTTCTTTAAAAATTGTTTTAAAACTCCACTAAGAGTTTTAACTAGTAGTTCTCGTTAACATCCATCTACGAATGATCTCCCGACAATACACGTCCAATTGAAAGGAGATGTTGCCCAAGACTCCGTGCACAATGACACAGTTCTCTTTGGTTTTTGGGAGAGGCATGATATAGCCTAGAGTGTAGAGCTTTTCACTGAAGATCTTACAATGGTTAAGTCCACCAACCTCCTTGAGAACATCGCCAACTGCCAATTCCAGACGATGATTTGAGCAGTGCCACACAAACAGGTCTGGAAATCTGGGACAAAGTTGTGCAGCAACTCTTCTGTTCGGCATTACTGATGCTCCATCTCATACAAATGCCACAAAACACTCAACCAAGAAGTAGTCATCAAAGCCATTTTTATGAAGACATGCTGGCAGTTTCTCTGTTATATCATTTGCTGTGGTCCCATCCAACTCACGCAGGTCAAAAAATATTGTGTCTGGCTCTGCGTTGGCAATAGCTGATGACAAACACACCACCAACACAGACTTTCCTCTGACTGTGGTGGATTCATCAATCCACGCACAGTATTTTCGTCTGTTTTTGATTATGTTATCAGCCACTTTTTTTGTAATTATGCTAGCTAGCTAATAGTTGAAGAACCCAATATGGCGTTCAGTGCACCACACTCTCCAGTTTCCCATATTATCCAAGATGTAGATCTGACCAAGCAATCTGATTGGTCAGTTAGACGTTTAGAATGTTCTCAAATGAACAAGACAGTACGGGTAGCTTGTGCTCAAATGAAAAATACTTCATCACTGAATATTATTACTCCGCCTATCTTAGGTGCCTAGGCCATTGATTTAACTAATTAGTCAATTTCTTTGCATTTGTGCGTTGAAATTAACATTTAATAAAGCAACAGATCCGTGAAAACTGCTTATTTCAGAGGTAACTAATAGCCTGAAAAGGTGATTAGTGAAAGCCCCGAAAGGTGGCTGATCAGCCTTAATGTTGCTGGTTACTTTTGCTGCTTGGCCACATTAATCGGAGCTAACGTCAATTAAGCATTATTACACGCAAGGGTGTGCTTGACCGTCATTCTTGTCACCACAGTGATGCGGCCAGGGGCCGAGTTCGTTAGCATCACCGAAGTGACAAGAATGACCGTCAAGCACACCCTCGATATATAATAATGCAATTACACAATTATTACCTGCTAAATAAAATGTGTCATCTAAATTTATTCATACTATGGGCATTTCGCTCTCAAAATATTAAAGTTTTTTGCGAGTATTCTCCCCGTTTCCAGAGAAATACATGAGATCTGACGTTAACTAGCCCTAGTGAGCCAGCCAATTTGGGGTTATGTTTTCTACACATCGTGATTTCCCAAAACTGAATAAATACCGCACATAGCAACACAAAACTGCTTTGCTAGTTCAATCATGTGGTAATTAGAATATCCGCTCGAAAAAATAATTTTTTTCATGGACTGGTAGTTATACTTCTGCCAACATCAGTCATTTTAAAGCTAACTAAAACCCGTCTCTCCGCAGCAACACCCATCCACAATGAGTCCGTTCTGCAGCCAAAATTGCTTGCTACTTGCCATTGATCGTTTGCGACGAGAAAGGTCATCCAGTTCATCTCCCTCTACTGCTCCGCCACAAGCTGGAAGAGGGAGGGAGCATAAGCACCGAATTCTCCCGACTCCGTAGGCAGGGGAACCTTTGCTGAGTGCAGCTAAGTCTTCTGTACGGAAGGCATGGAGGGCA
This sequence comes from Gymnothorax reevesii, assembly GCA_029721435.1. NCBI lineage: Eukaryota > Metazoa > Chordata > Actinopteri > Anguilliformes > Muraenidae > Gymnothorax > Gymnothorax reevesii. The sequence continues at coordinate 3,715,584 of CM056588.1, forward strand.
GGAAAAAGTGGACTGGACTCAAGTGCAAATGTGGATTTGGTTGTTATGTTTTTTGCGCCGGGAGGCATGTGCACAAAAGATACAAACAAACAGGAGATGAGGTTCTTAAATAAAAGTGAACTGTAGTAATACAAAATAATACACCACAAGACAGCAACGCTTGTATTACAAACAGAAAGCAAAGAAAAAGGAAATAAGGTTCCTTAAACAAATAATAATGTGCTGGAACTTCACAGCACATTTAGCAAAAATTAGATTTATACACACATATGAATATCGCAAATATAGATATAAGCAACTCAAGCATGCTTTACGAGACTTAGCAAAGAGCTACACTGCAGCTCTGGTTTAAAAAGCCGCTGTGGAGGCTCAGCAGCAAATGAAAGACAGGTGGAGACGGTGAATTGATGAGTGACGCAGCGGTTCGGGGTCTTACTGAGGTGGTGTGCTGGCCCTGGGAAGGCGAGACCCGACATACAGACCTAAAATAATGTGCTTGAAGTCTTGTTAAGTGTTATTATTTGTTTTTTATATATTGGATGGAAAAAATCAAAAACGAGGATTCTCAAAATCATAATTAATTATGTTTCATCTAAACCAGAGAATTTTAACAAACGTAAGTGGTGTCTTGTTGGGCAACCTTGAAGTTCAGGATGAAACGTGAGTTGAATTTATTCAGCATTTAAATGGAGCATAATTATGCATGAAGATGTTTGACAAGAAGTCCACATTCCACAGTAATTACCTTTAGTTAATTACAACATGTTTCCCAACAGTGCAAGTGATTTAATTATGTGTATGAATTTCTAAAAGCAATATGTGTGTGTCATTATCTCACCAGGGCCCAAAACATGCAGTATCTGGATGATTCTTAATATCTTGTTTGCAGAGCATTCCAACTGCTCGAACCCATGACTCTGAGAGAGAATAAGTGGGCTACACAACAGAGTGGATAAAAGTGCATTCGTGTCCTGAATAAACTTCAATTTCCTCCTTTATGAAATGTGTTTCCGCTCCTTTAATGATGATATGAAATAATGAAAGGCTGTGTGAGCCCTGAATACCGTTTAGTGGTTTGACAGTGTGATATCAACCCTAACAAAACACAAAAAATAACAGAAATTAGTTTATATTCTCTGAGAGGCAAGTAAATATTTCCTGTTTTCATCTGAAGGAGCTTAAAGTCCACATGCAAATATTTCACATATTGTTACTAATTCTCCTGGCAAAAATATGCGACAGGGATTGGGCTCAGAACTCGTGCAAAGACAATGTTCCAGTTCAGAAGCTTTTGTGAGGATTCTTAGTCAGATAGTCAAAGAGGTCAAACATTGGCAGTTAGAATGCAGTGCACAAGGTATAATCCAGAATCATAATTGTAGAACAGTCGAAAAAAAAAAAAAAACAGGAAGTGAGTCCGTCAAAGTCAAAATAGCACACAAGTCTGTAATTAAAAAGTCAGTCAGAAAATGAAACACAGGTAGACATTCGCACATTAGAGAGAAGACGGAATTGAAGAATCAAAAACAAACCAAGTCATGAAAAATGAATCTCGAGAATCAGAAAAGACTTGTTACATACAGTTGCAATATAAAATAATTCAGCCCCCCTTGGAAATTAGGTTTACTGGCAAAATGTTCGAACTTTCAGCTGTTTACAATGAACAAATAAAACAAAAACAATTTAAATGGCTCAACACAACAAATATTACAAGTGGCTTCTCAAAATTCAACACAAAATGCCACTTTTAATGGCTACTGCAGGCTCAAAATTATTCAACCCCTTCATGAGAAGCATCTTTAATACTTAGTAGAGCACCATTTTGCCGCTATGACTCGCTGGAGATGTGATGCATAGGCAGACAACAGCTTCTGGCAGCATTCCCAAGGAATCTGAGCCCAGTCCTCATGGACAATGGCCTCCAGTTCACTAATATTCTAGGGTTTTCTGCTGCAACTGCCTTCTTCAAATCCTACCAGAGATTTTTTCTGGAGTTCAAGTGAGGTGACTGTGATTAGCACGCCAGAATTTTCCAAGGCTTCTTCTGAAACCAGTCCTTGGTGGATGTTGAGGTATGTTTAGGATCATTGTCCTGTTGGAAGGTCCAGTGATGCCCAAGCGTCAGCTTCCCTACAGACGGCCTGACATTTTCTCCTTGGATATCCTGGTACTTGACTGAATCCATCTTGCCCTCCACACTCTGCAGGTTTCCAGTGCCAGAGGAAGCAAGGCATCCGCAGAGCATCAAAAAGCCCCCACAATTCATCACTGTAGGCAGGGTGTCCTTTTCAGCAGATACTTCTTTATTCCACCCGCAGACATACCACTGATTCATAAACCTGAAATATTCCAGTTTTGTTTCATCACTCTGCAGAACAACATCCCCAAACTTCTGTGGCTTATTTATATAGTTTTGATCATATTGGAGCTTGAGTTTTTGGATCAGTTGTGCCGTATGTCTTGGAGACCTTCAACATTTAGTATGCGCCCTACTATGCAAACTGAATTCTCACTGCCTCCTGCCTCCAAGTCTTGCTGCGGGTCTCCTGCAGTCACTCGGGGGTTTTTGACCACCCGTCTCCTCAGGAATCTGGTGACAGCCTTTGACAGTTTCCTCTTTCTGCCACATCCTGGTGCTGTCGTCACCTTTAACTCTTAACTTGCAAACTATACTTCCAACTGCATCGCTACGAAAATTCAGTGCCTGTGCTGCCTTTTTGTATCCTTTTCCTTGTTTGTGCCAGGCAATGATCTCCTCTGTTAGCTTTTTGGACAGATCTTTTGACACCCGTCACGGTCAACAAACCCCTTGCTAGTGGAAGTATTTGATGTGATCTGTCTCAACCAAACCTGATGTTGTGTTCTGGCCTTTGGCCAGAACAGTATTGCTTATGGTTTTAACAGTTTCATGTTTCAAGATTTCATAGTTCATAGTTTCATGTTCCATAGTTCATGTTTCATGTCACAGTTTTAACAGTTTCTTGTTTCAGGATTTTTCATTCCATGTCCATGTTTTTACTTTTCCATGTTTTTGTTTTCGCCAGGTCTGCCATGCCACTCCACCGCTTGTCTGCGTTCCGCCCCGTGCCTTCGTTGTTGCACATTTCTGAGCTCTGGTTGGCTTTGGTATTTCCCCTTCCTTCTGTGCTGTGCTAATTCGGGGCTCTCTAAGCTTAATTGGCAATTAACTGTTTTTAAGTTACTAACATTTACTAACACTCACTGGGTTGGTGTAATTCTTAGATAGGCACATTACTAATATTACTAATTTAGACAGGGAGTTTATTGTCATGATTCCTGCTTTGCTATTTCAAGATCTTGCTGTGCTTTTCTGTTCTTAACATTCATGCTTGCTTCCAAACTGCATACTTAATTGGTACTTAAGCTGAGCACGCTCATTCTCTTAATGAGCAGGTCATGTCAACCAATCTTGTCCATGTCTTGATCTTGCCATGCCTCTTGTTTCTCTCTCTCCAGGTGTTACCCCTTGTGTCATGATTACCAAGCCTTTATCTGGTTGCGGTGGAAGTTGGCTGGCAGACAGTGTCTCAAGTTTGTTTCTAGTCGCGTCTCATTGCATGTGCAAGTGTAGCCAAGTTCTTGTTGTCAAGTCCCCTAGCATTTCTAGTTTCAAGTCTCGTCCTAGCCTCTTGTTTTGTGTATATATATATTTAGTCTTGTTATTTATTTTTCTTGATCTTCTCGCCTGGAGTTTCCAGTGCCTTTTTGTTTTTTTGCCTTTTGCATTTATTGTTTATAGCTCTGTGTAGCTTACCTCAGTTTGTTTTTTGCAACCCTTTGGGCCAAGTTTTTTGTTGGCCCTCGTGCCTGTTTTGTTTTGTTAATAATAAAATCCTCATTCCCTTTTCCCGCATCTGGTGTCAACTGATTCCATATCACCTGATGCAACAAATTAAGCTCTTGATTAGCTGCATTAGGTGTGCTTGAGACATCACCTGATTTGCAAATGTGCTCTTATGAGGGATTCTATTCAGGGGGTTGAATAATTTTGAGACTGCAGCAGTCAATAAAAATGGTTCTTCAAAATGGTGATGAGCCATAGATGAAAACCTCAATGCAAATACCTCAGGGGGTAAGGCGTTGTGCTTTGGTGCAAAAGCCCTAAGTTCAAGTCCTGGGTTCAATCCCTGATTGCACAAGATCACTTCTTGAGCAGAGCACAATTGTTAACAGTTTTTCTATATGTAGTTGCCAGGGCGCCGTTTCACACCAGGACTGTAGGAGTGCAGCAGTACAGGAGCTAAGCCTCTTTGTTTTCACGAAATATTCAACAGTAATTTTTGAAGTTGTCTTTCGCGCTGCATCTGACTGAGAATCCATGGGCCATTACGCGCAAGTACTGAAAAAACACAGAAATGCAGGCGCTAAACCAGTTTGTTTTTTGATATTTTTGCTATTATTGTCTATTAAATATTCAACAATCACGTTTGAAATAGTCTCTACGGCTGCTTCTGACTGAGAAATCATGCTCCATTACACGCGAGTACTGAAGGAACGCAGCAATACAGTCGTTCAACCAGTTTATTTTTTTGCCATAATTGTCTTCGGAGTAGTCTTTACAGCTGTCATGGTGCATGATGAGCATGCCGGCTGACTCTTCAACTGGCAATGAGGGAGGCAAGAACTTGTCAGTTCAGCGAGTTCAGTGGGTACGGCATTGCATTATCGTTGCAATTATTATCGACCTAGGTTTGATTCTGTGGTCGTGCATGTCTTCTTTCTGAATGCTCATTTGGAAACATATCTGCCGTATATATATTTGCTGGAGTGTTTGTTGCGATTGCCGTTTTTACTTTTACCTCCTGTTACCTTATCTTTCTACTTATGGTTTTGTTTATTTGCTTGTTTTATTGAAAATAAGTATGTTCAGGTGAAGTCAAACTTCATTTCCTTTGAATGCAATTTCTTTGAATGGGAAAATATACACAGGACCGGTTGCAATAAAAAAAATAGAGAAATTAAAAACCTAAACTAAAATGGTTATAATTAGATTGAGTGTATGCCTGTAGTGGCATATAAGTGAAAATAAATTAGTTTTACAGTTTGGTAGGGGAGAAGCCCAAAATGGCACAGATGCTCAAAATGTGCCCAGATGGCCAATTTGGTGATGCTGCCTTGACATGGTGCTTTGAAAAAGAATAAAAAATGGTTGTGCTTAGATGGAATGCCTGTAGTGACATATCGGTGAAATTAAATTTTTACAGTTTGGAAGCAGAGACACCTCAAATGGCACATGTTACGTACCCAAGCGCCTGGGGAAGATTGGGGTCGCCCGTTGGCTTGAGCCAGGTTGGTGAATACAGTGAGCCTGAAGCAGCCAGCTACTAAGTACATATAGTGTGGGAAATCTAGACATGGAAATCAAGAGCAAATGAACAGTGGATTGATGTTTTACTTGTGCAAAGAATATGTACAATACTTACAATATTTACAGACGAAAGAGAACATGGACAAACGAGACACACATCCGAGGTCTGGGAACCTGAGTGTTGCCCAAGAAAAGTAATCATCAAAACCAAACACCACTTCCTAGAAACAAAAAGAGGGAAGCAAACTAACTGCTTTTTCCTACCTCCAGAGAGAAAAAGCCTATCTAACTACGCTACTCTCTAACCAAACCAAAATAAAGCGGTTGCCAGCGTACAGTGGCATCTCTCTTACCCTTCCCTCACTGTAAAGTGTCTTTGTGACAGTCTATCTGCGAAAAGCACAATGTAAGTTGAATTGAATTGAATTACCCTTCCCTGGCCTCGATGTGGTCTCAACAAACCTCCATGCACAAAAAAAAGACGTAGTCTGGAACTCAAACGTTCTCCCCAAAACTCAAAAAGAAACACAACACAGCACAACAACAAATGGATCTCTTTTTTTCAGGTCACAGGATCAGGATTTTAAAAATAGCGGGGATGAAAGATGATTGGATGACCAGCATGAAGGGGATCCCTCTGATTGGTGGAGGCAGGACTTGGGAGGAATGATGACTGACGGGGACCAGGACCAATGGAGAGACTCGGCAACACAAGGGAAAGCAAAGGAATACAGAGAAGGAAAAAGATGTGGCACGTTACAGCATAGATGCCCAAAAACGTGCCAAAATGCCGCCCAGACCTTCCTGACTAAATCATCTCTAATTTTGCCCTGATTTACTTGATTTGAATAAACTTTGGCACAGATAATGGTGAGACATTGTGCTGTAGTTAAGAGGTTTCAGGCTGCAACTACATAATTTCAAAAGAGATATTCACAATAAAAAATCCTATTAAAAATTAAAATTTTGTTTGGCAGAAATGAAAATTTTCATTCCTGCTGTGATACATCTTAATTTACTCAGACTCTGTAATATTCATACTGATGCAAACACAACTGCTCCATTTCAAATGAGACCAATATTATTCAAGTAGGCCTTGCAGTTGTAGAGATATTCTGTAATAATTTTGGGAATGTCATTTATGAGCAGGGACCAGAATTTAAGGCTCAGGGCACAAGAGGTTTTTAATATTGACTTAAATGACGCTCCATACCGGATACACCTCAGAACTTCAGCTGAAGTGGTACTACAGTGACTGTAGTGACGGTGGAGGTCAACAATTTTTTAAAACACGATTTTTAATAATAATTGATAAGTAGTCTCTTTTGTGTGACAAGGACAGCCATATGTTTCCGCAAGATATCACCAGCACAGCTCATACCCAAACATGAAATTTTAAGCTGCTTTCACACCAGACGCAAAACAAATTTTTCGCACAACAGATCGCATTCAAAGCCAATGCAAAGACGCGAATACAAGCGTTTTGCGTGTATTTGTGTCTTAGCATTGACTTTGAATGCAATCTGTCGTGCAAAAAAAACGTTTCGCATCCGGTGTGAAACCAGCTTCAGAAAAGTTCCACAATCAGCTACGAATGGTCAATCATGGCGTTCGTAACGTAGAGCACGACAGTTGGAAATAGTTGATGAGGACTTTACTTATGCTTAAGTCATCACACATCATCACACGTGACTTCAATAAGACTGAGACCACCCTGGTTGAATATTTTTGTCCAGCTTGCGGAACACCACCTCTGGATTAACCTTCCCTCACTCCAGTGTAGGTCAACAGTACCAATGCTTCATTAATTCTGCTGTTCACACAGGGAGCTGGGCTGTAACAGGAACGGCATTAATTCTGCTGTTCACACAGAGAGTTGGGCTGTAATAGGAACTGCATTAATTCTGCTGTTCACACAGGGAACTGGGCTGTAACAGGAACTGAATTAACTCTGCTGTTCACACAGGAAGCTGGGCTGTAACAGGAACTGCATTAATTCTGCTGCTCCCACAGGGAGCTGGGCTGTAACAGGAACTGCATTAATTCTGCTGCTCCCACAGGGAGCTGGGCTGTAACAGGAACTGCATTAATTCTGCTGCTCCCACAGGGAGCTGGGCTGGAACAGGAACTGCATTAATTCTGCTGCTCCCACAGGGAGCTGGGCTGGAACAGGAACTGCATTAATTCTGTTCACACAAGGATCTGGGCTGTAATAGGAACTGCATTAATTCTGCTGTTCACACAGGGATCTGGGCTGTAACAGGAACTGCATTAATTCTGCTGTTCACACAGGGAGCTGGGCTGTAACAGGAACTGCATTAATTCTGCTGTTCACACAGGGAGCTGGGCTGTAACAGGAACTGCATTAATTCTGCTGTTCACACAGGGAGCTGGGCTGTAACAGGAACTGCATTAATTCTGCTGTTCACACAGGGATCTGGGCTGTAACAGGAACTGAATTAACTCTGCTGTTCACACAGGAAGCTGGGCTGTAACAGGAACTGCATTAATTCTGCTGCTCCCACAGGGAGCTGGGCTGTAACAGGAACTGCATTAATTCTGCTGTTCACACAGGGATCTGGGCTGTAACAGGAACTGCATTAATTCTGCTGTTCACACAGGGAGCTGGGCTGTAACAGGAACTGCATTAATTCTGTTCACACAGGGATCTGGGCTGTAATAGGAACTGCATTAATTCTGCTGTTCACACAGGGATCTGGGCTGTAACAGGAACTGCATTAATTCTGCTGTTCACACAGGAAGCTGGGCTGTAACAGGAACTGCATTAATTCTGCTGTTCACACAGGGATCTGGTCTGTAATAGGAGCTGCATTAATTCTGCTGTTCACACAGGGAGCTGGGCTGTAATAGGAACTGCATTAATTCTGCTGTTCACACAGGGAGCTGGGCTGTAATAGGAACTGCATTAATTCTGCTGTTCACACAGGGATCTGGGCTGTAACAGGAACTGCATTAATTCTGCTGTTCACACAGGGAGCTGGGCTGTAACAGGAACTGCATTAATTCTGCTGTTCACACAGGGATCTGGTCTGTAATAGGAACTGCATTAATTCTGCTGTTCACACAGGGAGCTGGGCTGTAACAGGAACTGCCCAGATGGCTGCTGCTGCCTGGAGGCACAAGGTTTTGAATTTGACTGAAATCAGTGAACAAGAACAAATGTCATCTTGGCCATTTTGTGTTCCTTGAATGATGATGCTTTATAACACAGAGAGAAGTGCAGCGATATCAGCCAAGGAGATGGATCTGAGTGGAGTCTGCCTTCTGTAAATTTGGCAGTTTGTTCAGCAAAATGAAGGAATTGGGATTTCAAAGTAAGCATCCGCATTCTGCTGGTGTGCTGTGCTTAAATGTGTTTCATTTTTCCTGGGATCCCCTTGGGCCTGTTTTCTTACAGAGTGACAAGATGTTCTGTTCCTGTGCCAGAGCGAGGCTTCCGTACTGAATGAGCCAATCATACATTCTCCTCTCAGCGCCCAACTTGCCTGGTTTATATCATGAGAGAGAGAGGACTACCAACTGTGTCTTTGACTGCATTTACATGCACACCAATATTCCTGTATTAATCGGAATATAAGAATATTCCGATTGCGTACCTGTCATGTAAACGAGTGCAATAACCCGATTAAGGTCATTTTCCGATTCGAAATATTCTGATTAAGACCCCTGGCATATGCCTGCATTAATTGGAATATCGGCTCATGTATACAGCTTAATCGAAAAATGCCCCCAAACAGAATATTCAACCACGTCTGCGCCTGTTCAATTCGCAAGGAATTTGCATTTTTGTAGCGAAGAGGAGACGACTGTGTCATTCAGATAATGAAAGACATGAATATATTGTAATATATCGATGGTCGAAGGCACCGTAACATTGATATCTTTAAGGAGTGCGAAAAGTAAAGAGGCTGGTTTTGTGCTAACTGCCAAGTGCCAACCAAGTTCAGCATCGCTGGAAAACGGAAGGCGGTATATTCCAAAGCGAAAAAAATGAAGGCAGTGGCTCTTTTTACGCCAGTCGTAATCTTACTCCATGCACAATGTAGGAAATCAGGACTATGATGTATCATCTGACGTTATCTAGCGAGACGGCTATAACATTGCATATGTTTTCTTGCTAGTTGCTTAATTTAGCAAACGGGTTAGGTAGGTATGAGAGTGTAATTTTAGGTTCAACGTTTAATCGTTAATATTTGGGGAACTGCCAGGTCGTCACTCTCCACAATCAATAGTCAGTAGTGATTAGTGTCGTGTAAGAGAGGTGATAGCTGCACAAGGTTCTTCCTTGTAAGAAATTCTAGAGTACAAATTGGCTAATCAGTTAGATGGCAAGCTGGCAAAGTTAGCTGGCTAATAACTTACCTAACCTAACTTGAGTAGAAGACATCCTGACTGTAACTTTACTAGACCGGCTAGCCGGCTTACTTTATGATAACCACAAGGCACGCAGCGAAAGCGGGATGTTTTCAAGCCAGTTGAGTCGCAATTTTTTTCCAAGGTCGAATTTTTTATTGAGCATTTGGATACGGAAGTTCATAAGAATAGCAAATTACAGTAAGCTCACGACTGGCTAAAAATAGCCACTGCCAAAAACAAAACAATACCAGCGGCCATGACCTAGCCAGTTTCATTTATTTCGCGGTCATGGATGAAATTCTGGGACAGAGACCGCTGGCGATGGCAATGGCCAAGAGAGTGGAGTCGATGTCGGCTTTAAAGCTCTAACTGAAGGCAACCAAAGCCATGACGATTACTTTCGAGCGTTATATTTGCTGAAAACCCAATGTTGAGATTGGACCTAAGTGGTGGATATGCTAATTAACATGTTAACGAAATATTCCCATCGCTCAGCGGATTTCAACATCTTATTCGGAATAGTACCTTAACCCGAATATGGACCTTAATCGGAATATGGTGTGCATGTAAACGCAATCAATGTGTGACTGTCATGTCTGTACTGGGCTCATCATCAGAAATGCCCCCTTTGGACTCAAATTCCATGCCACATTTTCACTCCAGCTCACCAGAATACTGATCACTGGCACCTGTTCCCTATTGGACTTCCCTATTGAAGCAGTCAACCTCCAGTCTTTAGGAGCGTTTGCACTGGTGAAAGAGTGCATATTGGATCGCAATCCAAAAAGAATTTCTTTACACGCTTTCACACACGAGGCAAAAGAGTGCAATTTGGATCGCAATCCAAAAATTAATTTTTTCACGCACATTCCCACACGAGGCAAACTCGCACGACTCCAAAGCTCGGAGAACGGTCTGCACATGCCTGAAACTCTACCGAAGAATGACCTCTGCAAGGGGATTTCCCATTCGCAAACATTCAACCTACAAATCGCTGCAGACGGTATTGCAACAAACAGATTCACGCATTCGAGCTCCTTAAAGTACAACCAAGCGACTATGGAACACCTCAAATCACGTAGAACTATGAGGCTGTTTGTCAATGTCAATTGTCCTTGTTGTTGTTATTGTCCTTACGTTTGTATTTTGTTAAATCATTGTATTTAGTCACTCCTGTTGTGAACATACTTTGTAATTTTAAGTGAAATGGTGAGCTGTCTTGGCCAGATCTCCCTGGGAAAAAGAGTTTTTGGATCTCAAGGGTCTTTCCTGGTTAAATAAAGGTTAAATAAATAAATAAAAACTAAGGTTAGCTGCACCCTGAAATATATAGTTTTTTTAGACGGACAGGTGCAGTTTATCAGCAACCCTAGAGGCCTAAAGTGACTTCACACCTTTTGAGAAAGATAATTCCTGCAAACTCATTGATAAGGTGTAAAGTTTCAATTAATACTATGTAACAGCCAGGAACTAATGATGTTTGATTAGGTGGATGGTGTCAAGTTCAGTAATTCCCCAGGATAAACCAGAGATGGAAATACATTGGGAAACGTGATAATTGTTGGTCAGTCTGTGTCAGGTGATTCTTGAAGAATGAATGTTACTCGGTTTGCACAGACCAGCCCAGGTTTTTGCATTTCACTTTGAGCTACTTAGAATAAACCTCAGATTATATCAGACTCTGGAGAATGTGCCCATTCCCTGAAGATAGATTTACAGGGGTGGGAGGAACACTTGGTCCAATGACCCTGCTGGAGAATATTTTTCTCCCACAATGCAAATGTGCTATATACCTAAAAAAAAAAAAAAGGACAATCTAGACCAGTGGTTTTCAAACTCATCCTGGGGGACCACTGCATATGCTGGTTTTCATTGCAGCCACAATTGAAATCCCAGAATTATTCTGAGCTGTTGATTTGCCTTAATTATTCAGATTTTTTTAACCCTCTAATTTCACATCATGACTGTCATGTGTTTATAATGCTGCAATACAAGTAATTGCACAAGGCCTATTATATTTACTGATCCAAGTCATGCAAAAGTTAATTGTCCTGTGCGTTGCTGCATACAGGCTTAAAGTTCTTTTAAAAAATTTTTCACAAAATAAACAAAAGACAGTTGTGAGTTATTGTCAAATGCTTTACCTTCTAACTTCATTATCAAATAAATGGTTCAATTTAGTGAAATGCATCAGTAATTAAACTATTTAAGAGCCTACTCATATTTTGTAAGTTATTAGTGCATCTGTTTAAATTTCTCTCCTATTATTCAGGTGTTTCCCATACAGCATGATGTGAATATGAACCTTGAATTGTTTTTGGTAAGCATGGCTGTTTTTGACAATATTGCTTAAAAAGGTAATGAAGAAAAATTTACGACTCATTAAAATTCTAGGGTTAAATTTATTGAAATGAAAACCTAAATATACGGTGGTCCGCAGGATCGAGTTTGAGAACCACTGTTCGAGACTTATCAGGAACAACTCCAAAAACTGTGCCCTGCCATGGTATGAGGTTGTGTCAGTACCCTTGTTAAGGGTAACTTCCACTTCTGTGAAGGCTTCATTAATTCGGCAAAGTACTGTCAGGCTTTGGAGCGAGGTATGCTACCTTCAAGATCTTTTCCAGGAACGTCCAGCAATATTTAAACAGGACAGCTCTAAACTGTATTCTATGGGTATTACAAAGGCATGGCTGTGTACAGAGAGGATGTGGGTCATGGACCGGCTAGCCTGCAGTCCCAACCTGTCCCAAATGGAGAGGCGTGGAACATCTGCCAATAAAAAACCCTGTACTTTTGCTCATCTTGAGACTTCCTTGTGGGAGGAATCTGATGAAATTACACCTGAGATGCTTAATAAACATTTACAGACTGAAGACACCAATTAGGTGAAGGTTGTGAAAAGAAATGGCATTATTACAGGGTGGGAAATTATCATAATTTTTAAAAAATCATGTAGTGAAACATTAAATAATGCTCTCTTATTGTTTGCAATGCAACCCAGATAAAAAAATAATGTTAAAAACCACAGCTTACAGTTAATTTCCATTCAACGCACTGTCTCAGATTTTTTGGTCTGGGGTTGTAAATGGGCACTGAATGATAAGATTCAATGGGGGAATGATTAAATACATGGCTATCAGCATTGAGCTTTGCAATGGTAAATATCTACTCTTAACATGGAAAGCACCGAAAGAATGCAAATAGGCAGCTTGTTAAAAATGACCTAAAGCGTAAGTGCTATCTTTAACATTGTGATTGCATGATTCTGATACTGCTGTAGATACATGCCGTTGACTAGCGCTGGTCTTACACATATTAGCCTCCCAGCTCAAATATAAGCTGAAGAAATACGCCTACATCTTGTCCTGCTCACAAACAGGAAAAAGTAAGGGGACAAAGATGCACTTTTTAAAAAATATTATAGGCCTTGATCGATCCCAAAATTATACCCGTGTCGCTCCACTAGCAAAGTTATCATCCTCCAATTAGCTGATAATTAACTGGGTGTTAGTTATGAGTGCTGTGTTTACGAATGCTTACGGATGACGTAATGAAGCAACAAGTTTTATTTTACTTATCTCATCAGCAAAACTTATTAATAGTTAAACATGATATTCTAAATTATGGATTCCAAAACTATTACCTAACTGGTACAATGATCTTCACAATGAATTGTGCGTATTACGTCTTATTATTTTAATTGGAAGGTTAATAATTAGCAGAAGGGCTCCGCTATGCTGACAAAATAAATCTGCAATGAAATCAATCTGCGATAAGTGTTTGAAAACATTTTGCTCATCTTCAACACCACCACAGAGAAATTTGGTGCATGTGATGTCAGTTTTACGGTGATGTTTCAAAATGCTGCGCACGTGTTGTCAAACTGATGAAGATGTTTGATTGGCATATGTTTTGTCTATTTGAAAGTGTTCAGTTGTTCTGTGAGTGTTTTTTTTTATTACAGTACGCTGAGCTCTTAGGTCCTCCGTAGCAAGAAGGACGGGAATCACAACAATCGTTGTTGTCAAGAAATTTTAGCTACTCTTCAGCGGTTTTGGTTTGGCATGTTGGTTAAATGCTTTTGGAGAAGGTGTAAGTGACGTCATTCAGGGCAGCCCCATACAAGTGTCAGAATGGTCAAAGATGGGCTGTCTATTTTTAATGCATTTGCAAGCGATTCATTCGTCGCGATGCGTCTGTCGGTGCTGTGCAGCTTGTTAGTGTGTAGACTACGGCACCAACCCACAAACAAACAATGTATAGTTTGTACATTAAAAAAGGTTTGAAGTTTATGATTGAAATGTGGTGTACAGCAAATATATTGCCTTCCTAAGACAACTAGACACATTTATTTTTTCACCTTATTGGCCTGACAAGAGCTTAATTCATTTAACTTATCCAGGTTGCAAGTTTGATCCTGATGAAGCTTAACTGAAACTTTGTCTCATGGTAACACCGATACATGCAACTTTTTTTTTTTTTGGACTGACTCTGATGAGTATTATGTGAGATTGTGGAATGAAAAAATGTAACATACAGCTGGTATTAATACGGGTGGATGTAGGCCAATAGCTTACGTGAACAACAACCTGCAGCAGCCATCAAATTTGAAATGAGCTCATTTTGTGGATAAAATTGTAAAATTTCTCAGTTTCAACATTTGCTATGTTATCTCTGTTCTACTGTGAATAATATACTGACTGGTGTGATTTGAAAGTCATTGCGTTTGATTTTATTTATAATTTACACTTTTGGAATTGGGGTGTGCATTTAAATGCTCAGCTGAGCATTAAATAAAAGTTTATTCAAAATCTGTTGTGGTTTATTCCATCTTTTTTTTCTCCTCCTTTCAGCTATTTTTTAGAGGTAACATTCCCATCAAAGAATTATCCTCCCATTATCACTTAAAAATTTTGTGCTCATTTACAGGTCAAGGATATTGTATTGGTATGAAATATATGAATAATCACAGTAAATTCATGTTATGGTCAGGTGTAAATTTACTATGAACTGCTTATGAACTCATGGCAAATGCGAATCAAGGCCATGCATAATATTACATTTAAATGCAAAGAAAATCGAGGTAAATGCAAATCAAGACCAGGTGTCATTTTGCTATTAATTGCACGAAAATTCACAGACAATGCAAATCACAGCCATGCAAAATATGCACACAGCCAGAAATGTAAATACACTGAAAACTATCAAAAATGACGGTCAAGAGGTGTCTTGGAAGAGGACTGAAAGGAGGAGTGGAATGGGCTATAATTCGGTAATGAGAACCAAACTAGAACCTTGAGTGACAAAGACAGCTGGATTGCAGAGAAGAAAAAAAAAAAAAGCAATTACGGAAACACTCAAGATGTGATGGACTTAGGGTGAACTCTCGTATGTGAGAATTGTCATAGTACAGTACGCAGGCAGCTTTATTTATGATGTCTTGTCATGATTTTGTGGGCATTTCAGGAGACTGATGAGCAATAAGAACTTTCGTTTTTAACCTATGATGACTTTTAAAACATGAAGTAGGCCTAATATCAGCTTAAAAATTAAACGGTACTTGCCAAGCAATATTATTTCAGAATTTGCAGTGGTTAAATAACTTGTACTGACACCAAAGTCATATCGTAAATTAGCTTCCCATACACATCATTTTTGATCCATGCAGTTTCACACAACAATCAACTTCAAAACGTGTGCTGCCACAGGCTTCTTCCTCTAACCACCTTGGCCAGTGCATTTGGCCCATCGGCTGTTATGTCAGTCAGCAATCACCACATTTCCCTCATAACCCCAGTGTAAGCTTATTGCCATGGCAACCTGTATCTGAATTCAGGCGCATAGTGATGCGAGGTACATGTTTCTCTACTGAAATTATTTGCCTTTTGTTGATTGATTGTACAAAACCCAAAACCAGTGAAGTTGGCACGTTATGTAAATCGTAGATAAAAACAGAATACAATGATTTGCAAATCCTTTTCAACTAATATTCAATTGAATACACTGCAAAGACAAGATGTTTAATGTACAAACTGAAAAACTTCATTTTTTTTTTGCAAATAATCATTAAATTAGAATGTAAAGGCAGGAACACATTGCAAAAAAGTTGGCACAGGGCCCTTTTTACCACTGTGTTACATCGCCTTTCCTTTTAATGACACTCAGTAAACGTTTGGGGACTGAGGAGACAAATTTTTGAAGCTTTTCAGGTGGAATTCTTTCCCATTCTTGCTTGATGTACAGCTTAAGTTGTTCAACAGTCCTGGTTCTCCGTTGTCGTATTTTACGGTTCATAATGCGCCACACATTTTCAATGGGAGACAGGTCTGGACTACAGGCAGGCCAGTCTAGTACCCGCACTCTTTTACTACGGAGCCATGCTGCTGTAACACGTGCAGAATGTAGCTTGGCATTTTCTTGCTGAAATAAGCAGGGGCGTCTATGAAAAAGACATTGCTTGGATGGCAACATACACTCCTGATCAAAATCTTAAGACCAGTTAAAAAATTGCAAGAATTTGCATTTTGCACTGTTGTATCTTAAGAAGGTTCTAAGTAGAGTTTCAAAATGCAAAAAGAAGAAATCGGAACAAGAGACCAAATGTTTTGAGCAGGCAATTTATTGAAAAGAACAATTTAACTGAAATAGGCTGTTCATCAGCTGATCAAACGTTTAAGACCACATCCTTTAAAAGCCTAAATCTGTGGAAAAAATTTGGATTCCATGTCATTTTCTGTCAAGTAATCACACTGTCAAGACCTCTTGATGGGAAAAGCAAAAAAACTCACTGCCTTCGAACGTGGCAGGATTGTTGAGCTGCATAGACAAGGCCTCTCACAGCGTGCCATCGCTGCTGAGGTTGGACGCAGTAAGACAGTCATTTTGCATTTCTTAAAAGATCCTGAGGTTTATGGAACAAAAAAATCAAGTGGTAGACCCAAAAAAATCTCACCGGCTCTGAGCCGGAGGATCCGAATGGCTGTCCGTCAAGACACGGGACGATCCTCATCCCAAATTAAGGCCATTACTGGTGCTGACTGCAACCCAATAACCATCAGGCAGCATCTGCAAAGGAACGGCTTCAAAAACAAAAAACATCTTCAAAGGCCACGTCTCCTTCAATGCCACAAAATTGCCCGTTTGGCCTTTGCAAGGGAGCACCAAACATGGGACGTTCAAAGTTGGAAGAAAGTTTTATTCTCTGATGAGAAAAAATTTAACCTTGATGGTCCTGATGGCTTCCAACGCTACTGGCATGACAAGGAGATGCCACCTGAGATTTTTTCAACACGGCACAGCGGAGGGGGCGCCATCATGATCTAGGGTGCTTTTTCCTTCAATGGAACAATGGAGCTCCAGGTTGTGCAGGGGCGTCAAACAGCAGCTGGCTACGTGCAGATGTTGCAGCGGGCATCCCTCATGACTGAGGGCCCTCGTCTGTGTGGTGATGACTGGGTCTTTCAGCAGGACAATGCTGCAATTCACAATGCCCATCTGACAAAGGATTTTTTTCAGGAGAATAACATCACTCTTTTGGATCATCCTGCATGTTCCCCTGATCTAAATCCAATTGAGAACATTTGGGGATGGATGGCAAGGGAAGTTTACAAAAATGGACATCAGTTCCAGACAGTGGATGCCCTTCGTGAAGCCATCTTCACCACTTGGAGCAACATTCCTACAAGCCTTTTGGAAACACTCGCATCAAGCATGCCAACACGAATTTTTGAAGTGATCAGCAATAATGGTGGAGCTACTCATTACTGAGTCTGTTTTTGAGACTTTAATTTCTGTTTTAGGGGTTTTTTTGAGCTATGGTCTTAAACTTTTGATCAGCTGATGAACAGCCTATTTTAGTTAAATTGTTCTTTTCAATAAATTGCCTGCTCAAAACATTTAGTCTCTTGCTCACATTTCTTCTTTTTGCATTTTGAAACTCTACTTAGAACCTTCTTATGATACAACAGTGCAAAACGTAAATTCTTGCAATTTTTTAACTGGTCTTAAGATTTTGATCAGGAGTGTATGTTGCTCCAAAACCTGTATGTACCTTTCAGCATTAATGGTGCCTTCACATATGTGTAAGTTGCCCATGCCTTGGGCACTAATACACGCCCATACCATCACAGATGCTGGCTTTTTAACTTTGCGCCTATAGCAGTCTGGATGGTTCTTTTTCTCTTTGGTCCGGAGGACACAACGTCCACAGTTTCCAAAAACAATTTGAAATGTGGACTCGTCAGACCACAGAACACTTTTCCACTTTGCATCAGTTCATCTTAGATGAGCTTGGGCCCAGCGAAGCCGGCAGCGTTTCAGGGTGCTGTTGATAAATGGCTTTCGCTTTGCATTGTAGAGTTTTAACTTGCACTTGCAGATGTAGCAACAAAATGTAGTTACTGACAGTGGTTTTCTGAGGTGTTCCTGAGCCCAGGTGGTGATGTCCTTTACACACGGATGTCGGTTTTTGATGCAGTACCGCCTGAGGGATCGAAGGTCACGGGCATTCAATGTTGGTTTTCGGCCTTGTCGCTTACGTGCAGTGATTTCTCCAGATTCTCTGAACCTTTTGACGATATTACGCCCCGTAGATGATGAAATCCCTAAATTTCTTGCAATAGCTCATTGAGGAATGTTGTTTTTAAACTGCTCGACAATCAGCTCACGCTTTTGTTCACTAAGTGGTGACCCTCGCCCCATCCTTGTTTGTGAATGACTGAGCATTTCAGGGAAGCTCCTTTTATACCCAATCATGGCAACCACCTATTACCAATTAGCCCGTTCACCTGTGGGATGTTCCAAATAAGTGTCTGATGAGCATTCCTCAACTCTCTCAGTCTTTTTTGCCACTTGTGCCAGCTTTTTTGAAACATGTTGCAGGCATCGAATTCCAAATGAGCTAATATTTGCGAAGAATTACAAAGTTTACCTATTCGAACATTAAGTAACTTGTCTTTGCAATGTATTCAATTGAATATATGTTGAAAAGGATTTGCAAATCATTGTATTCTGTTTTTATTTACGATTTACACAACGTGCCAACTTCACTGGTTTTGGGTTTTGTACATCATTTATGAAAGTATTACCCATGAAAAAGGTGTAATGACATTATCGCATGTTAAGAGACTGCACCTATGCATGAAGACCCCTATGGATGATAACAAATAAACAGCCATTTATTTATTTACAAAGTTCACTTTCCATGAGGGAGTTCATGAATTTCTTAGCATGAAAAATTCTTACAATGTTTACTCAAGATGGAAAATAGTATGATTCTGCGCTGTTGTTCAGATGCACCAGTGAAAGAAACATTCTCACTGTAGCCTCAGGTCAAAAACCCGTTTGTTTGTGAGCTGTTACTCTTTCTCCCCAAATGCAAACACGATTCATAAACACACGAGTATTAAAGCGTGCTTGTGCTCCAGTGCTAGGTTACTAATGAACTTTAGTTTCTTGTGCCAAGTCTCAGCATTTAATGGCTGCATTTGGACATCTGTTCCATCAAGATAATACCCAACATATGGCAGACAGTTACCAAATTAATATTAGGAGGAACAGGGAGTTATAAGCTAGTGGTGAAGGGAGGACGAACAGAAAGGCGGGTCGATGCGGCCTGAGGGCATCTCTGTGCCGGATGGCCTTCTCATGTTTTCTACAGTCAGGCATGTTTTAATAAAGATTATAGACTCCAGCGTTACTGCAAGTGATATAATGTGAAGAGGAACAATATAAAGTGGAGACTGAGGGAAAGTGGACATGGATTAGTGGGGCCATTTCAGAAACTATCGGTGCAAACGGTGCTGATTAAGGCTCGGTGAATAGCACGAAATGCGGAATTTAGGTAGTGTTCGTGCATTGCAATAAAAGTCCAGCCTCTGTGTCTGGTGGGGCGTTTTGTTAATGAACTCTGCCCTGCATTGGATAAGCTGTTGAGATGCAGTAAATTTGCCACTGCAGTTGTCTTAGAGACAAACTTATTTCTGAAATTTACTTAGTAACCGAGTAGGTATTTACAGTGTCGTGAAGAAGTATTAGGCCCCCTCCCAATTTCTTCTATTTTTGCTATTTGTCCTGTTTAAATGTATTAAATCATCCAAATAATTTTAGTAGAAGATGAAGACAATGTATGTGAACAAAAAAGGCAGTTTTCAAATGAAGGTAAAGCATTATTTAAAACTTACATTACCCCTGTGTTTTGCTACCAAGGAGCTGTTTTGACACGTGGCACAAACTTCTGCATCAAATGAAAGTAGATATTATTATTATCATTATCACTTTTTAAAATCTTTTTTACTGTTAAAGTGTGAGTGGTGTGACAACCCCCCCGTCCCCCCCCCCCCCCCCCCTTTCCAGCAGCCTGCACGTCCGTAACAGGGATTATCACTCTTATAGAAAAGATAACGAATGAATTAATTTGTAAGTGTGTAAGCTCAAGACGCAGCTGTTTATTTCACTGTAAATGGTTTGCATCTTGTAATAGGTGACCATTATTTCCTGGGCCTCGTCTCTGTTTAGTCCTTCCCCTGGACAACAGCCTGTGAATCCATCGCTGACAGCTGAGTTTTCACCGCATATCGGGTGTCTGTCCCTGCTTTTGCTGCCATATCTTTTCTATAAGAGCGATGGCTCCAGTACAATCAGAAACAGCCTTTAGTCAGCTAATCACAACAAACGCCATTCAGATTCTGTTTTTTAAGGCCTCATGGTCTTTGTCAGAGAATTATCTTTTTTGACAAGCCCAGGTATCGGTATCGAGATCGAAAATGTTGGATTGTGCATCCGTAGCGTAAATTAACCAACTAATTGATAATCAAAAAAACTGTTTGTTGTGGCCAATTGTGCTGGGCAGCTAAGCGTAGCATGCAAACCAATCTAAGACCAACACCAGTAGTGCTCCTAATTCAGCGTACAACCAAAACAATTATGACAAACGCATTAAATGTCCTGTGTGTAAATTTCAGATCAAATTACATTAACTACTTAAAATTTTGGCTCCAACTTAATCTCCCTGGTCAGGTATAATAGGCTCTGACAAATGCACTGTTGAAGCGTCAGCGGACTCGAGTTATCTCTTGAGTTTTATATTGTTGAACCAACAAATCACAAATGATTGATGCCCCTTTGAGATACAGGACACTACAGGCGTGAACTTTACCTCTAAATCTGGTCCTGCTGCTAAACCAGTTAAAGAGAAAAAAGGAGACTGGGCTGCACAAAACTGGAATTTATGGCAAAGTTTTCAAAGATTTTCCCTATACTTTTAATGTTAGCGCATAAGTCTTGCTTTAATGCATATACATGTGTCATCTTTTTGCATAACATTTTCACAGAGAATTTTATATAGTCTCCAGTTTCTTTTAAAAGAGTTTCCCATCTTTTAGATTTTTCCCGTCAGAGATTTCCCTCTTGTTCACCCTCTTTGATGGCTGAGCAGAGAGGAAGAAGGTCGTGGAGATTTAAAATATAACTGTCACTTTGGGGAACAGGATGTCCATGTCCAAAAATGGCAACTTATAACCCTGACAGTGTGATTCACAGGCGATATTTAGCAGACCTGCCCTCTAGGGAGCTGGTGACTCTTTCTCTCTCAGAGAAGGATTACCTTCCATCCCTCCTCTCTGCCTCCTCTGCAGAAAGTCTTTTCTGGATTTACCTGCAGGTTTATCCCATCCACATCACCAAACTGGAGTCCTAAACCATCACTGAAACCCACAGCTTAAACACAGGTCTGAGCAGAGTCATGAACACTGGATTTACCTGCAGGTTTATCCCGTCCACATCACCAAACTGGAGTCCTAAACCGTCACTGACACCCACAGCTTAAACACGGGTCTGAGCAGAGTCATGAACACTGGATTTACCTGCAGGTTTATCCCGTCCACATAAAAAAACTCGAGTCCTAAATCGTCACTGACACCTACAGTTTGAACACAGGTCCGAGCGGAGTCATGAACACTGGATTTACCTGCAGGTTGATGAACCGTTAACCATACACAGTAAAAATCATAGTGTCAATTTTACTCTTTAAAAGTTGAATTTAACTCTTTGTCAGATAACATTTGGTCCCACTCAAAATCAGTGTAAAATTTACTCTATAGCCAGTGTAAGATTTTTAGAGTTAATTTTACTCTATTTTGTGTCAAAATGAACAATGAGGTGTGTAAAAATATTTAACACTATAGGGAATCATCACCCTACAGAGTAGATTTTGTCCTTGTGTGGAAGTTGGAATTAACTCTCACTTTTGACACTTCCATTTAGACGATTTCACTCTGCATAGTGCTATAACTACTCTATCCAGAGGAAAATAGGTTTACACTGCAATATTGACACTCCATTTTTTACTGTGTACTTGTGCTAACATCATAACGAGCTCGCTATCCAACTTTATAACAACACAGTTTGACCTTAAGCGTTTGGCTGTCTCAGACAGTCATTTCATTCATGGATAATGACAACATAACACTGAGACAGCGAATTGGTCGTGGACAAAAACACGGCTTTTCAAAAGTTTGCTGCTAACTTAAATAGTGTGAAATTTGTGGGCAATGTAACACTAGAAGCTACAAGCTAGCTGATCTGGTTCGGTTGTCTTACACAGAGATGAACAAGGTGCCTATTTCATGATGGCTATTAATTAGATATGTCAATCTGGTGGGAGTAGCGCTACAACATCATTTTCATTGAAAAAACTAACCAAACATTCATCTTATTGTGGCTATAAGTGGCTGATACCTGGGATTTTCTCCACGACATGGCCTCCAATGTATCTATGTCTGTAGCCATTGTTGATTTCGGAGACTAAAATTTCACGCTCGGCGCAGCGGCTACATCATGGCTCTTGGCCACACCTTCTGTTCGTTGGTTGGTCCGGTGTACTTTCTGCTGAGGTAAATGGGGCAGAATTCTGAGTGATCAGACTGAGTACTGAAGCAAAATTAAATTAAGCGGAAGTACGAAGGCTGGCAGAGTCAGGCTATGGAAATGCAATTTAATGACAAAATCTGAAAATATTTTGTGGCACTGATATTTCAATAACCCATGGTCAGATTTTACTCAAATTATTCTCATAAAGGTTTAAGATAGTTCTATGAAATACAGTGCAGGAGTGACTATCATGTCATGGGTTCGAGCCCCGGTCGTACCAACTGGCAGTAGTCGGCAGCTTTTTTAGAGTAGCGCACAATTGGCTATTGCGCTACGGGGTTTGAAATTGGGAAGGGACTGCCGGGAATCCTGTTTACCAGACGAGCGCTCGTCAGGAAGATTCGAAGCCTGGTCATGTTTGGGTATCCTCCGCCCTTGTTCTGAACTTGGGAAGATTCAACCAATGAGTGCATTAGAATTGGTGGCTGACAGGCACGTGCTTCTGAGGAGAGCTGTGAACTGTCTTCACTCTCCTGAATTGGCAGCAAGGGGTCGCAAACAAGCAAGCCTTGTACATAATTCACCAATTGGGCATTATAGATTCGGCTGGGATTGGAGATGCCAAATTTTTTTTTTAATTTTGTGATTTTCGGTAATTTGTATTTAACCATTGTGAGTAACCATCAAGGTAGAGGAAAAACAGAGATTCTTGGTGTTTACTGGCATCTCACTGCATTCCTGCATTTGTTTTATGGAGGAGGTCATGAGATCAGTACCATTTGTCTGTTTGTTGGTTTGTAGGAATGATTATGCAAAGAGTTAAGGATGGATTTTCCTCAAATTTGGTCGTATGATTAAGTATTGTTCAAGGAAGAGGTGATTTGATTTTGGAAGGTCAAGGTCAAAGGTCTTGGTCAAGGGCATGCAAAAAGTAAAAAACACATTAAAAACATATTTGCGCAAAGACTACAGGACTACATAAACATAGGGGTTGCTAGGTAACTGGCAAAAATAACATTGAGTTCATTGGTGGAGGTACTTGTGCTCTCTGTGCGCAGTTCTAGTTCATTTTATGCAAAAATCTAAAATATTGAAATTTTTTTTTTTTATTTAATTTTTATCCCAAAGACCACTTAAGCAAAACCTGATATAATTCCACTTCAATGAGTTGTGTATTTAATTGTCTTGATTGTTACGGTGAACAATTAGACATCCATGAATGCCCCACACAGTTGCGACTCAAATCTATGAGATGATTAAATCTCTCTCATAATAAATGGGGGAGGGTTAACCAGTTTCCCATAAGACTGTTCCTATCTCTCAGTCGCAGTGCTATGCCCCCTGGCCAGATGAAGTGCATGTCAATCTGATGACGTCAAGATGAATTGATCTTCACGTGTCATTGTTTTACGTGGTCTACTGCTGCAAGGTCTGTCTTTGATGGTTCCATTACGTGCCATATGTGTCTGAAGAAGTGAAATGGTGTTGTGGTGGACATTAAAGTGCTGCCAAACTTTGTCACAAGCTTATTCCTGCCCTTAACATACCAATCGTTTCATGTCTGGCATTTTCAGACATTCCTCTACGATGCCCCATAAGTTCGATTGTGCACTTTTCAGCATTTTTCGTTCCACAAACAGCATCTCTAACGTGTCAACCAGGTTGAAAAGGGATTTGAGCGACAGGATTCTCATGGGCCACGAATTGTGTGCCAAGCATGTTGAAATGAACATATGACCAGGATTCAGCGTCACGTAACTAGGTGTGTTGGTGCGATACGTTCCGTTTCGGAAGACCATACAGTTTGCCAATTCATTACATTTTATTTTTTTCAACTATGCTTAAAATGTGGGGCTTGCTAAATTTTCATTGCAGTGAATATATACAGTATGCATAACCTCACACTGAAAATACTCAGCCATGCCTCATGCCAAATGCTACTGGCTAGATCTCCATCTCAATAACAGCCTCTCTGCAGTTGGAACAAAACTTATAACTCAGGACAAATTACTTGAGACGCAACCAAACCTAATTCATGGCCCAGCGGTGTGTAGGGAAGCTGGCCCAGCCTCCATATTGACCATTAAATATTTAACACAGGAGGCCTTACTTTGTAAATGCTTAAGGGAGAAAAACAGGCTACAGCCCAAGACTGCCATCATCAACCTGCACAAATAAAAGCGAGTCACATGATCGATTTTCACTGCGAGTCATGTATCACAGACTAATTATTTACTGGCAGTAAATTCAACCACAACTCGGCTCACATTGACAGGGGTTTGGTCTTTCATCGCTGGACTGAATGGAAATGAAGAATTGGGATATGTTTTATGTGTATTTAATTCATTTTGATTTAATCGATTACTTCGGTAGTTACTGTACTGATACAGTACGTAATTACATAAGGAGCCGATAAATTAGTTCTTGCCAATGAAATTGTGCACCTGAGACGTGTTGTTTCTCTTTCGCTGGCAGAAAAAAAGAAAAAAAATCTAGCAGACAAACACAATTTTATTTGACAACAGTCGGCAATGGGTGTGATGGCTCCTGGGGAAAATGCGGTGCGCGACAGAATAAGATGTGTTGTGCTTTATTTGAACATCGTAGATAAAAAAGATCAGAGGAAAAAGATGTAACTGTGGGTGGGACATTATCTGCTCCTCTAAATGATTCTAGGCTGACTCATCTGAGCATTTCCGTTATTGTTTTTCTGAGTGGGTTAGTTTTATTGTTGGGTTCGGAGGCAAGACTGATGTATCACCTTAGTACTCAGGAATTGGAATCAGGAATAACTTGGCATTTCTGATTAGTGCTATTGAATATGTAAAATGCTCAGTCAAAGGCCTAATTTAGCCTCCCAATGTGCTTGATCGCCTGTGTGGATGCAACGCCCTCAGATGCCGTCTTTTCTGTCTTGCTGAGGAAAGTCCTTATCAAGTAAACTAATTGGCCACAAAATCCTCCCTACATAACATTTATTCGGCAGTTTCTTTTATGAAAAAGGAACAGCAAATGGATAGAATAAAGTCATTGAAACAGTAACTCAATCGATCACATAGTCTCCCGCTCCAATTCTCATCGTGCATCAGTCAGCTTAGTTATAAGCAATTAACGGATGCACAAGAGGGTAGACAATCGTAAGATCAATTTTAACATTGCGACAAAAAAGAACAGCACGTCAGTGCACAATATAGGCTCGTGTGTAACTGAGAACTTTTTTCGTTTGAGAGGGAGACGGGTAGTTGCTCAGGTGAGCGGTTATGCCTAAAGCCCCATTTGGGGCTGCATACTTGCGAACTGATGCTCCGTAACTTGTTCTTCTGCTCTCAGAAAGGATGAAAACGTGTTTAGAATGTGATCAGGCGTGACTGATAGTTCTGCTGCCCTTGTCCAAATGCAGAATCTTTTAGTGAGTCCCACCCATTACTCAAGAGCGAGAAGCATTGAATCAGAAATGTGGCAAGTTAATGCATTGATAGATGGGGTGGAATTGTTATTTATTATTATTAAAGTGGAATAAGGCCAATAACTTAGCATTCCTGGCCACTGTGGGCAGTTTGTTCCATCACTGCCCAGCCCAGACAGAGTGAAAAATCACGGCAGGCTGGAGTAACTGTTTGCTCTGCACTGGCCTGTATTCTGTAGATATCATATCTATTAGTTTTATGATTGTATCTCCCTCTGCATCATGCGCAACACTGAGATGTGATCTCTCTTGGCAGCAAAAGCAGGTATCATTGTCAACTCTCGCTTTACAAAGGTCAGTTTGCTGGAAATTTTTCCAATGAAACAGGCCTTAACATCTGAAACACAGCAATGTACTTCTGTTCAGATCATTATTGACACTCCAAAATTTGATTTTGGCTCGCAGCCTAACCAGATTTTACTATCTATGATAAACAAGGCAAGAATGATGCCATCTGTCAACGTTGGAAAATCAGAGAGAAAATCTCTGGTATATTTCAGACACTTGCATTTGTAATGGTAATGTTAGATGAAATGTAATACAATTAATAAATTTGTCCATTTCCTCCTCATACAAAACGTACATGAATGCTGCCCTGTGAGATGTTTTGAAGAGAGAACCATGGGAGGCTCAAAACACACTGCAGAGGTTTGCTGGAGCACATGGAGTTGTGTGCCTCATTAGCTTTAAAGGAACCATCACTAGTTCAAGCCCTGAGGTGGACTCCTGACAAGTCTCATTTAAGAGGACCTCCTTTTAGTAGTTTATGCCTCACAGCAAGAAGTAATTAGAGGTGTTACACTATACAGCTCATTAAGTTAGAGCTGTTTGTGGAATAAGTTTGATTCTGCCCAAAGCTTTCATTTGAGCGGAGCAGTTAAAAAATATCAGTCAAACACTTTCAGCTCTCGAGCCTTTTGGAATTCATTATCAATGGTGTTGGTATGTGCTCATGAACATTTATTGGGAAGAACTGGGGTGACTACATCCCGCTGGTGTTGGACCTAAAAAATTTATTTTTTCACCGATAGACTTTTGAACAAATCACTTTTAAGTACCTCTCTTTGTTTTTAGACTCAATCGATTTTGAGATTTTGCATCATATTTCCAAGTTACTGCACAAGTTGTTTGTCTAGACTGTAGTTGAATACAGTATATGCTGTTTAAATTTTTTTGCTGCCTTGCTCACCCCTTAATTAGTCTGAAAACTACACGTCTTCTGATCCACCTGGTACCCCGGGGAAAAGAGGGATCGGGTGCGTTCAATATGTTAAATGTTACAAAGCGTTCGCATGTTGAATGATATGTTAGCTCATGGCGCTACTTAACAGAGGCTAATGGTGACAGGGAGTGACTTGTGGTGAAACCAAAATGGTAGAAAGATTATGTGCCAACTTGGCAGTTAAATTAACTTGGTGCTAGCTTCATAACTTGATAACTACCTAGGCAAGCTAACTAAATACAGAGGGTAATTAATTGGCTTACCTCACTAGGCTGTCTTGCTTTTCAAGCCTTGCTTGATATGGGTATAAATTATAGCAAGGTGCTGGCTGCTTTCTGTTTTTGCGATGGAAACCAGATGGATTTGTAGTGCGCAACAGCGCCCCCATTGATGGAAACATCAGCTGCAAAGTGTCCATTCTGAGTGACCCAAGTGCCACCTCTTGTTGCATTAGATAACGACTCGCCATATTTGCATTAGAAAGCGGCTAGCACCTTGCTATAAAGTGAGACTTTAAAAGCAATGTTACAAGGTGAGTTATGTAGCAAATTAGTCAGTAACTGTATGTTCTACTTAGCAAGCAAACCTAGCAAGCCAATTATCAAGTTATGTAGCTTGCAAGACCCAATTTAAACATTTGGTTGATGTTAGTTTGCATGAAAGCCTGGTAGCCAGCAAACTAACTTGCAAACTAACAAACATAACCAATCTTGACAATGTGTCACTTACCTCACTAGATCCCTAGCTGTATAATCAGTACTTGCGGATCGAAGGCTTAATAGCAAAATAATCACCAGTCACTGTTTTCTACTCATTTCCATGCACCGCATGTTTGCTGAATAATAGCAACCTACTGTGAAATAAGTTTGCTTAGTAGTAAGTTTCATAGGTTTCTGAGGTAGCCAATGGGTCGTGAACAAACCATTGACTTTGTTTCTCCAATCTATGTCTGTGATGGGCCTCCGTCAAGTTATGCAGAAAATCTTTGCATAAACCGAGGTAGAATTGGCTGAGAATGAGTAACAGGCTATTCATGCATTTCTGGGTATGAAGTTTGAGGAAACAGACTACAAACTGGACAACAAATGTAATAGGATTTTTCAGCAATAAACTTCAGATTTGATGAACTTACTTGCAACCATATACTGTACCCCATAGGGTAATATCTGAGCATGCTAGATCATAAAATTAACTCTAATTTGGGTAATGCCGGAAAATTTCTGAACCCCATTCTGAATTTCCATAGGGATTTAATTGCCGACAGAAACAACAGCAGAGCCGTATTCACGCCAGTGCTCCATCACATTTTTTTAATGCATTATTCTTACAACCGATAGTTGTCACTCTGCTCCAGAACATGCTAGACTCATCATCTGATGGGCTCAGGGAAAGATCGTTTTTTAGCTATTAAAATGGATGATGTTTAGATAACCAGATGTAGAACACCAGGTCAGGAATTGAATCAGGACACTGTTATCACAAATGCTCCGGACCTCCCGAATGGTAAAATGAGCACGGCCGAAGTCTCTCGAAATCTTAATTGAAGGTTTACTTCAGAGGATTGTCACTCTGGCTTTGGCTGCAACGTCCATTGCATTTTGGACGATTGTTTTCATTTCAGAAGTAAAGAAGTGATAGAAGTTTTAAATGAGAAGATAAGAGTGTGAAGAATGAAAATTCGCTAGATGAAATTCAGTATGAAGCTATAAAATCCACTGTCCTAATATAAAAATTTCAATGGCAAGCATATAATATCTGAAGGTAACAGAAAGGGTACCTGACTTGAGACATGAAAGATCATATTGAGGAGGCGTATTGTGGTTTAAACCAGTGGCCGTTCACATGTAAGTCTGCATTTTTACCTTGGGAGGTACAAACCAGGCTCTACAAGAGTTTTTCATTCTGGAAAAAACACTCAAAAAGTGGTAAAGTTGGCATGTATGCAGTACCATGCCACAGGAGGGCGTGCTATTAAAGTTAATAGATTACTTACCTGTTAAGTTACTTCTGAAATATAATGGAAGTAGCTAGTGAGAGACTAGCAGAAGAACAGTCGTAACTGAAAAGTGTGTTCATAAACAAAGCTGTTAATACACAGGTAATGCTGCCCCCAACTGTCAGCCTTCATCGGAAGATGTTACCACGTATTGGCAATGAGGATCATAGGATGGGGGAGAGAAGTGTCGCATTGAAGATGGATTAACAGTGCGTTCCAGCCAAGATTCTGAACCTGTGAGTCACCACTTCAAGTCACGGGTCACAATTTTAAATTGTTCCAGGCAAGTCATGACAAACCGTCAAAACAACAATCAACGTTAGTTAGCTAGCCAGTGCTAGCCGGCAATATTTCTCTCTTGTCGGAGAGATTTTTGGACATCATTTCATCAACACAACAGGCTGTTTTATATAATCACTGGTTATGCTAAGTAGCTAATTAAGTGGTTAATGATAAGAAAGATAAAGAGATGAGCACTATGATTGGCACTCTGTCAGCTTACGAGGTTAAAGGCCTAAATGTGGAAAAGTAATTGCGCAGTTTTTGAAGCCAATGGCATAAATAATGAAAACTGTTCTCATCAATGTTGTGGGTTCAGCTATGTACAAGCTCATGTGATACCTACTGAGTCCAGAGAAGGTTTTAATGCAAAACCATTCAGTCCTAAGCCAAGCCAGACCAAATTGTTCAGAGGAATTTGACTCTTGCTCATGACAGCCTACAGAGTAGGTCAGTGAATATGCAGTCAAACTTCGGAGATTAGCACATTACAGTAATTTTGGGGCAACACTCGAACAGACGCTGTGGGACAGAGCTTGTGAGCAATATAAATGATGATCAGATCCAGAGGAGCTCGTTAGCTGAGACTGATTTGACATTTGACTAAGCATATAAAATTGCTGCAGCTATTGCTGTCCCTAGCCAAAATGCTAAAGATTTGCAAACTAAAGTAGCATAGTAGTCATAGATTGAGGACTAAGAGCAGTGTCGCAAGACACAGACGTGAGGACTGTACTAATCAGGTCCAGACAAAGTGTTACAGATGTCATGGGAAACAGCGCAGTGCAGCTGACTGTAAATTCTAAAAAGATAAGTGCCATTGTTGTGGAAAAATAGGGCATATAGCCAAGGCATATAGCCGGGCTGGAAAAATCATTCAGGCCGAGAAATATTGCGCAAAATATAGCCCCAGTCAGGCTACTTTTTTAAGTGGGAAGTCTGGGGGGCCCCACTAAAAAAAATGTAGGTTGAGGACTCCTTTTCCTGCTTCTGGTGAGTTTTAGTGCGTGTGAATCATAAAAATGAAACAAAAGCTACATCTCATTAAGGAGGGAGACGACACAAAAACTGTTATTCATTCAACAGCAAGGCTTTCAATGAGGAAAAGCACTGGCTCTACTCTTGAGTCTCTCCCAAATGGCCAGTCTCTTCTACTAATTCCTAAGGATCCGCCTGGAGCGAAGAAAGCTCCTTTCAGCCACTAGTACTCACAATCTTGTTCTTTCGGTCATTAACCAAAGCTTTTCACCATAGGTGAGGGTTGGAACAAGATTGAACAGTAAATTGAGAGCTTTGCTTTCAAGCTTGGCTCCTTTTTCACTGCGACGGATTAGTACAGCGTCCACTTCTCTGCAGATGCTGCCCCAATCCACCTGTTAAGATCATGCATCATCCTACCCACATTCATAAACAAGAGCCTAAGATACTTGAACTCCTCCACTTGGGGTAACAACTCACTCCCGTCTTAGAGGAAACAATCCTCCTTTGTCCTGCAGGGGACCATTGTCTGAGATTTGGAGGTGTTGATTCTAATTCAAACGACTTCAAACTCCGCTGCGAACCACTCAGGTGGCTCGAACTAATGGCCCCGGAACCCCATACTCCTGCAACACCCCCTCAAAAAATACCTTGCGGGACACAGTCGTAAGGCTTCTCCAAGTCTATAAAACACATATAGGCTGGATGGGCAAACTCTCATGACCCCTCCTGTATCCATGGAAGGGTAAAAATTTGGTCCACTGTACCACGGCCAGAAAGGAATCTGAATTAGTCCTACTGCACCTGATCTCTCCCGAGTTCCTGCTGAATACCAGGACTTCGGTGCAATATTCAGCAAGTCTAGGGCAGTGTCTCTGCCACCTCACCGACCCCATGATTGCCATGGAGAAGTACCTCCAGGAGTCTATTGCAGCTGGGATAATTCAGCCCTCCATGTCACCAGCATGAGCTGGGCTCTTCTTTGTGGCTAAGAAGGATGGTTCGCTCCAGCCTTGCATCAACTACAGAGGACTGAACAATATAACGGTAAGGAACTGTTATCCCCTGCCGCTCATGTTGTCTGCCTTCGACATTATCCAAGTGGCTCAGGTGTTCACCAAGCTGGACCTGTGGAACGCCTACCACCTAGTGAGGATATGTGAGGGGGATGAGTAGAACACCGCCTTCAACACCCCCAGCGATAATTGGAAATACCCGGTGATTCTCTTTGGCCTCACTAACGTGCCCGCAGTGTTCCAGTGGCTGTTGAATGATGTCCTGGGTGACATGATCGGTCGGTCCGTTTACGTCTACCTAGACGACATCCTCATTTTGTCGCGCACCCGGGAGGAGCACACTCGGCAGGCGTGCCAAGTCCTGAAACGCTTGTGGGAGAACCGCCTTTTTGTGAAGGTCGAAAAGTGCGAGTTCAACACCTGCTCTACAACGTTTCTGAGCTACATCATCTCTCCCTGAGAATGGATCTCGCTAAGGTGCAGTCCGTCCTGGAATGGCCCCAGCCTAAGGACCGCAAGGCTCTCCGAGGATTCCTGGGTTTGGCTAATTTTTATCGGCGTTTCATCCGAGGGTAGGGCTCGGTGGCAGCCCCTCCGACTGCGGTCACCTCCACCAAGCACCCTTTCAGCTGGAATCCCAGGCAGACCGGGCTTTCCAGCAGCTAAAGCGGTAGTTTACATCTTCGCCCATCCTGATGACCCTGGACCCAGCATCCCAGTTCATCGTGGAGGTGGATGCTTAAAATGTGGCGTGGGAACAGTGCTGTCCCTAAGGTCCACCAAGGACGGGGAAGGTACACCCCATGCCTTCTTTTTGTACCGCCTCACCCTTACTGAGGCTAACTATGACGTTGGTAACTGGAAGTTACTGGCAGTCAAGTTGGCTCTGGAGCAGTGGCGTCACTGGCTGGAGGGAGCCACTATGCCATTCCTGGAGTTGACAGACCACAAGAATCTTGAGTATCTGAAGATGTCCAAGAGGCTTAATACCTGCCAGGCCCAGTGGACCTTATTTTTTGAGAGATTCAATTTCCCCTTAGCTTACAGGCCTTGGTCCCGTAATATCGAGACTGATGCCCTTTCTCGGCGGTTCGAGACGAGTGCCACTTCCGAGAACCCTCCCGAGCCCATCCTCCCTCCGAGTCGTTTCCTCCGGGCCATCCAGCTCCCGATTGAGGAAAGGGTCCGGGCAGCACTGAGCGGGCAGGCCACACCCAGTGCCTGTCTAGATAACTGCCTGTTAGTTCCCCAGGGCCTCCTGTCTGAGGTGCTCCAGTGGGGACACGGATCCCAGTTCTCAGGCTATCCGGGGGTCAAGAGGACTACCGCCTTCATTCGGTGTCACTTCTGGTGACCGGACTTACCAGACGAAGGGTATCATGAGTGCCTGCTCGGTCTGTGCTATGGCCAAAACCCCGCACACACCCCCCTCTGGTCTCTTTCAGCCACTCCCTATCCCCAATCGCCCCTGGTCCCACGTAGCCTTAGATTTTGTTACCAGCCCACCTCTTTCCCACGGCAATACCACCATCCTCACCATAGTCGACCTATCCTCAGCTAAATCCACTGCCGAGCTCCTGATCTAGCATGCTGTTCGTCCCTATGGTATCCCTGCAGATGTTATATCTGACCGTGGTCCGCAGTTCACCTCTCGATTTTGGAAAGCTTTCCTGTCCCTTCTTGACCCTTCTTCCCTCAGTTCTGAGTTTCACCCCCAGTTCAACGGCCAGACCAAGTGGGCCAACCAAACCCTGGAGACCATGCTGTGATGCCTGTGCGCTAAAAAACCCAAGCTCCTGGTCGGCCCATCTGCCTTGGATCAAGTACGCTCACAACTCCCACGCATCCGCAGCCTCTGGTCTCACCTCCTTCGAGTGCTGCCAGGGTTACCCCTTACAGGCGGCGGAGGTGGGGGTTCCCTCCACCGAGGCCTTCATGAGGAGGTGCCATAAAACCTGGCGCACCGCCCTCCGCGCCCTCATCTGTGCTGGGAAACGCGGCATGCAAACGATGCAAACAGGCCCCCACCTTCCATGTCGGCCAGAAGGTCTGGTTCTCCATCCAGGACATCCCCATCAAAGTCTAGTCCCGCAAGCTCGCCCCCAGATTCCTCTGTCCCTTCCCCATCGACAAGATTATCAGTCCCTTCGCCATCTGCCTGAAGCTCCACGATACCATGGGCCACATCCATCCTGTCTTCCATGTCTCCGGAGTGCGGCCCTCCGTCACCCACCCCCTCCACCCGGATCCCGAGCCCCCACCTCTGCCACGCGCATCATCGACGGTGCAGAAGCCTACACTGGCCGGAAGCTCCTCAACTCTCGGCGGAGGGGTAGGGGTATCCAATACCTTGTTGATTGGAAAGGTTATGGTCCTGAGGAATGTTCATGGGTCCCTGCTAGGTTCATTCTGGATAAAGAACTTATTATAGTTTACCATCAGACTCACCCTCAGCCTTAGCTCCAGCTTTTGCTGGAGACCCTGAGTATTCTTGTTTATGTTCTATGTATTTCATTCTTGTGCTGTTAAGTATTTGGTTAGATGTTTTTTGTCAGTCTTTAGGGTTTTGTATTTAGTATTTTGTAGGTGTTTCTTGTTTTGTATTTCTTAGTCTTGTGGTGTTTGTTTTTCGTTTTTTTTTTTTTTAGTGTTTCTTGTATTTTTAGTTCTGGTGTTCCAATCACGTTTCCTCCTTCGGTTTCGATTGTGTTATTTCATTCATTGCTTCCACCTGTGTTTAATTCTGTGTCTTGCTAAACTCTGAGTGAATGCTTTCTCTGATAGGATAATTACTAACTCGTACTAAACAGCACTTATTGAGGGTGATTGTAAATATTTCGTCACGTAGTATTAACCTTAATTTAACTCATTAGCAAGTGCAAGCGTTTCTAGCTTTTGTATTCCTGCCTAAGCTTTCCCTGATTAACTGCGTTTAAATCTGAGCTTTTCTTGTGGTGCTTTTTCCTCGTCACGTTTAGATTGCCTTAATCTAAACTGTCTGGTTTGATTGATGGTCTCAGCGTCTTGTCTCAAGTCACTATTGTTAACCCAGTCCTTGTTAATTCGTTTATTAATCCCATATGTTTCTGTTCCAGTCGAGATTGCCTTTCGAGTCCCCACCATCTCTCGAGACTATAAATGAGGCAGAGATGGAAGGAGTCATCAGATGGAAGTTTGCTAGACTCGGCTCTGCACTGTGAAATCTCAGCTCCTGTGCTTTCCGAGTATTTCCTTGTGCTATTTTTCCAAGTCTTGTTTTCGAAACGCCCTTGTCTTGTCTCCCCCTTGTTTAAGTCTCCCAGTGTGTCCATCAGTTAGTTTGGTTCAGTTTTTGTTTTTCTAGTTTATCCACTCTTGGAGCGAGATTTCTGTTTCCCCCTGCCTTTGGCAGTGTACCTCAGTTTTCCCAAACGTTCAGTGCATGTGCTCGGTGTTTTATTTCTGGCGTGTCTGCCAATTTTCTCCTAGTGTTTTGTGTTTCACTGAACACTGGAGTTTCTGCATCTGGTGTTCCCCTGTCTACTTCTTAACACATACATGTTTGGCTGGTTTGGACACCTATGTACTGTGGCGCCCCCCATACAGCTGCAGAACAGGTGCCCAGAAACAGAGGGGTTCAGCACCAAGGCCAGCAGTTACCTCAGACACCCGGACAGAAAGCGAGGACACAGGACAGCGCCACATTCTTGCGTTGGCAAGTACTCACCTGTGAGGCATCACTAATCAGGAGCAGACTATTAAGGAGCAGCTCAGAGCACAAAAGGGAGAGCTCTGGAGCAGAGGGAGGCTGCAGTTTCTGTGCAAACAATTAATGTGGGACTGTTCTTTTCCAGCACAGAAGGGTGCGGACGGGAACCCAGCAGTGGATGGCTGGAGCTACTAAGGGCCTGGAGTGGAGGACGAAGGGGATGGAGCAGAAGTCCCTTACAAAGGAGAGTGTGTGTTGGTTTCCCCCTGAGTTTAAGGCAATTGTCATAAGTTTCTTTACGTTTTCTCCCTCCCCCCTTTCTGACGGGTTGAGGGCCCTGGAAGAACCATACAGAAAGGAAGGAAAAATAAAAATCAAAACGGTTGTTGAACTGTCCTGCCTCGTGGTCCTTACTTCACCACCCTATACCACACCCACTCCCGGGTCCAGATCTCACAGTACCCAGTCAGTATGAGTATGAATGAATGGGATGTGAATGTTTTCCCCATGATAGATTGATGACCTGTCCAACGTATACTGCAGTCTCTCACTCAATGCATGCTGGGATAGACCTCAGACCCCAAACCCAGCATAAACTAATCAGGATAATGGATATGTACTATATAACAGGTGCAACAAAATATATGCAAAACTGGAATGAAACAACAAGAATAATCTAAAACACCAGTGTTCATTAAAGAGTTTTCCTGCACAATGCACAGGTGAAGAACATTTCTGTCTCAAAATAACAGGCATTATATTGAAATCTAGAGACTACTTCATACTTGAATTTGTACACTGCAGTAATATCTAAAGCTATGATTATTTTGCACAAATAACAGCTCTTTGATCTATATTTCATGAGCTCAGCCAGCTCATACCTTATTGCATGGTCGTACAGTTTGATTTCACAATTTGTCAGACACAGAAAATGAACTTTCAACAACATGCTGATGATATTTTTACAGGGTTTTAGCCAATCAATTTACCATGAACTGGATATCTGTGTCTGAAGTTCCAGGAGCTAAGGGGAATAAGTCTCTTTGATGTTTCTGCTGCAAAATCATGGAGCGGACTGCTTCATAAACTGAACTATAAAAAATTCCAGTGGAGTTTGATACAAGCACTAGCTTTATTAAATGTGTGCATAAGAGATATTACATTTTATAGTGGCGCTGGTACAGCAGCAGCATAATTGTTTGTGCATAATCAATTTTGAACAAGACAGCAGGCCAAGAGGTCCAAGAGGTGTGGTTCAGTGATTTAAACAAACAACAAAGAAAAAATGCATTGAATTTAACCGTATACTACATTCTCTAGGAGGACAATCTTCTGCCAGTGAACATACTGAAGATGTTTTGTACATTTTGAAGGAAATAACCAAATATAAATAATAGTGTCTTGTTTACATCTGATTTTTCAAATTTGCATACATTCTCCAAACTGCATATTTGACATGATGTTCTGTGCTAAATTTGTCCTGTGGTGATCGGGCTGACTGTAATGTATCTGAGCAGAACAGAGCCTCAGTATGTATTTATCCTGCTGTTTTCACATTTGAGTTTGATGCAGCTCCAAATGTAAACACTTCTACAGGGCAGTTCTGTTTCATTGCTTTACAAGTACAACCCAGGCACCTGTGCCCTAAAATGCTGGCATGAGTTTCTGAGCAATAACAGCAGACTGTCAGTCTTCACTGGAAGAAACACTGGACTATGCATGTATTTTTGTTCCGCAAGCTGTTTTTAAAATTAAGAAAACATTTCGTTGTTAATTATTTGTGAAAATTAATCTCAGACAAAATGACTGAAGATGAATCGCATTATCAAAAAAGTATTTCTATATCATGGGTATACAAACAGACTCATTTCACAGTAGCACATCAGCAGAATATTTCTTAAACCGTATCTAATTGCAGATAAATATTCATGTAAAAGGTGCCTTTCACAGAAAGTTTTATGCAGTTTATGCACATTTAAATACACAAGAGATATAAGAAGCCTACACAAGTCAGTTTAACAATTTGCAGGAGATGCAAAAAATGAAGCAAACCAACAATAAACCAAAACTGAGATCGAATATTAATAGAAACTTTTTTGTTTTTTTAAAGAGAGAAACTGACAATAACCTGGTTGCATCCATTGCTTAAAAGGCTTATTCCTTGTCAGGGTCGTTGGTGGCTGGAGCCTATCCCAGTGTTTGGTGGGTGAGAGGCAGGAAGGGATATGTGCAGTGTGCTGTAAATATATTCAAAACATGCTTGGCCATGATAAAACCTGTCACAATGCATAAAAATCATTTCAAGTGTTCTTTTGATTATTGATATTTATAATGAGTAACTAAAATTCAGCAAATCAATTGCCTCCTACACAAATTAAAAGCAAGGGGAGGAAAACATGTTCCCAAAGTCCTCCCACTGCCTTTTTTTGGGAAGGAGAGGGATACAAATCGCTTTGCAACATAACCATTCCAATCAAATGTGAACAACCACGGCTCTGTTGCTTAATTAGTGACTTCGTAGTTTCTGGTTTTACGGTGAGCGCATCAGAAAGCTTTAGTGTATTTGGAGATATTGAAGTACTGTGTGCTGCAAAATAGATGTCCGCATTGAAATAGACGTTTAGTCATTGAGTGCCGATGCTTCAAATCATCGTCTTAGATGTTCCTTTTATCAGAGATCATCACAGAATCTGCGTCATACAGGACAAGCTAATGCTTTTCCAGATATTATTATACTGCACATTCAGCTTGCGTAAGTCATTTCACCTTTCTATGACTGACCCGAAGGTGATATATTGGAATGACTGATGTATACAATCGGGTATGGAGAAGGAATGCAGTGTGTGTGAACAGTTCTGAGGGGTTGAAGTAAAATTGAAAACAAGGAAATATGGAAATATTTCCCTCCAAACAAATTTACATGAGATAAGCGTAAAGATGAAATTAAAAGTATGCATTAAGTGATCGACCCTGAAATGTAGACACATGCCCATGCCTTACATATTGGTGGAAACTTTGTGTGTATGCAGGGCCACACACACACACGCACACGCACACGCACACACACACTCGCTCTGTCTCTCTCTCTCTCTCTCTCTCTCACTCTGAATCTATGTTCATATGGTTGTAATGTCGCAAATACCTAAAACATAAAGGAAATGGGTGCCAGTGTCCCTGTCATTCTGTGGGTGGACCAGGCCTCTCTAAACACAGTTCAGTTAAAGCGATCTGTGTGCGAGTGTAACAGGTAACATCCGCTGAGGGAGGTGAGGTGTCTGAAGGCAGCACCTCACCCGCAGGCTGTTCGCTCCACATGTCGTCTCGCTCAGCAGGGCGTCCCCGCGTTCGGGGCGTTGAAGTGCCTGTCATTTACGAGAGGCAGACCTGTGATGGTGCGGAGAGGCAGTGTGAGACCCAGCTTCAGTCCTTTACAGAGAAGGGCTAACACAGCTGACGCAGGCGGAGAGACATGAGAGAGCAGCTCGCGGTGAGAGAGTCAGCCCCTGTCCCTCGCTCTCCTGAGCGCACAAATGCAGGAAACCAGCAGTGTCCTCGCAGCTGACCTGAGACCACCAGCCTAACCACAGGAAACCTGGAACTCTCCCGATGGGACGACCGGGCGAGGTAAAGGGAAGCAGGATCACGTCTCAGACACCACCCCCCCCACACACACACACACACTACACGGAGATACACATGGATCACAGGCCTCAGATAGATCACAGACCTCCCTGCTCCTGTAAAAGATGTAGCAGATCTTCACATATATTTCCTGCTTCAAGGGGAAATGGGGTGGGGACTTCAACAGGTCTTCTGAGGGCAGTCAGACCAATTAAATGGAACCAAACTACTGATGCGCACATGGGAAAACAGGACTGTGCATGTGGCATAAGCCCTCTCAAGAATCATTCAAGCGGTCACTGAGAACTCCAAATCAAAATTCATGAGGATTAATATTATGAAAGAGGATTATTCTAGTGAGGCATTTTATTTAATTGAAAAGATAAAACTGATCATTGGGCTAATTTGAAACTCCTTGTCTGTGTGAGACTAAGTCAAAAATAGCTCCCTTCAAGGTATCCTTAATAAGCAGCTATTCATTTCCTGAAAATAAAAACTGAGCTTCATTGAAGATTTTGTGTTTTGTGATGAAAGAGAGAGTTAAAAGTGATTTCTTTGTGCTGGCTGAAACACAGCCTGGACGCCCCAGATGCAATCTGTCCTGATGGTGACTTGTGATGTTAAGATCACGTTTTGGGAGTTTACTCCTCGCCCTTTGCTAAATATGCAGCTGGTGGCCTAACAGACACAGAACAGAATGAGCCTGTGAAACCATTTGTAAAATAAGAGCTAACAAGCACTGGAATGGGTGCTTAATGCATGCAGCAAAATCATTTGAATTTACGTCAATTTCTCAAACTCTGAATTTCTCAAAGGCAAAAAGGAAACTGAACATGATTGCAATTAACCTTTTTCACGTTGCACTCTTTGTGATTGAACTAATGCAGAACACAACCTGAGAAGCTTTTAAATGCGCGATCACTGATCGCCTCTTGACAGTGGTAACAACAATATTCCACCTAAACTGAAGTTATATTTCCCAAATACAAATCTATCAATTGTCTGCACAATGCATCATGGGAAATCCACCAGCAATCCTGATAAAGTATAGTATAAGTGATAAATGTATTAGATAGGGAAATAACAATAATTCGATGCCATGAAGTTAAATGGGATTATCATGCAATAACATAAGGAACACTGTGCGTTCATCACATATAAAAGAACATTCACAGTGATGGTAAGTTAGTCTCTCTTTGGTTCTTTGCCGTTAGGCAGATCCAAACAATGTCAACTTCCTTGCCAGAGCCAGTCTTTGCATAGGGGCGCCCATCCTTTACTCTATCCAGCAACCCAATTCTCCATCCAGGGGGCCTCTTCCCTTCCACCCGTCCTTTCATGACTTCATCAGCAGGTCTCCATGGCTGTGTCCGAAATCACTCATTCACTCACTATTCCCCATTCACTCTAAAGGGACTCAATATGTAGGTGACTATATAGTGAGCTCATTGGCAGAGGGAAGAAATGCTTTCGGACACTATCTGGCTTGTTTTGTCGCGGCTGTTAATAGCGTCATTGCTGTTGCAAAATTAAATCGTATCTGTTCAACTTCAGCTGAAGGATTTGGACGGATGTTTGTAATAAACGAAGGGAGTATATTTCCAGGCCGGTCTGTGTTTACCATTAAATCGTTTAAATAATAAAACTTGCCTTAAATTTTTTATATCATCTTCTATTGTCCTCTAACTCGTCATTATTCGTTTTGATCGTACCTAAATGTCTATGTGAAATCTTTCTCCTATCTTTACGTTACGTTATGTTGCACTGGCCTTAATGAAATATCCTGTGTAAACAAAAAGGTCCCCTGCGCTGGTCGGTTTCCGATAAAAAAAAAAATGTTGAGCCTGAAGTTGAATTAATGTCTTGTGCCTGTTTTCACAAAATAAACCAAACTCCGTTCGGTTTGTGCGCAGTGCATGGTGGGACGTGTGACCATCGAATGTTCACTACATTTCACGCTGGATTGTTGGATGTAATGAGTCCATTACATAGGGGATAAAAATTCTTACAAACAATTCAAGCAGCACTACAAAATGGCGAACCCACTATTTAGTGCACTATATAATGAGTAATGACTGATTTCGGACACAGCCCATGTCTCAGTGTAGGACCTAACCAGGTTTTTCTTTTCATGTCGTATTGATGACTGTCCAGTCTTCAAAACACGCTCTAGGACCTCCTCATTCCTGGTTCTGTCCGACCACACAGCGCCCAGTACTTTCCTCCATAGCCACATCTCACAACTTTCAAGCCTGCGCATATCGTCCTTGCGAAGTAACCATATTTCACATCCGTACATGGGGTACGCTAAATAAGCACTTTAATTATGCTCTTCATCAAGCTTAAGCTGAATGAAATTAAATCAGTATGAACTCTTAATCCACTCTAGCTGTAGGATTTATGTGTTTATTAATTTACATGTATTTCTGAGTGAAATATGAGTGCCTATTTTGTCAAGGTGAGAAAATTAAATGATATTTTCCAAAGGTTCACTCAATCTTGATGTCTAGAATGAATAAAATACTGTATGTATCTTAAAATTGGTCGCCATCGTCCATAGTAGCAGCATTTCCTGTTAGAATAGTTGCTCATTCGGATGAGCAAAGTGCAAATAATTTACCAAACTACTGGCAAAAAAAATTCTTCCATGTCTCAGCAGGTAAATTAATTAAAGTCTCCCTTTAATTAAAGTCTGGGCAAACTAACTGACAGAATGCACCCTTTTGGACATGCTGTCAATGCCATTATCAAAATAAGCAGACTCCGCAGACTTCAGCCCTCGTAAATGTGGCAGTGCCTCTGTGCACAGGCTTATGCACATGTACTCACAGCACAAAAGCCCACCTCACATTTCGGCTGTTCTCTCAGCATTCCAACGATAAGCCTCCCTGCCTTCGTGTTCCTGGAAGTGGGCCAGAGGAGGTTACTGTGTCAAAGAGGTGCAACACGCCAACAAGGGAAATCTATTTCAAAAAAGCTTTTAAGGGAGATTTGGGAGGCCACAGCCTGCTCTCTGCTTCCACTGCGCTGTTTGACAGCACAAGGTGCTCTTTTCTCCACCATCCAGCTGGAAAATGGCTCTGGCACAACTATCATTTCTCTGGGCGAGTGCTGTATTCTCCTCAGTGAGCTCTACAAAGAACTTCCTTTGTGCACCACCTGTGATATAAATATTATGTCACT
Source organism: Gymnothorax reevesii (assembly GCA_029721435.1). Lineage (NCBI taxonomy): Eukaryota > Metazoa > Chordata > Actinopteri > Anguilliformes > Muraenidae > Gymnothorax > Gymnothorax reevesii. The sequence goes on from CM056588.1 coordinate 3,757,609, forward strand.
TTTTCGCACCACCGTTTTAGAGAACAGACTTGAAGTCACCAACTGTGCTATTTGGGTTGACTTGCATAATTCTGCAATTGGGTGAGCAAGTGGACCCAAAAGTACTAGAAACATTTGCAACTCGCCCGAGGATCACTTGGACAACTTTTATTTACCACATTCTGTCATTTGTCGCTATTCAGAGGAAATATCAGAGATGCATCTTTAACCTGCCACTGCATTTGAACATCTTCAAAATATGACAGTTGTCATTCATGTAAAGTTTGTACCAAGAGAAAATAAATTAAGTATAATTGACAGTGGCTGCACACTTGCTTCTCACATCCAGTGCTTGTTGTTGAAAACTAGTCGTGAGGAACCAGGCAGTACTGTGCCATTCACCCTCAGAGAGGCCCAGCTGATGTCACTGCCTCAGGCGTTCCTGCTTTTATAGGGCTGTTCTGTGTGATTTCAGGATGTCCTTCTGTTTACAGTGTCAGGTGTCCCATTGCAGGCCGTAATATTAGAAATAATTCCACCAGAGTAGTGAGACAGGCCTATAAAAAGGTAACACTGGAAAAAAGGTTGCTGGAACATTTGAACACTATTTTTTTAATTTATTATTTGACATTAATTATAATGCAAAAAAAAGTAAGGTCATGGTTGTGAGATCTAAAGAGGACAGGAAATCGGTTTTTCCCGCCTTCCATCTCTCAGATGGTCCCTTAGAAATGACGAAGGAATTAAAATATCTTGGACATGTTTTCTCTGATGATCTAATGGATGATGGTGACATCCGACGTCAATGCTGTAAAATATATACCCAGGCAAATGTGTTGTTAAGGAAATTTTCTATGTGCTCTGTTGAGGTTAAATGTGCACTATTCAGGGCTTATGTCACTCCCTTGTATACAGCTCATCTCTGGTCCTCTTACAGAGTGAAAAGTATGCAGAGGCTTAAAGTGGCTTATAATGATGCTATGAGGTTATTGCTAAGTGTTCCTAGGTGGCACAGTGCCAGCCAGTTATTTGTGTCTGTTAATGTACCAACATGTCTGGCACTGTTGCGAAAGCTAATGTTTAACTTCATGTGTCGACTGGATTTGTCAGAAAACTGCATTATTAAGGCCTTAACCTGCTGCATGGGATTTCGGTGTACATCCAGGCTTCGGAAGCACTGGCACAATAGTTTGTATTTTTTTTTAAATATACAGTAAATTGCTGTATTGTATTTTTAGCTTATTATTATTATTATTATTTTTTTATATATATGTGTGTTGTGTATGTGAGTGGACCATCTTTTTGTTGAGTCTATAATAAAGATTATTATTATTTGGGTAACAAAAACTGGAGTTTAAAGAAAAACTAAATTGACAGTTTTATCGCCACAGATGTTTTGATCATGAATACCGATTACTCATTTTAGATATGTGACACTGTTCACACTCGTCTTTGCATTGCTTGCGTTATAGCACACATTACTTCTTCTTCTATCACGAATGATTTTTGTTCTCAATTTAAATTAATTTCTTTTACTTAGCTTGTTCATAGTCCTCAGTCCTTCAACAGATAGCAATTTGCTTTATGCATGCTGTAAAATAGGCAGAATACTATTTTTTATTTATTTATTTTTTACATGACAGTGAATGCATCCCTTAAGTTGAATGCCGATGACCTCACCTGTGAGTTGATTTTCACAGCCAGGCTGTTGCATTGCAATTGTCCTCACACATATTCACAGAAGTCACCACTAATTTATGCAACAGGAAATGAATCACACAATCACATAGCCCAACACTGGTCATGTGATAAGGCCAAAATAATCTCCCAGTTTCTTTATAGCAGGCTTACATTTGACTTTCCGCTAACAGGCCCAAAAAGCTTCAGAATCTCTCCAGCCACAAAGGTCTAATTCAGGGGTGGGCAATCAAGGTCCTGGAGGGCCGGTTTGTATGCAGGTTTTTACTCCTATCAGTTACCCTGACTAATTGAGTTAATTGATTGCATGCACAAATATAGATTTTCGCAATGATTCAAGGGACAGATACGGCCCTCGCTGCCCACCTCTGGTCTAATTCCTCCTCATGTCACTGTGCCATGACAGACTGACGTGTGTCTCCCTCCGTCATGGGCTGTGTATGACGGTGTGTTTGTTTGTTTGTGAGCCAACTAATGGAAAAGGCCTTTTGATCATGAACTCAAGATCTAGTTGGCCTGATATCTGGCCTAGAACATGATAAATGAAACTTTGTCCCACAAAAGGCTGTTGCTGAATGACTTTATGTGATTAAATGTTGTAGATTCTTGCATCTCCTGGCACACAGTTCAGAGTTGAGAGAAAACTGAGTAATTAACTACCACCAATTAATTATATATGCGGTCTATTGCTGATTAAAACTTGAGACCAGCGTAATATTGTGTGGATCATAAAGCAGGGAATGAGACAATGAGCATTTTAACAAGCCGGAGATTTATCATCACCGAATGGTGCACAAGGTCACTCTCGACTCATCACAGCAAATAAAAGCAGCTTTTTTGAAATAAGTACGCCAAATAAAGCAGGGAGGAAATCAAATCAATCAGCAAAATGAATGTTTTTGTAGGCAAAGATATCTTAAAACAAACACACAGGCAGTGATAATACCGGAGACGATTTTGTTTTACTAAACTTTAGGAAAGAACTTCAGAACTTATTTTGATTTAACTTTAGAAATTCACTTTGTGTTGTGCAATGATGCGGGAGAATTATATGCAGCGGAACAGCGCCTCCCAAGAGAAGCGACTGTGTAGAAGGAAGCACTCCGCTAAACAACACTGCACCGCTTCAGATCCACTGAGAGCAACAGACTCCAATGGACAGATGCTTTTTTACAAAATAATGCAGTATAACATGTACTCAGGGGGGATAGGTTGGGAAGGCCTGAACAGTGAAACAGCTCAAGTGGGTTAATTTATCAATTTTATGTCACTGATCAATTCATTATCATGTCCTAAATATTTGTTAGATAATCCCAATGCACCATATCAGGTGGAACCACATTCCTGGACAGTGACTGAGTAAGTGATGCCGAAAAGAACAAGAGATACGATTATGTGCTGGTTTATTTTTAACAAAATAAGAGTCAGCAAAGATATGTATTCCCAAGACAGGCCACAAAGAAACAACAAACTATCATCTCACTGAGGCGGAGAGGCAAACTGACAGAAAATTCAAGAAAGGGAAACAAAAAAGCTCTTCTTAAATTATCCAAAAGATAAACCAAAAAGACTGGCAACTAAGGAGACAGAAAGTATTACTTTCATCCTAGAGCTTTCAAAGGTCACGGGACTCAAGGACTTTTTACGTGCTGATCAGCCTCTACCCAACCACCCTGCTGTCACAGACACCCATCTCTCTGCTGAGTTACCCAACCACCCTGCGGTCACAGACACCCATCTCTCTGCTGAGTTACCCAACCACCCTGCGGTCACAGACACCCATCTCTCTGCTGAGTTACCCAACCACCCTGCTGTCACAGACACCCATCTCTCTGCTGAGTTACCCAACCACCCTGCGGTCACAGACACCCATCTCTCTGCTGAGTTACCCAACCACTCTGCTGTCACAGACACCCATCTCTCTGCTGAGTTACCCAACCACCCTGCTGTCACAGACACCCATCTCTCTGCTGAGTTACCCAGCCACCCTGCTGTCACAGACACCCATCCAACATTTTTAGTCTTAAAGCTGTTTAGTTGGTTCAATGATTACACTGCCCTGCTTTTTGGAACTTTTTCTCTGCTGATTTGATAAACTGTTGATTTTATATCATTCGAAGGCGCTGATTTCAAGTTTGCCCTAAATTTTTGTGCATCACGTCAGGTTTTTTGACAAATTGCAAATTCTTTTTTCATATTGATACTTATGTAAAAATACACAATGATAAATGAAAGCAAAATGACACAGATTTTGAGCTTCTGCTAGATGTAATAAAACAAAATGCAGCTTACCATAGGATTAAATTTTCTTTTCTTTGATTTACGGGAATAATTTCGTTCGGGGTAGTCTCTCTGTAGGCACCAACAGTATAACATAAGAAATATATGCAATTTACCCTCCGCTCAGGGGGAGACATTAATCATTAAAAAGTAAGGCCCAACCTGTGGGTCAGATATAATCTAAATCATGCTGTAAATTAGTACATTATTCAGTCGATACAGTATATGCCATGCGCCACTGTATGCGCAAAACACCTGGGGATAGTAACGGGCCACAAGTAGAAAACACAAGTAAAATTTTGCATTTATTTTTTTATTAATTTAATAGCAAGTCAATGTTGAGGTGATCAGCTAGTCCATATTTCAGCACTAGAAAATAAACAGAACTTTGCCCGTTAGTGGTGCGGTTTTACTTGGAGAAAATGAAGGGAGGTCACATTTGAAAGCTAATACACAGTAATAAAATAATGCCAGCACATTGCTAACTAGAAAGCACACTGTATGCAACCCTAATTCCAAAAAAGTTGGGATGCTTTGTAAAATATGACTAAAAAAAGAATGCAATGATTTGCAAGTCTCATAAACTGACATGTTATTCACACATAAACATGTCAGATTGGGAAGGTGAGACATTTCACCATTTCATGAGAAATTTTAGCTCATTTTGAATTTGATTGCAGCAACACATCTCAAAAAAATGGGGGAGGGGAAACAAAAGGCTGGAAAAGTAGGTGGGACAAATATAAAAAAAAAAACAGTCAGAGGAACATTTTAAAACTAATTAGGTTAATTGACAACAGGTCAGTGTTAAGAAAAGGTCAGGGTAACACCAGATGCTAAAATGTTAAAACTAAGGTACACTGCCAGAGGCAGGGGGAAGTTCACACTCCCAGAGTGGCCAAACTAGAAAAACAAAAACTGGACCTAACTAGACTGACGGACACACTGGGAGACTTAAAGCAATTCTTACCTTTCTGGAATTTTTACACTTTTCTTTTCTAATCTTAAAATGCTCCTGATAAGCGTATGGCACACTAAAATGTAAAAGAAATCCACCAGGAGTTGAAATTCATCAATACTCAATTCTCATACATTTCTGATAAAAGTCTGACCAATCATTTTCTTCGGTCCGAATAAAATGATTTGCCGAGCTTCCTGTCTGTCATCCGTCGCTGTGCCCCTACCAGTTGCCGACCGCTGTCACTGCTTGTGAGTCGCGCGCCTCTCTGGCAGAGCAGCAGAGCGTTAGAGACAAAGCAGGAAGCTACTCAACGAAAGTTAGCTTGCAAACAAAGCAGCTGCAACTGCTCTTGATTTAATGACTAACGTTACCGGGACAATTCTAGTGAGGTAGGATGTTATCATTATGATAGCAGTTTTGCAAGAAAATATGTATGAATTCTGCCGGAACACGAATCATCTGACTAAACAAACAGGCGCTGAAATGCTATAATTACTACAAGGGCATTTTATTTTAAACCACATATAGAATGGAATATGTAATTACTGTTGGTTAGTTTTCACTGGTGCCTCAATCTGACTACATTTCCCCGTTTCAATATACTTTCACACCAGATGCGAAACGAACTTTTCTTACGACAGATTACATTCAAAGTCAATGCAAAGATGTGCGAGATTTGCGTCTTTGCATTGACTTTGAATGTAATCTGTTGTGCGAAAAGTTTGTTTTGCGTTCGGTGTGAAATCAGCTTCATTTGCGCTGCTCACTTTCTCACCGCCGGCGTCAGGGGAGGAGGGAGCCTCAGAGGTCAGGCAGGGGGAAGAGGGTGGGACTTTGGAGGGAGGCGGAGTTGTTCATGTTCAAATTTTTAAGTGCTGTGCCGCATGCCAGAAAGGTAAGAATAGGTTTAAACAAGGGGCAGACGAGATGTAGGCGCAGAAAAATTGTGAGGATTACGAAAGGGACAACAAGCGAGAACCAGTAAAATACAAAAGGAGGCTTTAGAATCCAAAATCAGAAGCCAAACGGCGAAATCCAAAATTGTAACCAGGGCACCAATCAAAAAAAAGGGTTTGGTAACAAGAAGGCGGCAAAGTACAGGGAGTAGGCAAAAATCATGGACGGTCCAGTCAGAAAGATAATCACAGTGAGAACTAGGCAAAAATGAATGTGGCAAAAGGGAGAACGATCTGACGAGGTAGTGCTGTGAAGAGACACCTAATATACACTTCTGGGAGGTCATATGATAACAGAACTCAGGTGTACGCAGTCAGATTGATTACAAGGGAGCAACACATTAGGGAGAACCTGATCACATGAATTTGGCAGAAACCAAAACACAGACAGGGATCACGGGACAATCCTATAGACAACGACACAGCTCCAGTCAAGGAGTTCTGATTTGCCTAGATACGAAGAGAAAGGATAGCGTGAGCAAGTGTGGAGAACCCACAGAAATGGAGTAGAGAAGATTAGGGAAAGACAAGAGGCGGAGACTAGAACAGGGCGAATGCTGAGAGCTTGTTAATCAATTAGTAAGTGCAGCTATACAATCCCTAGTGCTCGTTTGTATATAATACTATGTTAGTCTTGGTTAGTAATCAAAAACAAACTGTTAGTATTAGTTCGTAATATAGAGAAAGCAAGGTGAAGGAAGTAAACAAGATTGGAAGGAAGGTTAAAATCCAGAAACCATTAAATCACCTGAAGGAGTGGCACGCAGTACTGGGGCTGTTAGCAATGACAAGACAAGAGACCAGACAGGGGGAGACAAAATACCTTGCTTTGCACAAACGAAAACATGGACCTGAGCAAAACATGGAAAAACAAAACTAAAACAATGCATGAATAAATCTGAGTGACCAAATCCCAATACACGTTTCAAGAATAGTCAGACATAGCAAAAATCAAAATATACGCATGGCATTCAGATCAGGAACATGGCAAGGCAGAATCAGAATCACAACAAAAATACAAGACTCGGAAATCATACAAAGGAAATACTCGGAAGGCACAAGGAGCTGAGACTTCACCATGCAGATCTGAGTCTAAACAAGGTTCTGTCTGATGGCCCCTCCCATCTCTGCCACATATATAGTCTCGAGAGGAGGTGGGGACTCGAGAGGCAATCTCAACTGGAACAGAAACATATGGGATTAATAAACGAATTAACGAGGACTGAGTTAACAATAGTGACTTGAGACAAGACGCCGAGACCATCAATCAAACTAGACTATACTAAACTAGTTTAGATTAAGGTAATCTAGCACCACGGTAAAAAGGTAAGGTAAAAAGCACCACGAGAGAAGCAAAGGAAAGCACAGCGTTTAACGCAGTTAATCGGGGAAATGAGTTAATTAAGGTTAATAATACGTGACGAAATATTTACAATCATCCTCAAATAAGTGCTGGTTCGTACATGTTAGTAATAATCCTATCAGAGAAAGCATTCACTCAGCTTTCGCGAGACCCAGAAATAAACACAGGTGGAAGCAATGAGTGAAATACCACAGTCGAAACCGAAAGAGGAAACGTGATTGGACAACGAGACCAGGCATGCTGAAGGCTGTCACACGACATCACTGGAGCTTGGCAGAGAGGGAATAGGTCATCAGACGGCAGAATGAGAGCTGAAAAATAAAATAAAAGTAAAGCACAAGCACAAATAAGCACAAAGACAGCGCACATAAAGCGGAACCATAATAGGTCAGTAACAAGACTGTGTATAAAAAAAGTATTTTAGAGAGGCAGAGTTTCTCAGAAGTAAAGATTGGCATAGATTCACCGATCTGCAAGAAACTGCATGTAAAAATTGTGGAACAGTTTCAGAAATCTGCCCTGGTGTCATGGTGTGTCTTAGAGGCCAGTTTCTACGGAGGAGAACTTCTCAGTTCATTCGATCTCATGAGGTTTGACTTCAATCCCAACAGAGTGAGGGAGTGACAGAAACTGAAACATCCTGTTCATATAAGGCATCTAAAAAGTGGATGGGGCTACTGCTGACAGAGGGAGTAGTTGGGTCACTTAAAGATTTGGATTACGGTAAAGATTTTCTAAAGTTTTAATCCGGAGGACTTAATGGGAACACTACTTTTGATGTGATCATTACCTCCCAGTAATCTTCAATTTCATCCCGCATTACCTTCCTGAAAGCCTCAAGCAAGATTTTTAACATTTGCGAAAAGTGCAGTATACAGTATATCCTTTCTTTGCAGACCAAGAAAAACAGCTCATTTCAGTCAAAGGGGACCTATAATTTGTCTTATATACTGTGCTACAATGAATGATGTTTATTTTATACGTGGCTAAAGTTTCATATAATCAGGTTAACTTATTTAGAAGTAAACCCGTGCGAGAAAACCCTCAAATTTCCTAGAGCTCAAAATGCTCTGTTTAATTTTTTTCTACTCTAGATACAGTATGACATCATAATATGGTGGATTTCCTTATATGGTAATCTGCTCCTGGCACAGTGTAACATTGTCAAAAAAGGCTTACTTTCATTCTGGCAAAATCACCTACTGCTCTCTACTCGACTGCAAGAACCAACAAAATTGAAAGTCTTCATTTTCTGCCAGTGACAGAGGATTAAAAAAAACGGGTGGCTTCAATTTGAACCTATAGCTAGCTTTGTAAGTATTTATAATTTAATGATGTGAAAGTCTTACTTCTTACGTTTCAAACCAAATTTCATTTTAATCATTTACTTGATGTCTGTCATTACAAGAGTTGGCTAAAATATGCAAACACTGGAGAATTAGCTCTGTGCTGTTTCCAGAGGAACACCTGTTGCTCCTCACTGTAAACAAGGGGCACTGCTAGGTTTATGCGGATATTAGCAAGGCTGTTCTTGAGTTGTAAAAATCAACACCAATACTGGGTTTGGCATAGCTTATTAACAACAAGAAAAAGCATTTAAATAGCTGATTTGAAAACAGTTTTATGACTAATTTTAATGTGTACTGTCATGCCTTAGCTGTATGTGCTAATTGATTCTTCATACATCTTTCCTGCGGCGACAACTTTTTTAAAAAAGACATTCATTTCTGCCTCCCTAGCTCACTAATGACAGATTATGTCACACATGATACTGTATTTTCAAAGGCTGGACAAAATGATGTTCATAAAATTGGTTAGACAAAGCAGTTCAGTGAAACTACTGACTCACTTTAACCCCTTCAACTAATTTTTCACTCAAGTTTTCTTGGTTCTAAGTCAGAACAAGCATTTTTTTAATATTGCAGGACAATGTCATATACATATTCTATATTTGCTGGTTGCAGCTGAAGCTACATCACATTTATAATGAAAGACATACTCAAACCCAGTGCGCCACGGTTTATGGGCACAGCATAACATCAAATGGAAATTATTCAACTTGTAGATCTGATTGAGCAATTTCATTGGTCTATCAGACGTTAAGAACATTCTCAAATAAGCATGACAGCACAGGTAGCCGACCTCACATGAAAAATACCTGATCATTGAAAATATTACTCTCCCTATCTTATTGTTGCCTATATATTAAAATATAACCATTAATATAAGTACATTGTAGAGAAAGATTAGCTTTGCAGGTGAGTCGTGGCCACGGCACGGCTTAAAAATGACTGAGATATCGGCAGAAGTTTAACTATCAGTCCATGAAAAATTATTTTGTCCAGCAGATATTCTAGTTATAACATGATTGAGCGAGCAAAGCAGTTTTGTGCTGCTATGCGTGGTATTTATTCAGTTTTGGGAAATCACAATATCTAGAAAACATAAGCCCAAGTTGGCTGGCTGACAAGGGCTAGTAAGCGTCAGATCTCATGTATTTCCACTGAAATGGAGAGAATACTGCAAAAACCTTTCATATTTTGAGAGCGAAATGCCCACAGTATGTGTCATAGTGTTGGCCTGCAGGCCCTTTCCCCTGCTGCAGTCTTCGCCTCCTCCTTAACCTCATTTTGGTGCAGCTGTATTCTGGAGCCCTGTCTGTTTCTTGTGTTCTGCTGCTCCCCTCCGGGAAAGTTTTTACAATTTAAATTAAAGATTTTATATTTTTACTCAGCCTGTGCGTTTGGGTCCCTGGATCTTCTTTTGGTTTCATGGTCCCAGTCCCCGCCGGTTTCTTGTCTTCAGCTGGCGGCTGCAAATCCTTGACAGCATTAATACATTTTGATTAAATATTTAATTTTGTCAGTAATAGTTGTATAATCGCAGTATTTCACTTGAGGGTGTGCTTGACCGTCATTATGGTCACTTCAGTGATGCTAACAGAACTTGGCGCAAGCGCCTCACTGTGGCACCTTTAGGGGAAACTGGAGCGCTGATGTTTCACACCGTATCATCCTGGCTCCTTTAAAGTTCAAGGGCAGAGCTTAATTAAACTTGATTACCAGGGTACAAGAAGACAACAACAAATTAGTGTGCAAGATTGCGTGCAACCTAGCATGGTCAATCTTTACACCATTCTGCAAAAATGACTGCAGTTTTGCAGGCGATCCGCAGATCGGTGGTTGGACTCTGGGTTCCAGACTAAAGCTGTAGCCTTAAAGTGCATATCCTGGATCAAATTTGTCTTTTTTTGTCTAAAAGATTGTGCCTTCATACACCAAATCCTAAGGGTTATTTTGCCAGGGGTGGTCTGTGTATAGAACAATTGTTGAAAATGACCAGAAGTGTCCGGAAAAATCCCCATGAAATCCTTAGCCATATTGATCCAGATTCGTGACGTCACCTGCGGTTCCCCCATATTCAGGGCGCTGAGAGACCCAGTGCCTGCCGGGATCAGTGGGCAGTTACCGACATTTACCAATTGCTGCTAAAAAACAGTGTTAGTGTTAACTACATCCTCCCACAACACACCAGTTGACCATTCCGGCCAAATACTTTAAATGACACCTAAAATCGCAAAAATAAATACCATAAACTAGAAACGCAGCCTCCGAGTATATCCAAAATTAACAGAATGACCAGCAGCGTTAATGGGCTGCGGGAACCGCACGTGACGTCAGAGGAAGTCGTTTTCCCTGGGAGATTCAGATTGCAAGCTTCTTTCGCACCAGACGAATTCCGCCTAAAATATTGATATTAAACCAGGTATATCTGACACTGACTGATGTGTTATATTGGTTAAAATGCGTAAAGTGACTAAAAATCCTATTTAGTATCTCAAAATTGGGTGCATTTTACATCACTTTAAATGCACTTTAAAATCCTACATAGCATGGGCTGTCCTCTGGCTCATACTCATCACCCGTAATGGGGCTGGTTCACAGATATCAGATATCGTGTCACAAACAGCTGGATAGTCAATACTCCAATCATAGATGACAGCTGTCTGGTCACCGCTCTGTGATATTTAGAATGACTACACTGCGTGTCACTTCCTGTTTATGTAGCCTGCTTTTTCTGATCTGATTGAGTGGGCAGAGGAGCTGATGAAATATGACCTTAATATGACATTGTGCGATTAATAGGGATTTTGGAACATTCAGCCCTACTTCTCTGTGAGTTTGCCCTTAGTGTCATTTTGTGATACAGTTTAAGCCGTTTGATCAAAACCTCCAAATTTAAGATATAGAATTTCAGCCTGTCTTTTGAAGGTTTGTATGACTTTTTTTAAATTGGGGGCTGAATTTGACTTTTGTGTTTTGATCTTTCTTTTACCTTCCAGGGGTTAGACATGAGACATAAGATGCTTATCAAAAAGGCTTTCAAAATAAGCAGGTTTGTTTTCGGAGTTTTGAGCTGCCCAGCATGACAAATTGGACAGAACAGACCATAAGCATAAGCCAAACAACTCTGGCTGAAAACAGCCTCGTTGATGTGTACAGCTGTAACGGCATAGAATGGGTTGAGGTGCTGTTTGAATTGATTAGATGGAACCAGACACTTTTTTACAGTCACCTCACAGCCTGTCTACAGAATGAGCAAATGAGTGATTTCACCTCAGTTCTGCTAAAGAAACACGTCCACCTCCCTGCACAGCCCACTGGCATGAGCAGTCACACGAGCAGGTCACATACCTGCCCTCACTACATACTGCTACGTATGTTCAGCCTACAATCTCACACAAATCCCTCCTTTAAATCTGATTAATGGGACTGAAATCACACTTTTGCCTGACTGAATCGACCAGGGGTGCGTTTCTTAAAAGCGTAGTTGCAAACTAAGCTAGCAACTTACATAGTTCGTCCGTTCACAGTCAATGAGCCCTACTACGCAAGTTTGCATCTGTGATTTTGGGAAAGGCAGCCCAAATTGCTGTTTAGTATACTCCAAACTCTCCGTGTATGATTAAAAATTAAAGCTTGGATGAAGTTACTCAAAACTAGCCTGCACTGTTATTCAGCTGATTTTTCCTGTGATTAAATGGGCAACAGTGTTGATGTCATGAATTAATTTAAAGGACAATTCATGTTTTGATGCACTCTATGCATATTCTTGTTCTCCAGATTCCGAAATACCTTTGCCTGTCAATCAAGAAGTGGGAAAATGCAGGATCAGCCGGAAAATATGTAATCCATTCAGCCCATTGGTGAAAATCGTAATCATAAAGTATTATTGCATTTCAGTGTAGATTCACTCATTTTTGCATCTTTTTTTATCCAAACACTGGCAGCCTGGGTTCAAATTTTTTATTAAAATATGGATTAAAGTAAGACCACTGGAACCTTGTGCTCTGAGATATGCAGCATCTATCTATATTTCGTTCAGAAAGTTTCAGGACAATAAATGATAACATTTTTTTTTTTAAATGGAAAACTCAGTTCCACTTCACTAGCATGCTCCACTTTCAGTCTTCAGGCATGCAGGTAGTAAGGTAATGAGGTGGCTCAGTCAGTAATTTTATCAGGTGATTTAATTCATTAAAGAACATTGTTTGCACCTTTTGGGAATATCCATTTTACTGAGCTGTTGTGTTTTGCCTCTTTGGGAAACAAGGGAAAAGGGTAAAGACAGCATTAGTCCCTCTTCGTTAATGTGGTGATAATGAAAAGAGCTCTTTCCTCAGTCTCGCTCCATGGGTGACCCTTCACTCCCACCATCTGCTTCCCCAACAGATCCACCGGGGCCCTGAGGTCACTGCTGACTGGCTGTGATATCAGTACATTAGCTGTGGGTCACGGCTGGAAACGGTTTCGGCTTCTTCTTAAAGATATGAGCTGATCACAGGCTGCTGAGGACCTGGGCCTGCAGTGAGAGGCTGTCCAAGCTGGGCCTTGTTTATCCATCCATCCAGACCCTCATCCAGACGGCCAAGTCCCAGCCGAACCCAGCGACCGTTGCTATTATTTTCTGTTCATGCTTGGAGGCTTCTGTAAATCACTACACATAAGAGGTAAAGGTAATTGCTGTCATGGCCCAAGGCTTATTATTATAAGATAGAAAGAGAGAGGCCATATAATTCTGAGAAATTAATTTGTTTAATCAATGTAAAAAAAAATTGGTTAATAATTTACAAGTGACAGGTGAATGCAGACTACTAGGCAATCAAATCGGTATGCAGAACCGCGTCAGGCGTGGTTTCATGTTGCTGTTGTTCATGGGGAGATTGATGTAATTGGATTCCTTGAGGGTTGAATGAGGAACATCAGTGTCTCCTGTTAGCATATTAATGATGGTCCATGTTCATTGTGTTCATGCCCATGCGAATGCATGAATGTGTGATCAGCGCTGTAGTGAAACATGAAGTCATAAAAGAGCATTTTGTGCTCTGTGTGAAAGGCAAATGTCAGATTGACATGAGGTTTCCTCATTGATTCAAATCACGTCTGTATCACGATTCATCAGCAGAACTGAAAGGCTAAGTAGATGCACATTTTACTTTATGCCCCTCCCTTAAACACATAAGGATAGAAACACGCTTGAATCTCACTGCGCCATACATAAGCATTCTGGTAGCATCCAGAGTAGCATTACTCACATATTCTGTGTCCAAATTTTTCTATGATTGGTGGTAAAAAGCCCAATAAGTATGTTTCCTAATATCATCGTCATGCGGCATGTCCACTTAAAGGAAGGAAACTCAGCAGAAAGCACATGGTTTTTACCTCAATTAAACACAATTCAAGAACCAAGCAAGCAAAACATTGAATAAAATAATTTCAATGCTCGATTGCTAGGGTTTCTACTGAATTTGTGCTATACATACAAACAATACACCAAATGAAACAGGAAATTCCACAGAATCCAACAATAAAAGCCTAGTCATTTTAACCTGAAATCACATGCAAAGAACAGCATACACTTTACATTCCACACCAATGAGCTAAAATCTTTTACCTTCAATATTTTCTCATAAAAAACTGGTTTGAAGCTAAATCTGTGCTGGCTATTGTTAGCCGAATGTGGCCGTGTTATAGTGAAATTAGATCTGTGAGTCTCTATGCATGTTTTTTTTTTTTTCCCAGGGCACAGCTTCCAATGAGATCAGGCACTGAATACTCTGCTTGCATGCAATTAATTTTCTTCTCTAAGATCTGCTTGTGATTTGGTCAGTTTGACATTACGGGTGGCCATTTGATTCTTTAAATATTATTTTTTTGATATTTATACCTTTATTTGACAGTTACAGATAGAGAGACAGGAAAGTTCTTTGAATCAGAAAATGTACACAGGACTGGCAGAAATGAAAAATAATTTTAAAAAATTTTCTACATTTAAAAAAAAAAAAGGCTGTTATTTGGATGGAATGTGTGCCTGCAGTAACATATAAGTGAAATTAAATGAGTTTTACAGTTTGGTATCTGAGAAATCTAAAATGGTACACAGTGGCCAAAAAATTGCCTGAACTGTAATGGCTGGTTAGAGTGGAGTTTCAGATGCCGCGGCAGGCGAAGCTGCACCGAGCACAGAGCCGACACAGCTGAAAGTGATATGGCGAAATAAGAGAGGGAAGGAGCTTGGGTTTCTGAATAAACGAAAGGCTTAAGTGCCAGAAACGAACCGAGCAACCAGATAGAAAAGAAATCTCAATAAGAGAAAATTAACAAGGCACCTGACAATAGTGTCAAATAATCTAAAGAAGAAAAGCTACCCAGAAACAAAGAATATATATAAATCGGCAAACCACTGACTAAAGATATATATCAAGCCGAAGTGAGCAGTCATATCAAACACTCCTCATTTAACATTAAACCTCCGGCTTAAATAGACTTCAAGGAAGGAACGCCCAGAATAATCAGCCAGCTAGGTAAAGAATACGATGTGGAAAGAAAACGATGTCATCAGGGACGAGAGTAACAAAGAAAGCAAAAAGCACATTCACAAATCATGACATGAACTGCGAATTTGGAGATGCCACCAAGAATTCCTCTCTGATTTTGCTCTTATTGACTTGATTAGAATAAACTCTGGCACAGATAATGATGAGATTCTGCGGTGTCATTTTTCAGAGGTTTCAGACTGCAACTAAATAATTTTAAAAGGGATATAAGTACATTTTTGTTACGCCGAAATTAGATCATTCGTTACCTCTGCCAATAAAGTTGGGGTGGAGGTTATGTTTTCGCCCCTGTTTGTTTGTTTGTTTGTCTGTCTGTTTGTGAACAACATTACTCAAAAAGTAATGCACAGATTTGTCAAAAATGTTGAGGGTGGATTGCAATTACATCAAGAATGGACCCTATTGATTTTCAACGCGATCAGTGACACTAAATGGCCGCCACGGCAGCCATTTTGAAATCCTATGACCTGCGATAACTCAACTTCGCTCCCACTCATGAAGATTTGGATTGTGCTGCCTTGGCGGAGGTTTGCACTCAACAAGTGCCTCTAGTTCATGCGGTGTTCCATCTTCATTTATTCTGACTCAGAGCCATATATACTGATTTTTACACAACAGAAATCCCCATGGTGTTATGTTTACTATGATACCAAGATTATTCAAGTGGACCAAGTAGTTCCAGAGAAACACTCATGTCATTTTGGGTCTGTCATTTTCAAGCCTCAGGGCCTAAGATTTAATATGTGTCCTCCTGCTGCACTGATAAATCTTTGATCGCAAAAGAGCTTACATCCTCAGAGAAATTTAATCATTCAAAATTTTGAATTCTAAAGTCATTTTTTTTGTATGATGTCAACTATTCTTTACATTTGGTGTCAAGAAGACACGCCCTGGGCAGTATGGCAGCTGTGTCGTGCTCTATTGCCTGGATCTCTGAAGCGTGCATGAAGTCTCTCGCCTCTTTTCCTCATTGTTCAAAACATTCTGGTATTGTTGCTGCAACTGACGTCCAAAATGACCCTTGAACCCACCACATTCTCCTGAACCCTGCACTGCGCCTACTGTTGTGTATGGATCTTGTGGATGTGTCGGGCTAATTTCTGAAAATGTGCACAAGCCATGTTCCAGACCGACATAAGATGCATGAGGGCAGCCGTCAAGCAGATGCAAATGCCAAGTTATAAATATGTATATCTCAGAGCTGCCGAATAGCTCAATCGATTAAAGCATCGCACTGCGAAGCAGAAGTGACTATCACGACACGGGTTTGACCAACTGGCAGTGGTCGGCAGCTTTTTCAGCGTAGCGCACAATTGGCCATTGCGCTACTGGGAAGCAAATTGGGAAGGGTCTGCCGGGATATAACACGGTTCCGCTGTTCGTTGCTTAGGCGCCTCCTGTTGGCCAAGAGAGGCGCTCGTGAGGGAGATTCTAAGCCTGTTCATGTCTGGGTATCCTCCGCCCTCGTTCTGAACTTGCAATGATTCAACCAATGAGTGTATAAGAAGCAGCAGGCTGACAGGCGTGTGCTTCGGAGGAGAGCCGCGCAACAAGGGGTCGCATACGAGCAAGTGGTGGTGATTTGGGTGGGATTGGAGATGCCAAATAAAAAGAAAAAACAAACAAAAAACTATGTATATCTCTGGCCATCAGGGGTCACAAAAATCCATAACTACATAAAAACAATATGATGGGGGTTGTAGCATGCGAACTCTTGATTTTCAAAATAAATCATCGGTTGGGTTTAGGTGTGTTTTTCAGTGTTCTGAGGTTGTGTGGAAAGCAAACGCTTTGCTTGTGTTGGTGCTGTCAGAGATAAACCGAAGATCTTCTTTGTCACAGTTGGCCGCTCCTTACAGTGTGAAGGCAGCAACTTTCTTACTTTAAATGAAGTGACATATCTCCCTCCTGTCTAGTTATCTTCACCACAGCAGTGTCACGGTTCACTCTCCCTGATGTATCCACCTTTCAAAAGCTCTGCATCGGGACAGTAGGACGACAAACTTCTCTTGACTAACGACAGAAAAGAAATGTGCCCAGAGAGTCAACCGCTGGCAACAACTGCCACCACAGGGTAAGTTGTTTTCAGAGTAAATGCTTAGAGGGGGCGGATGTACTGAGATATGCACTGGTATTCAGGGTTTGTTTGAAAACAATTTCCTATCATTACCTTAGATACTGTACATCATGCATAGATTCGCATAAATACATTTGGAATGAATTTGCATTCATTCGAAAAGTATTCAAAAGGTCATCATACTCTGTTTGAGAGACAAAAAGTGACCTGCGAATTTATAGTCCCTGATGCTGGCATTTTCCTGCAACACAAGAGACAAAATGCCCAAGTACTCACAAATTCAATCAACTTAAGATACAATCATTTTTTTGTACATTAGCTTCCACTGTGACTGCAGGCCTAATTCATGATTCTTAAATACTCTGCCATTTATTTCCTTTCATTTGAAGTACATGACAACCTGTATTTTAAGCATTTAGTCCAGTTGGAATATCGATTGGTCGACAATTATGAGCTCTACTATTTGCTTATACCATTTCTTTCATCCATGAAGTCAGCCAACTGACTTCAATAACCCCCAGCAGAAGAATTTAGTTGATTGGCAGATGGAGGAGGTGAATAATGAGATGTGATACACCTGTCAGGCTCAGTGTTTGTGCTCAGTTAGAAAGGTGTCCCATCGGGAATTCAGCCTCATTTAGCTGTGTCTGCTGTTCTATTCGGCAATGTAAATGCCATTGCTGCGATAGTCCAACCAAAAAATGTAAATCTTTACTACTTGACCAGGGCACTAACTACCTATCTGTAAAGTTGTTGATATTTGACAAGGTTTCTTGACACAGATAATTCTAATCAATAGACCCGAGTCTGTAGGCAGGTAAACTCAAATTAGACTTGAGTTTGGTGGTGTAACTTTCTCAGTATGCAACAGTTTGAGGTTGTTTGAAAATTACTCTCATCTGAACCATGAACTTGGAACCTATTATGTGTTCTAAGAAATTAATTTGCAACAATAATGCCATTCAAATGTAAAACACATGCAAGTGTGATAAGTAAAACACCAACCATTTCTCCAATAATCTCCAAATGTCATCATCAGTGAAACTATGAGAAGTTCTGGAGCGCATATTGAAGAGGTCCCCTGCTGTCATTTGTGCTAGTTTAGATATTTTAATCCAGCGAGGAGAATTTATGGGTGTTCAACATTCACTGAATGCCGACAGATGAAGGCAATATTATCCAAGTTGCACATTTGACCCTCTTCAGATAATTTCGATAATTTGATGTTGTCTAGAGAATATTCATTTTAACTCGGTCATGTTTGTTTGCTGTACGCCATTTGCAAATGAAATTATACTGGAATTATAGTCGGTCATCTCCAGTTTAAGGTTTGTGAGAGGGCTTGTGCAGGAAATTAATTGGGAGTTTGTAGCTCTTGTCCATTACTGAGAGCAAATTAATAATATTAAAGCTGCTCATTTTAATTTTTAAACTCTTTTAACTATGTTGCTGGAAACAGTTGGTTGGACTGGTATTGAAATCTTTAAGTTATAAGAAATATAAAACTACAGCTTGAGCGATCAAGTTAAACGGGCATAATAATTGAGGTTTGCACAATTGAAGACTGACAGATTTTTTGCAATATCTGTGAGGGCCACAGAACATAATTATAACGAGTCGGGGAAGGCCCTCACTGCAATATTCAGTGCCAATCATTCCTGTACATCATCTCAGGAACATTATTGTGACGAGGAAGGTTGAGTGTTCAATTGTTTGTTCGTCCTGTCGCTCCCTCATGGCTTCCCGAACATCGACATCCTCCCTGCGGCTCGGGCTGTGCAACAGGCTCATTATACTGTATTAGGTGCCTGTGGGGCTTGTTTCCATGTAACAGGGTCAGCTACAGGGTCAGTTAAAACAGTTGTGGCCAATCTGTTTTGTTATCATGGTGCAACCAGTCTTTGGTTTGTGTAGTATGGTTGACGTCATGAATGTATCAGTCTTGTAGAAAGCATTTTTACAGTCAGGTCCAAATATATATGGATATTAAAAAAGATTTTTGCAGCTCAATATTCTGTGGTTGAAATTAAATCATGAAAATGAGCTACAAGTGTAGTATTTCAGTTTTAATTTGAGGCATGTACAACCAAATCGGGTGAACATACAGAAGTTGTAATGACAGAACTTTTCATATGTGGTTCCCCCTCCATTTTACAGACACCAAAAGTAACTGGACAAGTGGTTGAACAGTTGTTAAATGGCCAACTTTGAGTTATTCTGTCATTATTTTATTCACAAGTAAAGGCCCGGTCCCACGGCACTTACGGATGCAAAGAGGATGTAAAACGTTAAAAAATCTTGCCACCCGTTGGGAAACGGTATGCATCCATGTTTCATACGCTCAGGGCAGATGTGGGGTAAATGTAAACACGTTTCTGAGTGTAAGGGCAGATGCGGGGTAAATGTAAACATGTTTCTGAGTGTAAGGGCAGATGTGGGGTAAATGTAAACATGTTTCTGAGTGTAAGGGCAGATGCGGGGTAATGTAAACATGTTTCTGAGTGTAAGGGCAGATGTGGGGTAAATGTAAACATGTTTCTGAGTGTAAGGGCAGATGTGGGGTAAATGTAGACACGTTTCTGAGTGTAAGGGCAGATGTGGGGTAAATGTAAACATGTTTCTGAGTGTAAGGACAGATGTGGGGTAAATGTAAACATGTTTCTGAGTGTAAGGGCAGATGTGGGGTAAATGTAGACACGTTTCTGAGTGTAAGGGCAGATGTGGGGTAAATGTAGACACGTTTCTGAGTGTAAGGGCAGATGTGGGGTAAATGTAAACACGTTTCTGAGTGTAAGGGCAGATCTGGGGTAAATCTAAACATGTTTCTGAGTTGGAGACTACGCCCCTTCAGGCGCAGACACGTTTCTCTGACCTGCAGTGTAATTGGGGTGAGAGCCGGGGAATAAAAATCAAACAATCCTCTCACAACGCTGAAAATTTTAATTTGAGAAAAATATAGAAAGAGGAACCACTAACGCTGGAGTTCATCCCAGGCTTGGATTTCTGACCACGTGTCACTCACCTCACAGAGCTCAGATCAGAGAGACTGAAATTCATTGAGCGTCGCAGGCATTTGAGCGGGGTTCGGCTTTGCTGCTTTGCAGTAAGTTAAAGGTCTTTTCCTCTGAAAGCTGAAAATTGCTGAAATTTTTAAAGTAGCATGACTAACTGAGGGACTATTATGCCTTAATCGAATTTGTGAGCAATGGCATCATGGTCCTTTTCAAAGCAAGACTAGCTGGCCTTCCAAGATGAGGACAAGCCATGTCCTTCAGAAAATCATGGTTTAAAATTTTGTACTTGCCAATAAAGATGGAAGCCATGGCACAGTCACTGCATATAAACTATGATGTTCAGATTTTTTTATTTTGCCCCTCAAAAATACATTCCCCTGAACTGGAAGCAGGGGCCAACAGGGCATGGAGTTATATAAATCTACATAGTAAATCGATGGACTGCATTTGTATAATGCCTTACAAGTCTTTGGACACACACACATGTTGATGACAGAGGCAGCCATACGTGGCACCAGCCTGCTCACCAGGAGCAGCTTGGGGTTGAATCTCTTTCTCAAGTACACTTTGACATCCTCTCCAGAGGAGCAAGGATTGGACCCGGAACCTTCTAATTTCTAGAATACTCTCTCTACCCCCTGACTCATGCCAACCCAGACAGTTCAAACTGACAACAAGGATTGCGCAGATCAGCTTAAATAATTGATGTACTCATGACAATGGTAAGCTATTTGAGAAATGCAGTACATTTTCAGCTACCTACATTAATGACATAAGGGACCAAAACTGAATTTTGCACAGAAACTAAACATACCATATAGTTTTTTTTGTTTCAAATTCATATTAATGTCATCTATATAAATGTTGGTAACACTTTATTTGAAGGTATCGTCATAAGAGCGACATGACACAGTCATAAATGTGTCATAAACATTATGTAAATGTCATAAACGTTGTCATTAAGTGTTATTCGGTTTTTGAGATAACAAGTTGACATTGTTTGGGTGGTCTTGATTATGAAAACTTCGTCATAAGAGTGACATGACACTGTCATAACTGTTACATGACACATGTAACAGTTATGACAGTGTCATTTCACTCTTATGATGGTACCTTCAAGTAAAGTGTAGCGAAAATGTTTCACTTTAGCTAAGAAGCACATGCTCAGTGGGTCTGCCTGCAGCCAGTTCATTCGTAAATTCAGTGCACCTGTTTAATTGGGTTGTGTCTATTGCAACAGGAAAGTTTCCTCGCAGAAATAGGAGACTCTGTATGTGCTGGCACTTGACACAGCAGCTTTGAGGAATGCTGAAGTAGAATAGTCATGACTGCAGGCCTGGTTAGTCCATGATTGGTAAGGCAGTAGAGTTGGTGAGGATTTACTTTAATTGGCTCACCATTCTTTGGAAAAACAAATGGCCTGGTGCAGTTGTTTGGGTTTGGAGTAACTCAGCTAAAACTAGAGGCAAAGTAACCTATTCCAGACAATATTTGAAGGGCTCAGAATCAGAGCGATGTTACCCCAAGAACATTTGAGATAGTGTGTGTGTGTGTGTGTGTGTGTGTGTGTGTGTATATATATATGCCACGCAAAAAAGGGTACTATCCTCCAGGAAGTTGTTTTTGAGATATTCGCTTAAATAGAAAAGCAAAGTTCAAAGCTCAGTTTCAGATTCATTTCATATAAAAAGAAGCAGCTCTTGGTGAAGTCAGCTCTCTTCTGCATTTCAGCATCTCTGATTGCCAGTCAATTAAAGTAAAAACCTCAAAATCCATGTTTTGGTTGGATAGTACGCTTTTTGCATGTCAGGTCATATATATACCAGTAGAAAATAAAAATCTATGATTCACAAGGTTTTTCACAGGTATAATACACATCAGAACACCAATTTTGCATAATGAATCTTATCAACATATGCCGCAATATGACTGAAACTGAAGATTTTCATTTTTTGGGTTAAATCACAGGTTCTCAGCCCTTCAATTCAAATTCCTCCTACAGCCTTCATTTAACCTTAAATTAAATATCACTTCTTGGTCTTTGAGGTCTTCCTGATGGGTCCTGCTTAATATTTGATGTTTTAGGACACAGAGTTGATTGATTTTATGAGCGCATGATGTTCTCTCACACTCCGCTGAGGTGAGATCTTGGGCTTAAATATGTGAGTAGTGCCTTTTTTTGGAGGGCATACGTCAATTTGAAATGCCACATTTAATTGAGGCGTGACAAATGATTACATTTCTTGGTACAAATGGCGTAAATCAGATTAAATGCAACAGAAAATGTGTCCTCTCTGTCCTGTAATTGTTGGTTTCAAAGTCAAGTCTTACTGGTTGATGGTTTAATTGCCTGAACAGTTTACTTCTGGCATTCAAGGAGAAAATGGTCAAGGTTGTAACTTTGAAGTAAAATTGCATTAAAAACCTATTTTGTGGAATTCAATTAGGTCATTTCTATCAGTATCCCATTCCTGAATGCCACGTGCTCAAGTGTCATCTATTTGTTAATTTAATTTACAGACTAACGATAGAATGATTCAGGTCAAGTGCATTCCAGAACAGATGGAGAATGCTGAGCACAGTATGCTATAATAGCTATGTTTTATGGAATAAATTGCCTTTATTATTATGTTCTTGATTTGAAATCCATGAAACCTCTGTTTGTGAATTCAGGTCAAGGTGAACTGAGTGTACTTCATCTCTGCTACCGCATCCTAAATCAAAATTTCAGGCTTATTTTCATCTAGGACTTCCAAAATTCATTTATGTTTATAACCAAGCTTTAAGTTGGTTTGACAAAGCCAAATTGTTATCATTGGAATGATGGTATTTTTTCTAATAACCAACCCCATACACAGTGTGTGTGTGTGTGTGTGTGTGTGTGTGTGTGTATATATATATGCCACGCAAAAAAGGGTACTATCCTCCAGGAAGTTGTTTTTGAGATATTCGCTTAAATAGAAAAGCAAAGTTCAAAGCTCAGTTTCAGATTCATTTCATATAAAAAGAAGCAGCTCTTGGTGAAGTCAGCTCTCTTCTGCATTTCAGCATCTCTGATTGCCAGTCAATTAAAGTAAAAACCTCAAAATCCATGTTTTGGTTGGATAGTACGCTTTTTGCATGTCAGGTCATATATATACCAGTAGAAAATAAAAATCTATGATTCACAAGGTTTTTCACAGGTATAATACACATCAGAACACCAATTTTGCATAATGAATCTTATCAACATATGCCGCAATATGACTGAAACTGAAGATTTTCATTTTTTGGGTTAAATCACAGGTTCTCAGCCCTTCAATTCAAATTCCTCCTACAGCCTTCATTTAACCTTAAATTAAATATCACTTCTTGGTCTTTGAGGTCTTCCTGATGGGTCCTGCTTAATATTTGATGTTTTAGGACACAGAGTTGATTGATTTTATGAGCGCATGATGTTCTCTCACACTCCGCTGAGGTGAGATCTTGGGCTTAAATATGTGAGTAGTGCCTTTTTTTGGAGGGCATACGTCAATTTGAAATGCCACATTTAATTGAGGCGTGACAAATGATTACATTTCTTGGTACAAATGGCGTAAATCAGATTAAATGCCACAGAAAATGTGTCCTCTCTGTCCTGTAATTGTTGGTTTCAAAGTCAAGTCTTACTGGTTGATGGTTTAATTGCCTGAACAGTTTACTTCTGCCATTCAAGGAGAAAATGGTCAAGGTTGTAACTTTGAAGTAAAATTGCATTAAAAACCTATTTTGTGGAATTCAATTAGGTCATTTCTATCAGTATCCCATCAAGTGTCATTTTTTTGTTAATTTAATTTACAGACTAACGATAGAATGATTCAGGTCAAGTGCATTCCGGAACAGATGGAGAATGCTGAGCACAGTATGCTATAATAGCTATGTTTTATGGAATAAATTGCCTTTATTATTATGTTCTTGATTTGAAATCCATGAAACCTCTGTTTGTGAATTCAGGTCAAGGTGAACTGAGTGTACTTCATCTCTGCTACCGCATCCTAAATCAAAATTTCAGGCTTATTTTCATCTAGGACTTCCAAAATTCATTTATGTTTATAAACAAGCTTTAAGTTGGTTTGACAAAGCCAAATTGTTATCATTGGAATGATGCTATTTTTTCTAATAACCAACCCCATACACAGACACAGGGATCAATGGTTACAAAGGAGAGAAGCAATCAGGAAAGGGGATGTGGCTTCATGAGATAACATGTGACCACTTCCTGAGCATAAAATACCCAACCCCAAACCATAGACTGTATAAAAAGATGGACTCAGGTCTGAAAAGTGGGCCAATACCGAAATCTCAAAAAATTTCATTCTATTGAATGGCCAGCAGATGGCGACTTCAATGGTTGCAGAAAGAAGTTCAGTGCCATAGCAGTCTGTGAGAAAATGACCATACTTTCCCAACTGATTTATTATATCAAAAATGATTCTCCACATTATTTTATGGTATCTAACACATGTTTCAAGTCTCCCTTGATGTTCAGATAAGTCTCAGACAGACTAGAATTAAGGATAAAGCCAGAATATGCTTTAGAGGGCGTGGCTATCCTCTGGTCCTTGTCAGATATGGTCAGATCCACCCGTAGTTCCACCCCTCGCTCCTCCCTGGATCCTTAATTCACACTCTCGTCCAATAGGAATCACGTCCGGTTTCAAAATGACAAAATGGCGCTGTTCAAATTAACAAAATCAAGGAATCCTAAATGGTATGCTGAATCCAAATAGTGATGTCACGGTTGCTTCGTCAATCTTTTTATACAGTCTATGCCCTAAACTCACAATTGGCTCATTTATCTGATGCTGCTGACTTCAGACAGCTTAGTGAACTTTTAGGGAATTGGGAAAATTATGGCGCATGGTAGGAAATAGCGGCAAGTCGTATCATCTGAGTGGCTCAGGTCTGAGGCCACATGGCATTCAGGTGTTGATTACATGCGTTTCTGAACTCTCAAGATCAAGTCAGGTACTCAATCAAGCACAGCTCTATAGGAGCTACTGCAACAGGTTTCCTGACTGTGTGGCTTTTCCCTGTTGGTTAGGTGCTTGAACCCTGAAAACCGTATTCAAAAAATAGCATTAGAATGACTGAATGGCTAAGTAATTTATGACCCTATTATACTTTGGATAGGAGCAGGGCTTTTAAATGGCCCCGTTTCTGTCGATGATATACTGAATATATGTGATTTCTAAACAAATTTCATGCACACCAAAACACTCCAATGTAATTATTTGAGATTTGAAATTAATTTAAATGCAAAAAGCAGCAGAACGCATATTGGAAAACAAAATTGCTTTTATTTGGACACTGTTTGTTTCTTGCTGCTTACAGTACGGAAATTCTTTATTGAATAACACAAGATACAAATAAATTTTGCAAACTAAGAATGAAATAATATTGTCAACACTAAATTACCAGCCTATATTCAGTGTGGTCAGGGTGTTTTCTCATCTTTTGTTTTAAACAGACTCCTCTGTTACAGCAAGAAGGTCGTGGGTTTGAATCCGGCCTGGGGCCTCTCTGTGTGGAGTCTGCATGTTCTCCCCGTGCTTGTGTGGGCTGCCTGTGGGAACTCCAGTTTCCACCCACAGTCCACTGAGGTGCATGTCAGGCTCACTGAAGATTCTGAATTCGCTGGCATAGTCGTGACGTCACTCCCGAGGTCAGTCACTCGTTACCTAGCGACTGGCTCACGCTTTTCATCACAGAACCAAAATGGGCGTTTTTCACGATTTTAACGACCGAAAGACATAACGGGCACAGCGATTGGACGACTATTCATTGTTTACATCGATATTGACCAATCACACGCACGGACGGACGTTCTTTGGTTAGCCCACACAGCGCGAAAATGGCGAAAGCCGATACCGGGAAGTGCTGCGGGCGTTGATTATGGCAATTTTTCAGATTTGACCTCAAAAATCATATTTAAGAACTGAAACCTCCTGATTTACAAAGAATAACATTTGATCTTGCATTATTTCCGACTGTCATACATAAGAAATGCAAAAAACATGACTTTTAAGCCCCCGATTTTGCGGCTTCAGTAGAACCGATGCGTTGTCAAGTGAGCGGCGTGAGCCAGTTGCTAAGGAAGTCGCCGTGACCTTGGTAGGAAGTGACGTAGGTCTACTACGGCGAATTGCTGGTAAGTATGAGTGTGTGAGTGAATGGTGTGTGCGCCCAGCAGTGGATTGGTGAGCTGTCCAGGGTGGGTCCCTGGCTTTCGCTCATGGCCAGCTAGTAAAGGCACCAGATGCCCTGCGACCTACGAGATGAAGACGCAGTACAGAGAATGAACAGACAACAAGATAAAGAAATCATTGGGAAAAAAAGAAAACATTATGGTCACACTGAGATGTCTTGCGACCAAATAGTGACCAGAAAATAAACTATAATGATGAAATATAGCTTTTCAGCAAAAAAAAACAAAAAAAACATAGACAATAATGTGTGAAATCTAACAGATTCTTATGAGATAATTTATGCAACATTTCATTGCTTCTGCCACACAAATGTGTCAATCCTCTTTAAAAACCAAAAAATTATTTATGAGAAGTAGATTGACAAACTCACAATAGAAAACCTTGCGATGATAAAAGTACTAAAATAGCACATCTAATTTTACAACAGATCCCACTCGGTTTGGAGTTAAAAAAATGAATCGGTGTCTATGGAGCTACACAGAGCTGATGAACAAGGAGGGTGGGGATCATTTTTCAGGCCATACAGTGCCTCTCTTCTAACAGTTATCACGGCAATGTTGAGATCACACACCGTTCTCTCACAAGCTCATACCTGATTTGAATTTAGTCGGCAATTAACATGTATGCATGTCTTTGTACTGTGGCATGAAAGCCATTCAAGTCAAGTCAAGTCAAGTTTATTTATAAAGCACATTTAAAACAACAGAAGTTGAACCAAAGTGCTGTACAGTGGCAATTGGCAAAAAAAAATAAAATATAAAATGGGAAAACTAAAACAATTATAAAATCAATAAACAGTTAAACGAATTCAACATAAAAGAATACACCACATTCAACCACAGGGCTGACATGCTGCCCCTACTTATGGTCAAAACAGAGGAAGTACATACTTCAACTGCACAGCTATCCAGGGGCATTGTCTTGCCGTTATTTCTGAATAGTTTCCTGTTGAATGCCACACTTGTATTATTTTTGAGAGAAACCTGGGAGAAATCACCAGCTGTTCTAAACTCCAGCTGACCTTTTCCTGTGGGAGCTTAATCACACCTCCCAATTACCCACCATGAGAAATAAAGAACTGGAGGCTTTCTTTGAACAGACCACCTGTAGTTTTCATGAAATTGCATCACCAAAGTTCTTTAATTGGTCTCAGGTGTTACATGGGTTCACAGTTAAAGTTTACTCTAGCCAAATTTAATCCAGAGGGACTTTGCATAAATTAGATATGGGTGGAAAGGTGATGAATATGACCGGTAATGAGATGCTGGCTCAGTCTAATTAACTAACAGGAGAGCTTCTGTTTGAAAAATACTCGTCTTAAAATGTGATTGTTTTTCCCCATTTTTATTCACTTTGGTAATGCTCTTATCCTGTTAGTTGTGGTTAGTTATGTTTTATTTACAGTTAGGTCAATAAATATTTGGACAAAGGCACTATTTTCATTGTTTTAGTTTTGTACACCACCACGATGGATTTGAAAAGGAAAAATCAAAATGAGTTTGAAGTGCAGAATCTCAACGACAGTTTCGGTGTTGTGCCAAAGTCTTGTCTAAACCATATATACGTTGTACATTACATCATATATAAACCATGTATCAATGCACAGCTCCCTCAGTTTTAGTGGTGCAAAAGTAATTGGACAAAGAGACATAATCGATCATTATACTGACATTTTTATCACTTGGTGGCAAACCTTTCGCAGTCAATGTTCGTTTGGTCTGGAACCTATGCCCATCTCTAGATACTCAAACTGCATCCTCGTTCCCCTCTCTCGCGACTTTGCCATCTGTATTAATCCCTCCCACCGAGGACGCATGGAGAGAGGAGGAGAGAACTGAGGAAATATGTTTTCAGAGAAACGAGAAACAGTTTTCTCTGACGCATCACATGAAGTGAAATTAGTTTCTGATGACAGTGCTCAACTGGATCTGCTCGATGTGATCCGTAAGGGTTGGCTCGCATGTAACCAGCAGATTGAGTGAAATAGTTGAATTTTTCAATGCCAAAAACACCAAAGGGGAAATTTTTCCCGCAGTGGTATTTTAAATTGTTCCTTAATGTGTTTTCATAAAATATTTGTGTCCTCCAGTTATTGACTTCTACTAAAATTGTGTTGTGTTGCGCTTGCTATTGTTAAATATAGCCAAGATAAATAGCCAATTTAAAACATGGGCATGAAGGCAATTGGCTTTCTGTTCCGTCATTAGGAAAAATTTTGCATATTTCTATACTGCTCACAAAAACTAGGGGATAATGAAAAGAAAAGACAAAATCTGAAACTATATGTATTTCAAATTTCAAAACTACGTCACTTAATTGGTGAGCAATTAAAGATGAAGTTCATGACACTTTATCATCACTTAAATTCTCAATAACTTTTTCTGGAGGTAAAAAAATGGCACATTGTGATACGAGATCAGTAAGACACCAATCGCGAGATGCAAGGGAACAGGGAATTTATTAAAACAAAAGAAAACCGGCTCGAGGGCCAACAAGAAACTTGGCCCAAAGGGTTGCAAAAATTCAACTAAGAAAAGCCTCACAGAGCTGCAAACTTAAAAAACGTCCAAAACAACAAAAAACAAAAACCACTGGAACCTCCAGGGAAAAAATCATGAACAGAAAAAATTTAGACTAGGAATACAAACAACAAGAACTTAACTTGGCTTTGAGAAAAATGTAAATTCTGCACTAAACACTGTGGCACTCAAGGCCGTGAAGATCACGGACATGAACTGCAGTGAAACTTGGCGAAGATCAAGACTCTGTCTGCCAGCCAACTTCCACCGCCTCCAGATAAAGGGAGGAAAATCAGAACACATGAGGAACAACACCTGGAGAAGAGACAAGAGGCAAGACAAGATCATGAGACAAGGACCAAGATTGGTTGACATGACCTGCTCATTAAGGGAGACAAGGACAGAGATTGGATGACATGACCTGCTCATTAAGAAAATGAGCGGCTCAGCTTAAGTACCAATGAAGTATGCAGATTGGAAGGAAGCATGAATGTTAGAACAGAAAAGCACAGCAAGACTTGAAATAGCAAAGCAGGAATCATGACAATAAACTCCCGACCTAAATTAGTAGTATAATAAAGTGCCTGTCTCAGCACAGAAGGAAGGGGGACATACCAAAACCAACCAGAGCTCTGAGGTGTGCAACAACAAACAGCTTGAGGAATTTGCTGCTACTCCTCCTGGAGAGCCACGCCAAGCTGACAGGGTGTGTGTCCCCCTTGGACACGTTGTCCCAGCACATCCGGTATGTGTTCTATGGAGGAGACGTCAGAGGAAATCACAAGCCAGGACAAAGTTTGAATTTGGTGCCTTTGGAGATGGTCAAAGAACGACGCATGCTCAATGAGCTCAGGCATTATAATGAATCCAAGTCCATGGCAGCATGCAAACGGAAGCACATGTGATGATGTCATGGTATTACACCTCTATGGCTCTCCAATGGCAGATGTGGAGGTCAGTCCTGCCAGTCATAGTGACTCCACCCCACACCATTACTGACCCTCTCCTGTACTGATCATGCAGAATCATAGTGGCTTGCTGATAATGTTCGCCTAGGCGACGCAAAACACGATGACGACCGTCATTGAAGTCCAGATTGAACCATGACTCACTGCTGAACATTACACGTGATCATTGTTGATATCACTGTCTCCTTGTCCGCTGATGAAGATCGCAGAGCGGTAACGGGATGTTTGGCTGCCTGGCTCGCAGGTTGGCAGCATGAAGATGGTTTTTTATGGTCTGTGAGGTTCCCTGTAGCCAGTAGATGCCCTTGTTGCAGCTGTATTGCATTCAGTCTCCTGTCACGCAGGGCACTATTGATTATCTGATGATCTTCTTACCTGGTTGTGCATCTTGCACTCCCTCTTCGCGGTCTGTCCTGGACTCCAACAGTGGCAGCGTAGCGTGGCCACATTTGGCTGACGACGGACAGTGAGACATGCAGTTGTCTGGCTGTGTAAGCCTAGGTCCTTCTGGCCTGGAGCATCCCTATGGCCCACAATCTTCCTCTTCCTGGAGTCCTCTTGTCATCAAAAGTGGTGAAATGATGGATGAAGTGCGGTTCTCCGCATGTTTTTATACCCATACAGTATATGCAAAAAAAAGCATGATGATGACAGCATTTGCACCCTGAAGGCAAAATGTTATTTTTCTCATGTACCCCCCAGGTGCATTCTTATGAGGAAGACATCTTCATAATTTTCTATATTTTTTGAAATCATAAAATTATGTCTGCTTTATTGTCTTTCTTTTTAAACCTTTTTTGATGTAGACATGGGTTTTTCCTTTTCATTCGACTATGTTATAATGACGGGGATAACATGCTTCATAATGATTTTTATTTCAACTTTCGAATATTGAGTATTTTATGTAGGATGTTGTAAGGTTTTATGGAAATTCTTCTGGCTAATAAAAAGCCGAAAAAAAGTGGAGGTCGGATACAGATTTCCGGTGGAAGTTGCCGATTCGCTAGCTCCACATAAGCAACGCTGACACAGTTTGCGTGTTTTTGCTACGGACTTATGTAGTAGCTTGGTGTCGGATTTGTGTTTCGTTTTGGTAGAAATGGTTAACAGGAGCCTTTAGCAAAGTTTCCTCTGGATAGCTAAGTGGGTATATAACATGACTGTATAGCAGTTTACCTACAATCACATGCATGCAAGGCGAGACAGTACGAGCAAAACACTAAAATTTTAACTTGCCTCTCATTGAAATCCTGCTGTAAACGCTGCTGCAACACTTCAGTTGCTTCCTCCTCCCATTCAGGGTCGGATTCGGGATCAAACAAGTACAGTCTTACAGCCATAGATGCTGCAGAGAGCTGTGCTGAAATACCTGCCATCTTGGTTTCCTGGTTTTTCGGGGTCTGCACCCTCTCCCGGAATCGAGGCGGCCAGGCAGCCAATCAGAGCAGCACCTCATTAACATAGCCTCCTCGCACACTCAAAACAGCTCGTGTTTCAGGCCGGCACAGTCGGGGTGAGAGAAGGGGTCTCACTAGGCCTGGCGTGTGTGGGTTTTTTGTAACTGAATTCTTAACATTATTTTTTAGACCCACTGGACATATTTCAAACAAGGCAATCAGAGATAGCAGACCTGGCCCCAGCCACGGGCTGACAGACAGACTGACAGAAACACACACACACACACACATACACACACACACACACACACAGACATGATCATTGCTTAACCTGGCCCCCTAGGGGAGGGGCCAGGTAACAACCAAATACAGCAAAATACGGAACCTTTTAACAGCCTCTTGATGCTTGACTACCCTCGAATGTGATTGATTTTACACAATTTTGCAAAGAACAGTGGGCCAAAATTCCTCCACAGTGATGTAAAAAGCTGATAATTCGAAATGGATAAACCACTCTTCTGTCCATACTGTCTTGCTAGTTTCCTGTAGAGCTTACAGTTCCTGTAGAACTTCCTGTAGAGCTTACAGTTTCCTGAAGAGACAAGTAAAGATGATGATACTTCATTTTTATTGGAGCAGAAAAAAAAAAACAGAATTGGTAAGGTGAATAACATAACTGAATATCTGATTGGGTTTACTAGTTCAGTTTAAAAACTTCCATTTTACTCTTGATTTAATACATTAAAATCACTGTCTGTTTATCTATCTGCTGTCCGTCTGTTAAAAATTATTGTATGCCAATGGGAACAGCTTTAGTCCTTCTCCTCGTGAACCAATGAAGGTCTGGCCGTAAAAATAACCCTCCCAGTTTTAATGAAGGTGAACATATAAGAAGCTTCATCCCATTATCCAAATACAGACCATAATCGCTCGACCCATTTTACTCCTCTCTCTCAACTCCCTGCTTTTATCTTCTGAAGGAGAAAAGGAGATAATCCAAAATCTGTTTATCGTGCTCTGAAAGAATGTGCTCATGGTGTTAAAAGCCTTGGGTTCATAAAAGGAAATATATAAAACATAAAAGTAAGTAATGGTACATTACTGAGCATTGGCATTTTATTGGAGTAAGTCCATAAAGGTTTCTCAAAAGACAGCTGCATTGCAGTGCTGCTTGCTGAATGAAATAAAATTCCCAACAATGATTTTTCTCACTTTCTGCTTCAGGAAGTGAATTAAACCACAATTGCACTATCTTTCCTCATAGATTCACATCGGTAAGGAGTGCTTAAGGTTGCATTGCGTCATTCAAAATAGATCAGCATTTAGTGGAGCAGGTAACTTGAGAGTAGCAGGGAAAAAGTGCAAATAGTGATATAAGCATGAAATTCGGCATAACTATTCTTCTTTGTCTCCAGTCTCATAATCAACCTCCAGCCACACAGAATTTGACAGTTTTTTTAAATGGCTTCCTTCCGATATATCAATATGGACATTTAATTCAGTTTATGCCAGTTTATGCTAAAATATTGAGAGCAAGCCTACAAGTACTAAGATTATGTAAAATAGTTTCTAGAAACATCCAAGATGGCTGTCATCATATCCAAAATGGCCGCCAAAGAGCAAAATATTTGCGTATAAGTTCATATGTGCGCTAAAAGGTCAGGTAATAGATTGATCTGGGGTAAATCTAGCTGGATCAGTTTATTTTTGCAAGTAAGAAAATAATTGAGCACTTTTCAATTAGTTTTCATTCTAATTTGAAAACATGAACATAAAGCTAAATTTAAAATTGTAATAGTGTAGTGTCATTGCACTACCAGGGCACACTGGTTGATGCTATAGCTGTGAAACTCAGCATGGGGTTCAATGCTATTTGTCATTAGTTTCCCAAATGCTGTTTCTCCAGCCCCATTTTAAAGTTGAAAAGCCGCACCTGAATTGACAGGATGTGCCAGCGCGGGAGAGCCAAGCCAAAGAAGACGGGGCTATAGTCTTCTGGAAGGTGTACAGATCACATGGGAATTAAATAGCATTGGATGAATGATCGGGCTAGGGGTAGGATTGTAACATATCTGAGCCTAGTTGTATCCCATATCTGAAAGTGCTTACATGTTATATAGGTGGTAAAAGGATAAGGATTGGAAGGGTTGGTTTAGTTTATCTCTTTATGACTGTAAGAATGCCAAGATATATAAATTCACAATGATTGTATAGAAAATATGCAATTTTTGTAGCTTTTAGGCTGAAAAAATTCAAAATATAGAGCAAATTTGCCACCATTTTGAAAACGTGTCGGCCATCTTGGATATAACTATAAATTGAAGTGGCCAGAGGTTGATTTTGATTTATGGGGATATTAAGAGTTCTCATGCAAAGTCTCTTGCATGTATCACCATTTGCACTTTTTTTCAACTACCCCGCTCCACTAATTTGCATATTACAATTTTAGAACTTCTGTCAACGACCAAATCAGAAAAATGCAGATACTGTGACACATAGTGCAGGTAAGTTAATTAACAGAGATGTTTAAAAATGATATCCTCATTTATCCAGAAGCGAAAACATTCCCATTATTATTGGATGAAGAAAAACAAACAATTTACGCCTTAATCATGGACACGCAGAACCTGCGCTTCTCCCAGCTCGCATCTCTACAGCCATTCTCAAGAGTTTACATCATTCTTCATTTACACAGCTCATTTTCAAATAAGTACAATCTACCATTACAGTTTCATTATTTTGTTAGCATTATCATATCACTGTTATAAAGCTTCAATGCATCTGCCCAATCTAATAGTACAGAGTGCCCTGCAACATGGTGTAAACTCTAAATACCAGAGTTCAAGTACTTTCAAGAATTGGATGAAAGTATTTTTTTAACACCAAAGTGCTTGCACTTGTATGGAAATACTTACTATTAATGTCTAAAGTACTTTCACTTGTATTCAAGTACTTTTCAAAGTTCTTGACCAATCTGTCTCCTAAGTGCTGACAGAGATTGGTCAAGTACTTGGATACAAGTACATGTACTTATTATTAGGCAATATGCCTAATAATATTATTAGGCGTAATGCCTAATATTAGGCATTATTACATAGTACTCAGATACAAATACAAGCACTATGGTATATAAAAAAAATGCTTGCATACAATTCTCGAAAGTACTTGGACCCAATTCTCCTAAATATGATCGTACTTATTAAGCTGCACATCTGCATATCTGGTGAACTATATACAGCCAAAAGTTTGTGGACATTTCACTGAAACCATGTAGGCTAAACATACAAAGAAAATGATAAATATCTGACATTTTAATAATTGAATTTAGAATGAATTGGTCAGAAATTCCTGATAGGAAGGACATTCAGCTTCCATTTCATGGTATTACAATTCCAATCCATTTCACCATTTGGATTTGGTAGTACCTCGTGTACTGCTTCACCCCCTCCCTTACAGAAGGCTTCGCTGAAACTGATTGGAGTAGTGAAGGTGGGGGGCACGCAATATAAGGGCAACCATTTTCAAATTATGGAGCAGAGATATATGAAAATTCCCTCAAATGTAATCTGAAAGTCTGTCCCATTAGACCACACTGAAAATTCATTCCAAACTCAGTTAAAGCCACCTGACTGATATTCTTGAGGTCCGCTTATGCTGCAATAACAGCCCTGTCAGACTGATGTCTGCATGTACCCTGCACCCAGTGTTTCTCAGCAGAACATTTCTCAGAGCATCAAACTCTACCCACGAGCTGATCTTCTTTCCACCGTGCATCCTAATGCCGTCTCCTTTCCTGCTCAAGGACACACATGTACTATGCCATTGCACAAGTTGTCAAGGAAAAATTGAGTCACTGGACCAGGTGACCTTCAGTTGCTCCAAGGTCTAGTTCCGATGCTTGCGTGCCATAGTGGGAACTTTAGGCAGAGGACCGCGCTACATGCAGTTGGGAACAATATATTGTGTTGTGACGCGTCTCATTAGTAGCATTTAAAATTATCTGTGAATTGAGCTCCAGTGGTCCTTCTGTCAGTTTGGACCAGGCATACTAGCCTTTGTTGCCTTTGTGCATCGATGAGCCTTTGATGTCCAACACCCTGTCGCCGGGTCATAGTTGGTCCATCCTTGGACAGCTGTTGATAAGTCCTCATCACTGCTGCCTGGGAGCATCCCAGAAGCTTTCTCAGTCCAGAACACTTCTGACTCACTCATCTGGTCATCACTATTTAGTCCTTATCAAAGTCACTCAAGTTCCATTTCTACCACATCCAACATGTCAACTATGAGAACCGACTGTCCGCTTTCTATCTAAGGTCTGTCTGCAGGCCATGAGATGTGCCACTATTATGTGATAAAATTCATCTGAGAGTGGTTTTAAAGTTTTGTCTCATTGGTGTGTAGCTTGACGATATTATGCAGCACTTTGGCTTATATCTCTAATATTCCTCACTATAGGTTTTATGAAATTGGCAGTGGCTCATCTACAGGAGTTTTCTCAGCAAACAGAACCCTTCAGCCTCATCACCTGGGTCTGGGTCGACTCCTGTCCATGCAGGAGTGCTGCCAAATGCACTTTTCAAAAGGAAGTCTTAAAATTAATATGACAGCAGAGAGGAAGCAGTAAGTGTTGATCAGGTGTCCCAACAGCCTGACAGACTGCCTGACTGGCACCCAGCCGTGTCCTTTTTTTACAACATACAGAAGGGCAGCGACTCGTAAGAAAACCTTGAGAGTTATTCTGGATTTTATTCTCTTTTCCTGTCAGAACTGCTGATGACACGTACCATACAGCTCACATCAAAACTGAAAAACTCGTGAGAACTCTCCCTAACCCACTGATGTCTTATCGTCTTCGTATTGCTACTCTACCACCAGACTAACTTGTTGTTTCACGAGATTAATTCTGGGTACTACATTTATACATGCTTTGTATCTCTGTGCCATGCTTTCTCAGACAACCTACCCCGTTTCTACCCTCGTGATGCTCTGAAGTTACCGTTACCTTCTCCCGAGACCCCACCGCGATAGAACTCTGTTTTGATGTGATCTGTACTGTACACTCTGTGCACCAAATCAGGCCAAATGTGTGAAGAGACAGTGGGGAGAGCAGCCTTGTGCTTTTGAAGAGCGGTTTTTAAGGGGCTTCATGGTCTGGAGCACAATGACATCTCCCATTTCTTCAGCTAAATTAGGCTCTGTGGGGTCTGGAGTGAGGTAAAGGGAGGGGGAGTTATTGGGAAGGAGAGGAGAGGAGAGGAGAGGGGGTTATGGAGGACATCCCAGCATGAGAAGCAAACTATTTTTATCATGTCTGCTCTGTCCTGGACCAGCAGACATTCAGAGCAGGATGTGCTGGAAATAAAAGGCCTGTAGAGGGGACAGTTTGAATGGAGACTGAGTAAAGTTTTGAATAGAGGGCGAGACACTCGGTGAATGGAAACTGAGCAGGTGTTTGAATGAGGTCCATGATGGATGAGCTGTGCAGATTTTGGTGAGGCTGTCTCTGCACTGGAAATTGCCTCTATTTCTTATGAAAGTCTTGTCCGTTGTGGACAATTCCATTTCACTAAGCAATAGTGGTCAGTCAAATTCATTCTCTTGGGAATGGGGACGGGGTAGGAAGGTGTGGGACACACTGGATGCCTGTGCTGCGTGTGCCGGCTGAGCTCTGAGCTGCTCCTGCGGACTCGTGTCTGTCTGTTCACACAT
The DNA here is from genome assembly GCA_029721435.1 of Gymnothorax reevesii. NCBI lineage: Eukaryota > Metazoa > Chordata > Actinopteri > Anguilliformes > Muraenidae > Gymnothorax > Gymnothorax reevesii. The sequence continues at coordinate 3,794,654 of CM056588.1, forward strand.
GCTGCGTGTCCGCTGTGGCCGAGGACTGAGCGCGTGTCGCAGTAAAATTAGGAGAGACTTCGCAAAGACGCAACGCAGCAGCCTTGGTTGAGACGTCCGCCTCATACAGTACCAGTCAAAAGTTTGGACATACCCATATCTTTCTTACAAGACATGTTAAATAAAGAAAAAGGTACCGTTTATTTTGCAAAAAAGAGATCTACTTCTTAAATCCGTCAGACCAACCAGCATTTTCTGTCATATTTACAGGGTACATTCATACTCACTTTTTTTTTTCACGAGAACAGTTATATGGCTATAATCAGTTTGCTGCTGAGCGGCCGTCTAAGTTCCCAAAGATGTGCTGCACTTTTTGTTTGCCCAGTAATTTCCAAAACAGCTTGTCTTTAATTTGGCTGTTGGAAAATGGAAAGAGCTTGTTTGTCTGCTTACTTCAAGAATTCTAAAATTTTGGTAACACTTTATAATAAGAGGACATGAATCATGTAGTTATCATGCATTACTTCATGCAGGGTTTACTCATGAGTTCATCATGATTCATGCATGATTTTATGCATGAATGGATCATGACACATCATGAGTTAAAATGAATGCATGCTTACTCCATGTTTGAGTTCATGCAATGACATCATATCAACTAAGGCAATACTTACTGTAATGAATTCATCATGAATCAAAAGTAATTAAGCATGATCATGATGAGTTCATGGTTCATTAAAGACAGTCGTTTCACTTTTGGCAGAATCGAAATAGACGTTTTCATCATGTTTGTACCCCCTTAAATAAAGTAGTAGGTATATTAGCTTGTCCTTTTTGTCATTGAATGTCATGAATTAAAGCTTAATTTCTCATGAATTCATCATGTTTGTGCCCCTTCAACTAAAGTGGTGGACAAACAGCTTTCATTAGTACAAATTTGTGAAATGCTACAAGGAAAGAATCACGGAACAAGGATATTAATTTGTCACATACATAGAGATACTTGCGTAAAACATGTGGTGAAATGATGTCAAAGGTCCAGAGAAAGAAAGAAGAGCAGGAGGTGGGGGATTTACAATTCAGATAAGTCAATTTTGATCCATAACAGCAGGCCAGGAGTCATCTACTGTAGGCGAGCCCAGCCAAAGCCCAGCAGCCAAATCATGATACATGAAGTAAGCTTGAAGTAACGGATGAAAATGTCTATTTCGATTCTGCCAAAAGTGAAACGACTGTCTTTAATGAACCATGAACTCATCATGATCATGCTTAATTACTTTTGATTCATGATGAATTCATTACAGTAAGTAATGTCTTAGTTGATGTGATGTCATTGCATAAATTCAGACATGAGTAATCATGAATTTATGTTAATTCATGATGTGTCATGATGAATTCGTTTATAAAATCCTGCATAAATCATGATGAACTCATGAGCAAACCAAGCATGAAGTAATGCATGATAACTACATGATTCATGTCTTCTTATTATAATGTGTTTCCAAATTTTTGGACACTATTTAAACAAGTAAATTATTCTCTTTTAACTTCAGACTGTTTAACTCTTACCAGATTCCAGTTGAGATTAAACAGAGAAGTTAAGCCATTTAAATTTCTCTAAAATCAGAGCGCTCTGAGATTAACAAAGTGTGATCAGACTTTTGGTACTGTCCATCCAGTATGGATGGTCTAATCTGTTAACATGGATGCCAAAATAAAAAGCGAGAGGCAACGCCACGCAGCAGTACTGCTCACGCTTCCAGTGTGTTCCGGTCCGAAGTGGAGCCACATCTTCCTTTTCTCCTGTCGCATGAAAGGAAAAGTGGTTCATCTGTCTCTGAGTTGTATTCTCCTTGCTTCAAGCCACTGATGTCCTTTGAGTCGACAAATTACCAACATTCTGTTTAAAATCCATGTTTGGGCCACTGGATCCACATCTTTCAAAATTAGGACGCTTTTGTTCATGGCATCTGTGCAGTGCTGAGTCCTCCAAGCCACAGTAAGATTGTAGCCCAGCCTAAATGAAGCACCTATTACTAAAACCCCATAAGTCACACTTGACTTGACTTGTGAGGTTTTAGTAATCAGTGCTTCAATTGTGTTTGTTATACATAATTTTGTTTCTTTTCCCATTTTATTTTAAATTGCAAAGCATGAAAATAACATAGAAAGTAGTCTATCCATTTAACATTATTCTCTTTCCATCTTAGAAAGAATCATAGTATAAAGAGGCAGATTCTATCATTCGGATTAATACATAAATTTGTGGAAATTCTTCCAGGCAGAAAATCAGTCTTTCCATAGTAAAATAATTGAAGATTAACCAAATGCAATGTAAAAATGTTCGCACTAAACATGTTTTTATTCCAATCAAATAAATGTGACTTCTTGCACATAACAGAAACAATTACGGCTCTGCAAATAGTGTTTACCAAAGTCTGACATTTAGCCTTTGCCCAAAGGATCGATACTTCCTTCTATTAGGACTGAATTCAAAATATTACAAGAGGGTGCGTTTTGGAACCACACACAAGTACCAGAAAGTGCAGCAAAATTGGTTTTATTGAAGGCAACAGTACAAATTCCAGAATTCAAAATCACAATCCAGAGAGACAGAAACTGTTTGTTACCAGGGCAGCAAACACAAAACTCAGGGTCGAGCAAAGCAGGTTCGTTACACGGGCACAGGAATATCAAAGACAAAGCCAAAATCAAAATCCAGGATGCTCCAGTCAGAAGTGTAACACGAAGAGTACAAGGTATAAACGATCACAGCACAAAGAAAACGTTCTGACGAGCTGGTTGAAATGACTGCTTAAATACACATACAGGAAGTCACATGCTACAATAGGGAAAAGGTGAGCTGGATCAGACTAATTAACAAGGGAATGAACAAGAGGAAGTTCCTGACCACATGAAATTGGGAAAAGCCAAAACGCGGACAGGGATTACACAGACAACCTATGACAAACCAACGGCTCCGGTTAGGGAGGTCTAAAGTGCGCAGAGTGAGAGGCAGAACAGTGTTTAACAAGGTGCAGAGAATCCGCTTAAGCACAGCAAGGTAAATTGAGTGAAGGCAAGGGGCGGAGACTAGAGCAGAACGAGTGCTGAGAGATCGTTAGTCAATTAGTAATGTGAAGCTATACTATCCCGAGTGCATGTTAGTAAGTTAGAACTATAAACAATGTTAGTTAGTGTTAGTACTTTTGTAATTTATTTAAAATAATAAACTGTTAGTATTGTTAGTTAAGATAGAACAGTAAGGCAAAGGAAGCAAACGAGATTGGAAGGAATGTTTGGAAACCCAGAAACCATGAAATCACCTGAAACTGTAGCACACAAGACTGGGGAATAAAACTGTCTCCGAACACAAGACAAGACAGGGAAGACAATGTGCAATGCTGGGTATGAGAATAACAAAAACCAGAATGATAACTAACAGTGAATATGGGAAATGGCAGGCAAAGGACAAAACAAAGAAAGACAGGCAAAACACAAACATGGAAAGAATCAGAAAACATGGCTTGGAGTCAGGGACATGACAAAAACACGGCCAGGCAACAGCAGAATCATAACATATTATTGTTGACATCTGCTGTGAATTGGAGTAATTGTATAATACCAATGCTCAGATTAGCATAATATCTTATCCAGAGTAAATTAGAACTACCATTCAAAATATATATGTAATATTCTCAAACACGTACTCCGATGAATATTTTCCTGGGGTTATTCAAGCTAAACATCTCAAGGGCATGACACCAAGTGTCAGTTGGAAACACAGCCTCAGAGTTGCAAAGCCAGTTGCCCATCCATTATCCCACACTGCCGCCCCAGATAAAGAGAGAGATGTGGCTGCCAGGGCGTCCGCTGACAGAATTAATGCACTCGCTGACATCGTGGTTGCAGATATGGCAGCCCTTGCCCTGTTTCCTCACCTGTGTTCTCATGCCCCCTGGCACAGCAGGGGCCCACCTGCCACGTTCACCGGCCAATAGAAAAGTGCAGATGCGTACCGTCCTCTGCTCTGTCACCTCACCCCTCTGATTGATCACCTTCTCAGCGAGGATCAAGTGGGATGACAGTCAAACACTTCGAAGCAGAACTCTTCTGGACTCGTACTTCGGTGGAGGACATGACACCCTCGACTTGATTCATGCTCGGAGTGATTTACCGCCGCGCAGAAGTGACTCTGCCCCCTTCAGGGGGTGTGGTAGAGAGTGCCAAAGGCTGATGGTGTGAAAGCTCTCACCTGGAGGCGGGAGATTAATTCCACTGTCAGAATTTATCACTGTGGACAGATTCTGAGCTCACAATGAAAAAGTCAGGTTTGGGCAGAAAATGACTTTTTGTGAACTTGCTGGATAAATTTTAAACATCTGAAGACCGATGTGTCTTGTAGTTCTAGCTCTCATAACTACACGCACGTAAATGAATGGGCATGCAGGCAGACATGCGCAGATCAATGATGGATGCTATTATTCTGTTGTCTGGATTTGTTGCATTGCTCTAGCTTAACTAGAATTTCATTGTCACGCCCCATGTCTGCGTTAATTAAGCCTGCGGTCTATCTTAGTCGTACTGAATTTATTTTTATGATTGTTTGATTAATTGCCTTGTTACCTCCCAAACTCGCATTCCTCATGCCTTTTCTCGCTTCTGTTTCCGTTGTTCTCCTTGTCTACATGTATTGACGTTCATGGATGTCTGTAGGTCAGTGGCTGATTGCCCTCGTGACCGTTTGGTGCTTTCAAACATTGGACCTCTTTTGCCTGGTTCCCTCTTGCCTCATCTCTGCCTGCTCTCCTTTCCGCTTCATGAGAGCCTCGTCTTGCCTTTCTTATGCTCCTCAGACTCCAGATCATCATCCTCACCTCCTCTCCGGCCCTTTGGACTGACTTCCCAGCATCTTACCTCAGACCCTCTATCACAGTTTGCATGCACCTCACACCCCCAGCTCGAGTGTTATGGAAAAACCTAGTAAGTAATATTGTTTGAAACTAAGTTAGGACCATTTTTTTTATTTACTAGGCTTTGCCTCATCATATACAATAACATACATGAAATAATAATTGATATCCCATGTTTTGTAATGGTAAAATCAAGCAACTCATCGGTATTTACTCAGTAGTGAAGTAAAAATCTTGCAAGTTGATCTCCCTTGGCTGTTCCACATAAAATTTTCTATTTTTTGTTATGAAAAAACCTGGCAGGTTGAATTAGCCAGTTTTGAAGCAGCAGACCTATCACATGATCTGTCGAGTTAGTCCCCATGCAGAGCATTGGATGCGCAGGAAAGGATTGGTTAGAATTCATAATTAGCGCATTTCACACGCTCATAACGACTGAAAAATGGCTTTAAGAGGGAACCACATAGTGCGGTTAACACTGAGCTGTCAAATGCCGCCGCAACTGCATAAACGTTGGGATTTTGTCCATCATTTTGAGAAATGACATTTTACATTTTCAGATGGAAAAATTTTGTGAGTCATATTGCCATGGATACTGATAAAAAAGAAGAAAAAAATCCTTCATAAATATTGCTTATTATGTAACGAACCAATAATTGCTGAGTCAGTTTTATTGTCGGACGAGAGCTTAACTCCAGAGGGATGCAGTCTTTTTTCTCAGAATCTGCTTTTTTGTGACTTACAAGTTTTGTCTATAACACTCGAGCTGCTGTGACTTAACACTCGAGCTGCTGTGACTTCACCCTTTCCTGTTCCTGAACTAAGCACCGCCTCACCCACATCGCTCTGTTTGCCGTACCGAACCAGGACCGCTAGTGTTTCTGATGAGTACTTTCTTAAAATGATCTTTCGCTCTGTATTTAGCTCCGTCAACTCCTTAATGAGTTCTACAGAATCATGCTCATCAAAATGCTGTTTGCCCAATTGTCAGTGCATATCGATGATAATACAATACCAACTTGGAAAAAGTTTTGGCGATACGCGCATAAAACAGAAGGCTGTAATTTACTGATAATTTGACTTGTAGTTCATTAATAACAGAAAAAAATAAAACATTCAGGGCCCTACTTTGCGAATCTCCTTCTCAGCTGTCCAACCCCTTCAGATACAATGACTTTTATGTCACAGCAGGATAAAACCAAACTGGGCGACAGCGATAAATATGCTGTTTGCAACAGGCAAAATTTAGTAAAATATTACTGCCACATGCACTCCCATTTGCAAAAACACAAAAATAGAACCCTTAAGGTATGGTCTGGTCAAACTAAGTTTATTTATAAATATACATTAATTCCCACCATTCAGGCCAGCTACGAATTCTGACCCAAGCTGGGACTGAAGCAATTTAGGTCTTGAAGGGAGATAAATAATTAGAATAATAATGTGATTCGTCAGCAGGTGACTGTAATTATTATTTGGTACAAAAGTAGCATCCAGGAAGGGTCAGGTCCTTCAGGTCAGTTTGCCCACAAGTGCATGAAAAAAAACAAAAATAATTGAAAGCCTTTAAAATAATTATCCGGTGTGCCCTGGTGGCTCAGCGGGCTAAGCGCACGCAACATAAAGGCTGAGGCCTTCCTCCGATGACCTTCCTGCGGTGACCTTCCTGCTCAATTCCGGCTCGGTTATTTGCCTCTTGTCTTCCTCATTCTTCTCTCCAACTTTCCTGTCTCTCCCTACTGTGTGACGATCAAAAAAAGGAGAAAATCCAAAAAAAAAAAAAAACTTTAAGAACAAAAGAAAGATGGTTAGACATTTGAATATTTTTGCCTCTACAATGCATAACAGAATTAAAAGATTTAAGGAATCTGGAGGAATTTCTTTGGTTAAGGGCAAATAAACAAGCTGAAGCTGAAAACTGGTGATCTCAGGTCACTCAGAAGGGTTGGGATTAATTACTGGGTTTAAAAAGAGTATCCCAGGGACACTGAGCCTTTCAGAAGTACAACCCCAATTCTGAAATAGTTGGGACAAAGTGTAAATTGAGAAAAAAATCAAAATGCAATGACTGTCAAATCACACCAGCCAGTTTTTATTCACAACAGAACAGAGATAGCATAGCAAATGTTGAAACAGTGAAACTTTACCATTTTATCCACAAAATGAGCTAATTTGAAACTTGATGGCTGCTACAGGTCTCAAAAGAGTTGGGACAAGGGCCTGTTTATCATGTTGCAGCATCCCCTCTTCTTTTTAACACAGAGTGGAGGCGTCTGGGCATTGAGGAGACAAGTTTCTTCAGTTCAGCCATTGGAATTTGATCCCACTCTTGTTTAATACAGGCTTCCAGCTGCTGGAGAGTTTTGGGTCTCCTTTGATGGACTTTTCATTGAATTTTGCACCAAATTTTCTCTATCGGTGAAAGATCAGGACTGCAGGCAGGCTACTACGAAGCCATACTGTTGTAATAGCTGAAGTATGTGGTCCTGCATTGTCCTGTGGAAATACACAGGCTTTGCTTGGAGTAGATGTCATCTGGAGGGCGACCTTTGTATGGTATTTAATGCCTTTCAGCATTCATGGTGCTATTTATAACATGCAAGTGTCCCACACCATATGCACTAATAATGCACTAATATATCGCCATACCATCAGAGATGCTGACTTTTGAACTAAATGCTGATAACAGGAGGGGTGGTCTTTCTCTTCTTTAGCTTGGAGGACACGACATCCATTATTTACAACCAGAATGTCAAATTTGGACTCGTCTGACCACAGGACACTTTGCCACTTTGGTAGTCCAATTTAAATCCAATTTAAATGAGACTTGGCCCACAGAACACGGCGGCGCCTCTGGATCATGTAAAACAATGGCTTTCTTTTTGCATAATAGAGTTATAGTTGGCATCTGTGGATGGCACGGCGGACTGTGTTTACAGACAGTGGTTTCTTGAAGTATTCCTGGGCCCATTTAGTAACGTCAATGACAGAATCATGCTGGTGAGTGATGCAGTGGCGACTGAGGGCCCGAAGATCACGGCATCCAGTAAAGGTCTTCGGTCTTGTCCTTTATGCAATAAGATTTTTCCAGTTTCTCTGAATCTTTTGACGATGTTATGCACTGTCAATGATGAGAACTTCAAAGCCTTTGCAATTTGAAGTTGAGGAACATTGTTTTTCATGTATTCCACAATTTTTTTCCACAAGCCTTCACAGGTTGGGGAGCCTCTGTCCATCTTTACTTCTGAGAGACTCTCTAAGACATGCCTTTTATCGCCAATCATGTTACACACCTTATGTCAGTTTCACCTGATTCTCATCTATGAATAGCTTTTTCAGCCCTTTTTTGCCAGTGTCCCAACTTTTGTGAGACCTATTGCAGCCAAAAAATTTTGTGGATAAAAATGTTCAATGTCTCAGTTTCAACATTTGAAATGTTATCTATGTTCTATTGTGAGTAACATATTGGCTCATGTGATCTGAAAGTCATTGCATTTTGATTTTATTCACAATTTACCCTTTGTCCCAACTGTCCCAACTCAATTTCTGAATTGAGGTTGTATATATGGCCAGGGCTTCACCACCTTTTGACAGACTGCATGGGCAAATAGTTCAATAATACTTCTCAATGTAACACTGCAAAGATCGAAGGGGCATCAGCGGCTCAGGTAAATAATATCATTAAAAAATGGAGAGAATCCAGATTAATCACTGCGCAAAGGACAAGGTCAAAAGCCAAAAGTGAATGGGATTAATCTTCAGGCCCTCAGGCAACACAACAAAAAGACAGAATTCAGTGGTGGAAATCACCGCGTGGGCTCAGGAACACTTCTGAACGTCACTGTGAGTCAACACAGTTCATTGTTTCACCAGCAAATGCATGTTGAGGCCCTACTCTGGGCCTGAGCTCATTTAAAATGGACTGAGGTCAAACTGGAAAATTGTCATGAGGTCTGACCAATCAAAATTTGAAATTCTTTTTGGAAATCATGCATGCTACGTCCTCAGGGCGAAAAGAGGGGAGGGATCATCGGACTTTTTAATCCGTGCACAGTTCAAAGTTCAGCATCCATCATGATGGTATGGAGATGCATTATGGCATATAGTGCAAGTAACTTTCACACCAGTAAAGACACCATTAATGCTGAATGATATGTACAGGTTCTTGAGCAACATATGCTGTCATCCTGACAACATTTTTTTTCCAGGGTAGACCTTGCACATTTTCGTTAAGACAATGCCGAACCACATTCTACATATTTATACAACTCGGCTCCGTCGTAAAACAGTCTTGATGCTGCTAGCCTGCAGTCCATGCCTATCACCCTCTGAAAACGTTAGGTACATTATAAAATAAAAAATATAAAAATATGAAAAAATATGTCTAGGGATGCTGCAAAGAATTTAACAACTGAACATCCACATCAACCAAGTATGGGGAACCATTTTGCTTTCAAAACTATGGCAGTTGGTCTTGTTAGTCCTTAAACACTTATGTAGTGCTGTCAAAAGAAGAGGTGATGTAAAGCAGTCGTCAACATGCCCCTTTCCCAACTTTTTTGAAAGGTGCAGCTGTCGTCAAATACAAAGTGAGCGTACATTTTTCAATAAACTATACATTTTTACAGTTTCAGCATAAGATTTGTTGCATTTGTACTATTTTCAATTCAATGTGTAATTTTAATTATTTTAAAATCATTGAATTCTGCTTTTATTTACAAAACATTTACAAAGCATCCCAACTTTTTTATGAACAAGGTTCCATGTTGAACTCGCTATGCTCCTGATTACCCAAAAGTGTGAAGCAAGTCAGGCCTGTAGTCCTTTAAATGTTTGTCTGAGTGCTTAGGTAACCTCCTCAATGAGCTGTCAATGTCCCCTCGGAGGAATTTTGGTAGGCCGGCCACTCCTGGGAAGGTTTGCCTCAGCTACAAGTTTTTTCCATTTGCAAATAATCACTCTCATCATAGTTTGCTACAGTTCCAAAGCCTTATAAATGGCTTTGTAACCCTTTCCAGACTGAATGATGTTCTTGAATTTATTTAGATCGCAGCATCATGTGCTGCTTTTTACCAACTTCGCATTGCTGGGAAAGATCTAATTAAGTGGTTTTGATCCAACGGGGCTAGCAGTAATCATGCCTGGGTGTGCATAGTGAAATTGAATCAATTGAATTGAATATCTGAATAGGTCTTAAACTTGGTTAATTTGCTGATTTAGCAACTGAAGGGGCAACTACACTTTCACACAGGGCTAGATAGAGCTGGATAGCTTTATCAATAATTGAAATCATGATGTAAAAACTGAATGTTGAATTAACTCAGGTTATTGTGATTACAGTGTGATGAACTGAAACATTCAAATGTGACAAATATGCAAAAATAGAGTCTCAGCTGTTTTTTATTTATTTATCTACAAATACAAATTTTCATTACCCCGATTAATAATTATATTACATCAATATTAGGTTGTTCTCCGTGCTTTTTCTTCCTTCTGACTCATTGGGTATGTCAGCTCATTATGACGAGGTCAAAGAAATGAATTACTCTGAAAAAAAAATCATTTTTTTTGCATCCCGCTGAGAGGTGCATTGCTCCAAAAGACCAACTAAAAGCTGAGGGAGAGAAAGCAGAAATTGGGTAAAGCATGAGGAATGAGATGAAATGAGTGTGGGAGAAAATGAGTGTAAAAATACACCACAGTGATTGCTCATTCATCTTTGCCCTGCCCCCTAATGCGGCCTAAAACGCTTCACCCCCCTTAAGATTCGCGGGATGATTCAGTTGTTGTTGACTGGCAGGATTAATGAGGCCATTCACCGGGACGCACATGGAGATCAGCGGTTGCTTGTGAGATCACAAAAGGGCTTTGAGAGGAAAACTAGTGACGGGCTGCATTATCTGCTTCAAATTCCAGCTCCACTCTCCCGTATGAGAGCACATCGAGGAGTAATTTTCCTCACAACTTAGGGCTTAAAGATAAAAAGCGCTTTGAAACTGCAGCTAAAAGAAACGTGACAGATGTACGCGTGTGCGGGGACAAACGATGCCTTTTCCTGAAGTAGAAGCCAAGGTCATTCGAATCGAGTGCCGTCTTTTATTTAAGAGAAGAGCCAAATCATGACGCAGCGCTTTCCTGGAGCATATTTATATTCTGTGACTAGTCCTCTGAAATTCAGAAGAGCACAGAGGCAGAATTGGTAAAAGGAGAAGCCCTTTTCTTGGAAGCAGTAGCATTTGAAAATGAAACAGTAATTTTTTGGAACACATGCAGAACAGGGAATTTCAGATGTGAGCCAACAAGATGCCTCAGAATCCATGACATCATAATTGCTGATTATGACAATACATTTGGGGATAAAAAGGTGGGGGTAAGGGTGTGTGGGCATCAAGAATGAAGTCATTTTATCCAGTGCCCTGTTTTGGGTGGTCCCAGCAAAAAAAGTGTTTTGTAGCTCACGTCTTCAGATTTGAGTGCCCTGCAATCTCCCTTCACCCGAAATTTATGACCGGGGTGTCATTTGTGAACGAATGCCTGTGGTGACAAGAATAGACTGCAGGCACTCAACAGAATGACGCATCACTTTGATTTAAAAGCAGTGCAAGAAAAAGCCGATCTCATGCCAAACTAAAAAAAAATGAAATAAGTTGGAAGGGGCAGCACAGCAGCAGCCTCACAGCAAGATGGTTGAGGGTTTGAATCCAGCTTTAAGTGTTTTCGTGTGGGGTTTGCAAGTTCTCCCCATGTTGGCGTCCATGTCCTGTGGGGTCTCCGGGGTCCTCCCACTGACCAAAGACACGCATGTCAGGCTAATTGGAACCTGTGACTTGAATGTAGGAGCACATCTGGTTGTGAGTGGTGTGTGATCACTGCGATGGACTGGCGGACTGCATCTGGTTGTGAGTGGTGTGTGATCACTGCGATGGACTGGCAGACTGCATCTGGTTGTGAGTGGTGTGTGATCACTGCGATGGACTGGCGGACTGCATCTGGTTGTGAGTGGTGTGTGATCACTGCGATGGACTGGCGGACTGCATCTGGTTGTGAGTGGTGTGTGATCACTGCAATGGACTGGCGGACTGCATCTGGTTGTGAGTGGTGTGTGATCACTGCGATGGACTGGCGGACTGCATCTGGTTGTGAGTGGTGTGTGATCACTGCAATGGACTGGCGGACTGCATCTGGTTGTGAGTGGTGTGTGATCACTGCGATGGACTGGCGGACTGCATCTGGTTGTGAGTGGTGTGTGATCACTGCGATGGACTGGCGGACTGCATCTGGTTGTGAGTGGTGTGTGATCACTGCGATGGACTGGCGGACTGCATCTGGTTGTGAGTGGTGTGTGATCACTGCAATGGACTGGCGGACTGCATCTGGTTGTGAGTGGTGTGTGATCACTGCGATGGACTGGCGGACTGCATCTGGTTGTGAGTGGTGTGTGATCACTGCAATGGACTGGCGGACTGCATCTGGTTGTGAGTGGTGTGTGATCACTGCGATGGACTGGCGGACTGCATCTGGTTGTGAGTGGTGTGTGATCACTGCGATGGACTGGCGGACTGCATCTGGTTGTGAGTGGTGTGTGATCACTGCGATGGACTGGCGGACTGCATCTGGTTGTGAGTGGTGTGTGATCACTGCGATGGACTGGCGGACTGCTCAGAGCATGAGCCCCTCTCTTCACCATTGTGTCCTGGGACTGTCCGCCATACTACTCCCCCAACACACACACACACACACACCACTGCCAAGGAAGAATAGGGGCTAGATAATGGTGGGATGAAAATAAAAGTCTCATAATAAGTGAAGTTGAGCAGCTGATATCTTGTAAGTGTCAAATCACTCACGCGTTGAGTGTGTCGGCGTGTTCGGGTGCAACGACATTGTTGCTGGCTGAGGTAAATCTGGCCTTTTAGAACGTCTTGCACGGAAAACTTTTGCATTGTTTGTATGTGTGTGCGCGCGCGCGTGTGTGTGTGCGCATGCCTGAGTGTTTGCGTACATACCTATGTGTATACAATGAAATCAGTGTATATAGCATTTTACTTTTAAATTAAATACCAACAATAATTTATTACAACAATTCACAAGGTGATAAGTCAAGAAATGTGCAAATGAAAGAGTCGTTCTGGCAAAATCATACAAAGATTCCTCCCGGGTGCTCAGTCGGGGGTCTCCTTCTCCCTTCTCTGAGTTGCCTCTGTGGGAGGAGACAAGAGCAGTTAATTAGATGAGTGTTGCTGAGGTGCAGTGCTCACCTCTCTGGGGGCTCCAGGCACTCCTGGGGCCAGAGTCAGCTTGGAACTGGTGGCAGTCGTGGTTGCCGTGGCTGCCTGTCCAGGCCAGCGCCCTTTCCTCTCAGTCCTGCCCACGCCAGACACTATCAGGTGTTAAATGGCATCATTTGTCAAACTAAACGGCCTCATTTGTCAAACCAAGCGGTGTCATGTCTCCGTCAAACCAAACGGTCTCAGGCTTCAAAATAAACGGCCTCAGATGAAACTACGTCATCCGAAACGGCCTCAGATTAAAAGGCTTCATCCTAAACAGCCTCAGATTACATGGCTTCATCCAATATGGCTTCATCCAAAACGGCTTAAGAATGAAAGTCATCAGACAAAACGGCGTCAAAAAACGGCCTCAGGTCATAAAACACGATACTACAGTTTATTTTGAAGGAAACGGAAGTAAACAGTGGCAACCTAGCTAATGTTAGTTTGATTGCTTAACTACCAAGTTCGCTAGCCTAGCTAGCCAAGAGTTTGGTGCATGCATGTCAATAGTAAATAAATTCATAAATAAACATTATTGGGCTATCTCACTCAGCTAGACTGATCCACCCAACTGTTTGTTTGTGTATTTATTACTTGGGCTGGTAGGCCACGAGTCTCAGCTCTGTTCTTCTTTCTCGGGGTCACGATTGTCCTGCGCATGCGTGGCCCGAGTCCAGGTTCTGAGGAGTCTCTTGTTTATTTATTTTTTGTTCTTTCAAGCAAATGTCTGCCCCATGATATTGACACCAGTTGTCATGATTTTTGGAGGCTGGCAAGCTTTCTTTGTTTCTCTCGTCCGGGACAATATCTTTTCGCCCACGATCGGATTCTTTGGCCAGCTGGCATTTGCTGTGGGCGGCACCCGGACTCTGTTTAGGCCCAGGTTCTGCCTCGCCGCCTTTGCTAGAGTGTCAGTGTTGTGATGCACTATAGCCGGTAAGGTCTCGAGCCAGAGAAGTGTTTGAGGAATTAGCTGCAAAGAAGCAGGGGAATCTTTCTCTCTTTTCTTCCTTTGTCTGAGCACCGTCTGGTGCTAAATCCTTTCATCTCGGTTCCCAAGATTTTTCCCTATTATTTCATTCTGTCGAGCTCCCTTTGCTTCCTTTAGCACCCGGACTAGATCTTTGTCCGTTGGAAGCGCGATTCTCTCTCTCTCCTTTTGTTAGTTTGTCTCTCTTATTTTGCTGGACTTCCTTAAGTTTCGGCCGCAGCTTTTGGCGTATCGAAACACTAGCCACCACACCAGTTTGAAGACTCACTGGTATTACAATGCGTTGCACTCGATTATTACCAAATTAAAATTTATACAACTATTTGTTTTAGACACTTCAACAATTATACATTCCGCTAAAATATACTTTGGTGAGGTCCTGAATGTTATTGTCCCGCCAATGTCATTAAAATGGTTTATTTCATGCCTTTTCATGCAAGTCTCGGCCATGGCAGGCAATTGCATTGAAATGAGTCCCACCGAAGACATCACGTGCGGTGGGTGCTGGCGCTTCGTTTTGCGGTAAATTTGAAATAAAAAATGTGCATAAATGCAGGAGATTTGGGCCTTTGTCAGTGCTGAAAATATTTAAAAATAACGCTACAAAAATACTTATTCGACATACTTGTGTTTCCTGTTCCCTCTAAGCTCATTAAGATAATTAACGAATTAAAGACGGGAAATATTTTGAAAGCCAGGAACAGATATAGGTGTTCGTCCCCACCTCTGCTGTAACTGGACCTAATATGAAATTTTTAATTATATTTCAAATATGCAACATGCTTTGTGGATCAAATTAATTTTAATTAATAAATTATAATCTAGTCATACTAGAGGCGGAATGAGCCGGAATGTTGTTGGAAAGAAAATTCTTTGTGTATTCCTGGATATTCAAAGTGCGTTCTAAAATTGTGACTGCATTCTGAGTGCATTCCAAATATTCCGGGCCATTCTTGTGGCTGGCCTGAATGTTTTGCTCATGCTCAGAACTTTCCAGGTACATTCTAAGTGGAGAAATATCGAACACCGTTCAAAGTGTGTTCTAACTGCGCTCTGACTGTATTTTAAATATTCTTACGGCATTCCAGGAGCATTCAAAAAGTTCTGATTGCATTCGAGGGAGAATCTAAATGGCAAGCCATGTGAAATCCTGCCAGAATGTCCTGAATACCCCTCGAATGAGCCAGAATGCACCTCGAATGCATCTCAATTGCTGCCGGAATCTATTTCGATATTAAAACAATTCACCTTAAAAATAATCCCTTAAAATAATGATTGGTCATAACCTGTTCATTAACCGTTCGTTTAAATTACCATTACAGAAACTCTGAATACTCTCAACATTATCATGTGTGGCCAGTTCTTTTAATAACGCATACCTGTTAACTCACGCATTCAGCATCAGTTATCGTGGCATATTTACGTTCCCCTGCTATAGTCAGCAACTACTCAATCAACCCATTTGGGACACTTGCGTTACAAGTACATTCTCAGTACATGCTGAGTATTCAAGCTGCATTCTGTTTGAATTCTTGGACATTCCAACCACATTTGGCGGCCATTCTAGAAGCGTTCTGACTGCATTCGAGGTAAATTCGTACAGCATTCGAGGCACCTTCCACCCAGACTTCTGGTGGAGTTCAGGCATTCGAAGTGTATTCTAAATATTACTACTGTGTTCCAACTGCATTCAAGCTGCGTTCGAGAGCTAATACACCCAGAATGTCCAAGGATCATTTGAGGTGGGTTTGAAGCGCATTCTAAGTATTCAAACAGCATTCTTTCAAAGCTGTAAGAATTTGAGGTCAATTTGAAATTTCCGCCCGAATGTTACACGAATTCTTAATTCCGACTGGTTCTGCTTGATTTCTGCTGATTTTGAATAAGTGTGATGGGGGCACTACTCACCAGTTCCCCCTATATAGAAAAAAATTATGACTATCCCAATGAAACAGCTGAAAAACTTTGAGTGACAATTTTTATCATGAATTCCTACTGATCTGCTGAGTAAATGTGAAGATGTGTATAAACAAAAGCATGTTAAGATAACCGCATTAAAACGAGCTTTGGCTTCTCCAGATATGTTGCTTTCCTCATTGAGATGCATCTTTGAGACCTTGCCTTATGCCAAGTGTCAACCAATCTTACATGAGAATATGTAATCTTGGAAAAAAAAAAAAGACTTATCCCCACTTCATAACACAAAATCGAGCATATACCCCAGATATATCATAACAAGCAAATGTTTTGTGTTCACTGACCACATAAAACACCCTGTCACCCAACAAAAAATAGATTTTGGGGAACCAGTCCCCTGTGCAAAATTCACAGACATCTGGAGAATGCACCAGTGGCCAAATGACACTTTTCTCATAATGCATTCATGCTGCCTGCTGAGCTGCCCAGGAGCATTTTGGTAAACCTCTCAAGTAAGATGTCCTGGTCGGAGTAGCAAATTGTAGCACTTAGCTGACATTTGTGACAGTTGCGTCAGTGATGTGTGTAAAATGGCTTCCGGAGTGAAGGCCGGTCTCCTCTTCAGTGGTCCTCAGACTTCCTCTCAAACTGAATGCCCTGTTAGCACAGAATTATTTAAAAAAGCGGTTTGGAGATGATCAAGCTCTCTAATAGGCCTCTCAGTGGGAGTTAAATAAGGACATGACATTTATTGCATTCTGATTTCCCATTTTTTAACGTCAGCTCCACATTAGCACATTAATCCATCAGTTGACTCAGTACTGTTTTGATTCAAATGAATCCAGATTCAGTGATTCAATTTGACTTCTTTTCATAACTCGATATACTCATGACATAATGATAGCACCTAGGTGCTAGCAGGAAGGAATAGCAATTTCTGACTTGCGCTGGTACAACACATTTTTTTCCCAAGTTTTTAGCCATTTCCAGATTGTCGTACAGCAACTCAAAGCTTAAATAATAGGCGACTGTAATGCCTCTCCACTTCGGCATTCCTATGCCTGGCTACCTGCCCTTAACCAATTAATTAATTATCCTCAGTCCTTACATGTTAATTCTGTAGTTTTCACCTGTTTCTTTTTAGTTAATTATGTTCCCTTTTCTATTCAAAGCTTCATTTCCCCCTTCATGGGCAGGTGGCCACAGTCTGTTTCCCTTGTTTGTTGAGTGCTCTCCCTTTCAGTTCTCCTCAAGGTTTTGTGTTTATTATTTTCATGGCCACACTCTTTATTTCCTAAAATCCAACATCCCAGTATTTGGGACCCCTGTTCCACTTCCTGCCCTGGTGCTCTCTTTACATCTTTGGGTGCCATGGCGTGACAACTACATGGATTTTCCCAATACATTTTATCATTGTTGATGCTAATTTGTGCAAATTTGGATGTCAGGAAACAGAAGAAACTAATAAAACTGTGTAAATAATGTCCTGATCCATTCCATCAAACTATGCCCTCTGTTTACAATAAAACTCACCTCCCTTATGAACTGGCCTCCAATTCTCTTTGTGAATCTTGGATTTCAAACACCTTCGTGCCAAACATGCTACCAGTTTCACAATGGAGGCGTTGCACTGGATACAAAAAACTCGAAGTATAAGTCACGTGATCTCTGAAGTAACTCAGGAAATGGGATGGGAATGCATCGATTAATCATTATTTATTTATACAAAAAAAAAGTATTTCTTTGCTCTGAATTGTCGCATGTATAACTAGATATTGGCCCTGAGGTTCAAATGCTTCGCCTTAGCCATGCTAAGCTCAACAGACTATATGTTCGGCAGTTGCTACAGGTACGGAAGTTTTCCAGTGCATTTCACTGTGGAGGTACGGCAGTCAAACACCCTAACTCTAACCCTAACCCAAACCATAATCCCTTAAAATCGACAGCCGTACCCATAAAACTGCTGTATCTGTAGATACTACGTATATATTTACTCGTCGATTTAGCCCTTGTATAGCTGTGCTGTGTTTGAACTTGAGCATATTGGCGCAAGGAATCTCAGTCCTAAACCGGCTTTGAAAACAACAATTGAATATTTAGCGGTTGATTAACAGAAAACAAAACATTTAAGTTATTACACTGCTGAGGTCTTCCAGTGCATAGCATAATGGCGAGAGGACTCTCAGATAGACTGGCTAAAACAATGGCAAGCGCAGATTTACCCACAAACAGCTTTCATGACAAAATTTCAAAGGAAGAAAAATTTTTGCTCATCTCTGTAGCATTTGAAGTGTATGCCTGCTGTTCTCTGAGTGTGGTGTAAATTTAAAATGACAAGGCTTATATCGTTGGAATCTGAGGACTGTCCCTTTTCATTTGAGTATCATTTGTATGCATATCACAAATTCAGTAGAAATGCTTGCGATAGAGCACTGATTATTTAATCTTGTTTTATTTAATGTTTTGCTAGATGCTTATTTACTTGCTTGTTTCTTGAATTATGTTTGTTTTATGTAAAAACGGTCATCACAAACTTTTCGCCGAGTTTCTTCGCTTTAAGAGGATATGTCGCATGATGAGGTTGCTATTAGGAAACATGCTGTATTTATTATGCAAATTCATTTCCCCTGTAACAGGGGTGTTCAGGCTTAAGTTTAATATTTGTATTGATTTTTAATCTTCTCTTTTAATCTTCACTTCACTTGAAAACCAGTTTTCATTGCAACAAGTTTTTGTTGACATACTTGTGAACTTCTGGTACGTGAAACAGCTTTTCTCAAAGTGCTCTGATTAACGAACTGAATGTTCTGTTGTTTTGTAAGGCTTTCCACGGTCAATTATTCTTAATTTAACAAGCCAATCTTTCAAAAGAGCTTCCTTATTTTGTGGAAATTGATGGAAACTTATTTAGCCGTATTTTTAAGACGACTGAATGGCATTATTATTATTGATGCAAGCAACAGCAGCACAAGATTTTCCCAGTTTCACTGCTGCGATCAACCTCAGTGTACATTTTGCTTCAGGGATCATGTGACCACCTACACAACGACCTCATTTACATTGCATCAGAATCAATTTGAGCATGTTAAATATCAGTACCTTGTTGGACTGTCAAACACTTGGGTGATTACTCGAAGGGGAGAAATAATGATCATTTTCAAAAAGACCAGACCGAATGGGTTAAAAAAAAACAATAACTTGCATTTTTAAGTGATGAGCATTTCTCCAGCTAATGACATCATAATGATAAATAACTGAAGCATCATTGACTATGCTGGAAATAAACTCTTTTGCTAAATGTGTTGATCTTTGAAATGCTGTCATGGTTCTGGAGGCTGGCGTTTGCTTGGGAACTTTCTCTGTTGCTCTCATCAATATCGATTTGCCAACAATCAGACTCTTTGGCCAGCTGCCATCAATTGTGGGTGGTGCTCGGACTCTATTTAAGCCTAAGTTCCGCCTCACCACCTTTGCTAGAGTGTCAGTGTTACAACTGCACTATAGCCTGTAAGTTCTCTAGCTAGAAAGTTGGTGAGTTATTAGTTGCAAAAGAGGAAAGAGGTAGTTAGTAAGGTAATCTTTCTCTCTTCCTGTCTCTGCATCGTCTGGTGCTTCAATCTTTTTATTTTGGTTTCCGAAATCGTTCCTTCATTTCGTCCAATTCTAACTCTCGTTGCTTCCTTATTTTTACCCGTACTAGATTTATGTCCTTTAGAAGGGCGAGTGTCTCTCTCTTTCTTTGTCTGTGTTCGCCATTTTGCTGCACTTCCTTTCGTTCCGGCCACTGCATTTGGCGTCTCAAAATACCAGCCATCTCAAATGCACGATGACTTTATTACATGACCAATAACAGCAGCCTCCCTTTCTGTTCACTGCATGGATTGAATGGACAAGCTTACAGACTAAATTGTATAAATTAAGTTTTAGATGACCAAATTCCCTGTATTGCATTGGGTGGGCTGCCTTTTGCCAGTTATTTGTTTCTCTGCTCTTAACATGCATCAATAGTGACAACAGGGTTGTTTCAGAGAGTGAAATGCACAGACTGAATGTTTTCTGACAGTGTCGTTCTTTTTTTTGAAAAAATCTCCAAGGTTCTTTTGACAATTGTGTTTGCTCCCATTGCATGTTTAAAATTACAAATACAAAACGTGTTGCCCAGGTCGCAGTTATTGAATTTTCAAGGTGATTTTTTTTTCAATTTTTTTATTTACTGACTGAATCTGCTGAAGTCCTTTAGAGTGCTGAACTTGTAATGCTGTAGATATTTTTTTTTTTTACTTGCACCAGTCCAGGAAAGGCTGACATAAACATGATATAAACGTTGTCCTAAGATGGGATATGGCTGATGTCAAAATTTCAAATGTTGTAAAGCTTAAATCACATTCGTAAGAGATATGACCAACGTTTGGTCATAACATTTGCTGAAAAAAGACAGTACATTGTTGGAGATAACAATGCTATCATCTTTTGTTATGACATAATGTGACTGCTCTCATGTGCTGGACGTGACTTACACCAAAATCAACATTTTACTTTCACAGATAATGACAAAAACTCCAGGGTCCCTATTTCCTTCAACAATTTACTGGAAAACTCACCTTGGCTCAAGTGAAATTGCTAGTTTCAGGTAACATTAAACTAAAGTAATAGTTATCTGCTCTACATTTGGGAGTTTATTGGACTGCAGAAAACCATTTTACGTCCTAAAGGGTTTTGCAGAAAAAATGGGGTGTCTCCGTAGTAATGCTTGCCAAGTGAGTTTGGCTGTCAGTCATGAATTCACATTCTAACCCAACCCCGTTCAAGTTTGAACACAAATGTTGTTGGAATAGCACTCAATGTATGTTTGGCCTTGAAAAGTTCTTTATAGTAAACATCAGTCTTTCTGCCACTGTTTTTGAGTTACAATGGTAAACATATCATTTTCACCAATGGCCTTCACCCCCCTAACCCCCTACCGAGCTACCTGGTGTCCAACCGGGGCCCCAAATTCACCAGCCAGCTGATGTCAAAACTCTGAGAGTCCTGGGGTGTGGCACCGACGCTCACTACGGCCTACCATCCCCAGACAAGTCTAACCGAAAGAGTGAACAGGGCACTGAAGACGACGATGGCCTGCTTTGTAGGGGATCACCTCCTGGACTGGGACCGATGGCTGCCGGAATTCCGGTTGGCGATCAACACAGCAGTGCACGAGACCACTGGCGTGACCCCTGCTGTGTTGCCTTAGAGCGCAACCTCAAGGGCCACCTAGAACGTCTCATTCATAAGACCCCTGCACCAGGCACATCTGCATATCACACAATACAGGCGCAGGCTCAACTGCTCAAAGAAGTTGAGAGACATTTTGGTGTTGCCAAAGCCAGATACTATAACGCACGACGCAAAGATGTACACTTTGAGGTTGGTGATCTGGTCTGGGTTCGGTCACATCCATTGTCTAAAGCCTCTGCCAGATTCTCTTCCAAACCTGCGCCCAGATGGTCAGGGCCTGCGAAGGTCGAGAGAAAACTTGGTCCATTAAATGACCGTGTTCGTTGGCAGTCTGATAAGATGAGGGTTGTAAATGTAGTTGACCTGAAACCCTTCTTCGGTCCCATTAAGCCGCTGGCAGTACACCTTGTGTGTTTTGTCATCTTTTCTTTTTTTATTCAGGTTTGTACCAGCGTTGAGTTTATCTGACAATGAACTTTTGTACTCAGGTAATGGACCCCTGCAATTTATAATGTTGTTGTTGTTGTTGACTGGCCGGAACTTAGAAAAGGAGGGAAATGACGTCCCTGGCGAGGCGTGCACGTCCAGGTAGGAGCCGGCGTCTGTGGATCCCAAGCGGCGTTTTTTTGTGGTATATCCCTGACGATTTGGATTTCTTTCTTTTGCTTTTTGCTTTTTTTTTGGGGGATCAAAATTCTTGGCGACCGTTCTGGACCCCCGGTGTACGGGAGTGAGTGAGCTATACCACGGTTGAGTCAGAGTCATCTACTGCCGCGGCGACTCTTTCTCTTCTCTCCTGAACTCCGGATTCTACACGAACTGTGTGTTAAAGTCGACCTTATTTCTTTTGGGAACTTTGGGACTTTTTTTATATCCACTTGGGTTTTGCTGATGACAACTGATTTGTTTGCTTGTTATATTAATATATTTTGGAAAACTGAACTCTCTCTCTCACCCTTTTTCGTTAGAGTGCCTTTTATTTAAATAATTAAGTCACTTAAAAGTAATAATTTCTTCTGATCTTGGCATTTTTTGTTGTTTTTAGGTCGGACGGTCGGCGCAGTCTAATAACTGCGATATCAGGTCCGCCTGCTGCCTTAATTTGCGTTGTAGCGTTCATTTATCTATTTGGTTTAAGCGAATTGTTACAATATCATTTTCACCAATGGCCTTCACCCCCCTAACATTTAAACGCCACCTGCTATGGAGACCATCAAAGCTACCCCATCATCTCGGATATGGTTGGAAGCAGAATTAAAAGATGAACATTTTGGTTTTGGTTTAAACTTTTTTATCACAAAAAAATTTTCTTTGTGAATATTTCCAAAGAAACAATAAGGTCTACCAATAAATATCTTGTCTTTGTAGTGTACTCAATTGAATATAGGTTGAAAAGGATTCGCAAATCATTGTAATCTGTCTCTATTCATGCTTAACACAATGTGCCAACTTCATTGGAATTGGGGTTAGTAATTCAACATAACTTTCTTGTTTGTTGGCCAACCGGCTAAAGTTCTTTTGAAGTAAATAGAGGTAGTTACTAACTAACTATAGACTGCCCAGAGTTGTTTTAATCAAGGTAGATATATTGCCATCAATATTCACTACTGTGCAAAGATTTGAGCACATTTAAAGCAACTTTGTCGGGCATATATGCTTGCAAGAATGATGAAATAAAAAGGTTCTAATAACTGAGAAATGCACTAAACAGAGCTATAAACTGTTCTAAAATATATCAAACCAATACTTGGTGTAACTACCTTTTGCCACAAAATCTGGGACCCTGTCCTGTTGTGCAATAATTAATAAGGCTTTTTGCTTGTTCCAAGCAGAGCGAAAAACCAAAGTTTTTCTGCAGACTGACTGTCTCACTTGCTCCTGTCCCTGCAAGAAACTGCAGACAGCCATGATCATGTTGAAATCAGGGCTCTATCAAGGCTATATTATCTATATCAACTGTTAACAAGCATTTATTGAGATGCAATTATTATTCTCTTTAAATGAGCAGTTGGAACTTCAAATTTACTTTTTAAATTCAGCAAATCAAATGTGGAAAACAAAAAGTAAACATCTGACACAGATTTAAATTTTTTAAAATATAGGTTGTCTAAGACTTTTACACATTAGTGTATAAATGCTAAGTGACTGGCGAGGAATCAACAGCCCAAGTAACATTTCAGGCGCAAATCTCACCGGAAAACTTTAATTCTCACGGTTGCTGGATCAATCCAGGATTGAGGCTGCATGGACTCCCAGAAACTCGTTACTCCTTGTGTGAACACAGTTGTCTTTATTGCGGTGCCTCTGAATTGTGCAGGACATTTTATTTGTTACACTATGTGGCATCACCTACAGAGCAGTCTGCAGCTGCAGGCCTGAGCCTCCAGCGGGTCTTGCTATTAGTCTTCTCTATTTACTGAGTATTTGAGCATTTATTACCATCACCTTTAACTTTCCTCTCTTCTGCCTCCTGAAGTCCAATCCCTCACCTATGAGGTAGAAGGTGGTAATGGCATTCTTTCTTTTGCAGCTTAAAAGCTCTGACCGTAAAGTAAGCAATTGTTTAATGTGCCAATGATTCTCGGGTGAAAAACTGACACGCTTCAGCACTTTATAATGGACATTGAGCACAATTTACTTAATCTTAAATGCTTCAGTACATATTCAGCTGTGTAAATGAATTTGAAAATATGGAAAAACATGTTGAGAGTTGACATTGGATTTGTTGCTCCATTGAAAGTACATTCATCTTATCAAGTGCTTACGCTAAATTAATGAAGCTGAGTTGAAGTGGCACTAAAGCAAATGTTTCTTGATGTATTTGTGGTAAACAGTCCCTGGCATATAAATGGAAAATATATTTTTGAGGGGAAAATATGAAAATGTAAAACATTCATCTAATCTTCATCAAATATTGTTTTCATGAGTAATGGCTCATGGAGGAGTGCATAATGTAGCCTCCCTTAATACATTTGCTTTTCTGCCCTGATGAAATTAGCATTTAATTTGATGTGCTGGCGCATTATTTTTAAGGGAAAGGATATGCTGCAATCTGACTGCCAGTAATGAAAGGAGAACTCCATCACGTCTTTAAGTGATGGATTCCAATTGAACCCTCATGTCACCAAATGGTGAAAATCAAGTCGGCCATTCCATCATTCACCAGTACGTTGTATTAAGGCTAGTATTCAAAAACTTCAGCTTCGCCATAAGGGGTCACACTTTACAATAAAGGTACAAATCATACGCCGGTGACACTTTAGATGAAGTGCTGCTCGTAAAGGCTTTATACAGCATGTATAAGGCCTTCATTAATGAGGCATAATGTCTTCATAAGCAAATTTCATGCTTTGTAAAGGGTCCTTATTCAGTATTTGATGCCAGATGTCATATAACCTACAATGTCACTTAGCTAGTGGCAAAATACTATAAAGGGTGGCATTGTCAGCTAAGTGACATTGTCATTGTCACATCCGGCATCACATGCTGAATGAGGATGTGTTATTTCACATGAAATTTGCTTACGTATGATTTATAAAGACGCTATGTCCCATGCTGTATTAAGGCTTATGTATAATATAATACACATAAATACATAATTTATTAGTCTTATTTGTTTTGATTTCTTTGAATTTGTGGATTAATTGGGTTGCCTCCAACATCTGGTAAAAATGTCATGTCAATAGCCCCATTAGAAAAATATCTAACTCTGAGATATCTAAGAAAAATGTTGAAGCATTCAATATTTATTTTCCCCACTGTATACCATGTGATAAGACAATGCCACGTACTCATCACATTGAAACTGATTTTGAAATTGCTGAGATGCGTTTCTTCCAGTACTTCAGAATTTCTCAATTTTTCCCCGGTGGCACGGCCTTTTGAAGTTACGTGAGAGAAGCCACAAATTGTTTCACAGAATTTTTCAGAAAAAAATTATACAATTAAAGGTTCACGTACTTGTCAAACCTATGGCTGGAGAGTGCGGTGGTTTAATTATCTCGAGTTGACAGTATGATATACTTACTATACATCTTGGGTTTAAAGTAAACATGCCAAGACCTAGATCACGATCATTATGCAGGCCACTGTGACTTGCTGTAACGTAAATTGAGATTATGGTATTCAAAAGCAATGCAGAAAATAAATAATTTCTTCATTGACATTTCGCAAAGGAAAATGGTTTGTATTTTTTTAATCGCAGAGAATTCACACTTATTATCAAAGTCAAAATGTGCTTTGGTTATTAAGACATGCCCAAGTGTACTCTTTCTTGGGTTTGGAAGAATGCTGCCGATATTACGGTCAGACTGGATAACATAAAACTTGATCATTTTGTTCATACTAATTCATGAAACATTAAAAAAATACCGTTCATGTATACCGAAGTGTGGGATATATAGCCAACACTGATACGATATCATTTAACATATCTGTGCTTGTAGGCAGCTTACTTTTTCAGTTGAGCTGTTTATGCATAATTTTCACAGAACAGGTAGCCTATTTAGTTCATAAAGACACTCATTCATCTCAAACAAATATAAACAGTTAAGTTGGCAATTTACCTTTTTAAGGTCAAGGAGCTTCAAAAGGTACCATTTGAATTTAAAATTGGAAAAATGAAATTAAATGCCCATTAAATGTGTCTGGGAGTGGGTGGGAGGGCATGTCTTGCGATAGGCCCCAGGGCAGTGAACACTATTGGCGCCTCTTTTTGAAATCGTTCTGGGAAATAAAAACCAGATGATGAGGTTGGCTGCAGAATTCTTTGCATGTTGACAATATTCAATTAGACACTCGGGCTTATTTGAAGACAAGTTTATGAGTCCGCCTTAATTTTTACTTTTGTGTACACTATTGGACTACCAAGAATTTCAAACCCTTTTATTATCTTGTGATTGCAACACTGAATCTCACCTTAAAAATCTCTCAACTGGGCCCTGATTCTTCCGTTTGGCCATCTCTCCGCGAGCCAGCTGCACTCGTGTCAAAGCATAATACATGTATGATGACCACCGCAGACGATTCCTGCGAATTGGCTTTGTCAGGGAGCAGGTTTAAAACGAAAGTTCGCTATTCTGACAGTAACGTAAGGGAGGGAGGGGGACATATTTTGGGTCATTTATGTTTTATTTCTCGCGGTTTTATTGGACACTGAATGCATTTGTTTTAATTGATCTTTGAAAAAAATAGTGCCGTGCGGAAAAGCACTTTCTGGGCTGAGTGGTGGTCGGTGGATTCCGAGTGCTGGTCGGTGCCGACAACTGCCAATCAGCATCGGCAGAACCCTGATCCCCCCCGCCCCCAAAACCAATATCGCACAAATCACCCTAAGACCTGAGGCTGACATGTTTGGGAGTTTGGAGTAAGAGGCCATGTGGTCATGTATTAATGGCTTTTAGCTCAACAAGGCAAGTGGCACAGATAGAGGACATAAGACATTTACAGCAAGCAGAGGTGACAATTTCAAAGGAAGGATACAATGTTGAGCAGATGACCGCCATGCGACACAACAGTTTGATAACGTGGGGTTAGTACTAGTGAAGTAACAGCGATGCTTGCCTCTTGGGATAAGTGCCTCCACACAATGGCTTTACTGGGCTTGCATGAGATAAGCCACGGCTTGAGGATGTGAGCTTAATATTGCGAAGCGTCCTACTGCAAACTTGCCAAGCAAACTGCTCAGCAATTACAGTCCTGCCCAAACTACGGTACGGAAGTGGGTAAAAGCGTTATCAATCAAAATTGCGAAGAAAACTTGCCGATTTGGAATGGTAATGCAGATATTAAGGTCAATTACTAGGAATGTTGACCATGACCTGCAGAATCATAGAAGCTGTAATACTGATCCAAGCTCTGAGCATTCCCTAAGGCATTCAGAGGAGATCGTGGATTGCAACGACATCCACTTGAAAAATTTGAGGTTTCAAATCTCGAAGCACTCCCAGAGCTGCCATTTGCCGCCAGTTGATCTTTGCAAGGCGGATGCAATGTAATATATTTGCATACCATTTTAGTTTAACTGGACACTGCCACAAATGATAGCACCTGCCAGGGATAAAGAAATAACTTTGACGACAAAGCAAGTTGTTGCAGCATGGACGTGAAAAACAAATAGAAAATTAGTAGCTTGTCATCAATTAATGTAAACAATTCCTTGTGACTACAATTTGGTCCATTTATTTGAAGCAGCAAGGCAACTGTGATCTGAAAATGCCAAGTTCATTTCAGCAGCCGTCATTCAAATGACTGAACAAAATCATCCAAAATCACTGTAAACAAGGAGTGTTTTTTTCAATAAAGACATGTATAGAACAGCAGGCAATAGCTTAATAAACAAAGCCTCTTACTATACTTCATTTGAAATATGCTACATAATTTTATGAGAAAAAGAGAAGAGGCTGTTTTATGATGCGACCGTAGCCAACATAAGGCCTGCGTCCAGACAAAACTGAACATAACAATGAATAAAAGATATGTATACATCAAACAAATCCTTAATTGACAGCTTAGTGAACAAAACTTGAATGTTGTACTACGATGCATAAATAATACTTCTTTATAGCTGAGGAATCAGTTCTTAGTTGGAAGGCCAAAATGTATTTATTTATTTGTTTATTATGGGTTTTTTTTTTCATTCATTTCATTAACCTGATAAGGCAGCTGGCTTGAATGCAACTCGACAGAAGGGAGGTGATAAACAAGAGCTGTAAGGTCGCCTAGTGCTGCGGTTAATATTACCCTTAAGATGCATGTGTGCATAGCTCCCCAATGACCTTCCTTGACTGTCGGTAGGAAACAGGTGCGTATCTTGTAAATGTAAAGAAAATATACAGAGAGAGTAGCTGCTTGGGTTCTTCCGAAAACGTAACGATTCTGAAGCTCACCGCACCGCAAGTAGAAACAACCTCTGAATTATCTCAAGGCCATGGCTCCATAAAATTTTTGCTCCCCAGTGCACGTCACGTCACCATTTTAGGACATTCTCAATAGTTTTATTGCATTTTTAAAGCATTCAATGGTATTTTTTTTTTAAACCCGGGAAAGACCAGCTTTCTGAATTGTGACGATTTGCCATAGGTGGTGCAGATTTTTATTTATCACAAAACCGAAGTAGTTTTCATTCATTCCAGCTCAAGATATCATTTTGATATTACCCTACATAACACTTTGCGAAAATTTAATTGGCTGAGGGTGAGGGGAAGGATTGCTCCGTGTTGCATTTTGGTGAACAATAACCGGTGGGTCCTAGGGTAGCCTCTGGGTGAAAAACAAACTGTCCTTAATTCTGAAGAGAATGGTTTCCAATTTCTGTTAATATTTAGCCAAACTGGATGCCAAGCGTCATGTTAGTTAAAAAGGGATGGCTTAGCGCTGTAGGGAGCAAGCTACGTGCCACTCTCAAAACTAAGTTCATGTTACTTAGCTCGGTAACTAGCATGCATTCAGTAAATTTCCATAATCACTATGCAACATCAGGCACGTAGGTGCCCCGCCCCTTTAGATAGACCTGCAGCTGGTCCTGAATGAATTGATTCCAATGGGGAGAAGTGAACACAGTATGGACTGCGGGAAACCATGAATTAAAATTTCTAACTGAAATAATGATAGTACTTATTTGTACAGTACTGGTATTGTCATCGATGTTTACTCGTTTGTAAAGAGTACAAGGAGTATATCTGATCGCTGTGGTATTGTACTGGATTAATATCAGATATGAAACAACAGCGGGGAAAAGCAGAAAAAAAGGGCGCAAAAATTAAATGTGACGCGTATCTTTCATTGGCCATCTGCATTGAAAATGCCATAACATTGAGCAGTAATGTGTTGCAATAATAGCAACAAGCGATCCTTTTCTTTTCCAAGGAATATAGACAGGTAAGGAATAAATTAGCAACTGTCGCATTACATACCAGCTGTATAGGCTTAAATTAGCTTATGCAATGCCCTTCAAGCTATTGCTAATTCCAATTACAGTAAAATACATAACATAACTTGTTATTTAATTTAGCCTTTATTATAACAGGGAGTCCTACTGAAATTAAAAAAAAAAAAGAACACTGAAATAAAAAAACACAGATATGGCCAAACATTGTTTGGTTGGTCTGTTCAAAATCGAACAACCACTCCAAGAGTAAATGCGAGCAAGCCAAAATCTAATTGGCTACTTAAGATTATGTCAAATAACATTCGCAAATGCCGTTGCTGGCCAGCTAACTCATATTCATAATGCTGAGTACAGCCGTTAGCTGCGTTGTAAAATGCCCGATGTAGCAAAGTAAAAGGAAATATACTCGCAACATGCAGATATAAGATAGATACTTGTATATTCAGACATCTAATTGCTCGTCTACTTGGCTACCACCTCTGACAACGAGATGCGACCAACACCCCAGACAGCATTCATTCTCCAAATAGCCTGCAACGCGCACAACAGTTCCGCAACCGCACCCACTTTGGAGGCAGGAAGTGTGACCATTTCTTAAAATGGGGGTCTATGGGAAATGAAGAGTCTTCCTTTTTCCTTTATCTTTGCTTGTACTTAGGCCAGGTCTAGGCCTGGGCCAATCGTAAAGACAAAAAAAAAAGAAGAAGAACAGAGCCGAAAATTAGGCCCGTATTCAGAAACGACACTCACCCTAATTGAGTGTGAGTACGAAAATTTATTCAGTATAACCTGACACTAACTGAGTCAGAGGTTGCCCTAGCACTCATTTGCTTTGAGAGATTTCACTCACACTGTCATGGTTATGGTGTTGTGTTCATGTTCATGTTTAGTGGTCATGTTCTTGTCTTTTCTCTATTCTTTTTTATCATCAGTTGTTTTTGTTTTCAGTTCTATTACACTTGTCTCCCATCTTGTATCTAGTTGGTTCAGTCCATCTCCCCAGTCAGTGTGCTCACCTGCTTCGGGTGATTTCCATGATTTCTGGTGTTTCATATTTTTACTTCAATTCTCGTTTACTTCCTTCGCCTTGCTGTTCTGATTACTAACAAGACTAACATTTGTACTCTGTTCCATAGTCTACTAACACAAAAATCCATGTATATATTACTAACTCACTAACGAGCACTCTAGTTAAATCTGTAAAGTTGCACCGCTTCTAATTATAACTAATTCCCTCTCAGCATTGTCCTGTTCTAGTCTCCGCCTCTTGCTCAGCTTGACCTGTTTCCCCCTGCGTTTCTGCAAGAACTCTCGCACGTGCTTAATTACTCTCATGCGCTCATTGTCTGTGCACTTAGAATTCCCTGACCAGAGCTGTTTAAATGCCATAGGCGGTTTATGTGATTCCCGTCCGTGTCTTGGCTTTCGCCGATTTTTGTGGTTAGGATTTCCCTCATGTGTTCCTCCCAATGTAATTAGTGCTCATCCCATTCACCTGTTCCCTGCATAGCATGTGACTTAGAGTCCTCACTGCTGGTCTGACTTTGTCAGAACGTTGATCAATATTTCATTGTGCAGAGCACCATGTATGCCATTGATTATTGTTTTCCTTCGACTGTTTTGCCGACCAAGATTCTTGCCATTGCTCTTTTTGTATTACTTTTGTTTTCTGGATTTCGACCTATTTTTGTGCGACCACAATTTCTGTGTTTCAATGCCCTGTGTATGACCCATTGCTTTGCTTATTGACCATGAACTTTAGCCTGCCGTCTATGTACCGCTGTTACTCAGTTTTACTGGTTCTAAACCCGGCCTGTCAAGTCGACTCTGTTTTTGGATATCATTTTGTGGCTTGGCAATTCTTGTGTCTTTTGGTTCTGACCCGGAACTCATTAAAGGCATATATTTTTTGGATTTCCCTGTCTTGCGTGTGGTTCCTGAACGCACCGTCACACGCGCTGAAATTAGTATCCCTTTCTGAGTGAAGGTTGAGTGCAGGGAACACCTCCCTTGAGCCGCACTAACTTGCTCCGGTATTTCGTTGTCAGGGCTTTCAGGTGGTTACCAACATTAGAAACTATGTGAGATTTACGATCTCTAGATTGGCCACCAGGGGGCAAAAACTGATTTACATGTTAACGCGATTACTGCAGTAATATTTCAATTAGAAATTCCAAGTTTTGCATATAAGTGAGTATCATAAAGAGGAAGAACTGATTCGATTTTGGACAATTTACAATTTCTAGATTGGCCACCTGGGGCCAAAAACTGTTTTTATCATATCTCTGGAAATATTTGTCCGATTGACCTCAAATCAAGTGCAAATGAAAGGTCATGACCTGAGAATGTGTCCCACGATGATATTATACCTGTTTGGTTCTAAATTTTGACACAAAGTGGAGCTTTGTCACATAAAATTCACCATTTTTGCTATATCTTTGGAACTATTTCTCCAATTGACATGAAACTATGTGCAACTGCAAGGTCATGACCTCACAACGTGTCACATGATGACATCATACCTGTATGGTTCAATATTTTGCCACCAGGTGGCCCTTTGTGATGTAAAATTGCCATTTTGGCCATATCTTCAGATCTGCAACTTCCAGGAGGATAGAGGGATGTATAATTTAAAAGCATACACATATTTTTAAAATGCAGTTCATGTTACCTTTGACATTTCATTCATGAGTGATACAGATTCCTAACCTAAAGTCTTGTCTCTTTAGACTCCTGTTTCTGTAGCAAGTCCCCCACCCTGTCACTGCTGTACTAAAATGTAAAAACAGGGGTAAAATAACTTGAAAAAGACTTCCCTAGGAGACATAAATCTATGGTTGTGTGTCAGAGATTATACCACTGGACAGCAAAGAAAAATGCGTCGGCAGAATGGGTCGATTGTGGGGCGTATACAGATGCAATACAGAGTTCCTTGAGGCCAGTATAGATTTTTAATTTAGACAAAGTTAAATCTAATGATTGCGCATCACTTTTGGTGATGTAACCTTTTGCCCTGTAGTATGATGGATCATACGATCAGAAGTTTTAATAAATCACTCCCCTGCAGTATGGATTGGAGGCTGAAGAGAGATGTGATGGTGGAGGAATGCAGTCGATGTGGAGCTAAAGAATAATCATTACCTGCACTCCCATACTATCAGTTTTAATGGAAGCTCTGCCCTCAGGGGCACATTATCTGCCTATTTATGTTCATCTCTCACCTGTCATTGAGGCGTGACCGTACTTTGTTCCAGTTAAGTTCATTTTTTTTATTGTGTTCCTTCTTCTGAAACATTAGTGGAGGTAGAAGCTCCTCATCTGACTCCGAGGAGGGGTGTTGCAGCTTTGGTCATGGAAAATGAGGGCACATAACACCAGCAGTCTGCATTGATTACTTGCCAACCTCTAATTATGACTCTGATGTGACGGAGCCTCCCAGTCCCACTGAAACTTTCCTAGCGAAGGACAGACATGGGAACTTAAAGGTATAGTTGGTAATCCTGTTCAGAAACACTTTTTGTTATACTGGGTGAAATGGTTCATCTATCCTGAGAGTTGTCAATACATTATGTATTCAGAAAACGGAACGAAGAGAATCAGACCTCTGTGTCGGCTGCAGGACTGTAAAAACTGTAAAAACTCTGACAAATCCCTGCCATTCGGTCCGAATGGAAAGAACCAATCAGATGCCCTCTGCTGCCCGCGCCACCCTCTGTCCCTCCCTCCTCCCCGCGTGCAGCTCATCACGTCTCACCGCTGCCCGAAATAATCAGCCAGTAGTTGTCGGTAATACACCTTTGGTATTGAAATCACCATAAAACTCCAAAAAAGAAGAAGAAGAAGAAGGAAACTTTTTCATGACTGAGAACTTTGCCGATTGGAGCGGGGGCGTTGTTTACACGCGTGATCAGGCCCTGTGTAAGCCTGTGCTGTTGCCTGGAGACAGACCTCTGATCCCGCAGGAGTTATGGAGGAGACGCTGGGGTTGCAGATCTGGAGTCAAGCAGAGGGAGAAAAGGAGAAGACAGAAGCCAGCGGTCCTGGCGATTATAATGGGAAACGTGAGGTCTTTGGGGAACAAGACGGATGAGCGCGGCGCTGGTGAAGACCCAGAGGGAATACTGTGAGTGTAGCATTTTTTTACTTCACTGAAACATGGCTAAACTCGCTCATGAAGGGAGGTGGGTTTGCACTTTATGTGAGTGAGAGGTGGTGTCCCGGACATGTGAACGTGAAGAAGCGCCTCTGCACCCCGGACACTGAACTGCTTGCTGTGGAAATGCGCCTGTATTATTTACCAAAGAAAATAACGTTCACCATTGTCATTGCTGTTTACGTTTCTCCGTCAGCTGATGCAGCGGTGGCCTATGACTCGAAATGTTTGTATACGCGTCTTTGTACTGACTTTGAATGTAATTTGTCGTGGGAAAAATGCGTTTCGCGTCCAGTGTGAAAGCGGCTAGAGCCTGTCATCGGTACTGGTGACTTGGATGGAATTGGCACACCATTCTGCCGTTAAGTCTTGGAAATTAGTTCATCAATCCTCAGATTGCCAATCAAGCAAAGTAATAGAGTTAATAAGGAGGATTCCGCCTACCCTAACTGACCTCCGGCGGCACGTCACTGCATAC
Organism: Gymnothorax reevesii; assembly: GCA_029721435.1. NCBI lineage: Eukaryota > Metazoa > Chordata > Actinopteri > Anguilliformes > Muraenidae > Gymnothorax > Gymnothorax reevesii. The sequence goes on from CM056588.1 coordinate 3,828,463, forward strand.
AATACAAAACGTCTGAGGTTAATATTGCTAAAAATGCTAGCTTGAAAGCTACTATAAAATTGGCCTGCTGGCCTGAAGGCCTTGTGTCCCCCGTCGCAGAAGTGACCAGAAACATGTGGCAAAAACTGTTTTGATGGCTGAAAATAATGTGCTGCACTGTACCACTAATAATGTGAAGTACAATGACTCTGTAGCTCATTGGTTATTGGTTGAACAGAGGGATGGATGAGGGATGAATCATTGTGATATGAGCTAAATATAACCATGGGTTTTGAGAGAGATACAATTTTCATGACTTGTGGATGATGGATGCATCACCAAGGCATAGTTTTGTGCCCATGGCTGAGATCAACCTAACAAGCCAATAAGAATGTCATATGAATTTGGTGAGCCTCCATCAAAGCTGTCAAAAGTTATTACGAGTACAGTGTTCCTCACATCTTTTTGCTCAGTGACCTTGAAAACTAGGTGAAGGTCACTCATCATTGAACTTGAGCAAGGCCTTCATGTGAGGCATATGTGGTGAGAATTTGGTGATCCTCCATCAAAGCTGTCAAAAGTTATTGCGAGTACACTGTTCCCGGACGGACGGACGGACGAACAGCATTTCTATGTCCCCCGTTCCGCGGGGCGAAGGGGGACAGTAATTTAGTTTTCCAGCAGGTGAATGAGAAATAAGGTAGTTTGGTTGATGTCTAAAATGTGTGGAAATGGCTGAGTAGGCTCTCCTATGCCCTGCTGAGTCCTACTGTCAGATGCGCGTTCAGATTTGTGGGGGCGTGGCCTTGGACAGAGCACTGATGGGAGGGGGTGGAGCTTAGAGGAGGTGCCACTTTCAAATCTTGCCGGCTCTTCAGCATTACCAACTGTAGCTTTAATGGAGAGCCGAGAATTTGTGTGAGATACACAAATATGTATAAAATAAGCCATTATAATTTAAATGTTATGTCTTAGTGTATTTACCCTGCAGTCAGCAGCAACCAGAAATTTCTCCGAATTAGCCTGTTAGCCTCTCTGGGTGTCCCAGGGTACCTGCGGTTGATAACATCATGCTTTTCATGAGGAATCTTCCCTCTATTCTACCATGCTATACTGTATATTTATAGCTCCTTGAGTGCTTTTAAAACCAGCTCAGTTAGCTCTGAAATATCTTTACCTGAACACCTGCTTAAGTGAGAACCCCAGAAGCCTTTCCAGGAGAGGCTGAGCTAAAGACCATTATCTAGCGTTCCTCCTTCAGGAGATTTAAAGTTTTGTGCACTCTGTGTACTGTAGTGTTATCAGTAACGGCAGTTTCAAAATCAGCCACACGCAGCAGCACAAATAAGACTGACTTAATATTGTCTCTAAAGCAGATTATTGGTCCCTCGCATGCTTGGTTCATTGTAAGGTAAGCAATGGTACCTCATACCTCATATCTAAAGGGTGACACATAGTTTCACTCCTTATGTATGAAAATAAGATAGAAACAAACACACAGCATCATCCCAGTCATGAACTTCTTTCCTGAAGATTCTCAAAGTGGTTTCTGTGGGATATCCAGTGACCTGCAAGCCACTCACTTGAGATACAAGAATTTCTGCAGCAGAATAGTTCACTCAAAAAAAAAAAAAACAACACATTTTTGGTAGCTGTGAAATTGTTGCTGAAGGAGCATGTTTGCAGCAGTGTCTATTCTCAGATTTATGCCCCAGAAGATTTTATATCTTGAGAATGAAGCAGTTATGCTATGAGGCGATATGTTAAAGTCATATTTTTGCTAAATTGAGATGTCTAAATTGAGATTTCTTCATATTGGTGAAAAAATGAATTTTTTCCTTTTTTCTCAAAACCATAAAAAATTAAAAAATTATCTTAAATAATAAACAAAAATAAAATAATAAATCAATAAATAAACAAAACTGTAAAAAAATGAGATAGGCAATTATGCTGAGGCTAACGATATGGAAAAATGTACAGTACATGCAAGTTCACCTTAATGCTGCGGTCTTAACTGATGAAGCATATTAGAACAGAACTGATGGGAAGGCAATTTCTGCAATGAGATAAAATGCAAGAAATGTGCAATAGGAGAGCAATGGCTGAAAGACTGTGCAGTTTGAGAGCAGTTTTGGTGATGGGTTCGCTTTACCTGCACTATCATCTTGCCCAAGCACCCCAAAACAAAAGCATTATCCACAGATTAAAAAAAAGACAGCGTTTGGCAACATTTTCTTGTATGTACTGTGCATTCAAGTTCCACTGATCATACTAGAGCAATTAGCTGTACTCCCTGAATACTAAGACAATTTTTTTACAAAAAGTTGTTATAAAAATTTGAATTCCAGGTATGTGTTGTGTTGTCAGTTGTAACTTGTCCTGAGATTTTCCTGATGTGCTGATGGGTGAGGACTGGAGGTCAGTGTCCATTAGATATCAAATTACAACAGAATGAGTGCCATTCATCATCTAGTAAGGCCTGAGGTAGGGACAAAGAACAGAGCAATTCAGCCGTTTCCCCTGAACAGCAGCAGTTCTGACACTGTTATTCTCCTTGGTTTACAATGCCCTCCTCAAGTTTAAATAAATATATTGGTCAATATTCACAGAAGCGGTGTTGACTTATTTTCAAAAAATCTGCATTTTAATCAATGGAGTGAGACAAACCTTTTTTTTTTTTGATCCCGTCTGGATTATTCCGTGAATTACAGATATGATGTTTATTGACTTGCAAAATTATCTTTTGAATCAACTAATCAGCATTTTGTTGTAAATATTATCAGATATATGTAGTTTTGTGTGACACCACTCAGTGAACTACATCTCTCATCTCACACAATATATGTCACCAAAGCCAACAAGGCAGTTTGGTTGGAACACTTTGAAGTATTAGCTAGTAGCTATGTTTGGTAATGTCGGAAGCTAAGGCTATTCGGAAGGCTAGTTGGTTCTGTACAAGCTAAGATACGAGACCGGCCCTGCGAGTTTTCGGTGACCATTAAAAGTCTAATGCCTGCTGGCCAACGTTATAATGTGGCTAGGCATCAAAAACTACCAATTATATTAGCTACCGTTACTTAGCTAACCAACTTGCGAGTTTAACTGGGATCAGTAAAATCAATATCATTTATTGCTCAAACAGAGTATAGTTCAGTAAAATCTCACCCTTCACCTTGCCCAAAGTACCAACTTGGTATCCTGTTCCGTGAAAAAAAGAAATAAATAATAATCAATTGAAAACCAAATTATGCAAGTTGTTTGCATATTTTTCTGAACCAAGAACACAGTTACTTTTTGTTGAACAAGCCTTGTTATTTCTTTCCGCAAGCCAGTCATTTAACAGCAATTGCTTGTCCTCAGTTTGACCGCTGTTTTCCGAACTCATGATAGCTTGACCGCTGTTTAGAAATGTCGTACCTCCAGAGGGTCAGACTCATTCTGTCTTCTGTACAGCCCCAAGCATTTTAAAATCCCACTCAGTGTACGCATACTAATTACAAATTATCCACTGCACTCAATAACAGCGGAATCTTCCCTTGTTTCAATCCGAGCATGAAGTAGAGCTTAATCAAATTAGGTAAATGAGCCACATTCCTCAATTAATCGCCAGCACACTATTTTCTGATCCAAACATGGTGAAACTCTTCACACTATAGCAATACAAGTTATCCCGTTATTATGTGAAATGTTTCATGTTATGAAAATATATCACGTTATAACAAGAACCTTTTCAAGTTTTAACAACAAATTATCATGTAACGTGAAATGTTTCGCGTTATTACAATATCAATAGTATCTTGTTATAACGAGAAGTTTGGAATTATAACACGTTACAACAGTAAAAAACTTGTTATAATAACGTGAAGCTATCTTGTTATTACAATATATTTTCATATTTTAACACGCACAGCGTCTCATAATATCAAGAAACTTTTCACATTATAAGGCGATACTGACCCTTTTTTTCCCCTGACATTGACTACCATATAAATTTTTTCCTAAATAAAGCCCCATGATGGTCAACTGGAAGGGGTGGGACTTCGCCACTCTATAGCTATTTTTTAATTTCTAATGCCACACCCACCCGTGGTGTTCATTGGCAAATACCTGAACTTTGGTCTCCCCTGACCAGTGAGGCCCGATCCAGGGGAAGTCTCACGTGGTTTGGAAAACTAGGTACATAACTTCATTTTTTGATGTCAACAGAGGCCTCTTTTTGGCAATCTTTCCCAAGAATCAGACTGTCTGACTCCAAGATATAAACGACATGTATCTACTTCTCCAGCTGTGGTCCTTGAGGTGTCCTTTACCAGTTGGATTGTCCTCCTCAGAGTACAAGCTCTCAGGATAGGCATATGTCCTCTTCCAGGCTGATTTTTAACATTGCCGTATACCATCAACTTTTTGTTTACTGGCTGCTGGGTTGGCTCATCTTGTGATGCAAGGGTGACCACGGCAGCTTTGGCTTAAATTCAACCATACCAGTGCCAGCTGTGACCAGCTGCCTCGCAGGAGCAGCAGATAATTGGCTTTGTGTTGTTCAGAGACATGAAAGGGATATAGTTGGATCGAGTCAGTAGTTTGTTGCTCAGTTGCCTCCTACTGATAATCCGGGCGCTCTCAGGTTGCTTACAGTGCAAGCACATATTCGGGTCTTCTGCCCTTGCTTTGTAATTACTCAGTCTGTGAGCATGAGTGGAAGGAGCTGGCATCTGTCAGGAATGTGCTTCAGATGAGAACTGCAAACTCTCTGCACTCTCACAAGATGGAAGCATGATTTACTATCAGACTTGAGCATAGTTTGTTGATTGGACAATGCAGATGAAGGTGAGATTGGAGATGTCAGATTTACATTTTTTTTTAAATCTTAACTGTTGCCCCAGTGGTCAAAATGTATTCTCCATCATTTTATCCATTTCCCACATTTCTGAAGCTAAATAACATCATTACTGCATTATTTTGTCTTAACCACGGTGACAGATGATTACAGAAAACTTGCCTTTGGGTCACCTTATATTTATACATAGAGACACCAGAGTTCATGGGTGACCATTTTCCAAGTTTTATTACTTGATACAGTGAACTTTATCATGTAAAATATGAAAGAAAATGTAATTCTATTATTTTCTTTCATATTAAAAGTGCTTTGGGTGCCTATGATTGAGGCACCCTTTTTTGAGATCATTATTATGTATCATTTACAAAGAGTGCAAATTACAAAAAAAATAAATAAATAAAATTAGTTGAAGTCACTGTACGCAGTACGTTTCATATGGGCAATAATAGCTGTGAAACCAACTTGTCAGTCAGTGATGCCTTTTTAGTAGCATCTTGTCATCCACATGACGGGCCATCATCCAGCTTGATTTATGAAGTCATGAGTAGGTTTACCTGTGGGCTTTGACCTTGGCTATGTCCACTGGCTCCACATGAACGACATCAGGTTACACACAGCATGACACAGCATGTTGTATGGCCGTCAGATGCATCTGTGTTTCGTATCTTTGTCACGTATTATGGTGACCTTGGTCACTGGAGAAACAGTAATCCTGTCGTTCCCTACATTTCCTGTGTTCGTAGTCATAGCAAGTGCAATCGTCCTCAACCTGACACAATTCCCTCTGGAGTGCAAAGCATCTGACAGATGTTGGCATATAACCTCCCATGTCAATCAAGAACTCTGACTCTGTCTTGTTGGGATTAACCTTTAACAGAACAGCTACCCTCCCTTTTCATGCGTTTGAAAACTTAACCTTCTTCAGCAAAATTTTGCCACGCTGAATTTTTTTTTTTTGGTTTTCTTCCGCAACATTACCCCAGTGAAAATCTTCTTGATGTCTTTGGACAGTATATTGAACCTCGTTACAACTGAAATTGGCACAAAGTAGATAGAGGGGACTAGGGCTCAAATTTCGGGCCAGAGCTGCCACAAAGTGCGCTTATATTGCACAGAACATGGACAGGTTGAATATGCGGAGACTATCTTGAAACAATGAGACAGTGGGACAGCCGACCAGAGCCGGGTCAGGAAGTCCATTAAAGATTACTCCTAATCTCTGTTTGACATTTATTCACTGACTCCAGGACCCAGCTAACTGACAGGAAAGTTCAGTAGGTGGGTCTTCTGGGAAACTTCTTCTCTACAGCGGTCCAGGCTAGTAAGTAGAAATAGCACAGAATGAAAATAAGGGCATCCGAGTGAGTAGCAAAAAAACTAAAAATACAATGAATAAGCTGGCAAACGAAATGGGGGAGAAAGGAGAGCAGGCAGCAGCATCAGTCCAGCCCCTGGTAACAGGTAAATGAGCCTCTTAAAGGTGCCAGGAGGTGGAAATTAGTGGCAGCACAGCTGCAGCCCTTGTTCAATCAGAAAAAAATGTACAAGCATATAGCAGCCCATAATATAATGCTTTCTGAGTCTTTTAAGATAAATTAAGCTATTTTTATTGTCGATGAACAATCAATTGAGTATCAGGGAGAGGGACAGCTTTTCAGTTCTGACAACTGCTTCTAAAGAGCTGTTGTTTCAGTCAGATTTAATTATTTTTCCTGATGGAGGCAAGGTAAACTTTAAACAATGAATGCAACTTTCACTCATCTGGCCTTAGACCAGTCCAGCATGCAGACATGCCTCTCCATCCCAGTAGATCCCAGGCCACTGACCCTGTGACCCAAGGGCAGGTGATCCTGCTCTCTCTTGCTGACAGGTTTAACTGTGCTGCAGAGTCCGAGCACCTGAGAAGCAGAGGTGCATCCTCGGAAAAGGTGTTATCTAAGTAATGAAATAATGTGAAGAAATCTAATGTACCCGATTGGTGAAACTGAAAGGACAGTTCATGTTAAAGTCAGTGTGCAAACATTGATTTGAAATGTTTAACATTCTGCCATGAATTTGCTGTTAGATTTTACATGCTATATATAAGTGGTTTTTCCATCAGTCTCGCACTGTAATACTCTATTTCTATCTTTACATTTTAAACTGAAACTGTGCATTCATGCTTAAATCAGTTCGCAAACATTGATTTGAAATGTTTTTTTTTTTTTTTTTAAATTTTATTTATCTCGAACAACAACAGCAAAAACAGAAGATAAGCTACCGTACATAAAAGATAAAAAATAATATAAATAACACAAAATATAATACAATACATCACTTGGTATTCATCAGAAGACTGAAAATTTGTAATACGTTCGAGAAGGAGCAGGAAGAAGCAAGAATGCTTATCAAGTCCTACCCCATCAATAATCTGGCATGAATTTACCATCAGCATCACCCTGTTATACTCTTTCTCTCTTTACATTTTAAACACCTTGCTCAAAATCAATAGTTAGCAAACATTTTTGGGATGATTATTGACTGAAAGAGCTTATTTATGCAACTATTCCCCTCAAACAGTACATTGTTCTCATTAAATTCTGGTATTCTCTCCATCAATACATTTGAAAATGATCTGTTTGCGTCCTTTTCTCAGAGAGTATGCTGTTTCTCAAAAGCCCAATAATGGGCTGTAAATGAGTTGACTTGTTTCACTGTAGCAGAATTTGAAGGGAGGACATTTTTGGGTGAAAAGGAGGTGGGCCTGGGGTTTAGAATCTCAATCTAAATGTAGATGGATATTGAGTCATTAATAATTCCATGGAGTTTAATGGAGGAGATGATTAGTGTTACAGGAGGTAATTGGGTTGGGCTGTAACTCCACACTGATAACACCACATACATGCATTCATGGGCAAAGAGGATTATCACCCTCTGCGTGGCTCACTATATCAGCCACTTAAGATAAGCTTATCAAACTCACTATATCATGATGCGGCAGCTCAGCTCGAGATGGTTTCATGAACTTTGTCATGAGAGGACATTTTGTCAATAATAATCTCTTGGATTAATCCAAAAATGCTGCAGTACCAACCACTGCATGCTTGGGACATTTTTTCTTAACTGCAATGATTTAAAACTGTGACATAAATGACTTGAACTGCTAAATCACTTTTAAGAATGTTACGGCAGCTGGTCCTGGCAGTATATCTGCTTAAAGCAGTTCTTATAAAGTCATACGCACAGTGGCTCCTCCATATTTAGGCACTGGTCCTGGCGAGAGTCCCTTGATAGAGAGAGTTGCGACTCAAGGATCCCAGGAAAATCTGGTCATGTGACATTTGAAGCCATCTTGTTTCCATCACTTTATTGGGCGCTGTCATAGTGAATGAGCCCATAAACTTTGAAGACATGTATTCAAAGTTATTAATATGATTGGTTGCTGCATCAAAGGGCACAGCGATAGGTTAATATACAGGTTGCCTGCTGATTTAGAAAACTGAAATATGGGCCATTAAAGCAGTGGTTCTCAAAGTGGGGGGCGCAGAGCAATTGTTGGGGGGGGGGGGGCGGGGTGTGGGACGCAAATCTTTTTCCCCTCCACTAGAGTTCCGGACACCAACAGAAAATTATTTGCATACAGTCCATTCGCTGCCCAGAATTCTGCGATTACATCGTGAATGCCTGCCTTACTCTCAACATAACTGTTCGCCAAATCATTCATCTAGCCTGCCATTTTCATCAATAATTTGTTATGAATGTAATTGTTTAAAAATTTGAAGCCGGTAAAATGAGCTGGTTACAATCAATGTAGTCGCGCGATACCCAACTCGTCGCTTTTTATCCTGCACTGATCTGGCATATTGATAATAAAATGGTAAGTGACACCAAACAAAATCTGATGAATACAAAGCAAAAATAACCAAGATTGTGTCATCTTATTCTCGATAATATGAATGCTCTGTAGGCCTACAGATTATTTTTATCTAGCCTAGCAACTGAACGTTACAATCATATCGGCAGGTTTGCAAGTGGTGTTCATGAATTTTTTTTCGTACTTCGCTGTCGGCTGTTAATATTAGTTGATTATGGTGCTTTCTTTCTGCATCATAGAAACATAATTTTAAGTAGATGGCTATACTCAGGCAGAGGGATGTGATACAGCCTAATGATTGTATACTTTAAAAGAGGTTTTGAATTATTGAATTTATGTGTCCTTAATTGGAAAATTACGGTGGCCGTTTCCAAACCTGCCAATCGTTTTTAATGTTTCCAGCTAGGCTAGACAAAAATCATCTGTTTAGAGCACTAATATTTTCTAGTATAAGCTGACGCGATCTCGGTTAACGTATTTTAACTTACAAAACCCAAAACCAGTGAAGTTGGCACGTTGTGTAAATTGTAAATAAAAACAGAATACAATGATTTGCAAATCCTTTTCAACCTTTATTCAATTGAATACACTGCAAAGACAAGTTACTTAATGTTCGAACAGGTAAACTTTGAAATTTTTTGCAAATATTAGCTCATTTGGAATTTGATGCCTGCAACATGTTTCAACATAGCTGGAACAAGTGGCAAAAAAGACTGAAAGAGTTGAGGGATATTCATCAAACACTTATTTGGAACATCCCACAGGTGAACGGGCTAATTGGGAACAGGTGGGTGCCATGATTGGGTATAAAAGCAGCTTCCTTGAAATGCTCAGTCATTCACAAACAAGGATGGTGCGAGGGTCACCACTTAGTGAACAAATGCGTGAGCTGATTGTAGAACAGTTTAAAAACAACATTCCTCGACGAGCTTTTGCAAGAAATTAAGGGATTTCATCATCTACGGTCCGTAATATCGTCAAAAGGTCCAGAGAATCTGGAGAAATCACTGCACGTAAGCGACAAAGCTGAAAACCAACATTGAATGCCCGTGACCTTCGATCCCTCAGGCGGTACTGCATCAAAAACCGACATCAGTGTGTAAAGGACATCACCACATGGGCTCAGGAAAACTTCAGAAAACCACTGCCAGTAACTACAGTTTGTCGCTACATCTGCAAGTTAAAACTCTACAATGCAAAGCGAAAGCCATTCATCAACAGCACCCAGAAACGCCGCCGGCTTCGCTGGGCGCAAGCTCATCTAAGATGGACTGATGCAAAGTGGAAAAGTGTTCTGTGGTCTGTTGAGTCCACATTTCCAATTGTTTTTGGAAACTGTGGACGTCGTGTCCTCCGGACCAAAGAGGAAAAGAACCATCCGGACTGCTATAGGCGCAAAGTTCAAAAGCCAGCATCTGTGATGGTATGGTGGTGTATTAGTGCCCAAGGCATGGGCAACTTACACATATGTGAAGGCACCATAAATGCTGAAAAGTACATACAGGTTTTGGAGCAACATATGTTGCCATCCAAGCAGCGTCTTTTTCATGGACACCCCTGCTTATTTCAGCAAGACAATGCCAAGCCACATTCTGCACGTGTTACAACTGCATGGCTCCGTAGTAAAAGAGTGCGAGTACTAGACTGGCCTGCCTGTAGTCCAGACCTGTCTCCCATTGAAAATGTGTGGCGCATTATGAAGCATAAAATACGACAACGGAGACCCCGGACTGTTGAACAACTTAAGCTGTACATCAAGCAAGAATGGGAAAGAGTTCCACCTGAAAAGCTTCAAAAATTGGTCTCCTCAGTTCCCAAACGTTTACTGAGTGTCGTTAAAAGGAAAGGCGATGTAACACAGTGGTAAAAAGGCCCCTGTGCCAACTTTTTTGCAATCTGTTGCTGCCTTTAAATTCTAAGTTAATGATTATTTGCAAAAAAAAAAAGTTTCTCAGTTTGAACATTAAACATTTTGTCTTTGCAGTGTTTTCAATTGAATATAAGTTGAAAAGGATTTGCAAATCATTGTATTCTATTTTCATCTACGATTAACATAACGTGCCAACTTCACTGGTTTTGGGTTTTGTAAAAGTGCGAGGCCAGCGAAGCGAAAAAAATGTAACTGTCTCGTAACACTCCTTCAGCGGTCCGGCACAAGGTTGCTGATTGGCTGTATGCAAGTAAGTTTCTGTTGGAGTCCGGAAAATGCATAAATAGCAATGTTATTGAATATTAAAAAAATAAATCTGTTACTCTAAACATAATTACACAGTTAAGGTGCTTGAAAACAGTTTTACTTAAAATAATTACACCGTGGTTGTTTGTTATTTTGTTATTTCTAATTCTAAAAGTAGCCGAGTTTTAGTTAATGACAACCTACAGTTTATGACCGATTTCTTATATTTTTTCAAAAAAGGTTGAGGTTTATATTAATTACAATGTGTGAAATAAACAATGCAATGGACTCTGAGAACAAAATGTCCGGACACTTTTTTTTTTGTGTGGGGGGGAAGGGGGGGGGGGGGGGCGCAAAAATGTTCTTATGTACCAAAAGGGGGCCCAGCAGAAAAAGTTTGGGAACCACGGCATTGAAGTATGTTGTGAAGTACGTTGTTTCTTTATGAGGTAAGTCCTTAATTTTGATTGTTCGTGGGATTACGTGTTATGTACAGTATGTTTCTGACAAAGCTGAATTAAATAAATAAAATAAATCCATGCCATATACTTGACAGAAGATGGTACAGTGTAGCTTTCCAAGATTTATCACAACAATGTTAGGTTATCCCCAAGAACAGCAAATAACGAAAAGGATTTAGCCATCCATTCAAATGTCTCTTAAGAAAGAAGCATTTAAAATGATGGCCTCAATTTGACTGGAGTTAGAATAGGAGACACTGTAATGTCCCTTTTTCTCAGAAAAAAATCAAATGAGTGTGTAATGATTCCCAGGGTGCGTCTTGCTGACCATATTTAGAGCTGTAACAAGTTAGTAGAGCTGTGGCTTTTCCTTCAAATCTCAAGATTCATGGCATGCAGCATTCAAGTGATTTCAAGAACTGTACCAAAGTGAGTCAGGTAGGATGACCAGATACCCACAAACCAAATGAGGGATGGATGTTTGTCTGGGACAATGTGGGACATGTTGCCAATGCTGAAAGGTAGTCTTGAAATTCTGATGCAATGTCTGAAATAAAAAAAAAAAGGTTATTCTGTCCCCTTGAGTTGGGACATTCGTGTTTTGCCTCTTACTGATTCACAATAGACTCTGTGGGAATTCAGCCTGACATATGTTTAATTGGAACACATTTAGCTGCACACATGAGCAACTTTAAGCAGTAGCAACTTAACAATAATGGAATGGGTATATCTGAACACAAATGCAATTCTCTTATCTATTAGTCCCGTAATTGTTGTGATTTACGAAATGAACCAAGTGCGACAACCAGTAAAATGCAAAAAGGAGGCTTTATTTCTGAAGGGGGAAACCCCCCAACAGAGCTGGCAACGGTACAAAGTCCACAATCCAAAAACAGTATCCGATGGGCGTAATCCAGAATCGTAACCAGGGCACCAATAACAAAGTTCGTGGTCAGACAAAAAGGGTTCGGTACACAGGCGTAGGTTTGGAGGAGAAACAAACGCATAAGCCAAAGACAGTCCGAATCCAAAACCAGGGCAGTAATCACAAAATCAAGGTCGGGCAGAAAAAAGGTCAAAATTCACAGATGCAACAATAATCCAAAAAGGGCAAACCAAAAACAATAGTCGGGCAATCCAGTCAGAAAGATAAACACTGAGATATCGAGGCGAGAAACGTAGCACAAGAAAACTAGGGAGAACGATCTGACAAGAGTGTGAAGCAAACAGACATCTTTTATACACATCCAGGAGAACACATGACCAGGGTAAACAGGTGTAATCAATGACATGGGAGTGACACATGAGGAAAACTAATTACATGAATTTGGCTGTAGCCCAAACGCAGACAGGGATCACAAGACAAACCTAAGTACAAACAACAGCTCCGGTTAAGGAGTACTAAAAGTGCATAGTCTAAAGACAAGGAAAGCATGAGATATAAGTGGAAAACTGCAGCAGAGATAATTAGGGATAGGCAAGGAGGCGGAGACTAGAATTGGGCGACAGCTGAGAGATCATTAGTCAATTAGTAAGTGCAGCTATACAATCCCAAGTGCTTGTTAGTAAGTTAGTCCAAATATACAAGGTTAGTGTGGATTAGTATTTAGCAAAAACAATAAACTGTTAGTATGTGTTAGTAAGACAGTAAAAGAGAGAGGAAGGAAGAACACGAGATAATGAAAGAAGATTGAAACCCAGAAACCAATAAATCACCCGAATGAGTGTCACACAAGACAAGGGACCGTGAGCAAAGATACACACCTGACAAGACAGGGGAGACAAAGTGCAAAGCATGAAAATGAAAACATGGCTAGGCCAGGCACAGAACTTAACATGACAGCAGAGTCCAGAATCCCAACAGAACCCCCCTCCCAACGAACGCCTCCTGGCGTTCAACCTGAAAGTCTCTGGTGACTAGCATGAAAGTCTTTGATGAGGTTTTTATCCAATATGTGCCTTGCTGGCACCCAACTGCGATGTTCCGGTCCGTAGCCCTCCCAGTCGACGAGGTATTGTAATCCTCTGCCTCGTCGACGAGAGTCCAGGAGGGAACGGACCGTATAGGCTTCGCCTCCGTCGATGATCCGGGCGGGTGGTGGGGGATCAGGTCCAGATGACAGGTGGTGGGTTATAGCAGGTTTGATTTGTGACACATGGAAAGTGGGGTGTATACGTCGCATAGACAGGGGGAGACGGAGGCGAATGGCAGTGGGGCTCAGGACCCTTTCAATGGTAAAAGGGCCCAGGTATTTGGGGAAAAGCTTACCCCCGTTACCTCTGAGGGGGATGTCCCTTGAAGACAGCCAGACCCGCTGCCCAGGTCGGTACGTAGGAGCCGCAGTGCGTCTCTTGTCGGCCTGCTCCTTCATCCGGGCGACTGACCTGAGCAGGGCCTGGCGGGTGGTAGTCCAGGTGCGTCTGCACCTACGGACGAATTCGCGGGCTGAGGGGACAGCTACTTCCTCCTCCTGAGACGGGAACAAAGGGGGCTGGTAACCCAGGCAGGCTTTGAATGGGGAGACGCCGGAGGCAGCAGAGGTGTGGCTATTCAAAGCGTATTCCACCCACGGCAACTGATAGCTCCAGGAGGAGGGGTTCCTAATACAAAGACATCTTAGCACACTTTCCACACACTGGTTAGCTCGCTCGGTCTGGCCATTAGTTTGGGGATGGAATCCTGATGATAAACTAACTGAGGTGCCTAGTGCTTTAAAAAATGACTTCCAAAAGAGTGCAGTGAACTGGGGGCCGCGATCTGAAGTGATGTCGGTAGGTATTCCGTGGAGTCTAATAACATGTTGAATGACAAGGTTGGCAGTGTCTTGAGCAGAAGGAAGTTTAGTGAGGGGGACCAAGTGAACTGCTTTGGAGAATCTGTCAACTATGGTGAGAATGGTGGTGTGGTGATTGGAAGGGGGAAGGCCTGTGATAAAATCTAGTGCTATGTGGGACCAAGGACGATGTGGTGTAGGAAGGGGCTGAAGCAAACCTTGAGGGGGCTGGTGTGAAACTTTAGCCTGGGCGCAGACCGAGCAAGCAGCAACAAAGCCCTGAACATCTTGGGTCATTTCTGGCCACCAGAATCTTTGAAGAATGAAGCTTCTGGTTCTACGAACCCCTGGATGGCAGGCTAACCTGGATGAATGCCCCCATTCCAGGACCTTGGGGCGCAGGGCAGCTGGAACATAGAGGCAGTTAGTGGGACATGCACTGGGGGTAGCAGCATTGGCTTGGGCGTTCTTGACCTCCCTCTCAATGTCTAGATAAAGGGCATTAATAAATGCTTCCTTAGGAAGGATGGTGTCCTGGCATGGTTCCTCCTCCTTAATCTCAAAACAGCGTGAGAGGGCATCAGGCTTGACATTTTTACTTCCTGGTCTGTAGGCAATGTGAAAGTTAAATCGAGAAAAGAATAATGCCCACCTGGCTTGTCGAGGGTTGAGTCTTTTAGCAGTCTGCAGGTACTCCAAGTTCTTATGGTCAGTCCAGACAATGAAGGGTACCTTGGAGCCCTCCAACCATTGCCTCCATTCCTCCAAGGCCAGCTTTACTGCCAACAGTTCTCGATTGCCGATGTCGTAGTTTCTTTCAGCGGAACTGAGGCGGCGAGAGAAAAAGGCACATGGGTGGATCTTGCCATCCTTTGTGGACCTCTGGGACAGGATGGCTCCGGCTCCAATATTGGAGGCGTCCACTTCGACAATAAACTGGAGCTCTGGATTAGGAATAGTGAGAATTGGTGCAGAGGTAAATCGAGCCTTTAAATCACGAAAAGCGTCTTCAGCCTTTTTGGACCAAAAAAATCTGGACTTAGAGGAGGTAAGAGCAGAGAGAGGAGAGGCAACAGTGCTATAGTTCCTGATGAACCGACGATAGAAATTAGCAAAGCCCAAAAATCGTTGGAGCGACTTACGGTCTTCTGGTCTGGGCCAATTGGTGACAGCTTCCACCTTTAATGGGTCCATATGGATGGTGCCCGGAGAGATGATGTAGCCCAAAAAGGTAGTGGTCTCAACAAAAAACTCACATTTCTCGGCTTTCACAAAAAGGCGATTCTCCAGGAGACGGCGGAGCACTTGGCGTACATGTGTGACATGGGCCTCCTGGGACTCTGAAAAAATCAAAATATCATCGAGATATACAAACACAAACTTATTTATCATATCTCTCAGAACATCGTTCACTAGACTCTGGAACACTGCTGGAGCGTTAGTCAGGCCAAAAGGAAGAACCAGGTACTCCCAGTGCCCAGTGGGAGTGTTGAAGGCGGTCTTCCACTCATCCCCTTCTCTGATACGCACCAAGTGATATGCATTGCGAAGATCGAGTTTGGTAAAAATCTTAGCTCCCTGTAGGAGATCGAAAGCAGTATTCATGAGTGGAAGTGGGTAGCGGTTCTTGGTAGTTATTTCATTCAGTCCACGGTAATCTATACAGGGCCTCAACGTCCCGTCCTTTTTGGCCACAAAGAAAAACCCAGCACCAGCGGGAGAGGACGATGGTCGAATAATGCCAGCAGCAAGTGACTCAGAAAGGTATTTTTCCATGGCCTGGGTTTCTGGTCTGGAGAGGGAATATAGTCGACCTCTAGGGGGCATAGTACCTGGCTTCAGGTCAATACAACAGTCATATGGTCGGTGAGGAGGCAAACTGGTGGCCCGGGATTTGGAGAACACCTCCTTAAGGTCACGGAACTCTAGGGGGACCTTCTCAAGGTCTGGTATTTCTTCTTGAGATGGGCTGTGTTGAGGTTCGCGGGCGTTGTGGAGGCATGCCAGGGAGCAGTTGGGGCTCCAACCCTTAACCTCATTCTTCCGCCAATCAATATTTGGGAGGTGTTTGGCCATCCATGGATGGCCCAAAACAATGGGAGCATGGGGAGAATGTAAGAGGAGGAGCTGAATGGTTTCGTGGTGGTTTCCTGAGGTTTTGAGTTTGATGGGGCTGGTAGCGTGAGTTATCTGGGCTATTTTCTGGCCACTGAGTGAATTGGCGACCCGGTCAGGAAAGATCCTCTCGGTAGGGATTCCCCATTCTTGAGCCAGCTCCACATCGATGAGGTTCTCCTCAGCGCCAGTATCAATGAGGGCTAGGGTGGACTTACTCCCTCCTTCCCACTCCAGGATAACTGGGAGGCACGTACGGTTCTTAGTCTCCTGCACTGGCGTCACTCCAATCACTACTCTTCTCTGGGCACCAGGGGAACTTCTCTTGTTGGGACACTGAGCAATGTGGTGTCCCCCCTTGCCACAGTAGAAGCAGGCCCCTTCTCTGCGACGGCGGTTCTTCTCCTCCACAGGGATGCGAGTACGGCCCAGTTGCATGGGTTCTGGCTCAGGAGGACTGTCGCCAGTAGGGGGTGGTAGAGGCGGAGTGCTCTGGAGGAGTGGGTTAGGTCGTCTACGGGAGGCGAAGCGTCTGCGTTCTTCCAATCGGGAATCCACGCGAATAGCCAAGTCGACCAAGTCATCCAAATCCTCCGGTAACTCCCGGGAAACCAGCTCATCCTTTAACGCTTCAGAAAGCCCGTTAAAAAAGGCATCGAACAAAGCTCTATGTCCCCACCTGCTGTTGGTAGCCAGTGTCTGGAAATCGATGGCGTAGTCGGCCACGGAACGGCTCCCCTGTCGAATGCGCAGAATTTCTCGTCCCGCCTCGTGACCCAGCTTCGTGCGGTCAAAGATGCGCCTCATCTCCTCACCCAGCAAATTAGACGTTTGCACGCAGGGTAGATCTGCTTCCCATGCAGCCGTAGCCCACTGCTTGGCCCTTCCCGTCAGTTGCGTGATGATGAAAGCAACCCGAGCTCTTTCGGTGGGGAATGACGAGGGCTGTAGGCTGAAAATGAGCTTGCACTGGGTGAGAAAAGCCCGACATGCTCCCGGGTTCCCGTCGTACCTCTCAGGCGGTGGCAGGCGTGGCTCGCAGACTGGCAGTAGTGGAGCAGACGCAGGAGCAGGAGTGGCATGGACGGCAGGCTGGGGAGACTGTAGCCGCTGAGCTTCTTGCACAGAGCGAGTGAGATCCGCCATCTGAAGACTCATGGTTTGCATATGTTGCATAAGAGCCCGAAGCTGACGCTCTTGGAATTCTAACTGAGCGCCCTGTTGGTGCACTACCTCCTGCAGAGACTGGTCTGACGCTGGCTCCGTCATGGTCAGATCGTAATGTTGTGATTTACGAAATGAACCAAGTGCGACAACCAGTAAAATGCAAAAAGGAGGCTTTATTTCTGAAGGGGGAAACCCCCCAACAGAGCTGGCAACGGTACAAAGTCCACAATCCAAAAACAGTATCCGATGGGCGTAATCCAGAATCGTAACCAGGGCACCAATAACAAAGTTCGTGGTCAGACAAAAAGGGTTCGGTACACAGGCGTAGGTTTGGAGGAGAAACAAACGCATAAGCCAAAGACAGTCCGAATCCAAAACCAGGGCAGTAATCACAAAATCAAGGTCGGGCAGAAAAAAGGTCAAAATTCACAGATGCAACAATAATCCAAAAAGGGCAAACCAAAAACAATAGTCGGGCAATCCAGTCAGAAAGATAAACACTGAGATATCGAGGCGAGAAACGTAGCACAAGAAAACTAGGGAGAACGATCTGACAAGAGTGTGAAGCAAACAGACATCTTTTATACACATCCAGGAGAACACATGACCAGGGTAAACAGGTGTAATCAATGACATGGGAGTGACACATGAGGAAAACTAATTACATGAATTTGGCTGTAGCCCAAACGCAGACAGGGATCACAAGACAAACCTAAGTACAAACAACAGCTCCGGTTAAGGAGTACTAAAAGTGCATAGTCTAAAGACAAGGAAAGCATGAGATATAAGTGGAAAACTGCAGCAGAGATAATTAGGGATAGGCAAGGAGGCGGAGACTAGAATTGGGCGACAGCTGAGAGATCATTAGTCAATTAGTAAGTGCAGCTATACAATCCCAAGTGCTTGTTAGTAAGTTAGTCCAAATATACAAGGTTAGTGTGGATTAGTATTTAGCAAAAACAATAAACTGTTAGTATGTGTTAGTAAGACAGTAAAAGAGAGAGGAAGGAAGAACACGAGATAATGAAAGAAGATTGAAACCCAGAAACCAATAAATCACCCGAATGAGTGTCACACAAGACAAGGGACCGTGAGCAAAGATACACACCTGACAAGACAGGGGAGACAAAGTGCAAAGCATGAAAATGAAAACATGGCTAGGCCAGGCACAGAACTTAACATGACAGCAGAGTCCAGAATCCCAACAGTAATACTGCCCATAATTAAAGCAACAGGCATTAGTTGCTATTTCCTTATTGCAGGGGTGCCATACCTCGCATTAAATTAGGAATGCCAACTTTCTTATTGAGCACAATACTCTGTACATGTATCAGAGATAATTCATTCTGGATCTCTGATGAATGTTTCCTAATTGTTACATCTAATGTTCACACTTTACAATAAGGGTAAATCATGAATGCGTTAGTAATGCTGAACTAATTCATGACTCATGATGATATAATGCATTGCTGACCTTTAGCAAATGATGAAGTCACCATGACTTTGTGTGATTTGTTCACACTCAATAAATCATTAAGTAAGGAATGTTAATATATCATTACTTCATATATTAATTAACATGCAGCCCAATTAGCTGGATTCCTGGCAAAAACTTCACAAGTAATGTACAAGTAATGTACAAATAATATGCTTAAGTAATGCTGAACTAATGCATGACTCATGATGAATTAATGCAGGATGTATGATGAAGTCAGGTTGCTCATCATTAACAAACGATGAACTCACTATTCCTTTTTGTAATAAGTTTGCATTTAAAAGATCATCAGTTAAGTGATATTAATTCACTGTTACTTCATACATGAATTAATTTTGCAACCAAATTAGCTGTATTCCTCTTACATTAAAGTTTATCGATGAGCTCAGTCTACACTGTAAAACTGTGGAACATGTGACGTGTTTATAATCAAAACACCAGTGAGTAAAAGATAAATGCCTGATGATTATTTTTGGTTGTAGCTGTTCTCATTCAAAACATGTTGTTTATTGAATGTTGCCATCGAGGTTTTTCAGATTTGAATACACATTAAAACTGTATCTAAACACTCTGACATGTTTTAAGAGTTTTACAAAAAGATGTTTAGAATGAAAACATTTGGTTTTACAGTTTATCAGCCTTATTTCGAGTGCAGTTATGAGTTTGTTCAAGGTTTCAAAACAGTCAATTCATATCTGTTGTTGAACGTGGAGGAGTGTGGCACGGTAGAGCAAGATGCACTGAAGCCAAACCCCTGTAGCAGTTATCAATTTAGGAAGTACAGAAGAATGATTAGAAATGTTTTAGCTCCGCAGGAGAGCCATGGGTCTATGGAAAACTTAAGTATAAAGTGTTTATTCATCCCATGTGTTTTTGTTTCCAGTCGAGATTGCATCCCGAGTCCCTGCCTCCTCTCGTGACTATTTATGTGGCAGAGTTGGGAGGGGCCATCAGACAAGAATAGGATCAAACACAACTGTTTGTAGAAGGAATGTCTAGTACATTAAAAACTTCACACAAACATTCCGGACCTATTAGCACACAGGCGACCGTAGACTTCAATCCAGCAGAGCAACGTGGCTAGTTATCTAAGTTAGCGCGCTACTTACTCAAACAATTGTTTGCTTAACACAATCCTTCAATAACACATTGTTCCGTTGATGTAAAGATCAAATTTAGCTGGCCAGCCCCATTAAAATCACCCAGTTTGAACAAACCTATGGCAGTAACGTAACGTTTATGCTAACTAGTCTGACATACGCTAAGTTTAGTTAGCCCGACAGGAAATTTGATCTTATTTCATCGGCTATATTTTCCTTAATGCTAGCGAACATTAGCTTCCATTTATTCTCATACTAGCGGCAGTAAGCCATAACATCAAGGCAGCTAGACAGGATATTACTGGTAACTATCGCTAAGGCCAGGACACGCTGGTCCATTTTACAGTATCTTACCTTTTCAAACATCACCCTTCTCAAAAGACAAAGATAGCGAAGCTGTGATTACCGTTACTTCCGCTACAGCGTTAGTGAGCTAACTGTGGCAACACCGATGCTTTTATTCAATGGGAAGGAATTGTTATTCTTACTTTTCTCTAACATTTTTTCAGATTGGCTTTGTATTTCTCATTTTATTTATTTGTTTTGTTTTTTAATAAATATGCCCCAGTGGAGTCAAACTTAATTTTCATAGTATGTATTATCTCTGAATGGGAAATTGTACAGGCAACAAAACTGGCAGAAATAATAATAATTTTTTTAATTCTAAAAATTAAAAAATGCGTATTTGGATGGAATTGATGCCAGTAGTGATATATAAGTGAAATTTTATGGGTTTTACAGCTTGGTATCTGAGAAATCTGAAATGGAACACAAGGTACCTAAATTGCAAAAACGGAGAAGCCAACTCGACATTCCTCTCTAATTTTGCTCTGATTGACCTGATCAGAATAAACTTTGGCACAGATAATAATGAGATTCTGTGCTGTAATTTATAAGAGGTTTCAGGCTGCAATTCAACAAATTTACAAGGGATCGAATTAAAACTTTGCAAAATGAGATCTTTCATTTACACTGTGTTCCATCTCCATTTACTCTGACTCAGTGACATATATAGTGATTTTTACACCAGAACTGAAATCCAAAATGGTTTTACCTTTTTTACGATACCAAGATTATTCAAATTGACCGAGCAGTTGCTGAGATACACTCATTTCATTTTGGGCTTGTCATTTTTGAAAAAGAGGCTCAGGGCTTAAGGGGTTAAAGTGTGAATTAACATCCCTTAACTGATGATGTATTAAGTGCATACTTATCACAAAAAGGCATGGTGACCTCATTATTAGTTAATGCTTAGCAACAGGAATTCATGATACATTTTGCATTAATTCATGCATTAAGTCATCATGAGTCGTGCATTAGTCCAGCATTACTTAAGCACACTATTTGGACCCTTATTATAAAGTGTTACCCATTTAAAATTGTAATACCTGTAGACTCAGTCTCTGTAGTGATTACCGTTTTCCTGAATTCCAAAAATGAGAATTCGTGCAATTCTAATATCAGAAATTTTTGTAAATCATAAACTTATTATTATTTATTGAAAACTATGTTGAGTCAACATAAATCCATTGTTCACCATTCATTTGAAATTGTAGAGCAATATACACTTAGTGTCACTTAACTGCCACCATTACTAATTAATACAGAGGTGGCTTAAATATGTGCTCAGTTATTTTTAAACACAACACACAGATACAAAGATGGTTAATGACTAAATGTATTTTTTCAAAAACTTGAATGAAGTTACTGTACCTGCAGCAGATAGTGTGGCATATGTTTTTGCCTATTCAATTAATTTGGAAAAATAAATTTCCCTTTTTGTTTTTTTCTCAAAATGAAAGATCAAGACATTATTTACCAATTCAAATGTTTGAAGAACACTGGATAATTAGAAGGAGAACCAAATATGTACTATTTAATGTGTAGTTCATCACTCTGTCCTGAGTTTCATTCAGAGTAAGTGAGCAGTGAAGTACCATTCATGAATCACAACACCAGTGTTCAGGGTTATGTGGAAGTTACACTTGTCTTAATTAATGTGTTGACTGTACTCTCGAATGCCGTACTACTTCCAAGCTGTTCTGACGTTACAGCTGGCTAAAATATGCACCATTGACATAATTTAATGACAAGAAATTTCTCAGCCTCTTAAAATTGTCCCTCGGTTTAGAAGGGTTCTTTTTATATCAAGCATGATATAATTTTTTCAATATTTTTCAGATACATTTTGTTGGCCAAGAATATTAGCAAGTATATATTTAATATGCTGAGGGCTTTACCCCTGTCTCTCTCTATCCGTCCTCACTGACAACTGGTCTATTGAGAATTTCTCCCAAGGCACCCTTGAAAAAGAGAAATATGTTCTCAATGGAATTTCCTTTGTGAAATGAAGGTTACAGTGCTCTGTGTGTGTGTGTGTGTGTTTGTGTGTGCGCGCATGTATATATACACACACTCACCGACCACTTCAAACCCTTTCAACTGCTCATTAACCCAAAAACTGTCTAATCAGCCATTCACATAGCAGAATTCAGTATGGTCAAGACGATCTCTTCAAACCGAGCATCAGAATGGAGAAAAAGCTGATTTAAGTGACTTCGTGGCATGGCTGCTGGTCCCTGATGGGCTGGTCTAAGTATTTCAGCAACTGCTGATCTACAGGGATTTTCACACACAACCATCTCTAGGATTTACAGAGAAGGGTCTGAAAGAGAGAAAACATCCAGTGAGCGGCAGTTCGCTAAGCGAAAACGCCCTGTTGATGCCAGAGGTCAGAGGGGAATGGCCAGACTGGGTCGAGCTGATAGAAAGGCAGCAGTAACTCAAATAACCAGTCATTACAACCAGGGTGCGCAGAAGAGCAGCTCTGAACGTACCGCACATCGAACCTCTGAACAGATGGAATACAGCGGCCGAAGACCCCACCGAACGCCACTCCTGTCGGCGATGAACAGGACACTGAGGAAACGGGCTCATCGAAACTGGACAATAGAGGGTTGGAAAAACGTTGCGCGGTCTGAGGAGTCTCGATTTCTGCTGCGATATTTGGATGACGGGGTCAGAATCTGGCGTAAACAACATAAAAGCGGGATCCATCCTGTTCTGTATCCACAGTTCAGGCTGCTGCTGGTGGTGGCGTGATGGAGTGGGGGATATTTTCTGTGCACATATTGGGCCCCCTGTGGCTGATTTATATGGCTTTCTGAGTCACTGAAAAAACTAACAGAACTGTGAAAAAGCTAAAAACTCATAAATCTGTCAACAAACCAGAAAAGAAGCTCCAGCAGCCGACTCAAGGCCAACTGTGAAAGAAAGTCTTCTGTCAATGACCATATTGGTAGCAGCTAATGAGAGGCCTCATTAAAAAGAACTGGTATATTCTGGACAGAACAGAGGGTCCTGCCAATTCACATCTAAAATGATAGAAACCCGAGGGGTTCGCTCAGGGGTTAGCTGACTTAGTTCTGAGGAAAACTCCCAACTTCCAGGAAGACAGGTGCAGTGCACGAGCGACGCTAGAGGCCTAAAATAAATTCACACTTTTAATTAAAGCAAATTTGTAGCTGAGGTATAAAGTTTCAATCATAACAATGTACCAATCAGGAGCTAATGGTGTGCGAGTGGGTAGTAGGTGTCAGGTTCTAGTGGGAGGAGTGTAAATGATCGGGGAGACCTGACGATCATTGGTCAGTCTGTGTCAGGTGATTGTTGAAGAACCAATGTGATGTGGTCTGTGCACAGCAGCCTGGGATTTTGCATTTCACTTTGAGTTACTTACCATAAGACTAATGGCATCAGACTCTGGACAAAATGTCCATTCCTTGAGAAGAGATATACAAGTGTGAGAGGAAAACCTGGACTTTGACAAATCTGCTGCAACTGCATGATGCTACCATGTCAATATGGACCGAAATCTCTGAGGAATGTGTCCAGCACCTTGTTGAATCCATGCCACGGAGAAAATGACAAATGGTTTGATCTGGGGAGAAGTTAGACGGATAGAACAACCATTAAAATGGCTCATTAATTCAGTCAAATCATTGATATGTTGGGCAGTATATCTCTGAAAGGGGACCTCAGAGGCTCAAGCGCAGACTGTAAGTCAAAACTAAACCACAGTTTATTTGGGACAGAGCAATACAAATAGGTTAAGTCAAAACTGGCGTGGTGTAGAGCAGAGAGGGCAGCAAGTGGTACCATACCCCAATCCCAGGGCACAGTCAAAAAACAGGCAGAGTTTAAAAAAAAAAAAACGGAGAGAGCAGAACGTGTCTCCAAAGTGCAATCAAAATTCATTTTGACAAAAACAGGTAATTGGTTGATATTAAGATTAAGATAAACTTTATTGAACCCCTTGGGTTCATTTGTCCTCTGCATTTAACCCATCCTATATTAAGGAGCAGTGGGCAGCCACAGAGCAGCGCCCGGGGACCAACTCCAGTTCTAAAGCCAGTACCTTGGTCAGGGGTTCTGGTTGGAGTGTTCCTATGATGCATGTTTTTCTGGGTGGGGGAAACCCACAAACTTCTTGCTGTGAGGCTACAGTGCTAATAACTGCACCATCGAGCCACAGTATCAGGCAATGGGCTCAGTAATCAGCATATAACAGAATCCAGCCCTTAGAAATAATAAAAACAGAAACAGCCAGAGTCAGTAACAGGCAGGCTTGCAGATCAGTAAAGGCTCGTTGTGACTCTTGCAAAAAAGCAACTGAGACAAACATTCACACGAAAGAAACCAAAATAAAAACGAACCTAAAACATGACAAACTTTCTCAGAATATTGTCAGTCTTATTGTACTGTTGTACTCTGCACACAGAGCTCTGTGTTCACCCTGTATACAGCAAGATAATAGCTGTTGCTAAGATTAAATCCCTCCAAAACTCATCAGTGAGACCATGACCAAAAAAATAAAAAAATTTAAAAAAATACATGAAGGTACACCGTATTCTTCGATTAATTATGGTTTTGATCAGACCAGCAGTGGCGCATCCTTCAAACAAAAATCACTAAAAACGTATGCATTGGGCTTTTCAAAGTTGCTTCGTATCTTGGTTAATCTAGTTGTGGTTCTGCTGGTTGATACTGCACCTTAATGCAGCAAAGCCTCATTCTCCCACTGAACAAGGACCAGGTGTCCATTTGTTTCAGAGCCTTTCATCCAGAACAACTGTGGAAAGGCCAAACTAAATTGAAAGAAAAATAGAAATGTTGCAGGACTGACACATACTTCAAAGTGATGCCTAAAGGTAAAATATCAGATATCAGGCTCCTGTCCATTTATCAAAGTCACTGATGGATGACAGCATGTCTGACTGCACACAGAATTATAAGATCAATTTGTGTTTGTTTTTAGATGGGGAAGTACCATTAAGTGCATGTGAAAATTCAATAGAAATAGCATTTGAGCTTGATCTCTGAAGGACATCCCTCTCTCTTACGCAGAGCAGCACCTAATGTTATCATGCAATACATTTAAAGATATTATAAAACTCTACATCTAACCATGTTATACGATACATCATTTTAGGGGCCTCAGTTTCTACCTCTTGCTTTGGCTATATCTCTGCAGCTCTTTTCAACACACAATTGAAAAATTCTTCACTTGTTTGAGTCTGATTATTTCAGTATGTTCCCATTAATTAAAACTAGAAAAATGTCTGAATTCAAAAATTGACTCTGTTCTGGCTAATTTAATTGTAGAGGAAACTGGATTAGTAATTCATCACTCAGATTTAGAAGGATCATTAAGCTACTTTGATTTTCAGACAGTGAATCAAAACTTACAAATCACAATTTCAGACTAATTAAAAGCCTTCTGTTTCAATGCATTGACTTTATCCCATAACATTAGCACTTGTCATTTCATGAACTCTTCTCCAATGTAATTGAGTAGTGCAACTCTGGACACTTGTTCTTTTTTAAAAAGAAAATATTTGGACCTAGTTTTCTGAATTATTTCAGAAGTGAATCCTTAAAGACTGAAATGGACAAGTTATTCAAAGTTTCTTGATGTGAAATGGCACTCTGCCACAGCGGTGAGGACAATATGTTTCCTGGTTTAAATTAATAGTTTGTGGAGCAGACTTGGATCTCACCAGTTGTCCTCGTTTGATATCAAAAATATCCTGTCAGAACAGTTATATAGGAAACAGCTGTGCAAGAATAAATTGAGAGTACGTATCGCCTTTGAAAAATGAACAAAATAATTTCAGCATTGCCCAGGTAAAATGTGCTACACACAGTCGGTGGGAACATTATTGTGTAAATGTGCACATTGACATAATTAAACTGGGCGCTCAAAACAATTAACAATTGTCTACAACTTGGTATGTGCATATACACTCAACAAAAATATAAACGCCCCACTTGACACTTTTAAACTTTAATTAGCATAAAGGGTTTTACAATATATTAAGTCGTACACAATTTATTTTATTGTTCAACATGCAACAGATTACTGTGCATTAAAGTAAGATAGTGGTGTATGGCAATCAGGGATACTCGTAGACACAGTTGGGATCACAATGAGGACGACGAGCGTGTAGGTTTGCTTCTCCCAGGCGGTTCCGGACAGTTTGCGGTGTGATATGTCTGTTGTGCAGACCAACTGTTTCATCTGCTGTGCGTGTTGCTGGTCTGAGGCGATCATGCAAATGGAGAAGCCGGATGCGACGATCTTGTGCTCATGTGGTCACACGTGGACGACGACGGTGAGGTCGATTTGCTGTACTGCCAGTCTGTCTAAAACACGCTCTTAAACACGCAATTGTCCGATAGTGCACATTCATCTGTCCAGCAACCGCTCTGGTGGATGTTCCTGTATCCAGGATGCCTATGGCGCGTCCAAGCATGATTTGCAACATTTGTCACATGGTTACTTTTGATGAAATTTGACACTTTGGGGTGGCCTTTTATTGTCACCAGTTTTAGGGAGTGTCTGAGCTCTGTTCACGCTGTTTGAGCAGCGTCTGCACATGCCACACCTGTGTTGTGGATGGAATCAATGCATCACTGAGCAGGTGCTCACAGGCAGAGATGAACACAAATGTTGTATACCAATCAAGACAAATAACCACAATTAAGACATTATCAGCTCATTTGAGGCAACACATTTAATGTTACATAAATAATTTAAATGTGGCATTTATATTTTTGTTAAGTGAAGAAATAGTAGGATCATTCCAGCTCAAATCAACCAGTGGCTCCCAGGTCACCCTCTCAGATTCTCAAATAGCTTCGAAGTTACAGCCCATGGAAACTTTGATTAATTTTTTCCATTTTACCAAACTTGCCTCTCGGTGTAACTTCAAGCATCTTTAAGTGTCTTGGGCGAACTTTTTCTGTAGATTATGAAAATGCTGTCAGATTTGCTGTAGCTTGTACCCTTTTCTTCTCACAAGGCTGACAGCAAATGACAGTATTTTCATAATCTATAGAAAAAGTTCGCCCAAGACACTGGATTTAAAAGCTGTACATTGGAAACACTTGGAAATATTCTTGCGTGATTTTGCATCGAGAGGCAAGTTTGGTAAAATGGAAAAAATTAATAAAAATTTCCAGGGGCTGTAACTTCAAAACTATTTGAGATACAGAGCTAATATGTTGAGTGCCTGCATAAATATGGCAGAGGAGCACTTGTGAATTTTTCAGGAGAATCTGAGAGGGTGACCTGGAAAATTTCTCAGAAATTGGTTCATTTGCAGTGGAATGATCCAGTATTGAGGTTTAGCTGTATGACAAAACATTATAAATGGTCAAGTAGTTAGATTAAATTGACTTTGGTGGTCCAATGCGATAAAAGACCATGCCAGGTCCTGCACCTCTAAACAAGAAATACGAGGCTACAATAGGGATATTTAATCCATTTATCCATAGTGTGATCTACTTCATACTCAGCTGAGTCAAAGGGGAAATTGAGCCTATCCGAGCTGACTGGAGGCATAAGGCACATATGGTGACACACCCAGCAGAATCTTGAATGTTGCTGCAACAACATAAACAACATTCATTTTTCCTGCCCACTGTCAATGGTACATGCCACATGGTGGTACAGTAGTGCAGGAAATAACTGTCCCACAGCAGAACTTTTAGTACCAGCCGTGCATCATTTCAAAGCCACAACACACCATGTTAAGTATGTGTTTCCCTTTATGACTATTGCGCTCAAATGGATGATCCATATTTTTCATATACTCAGCAACAAAAGTTTCTGTGACACCATTTATGTGTATGTTATAAATGACACGCAAAGATCTCAATGCAATCAATATGTTTATTTAACAGGAGAAACACTGACTTTTCAGTGCCAACGTCACTGAAAACGAAAAATGTCATTTTCATGCGTCATGAAGCACTTGTCTGACGTCAAACCAATTGTGACCTTCACACTTCAATACCGGGTGTGACTTCCTCGTGCCATGATGCAAGCAACGCATCTCCAGTGCGTGGACCGAATCAGATGTGCCAGAAATTGCTGTGGGATGTCATTCCAAATCTGACGTAGACGTTGTCGCAATTCCTGGAGTGTAGCTGGCGGGTTATCCAACCGCCGCAAACGTCGATCCATCTCGTCCCAAAGATGCTCGATTGGGGACATGTCTGGGGATCTGGCTGGCCATGGCAGGACATTGACATGTTGTTGCATCAGATACTGCTGTACAATCCTTGCAACGTGTGGTCTGGCGTTATCATGTTGCAGCGTTATTCCGGGACCATGTTG
This sequence comes from Gymnothorax reevesii, assembly GCA_029721435.1. Classification (NCBI taxonomy): domain Eukaryota; kingdom Metazoa; phylum Chordata; class Actinopteri; order Anguilliformes; family Muraenidae; genus Gymnothorax; species Gymnothorax reevesii. Next base: position 3,857,103 of record CM056588.1, read on the forward strand.
CATCAAAAACGGTACCACCAATGGCCGTAGCACTTCATGGCGATATCTTTGACCTGTCAGATTTCCATCAATAACAAGCAAATCTGTTCTGTTTCTAGCCGTGATCCCTCCCCAAATCATGACACTACCACCTCCAAAACGATCAAATTCCTGAACACAGTTGTTGGCATAACGTTCTCCACGTCGACAGTATACACGTAAACGACCATCACATCGGTTAAGCATGAATCTTGATTCATCAATGAAGAGTACAAGATCCCACTGACATTGGATCCACTGTCGATGTTGTTGTGCCCACTGTAGACGCAGTCGTCGGTGTTGTACTGTGAGTATTGGACGTCTTGCTGGCCGACGTGGGACAATGCCAAAATGACGGAGACGGCGACGGATTGTCTGTGCAGACAGTCGCCTCAAACCAGGTATCGTTCTTGCAGTTATGGTTGCAGGTTGGAATCGATTTCGGAGATGGGTTGTTCGAATCCAGTTGTCCTGTCTGGGAGTGGTTACTCGTGGACGGCCGCTGCGAGGACGGTCTCTGACATGTCTTGTCTGCTGATGACGCTGCCATAAGTTCCAAATGGTGTTTCGGTGGACATTCAGGCGATGAGCAACTTCCCTCTGCGAGGTTCCGGATTCAATCATCCCAATGGCCCTCCACCGATCATTTTCAGACAGTCTTGGCATTTAGAGGGTAGAGTTCCTGATCCGAAATGGCTGTGTTTTCGATAAGTGATGCTTCCGTCGTTCATCAGGCACAATGTGAACATTCCAAAAATTCTCCTCTTTTATTGCCATCCACAAGCATGATTTACGCACATTTTCACGTGCAAAGTCATTTTCTCGCATTTTCATGATTTCCATTTCAATGTTGTGTTTACGTGTACTGTTTCAGTCTGATATCACCATGTATGACAATTTCATAATTGCTTTATGAAAAATAATTAACAATATTGGTGTCACAGAAACTTTTGTTGCTGATTATATGATTCAAGCAGGATTACCTGCAAAACCAGAACTTTTGTCATGGTGCAAAAATCAGTGTATATGTCACTGAGTCAGACTAAATGAAGATGGAATGCAGCATAAATGAAAGACCACATTTTGCACCAAACAAAGTTTTACTTTCATCTATCGTAAAATTAATCAGTTGCAGTCTGAAACCCCTAAAAATTGAAGCACGGAATCTTACCATTATCTGTGCCAAAGTGAATTCTAACCCAGTGAATCAGAGCAAAATTTGACAGGTTTTAGTTTGGGAATGTCTTTCCAAGCTGAACCTGTGTGCCATTTCATATGTTATGGCCCCAATTTGTTTTGACATATAAGATAGCAAGGGATGACAGACAAAATTTTAAAACTTAAACAGATTTAATTGAACAAAGACTGACAAGTAACCTACAATTTATACTACTGACCAAGATTGACTCAGGATATACAAGGAAAAAAATTGAGATGGGGTTGCTTGGTGATGTTCTGGGACAGGAAAATGCTCCAAAAATCCACAAAAAGCTTCACAGGTCTTGAAAAGAGTGACAGGTCTGGTAGAATGTATCCTTCTCCTTGCAATTTCTCCTACTACTTTACTCTCTCAATTTCTCTCCCTATATACTTTTCCAGCCCCCTGCCACCTTCCAGATTTTTTTCAATTCTCTGGGGCTTGACCAAAAAAAACCTCAATACTGCCATGTAGTCCAACCCCCCCCCCACAATTACACCTCCATTCCAAAAGGGAAAATTTTTTACTCTAAAAGGGAAAATTTTTCTTTTCAATACAAAAATGGTTAAATAGACACTTGTGTATACATACATATAATACAAGATGCTAATAAACACGTGATATATACACATATTCAAACACGGGATAAGCAATCAGAAATTACATTATCAGTACCCTTTAAATGCTTAATTTCCAAGTCAACCTCCTGTAAAATCAAACTCCAACAATCTCCGACTCTTGTATTTGATCTTACGCAACAACATTAACAGATTGTGGTCAGTGTACACAATCATTGGCTTTTGCCCAGTACAAACATAAACCTAAAAGTGTTGTAAAGATAGAACCAGAGCCAAAAGCTCCTTCTCTATTGTGGAATAGTTTCTTTGGTGGCGATTGAACTTCCTGGAGAAGTATGCCACGGGATGCTCAATGTCATCAGAGTCACTTCTCTGTAGGAGCACAGATCCACAAGCTTAGTCGTTAGCATCGACTGCGATGGAGAACGGTTTGTTGAAGTCAGGAGATTTGAGCACGGGGAAGTGACACAGCAGAGACTTCAGGCGATCAAAGGCTCTTTGGCATGCTTCATCCCAAGTGAACTTTACGCCTTTCTTCAGTTGGTTGGTGAGACTGAGAGCAATCTCAGCAAAGTTCTTGATACGTGACAGTAGCACAACCAAAGTCACTCTTGTTCAGGTTAACAGTCAGGTTAGCCTGGTTCAGGCTCTGGAACAATGTCTAAACATCTTTCAGATGTTCTTCCCAGGAGTCACTCCATGTGATTAGGTCGTCGATATACGCACCCGTGTGTGGCAATCTGGCGATTGTAGACTGTATCATCCTTGAGAACGTGGCTATGGCATTTTTCATGCCAAAGGGTAGGACTTCATACTGGTACAACCCAGATGGTGTGGCAAAAGCAGAGATGCTCTTGGCCCTCTCAGTTAAAGGCACACACCAATAACCCTTCAATAAATCAATCTTGGTCAGAAACTTTGCTTTCCCTACTCTATCGATACAATCATCAATCCTAGGTATTGGAAACACATCAGCTCTAGTTACAGCATTGACTTGCTGATTGATCTGTACAGAATGTAGTACTTCCATCAGATTTTGGAACTACAACACAGGGTGAACTCCAATCTGAGTTAGAGGGTCTGATAATATCATGTTCTAACATGTACTCAACTTCTTTCTCAGCAATCTTTCTCTTTTCAGGATTCATTTGGTACGGATGCTTTTTATTGGTTTGGCATCACTAACATCTACATCATGAGAGGCTATAGAAACTCTCTTTGGAACATCAGGAAATAGATCTTTATATTTCTTGATCAACCTCTCAAACTGATCTTTCTGTGAGGGTTCTAAGTGCTGGAGTTTTACATCAAGATTTTGCAACACTTCAGAATTTGACAACTTACATGAAAGAACTTCAGCTTTAATACAAGGTTCATCATCTTGAAACTCCCCCTCATCTTCACAAGTCTCGGCCATAGGAGATTCTGAAGTGACAGCTGCAACCCTTGCATTCCTATCATGATAAGGCTTCAGCATGTTAATGTGACACAACTGTTTTGGCTTTCTCCTATCTGGAGTCTACACAATGTAATTGAGATCATTGAGTTTTGTCAGAATTTCATAGGCACCGTGAAATCTAGTCTGCAATGGATTGGACTGCAAGGGAAACAACACAAGGACCTTGTCTCCTGGTTTAAACTCGCGGCTTCTAGCCTTATGATCATACCAAGATCATACCATTTTTCCCTGACTTGATTTCAAGTTCTCTTTGGCTAGGTCACAAGCTGCACGCAGTCTTTCTTTGAACTTGCTAACATAGTCTAACAGACCGATATGCAGTTCTTTCTCTTGCCATTGTTCACTCAACAATAGCAAAGGTCCTCTCACTTCATGGCCAAACACAAGCTCAAACGGATTGAATCCAGACTCCTGCACTGCTTCTCTAGCTGCAAACAACAGCAAATGAACACCTTCATCCCAGTCTTTCTCATGATCATAACAATAAGTCCTCATCGTTGTCTTGAGAGTGGAATGAAACTGCTCTAAGGCACCCCGACTCTCTAGATGATAGGCACTAGAAAGAATCTGTTTTGCACCTATTGCATACACAACCTGCTGAAACAATCCGGAAGTGAAATTTGTACCTTAGTCTGACTGAAGTTCCCTGGGAAGGCCAAACAACATGAAGAACTTTATCAGAGCCTTCGAGATTGCAGTTGCCTTGATGTTACGTAGAGGTATGGCTTCAGGGAATCTAGTAGATGCACATATGATTGTCAACAAGCACTGATTTCCAGATCGTCTTGAGTAATGGACCAACACAATCAATGATGACCTTGGAGAGGGGCTCCCCAAATGCTGGGGTAGGCTGCAATGGAGATACAGGCGGGTCTAACTGGTATTTTCCAACTACCTGACAAGTGTGACAGGTTTTGCAAAAGTTGGAAACTTCTTCTGGCCTGGACTTCGGAAAGATGTGTTACATGATGGTGTTAACAAGACTGTTGACAATAAGATGACCTCCTAAAGGTAAACTTTGAGACGTTGTTAAGATCTCACTCCTGTAGACCTTCGGAACAACAATTTTTTTGACCGCTGCCCAATCTGCATTGGCAGGGATATCAGGAGAGTGCCACTTCCGCATCAACACTCCATCCTTGAGATAATACCCAACTGGAACTGCATCTATTTCTTCATCAGGAAGGGCTCTCCTCTTTAGTACACATATTTCAGGATCATTAGTTTGTTCCTGAATCAACCACTTTCTGGACAGAGACAAGTCTCCAGACACATCAGAATCACCAGACCCATCTGGCTAGCTGAACAAAGAACTGATAATCATGTCTGATAAGTCCTCAAACGGAGAAAAAATAGTCGACTAAACAGAGTCATGAGGCGAACGACCTGAGTCATGACTATTCAATGTGCTGGACGGCACCACAACATCATCTTCTTGAGCCTTCTTGGCCATAGCACGGGTCACAGCACAGGAAGGATACAGGGATGGGTCTTCATCGCCATCTTCAGTGCTCAGCTGTGAAGTAAGATGAACAGGGGGAACAACATTGCCCCCAGTCAGGTCATTGCCTAGCAACAGAGAAACACCCTTGATAGGTAGACTTGACATAAGTCCCACCTTTACCTGTCCTGTAACTAAATCTGACTTCAAGAATATAGAGCGCAGGGGTACAGATACAGTCCTCCCTTCAATACCTTGTTCAAATATGAAATCCCCAGAAGCGGTCATCAATTTAATATTCAACTATCTCTCTAGCCAGTCTTGCTTTTTGCATGGCTGGTTTTACCTCTGTCAGCTCTAACTGTCTGCATATTTCTAGCAGTTCTGTCTTTTTAAAAGACTTCAAAACGTCTACGGTCGGTGATGCCAAGAAATCATCCATTGCTGTTGATCTGTCAATATATATCTAGGGAAAAAAAACTTTCACAATTTGAAATGTTAGATTTTCAATAAATGACACAACACAGTGGTCTCTCCCAGACGAGCCTGCAATTTGTTATGACTTATAAGACAGCACGGGATGACAGACAAAATTTTAAAACTGAAACAGATTTAATTAAACAAAGACTGACAACTAACCTACAATTTATACTCCTGACCAAGATTGACATATACAAGAAAAAAATATTTACAGTCCCTTGAGATGAGGTTGCTTGGTGATGTCCTGGGACAGGATAATGCTCCAACACAGGCAAAAATCCAGAGAAAACTTCATAGGTCTTGAAAAGAGTGACAGCTCTGGTCAAATGTATTCTTCTCCTTGCAATTTTTCTCCTAATATACTCTTTTGCAGCCCCCTCCCACCTTACAGACTTTATTCAATTATCTGGGACTTCCCCTCTCAGACATGCCCAGGACATGCCCAAACTTAGTTCCAGACTGGGCTTAACAAAAAAACTCAAAACCCATCGAGTGGCTTTTTTCCCCATTACACATACTTTTCAGATACTAAACTGTAAAACTCATTTAATTTCACTTTGTCACTACAGGCATATATTCCATCCAAATACAACCACTTTTTTAAGTTTTTCTAATTTTAAAACATTTTTAAATAATTTCTGCCATTCTTATAGCCTTTACAATTTCCCATTCAAAGATAATACATACAAAGAAAATTCATTTTGACTCCACTGGATCAGATATATTTTAAAAAGCAAATAAATAAAATAATAAATACAAAGGTAATGTAAAAAATGGCAAAAAGGTAAAAAGAACAAAAACCCCTGAAATCATTTATCCAAGAAAAATGCTGCCATCATTTTAGAACAAACATGCCAAGTCCAGGACTTGAACCCCGGCAGTCTAGTTTGCAACGCTGTACCCTAACTGACCGTGAGCTGAGTGCCAAATTGCCATTATACAGAATGAGTCAAAAAAGCACGTACTGTATTATTGTAATCTCAGTAATCATGTGGAATGGCACAAAGATTCTCTAAGAAAACAACTTTTTAATTGACAATTGAATATTTAGCGGATAATAATATAGAAAATACCACAAACAAACTAGTTAAGAGTGTACATAATCACGCTATTTAAGTACATGCAAATGTCCCATGGACTCGGTTTGACGCAGTGGGAAAGCCAGGCTCTGGCTCAGGCTAGGTTTGTGCGATAAAAGTACTTTAGAACTTGTTGGAAAGATCAGAACCCATTCAATCAAGTGGCTATCGGCATAGTCTTACTGACAGCGTCACAAGCTGATAGCAGAGAGGAAAATACATTGCAAGCAAGCTGAATGCTAAAGAGCTGAGATCTTTGAAGCAATGCGCCAGAAAAATAAAAAAACATTCTTGGAGACTGGAAGATCTAGTTTCGTTACAACCCAGACTCATTGGTCTAACAATACCAAGCACAGATTTACCCTCTCATAGTTTTTTATTACAAAATATTAAAAGGTAAAAAAAATGTTTTTGCTCATCTCTGTCGACTTTAAAGTGTATGTCAGCTGCTCTTTGAGGGTGGTGTCGGTCTAAAAGGACAAGGCTTATATCCTTGGATTCTATAGATTTTCCTCTTTCATTTGCGGTATCATCTGTATACATAACACAAATTCAGTAGAAATGCTGGCATCTCAGCGCTGATATGATATTATCCTATGTTTTGCTATATGGTTATTTACTTGCTTGGTGCTTGAATTTTGTTCACTTGTGGTAAAAATGGTCAACATGAACTTTTTGCTGAGTTTCTTCGCATAAAGTGGATAAGCTGCATGAAGATGTTGTGATCAGGAAACATGCTGTATTTATTGTGTATCACGACCGCCGCCGGCACCAGGGGCGTTCGGGTTTAAGGGGTTAAAATGCAAACAAAAGCTTGATCCTTCTGTGCAGTTGAAGAAACTCGTATTGCTTATTCTGAAAGCCTTGCTCGATTTTACCGAAATTTGAATGTACATATTTGTCCAATTTAAATAAATGCAAATGACCACCCCACATTTAAGGTATTTTTGTCCTCTTCTCTGTTTTTTATCTAGACACCTCTCAAAGACTGATTCCAACAGCAGCTTTTTGTTGACCCAAGCTGACTGTACACCAGATATACAGTCTGTAAAAGCTCTGAATGATTTTTCTTTTTTTCTGGCTGTTCAGAAATGGCTGGTTCAGGGCTCTGTACATGTCTTACCAGCCACAGAACACAGATGCCAGCTTCTCTACTGCCGCACAGAGCCCCAGCTGTTGAAAACTCCCATTTGCTTTGGCCCTTGACTATAGAGGCTGCACACAGACCTCATGCCCGCGGCTGTTTGACTCAACAAACAGCCGAGTGTGTCTGAGGAAAACAAAGGAAAAAAACAGCCTTGTCATTTCTCGTGTCCTTGCTGTGACTTTGGTTCTCATCCAGATATAAGGTCAAAATATGGAAGCAATTATCGGATCCGTGGCAGTCTAATGGGCAAGGCTCACATGTAATGACAGGATAGGCCGACAACCATTAGAATTTCATCAGGATTGCTTGTTAAATTTAGTAATTCAAGTGTCTTAACACTTAACACAGCATAAAATTGGATTTGTATATATTTCATTTTTACTTGGAGTATTCACTCTTTAAGGAATAGGGACTAAATTTCATCGAGATTACACAACATGTAGAATCCACTGGAGGTACTGGAGGAATACAATACAATTTTCTTTATAAAGCACCTTTTAAAATGTTACAAAGTGCCACTTAGGTCACAGATACCAAACAAGCAGTATGAATGCAGAACAGGGTGTACAGAAATGAGTAAATGTCACGTCTGTACCGGGTTCCTCATCGGACATTCCCCCTTTGGACGCAAATTCCAAGGCATGTTTTTGCTCAAACTCACCAGAGTATTGATCCCAAACACCTGCACACCACTGGACTTTTTTTTTACTTAAGGGCTATATTCGAACCCCTGTTCTTGACTGTTCCTGAACAGCTCGGGAACGAGTCGGGATTTGAATATGCTGGAACAGTCGGGAACGGTAACCATAGGTACTCATCTCCAATCATATGTGTGGACCCACGCTACTGAATGCTTGGCAGAGGTACCGAGGTTGTCAGGGGCAACACGGTTCTCGCAAATAGTCCATTCAAGATCATGAAGCAAAGAATTGTGAGCATTTAAGTTATTTTTTCAATTCAGAATTGGGTCATCGTCAAGGCCTAATGGATCAGTGAATAGATTCAATTTTTCTGAAATCTACAAGTTATGTAAAATAGACCATACAAGGAATAAAATCAACTTACATTTCATCAGTTTCACCGGTGGCCGCTATGTTTGTTCCCCGCCACGTTTGTTCTCAGGTATTCGATTCACAACGAACACTGTTCTCTGTTCGAGAACTGGGGTTCGAATACAGCCGAGCAGTGACTCTCCCCTCACTCATCATCTGGCCTTGTTTGTACAGGTCTCATGTACTCTTTGGCTCTCCATTTCTTTGCATTAAGAGCATTTTCTAGAGCAATGGTAGATTCTGGTTTATATTCATTTTCCCTCATTACAATTTCTCTAGTTTTGGTTTTGTTTATATTCCTTAGTGTTTGATTTTTCTGAGCATTAGTTTCTTGTGGTTTCCTGTCTTTAAAGAATTAGTCCTGCTAGTTGTGTGACGAGCGCCAGCTGGTTGATGCTGGTTTGGTTCTCCCATTTGGGAGCCTAAATTCTCCCTTTATAGAGACCTTGCCCTTTGACCCTTCTAAATTTCCCTTCCAAATTTAGCTCTTATTTCAGAGCTTGTGTATCTGTGTCTCTGCTAGTTTCTTACTTCCTATTTAGGCTTTGTTAAATTCTCCCCACCTGGAGTTTGTACGCTTTGCTGTCTTTTGTATTCACATTGCCATTGTTTCTGTGTGCTTGTGTGCCTGGTACTAACTATCAGCAATTAACCAAAATAAACCAGTGCTTTTGCCTGGCACTTTGGGCTCGGGGTCTCCCTCTATTTTCACATGTAACAAGTTCCTGGTCCCACCACTTTCCAATGTGGTCTGCTTTTGAGTACACGCGCACACAGTAGTGTACAGTGATTATACACTAAGAAGATAAAAGACAAACTACTATTGAAGTATTTCCTTCATGTAATTTTGGAGTATACAGATGAAAATAAGTAAAAAGATAAAATAAAAAAAGGTCAATATCTAGTGTGACTACCCTTCCTCCCTTGCTAAAATGGTTTGAAGTTCATTCGAAAGAGATTCTCTACCTGGTAGAATAGATTTGTTAGACTTTGAGCAGGCCAAGTCAGAACTTTTATGTCACCAGATGAGCCTTATCTGACAGATAATTCATGCACAACTAAGAAGTGTGTTAAGGGTCATTGTCTTGTTGAAAGTAAAATCCCTGACTAGTCAGTCTCTTTCCAGGAAACAATGCGTGCCTCACAAGGATGCTGTGAGACTTCTTTAGATTCATGATTCTGTTGATTTTTATGAGATCACAGGCTCTACTGCTGCTAGTTTCTAGTGAACCGGTCTCTATGAAACACTTGATCGAGTTCACGGGTGCCTTACATCCTCATGCAATCTGAAATCCAGGCATTCTAATGCTTGCTCGGGCTTATGTGCATAAAGCTGAGTTATAGTTTACGGCCATGTGAAACTTTACTGGTATTTATTTATTTATTAATGTCTTCTATCCAATTCCAGTCAGTATAAACTTTCCACAGTCATTGGAAGACTTTGACTAGACCCTCAGAAAAGTATTTAAACCCTAGTGAAGCAACAAATTAGACTGTATTCTCTAAACTGTGCACAGCTGAAAGACATGAGTCCATCGAACTCAAGACTTCCTAAACCAACTCGTAAGTGCTTAGTTTACTTTTACAAGATCAAAATGTGATGCCGACATGGACAATTGGAGTTATTCCCAATGGAATACTGGAGGGTTCCTTGTATCAGAGAGCTCTGCTGCTCTGTTTCTCTGAAGGCAGAATTCAATGCTGGGGAGTTTCTGAATCAATTCTAAGTACATTGAGTATATATTCCTTATGGCTTGCTACCTGAATGATTTTTATTATGATCAACTGATGATCACATGATGATCACAGAACTTGTTTGCCATATTGGTTAGTACAAGTAACCATTAAACTTTACTAATAATACTGAGCAAATAATTTAATTTCATAACTGAATTTTTAATGATTGTTTTGTGTTTGTGGCCCTTACTTTGAACTAAAATTATAAAACAAACTAAAACAATGTAATTCTAAATGCTACAAGTGTTTTGTTTCATTTAAGCCATTTCCCCCCTCTCTGTGAAGCCCAAATCTTAAATTATAAAGCCTTAAAAAGGGTAACTCATGAATAGCCATGTTTGGCTTCTCCGCAAAGGGGTCAAATAACGTTTTTTGCATCAGTACTCATGGAATTAAGCATTATTACATGCGAGGGTATGCTTGATCGTTAGCATCACTGAAGTGACAAGAATGACAGTCAAGCACACCTCGAGTGTGATAATGCGATTATCAGACACGGCGCTCGGCATACGCTTATCACACACTGCGCTTAGGGCACCAACTGCCTGGGGGGCACAAAAAAAATCAAGCCCATAAAAAATAAAAAAAATAACAGCATTTATTAATATTGAAAATAAAAGTTTGTAAAGTATGTTAATAAATATAAGTAATACAAAAATAACGTAGACTTATTTACGCGAAAAAAGATTAATCTCCTGTGTGGCCCTCTCATCGGCCTACCTTTGGTGCCCCCCCCCCCATTCCCTAGTAGCTTCAATCGCAAATTTGGCAGAAGTTTATTCCGGAGATCTGGACATGTCATCGAAATCGAAAAGGCATCAAGAGTCGGGGGCGGAAAAGAGGAAAAGGAAAAAAACAGCGAGATGATGCTCGCGCGTCACTTGCAGGTAAGACGATGTTTTAATTAACAATTATTTATTTTGTAACAGCTACGTTTACATGACCACAATGATCCAATAACTGGGAATAATGGGGTAATGGAAATAATCTGATTTGACGCGTTTACATGTACTTCAGTAATGCGATAATCGGAAAAACCTGGTTTACGTGGTTCAGTCAATAGTTCGATTTCTTTCCAAGTACATGACATAAAACTCTTGGTCTCAGCATAGGCCTTCCTCCACTCCTACCAAAAACCCATGCTTGCTGGATGTGCGTTAGGAGTAAGGACTGGTGGGAGAGAGTGGTGCTCAATGAATTTTCAGATGCAAAATGGAGAGAGAATTTCAGGATCTCTCGGGGAGCATTTGTGAAACTGTGTGATCAGATGAAGGATGTCATGAGCACAGAAGAGATGACCGCTGTACCTCTAGAAATGCGAGTGGCGATTGCGTTATACAAGCTCGCTAGCTGTGGAGAGTATAGGCTGATAGCGAATCAGTTTTGTTTCCATAAAGCGTCTCAAGTTTGCTACATCCGTTTTTCCATTTGTACACATTCGCAGATAAAGAACGAAAGAAATCGGATTAACCGTATACATGGGCCTGTCACATTTTCCTCTGCTGAGCGAAGCTTCTCCAAACTTAAGCTCATTAAAAAATACCTGCGCTCATCAATGGGCCAGGAGCGTTTAAGTGGTCTGGCTGTAATCAGCATCAATGGGGAAATTGCTCAGAATCTGTCATATAATGACCTGATAGCTGATTTCGCAGCCCGGAAATGCAGAAGTGTGCCACTGTAGGGCCTCTAACAACTGGTGCTTGCATTTTAAAATTTGTATTTAAAGTTCCTTTCTCAGAACTGTGTTTACAGTTAAAAACAGATGTTTGTTTGTTAATAGTCGTGGCATTTATTATTTTTTTTTATTTAGATTATTTTTTTTTATTTATTTGAGTATTTGGTGACATTGTTAGTGTTTTATAAAGACTTAATTATTATTTATCTCTTTATTATTATTATCATTATTATTATTATTTATCTCTATCTCAGTTTTTGAACCATTAATATTAACAACTTAATTTGTAAAATAAAGCAAAACTGACAAATACTCAGATATTGTTCATTTCTGTCAGGGGTGGGGTTGGGTGGGTGGGTATGTGGCAGGGGGAGGGGGGGCACCACAAAGCATTTATGCTTAGGGCACCAAAATGGCTAACGCCGGCCCTAGCGATTATACAACTATTACCAACAAAATAAAATGTATAATCAAAATTTATTTATGCTGTGGGCATTTAGCTCTCAGAATATAAAGGATTTTTGGTAGTGTTATCTCAGTTTCCATGTAAATACATGAGATCTGATGTTAACTAGTCCTTGTCAGCCAGCCATATCGAGCTTATGTTTTCTAGACATTGTGATTTTCCAAAACTGAATAAATACCGCACATAGCAACACAAAACTGCTTTGCTGGCTCAATCATGTTGTAACTAAAAAATCCGCTGGAAAAAATAAATCATTTTTTCATGGACTGACAGTCATACTTCTGCCAACATCTCAGTCATTTTTAAGCTAACAGGTGCCGTGACAACGACTCAGCTGATCTTTATCGAACAAATTTATTTTAACGGTTATATCTAAATATATGCAACGGCTTTCCAGTGTCGGCGCCAAAGCAAAAATCTGTCTTTTAATGAACTCACCAGCAGATGTTTAATTTCAGCTGGGGGTATGTCACTCCATTTTAACGTTCGCTCCGATTTAACTGGCTAAGCAGCAAAAGTAACAAAAGAAACCAGTAACATTAAGGCTGAACAGAGTTACATAATTTCGAACCCACCTGTTGGGGGCTTTCGCTAATCACCTTTTCAGGCCGTTATCAATTAATTGACATCTGAAATAAAGAAGACAGTTTTCACAGATGTGTTGATTTATTGAATGTTCACTTCAATGTACAAATGCAAACAAATTGAAAAATGAATTAAATAAATGGTCTTGGCAACTAAGATAGGCGGAGTAATGTTTTCAGTGATGAGGTATTTCTCATTTCAGCACAGGCTACCCGTACTGTCTTTTATTCATTTGAGAACGTTCTAAATTGACCAATCAGATCGCTCGGTTGGATTTACATGTTGTATAATGAGCCTTCAAACATGCATTCAGCCTAAAGAAGAGTAAAAAAATGCAACACCTTTTAATTGTTTTAAAAAATTGATGTTTTTGTTTATTGTGAGGTAAAAATATAGGTAATACTTGAGGGAATGATTTTTTTTTGTTCTCATTGCATACAATAGTATTTTTCAATACATCTTCACCAAAAAATTATAGGAAAGTGAATGTATGTACAGGCATTTTTACCTCATTATTTTACTTTCCGAAATTTCTGTCTAAGACAAGCTTTGCATTTTTGAGTGGCTCCTCTAGCTTTTTCCACAATGAAGAACAAGACTCATTCCTTTATCCCCTTCCATTTCATGTGTTTCCGTCCGCCTGTCCGTCCGTCTGTAATAAAATCATTTCCGGACCAGAACTCGAAAACTTACAAACACCAAATTTGGTATAAAGCTTCTTTATGGTCTAGTTGTGCCTTTTGGGGGTTTCGGTCCGTCCGTCTGTCCACACAACCTGTAGGTTACACAACCTACAGCCGGGGGGATCCGCCATTGCCAGATGGCTCGTTATCATTAAGGGACATATTTGTACAGAATCAGAGAATCAAATCATATTTGTATCAGAGATTGATTCTGTATGTAAGATGTCTGCCAGGACACATGGAGCTGAACTTTATCCCCTGACTGTCCATCTTTCCTCCTCGCTGTGGCTGTGACGGTTTACCTCTGCCTGTAATACTTACTTTCACACGCCGCTTGTCCTCAGCTGGTCTCTGACTGCACCGCGCTGTTTAAAGAAGAAACCAACACGAGGTTTATATCATTCCCTCCAAATTTAATTAACCCCGGTAAAAGATAAATAAAATAAATATGATGTATTTTTCTTCCCTCTAGCCTCTCTTTGACAGATATAATGAAACCTCAAAACAGTGGAGGACAATTAAAGCCAACGATGATATCACAGATCTCAACACGATTTCAGAGTATTATGCAAATCCAATCCCAAAGTAAAGGTGTTTCTTAGAGATTAATGCCTATTACATTTTATTCTTTGCATTTTTTGTTCTAATCTATATGGATTTGGTGTTGGTTAATGTAATGGCTACATCACAATATGTCAATTAGGCGAGACAGTAAAATCATAATTACCTGTCCTGTTATCATCACAGAAGTGGCTTATCTAGGTCACTATGAGCACTACAACGCCCCCTCTGGACCATTCCCAGTGTGTGTGTGCATGCAGTGTAACTAACAGGCTTGGCAATCAGGCAGCCTTATCATGTGATACTTTATCATGTGATACTCGCCACACTTTGGGCTAAAGGACGGGTGGAAGATTCTCTTTTCATTCCACATCAAAGCCTGGGGGACAGATTCCTCTGATTCATGTGAGGGCCTCTTAAGAAAATACACACACAGGAAATATGCAAATCGCTGCTCTCTTTGTAATCTCCGAACAAGCCTTTTATGCACTGAAATCCCCAGTAGATTTGTGCTGCACTTATTAGGCTGAATGAGGGAGCTCTAACCTGTTAGAAATGATGTGGGGTTTACAGTGAAGCAGCGGTGACAGGGGAATTAGACTCTTTTGTTTGCATACAGTCAGTTTTACAGAGAAGATCAGACTGGGGCATTCAGTGCTTGGCCCACGCATGTCTTTACAATCTGCTCCTGGTCCATCTGTTTCAGTATATTTTTTCGTAATTTTTTTTTCTTATTTTCTGAATAGTTATATGGGATTTTATATAGCCATAGAAGTTGAAAACGGATTCCTTTTTGGATGTGAAATGGTTGCTGATTTCAAATATAATAACTCATGATGCAATATTGAGTATAACTGTAATTTGCAATTAGATATGCAATGACACATAATTTGTAGTCATTTGTCTGCAATTCAAGGTCCATACTTGTCATCAGTGGACTATTTATTGTAACAGGTTTATACATGATGTCAGTATGTTGCTCATGACCACATAATTTTTTTTCTCATTCCTGTACATTTTTTGGAAAACTGACAGCTTCTCCTGATTATTGTTTTTTTCAAGAGCAAAAAGAGCTTGTCATTTATGAGTAACAAGTGTGTGAGTATTGAACAGTTATACTTCATAGAAAAGGATTGAAGGTAGAAGTATACTGCCCCTCCAAAGAAAAGTTTCCCACTGTAATATTTTGTTGGACCACCTTTAGCTTTGATGTCAGCGCATATTTGTTGTGGTATTGTTTAAACAATCTTACACAATGTCACAACATGTATTAACGACCAGATTTCCTTTTGGCTGAGATAAAGTACTGAAAAATGGGACTCCATTTAGCCTGCTGCTCCACATCCCAACAACATTTCAGTTGGTTAAGGTCCAGACTCTGAGGTGGCCAAGTTATGAGTGAAAATGATTCCTCATACTCGATGGACCACTCTACCCAATTTGAGCCAAAATTAATTTTCTTATTGTCATGCTGGTATATATGCCTGAGCCATCAGGGATCAAAAAAATCCATTGATGGGTTACCAGTCATTCAATATTTTCAGGTCGTCAATGAATTAATTTTATTTTTGCAAAGCCATGCTGAGCCTAGACCTACTCCATCACTCTGAAATGGGGTAAATCTGGACCAAATGACCTTTTTTGCATTGCTCCTCAGTCCAAGCTTTTTTTGCATACAGAAGTTGTTTTTCCCTCATAAGCCTCACAAACAAGTGACTGTTTTCTGGCCTCGCTACTGTTTAGTCCCAGTACTCCAAGTTTTTGTTGTATTGCGTGTGTGGAAATGCTCTAACCTTCATAACTAAACAAAACCTTGAGTTCTGTTAATTTTTTAAAAGATGAGACTTCGCTGAGTATTTTGGTGATCTCCGCTCAGGATCAGTCATGATTTTTCTCCAACCCATTTCTTCCTCCAAAGTTGACATTTCACCACTATCGTTGCAGGTGTTAATAAATCGTTGCACAGTTCTTGACCCAATTACAGGAATTTAATTAACCTCCTTAGTCATTTTCTTTGCTTGATGCTGGCCAACAATTTGCACTTCTTGAAACACAGTAACATCTTTTTAATAAACACAAGATACGTCGCCACAATAATGATTCAGTAATAGGATCTTGCGGATTGGCTTATTTAAATCCAAATGGCAACTTGTACTTCGCACAGGCAGCATACACGAATAATCACTTTTGACCTTTCAGTGTTCTGAGTCAGACAGCGTGCTAATTACTAATGACCAAAAATTTATGGAAAAGGGGAAAAAAACTGGAGCGCTCAAATACCACAAAGCCTTTAACAGCCTTTAAAACTGACGAGTTTCGACACTACCACGTCTTCATCAAAGTCAAAAAGATTAAAATTATGATCCGGAGAAGGAACCAGATGAAGATTCAGAGTTCCATCTAAAGAGGGTGTTGGGGTAATGCCTCGCACAGAACACCAATGTTGGGGTAAAACCTCGAATGGTGGCACCTTTGTGGTGATAATGGCCAAGCTGTGACGACGTTGTTGTACATACAATGGCACGTCACGCTTGGGCGCCGGCTGTTGGAGTCACATCTCACATGTGGACATCATGTGTCGATGCAATTTGTCTAATGATGTTAATATTATTAATTTGACTATGAAAAAAATGATATTGTAATATTAATGTTAAATATTAATATTCATACCTCTGGGCACCACCCTTCCACATTAAAGGGAAAACGATAGCCAATTAATGAGACCTCAGTCTCAATATCCACTAAGCTATTAATGTGGAAATTAATTAAGAATAAAATTAATAATTGTAACCAACTTACCTGATCAATAGCTAGATTTGGAGTTCTATATAGAAGAGGTTGGCAGTTTCATTCACTCTTGTACAACATTAATAACCACAGCATATTTCTTTAAAGAATATTTATTTAAATGAAACAAATAAAACACACAATCTAGACTATACTAAACACTATATGCACAATGAAGAAGGTGTGTGTGTGTGGTTGAGAGAGAACAAAGGGATGATCTGAGGTGTGAGTGGAGGGGCCTGCTGACCATGTGGAGTGGGGGAAGGCAACTCTACTGTAACAAAGACCAAGTCTTTGTAGCAATGGAAAGTTTCAAGAGTTATATAGTCAGTTAAACTCCGTGTTGTGTTTGTGTGTGTATGGCGTTAAAATGAAGAGATCTGTGTGTGTTTTACACTGGAAAGGCGCCGTGTTAGTCTACAGGGGGTTATTTGCATGCAAGACCTTGTCTGCTACACATTAATACCATCCTGTCCTACTAAAACACAACACTTAAAACAATCACAGCAACTATCATTTTACAAATACACACAGTCAGTTTTAGTCTTAAAAGAAGGTTTAAATGCCCAGCCGTTACCAGTCCCTAGGAGAGGAAGGAGGTTTGGAGGTTGCTGGAGGATCTAATCGTGGATGATGCTGATCCGGCTGGGAAGAGAGGTTCTGGTGCTACAAAAGTTTGTGTCTTTGCTGTTGGAAGAGGAGGGAGGCTGGCCGCTCCTCAAATGTAAGCTGTTGCTTCCAAGGTTTGCTCTGTTCCAGGTAGCCTGGCTGATGCTTCAGCATTCAGAGAGGCCCAGAGGTGGGGCAGGACTACCCCAGCAGTCCCCAGGGGTCCAGGAGCCTCAGCGAGGGGGGGAGAGCAGAGCCAAAAGAGAGAGTCCAGAGCCCAGAGCCAAGAGAAGAGAGGGGTAAACTGGTCGACCACTGCTTTTATCTGCCTGGCCTGCTGGCGGGAGGGGCTTGTAGGCAGCAAGTGGTCATGGGAAATCCTGGGTTCCATTTTGTTTCCTCACATATGAAAGTTTTCCTCCGTGTGACCCCTACAAGGGTGTTTATTGACTGGAATATGGTAATGGCAGCAGGAGAGCCGAAGCCTTGGACAGGAATGCAGGGTTTAGGGAGTATAGTGTGGGGAGGGTAATGGGCGTGTCCCGGTCCAACCAGCGGGGTCCGGGATCAGAAGTCAAGGAACAAACAGGAGAGGCGGGTTTACTGGAGTACAGTTCCAATCCCGGAGATCAACAATAAGGCTTGAGAGTTTGTCCCTACTAATAAAGTTCCTAAGGGAACATGCAAGGTTACAATAATATCCAAATGCAATAATACAATTCTCAACTAGAAGACATAAACCGACTGGTAGCTTCAGGGCATAAGGTACGACGATCCAGCAACTCTGCAATACAGAACTATAGCAATACACAGCACATAGACAGAAGGGAACCGGGCGTGGAGATGGATTATACCCGGATAAGGGGAGGTATATATGGTTTCAAGCCAATTAAGGACACAGCACTTATAAAAGACCAACAGGTTGCTGGAAAGAGGGAGGAGTCGATCAGGGAGATGCAAGGGCTGTGACATCATGTGGGCTCGATCCTGGAGTTGAGCCATTTCAGCTTAATTATTGTTTTCATTTACCATTCTGTGATAAGTGTTTCTCATCTTCTCTGGAAGCTACAAACAAATCATTAATATCACGCAATGGAGAAACACAATGATAAAAAGACTGCTGGTGGAAAAAACACTCAGTTTTAACAGCAGTAATATTTTATCAACTGTCATCATCTGTTAATGTGCCCAGCTTGTTTAACAGTCCTCTACTTCGCATTCCCTTTCTCCTCTCACTGTCAGTTCAAAACATAATAAATAAATGCAGACAAAATTATGGCCGATTACTTCAAATTTTGTCATGAATTGCAAACATTTGTTCTAAATTCTGAGAAGTTACACTTCGTTGCATTTATCTGTCATTTGCCTGCGGTGTCTGGGGAAAACTTTGTAAGGATGGTTTGGTGAAAGCTGTGCTACTGTGTGTGGTCAGTACAGAGTGTGTGGTCAGTACACAGTGAGTACTCAATGCAGTGTGTGGTCAGGACAGAGTGTGCCAGGAGAGACCTCCGGGTGCCAAGGAATGAGATAACGGACTATACTGGCCACCGGAGCCTGTTTTCTGGTTCTGACAGAAACAATAATGATGTGACCCTTTGTGAAATATTGCTATTGCAGGGCATATCTGTCAGGCATTTACTCAGGGCAAGACTCATGAGTGCATGTCAGCAGAAACATCATCTTTAATTTGCGTTGAAAAAAGGGACTGTCGGTGTCCTGTTAAAGTTTCAGTTTGATTTTTAATAGTGTATAAGTATTTAACGCCATTAACACTCGCATGAGGCATGTACTTTATTTGTTGCAAATTGGTTCCATGTGGATGCATCAAGTACTTCTGCAATCCTGAACAGTGTTTTATATGTGTACAGTGACACTTGGCATGTTCTTTTGGGTGTGGTCTGAAAAAAAAATTCAAAAAAACTCCTCGGCTTTGAGAAATTGGCACGGCTTACGATGCACTGTCCAATGGGCAACAGTCAGTTACATATACAGCCCCATTTCCAAAAAATTGGGATGCTGTGTAAAATGTAAATAAAAACAATGCAAAAATTTTCAAATCATTTGAACTTTATATTTATTTGAAAATAGTACAAAGATAATATATCAGATGTTGAAACTGGGATATTTGTATCGTTTTCTTTTTAATTTTTAAAAGAAATATGTGCTCATTTTGAATTTGATGCCAGTAGCACACTTCAAAAAAGTTGGCACAGGGGCATGTATGTAATGGTTTTTCTTGCAGTCCCTCCTGCTGTCTTTACCTCCACTTCAAATGGCGACAGCTGTGGCTTGTTGAGGTGGAGGTGAAGGCAGCCTATGTTAGCACTACAACTGCCAGTCTGCAGTTGCAGCTGCGTTCTGGTTTTTATCCCTGCCGTGTGGTGCTGCTGCTCCCCTGGTGTTGGTTTTTACCCCTCGGCCGACTTGGGCCGGAGTGGTATTGTTGTCATCTGCATGTCTGTCTGTCGTCCGTCAATGACTTTGTCCGGGCCAGTACTCAGCAACTAATGATTGCAGCTTCACCAAATTAGGTATGTTAACTCACTATGACCCATATATGTGCAATGTCATGTTTTTTGCTAGATTTGACCTTAGCGCTGTGACGTTGAGGCAAGAAATCTTGTCCAGGCCAAGGGGTATTCAGCAATGCGTTATGTTTGTTGATTGTGTTGATCTGCTAAAGACGGATCCTATTTAGTGGATTGATACACTAGTTAATTTTTAGATGTTGTTTTCTTTGGTTATGTTGGATTTGGTTCTGTTCTCTCTCTCTCTCTCTCTCTCTGAGGTGGTTCCTGAGATCAAAATCCTCAGGGAGGCACCCCTGAGAGTGTTGCTGATGAGGGCTTGGCGTGCACAATCAGCCTCAGTGGAGCAAACCAAGTGAACTGAAGAGGGGGGGGGGGATGTTGGGAAGGAGTTAAAATTTTGTTGGTTTATTGTTTAGTTGTTAAAGATATAGTAAAGTGCTCAGTGCAACATTTAAATGTGTTAATATTATCGTTTGGTTGTTGGTTGTCAAAAGAACCTGTGTCTATTGTAAATATTGTACGTAGTGATTGTGGACACCACCCCTTTTTATGTTGCCAGTGGTAGGGAATAGGAGACATATATACTGGGAGTTTTTTCTCCTGGTTGAGGGTAGAGGGGAATCCATGTCTCTTCCGACCCTTGTGCGTATACCTGGTTAAACGCGAAAATTGAGTAAAAGACAGAGCTCTGCTGCAATTCGGTGCCGTGTTTCTTCCTGCTGGCTGTATATCTCAGTAGCCGCTGCCATTCCTGGTTAAGGAAGGAACAGTCTACCGTCCAAACCTTACAGTACCACAGAGAATAACATCTGTATATTTTGTTAAGTTTCATTCTCAAGTCTGTAGAGTTTGACAAGTCCTCGTGAAATGTGATGCAGATGGCTGCGGTGTTGGGGTCTGCAAGATAGTGAATGAATGAGTGACTGAAGGACAATGGGGAAGAAGATCACAGGAATGCTACTGCTGCTAATGCTAATTACATCCAGCGTCTGCACACACACGCAAAGCAATACCCACATGGTCCTCCCCGGGGGAAGCAAACAAGTGCCTCAGACCAACAGAAGGGACTGGCTGCTGTCCCTGCAAGAGCATGCAAAACCAGAACCGAGCCTGCTGGACCATGTCCCGGAAGAGCTGTGGTGACACCGAGGAGACAAGCGGCCATGGAAGTGGGGGAGGAGGGGAGTCATTCAACATCGACTCTGCCAAAGGTCCTATGAGCCACCGCTGCCTCTGATATTATTCAGCAACGCTCACTCCCTGAGGAATAAGATGGCGGAGCTCCACCTGAACACAAGGATCTGCCACGATTATCGGGAGTCATGCCTTATGATCAACACCGAGTCCTGGCTCCAGGAAGACTTCCCAGACCTGCTGGCTCAGATGCCAGGATTCACACATGTCCGCATGGACAGAAATAGTAACTCAGGTAAAGTAAGAGGAGGTGGGGTATGCATTTTCATTAATAACTCCTGGTGCAGTAATTTTGCAATAAAAGAAACAGAGTGCACCCTGGACCTCGAGCTCATTTGCATTAGCCTAAGGCCTTTCTTTCTCCCTAGAGACTATGGGAATAGTTTTTTATTTGTGCAGTTTACATCCCGCTGAGTGGAAACGCATCCAAGGCTGCCTCACCCATAGCTGACTGTGTCCACCTACAGCGAAGAAACAAGCCAGACGCACCGATTTTCATTCTTGGAGACTTCGATCATTGTAAACCAGAGCCTGTCCTTCCAGGATTTAAGCAGTATGTCCACGGTAACACAAGGAAGGACAAGATCTTAGATAAATGTTACGGTAATATTGCTAATGCGTATGGGGATAGAATCAGACCTCTTCTCTCAAACTCGGACCATAATACAATACAGTTAATTCCCATGTTTAGATCTGCTATCAAGCGAAGTAAGGCAGTTTCAAAGGCTGTCAGTGTGTGGCAGGAGGAGTAGAAAGAGGAGTTAAATGGTTGCCTCCCTGCCACGGACTGGGAGATCTTTTACTAAGGAAACAATAATAGCAACGATGTGGCAGAAGCTATAACAGGGTACGTCCACTTCTGTATTGAATCTATTATTCGCCAAAAAACTATTAAATTATATCAGATGGAATTAATTCCTTTTTGTTAGGATATCAAAGGTTGTATGAGGCAGAAGAAACAGGCTTTTCGGAACAACAACAGATTGGAGCTGAAATTAAATAAGAGGGAACTAAGCTGAGGGAAAACTCGAGAAAAACAGCATACGTGTGAGAGAAGCTCGGACAAGAACTCAAAAGACATGTGGGACTTGATGAAAGACATGACCAATGTTAAGTGCAATAGGAAGGAAATATACGCACTCAACGAGCAGGACAAAGCAAACAAACTTACTAATTTTTATAAATGTTTTGATGTTGATTTTATAAGGAATGGTAATGATTGTAAGACCCTGATGACGACACTCACCTATGACCCTATGGTAGATAGAATAGTCATTGACCCAATTGCTGTGGCGAATACTTTCAAAAAATTGGAAATCAAGAAGGTTTGTGGGCCAGACTGTATTTCAGCCTTTATTCTTAAATCATTTGCTGACGAGCTGACTCCTGCCTGGAGTCATCTATTGCAGCTGTCAGTAGACACAGGCACCATCCCTAACATATGGAAAAAGGCTGTAATTATTCCTGTGGTAAAAACATCCCGCCCAAAAGAAAATAATGATTTTCAGACCAATAGCATTAACATCAATAGTAATGAAATCATTTGAGCGCATCGTGCTAAAAAGTCTGTGTAGGGAGGTGCAGCAGATTTACGACCCCCCACCAATTTGCCTATAACAGTGGCAGAGGCACAGATGATTCTCTGAACACCACAACCTGTTTGATTCTAAAACATCTTGAAAGTCTGACCCCGTACGCTAGAATGATGTTCATGGATTTTAGCTCAGCATATGTCCTCAGACCCTGCTAAACAGGCTGAAACACATGAAAGTAAATCCCTGTTTAATTAGATGGTACTGTTCATTTTTAATAGAAAGACAACAGCAGGTCAGAGTAAACTCAGCTCTATCTGAAGCTCTGCTGATGAGCACAGGAGCCCCCCACGGCTGTGTAAGTTCATCCCTTCTTTTTATAATTTACACAAATAGTCTAAGGAATCGGTATCCAAACAATCACATTATTAAGTTTTCTGAGGATACAGTGGTAGTGAGTTTACTAACAAAACAAAATTCAGGAACGTATAGAAAAGAACTAGATGAGGCGGTGCAATGGTGAAGGGAACATGACTTCATTCTAAATGAGAGAAAAACAAAAGAAATTATTTTTGACCCCAGATCGGTGGGGATCACAGTCCAGTCGAAATCAACGGTGAAAGGTTTGAACAGGTAACATCATACAAATAGGAATCTACCTTGATAATCAGTTATGTTGGGCTCATCAAGTGTGATGGCTGGTGAGTTTGAGATCCCAAACGCAGCAGCCAGAGAATAAAAGGAGGAACTCCAGATGAGAGAGAGACACAAATAAAATAAGAGAGCGAGACTCGCGCTACCAAAGAACCGAGATCTCGTGCAAGGCAAGGAAGCAAGGCGAGCTCAACAGGAACGAAAAGAAAGGTAAAAAAACAGAAATATTCTCTTGCTAACTAGAACTTTTCCTCAAACATGCAGCTAAACCAGGGGTGTCAAACTGACCCGTAAACGGGCCAAGAGGCTGCAGGTTTTCACTCCAACAATGCAGAAGCGCACCTGATGCAACTAGTCAGTTGTGCAGGCCTAGATCAATTGATTAAATCAGTGCTTTCAGGTGAGCTTCTGCTTGGTAGGATTGAAGACCTGCAGCCTCTTGGCCTGTTTACGGGTCAGTCTGACACCCCTGAGCTAAACCCTCAACAACTCTCTTACTAGAGACCTTACCGGCTAAAGTGCAAACATACACTGACACTCTAGCAAGGGAAGTGAGGCGGAACTAGGGCTTAAATAGAACCCAGGCAACGCCCCCAATTAATGCCAGCTGGCCCAGGAATCCTATTGAGAGCAAAAAGATATTGTCCTGAACGAGAGGAACAAAGAAAGCTCTCAAAGCCTCCAAACCATGACATCAGGTTGATTCCGTGTGCTCACATGTTTATCAAAGATCGCACTTCTGAAGAAGGCTCAGGGTCCATGGAGTGGACAAACATATCATGTTGTTGTTCTATAGAGCAGTCATTGATACGTATAAATTCTTCTTCATCCCAATGTCAATCAAACTTCTTAAAAAGAGGTCATGCTCTGTAAATGTGGTCTGTATACATCAGCACGGGGGCGTCACCCACGACATCTGTTTCTTCTTAATTCTTTCTTTTTTCCTTTCTCCTCCCCTCCTCATGGGGCAGGGGTGCAATGTTCATGTGTCTGGAGGGGGATGGAGCCGGACCGGCTGCAGCCTGCTTCTACTGGTGGGATCGTCACGTTTAACTTCGTTGACCGGGGGGTGGGTAAAAATGGAGTCGTGTCCAGGGTTGTGCAACGTGATACTGATGGCTGTGTGTATTATATGAAGATATGTGCATGTGATCAGTGCCTGGTGAATGAATGGGTGTGGGATTTAACGAATTAAAAATGATATAAGTGTGTGTGCATGTGTGTATGTGAGTATACATGTGTGACTGTGTGTATGTTGTATGGGGATGTGTACTTGTGCTCGGTGCTGGGCGAATGAATGGGTGTGTGACTTCTATTAATTAGAGATGATATGGGTGTGTGTGGGTAAGTGTGTGTGGGTGTTTGGTGCTGGCGTGGGGGAATGACTGTGTGCAATTCTATTTATTGTGGTGTGTGTTGAAAGGATGAGACTGGAAATATATTTGTATGTTTTATACTGTGTTTGATTTGTGTGCTAGTGTACGTGCCAATAACGCTCTCCTGCGAATGCCCAAGGCAAATCTCTCAAGGGAGACAATAAAGGCTAATTTGACCTAATCCAAATTATTTGCTATTTGAAGTTGAAAATGTTATTCTTCAATTATTTAACTACAGTATTTCCCTGTGCGGTCTTTCATAGAATGGTTAAGCCCTCACTATATTTACTTATGAAAGACTTTTCATATCTAATCATGTTACTGACCTTTTACTGAATAATCTGTTTAGCTGTGAGATGTTCTGCCCGCTGTCTTTTTTTAGCATCATGCAAGTTTACCTTTTGCATCTTTAATTGTCCTGTCCCAAAATTTTTTAAATGTTACATTTTTTTAAATTACATTTTATGCAGTTTCCCAACTTTGGAAATGGGATTGTGTGTGTGTGTATATATATATATATATATATATATATATATATATATATATATATGTGTGTGTGTGCAATAAATATGATGCAGAAATGAAGTACTGGAGAGAGAATCAGTAAATGCAAAACCGTGACAGGGCAAGTAATGTCCTCAGACTGTGGAAATGACATGTTTTAATCTGTTTTAAGTAAAGTTACGGATTATAATTCTGAATTGCATCATTAATGGCCCCCTGTCATGTCAGCAGGTGCACAGTGCCAATTAGCCATTACAAGCTAGTTCATCCATGACATCACATGGGGAAGTGACAGCCCAGAGGCAGGAAGAACAAATCAACTTCAAGCAACCAGTTAATTAGTTACACCTGGCTGGTCTGTCTTACTTGTGATGTCAGGAAAGACAGATTGTGATGTGGCTTGTAGTGGCTAATTGGCTGTGCACCTGGTGACACGACACAGGAAGTTAAACATCCCTGCTGTTGACTCGGCAGTCTCATCACCGATGTACAATATCAGACGTCATAGCAATTGCTATTATTCTGCTGTTTTTTTAATTAAATAAAAAGATAAACAAACTGTGAATGGTAAATGTGAGAAAACAAACAATGAATGAACACTATCCACAGTAATCTGTAAAATTCATTCTGGTTGAGGTAAGATATACTTCAGAAAGTTTTCAGGTTTATTCCTGATCCCTACTGATGCTGTAACACCTTGATCCACATAAATCAGCCCCAGACACGTGACGCTGAGCTCCCCCCCTCAGCCAAGGCCCATCTTGGCACTTGATATATGGGTGGCATTAGTGAGAAATTATTCCCGCTGTTATCTCCCGCACTACCACTGTGAATACATGCTCTGCCTGGCTTATGACCACTATTACAGTAGCCATGCATTTGTACCAATTTGATCAGTTTGATCTCCTGGAGATCGCTCCTTAAGAGGAGTTGACGAATGCTTAACTCTTTGAGCGCCGAATAAATTTTCAAGGAATTAAGAATGTAATTATCCTGAGCTGTTGAAAACCTATCAAGTGTCAACTTGTTTAAAAGTGCTCCCTTGTGGGAGCATCTGACTTTGATATCTTACACCATTGGGCAAACATAGTTGCCTATGGCACTCCAAGGGTTAAATCTCATAGGTGTAAGAGGAATAGGGACATGACATGTATGCCCTTTGTTGTGATTTCTGTAATTCTGAGATACAACCAAAGGAGTGGCTAATTGTGTGATCCGCAGCTCCGGCTGTGATTTATAATCTGACGTAAAGACCTTCAACAATCAAGAGTGGATCCAGCCAACTTAAAGAATATTTGCAAGTGGCTAAATACCTGGAGAACCTTTATGGAGTTTATATGGGACACAAGGCCAGAGGTGTGAAGTCCGCGTTCAGGAAGTAAAAATCCTCCCCAGAACTTTTTTCCAACCACCAGGATTTACTTCGGACAGGAGATGGAGCCAATACTTTTACTGTCTTTTACTTACTTTCTAATCAATAGGATGCCAGTTTGAGTCCGTTTCTTGGATCTCTCCCCACACTCCAGTCCAGTAGGTGGTGGTATTCCATGTTTCAGTTGTGTAAATCACCTCAACTCTATGGAAGAAAGGTTTCCTAAAGGTAGATGTTGAAGGCTGAGGCTGCTTCCAAATTCTCTTCACTTAAATAGGAAAGGATATACTTCCTTTTCTCTCCACTTTTCCTTGACATCACACTAAAATGTTACAAAGGTGAAGGGAAAGTTGCAGGGAGATTTTAAAGTTACCATGTGCATCCTTGAGAAGGATCCTTATCCTCAATATGTCATGTGCTCGTCAGCAGAGATCGCCTTACCGATTTATCAAAAAAACGTCGGTACCGAGGGAAGTTTCCACTTTGTTGCGGGAATTTTAAATTGTATTCCTGAAATACAATGGCCCTCATTTATCAAACTTATCTGGTGTAAATTCTGGTGTAAATATCATCGTTCACCAGGTGTCACGTCTGATTTACTAAAAGTGTGTACGTCGCAGATTTCGGTGTAGAACTGCCGTGGCATTGATAAATCTGGCGGCAGAAACCTTCGTAATTTACATGACACGCCCCTATAAATTCATGCTCCGAGAGGCATAGTCCTGCCCACTTTACGACATGGACTCTCGAAAGACGGCAAAGAAGAAAGAACTTCACTGAGGAGGAAATATGGTCGGCCTGCTGATAAACCTCCTATCTACAGTTTGATGAGAAACAAAAACTCGTATGTCCACGATAATAGCATATACATTGCTAGATACAAAATTTCATTGATTGGATACATTCTTGGAGGAAAAATTGTCATCCTACCCGAACACAGCTCAACTGCATTCTTACATGCAAAATTAAACGTTATCATGTAAAGTTTATCATTTTGAAGATACGAGATTTTATCAGCAGGCTGACGATAGATGGAGAAAAACAAAATGATTTTATTTGGAAGTCTTAAGAGTGGCATAAAGGGAGCCCAGTCGGCTGCAGTTTAGAGAACTATTGCTGCTGCAGTAGTAAACACCGTTGGGGTGGAAAACCGGAGTGCAGCAGATGTTTTATTTAATTCATTAAAAAATCGAAGTGACTATTCGCACTTAATTTTTGTGCTTGGACGCACTTAAATGACCAAAATTCTTGTTAGACGCACTTATTATTGTGGCCATGACGCACATTTCTCCATTGCCCACACTTATTTTAAGCGTGTCCAAAGCTAAATTTTTTTCTTGGCCAAACTTATTTTAAACGGTACTTTCTAAGCGGCACTGGAATGGTCATCAACTTGCGCACTTACAAGTGTGGTCAAGAAAAAAATTTAGCATTGGCCACACGTAAAAGTGCAAATAACGTGGTCCTTAATTCAATTTATAGATCCACGATATTTCATGTTATATTGCCTACATAAATGACTATCCAAATGCTTTACATGTAGGTTAAACAAGTGTCCGATTTTAAGATCGCCTCCAAAAAACGGGTTGCAACAGCGCACGGACCGGTGGAGGCCAACTAGACTCGAACTTCCAGCTGTCACAGCACTGATAGGCTCCCTCTCAATCGTTGGAATACGAGCTGTTGGGGACATGGATGAGTCCCCACCACCTCCATCGGAGCACGATCGAGCACCATGAGGGTAACTGGTAAAATACAGTCTGCAGAGATCACTCTTCATTGTACTTTTATCCGTGTTACTCCATGACATTTTATTGGGTGCCACACAAAACGAGCAGCCACTCGTCACTTCTGTGTAGAGAAATTAATTACACTTATATTTGGAAACAACCTGCTTTTATTTACTTATTTATTCATTCATTTATTTAGTCTATTTATTTTTAATAATAAGAACAACAACAACATGACGTCCGCATCGCTGCATATGGTTTATTACTCATTTTGACAGCTGCACTCGTTCCTGCATGTTGTTCGCTGTTTTCAGATTTGCGTACACCTGGTCAGAGCTGGCGTGAGATTTTTGTGGACCGTTCGCTCGCGTTCAGATTGATAAATGCCGATTCTTGCGGGAGATTTGGTGTACACCCATTTTTTTGGTGTGCGCAAGTTTGATGAATGAGGGCCAATAAGAGTAAATAGGATCCTTTACTACATGCGCACGTATGGTCCAAATCAGCAGAACAAAGAGAAAGGAATCTCTCCTTTGCTTTGGATAAATGTAAAAGCACAAAGTCAGAATCTCCTCCCCTTGCGGCTGAAAAACATCATCATGTTGGTCCCAGCTGTTCCTCGGCCAGGAACAGCATCCCACGTAGGACAGACCCTGACGGCCATATCTGCAGAACAGAGGAGTCTTTCTCTCCTGAAACACCTGTTGCTTATCTCGTAGTTCTGCAGGCTTCGCAGGAACTGTCTCCTGGGAACACACATAACTCATTATACTCATTATATTTGGTCCGGCTAAACCTCAAGGTTTCACAATGAACACAGTTAATGGCTTTTCTCCTTACCTATAAAAGCTAGATTATATAAGTTTAGCAATCATGCCTGACCTAGGCAGCTCTAAGGATAAGCAATTAATAACACAATAAGCAATCATAAGGAATTTATGACTGAATTCCACCAACAACTTGGCACTACTGCAAAGAATAGCTGACCATATTCAACCTGTCCTTTCTTCCAAGGTTGGTCCTTGCTGAAAGAAAGCAATTAAGGGAAAAATGACATCCTTTTCTTCATCAATCAATCCATTCTCTATAACCAGCTGTTCCTCACTGGGGTCACGGGGGAGCTGGAGCCTATCCTAGCTGACTGCGGGCAAAAAGTAGGGACTATACCTACACAGCTTGTAAATTCATTGCAGGACACACACACCGCTCACTCACACTCTTAGGTTTGACCTTTGAAGATCAAATGCCATGATACCATTGTGATTCCCAAATATGAGTTCCTTTCAGTGATTAATAGTAACAAAGTGGCTGTCTACAGTCCTTTTTCAGATATAGTGTAAATTACACTAATCGAATCCATGACCTTGACCCCCTGAACTTTGAATTCTACTGATCTACCACAATGCACTTTTCACTGGAGCAATGGATAGGATTAAATTTCACAAATTGAAAAATATTGATATTGATGTACAGTGGAAAATTTTGCCTGAGTTAAGGTTTTGACCTTTTCAGTAACCTTGAACAATTTAACCAGTTAATTCCAAAAGGGATCTACTCCTGGTTTTTGCCCTACATCTGGGAAAATTTGAAATAAACCGAAGCAGTAGTTTTCTCGTAATCTTGCTAACAAACAAACCAAGTCGATTGCAATACCATCACCCTACCTTTCGGGGAAGTTTAAAAATATTAAACATATATTTCTCCGTAAATTTCATGAGGCGAGACAAAGGCAGGTAGCAGGAGGCTGGCGGCAGATGGCAGGCGGGTGACAGTCATGGTGATGGATGGTGTTGGGGCTTCCTGTGAGTGTGTGTGAGGTTTGTCAGCAGTCAGTGCGGGCACCGCTGGTGTGTTTTCTTCTGGTAATTTCAGCTGAGAGAGAGAGAGAGAGAGAAGGGGGTTGGGCAGGAGGGCCCAGCAGCTGATTGATGACAGACGTCATATCGCCATCTCATTGGCTGCAGCCTGAGAACTTTCTGTGTGTAACGCACATTTCAATTACCGCTAGAGCTGACTGCTGCCCTCGCGGCCCTGATCCACACCGCCAAACCGGCTGGAGCTCGGCTGATTTTTAAATACCTGTCACACCAGGACCCCTCTTCCCCATGCTCCTACTTCCCAGCATGCAACAGGGCCCCATCACATAAGAGCGTTGCCTGTCGGAGAAAAGGATTGGTCTGTTGACAGAGGAGCGACAGTGCTCAGCGGGGAGATCTCAGCGACGGCACTGAAGAGGCCGCGGGGACAGAAAGTTCTCCTAACGACCCCCTGTAGCGGACTGTACCTTTACCGTCACCTTTACTTCTGACTGAATACAACATCCATTCAGGAACTGAGCACAAACAAATTACAGTCTGGTGGGCCGATAAATAATTAGAAAGACACACTGGTTGTTTTTTTGTTTGTATGTGCTTATACTGATTGACTTGAAACAAAAAACATCGACCCTCCTTTCTATTTGATGTTAAATTCAGCAAAGATTTATAGAACAGCTGTGCAAACCTCATATTTCATAGTTTAAAGACTGCTATCAAGCTGCCAGAAAAATAGCAGGCATGAGTCAAAAATGTGTGGCTTGAGTGGGCATGGATGAGTTTAAGAGCCACACAGAGGAATAGGCACCAGCCAAAAAAGCTTTTATATGTTTCATCAACTAAATGCTTTTGGACCCCTCCAAAATATTGGGACAGACATGACCTGCCCGTCACAGGTTTTAGCAGACCCATAATTTTTAACTCCCAAAAACCCAATGTCCTCTTAGCCGTAACGCCAGCGTTACAGGATTTTCAGTGGTATACAGTCAGCCTCTGACCCTAAAACGCATAATTGCTTTCAAGTTGTTCCTGTTCGAGATCACTGGATTAATATAATCATGCAATTTATTAACTTAACAATCAAGACCAATAGATGAGCCTGTAATTATTAAGAAATTTTAAGGAAATGATAGAGATCACAGATGGGCGAAATTGAAAAGTTACTTAATAGTGATATCACTGGGATAATAATAATAATACTAATCCAATACTTTCTCTGAATTTCATCTCCTATTTTAGCTATTCTTTTTCAGCAGTGCAGGAACGCACCTGACTTGGGATCAAAAGGTCTTGAGTTCAAGCCCCAGCCATGGTGTGTTCTTAGGCAAAACACCACACTCCACTCACTCCACCCAGGTGTATAAATAGGTACCAGCAAATAGTCAGGCAAACTTGTCTAAGAGCTGGGGGAGTACCTGCGATGGATCATACCTGCATCCCATCCAGGGGGAGTAGTAATACTCATAGACACTTCATGCCATGAAACCGGGATTAAGCACCAGCCCGATGGGCCACTATGGTTGAATCAGGCTTACTTCTTTTTAGCAGTGCAACCTAATTACCTCCGCCAAGGAGGTTATGTTTTTGATGGCGTTTGTTTGATGGTTTGTTTGTTTGTGTACAACATAACTCAAAAAGTAAAGGACAGATTTTGATGAAATTTTCAGTAAAGGTGAGTATTAAGTCAAGAAACAGGTGATTAAATTTTGGCATATCTAGGCCAAAGTACTGCTGAGATATCTCCAAAGTTCAAAATTTCAAGTCTTTCCAATGGGCCGGAGTTCCGATCGCCGTGCTTCTGAGTTTTGCTGCCCCCTGGCGGAGGTCTGCGCTCTTTGAGTGCTTTTCTAGTTTATTTTAAGATTGCACTTTATCAAAATGTTTCCAGCGTTCAAAAGAATGGGCTTAATTTGTGAGGAGAGGCAGTTACACATTCCTCGCTGTGATGCTGTGGTGATTAATTCATTAAATTACCAATGCTTCTTATGTTAAAACGTTGGTAATTGAATGATTTAGTACATTGGCTATTAGTGCATCTCAAAAGTTTGGCTCGTGGCATGCACTTAAAATCATTTAAAATGTATACCATGCATGAAACTTTCATGGTTCACCAATTCCTTGATGAGGTCTTTATTGTCCAGCTTCTGAGAAAGTTGTAAGAAGGCTACAAATTAATAAGAAGCAAAATCTAAACCTAATCTAATTATCTTCAGCAACATTAACTACACAACATTCTACTTAAAAATGGAACCTCAAGAAATCTCAGTTCTTGCCATCCATGTAATCGTATATTGTAGTCTTCCCCTTTGACCCAAAGCTGTATGTCTTATTACTGACTATGCAGCTTACTGTTAGCCTATTAACTCATTAAACTTCATAATTTCAATTAATTTTCTGATTCTTAATGGGAAACAGGTTGAGATTTAAACAACCTTGTGATAATGTCACTGATCATGGAGTTTTATTTTTACTCAGGCAAACTTCAAACGCGGACCAGAGTCAGCAAAACCGTATTTTTTTAAAAAGAATTTCTTTGGCATAACCAGCCGATTAAACACTGATGCAGAAAAAAATACCGTTTTGTGAGCTACTGGAATTCAGTTGATTAAAAGACATTGATGTTTTATGTCTCCATTAATGTGGACAGGGGAACGCTTGATTACCCCTGCAATGAACAATAATGTAAGCCATGAATGAAAAGTAATTCTACTGATTGATCCTCACAACCAAACAAATTAATGATTAGACTAATTAGGAAATGGAAATGAGAACTGGTTTGGAGAAGTAATGTACTTTCAGGCTCGGTGAGAGCCAGGCGATAATCCCTCCCGTGGTCAGTCCCGAGTGGAAGAGGTTAAACAGGCATTAATGGGGAAAAATGAAATGTATCTACCCTTTTATATAAAGAAATCTAAGGCCTTGATTTATTTTCATAATAATTTTCATTTTATAATTGTGCCATAATTTAGGACGTTATCTAGTTAAAAAAAAACTTTCTCTGTCTGAGAAACACAGGGACTCATGCACAGACAGACGGTCTCAAATACACCATATTTTATTTAAGGCAGAGCTTCTTATATAAAAAGAGCAAACAAGCAAAGTTAAAACCAGAGAAGGCAAAAAAGCAGGACTAAAACACTGTACAGGCAGACTGGGGTCAAAATTAGGCCGAATCGGCAAACAGAACACAGATATAATCGAAAAATTGAAAACAGGAAGAGATGGGGTCAAAAATACATGGCCAGGCAGGGCAGAAAAGGTCCAGAGCAACGTAAAGCAAAAAAGCAACTGAGACAAACCTGCACAGAACGAGAGACAGAGAGGGTGAGCATGCTCAGAGGTGAGGGCGAGGTGATGAGACAATGATCCAAAATCGCATGACGCTGAACGCGGAAGGGACAGGTAAACTGAGGCTCGTGGGCCGGTGAAAAGATGATGAACAGAGGAACAAAATGACTTGAGAGAAAACTAAAATACAAACATAATAAAAAAACAACAGAGTACTTCCAAACTCTGGCAGATTCTTTTACACTTGTCATTATTGTCAGTTACATTGTGCCACATGTGGTTAAAGCAGCGTATATCACACTAAAAAAAAAGACTGAAAACATGAGTGAAGCATTCAAAAACTAGAACTGGACTGTGAGTGCATTTCTCTTTATTTGTCTGCACTTCTCAGCTTTATGTTCACAGATCACCAGTGATTAATTGTCTGTTCTCTTATTTTGGGGAATCAACATTTCACCATCTCAGAAAAAACAGCTGTTTTTAAGGCCATATTGTGCCAGTGAATGGAACAGTTTCACCTGACCACCAATCAATCTTGAAGCCTCACACCCTGACCACCCCATCTATTCCATAACCCTGAGACAACGGGCTCGCATCCCCCTGAGTGTTTGCATCAGCTGTCTCAATGCAGGTCTACACAAGCACCCCAGTCAGGAAACAAACTGTCTAATGTCATCTGGACAGCCATACAAGCAAGTCTATACAAGCTATAGTAATATTATACTATGGTTATGCTATTCGTACTACCTAGTTACACAATGCAGGTTGCTGTAGCTATACAATGATACTATAGTGATACCATGGTGACACATTTAAAAGTAGTCATACCATAGTTATAACTTGACAGCTATAGTATTACTCTAGTTATACGACCTTGCATATGGTAATACTGTAGTTATGTGAGGATACTGTAATACTGTAGTTATACTCTTAAAAGCTGTTGTCGTACTATAGTTACAATATGATGGCTTAGTATTACTTTTGTTGTTGAATGCAAACTACGGTTATACTGTAATTATACTGTGAGTACTATTGTAATACTATGAAATGACTAAAATATGTATCATAACAATAATTTTATTCGCACAGAAAAAGTACATACATCCTAATACATTTCCATAAGGGCACAAGCCAGACAGTTATGACAGCCATATTAATGCAAGTCTTCCCAAACTCAGTAAATTAGAAAACAAACTTTCTCATGTATTGTGTGGACAGTAGAATTAGTGCAAATCTACAGAAGCCCCAGATTTTGGACAGCAGTATCATGGCTGTGTGGTTTTTTTTTTTCTCTCCTCCCGTATCATCCAAGTATTCATTTTCTAGATGGTAATTTAATATTTTTTGGGTAGACAGTTGGGTTTTTATCATTCTCCTTGTCAGGCTTGTTGTGACTGTAGATTGTGTGTATTTGTAATTAACCTTTGATCCTCTGCTCTAGCAATTTTCTGTCATTGTACGCTTATCATAGCATGTTGTCAGCCAGTTTTAGCACTATTTATTATTTTTATCAGATGAATGCTCCTCCGCTTCTCAGGAAAAGATCATGCATAATGAATGCAAAGCAATGTTCATAGTGTGCAGTGACTGTGAAATATAAATGTCAGCTCTTTCCAAGGCCTTGTTCATCTATGAGATCCACGGTGTCAGGCAGTTTGGACTCAGAGCAGGTTTTCTTATTTAATTAAGCATGTTTATTTTTACCTCTGCCATTTTATTCATCTATTTTATGGTAATGGTAAACCCAATGTCTTCCTTCCCATTATTTGAGTTCAAGAATAATTGAGGAAATAAAATCCTGAACCAGAGGTTACAGACTGAATGCCTGTTGGTTCTGAGAAATTTTTCATTAAAGACAAGAAGATCCCAACCAATAACATCAGCTTTAAGGGCAGCATTCGATACCTAAGAAAAATGTTTTTTTTTATTTTAATTTAATTTCAAAAGCATTAAACAATTAATTGAACATTTTTTCAAAAACTTTATATTTTTGTGTGTGCGAATTGTTTACCAATGAGATTGACTTCAAGAAACAAAATTGAGCCACGGTTTTATATTGTGGGGTTGGAAATGGTGGTGGTGGGGGGTGGGGGGTATGATGTCAGTTTTCAATTGTTGTCAGTCATGATTATCTCTTCGGGCTTCTCCTTGTGAAGGCTGTCAGTGATAGATCCTATTATGCGGAAATATGGTAGATATTCTGCAAAAGCATGTTGCTTTAATCAATAATCGGACGCACTCAATTTCTTTTGTGTTACGACAGGATGATGGTGCTATGGAAGGTGTACAATGCTGACCAGTGACCAAATGTTCATTTATCCATTACTAGTCTGGCATTCTCATTCCTCGTCAAGATTACAGGGTCAGAGTCAGAGTATGTCAGCTGACAGCGGGCGAGAGGCAGGACCACCCTCTGAACACAGTCATAATATTCAGTACATACATGATTAGCCTGATATCTGAGTTTTTGGGCAGCGGGGGGATACTGGAGTCCCAGAAGGAGAATAAGACTGTCCAGATTTCATACAGTAAAATGGAGAATTGTTAAATAAATCAACCAATGTACAATGTACATGCTCAAAGTACATTATAAAATCTAGATTTGGAGACATGCAAATCATAGACATAGTAATGCTCATGAAAGAGTGTGCGTACTGAAACTGGAGAGCTGCACGGATATGAATATGTCAACTGCTTGTACACCTGCATTTACAGTAAATCAAGATTCTACATTTATTGTGAAGCAAGAGACGATAGAATACTTACTGATTGTGGAAACAACAGAAAAGTTTAGTCAATGATTGACCCCATGATTTTCTGTTGCCTTTGCTTAAAGGTCCCCTATTATGCCACTAGATGCACAGCAAATTAGCCATTATTAGCCAGGTCAAAGTCTCCCCTGCCTGACATCACAAGGAGGAGTGACCACCCAGAATAATGAAATCTGATTGACTGCTTGACTGAAGGTGATCAGTTCTTCTTGCCTCTGGTTGGTTACTTCCCCACGTGATGTCAAGAGTCGAAAGATTTTGAAAAGGCTTGTAATAACTAATTGGCTGTGCGCCTGGTGACATAATAAGGGACCGTCTTTAAAAAATTGCATACTATAATGGCTACCCCATCATAATGTCCCATCCTTTTTCACAATCCTTCTCCACAGGTTCCTGGTGCAGCGTCCTGGAGTAGTGCGCACAAGTTCAGTTTAGAGGTAAAGTGTGGTTTATTGTAAATCAGGGCAGACAGTACATGACCTTGGCATCTGTCTGGCTGCACACTTGGTTGGAATCTCTTATGCTGCATTCCCACCAAACGGGAAACAAAATTTCTCCTCAGTTTATTTGCTGGAGTTTGACCGCGGAAACATTATTATTTTTTCCTCAAAAACTCATCAACAAGATAGAGATGCTAATGCTGCTCTGCTAACGTCACAAACATTTTACTTTCTGACACTGCACACGCTTTAGAATAAAGATATTCACGAAACTGATGTCCAAGGATGGTTGAGCTAGACCATTTTTTTTTTGTGAAAGTGTTACACAGGTTATTTGATACAGCTAGCTCGCAAGCTCCCTGGCCCCAAAATGGCGCCCATATATCATGTGAGGTATAATTTTTGGAACCCTCGTAGTGACAACTCTCTCAATATACAGCACAGCGTGTGTGCGCTGAACTCTGCATCACCTAAATTCTACAAATTATCTAAAAAAGAACAGTCAGAGTAGTGTGTGGACATTTTATTGTTTATATTTCTGAAGTACATGTCTTAACCCAATGACTGATTTTGTTCCTGGAGATATTGGTAGGTTGCGTGACTGGTAAGCAAAGAAAAGCTGGTTCAAGCCCCCAGTGGTGCAGGGGATTCAGACCTGATCTGGAGACCAAGGCCCATAATCTCGAAATTACACCAGAGGCAACCCCTGCTCACTTGCAACCGTTCACTCAGGCATTTCCTCCAGCGTGGTCTATGTACTCAATGGGACATTCCCTGGTTAACCTTTAAATGCCCAACTAAAAGTTGAAAGAAAAATCCATGTATTCTGTTAATATGTCCTGGAGAGGGGATAATAACAACCCAATAGCAATTTTTCATTTTTGGTGACCTTTGACCTCATTTTAGTTTTGTGACATATATGCCACTCATGGTTTCTAGGATATAAAGAGAGCTTTTGTCCATCATTGTTTTAGTAGTTCACGCATAGCTGAAGTATTAGGCATAGATTATTTTTCATTAGCTTACCTGTTTGTCTACTTTATCGAGTGATGAATGGGTGCTGATTTATCGTCTGGATTCCACCATGGGGGCGGCCGTATTGGAAAGGTTAACTGGTGCAGCCAGTGTAGTGTCATTTCCACTTTTATGCATCAGATGGCAGCACTGATGGTCTAAATATGTCACTATGCGCATTAGGTTGCAAAATTTGACAACCCCCAAAATCGTGTGACAAATTTGTCACTGGGGGCATTTAAGGGTTAAATACATCTAATACTGCTTTGCAGCATAAAATGTGCCATACCCCGAATATATTTGTTATAATTAGAACTTTGATGAATAAATAAAATCAATATTGCTGAAGTTCTCAAATGTATTTGAAGGAATCTGTCCAGTGGTGGCGAAAAGATTTTAATATTCTCATGCCTGGAATTTTTGGAGTGGGCCTGTCTCAATACAATTGGCCATTTTTAGGTTGCCGGCCGTAGGCCAGTAACTTATTGTCGTCACTTTAAAAAAAAACTGTTTAAAGCCGTATCTCTAAAACAGTCAGATGATTTTTTTTTTTTAATTTGGAGGTGTGATCAAATCTGTCATCAAGTTAATTCCCAAGCAAAAATTTTTTTGTTTGAATCGTTTGTTTCCACTTGGTGGCCATTTTTGTGTTGAAAATGGCCATTTTTGGCACTTAGGTGCAATTTTCTCAAAACCTGTCAGATGAATTTTTTTAATCGCAGCAATGGAGTCAGTATCACGACCTGCTTCAACGGTGTAAACGGCGTTTTGATTGAATCGCTCCTTCATAGCGCCACCTAGGCAACGTGTCTGGACTTCATCATTTTTCAGGGTGCTTTTTGCTATAACTCTCTTAATGTAGCATAAAGCATAGGTATGTGTGAGGCACCAATAGGGAATCAGGTATACCGAACATTGTGAGTCAGTCACTTTTGACCTTGAGCCTCAAGGTCAAGGTCAAATGAAAAAAATGTGCTACAACTCTCTAAATATAGCATTTAAAGCTTGAGTATGTGTGAGGCACCTGGCTAATCAGGTATGCCGAACATTGTGAGTCCGTCACTTTTGACCTTTGGCAAAAATGTGCTATAACTCTCTTACCTAACCTCTAAATGCCAAATTATTTTTGAGGCACCTATGGAAAATCAGGTATGCTGAACATTGTAAGTCAGTCACATTTGACCTTGAGCCTCAAGGTCAAGGCCAAATGCAAGAATGTGTGATAACAGCTTAATGTGGTATTTAGAGCCTAAGTCAAGGTTATATGACAAAAATGGCTGATATTTGTTTAATATTTGTAGAGCTTAGGTATGTATTGGGCACTAATAGCAAATCATGTATGCTGGTTGTTTTTCGACATATTGGATTTGACCTTTGGCAACAAGGCTCAGGAAATGACAAAATGACCTAAAAGTCCTATAATTTTGGCTTTAGATCTTGTATGTATTGGAAACTAATGACAAATCATGTATGCTGATCAAACAGACCATATTGGATTTGACTTTGGTCTTCAAGGTCAAGGTCATGTGACAAAATCAATCTATTTATTTCCTTGTTTAATAATGTCTTTAGAAATTAATAAGTATTAGGCACTAACCTATGTATAAATAAAATTTTTACAGGCATTGTAATCGCATGGTCGACCTTTTTTCATGATCAATTGTGGAAATAAAAACTAGTCAAAACCCATTTTTGGATGTTTGTTCCTATTAGCATCATGGAATAGAAAGAATAATACTAATAAGACCCACTCGGTGGCAGTGTTGTGTAAAAAAAAATCGTTGTCTGAAAGCAGAGGCAAGATCCAGAAATGAATTGAGAAGAGGGTGCACTTCACATATTGACACCAGACGACAGTGAAAGTTCAGGTTAGAAAAAAATCTAATTACATTTCATGACGTGGAATTCTTAAAGATTATATTTTATCTAAATTGTAGAAATGTTGTTGTCTGTCACTCATGAAAAAGTGTGACCGCTCAGTCGAGTTACCAGATAATGGTTACTATAACCCCTTCCTCACTGAGCTGCGTTGGCCTGCGGAATTGTGTGGATGAAACAGTTCTCTTCTTTTGCAGAGAAGAATTGATTCTAAGAACCATGAATTGATTTGCAGTGGTACGAGACCATTTGCTATCACCGCTGAAATTAAACAGGTTTTATTTTTTCGCGGATGTCTGAGCTGGACCTTGTGACGACAAGTCGCTTTCGCTTTCGCAACAATTTGTGTGGGTTTGCTGTTGAATCCGCAGACTGATGCTAGTTACTCTTCTCCTGTTGGAGCTGTAACAGCCGGCAACCTTCAGGGCCCTTGGTACTCTAGTTATTAATTTTC
Source organism: Gymnothorax reevesii (assembly GCA_029721435.1). Lineage (NCBI taxonomy): Eukaryota > Metazoa > Chordata > Actinopteri > Anguilliformes > Muraenidae > Gymnothorax > Gymnothorax reevesii. The sequence continues at coordinate 3,897,210 of CM056588.1, forward strand.
TATTCAATGATCTAATGGATAGGTTTTACTAAAATGACCTCAACAGTGGACTTCAGAGATGGATTTTTTTGGCTTTTCTCCCCTTCTATCCTCTATCCCATCAGGGTGAATCGTAAACTGCTTGAAGTTGGATCACTCTTAATCATCTATATATTTCTTGCCAATTACACACAGCAATCCACAAAACGAGTTTAGCTGGGACTGACGTCAAGATTGTAAGCAAAGTCACAGGTGTGTGTGGCTACCCTCATTTCATATTAACGCAGCTACATTATTACACAGTGTACTTGCTGCAACAGACCAACTGTATTGTTGAACCATGCTTTTCAGAGGATAAAATAACGCCATCATTTTGTTTTGAAGATGTTGCCAATAATTTCATCCATTTTGTGAGTTACCAATAAATGAACATGTCCAGTGAGGGAGCCGTGTTGATAAACCAGGAAACAGACCAAAGTAAAAAGTATGCTGGCAGCAAAAATTTAAGTGCAAATACTCAAGAAGTTTATTTTGTTTTTCCCTTCAGTACATCATTTTCCTACCGTTCCATTCAAGACAGACTGACTGATGTTAAAATTCTGTGTTTGACCTGCAAGCTCAATGAGTGCACTTTATGGATTAATTTAATGAACTGCACTCCATTTTATAACAAGAGCATAAAAATGTTGCTAGATCTTGTAAAGCTCGGGAGGACAGCAACCACTATTAACTGAACAACACGTTCCCCTGCCCCATCAATTCATTTCATGGCTGGAACTGGCATTGCGCATCATTCTTTAAATCACAGACAGCGCATACCTTAAAAATGACTGATTTTAGCAAATGTCCATGATCCAGGCCTCTGACCAGAACCCAGTACGAAACTGACTTTGACTGACTACTACACTATGGGCCAGTGTCACAAACACAGATTAAGCTGAATCCTACACTAAATTCAATTTCAACAGAAAATCTCTAAACAAAACTCTGCTTCGCCAGGACTACACTTAAGCCTTGTCTGTGAAGCCGTCCCTATATGTTATGAACTGGGCAGATGGGGAGTCAATTGTAGGATCACCAATGAGCCACCAGGGGGCATATATAACGATGAGGACATGAAAGAATAGAAGAGGGATTGGAAAACCTGCTGAACCTAATCGTTTACTTACTATCTCACCGACAATTTAGAAAGGGAAACCAGAAGAAAACTGGGGTGCATTCGAATAGTCAAAAAATTATGTCCTATCGTCTAATTCACGACCAGTTTTCTTCAACCTCGATGGAAAACATCATGAGGCAAAGGAAATGTGTAAACGGGAATTCATCACGGATTAGGAAGACACCCGCGCTGCATTTTCTGGAAGTTAAAGACTTTCCTTAGCAAAAAAGACTGATCGAAGCTGCCCTGGAATTTTGAATAAGAGATTAAAATTACCCCTTTCTCCTATGATGATCCAGCCTTGAATGAGGAAGAACACACTACCTTATACAGAGGATGCGTTAACCGAATATTTTCCGTCATTGACAAATTTTCTTTTACCAATGACGGAACATTTTGAAGGCCGTCCGTCATTTTGACAGAATGTAATTCACACCCCTGTCCAATTGGTGGCGCGGTGTCCTATTGTCTCCTGCATTGATCCTGTATGATCTTGTATTCCTCTTATTTTTGTTATATGATCATTTGCTCTTCATTTGTAAAATATGCTGCTCTGCTACCGGTAGACGATTGGTTATATGCAATAAACGCTGTCTCTGTTGTGAACACGCAGATATCTAGGACGGGAAAGCCCTGGTTGACATAGCGAGTTTATAAGCAGCTTCGTAGGACCGCTGAGGGAGACTGCGGTTGTTAGGCTTAGTGAAGCCCAGCAATAACTGAAAGCATCGTTCATCTGCGCACTGTTACTGTGTGGAGGGAGAAATCGTTTGAGATGTTTTATGAAGTTCAAACTGCAGTAAGTTCGAAAATCCACGCAGTGCTGTATTTAACACAGTGCGCTACGTGTGTCTACATGAATCTACAGTCCATTTTAAATGAGCCTTGGCCCACAGAACACGCCTTGTTTTTACACAACCCTTCGCAGGTTGGAGAGCCTCTGGCCATCTTCACTTCTGAGAGACTCAGCCTCTCTAAGACATCCCTTTTATAGCCAATCATGTTTAACACCTGATGCCAGTTAACTTAATTATTTGCTAATTGTTCCTTCAGCTGATTCTCTTGTATATGAATTGCTTTTTCGCCCTTTTTTGCCTGTGTCCCAACTTTGAGACCTGTTGCAGGATAAAAATGTAAAATGTCTCAGTTTCAACATTTGAAATGTTATTTATGTTCCATTCTAAATAAAATATTGACTCATGTGATCTGAAAGTCATTGCATTTTAATTTCATTCACAATTTACACTTCGTCCCCAGTGGCGGCCCGTGATAAAAATGACAGAGGAAGCCAGAATGAACAACGAATTTAATTCAGTGTTTACGTGTTATTTTCCTGCAAACAAATTAGCCTACTGTTACAGCGCCTTTATTCTACAGACTTCTCATTCATTTTAGTGAAAAAAAGAGGTTAAAAAAGAGGACAGCGTGTGTGAGAGAGACAGTGAAAGCGCGAGGGAGAGCTGTGATGCACGCTTCGGGCTGAGCGCGTGCTCATGGCTCTGGGACACAGTGGTATGTGATCAGTTAGAGGAAACCCATGCGAAGCTGGTAAACGCCTCGTAGCTTTACTACAGCAGAATGCGAAACACATAGCGATCAGACGCCAATTATGACAAGATCTATATATAACAAAAACATTTTAGCCATTGTTTTCACAGACAGTATTAATGAAGTCACGTTTTGTGGACAATGCTTCTCTCTATTGCACTGAAACACAGGGAAACCCCTTCCACCAACATTAGAAGTAACAATGTCATTGTCAAATGTGGCAGCCTTGCAACTGAAATTAACAAATCACAAGGATGCCCAATATTCATACAACCGAAAACACACACAACATGAATGCATAACCCGTGCGCAACGTCTGAATTTCATAAACTAAATATGAAACACATAGTTACAAAAGTTTATATAAAAACTGATATCAACTGTGCTGCAGCGCTATCAACTGTAAACCTTACAGCTGTCAGCTGATAGTGCAGCTGATGTCAGCGGACCTAAATGCAGTCTCGGTAAGGATTGAGAGTATAAAAAAAACAGTACAGCTTAGCCATCATGCTCTGAAATCCACTTGACACGACAAGAATAATAAAGAATAAAACACCACATTTTATGCATCACATAAGAAAAACGTGACAACAACCCGGTGATCAAAAAGGCCACGGCGGGCCACAGGAGAGATGGCCAGCAGAAAAGCCGGTGAAGCTCGGCACTTCCTGTCAGCCGCTCGTTTCTAGCATTGTTAGCTTCACAAAAAGAGCGAACTTTTCCATCCGCTCTCCCCCTAGTTAAATTGAGCTTTGGAGTCGGCCTACCGTCCCGCTTGACTTTTAGTTGAACCTCAAAAGGAAGTTTTGTGAAGTCACTTTTTACAAGAAACTCAGGGTCCCTGTCACCATCCATTCTCTGACTTAATGCCTATACTTTCTGTGTGGGCTGGCTGGTGCCTGGCGGGACAGTTGAATCAGTGTGTGTATTTTCCGTAACAGTTTGTGATTGGTTGGAAGCCAGATTTGATCTGGCCTCCCTCATTTTTTTTTAGTGATGCATCGACCATTAAGCGATGAGCCTTGCTTCAATCTGATTGGCTAATACGGACTGTTTTTTTCCTAAGGGAGGCTAAGTGAAGCTGGCCTCCGAACTGACAGCCAGGGCGGAGGGCATGAGACACGAAGTGTAAGACACAATGAGAGCTTGACAGGAGGGGGCGCTGTTTTGCTCCTCACGCTCAGCCAAAGCAGAAGTGCACTGATGTAGTGTTTTGACAAGGAAATGACAACAATATAAAATACATTGTGGTGAAGCTTATTTATATTTTTTCTTTCTTGCAATAATTTTTGGGGAAGCCAGGCTTCCCTTGGCCTCCGCGAAAAACCGCCACTGTTCGTCCCAACTATTTAGTAAACGGGGTTGTACATTGAGCCGAGCGCAGTGGCCACCCCTCTCTGTGGTCTTACTGCCATCTGCAACCCGACCGGTCGGTGATCCAGTCGATAGCGATCCCCGAATCCCCTAGTGGTTACCAGCCTCCAAGGTGGGAACCGACGGTCTGATCCCTACCCCACTTCGCTATGGGTATGGAAACCTTGACCGTTTTCACCAGCCTCGCCTGTTCACAGAGGTCGTCCCTCATGCCCCTCTGCTAGGTGTGTGCTGTCGCCCACGAACCACGTGTTGCCCTCAACTTACATGCGTCAAACACGCCGACTTGACAGTACCACGGCAGTATATCAATTCATACTTCACCAGACACGGGGGCCTTCAGTCCTCTCCCCTGCACTATAGTATGTCTTTAATGTGCCCTCAGGACTTTGTTGTTCTGCTGCCACCTAATCCTGGCTTGGTTTGGGGGCCTAATCCCCTCCCTAACCAGGCTACACAACACAGGAGGGGCAGAGTTTTCCTGTGGTTTGCATTTGTACTTCTTGCACATGATGCAAGTATATTGTGTTTTCCTGCCCATCCTGGGCCACACACTCCGCAATGCTGCTGTTCGTTACTGCTGGCCGCAACCTAGAATAATGAAAATATCTGGAATTTTACTAACACGTCTCTCTGTCTCTCAGTCGGAAAGAAGGACAAAGGAAACTTCTTCCTCTACATCATACAAAGCTTCTCTCGCTTCCGAAATCATTTGCAAAGTCACATCTGAGCAGAGATTCCTCTGGCCGTCTTGATCAGTTGTGACAAGGAAGCACATTGAAAAAGCTATATTGACTGTGCGGAAGTAGAAGTAAGCCTGTTTCGAGCCTCGCGGCCCATCACGGTGCTTAACCCCGGTTTCTGTGGCATGAAGCTACTGGGAGTATTACTACTCCCCCTGGACGGGATGCCAGTCCATCGCAGGTACCTCCCCCAGCTCTTAGACAAGTTTGCATGACTATTTTCTGGTACCTATTTGTACACCTGGGTGGAGTGAGGCGTGGAGTGTGGGAGTGTTTTGCCCAAGACCTTACGGTCTCAAGTCAAGCCTACTTGACCACTGCGCTACCGCCTGTCCTTATATTGACTGTGTCCCGCCCCCATTTTGCGGGAACCTTTGTCATTGGTTCCCGCAAGACAGAGGCTAAGATGTGCAGGAAAGTTAGAGCAGACAGGTGTCTGTGAATTTTGCAGCAATATTGCAACCTTGTCCAGGAACGACAGGTGCAGAAACACAAAACTCACACACACACACGCGCGCGCCCGCGCACACACACTCACATGCACGCACGCACACACACACACGCACATACACACACACGCACGCACACACACACACGCACGCACATACACACACACACACACGCACACGCGCGCACACACACGCACACACACACACACAAACACACACGCACAGTAACGGCAGGCCCAGACAGGAGGAGGTCAAAGTGAAGGCACACACTTTTATTGGCCCCGGGTCCAGTGCACCCAGACATCCTGCTTGTAAAATAAATGTGCAGATATATGTCTTCACAGAAAATGAGCCAAGGCCAATGAGTCTGAGTTTGAAAAAACAATTAATCATATCAATTTGCCTTTGATAAAAACGGGTCCAGCAGACCTGAACACCGTGCAAGGGTTAACTGGGTTCAGATCAGGGGACATGCAACAGGGCAGGTTCTGTTGGGCTCTGTTGCTTGTCACAGGATACTAATTGCTTAAATATTTCATCCTGTACGCCTGTATGAGGCATTTGCATTTTTAATGTTTTCAACATGCGCGTCTCTCCATTTTCAGGTCTTTATTTCTAACTGTGTTCTCTTCTGTGCCCAATATTCCTATGATGTCAGTTCATGACAAACGAGAACACTGTCATCCCTTCATCATGATAAATGTCATGATAGATATAGCCGTCATAACATTCACTGAAATGCTTGCGAAAATAATGACATTTGACATATACTGAGTTCCTTGGTTGCACCTTCTTGTGACAGCGATGCCATGCGTAAGGGACTGTTCTGCCATTCTCATGTCAAGGATTTTAAGTGAAGTATTAACTTTAAATAACATAAGCCGTGTCAAAACAGATCGTCTTAATTTATTGCCTTAAAAAGTGCTCAGCATCAGTTTGGGAAGTTTTGTACAAAATGTATTTGTTCAATTTTTTATCGCCAAATGGTCATGTGGCAGTGTTCCCGGACTCCGCTACTTTAAAGCAGCTTCATCTGACTGCATTATCCATCCCACACAGCAGGCATTTAACAGCCTGCTATTAATCCCCGCAGCTCACCTAGAGACCTTTGCCTCCTTACACAGTCATCCTTTTACTGCTTTCATTTTATTTTCTCTTTTTTATAAACATGAGTGTTCCGTGATTTTGGTCTCTCTTTATTTCTCAGTTGTATTGAAACAGAAAATGGTAAAATAAAATTGTCTTTACATTACTTCAAAGACTGGTATAAACTAGCAAGCAATGTCAAGACAACACAGCTCTGAAACCGCAGCTGTAAGTTCTGTTGTTCTTGGCCTCGGGGAGAAATTGAACTGCAGCCCCAAGTCTGAAAATTTGGCAGATCGAGGAAAAATCAACGAGAGTCATCAGGAGATGGCACATTTCCTGAGCCACCGCACAATTTGAAATGAATAAAATTCCAAAATGGCAAAAGGCAGCGCTGCAGCACATGATTGATTGGACTTTCACGCATCCCAAATAATCTTGTGAAGTTTCATTATGATACATGAGAGCTCAGAGAGTATGGCAGCCATCTTATTCAACCAATCACCTTGTACTCAAAGATATCCATCAAATACATGACTAACATAAAGCGTGCAACATCTTAAAGTTGTTTTGGAAATTGGTCTCAGTGTTATGAGTACTTTTTATTTTTTCTTTTTATTTGGATATAATACACCTATAGACAGACTCACACCAAATTTGGTTGGCTTCAGTCTTAACAGAATGAAGATAAAGGGAACTTGAGGCCTATTTTAAATTCTGGTGGCGATCTCATAGTCTCCAATGATCCAGAATATGTCATGCTGAAATACAAAGAAATAGGTATAAAATGATGCACAAGATCTACATATTTTCTATTTCATGTAACATGGCATCCTGTGTTTGAATATTTCACTGAATATTAGTGTGATGCATCTTCAGTGACTGCTGTAACCAGCAAATGTACGTAGAATATGTACAGTTTGTGACATTTTCTTTAAAAATGCAGTTTCTTTGTACTTAGGTAATGAGAAATGAAAGCAAAAAATAGGAGCTTAAGGGGTTATTACGTTTGTGTTGCTCAAGGGAAATCTTAAGTTTCAACTTTCATTTCAAGATAGACATTCCATTAACTGCAGCAGTCACTGCAGACCTCTGCTGTCAGCACTAAATTACAGTGGAAAGGCTTTACATGTGTATGTATCTCTGCTCAGATTTATTGTGAGAACTGAATTAAAACTGACAGCTTAATTCCAATATTTGTTTCAAATTAAATCCAAAATAACTGAGATGCTGAGAAGACTACATTAACTTAAATAAGAGATAACAATTTGAGGCAGATAGAGTTCAGAGTTGAAATGTATAACAGGCATTAAAAGAATATCAAATCTGATCACTGTAGTGCAGAATTTTCTCGCTTATTTAATGAGATGAAGTGTATGTTTTAGTCGTGTGGGATGTGTATTTAATGAGATGAAGTGTATGTTTTAGTCGTGTGGGATTTGTATTTAATGAGATGAAGTGTATGTTTTAATCATGTGGGATGTGGGTACTGCTTTGTGACTGAGGACAAGATTAGAAACACAGATAATAGAAAAGACTCAAGATGTCAGCGTTTCTGACTACATTCTCACATTTGTCCATTTATCTCATTTCTGAGTTATATTCCTCAGACAGATGGAGGCAATAAACTAAGCTTGTCTCTACCCAAACAGCATCTTCACAAATAGCAACAAATGATAATTTCTGGACAGCAGGAAGATTTATTCACAAATATGGCACATTTCTGGGAGAGGTTGTATTTATTACCGCATGTCAAGATTTCCTTGTTTGATGTTGCGCACAAAGGGCCTAATTTACTGACCTTTAGCACATACAAAATCTTTTTGCCTGTGCAAAACCAATAACATTTCCCATGATTGGCCAGGGCACTTGCCTGGCACCAATCAGAGCCAATACTATTGGTTTTGCACGGGCAAAAAGATTTTGCATGTACTGAAGGTCTTAGTAAATCAGGCCCAAAGTGTCTTCCAGCGCTGAGACTTTTAGAAAAATACTATACCTGTAGAATTTTTTGTTCATAGTGGGCCATTGCAACTTGAACTGTTGCAAATTATAGTCTGCAAATCACTTTGAAGAACAAGCTGGCAAAAATTAGTCCAGACTAATCCATATCTCATTCGTGGCATTGAAGTATTGAGTCTTTAATTGTGCAACGTACAAGTGCAACTCTGCGCAACCAGGAACTTTGTGACCTGGTGCCAATTTATTGCACGGCATGTGTACAGTAAAGCTATAAAACATGCCTGGCTCATCTTCATTTATAACCAGTGTGTGGCTGTTCTGTCAGCCTAATACTGGCTTATTAACACATCACTGGAGATGTACGGTATATCAAGATGTAGATGTTGATTTATTTATTAACTCTGGGTTACGGGGTTTTTTGTTTTATATAATCCTTCATAATGTTGGAAATGATCAAATGTAAAAAATGCAACTAGAGTATGATCTTGCCTGCAGTCTTTTTAATAAATAAGTGGCTTAAATATTGAAAACAGATTCCACTTGATGTGATTACTCAAGAAATTAAAAGACAAATTATGATAAATCCATTTGCGTTGTCTAATGGTTTTAGACATTAGTGGCTGAAGGCAAGAGACCACATGTACGGCAGCATAAATCTGTCAGCATAATTATTCTTTTTATCGTGTTCTTGTCACTGCGGTGCAGTATTGTCTTGTTCCAGATTTACCTGAGGATACGTCTCATGGTTTCAGCTGCTCCCTGTTTCGCTCCTTGGATGAGCTGCTCATTAATGTCAGACAGTAATATGCTGTCCTTTGAATTGCGGCAGAATACATTGAAATTCACAAATTAATCAAAGAGACTCTGAAACGCCATAATAAGTACCATCAGTGTGTGCATGCGTGTGTGTGTGTGTGTGTGTGTCTGAGAGAGTGAGAAAAAGAGGATGAGGGATACTGGGTTTTAAAGGGTTGGTTGTTTGAAACTTAGCCTCAACTGGGATGCGTTTGCTAACGACAACCCTAAAGTTGGGATGCTGTGTAAAATGTAAATAAAAACAGAATGCAATGATTTGTAAACCTCATAAACTGACATTTTATTCACAATAGAACATTAACAAAATATCAGATGTGGAAAATTTCACTAAAATATTAGCTCATTTTGAATTTGATGGCAGCGACACATCTCAAAAAAAGTTGAGATAGGGCCATGTTTATTATTGTTTAGTATACCCTCTTCTTTAACAAAAGTCTGTAGACATCTGGGAAGTGAGGAGATCAATTCCTGTGGTTTTGGGAGAGGAATGTTTATCCCAGTCTTGTCAGATGTAGGATTATAGCTGCTCAATAGTCCTGGGCCGCCTTTCCCGAATTTATCATTTTATGAAAAATCTATTAGTCAATGGTCTCGAATGCTGGTCGGCCAGTTCGGCACTCACTCTTCTACTGTGAAGCCATGCTGTTGTGATGGATGCAGTACGTGGTTTAGCATTGTCTTGCTGAAAAATGCAAGGCCTTCCCAGATAGAGACATTTTCTGAATGGAAGCAAATGTTGTTGTAAAACCTTTATATTCTTTTCAGCATTGATAGCGCCTTTCCAAATGTGTCAGCTCCCCACACCATAGGCACTAATGTAACCCGATGCCATCAGAGATGTAGGCTTTGAACTGTGCGCTGATAACAAGCTGGATGGTCTCTCTCCTCTTTAGACCTCACGATATGGCGTCCATGTTTTCCAAGAAAATTTCAAATTTTGATTAATCTGACATCAAAACAGTTTTACATTCTACCTCAGTCCATTTCAAATGAGCTTTGCCCTGAGAAGACAGCAGCATTTCTGGATTGTGTTCACAAATGGCTTCTTCTTTGCATGATACAGCTTAAACCTGCATTTGTAGATGCAGCACAACAAACTGTGTTCACAGACAATGATTTCTGGAAGTGCAGTGAATTCCAGTGCAGAATTATGCCTGTTTTTTAATGCAGTGCCGCCTGAGGGCCTGAAGATTATGAGCATCCAATACTGACCTTTGTACTTGTCCCTTCCTCACAGAGATTTCTCCAGATTCTCTGAATGTTTTGATAATGTTATGTACTTTAGATTCACAGTCTTCGCAATTTTACAGGAACATTCTACTGAAATTGTTCCACAATTTTTAGATGCATTTTTTTGCAGATTGGTGAATCTCTGTCCATCTTTACTTCTGAGAGACTCTGCCTCTCTAAAATGCTCTTTTCATACCCAGTCATGATACTGACCTGTTACCAATTCACCTAATTAATTACAAAAATTTTCTCCATGTTATTAGTTCAACTTAATTTTTCTACCTTTTGTTGCCCTTCTCCCAACTTTTTTGAGATGTGTTGCAGCCATCAAATTCAAAATGAGCTAATATTTTCCATGAAATAGTAAAATGCCTCACTTTTAACATCTGATATGTCGTATATGTTCTATTGAGAATAAAATGTGAGTTCATATGAGATTTGCAAATCATTGCATTCTGTTTTTATTTACAATTTACACAGCATCCCAACTCTTTTGGTAATGGGGTTGCAAGTTAGAAACTGGCATTGTTCATCCATTCATAGTGAATGGTTCAACCTATGTAAGTTAGCAGCTGTGATTTTTGAAAACGCAACCCTGGCATGAAATCTATTCACTGCACATTCCTCTCAGCTCAGTGTTTTGGGTCCTGGCCCATGTTTTCTCTACAATCAGTTTTACTATCAGAGAAATGTCAGCTGGGCACTTATAGAAGAAGGGAGGATAGTAATTGTGGAGGTGATTATGGTGAGAGATTGAGAACTTATTCGGATGCTTCTGTTATTAGACGGTTGCAGTAGGGGATGGTCGAGGGAATGATTAAAGCTAAATCAGCGGCTCAGCGGAACTGCCAACAGGCTATAGGCTGACAAGTAAGATAATGCATTTGAAATAGCAGCTTACAGTAATGGCTTTTGTTCATGGAGGAAGAGCCAAAAGACTGCAAAACAAAATCCTTTGTTGTGTCTGCAGCAAATGTGCTTATGTATTTTACCTATGTATACAATTTCTGTTAAGCAGCAGTTGTGTTGCTTAAACTTGGGCCCATAAATTATAACAGGACAATTTAAGTGGATTATACCAGTAATTTATTTCTAATTGGGTGTATCATCTGAATTTTAAGAAACTTGCATTCTCTTTGCTGAGGTCAGGACTACAAAGAATATTCATTGAAAATAATTTTTCTTAGTATTACATTTGTGGCCAATACTCATCAAAGTCCCTGTCTGATTGACATTTGGGGTGGAGGGGTTACTGTCATATGGTGAGTATTAGTTGAACGTTTGCCTGTTGACCCTCCGGTTACGGGAATTGTGGCATTTGGCTGCTGTATTTTAATCTCCCTGAATGTCAGAACATTGTACATTGACTGCTAATCTTTCCATGCTGGGCTGGGAGTTACGGCTGCGTTTACCTCCATCCTCTCCTCTAGTGTCCCAGCGAGTTTCCCTGCATTCAGCTGCAACCACATGATCTCTCTTCCATCATCGGCACTGGGAGGTGATCTGACACGCTGGCAAGTAAAATGCCATCCGTGCTTGAATGTGTAAAATCATATATACGTACAGTGCGGTGAAAAACTTTGACACACAGGAACGCTCAATCACAAGACAGAGGACGCCCAAGCAATCACATTTATCAACTCATAACCTTCAGTTTTCTATTAAAGAGGAACTATGCAAGTTGGTCAGAAATCGCTCGCCTTGTCGTTGGTTTGGTGCTTTTACCCCTCTCCGCAGCTCCCCCATAGTTCCGGTGTGCAAATTTCACACAACTGTCGTAAAAATCTCACCTCAACCTCCTCCTCCACCCCCCAGTCCATGTGCATTTGTTTACAACGAAGCCGGCGAGAAGGCGGTCCTGAAGCGATGTCTGCCGAGGTTTGTAACCATATACAGTATATCACACGTTTTACATTGTATATCTGTCATAAACAAGAGAATTATGGGAAAAAGTAAAAGGCTGAGGATAACTGCGGTTTTTTTGTTTTTGTTTTCTGAGTTTTTTTCCCCCTCAGCACCGATATTTATCAGACATAATGTTTTCGTAACACACTCTTCTAGTTGCTCTTCTAACCAGTCTTGAACTACACAATGTAAATAGCGAACAGCACAAAACTCACAAAACCTAGATTCAGCTGATGAAGTTATGTGGCTTTTAATAAAATTGTCCTCCTGGGGCAGAAATAGGACGATGCAGTAAAATAAATAACAGCTACGTGACGAACAAACGTGTTTACCGGTAACTATGCTAACACCTCTGCTAGCTAACAAGCATCAAACTCCACTCATACAATAATCGCGCAAAGGCCTTTACAAACAACAGCAAACATGAAGAGTGGGCAACGACATATGAGTACAAGGAATACAGAAATTTTTTCGCAATGATACTTACAAGTGCAAAAGCAACAACGCCGGGTCGGCATGTGATTTGCATGCTTCTTTCTCCTTGAGCTCTCTATTCTGTAAAAGCTCAACCAAGATTCACTCGTGTCTGACGTCTCGCTCAGTCAGACACTCGTTTTCTCTCCCTCGCCTCCTCTCACAATGGCCACTTCTTCTTTTTCGCCGCTCCGCACTTGTTACACCAGTGAAGAGAAGCTGTCTTCCTTTTATTACTAGCCGGGGAGTGTTTTTGTCTCGTACTGCACAGCAGTTTGTTTCTCGCGATAGCTCCATCCAGCGACGAGATTTGGGACACCGGGGCGGCGGACCTGATCTGCAAGGTCGGTTTTCAGTCAAGATACAGTGATGAGCGGGCAGATGAGAACCACTCTCCCCATAACAAGTCACTTAACCATCACAGTGACTCTGAGGCACTATAATTACAGCTGAAATCCTGCATAGTTCCCCTTTAAAATGCCCATAACGTGTTTCCGTATACTGTTTGCAGAGATTTCGCATTACGTAACTTGCCATAATGTCAGTCCAAAACTTCTCCGTCCTTTCAAGGAACCACCCTTTGTGAACAAAAAAAAAAATGTCCAAAAGCCAGGCTGATACAAGCACCTGACCACAGTGGCAGCTTCCTCTGACATCTCCAGCTTTACTGAAGAATGACTCTTCCGTCCTGGAAGACCAAGAAAGACCCATTAACCTTGAACTTTCTAATTTGGAGTTACTGGTGCTACTCGCCTCTTTCACTAATGTCAGCACGAGTCCTTTTGCTATTGCACCAGAGTCCGAAGTTGAAAACACTCTGGCGGCTCCCCTCGCTGAAGGCACACCAACAGTGTTGTGTCTGGATTCCGAAAGGGGAAGGAAGAGACTGAAAAAATCTTCCTCCCCTACACAGGCAGATCTTCACCCACCTTGCTGAAGGTTTCTCGAGGACGGACTAATTGCCAAAGATGTTACTGAATTAATTACAATTTTAGTAAATCTTTTTGATTAAAATATAACACAATTCCCTGAGATATTAGTGCTTCCAAAAATCGTTGATTTAAAGGTTTCTGAACATTTCAATATCTTCAATTAAATGTTAAAAACTAAATCAAATCAATACTTGGTGCTCCTACCCTTTACGTAAAAATGAGGGACCCTGCTCTGTAGTTTTATTGTTTAATTACTTCATCCCACGGAGCGGAGGTGAAGGACAGTTTTGAGCGGCTCTGTGTGTTCGTTTGTCTGTTTCTGTTTCTGCACTTGCAAATATTTGCGTAAGTGAGGTGAAGTCTGTCGTCTCCGATGGCCTTGTTAGATCATTGTGTTTGATTGCTTAAGTATGCTAAGAGGCATTCAAAACGGAAACGAGCAACAATGTGCAAAATTTAGTGCAAATAATGTTAAAAAGAAAAAAATAAATACAAGGATATTTTTAGTTTTAGCTCAGAAATGGTGAATTCTAAGAAATGGGCTGGTCGGCAGACCGTGTGCCGACAACAACAGTCCGATATACGAGCCGCTTCCCAAATGATCCACGAACAGTAGAGTGAGCGAAAGTTGCATGCATTGCTCAACATTAACCCACGCTAAAAAAATCATGGCTTAAAAACTTCACTTTTTTGAAAAATCATGATATCATGCTTGACAGGAAACAGGGATCAGGCAATTGGAATGCTGATGGCTGGAATGAGTGCAGCCAGAGTTGCGGCACACGTTGAGGTGCATTGTGGGAATGTTTTTGTTCCGGGCAGACAGCAAGCACTTGAGATGGACCGTGGCCTGAGCAGTCACGTGACCATGGTTGCGCAGAAACATTGCATTCGTGTGATGCATCTCAGAGACCACTTTCGTACAGCAATGTTGACCGCTGCCGAGGTTTCCAGGAGATTCCGTGACCGTATCAGCTCCCATACGATGCGAAGATGGCTCAGGGATGAATGCACCTCTTCATTTAGAGCACATTCTCCTTCAGGATTTTCTGGTCGAAAGCAGAATTCACGGTTCCATGAGTTATGGCAAGTCACCCAGTCTTTGAGCAGAAAAGCAGCCTCAGACCAACACCATGTTTCAGTGCAAGTATGACATTTTTATTGTGGAAAGCTGCGTTAGATTTACGCCAGAAGTAACGGGACCAATTTATTTCAAAAGCAGTTTTGTCTCATCAGTCCACAGATTATTATCCCAAAAGTCTAAGGGGTCATCAGAACGTTTTTTTTTTTTTTTGGCAAATATGAGCCTTTGTGTTATTTTTGATCAGCAGTGGTTTTAGTCTTGCATCTGTCCCATGGAGGCCATTTTAGCTCTGTCTCTTTATTACTGTTGAATCATGAGCTCTGACTGTACCTGAGGTAAGTCAGGCCTGCAGTTCTTTCGATATTTGTCTGGGTTCTACTATGATGACCTGGATGAGTCGTTGATGCATTGTTAGAAGAATTTTAGATGGCTGGCCACACCTGGGAAAGTTCATTCATGTTTCTCCATTTGTACACAGAGCAAAAATATAAATGCCCCATGTCAAATTTTTAAGTTTTTATGAACAAAAAACTGGAAGGGATTTGTCTGTGAATAGCACTCTTCTCCAGCGTGCCAAGCGCCAGCGAATGTGTGGCGTTTGCCCATGTGAGTCTGTTCCGATGTCTAACAGCGGTGAGATCCAGACCACAGTGAGGACACCAAGAGTGCAAGTTGGCTTCTCGCAGCCGGTTATTGACTGTCTGTGGTGTGATGCATCTGTTGTGCAGACCAACGGTCTCGGCCGCTGTGCGTGTCGCTGATCTGAGCCAATTCTGCAGGTTGACGAGCCGGGTGTAGCGATCTTGTGCTGGTGTGGTCACATGTGGTCGAAGTCGATTTGCAGTACTGCCTGTCTGTCGGAAACAAACTCTCAAATGGCCTATTGTCTCATAGTTAACATTCAGCTGCATAGCGACCGCTCTGATGGCCATCCCTGCATCCAGCATGCCAATGGCACGTTCCCGCATGACCTGAGACATCTGAGGCATGATGACTTTTGACAAGATTTGACATTTTGGGATGGCCTTTTATTGTCCCCAGTATAAGGAGTGTCTGGGTACTGCTCATTCTGTCTGATCACCGTCTGGAAATGCCACACCCATGTACTGAGTGAAATCACTGCATCACTGAGCAAATGCTCACGGACAGAGAGATGGATTAAAAAATGGTACACAAATCAAGAGAAATATCGTTATTGTGCAAGTAAAAGTCAGCATATGCTCACTTACAGTTGTTAACTCCATGTGGCATCAATGTGTGACATGGGGTGTTTATATTTTTGTTCAGTGTAGATATTGGTTGTCACTGTGGTTTGCTGGAGTCACGGAGCTTTGGAAATCGCTTTATTACCCTTTCCAGACTGATAGATGTCGACAATTTTTTTTTTCATCTGTTCTGGAATTTATGTAGATCTCGGAGTGGTGTGCTGCTTTTTACCTCCCTCACATTGCCAAGCAGGTTTTGGGTTAGCTATGTTGAGATTCAACAGGGCTGGCAGTGATCATGTCTGAGTGTGTTTAATGAAATTGAATCCAGTTATCAATGGCATTGGTTGAATTGGGAATTAAGGGAGCAGTAAATTTCAACGACTGAAATGCATTTTGGGTTTTCTCAAGATAATTTTGTCTAATGTCAAAAGTAGTTTGATAGACTGAAACATTTAAGTGTGAAAAATACGCAAAAGGGGCAAATACTTTTCAGTATATCATTTCGGTGTTATATCAATGACCGAAAAAGAATGTTTTTTCTTAAACAACCAGTATGCAGAATTTGTGTTTTAGCCTTCAATTAGTATCATTCATGTATCATGATAACAGTCTGTGATGCTACAGCGGTTGTGCTTTGTGCGCAGCTCAGACGCACACAGGACAGGACGCTAAAGACTGGACTCAGGTGCGAAGATGGACTCGGTTGTATTTATTATGCTTACTGCACAACAGAAGGCGCAAACGTTGCAAAACAAAACAAAATGGAAACTAGGTTCCTTGAAACTATTAGTAATGCAGACTCTGGGCTCTTAGCTGCAGTAACAGTGTACAACAAATGTGTGCAGCACCAGTAACAGGGGTCACTTGGGATCTTTTTCCATTCTTAGATTAACAGGGTCTCTCAGTGATACCCCAGTACTACTGTACTGTCGATTTACAACACTTTGCTGCACACGAATTCACCCATTTTTTTTTCCCTCAAAATGAAAAACTTGAGTCACTCTTTGATTTTGTTGGAAAATCTCAATGTTCATTAAATGACCCAAGTGACCCCTTTTCCTAGTCCTGCACACAAATAGCGAAACAAAAAGGAAGTGAGGTTCCTTTAAATGCTGGTATAAATAAATAAATTATTTATTAGACTTGCACTTAGTTAGATTTTGCGAATAATACACGCAAATCACAGAAAAAAAGTCTATAGAAGACGAGGAATACAGCACAGGCATGTAGAGACATAATGTCTTAAATACCACACTGCTAGCACACCGTGGAAATGAACAACAGGCGCAGATGATACTTGAATAATGAGGCAAAGTGCAGTCTGGGTCTGAGTGGACCGGTGAGCTGGACAGCTGGAGGCGTGGCCTTACAGATCCAGCAATTAAACTACAGATAAATATGGGATAAAATGCATAAGGTGGAAATTCTATTTCAGATTGAAAAGTCATGACTTTGAATACTGCCGACTCTTAAAAAAATCATTAAGATTATTCGTGTTAATTTGTCCAGGGAACTTGGGTGCTTCTCCACCTACAGGAAAGACAAAAATATCAAAATGCGAGAGCACGTTTCAAGTTGAAACAGTCGAAACAGTCAGCGAAGAACAGTGATTTTTGGCTCTAAATTTGCACCGCACGTGTTGATCAGCTTTTATACACCCTTTACTGTGCCTCTTCTTGCACTTTGAAGCGCGGCAAGTCACCAAAATATCGATCCAGCATCATTGAGATCAGGCGCTAACGGTACCTTCTTAAAGTGCTACTTTATGCACCATGCGTGTATTGGCAAATGTTCAGTAAAAAATAACTTTCGATGTTTTATTCTCAAGGGAGTCTTCGGACACACACATGCACACATAGTCCACAATCAATTCTGAAGACTCATTATATATTGCTCTCTTGTTGCCTACATCACAATTTGCCTGAGAGGCTCATTCAGATTCTGCCAACCTATCAGAAGGCCTCTGCTATGACTTTTTTTTAGATTGGTGTCACTGACCCCTCTTATCTAATCAGAGCAGAACAAGACTCCCACATTTGCAGGAGGACAGAATATCCCTCCCCGTGCTGAACCTCTCATTGCATTTTCATGCACTTGCAGAAAGTTCCTCCTGTTAAAATCAATAGAGTGATGTGCATGTGGGCAGCAGAATCGATGGGCGGATTAATAAAAAATCTAAAATTTGATGTAATTGTGATGCAGCTACAGGAACGAATGAATGTAAAAGATTAAAAAACAGTTCTGGGTGGTTTTCATTTCCGCAATGACCCTCTTGGTCTGCAAAATGTCAAACTATGGTCTTTTTTGAAATATGTCGGAAAGAGAATCAATAATAAGTGCTCTGAGACCATTTCAAATGTCGCATATAGCTCTACAATAAGCCGCCCCAAATTTTTCTGATATTTCAGCAGTTTTTCCGACTGCTCGCACAGCCACAGAGGGAGTTCATGACGCACCAGCCAGAAACTCTTAGTCTGTCTCCTTCACCAGCCGATTCTTCTGAACAATGGCGCAAACTGTC